>CM033623.1:13954842-15196856 GCA_019453435.1 Rhinogobius similis | reverse complement strand
TACATGCAGAGTCTCGCAGAAAGCTCCCTGCAGGCCCATTGTGAGCCGGGTGGCAGAGGCAGCGGGCCGCTTTGTCCCCGGGCTGGCGAGATGCCCAAGTGTTGTCCAGCATAGTGTAGTGGGCAGGGAATGGAGCGCTTGGCCAGACTTCACATTGCTCATTAACTGCCCAGTGACACAGGGGCCACAAGCCGAGAGCAGCACGAGAACCTCAATGTCCTCCCCATATGTGCACATCGTCTGTGTCCTTGACAAAAGCCCTAAATCTTTCCCGTTTTGTTCCAACCAAGCTCCAGTGCCTTTTGAGTTCTAATACTCTTATGTTTTGTCACTTGCTTCCCTCCTAATGCTGGTTAGAAATTAGAAAGCGCCCACTTTTATGTCTGCGCTAAGGAGAGAACAGAGCATGTGTGATTGTACTGCTTATTTTGTTGCTGCGCAGAAGTCTCTTTGTGGAAGGACTTTATGGGAATTAATGAGAGCAGATGGCATATTAAAAATACAGCAGTTAATTTTTAGAAATAGATTGTACAGACAACACTGTAAAAATGTATACACTTATAATGTACATAGGGCTCTATCACCAAAGCATCTATGCACTACATTGTATCTAAGAAGGAATACTCTGTGCAGTTAAAAAGTGCATATGGCAGGTTAAACTACATCTCATCAAATGTGGTGAACATGATTATATTTAAGATTCAACTAAAAATGCAGATGTGACAGGGGTGTAATGTATGTATTTACCTAATGTATGTTACCTAGCAACCATACTGTAAACAAGGACCAAAATAATAGAAATATAAATTACACACAAATTATAATACCTGATAACAAAAAAATGTGTCAATTGCATGTAAATTGTCAACGCATTTTTGATGGCTACCACTTATTTTATATTTTTTTTTACATTTTTTTATGAACACACAGAACACACAAGAACACAAGACCAGGGAGCAACAGACAAAATCAACAAGAAAAAAGAGAAAAATTAGAGAAACATTTGAGAAAATTAGAAAAACAAACAGTCTGCCATTACTCCCTCATTGAATCTAGTTCATTTGTCCCAGTATTTGTTAAATTTGTCCATTGTAAGTTCAACGTATGAGTACATTTGTGGATGTTGCTTACTGATGACATTGACAGAGCGATTGACTCAGCTCTACTTCCTGTAATTTTCAACTTTTATTTTACATTTTTTCTTTACTCACTGCCACTTGATTGACGTAAACCTATGATCCATATTTACCACAAGGACTATCCCACCAAACAAAGTATTTAGAAAAACATTGTTGCTAAGAACACCAGAAATAGCCTCTTTTATCTAGGATAGAATGATCATTATGTACGGTGGGAATAAGTAGAAAATAGTCTGAAAATCTCTGAGAGGCTAATACTGATAAGAGAAGATGATATACAGTATTAAAACATTTGGTTTATGTAGAGCTGAATGATTTTGGCAAAATATCTAATTGCGGTATTCCAGACAAGCATTACGATTGTGATTAGATATGCGATTAGCATTGTAGACTGTTCACTGTTCACATTTTAAACATGTCCGGGAGCATAACCATTTGAGAGACGACTGAAATAAGAACTGCTAAACTAATCAGAATCCATCTTTGTAGAAGTCTAAACTACAGGGTTAGCAGTTTTTAGACTGAATAAGACTATTTTATTCTTTGCACATGAAATTATGGAACATATGTAACATGAAACTCTTGAACATTGCTTATTTCTCTTGAACATTTTTATTTAAACTGTTTTATACCTGTGGCCCATCGAGGCTAACCTGGCTCATGCCAGATTGCTATGTGTATCACTCTGAATTAGTTCTACACATTATCAGTCTGGAAAAAAAAAGTTTGGGAAAATGCGTAATGTCATGACGTACATTTGAAGTGATTGGTCGCAGCGTCGCAAAAGCAGAACAAGCCGAGAAATTTTTAAAAAGAGAGAGAAAAACAGACTTGTCTTCAAATGCAGAAAGCACTTCTATGTGCATGTTTTCAAAAGCAAAATAGTCCATAAATGTGTTGAAATAGACCGATGTACGTTTGTTGGCGCTGCCATGTTTGTTTGGGTTCGTCTAATTGACTTCCGCCCAAACCACGATGCAGCGCTGTGATTGGTGCGCCACACAGCGGCCGGTGCAGCCCTAACAGCAGCACACCGCCCAGATGGATTCTCAAGAGTTTGTGAACTCACAAATTTCACAAAAATTCATACGGCAGGGCCAGGTTACATCGAGGCAGCTGTTGTTGTGATTTTGGGTGCTACAGAAATAAACTGAAACAGAATAAAATAATTGCAATCTTTGCGATTTGCGACCATTCAGACTGTGATTTCGATTCATTTGCGATTAATCTTGCACCTCTACGGTAATGACTTGTTTAAATTTGCATAGTTAGAGACCAAATGTCTATTAAGAAACTAATCCATGAGATCAGCCATGTGGAGCACTTTATATTAACACTCCATTAAACTGTGATGTTTACCACCAGTGGCCTACAGCTCTGATTTAAGCTTTTCTATTATGTTGAAGATTGGGGCCTTTATGGAATAGTTTGTGCGATTTAAACATTCTGTGTAGAATTTATAGAAGGGATAAGATGAGGGCTGACAGGCTGAGCTGGTTGTTGATATTGCCTCTGTGATAGAACAGCTGGCTCCATCTGCGTTTCTCTAAAAAGCCTCTGAATTGTCTTTCCCTGAGTGACAGATCTGAACAGAGCTAACCTTATAGGTATCTTTGCATTTCCTGCCGGTGCTCTTTTCAAGCTCATGGAGTGCTGCCAAAACAGAAAAAATATGCTGCTGTTATCGTAAAATGTCAAGCCTGTTACTTTCATAATGGCCAGGGATTGTGATCCATGAAAGTAAATAATCATTTTGTTACGCACGCTGCGTGTCAGAGAAAAGAGCAATTAAAGTTTTCTGCAATATTGCCTCATTTAAACCTTACTATCGTTTGCGTCTTCGTCTGGCATTGCTGTGTATTCACAGAGGCATTTTTTGGTGGATAAAGAAGCTACAATTGTTTTGATCTGAGAATAAACATGCTGTTCTTTCTTAGACTTGATTTTTTTTGTTTGTTTGTTTTTTACTCGCATGACAGAAAACTGAGAATAGATGGCCAAACCTTCCACATGCTGGCTTTCTGCAAGGAGAAGAACCATTTATTTTTTTGTCTTGTCATTATTGAACATCATTATATTGGGTTTGGAGTAGTTGCCAATTCTCCTTCTCGCCACGCTGAAAACACAGATTCTGACATGGCGGCCTCTTTATATTTTTAGCCACGTTATATTTTCTCTTCAGCAAAGCGCTCTGCTCCCGTGATGTTGACATTACTATGGCTTGTGTGCTTCCTGTCGTCGTCTGTATCGCTCGGCACATTTCTGCCCAGCTCAGCTTTATTGAAGCACCAATCCAGGGCTGATTTGTCACCTACACCGTGATTTGCCGCCTCAGCTCTTTCAAGGTTGGAGGCGTTTGCTTGATGGACGATCCCAGCTGTTGTGCGCGTTCCTTGAACCTGTGCCATGTTTTGTGTTTGTCCTCTTTATAATTGTCTGAACAGTCTTTCTTAACCACTGGCCATTAGGGATGCCAAAAAAGACTATTATCAAAACATGATACAGTTTGAGTAAATATAGATACTGAAAATAATCACATATGTAGGTAAAATAGCATAATAAGCATTATTGTATGAATTACTCTTGTTGTGTGCTGATTTAAGTCATGGTTTCAATCAGCATCTTAGTGGTATCAAAATCAGTGTACTTCAAACCTTTTTCTTTGTATCAAAATCTACATTTTGACATCATGAAAACACTACTAATTCTGTCCAGGGCTGGGATGATGCGCTTTTGTCTCGATACGATCACGATATATGGAGTCTGATACAATATGTGTTGTGATTTCAATATATTCCAATACACAATATATTGCAATTAGATAATAATATAGTTTTGCAATACTTAACCCATGGTAAAGAAAGAAAAGTTGATTTGTTTTGCAGTACAAACTTATAAACTGTGCTCTCTGTGAACGGACTATTGATGAAACAGGAGAAGACGCGACTTGTCCACCTGTTCCATGTCTCGTCTCGTACGTGTCCAAAGCCACATGCGTCTGTGTTGTCCCGGTATTCCATAAACTCTGCCTTTGAGGAGGCTGTAATAAAATCACAATCCGAGATCCAAAATTCATGTTTTCGACAGTGCTGGTTAAAGGCAAACGCCTCCAGGTTTTCCATCACATCCCTCTGTCTGTGTGCGATACAGTGCGCATCTGAATTCTGGATACATTTACAAAAGGACTGGCTTTTTCTGCGTAAACGTTCAGACACTAATCACAGTCCCTTTAGCCTTTATGTAAATCTCATTAAAAACATTAATGTGCTGTATAAGTAAAATAATGTGTATCATTTTTAATAAAGTTTCTTACAACTGTCTATTCTCCCAAAGGAGCAGCAGCAGGCATATTTGCACTCCCTCTGAACCCGCAGTAAACTCATTCATATAATAATAAGCCCAGTTTCTGATGGTAAATAAGGTGCCCACAAAATAGCACATGGAAAATGTAAGTAGTGCTCGCAATTTAGCACCTGTCTTGGTGAATCTGGGCCTTTGTATTATCTAGGAACTGCAATACTTTCCCTGAATTAATTTAAATAGTTAGAATAGTTGGGGTTGTAATGCAAGCTTTCTTACCTGTTCTTAATCAATCAGCTGCAAAGCTGATATTAACAACACTGATGTCAACACCAGCTTTGTCTGTAACTTTGTCGTCAAACGCATGTACGTGTAACATAAAACCACAAGTCAATGTATTTAATCATGTCACAGTGTTTGGCAGATTAAGTAATTGGTTACTTAGTACTCTCTGCTCCTGCAGAATTCATGCCTCTGTAAATGTGAAAGCAATGAAGCACTTCAGCTTTATTATAAAGAATATGTCATTCAAATATTGTGATATGTGTTTTCCGATTCGATACGATACAACAAGACCGTGTGGCAACTGCAATACGATATATAATCTCAGCCCTAATTCTGTGTAATTCTTACCAGCATGAAAGATACGTTATATGTTCTCCCTGTGTCCAGATGGGTGTTCTGGGCATTCCAGTTTCCCCCATCAACCCAAATCATGCACAGTAGGCTAATCCTCTAACAAGGAAATACGTCATCTGCCCTGAAAAGCTCTGGTGGGTTCACATGCAGCAGACACATTTCCCAATGGGGGCAATTACGTCTACAAATCTTGAGTTTTTATTTTATTCTTTTTCATTAAACATTAATATATTGTGCACCCATTTCCCCATTTGTTGCAATATTAAACAATTAAATGTTATGACCATGTTACAAAGAAGTGCTATGATTTAATTAGCCACCTTAACATGGGAATATGCTCTCATCAGTGGATTTACTTTTGACCTAATCAGTGCAGACATGCAGCACTTATAGCACAGACACCTGCCGCTGTGATCAGCGTGTGACAGTCAAATCGCCATTTCTCTCAAGCTTCCACATTCTCCTGGATCAGCAAAACTGTTCTGCTGATCCCAATGCCCATGTCAGCTTCAGGGACAAAGCAGAATAAAAATAAACATTACACTAGTGCATTTAGAGCTCTGGAATAATAGTCTGGCAGCCATTCAGGCATGTGCAACAATCTCCTAGGCCATCAACTAAAGCTTGATATCACATGGGTACATATTTTCCTGAGGTCAGTGTTTGATTAGAAATCTTTCACAAATGTCTGTGTAGGTCCCTTTCTGTCACTGTGTTTGGCCCTCTGTGTCCTGACATTGGGCGAGAGCTGAAGAGATTATTCATGTGAGTCACTGGTGTGTGCACAGTCCGGGAGACACTCCATGTTCCTTTTGGGAAGAGTTGACCCTTAAACATGAAAAGGCTAGGCTCTGTCTCACTTGTACGTTACACAATTATAAAAGTCCTGTCTTAACTCGAGCAACACTGACCCAGAAAAACCATGGGGAACTGTTTCATTTTTTAAAAACTATACAAAAGCAAATGTAGACATGTCAGATTTCATGCTGGGAGCAGTGGACTCGTCTCTTTCCCCGAGGATGTGATGCCAGTTGTGACAAGTGATGGACCACAGCGTCTCACTCGACAGCTGAAAGTAGGTTAGATAGAAAGGCCAGTTATGTGACTTGTTGTCATTTAGTGCTCATGTAGTACAGAAGATAATGGGGTGCAAAATATTTTATACATTCTTACAAACGTTCACATCATTGTCCGCCTACAAATACAGAATCTTTTTGTGATGTTATTTTGTCAGCCAGATACATTTTTAAAACTACTTCCATTCACTTAAAACTTTTCAGGATTTCGCAATTCAGGGTGCGATAACTCAACACTGCAGATCCACATGGAAATCCTTGGAGACCTCATTCACTGCAGCTGTTGAGGTCAAAAACATTCCAATAATGTACCTGCACACAGTACAAACAGTACCTCCCCAAATCTATTTAAATCTTGTATTTCTTCTCTGGGGAGGCGACACTCTGTGCTGTTCAGTTGTGCTCGCTATGATTTGCAAAGAAGTTTGACATAATCCAAGAAGTCATGAGCTGCTGCAGGCTCACACCCACTGCATCTTGAGTTCCTGTTTGTGTAGACACTTGTAAGGAAAAAAACAAATGTGGAGCCTAATCATGCACAAACACACATACAGGCTGTCCTCCTGGGGAAGAGCAGAGGCTAAATCTTCTGCAATAAATAGTCAACATATACCAAAGACAATATTTTATTCATGTTGTAACTTTCCTTTGGGTCCTACTAAGCCTTTCTTAGTCTCTCCCCTGTCTTAATTTACCCCTTCATTCATTCTTCATTCCCTGTAGATTAGTGTCCAGGATCAAGCTTGGGTCTCCTCTGTGCCCTTTACTCCTTCTTCCACACATTTCTGTCTTCGAGCTCCCAGTACACTTCAAATCACCGTCTTGTCTTTCCACCCAGCACCAACCCTTTGTTAATCCAGTCCCCTGCCTCCCAGAATGTTCTTGCTTGCGTTTAAATTGTGTGAGTCACTAACCTTTGTCCATGCCTGGAGGTGTACCCAACGCAATAAAAAGTTTCAAAAAGATTCAGCTTTCACCAAGATGGGAACATTTCATATAGCACATAAAATCATGAGAGGTTAAGTGAATTTCTTGCTTCATGATTTAGACTAGCTTGTATACATAATTTTCTTCGTGTCTCATATGGTTTGGCTTGAAGGATCTGCACAAATAACACCATAATACTCCATTTCTGTCATAACTGCAATTTATTTTTATTTTAGACACAGAGCAGCAGCAGTAATCAGCTCAAAACAGAATGCTTTTGCTTAGGTGATTGATGTTGTAGTTTAGTAAGGTGTGATAAGAATAACAAAGACCAAATAGTCTCTCAGTTTTTCACAGTGGTGGAAGAAGCATTCAATTGTGTAAAAAATATAAAAATAAATAAGTAACACATTAAAAATCTACTTAAGTAAAAGTTATTATATAGTCCTGCAGCCAACCCTTCCTATGTAATTATTTGCTACCTTTTATTTACAACTATTTTCCATTAGTTTAAATCTCGATCATTACAGGTTCAAGTCTTTTGTTTCAACCTGGACCTGGACCCCCAAAACCTCTTTTTCGACTCCGTGTTGTAAGTGGGTAAAAAAATTGCGTCATGAGGTTTGGAATACAACTTGTTTGGTAACATTAAAGGAGTTCAGTTTCCTATTATTAGCTGAAAAAAATATTTTAAAATGTCACTCTCATGGACAAATCCTCTCCACAAACAGTTACACTGTGACACTGCAGCATGGCATTACTTTTCTATTTGTACTCTATATAGATTTTATAGACTTTCCAAACAAATTGATGTATAGAATTCTTATTCATTTGTCCAGAGAAAGAATGAGACCATTCTATGGAAAAGCTGCAGATTTCAGTAAAAAAGTGTATTGTAAAAAATGTTTTATGTTTGATAAATTAAAAACACTCAAGACTCCTTTTTGATTAGTATCCCCATTATGTCAGGGTAATTTGTACCAAATTTCATAATCCTGTCACAAAATATGTGTGTGCATGGTCTCATCATCTTTACCGTCACAGTCTCTATGACAGGAAGAGTAGTGCAAAATTGTAATCCACTGCAAGTTAGACAACTGTGACCAGAGACAAGACCACATCAAATTAAAATGCACTGAAATTAGGAAATTTTCACTAACACAAGATTGATGTCTCAATAAATGATGTTTGATTGAAATTAAATAAAATGACTTAGCTTGTCTCATAATGGTTGTTTTGAATTCATGTTACACTGATAAAATCTCACAAGCTGAACTGAAATTGCCTGAAAATGACTTGACATTTTATAAAAAGTATAAATAGTTTTATATAAATCATAATTTGCCACAAATAGTCCAAAGTCTGACTACCAGATCAGATCAGACTACTAGATCTGATTATGACCACACCCACATTTTAAACCCCCCAAATCTCAGACATTACAAAAAATACAAAAAGACTAAACTTGAGTATATCAACTGTGCCAATTTGAAGCAAATCCATGAAGGTTGAGTTGACTTTTTTCCCTGAAATCTGATGCTTTCCAACTGAATGGGCCATAGGCTTTCTCTGGACAAATGAATGAGAATTCTATATGCTAAAGTATGGAATATTATTTCAGCTACGATAGTGAAGAGGATTTGTTCATGAGAAAGACTTTAAAATATATATTTTCTTCAGTGCAAAATCTAATAATTGGAAAATGATATGCATTACACTGTATAATGTTACACTGCTGTATTCCTCTTCATGTCTGGATGGACAGGATGTTTCCATGAACAAAATAACCTCTAAAACCATGAAAAGTACTTTCTAGTAATAAAGTAGAAATATCCACTGTAAAAATGACTTAATTAAAGTACAGATACGTACAAGTGTTACTACAGTAAAAGCGCACTACTTTTACTTGTACTTTCCACCACTGTTTCTTTGCCTATAATATATTAAAGGTGCAGAATGTAACATTTCTGGTGAAGGGTAAACCACCTGCTTGTGATTTTTATGTTATTGCTTTGTTTGCACTATGTGGCATTAAACTTTGCAAAACTGTGCATTCGTACTGTGAGGTGGGTCACCTCTCCACAGATCTGACCTTTAACTTGGCCTGTTGGCATCACCTGCTTATCTCCATGAAGTTGGATAAGTTTAATGCTATACCATGTAACATTCCACACAAAGCAATGACATCTCTATATAGAAGTAGAGAGCTTCTGCATAATAATGTATACAGCACAGCCTGCTACAGTGAACTACATACAGTATGTGCCATTCACTGCAGAGCTCAGGGTGAAGTCAGCCCTTGTCTTTGTTGTGTGTGATTGTCCACGTCAAGCTGTCGTCCAGGGCCAGATGGACACAGCATGCTTTTCTCTCTCAGAACCACTCGCTGTCAAATGCATGATGTGCAGGTATATCCACATCACTGCACATAATGTCTCCACCTACACATATTATAGCACTGCTGGTTAGTTATTGTACTGTACTGACTTTTGAGAATCATCAATATAGAGATTTAATTTCACGTTGCCTCAGAAAGTTATACCTCTTCTTTGGACAGGTGTTCGAAGTTGCTGAGTTGAAGTCAGATATTTATTCATTAATTTACTACCTAATTTTACCTATTTGTCTTGATGGTCTCACTGTGGGTAAAGTGCACTGGAACTAAAGGATAGTTTGTGGTTTGTTGCACATTCATAATAATTCTGTAATTATAATTTTCAGATATTATGTGCGACATTAGACAGCTTCATGGTACTTGGATTTTCTTCTCACAAAATCTGATGCAACCCTCTGTTAAAGGATGTATCATATTTCTTTTAGGCAGACTATTTTGTTAATGGGGTGTATTTACTAGGGACCTGAATTTCTTTGGCTTTCTTGATCCAGAGTTTGAATCTGTTAGTTTCAGCTCCTATGACTCCCTTTCCATGATCAGATTTTTTTTTTCTTTTCTTATTTTTAGTTTTCGTGTTCTGCTTTCTTTGTCCTGTTCATCCAGTTTTGGGATTGACACAAGTACACTGGGTTTTCAAGCACTTTCATTCACACAACATTTCACTTGTAGATGGCTGTATGCTTGTCTTGCACCAAAATGAACATCTAAAATGTACTTCCTATTTTTGATTCTTTGAACGTGCCACTGAAATGCAGCAAAAACACCACATTCCCTTCTCTCCTCTACATTCATTACACCGTTGCCCACTCACTATCTATCTTTTTGCCGCAGAATTACTTTTCACAAAGCATAAGTGGGCATGTACCATATCCCTCTGCTGTTCTCGTCTCCATTCATTCACTCAAATCCACACCTTCTCTTTTTGTTTTGTTTGGTCCTGAGTGGGCGTGCTTTACCTGACCCGCTTGGACTTGCTCAAGGCCATTCATTTTTTACTGTCATGTTTGAGTGGGTGTTAATGTAAGTAATCATTACGATTGTAGAGATAGTAAAGAGCAGTAGACTTTTCAATTACCATTTAGTTGACTTATTGTTATTTTGTTTTGCTAAAGTTAAGTTTTTGCCAGTTAAAGCCAAAGCAATACTTTTTGAATATACAGCTGTAATAGTCCTCATTGTATCCATTGTTATCAACTGCGGTGCTTTTCTGATCTAGCAAATATTAAAGGTGCATTATGTAACTTTTCTGGTGGAAGGTCTGCCAACTCCTTGTTTGAATAGATAAATTATTGGTTTGCCAAGAATGCCAACCAGGCTTTTCAAAGTGGATTATATTTGAGCAATAAAACAAATGTTATTTAAATAAATACATTAAATAATTTAAAGGGGGTGCACGGGGGCAGAGTGGTTAGAGCTCCTGCCTCCCAATAAGGAGATCATGGGTTCGATTCCCGGACCAGACCAACATCACACGATCTCTCTGGGTGGAGTCTGCATGTCCTCCCCGTGTTACCGTGGGTTCTCTCTGGGTTCTCCGACTTCTTCCCACCGTCCACAGACATGTATGTGTAGGCTAATTGGTAACTCTAAATTGCCCGTAGTGAATGAATGTGAGAGTGAATGGTTGTCTGTCCATGTCTCTGTCTCTGTGTCAGCTGCGACGAGTTGGCCACTGTCCAGGGTGTACCCATGGATGTATTAAATGAACTGGATAAGGTACGCCCCCTCTGTCTGTGGTCCCAGATTGATTTGTGGCCGTGTGAGGTACTGCAGCCTCTTGGAACCAGCCTTTTTCTAAAATTGCTAATTATAATTGCGGACAGTACTGAATTATTATCGGTATTTAAATAAAATAGAAGGAAATGTTCTTTTCTACCGTTTCTAAAATCACCAAAATTACCGTTTTTATATGAAGTGGGGGATTGTCGTCACGTGGCGCCCTAAAACAAAGATGGCAGCCTCCGTTTCAGGAAGTAAAACAAAGATGGCAGCCATCGTTTCAGGAAGTAAAACAAAGATGTCAGCCGCCGTATCAGGAAGTAAATGCGGAAGTAAGAAACTTTTTTGGGGTCATGCGCCAATGAGCACTCTCCATAGGGATAAACAGGACGGCCATCTTGGATTCATCTTCCAGGTTTTATTATAGTTCTATGGGTGTACCTCGCCTAAGGCCCCCTAAGGTCACTAAGATAGGCTCCAGTCACCCGTGACCCCTAACAGGAACAAGCAGTAGAAAATTAATGAATGACATCTTAAAGTCCACATAAAGTTACTATATGCCTTTTTTTCTCTCTCTCTGTCAGCTTAGTTCAGTGGTCTTGAAGAGGAGACAGTGAACTGTCTCGTCTTTGAGACCATAGACATTCTGCTTAAAAGTACTGAATGTCTGTAGGCTGTCTTTTAGGGACATGCCCTGTTTACTATTTATATGGATAGGAAGGATAAGCATAATGTTGTTTTTTTAACAAGAATTTTGAAAGTCTGTCAGTTCCTATTATTTTTTATTTATTGTCTGTGCCTCCAAAGCAAACCAAGAATCTTCTTTCCCTTTGGCTGTTTTCTCTAAGTTTCCCTCGGCTCATCTGACGCTTTCTAACTTTTCTGTCTTTACTCTTGCAACTCATAAAACTATTTTTTCTAGAAACCATCAGTGTCTTCACCATCCTCCATGTATACCTGTTTTACATTTAAAATCTCAGCATTTGTTTACCAATACATGTATTTGTCATATCTAACTCAGTCTTGTCACTTGGGCAGTATATAATGTACTATATTCTACACCATAAACAAATGAAACCGTGAAGAGTTTAAATCAACAGAAACTCCAACTCCAAATTATCAACACCTTATGTTTTAAATTCTCCTTGAATTCTGCCCTCGACACAGGTTCAGAGAAAACAGCGGTATGAGCACGACTTTCATTTTGACAAATGAGTATAAAGTCCTGAAGTTGATGCCTTGCCTTTTCTGTGCGCCGCAGGAAGGTACATTGCCTTCATGTTTTATTTATGACATATTTATCAACAGCAATCCTCTCCATACTGCCTGAAAAGCTTGTCACTGTAGACTTGAGTTGAATCATCAAGGAAAGTAAAGAAACGATTAGTGTGAAATATTACTATAAAACTGCTATAAGTGTCATAATTGCCCCACCTCCCATTAAAAGTTCACATAAGACTTTAAGCCTTAGGAAATGACTAAGAAGGACATCCGCAAAGGTCACTGTCCTACAAGCGCAGTAACAGCAACGAAGACTCTTATATGAGAAGGCTGTCTATTTACATTTGATCTCTGTCAGTTTAATTCAAAGTGACACTGCACGGTCGCACTGGTAGAGGTTGTAGTAGGACAGTGTTTTTTAAGGACAACAAGGCAGACGAATGAGATTATTATGTGGGGCGCTGTCTTCATTTTCACCTGAATATGACATTCTTGCATCGCCCGCGGCTCCGATTTATGTGCTGTTAAAAAGCAACTTGTGTGTAGTAGGAGATGTGTGAGGACGCCTAGAGGCACCGTGCAAGTCCTTTCTCCTCCTCGTCGGCATCTAAGCCATTAAAGACTAAAACTGAGACTGTATTTTCATTAAAGCTGGAGCATGTTAGTTGTGTCAGTGTAAGCATTTGACGCGATTGACTGCTAAAGCTCAACATTTGCTTAAATATATCATGTTGCTGCAGAGCGGAGCGGTTAAGGATTTGTAAAGATCTTAAACTCAAGTACTGAACATAAGGGTTTGGCATATGGCCTGGTGAGATTTAAAGGGCAGGGGCTTTTTGATATTCAGTAGCTCCCTCAATGCGGGTTATACAATGTAATGTAGAGGGCAGCTTCTACACTCACTGCAACACCTTGTACTGAATATACATACAGTATGATTAGACTTTGATAGAAAGTTTTCAGATTGCTCAAGGAATTGGTTTTCGTTTCTCCTAAATATGCCTCTTTGTAAACAGAGCGATATTTTTATAAATACGCCATCTGTTTCTAAATCCTATACCCATTATGTGAAAAATGACAGGCACAAAACATGTGCTTGAACAGGTGTCAAGCAGTGCCACAGCCAATGCAAGGGCCCCATCAGATGCCTCAGCTGTGCTCCATTTCTGATTTCAAACTGAGCCAACGCGGCCGCAATTTTCCTCTGGAGTTTAAATTCTGCTGTAGTAGTCGACAATTATGGTTTTATTTGTCTATGCTGAAACCTCTGCTACAAACAAACTCAATTCAAGGGCTGTCAATAAAGCTTGTTTGAGGAGGTAAGTACATGTTTTTAATGTATAGTGCATTTAGAAATATCCAGATCTGCATAAATATTTTGATCTTTTGTGTTATAAGAGGTTACGTCTAAAAATTCTGCATTTACAGGAAGATACTTTTTAAATGCCTCTTAAGAGCTTTTTTTTCTTTATATAACTGCTATGTAACGCCATTATACACCATTAAACCCCTTCATATTTGCTTCAGCTTCCTACTGAGATGAAAGAAATACTAAAGCAATGTGCCTGTTTTTCGTTTTCCCTTCACTAGACTTGAATGCAGCACAAAAGGGAGCGAGTGAGTGCGAGAGAGAGGGGGAGAGAGAGAGAGAGCGCACACAGCAACAGTGCAGGCGAGCCCCACTGAACAGCAGCGTATCCTCTTTCATACACACACACTGTACGCTCCACATCCCACACACAAATGCCTGAGCTCTCATACACATGCGACCCAATAACAGCAGCACCACTACCGCCACTGCATCACTGCGAGCTGACTTCATTCTGAGCTCGGAGATCCCGCTTACCCGCCTCACACATTAGAGAGCAGGAGAAGAGGAGAGGCATCATCTTTAAAGACATATATCATCCATGGAGGCGCACGGCGGGGGGAGGAGGGAAGGTGAGTGACTGCCCGGTACAGCTGCTTCTACGGCTGCCTGTGTCACTGCTAGACGGGAGGAGAGGGAAAAGGACGAGGATCAGCTTTTCAGCTGGATATAGACGCGTCTGAGACCAAGCCGAGCCGACAGCAGTGGGGGAAGCACCACTGGGCAGATGTGGAAGAAACAACAATCAAGTTCACATTGTGGGTAAGCATCTTCAGCACCCCCACTTTGTACTGTACACAGTGAAGGCTGCTGCACTTGAGATTTGGTTCACAGTTTGGCTTGTTTGCTTTGAATTTCTTGGCTTCTCGAGGCAGTGGATGAGTGACAGGAAATCATGGTGAGAGCTGAATATAGTATGTTAAATTGAGTGGATTCAAAATGCGCAACATTATTTGGTTGCTTTGTTATGTTGCATGTTTTATTAACTAAGCTTGATTTCTCTTCAGTCTTGTAATTCCTTGCTTTCACTTGACTTTGGTCCAGTCCTGTTGCCTTCATCACAGTGACAGGATAAGTCTCTCCTCTCAGTCCGGTGTAGAGTGATCGATTTGCCCACTAACTCAGATTGACACAGTTTCTCATTGTCTCACTCACAGCAATACTGTTTTATATTGCTTTGTCTCAAAATGGTGCGTCTTCATGTAAGCCCACAGACAGACAAGTCTTTTTTGACAAGTATACATGTCTGGAGCAACTTCTCAATTAGGTTTTAATGATCTAAACGTGGTGCAGGCTTTGATCAATCCCTGCAGTCAGCGTGAGAAGCTTGCTGCCTTGACGCCTGTGTCACATCTAAGTGTCTTTGCTCAGCTTGCGGCGATGTCTTCCACTTTAAAATTAATTTGCTTTGTGCATTCATTGTCTCCATCTTGCAGGCATTCTGGGCTAAATAATTATTAAATTAAAGTCATTGTTCTATAAATCAAAAGAGCGTTTTAGCATTACTTGAGAACACTGCTGTTAATCTTGTGTTCCACTCTGAGTGCTGGAGGAGCAGGTTGTACTTTCTATGCCAATTCGCATCGGTTCATAGTAAACAAAATCTGTCAGATATGATTGTTGAATGTGTACAGTGGTTTGAGGATATTGTGCAAACGTCTAAATAGCAGCTAGTATTTATGTTCTAGTTTTTCATTCAATTGTTTAATCTCTTTGACTATTTTTCTTCATAGACTGTAAACGCAGCATTAATCTGCCTTGTGGTAATTTGCAAATAATGGACAGTATGTGTTTGGATGGGTTTTTGGTCTATGGAGGAGAATGTATAGTGGTTGTGTTATACTACTGTTTAGGCAAGCTGACATTACATCATAAACCCTATATATGGTTTGTATAAATAATGTAAGTTGATTTTCCATCTTGTATTCTCTTCTCTCTCTATTGTTAGTATTTTGTAGGTTGGTTGGTTGGTTCGTGGTGTATTCAAAAGAATAAAATGGCTGGCTGTGTTGGAATTATTGTGAAAAGAAACATCACCATTTAACATTTTTTCGCAATTACTTGACATGGCCAAACAACACTGAAATCTTTAATTTACATACTAGATTAGATCACCATTCCTCAAGTATGGGAGCAGCATTATGAAACCAACCTTTCTCAATGATAAAGTTAAGTGTGACAGAAACAGCCATATAAGAAGGAGTATTTAGGTTTACTTTTTTGAGTATAGTTTAGATTTGAGAAAAAAAACTTAATTGCTTCTAAAACAATTACAATAGTTTAATAGAATTTTCCTCCCTGAAGACTTTATTTGAATAGACAGCTATAGCATGAAATGGGGAGAGACAAATGGTGAGAGTTAGAACTGAACCCTCGACGTAGCAAGTAGCAACCACACAGACCTTAACCACTGCTCCACCAATGAAGCACACAGATGATTAAGTTCAAAGCCATCTTCAGGCACTATATCATTTCCATTAAAGGGTTGGACTAATTCCTTTGTCAAGGTTTTGACCTAAGCTTCCAGTAGTTTAAATTGAGCTTCACATTTGAGGTCTTGTGCATTCTGAAGTGTGATTCACACTTTCATTTTTGATAAGTGGCTTATCAAATTTGCATAAAATGAAATGTTTAGTGAGTAATAAGTGGCCTGGCTGTATGTGCTAATGTGGCTTGCTGCATACTCCTGTCTCTCTCACTGTTTGAAAATCAAAAGACGAGCACTGTACTGGCGCAACAGCAATTATACAACAGCACTTAATGGTGCCCACGGTGCCATTTATTCTCCCAATTGGACAGATTTATGTGTCAGTAATGAAATGTGTGCTGACAGGCCTTAGCAACCCTCAAACTGCATTGTTGAATCAGACCTGTTAGCGGTGTCCATTAGCGCGCCTACACTTACCTTCTCATTTTGATCCTTTTTGCAGCACATAAAACTGTCAACCAAGCTCAATAGTGACATTACAGTGGCTCAGGGCTGCCAATGCCCAGACTCATTGTTTTCATCTCCTGGGTATTTATGAGCGCTGTAAAGCAAAGGATGTGTCCGCTGTCAACAAGAGGAGGGCACAGAGGGAGGAGACACTGAGCCGTGTGAATGTCTGTCAGACAGTTCTGGCAAGTCCACTGAAGATGACCAGCTGATATCACTGCCCTGTGTGCTCTGGCTCATTCATAACCTATAAATGTTATTTCAAATTGGCTCTTAACCTCTAGAGTGTCAGTATGAGTATTTTAACAACATGATGGTTGACATTGGTAGCGATGTTGTGCATGACTTTGTGTAGGAGGAGAGGTTGGCTTTTTAAATTATTTATATTTGATATTTGTTATTGTCAGCTGAAATGAGGCCTTACTGAAACAACCTGGCAGCATCAAAGCGCACTTAAGTATAACAGAGTGAAACATTTTTATTGATTTTGGCTCAAAGTTTAATTGGTGCATTCATTTCTTATGTCTAATAGTTGTCATAAATCCAGATCAAATCCTCAGTAGGTCTGTTAATACTACAACAAGACTCTACTTTTATCTTGGAGGTTTTAGATTGTTAATGACCCATGCAGTGAAGCAATGATGCACTGTCATTTTTATTATTGGGCTATTAATGGGTCTAATGGAGTTACACTATTTAACAGCATCTCTTTTTTTTTTTTTCAACTCAATTCAATTCATCAATGTACAATATATAACAGATAGAACTATTTAAGCTGAGTTCAAATAACTTGCAGCACTAACCTGAAATAAACCAGTGAGTTAAGTTCTTGGCTAACATTTCATTATTCTTATGTAGCGTTGAGCAAATCTTAAAGGGACATTTATGTTCTGAATTGGCAGAAATTCATTCCACATGATAAAAGTGTCTTATTTGTCACATCTTTGGATAAGTCGACGGTGATGAGAGACATAAAGGAAGCTGCAGTGTTTTTTGTGCTTTGGATGCTGCATATTTTATGGTTTCCGGATGAGGGAATGCATGATTAGATAGCCATGAGGTTACATAAGCGCCGAGAGGAAAGATAAGGAATCTCTGGAGTTGAGGTAGGCAAAGCAGCTCCTTTAAGAGATAAACACTATTCTTGCGTCTCCAAACACTACGGCTATCGCAGTAATGCTGATTGATTGCTGATATAAGGTCTAATTTACACAATGGACTACAATGCCATCTCTGTCTTTAATCAATTTGCCAGGTTAAGTCATGTGTGTCCTCACTAAATGGTCTGATCGGAGAGCAGACTATTTTTTTTTAACAGTTTATACACTTGTTCCTCTTTCCTTTCCGGCTCATTTGATTTCATACATTTCCACTGCTGTTGGCAAGTTTCCTGACTGGCCAGCCATAAAAACAAACCCTCTCAATATGGATCATGGCAGAGATTGCTGAATAAAACGAGTTTCTAGCCTCCCGCTTGTGGGTTACGATTGCCACTGCTGATTTGCTAGTTAGATCAGCTCAGGCGCACAGCTAGGAGCATAGACTCATAACTTTATTACTATATACATACTTTAAAATATTCATGAAAAACCTCCAATTAACAAAAGCTCTCAATTTTCTTATGTAAAAGCCAAGTAATTCATTAGACATAGACAGATTTTGAAACAGCGCTTTGAACACAATTACCTGGTGTGCGCTAAATCATTTCTCAAAAGATCTTCTCAACTTTGGAAAGAAGCACTGATGAAAGGAAGTACAGATCCTAATATGTATGGAAACATTACTGAATCTTAATGAAATAATTGATTTAGGTTTTGTAATGAAAAGCACACTGCTTTTGACATCTGTATATGTATTCATTCGTATGATTCGATTGGTATTTTTTATATGCAGCAGCAGCTGAATGTGGCACATAAATTGTCAAACATGCTTCCCTATTGCTTTGAGCCAGCTGTGTCCTATGGTTGTAATCATATATACAGTCACGCAGAGGCACGAGTCATCACACTTTAATTATCTCATTAGACTGAAATTCAATTAACACACATCAGGCTCTGGGCATTGAGGTAAGTCTTTGCTTAATTATTATTGTTGCGTTAAAGTTTTTCTTGCTGGATCTACATATTCTTAAAGAGCTCTAAAAATACTGGTTACTCTGAGAAATCACTTTTATTGAAATCATCAAGTCCAAATTAGTGCTTGAAATTAAGACTATTTGGATTTTAATTTGTACCAATATATAGAGATTGAAGACAGTAACTTGCCATTATGAGGTTCAGTATACGATTTTATGATATCAAACACGGTAGATGGTAGTTAATGGTCGAGGTTTGCACATCCCCAATTAAACTCTGCCTGAGACTTTTGGAGAGAACACACAATTACCACCTGCCACTTTTATTTGATTTTAAAGCACTTGTCAATCAAAATCGTTTTGTTATCTACCCCCAAAGCTCCTATAGACTTCTCCTCTAATGAGAAGTGTACGTGTTGTGATTCGATGCACTGAACGCAGCATGGGAGTGTAGCGTGCAGTTCATTTATCACTCTTCAAATCAGTCCCGTTAACGCTATGTAGGATTGACCCAGCACCCATTCATGCTTCTCTGGTCGGCATCCGTGATCAAGACTGATGTGATTATTGGAGAAAAAATAAACTCTCTCCTTGTCTGCTCACAAGAAATGTACATCCATGTAAGCAAATGGGGTGCCTTTGTTTATTGTATGTTTATCTCAACACTCTGCTTCATTAACAAATAATTCAGTGAACCTTGTGAACCTGTTCAATATCCAGCTGAGGGGAGTCGTTACTCTTTGCCTCACTTTGAAACTAATTTCTTCTTTTTGACCCAAGCTCTCTAAATTAATGATATAAATAGTTTTCATATAACATTTTCATAGAACATGCGCATGGTGAGACGGACAAGTTTCCCTGTAGATTATTTGAAAATATTTTGCATGTAGAGCGAGCCCAAAACATCACATTTTTGGTGCATGCAAATAACATTTGGGGATCTAATGTGTGCAGACGGTTTTCTCATATTTCTGGTCCAGAGTCTTATGGTCATGTGTTTTTTTCTTGCACACTGTTTGAGCCTTTCGATGTGTGCGATGTGTGTGTCTTCCCTTCACACTAAATGACTGTAAAAAGATCCAGAAAGAGCAGAAATATCACTTTATTAATACACTTGTTTGAAAGAATATATATATGATATTAATCTTTAGCATATCTTCAAAACATGTTTCTTAAGACTTTGTTGATTGCTATATTTCTGCCAGAATACTGTGCGACCCACATGTGTTTAACACTTGAGGCTCTGCTGCTCCTTTTTGATGTCGTCGTGATGAAAGCTTGACCTGGTCAGAGGTGCCCTGTTGAGGATACGTAGTTAATTAGTGATGTGTAGCTTGTAGCTGTGAAGCCTCTGGAGTCCAACACGTTCTTTCATTACTGAGAATCATGTGTTCAAATTGGTGTATTTTTCAGGTGACCTTCAAGGTGTATTTACAATGTAAGCCTTTTTGTAACCTATAAATATGACTGCTGATTATCCCAGAACATTGTAGGGGGCATATTTGTTCTCTTTGTGATGTCCCAGCGAGTGTGCGCTACATTTTTAGGACGAGAGCCTTTACCCCTGTCACAACTGAAATGCCTGGCACTGCCTGAAGAAAGTCTGTGTTATGTTTCTGCGTCATTTGAACTAATAAAAGAGCAGCTGTATGAGTCCATGTGTGAGCATGACAGATGGGCGTGATGAGATTGTGCCTAACAGACTGTGGTTTCCTCTTCTTGCTCTGACTTCTCGCTGCTCTGCGGCCTTTCTTTAGAAACATACAAACTGAGTTTGCCTGTCAGAGCTGTTTGATCAGAAGTGGTGTGCAGAGGATCTTGCCTTTGAACAGGCTCACATTGTGGCAACTTTTTCCCTCTGTTGTTTGGGGCATTATAGACGCTGCTATACTTGGCTTGTCAAATATGTGGAACACTCAGTCCATTCAGATTTGTGGAGGCAAGTCTCTGCATGAGGGATGTCTGCTAATGTGCACAAAACTAGTGGGGCCTGTTTAATGCTCACCTGTCACTCTGCCTTAGTCTGATAGGTGCACCTTTCCCTCTTCTTGCTGTTCAGCACACTTTAATGTCAAAGGGCAAGATGCTGGTGGACATCACAGAAATCTTATGAATTTATAATGGGCCTGGCGATTTGCACTGGAACAGTGTCTGCTTGTGACTGCTGCTTCATCTTCACAAGGATGTATTTTGATTAGAAATGAATTATTCATTTTTCTTAGAGATACATTGATCAGAGTCATGCCATGGTCTCCTTGTGTGACAGCTGGCGTGCTGTCATAACTCCTGCTTTTACTCCTTCTTCTCTTTTGTCACTTTGAAAACACATCAAAGACTGTTCCTACAGATACAGCATGTGTATATCCAAATAGAAACTGTCCCAAATGCCTGTGAATTATTTGCAGTTTGTGGCTGCTCTGTCTGTCTACCTTGACAAGCCTTTTTCACTTGTTTTTGACTCCATTGTAAATGCTGTTTCATCTCTACAGCCAAATGTGTGAAGACAGAGCACATTTATGTTTCATGCGCAGGATGGGCCCATTGCTCAGGAGACTTGACTCTTGAGCTCAGCTCTGAGGCAGATTATGGACACCGATTGCTCATGTCATGTCCCACATTGTCAACTCTCTCCTTTGTTAGAAAAGAGGTGGCGTAATCATTCATTCATCCAGGAGTGGTCCATGGTAGAAACGGTTTGTCATCTGGACACTGTCATCACTCTTTTGTTGTTTGCTACAGGGAAGACTTTACCGTGATTCATTATGTGTGAGCTGCATCTTTGTAGCTGTGACTCTGAGCAAAAGAAGAATGAGCTCAGTGGTTTTGTCTCGCAGCCTTTTGGGATGAGCTGCGTCTCCTCCTTTCTTCACCCTCAATCTGCCATCACTACCTCTACCTCATGTTTTGTTTCCCTCAGCCTCCGTCACACATTCTGACAGCCACAGTTTCTGCACTCATGCAGGCTCATTATGAGAGCTGAAGTAAGTGACAGAGCCATTATATATAACATTGTATAATTTCTACAGTTTTTGTCACAAAGCGATGGAAATTTGTGGCACAGTGCACTCTATAATGTAAATTCACTTGAGAAATATATTTCAAATGATTGCCATGCTTAAATTAAACACGTAAAGAGGATTTGTTTTGTTTTTTAAGTAGAAGTAGATTTTTACCCCATTAAATAGTGTTAATGTTTGATCTGCTTTTTATTGAGAAGCCTCTTTTTATTTCATCATGTTCATTAAAACATGTATAGCTTTTTGTGGCTTATTTTACCTATCATCCATTCTTGTGCCTGGTTACAGAATTGACAGAAGGAGCTGCATCTCACCATTTGATGGGCTGTGTTGAGCTGTTAGATGGATCGGAGATTGGCTTGTCAACTCCTCGTCCAATATCACACAGTCTTGGCTTTTCTGAAGTGTCACAAATCTTTTTTTCTTCCAGTCTTCTCAGAGGAAAAAAAAATCTCCCCATCACCCTCCCGAAACCACTCCAATTCTTATCTGTCCCTTCTGATTTGTTAATGTTTAAAATGGCTATGTGGCTTTTGTGGTTTATTTTCCTCCTGATTGTCATGTGATTAAAAAAAACTAAACATGACAGAAATGCTTCCAGCTGATGTTCAGACAAGAGGCCGTAGCACTCTAAAGGCAGGAGCTAAGCAGGTTTGACTATATATCAAAGGGCCGACAGAGTCCAGATTGAGATTGAACATTTACAGAAGGGAGAAAATTAAGAATTATAACAAGACTGTAACCTTTTGTATAGATTCTGTTTAACATGAAGTTATAGGGTGAGAGAAAAATATACCGAAAATATGGAGAAATGAGGGTATATGGTTTACAAGCCCTAATAGGGAACAACCTAAAAGAAAAAGTTGTTCTAACATTTCTTTGAAAAGCTTAACTTCTACTTGAAACAAGCATGTAGTTGCAACATTAGCTAATCTCTCTGAAGACGTGGCACAGAAACACAGATCCCCTCTTTTCTCTTCTGCTGGTAGCAATAATCCAGCTTTCAGAAAAACAACCTTTCATTATTAAAATTCCCCAAAAGGAGATAGACAAGAATAAGTAGTGTGAATTAACAAATGCATGGGTTTCGTCTTCCCTGCATCTGCCGTTTGATGCGTCTGGAAAGCTGGAAATGGTATTGATGTTTGAAGATTAATCAACAATTAGTCGCTGGATGTGCTGAGATTTGCGTGCTAAAGCTGAAATGCTGCCGATGTGGTGCAGCGGCCTCCTTTAATGGCCTTTGAATTCTTCCTGTAATTAAAACTCTTGGTTAATTACAGTTACATCTCCCACCCCTCTGGCTCAGCCGTTGTATAGAAGAATCATAGCTTGAGAGAACAGTGTGGGCTACAGTATGTGAAACTTTTATTTTTGCCACAAAAATTAGCTTAGCGTTTTCTTATACTGCAAACATTACTGTATTAATATAGTATTAGACCATTTTTGTTACACAAAATGTCATCATTTAAATAGAATGCCTAATCTATTTTGCCTATTTTATATATTTTATTATATTTATTCATTGTTTTATGTTGCACCTTACGCCGAAGCAAGTTCCCGTGTTTGTGAATGTTGATCACTGACAATGGCAATAAATCAATTCTGATTCTGAACTAGAGACACGAAAAAGAAGCTCTGAAAGACTTTGCTGTCTCTGCCTGGGTTGCTCTTGGTTGTAACTGTTGTAAAAGGAGTGCCCTGCACTGAAGTGCAGCTCCTCAGCACCTTAGAGTCGCATTACCTGAAATCCCTCATACTGTGCATTTTCAAAGAAAATGGAATTGGTAAGAGCCAAAGACAAAGACCGATTTGTGACTCTTAATCAGCCACCCTTTTTAGTGATCTAAATATTCGGGCTGTAGTCAACTTAACACATGACCTGTGCATCAGTACAGCTATGTTTTATGTTTAGCTGAGTTTTAGAACAAAACAAAAAAACTGAACCGAACGAAAGATTAACAGTGAAGTGCAACATACAAGATAAATACATTCCAAAAGATGTACAATAGCCCTACATTTATGACAAGTACAAAAAAAAAACTTTCCCGCTGCTCAGTCACTGCTTTGCCCTGCACCCTCAACACGTCATCTTATCAAGTATTTCATATTTGCCGCTATTTGTTATGTCTCTATCATTACTACTTAATAGGGGTGAGCAATATTGACAAAAATTAGTATGACGGTATTTTTAAAAATGTGTTCTGATGACAGACAGATGACATTAGCCCTTGACTTGGAACATGGTTTGTGAAGCTTGTTTTCCATGTTCAAAGATTTCACATAAAATGGGGCTGTAAACACCAAAGTGCCGGAATTTTAAGTTAACAAAAATGTACTTTATATGTTGACCTTGCTATATTTAACTGTTGACTTTTGCCCCGTGGCCTCTTTTTCTCAAATTTGCTCTCATTTCGGCAGAGATTGTGTTTTCTGCAGTGAACCGTGGCTGAGCTGTACAGAGCTGACTTCATACTATAGTTGGCTGTGGTGGGGGCAGTCAGATTAAAGTTGAGAGGAATAGCCAAATGGGAAGTGGACCGGGCAGTGTGTGGTGTCTCCCAATGGGATTAGAGCGGGTCAGGCAGTGAAGTAGGCCATACAAACAAGCTCAGCGGATAGCAAGTATTCCAAACTTGTTATTATGCTCTAATCCCAGGTAGAAAATGACAAACAAGGATTTAATTCTCTGTTGTCTTTTCCCTTGTGGTTTGTAAAAAAAAAAATCTTCCCAGACACATGACCTATACACCACCTGGTTCTAGTCCCAATGTAACAAATATAAACTCCAAAGGAAATCTGCATAAACTGCTGAAATATCAGAACAGTCCTGATCTTTACATTACATTTATACAACAACAAATTGCATCGTACAAAAATGCAGCTGAATTTTAAAACACACATTTCACTTAATTGCAGCAAGTTTTAATTGATTAGCATTTGTGGTTAGTAAACAGATCAAACATGATGACATGACACTTAAGAAATAACTTTCTGTGTAGTGTAGTAGTAGAGCTAAGTTTTTAGATTCTTTTGAACTTTCAGTGGTCTGTGTTTTTTGTACACTGTCCCTGTATAAGGAAATACCATGCCATACCAACCAATTTTGCGTTTATAAAAAATAGAAAGAATAAACTCCCGCGTCTTGCCGTAGAAATAATATGGCTCTGACAGCCACCATGGAGTTTTATCACTTGACGATGATGAACCTTGGCATTAATTGACTGATTTAGTGAGGCAAAATTCAACCTCTCCAAAGTACCTTTGAAGGGTCTTGATTTGTATGATTACTGGTAACGACCACATGGAAAAAAAAAGTTTGTGTTAAAACATCTATTGCATTATGTTTTTCATTGTCATTGTAGGACAGAAATTAGTATTGAGCCTTTTCCTTAGTATCAAAACGGACTTAGAAATTTTGTACTGTGGCTATAGTAGACCGCTGCTTTTAACTTAGTTATAACAATAATATAATGATAATTCAACCTCCTCCATTTATCCTTTTTTGGGGGCAATACAATGGCACTCAATATGTTAGCTACGCTCTGGCTGCATTTCTTGCTGTCAAGAGATACGTCTGTACCAAATCTTGTTAAAGAATGGCAACATAAAAATACTTGTACTGAAGTTCATATGACTTTCAAGCACAAGAGATAAAAGAGGGAAAGAAAATTGTAAGTCTGCATAGACTCTGGGTCTCTGACACTTCTGTTTTTTTATTCAAATACTTAAAAGAGAGAATATAAATATACATCCACACTGCAGCAGTAGAAACATGCTTTCAAAGAGCTGACATTCCAAAGTTTTAAAGCAATTTAGTACATGGTCCAGTTTTTCAACTTTTCAAACTTTTCCTTTTTAATGGCTGTTTCGCAGTGGTATATAAATCAGATTGAACTTTTGTCATTTTAATTAAACAAGAGAAATGCTAATGGTCTTTCTCAATGTGGTGTGAAACAAAGTATAAAAGTTCAAGCCTAATTGACATTTAAGCTTAATTCGATATTTAACTCAAGATTTTAAGACTTGTGCTAAAGTAGTTTTATCCATTGCATCAAAACAAAAGCAATACAGCAGTCTGTCTGTTCTCTCTGTGAAAATATTGAAGTTTGTGCAGTTTGCTGTCAGTGAAGACCAGAGAAAATAGGAGGGTGAAGGAAAGGTCACAAATGACAGCAGGCAGCAGATTACGATGAAAAAGTGAGCTTCAGATTTCCATTTTCAGCTCATGAAGCTTTCCCTGGTCCCCTGACTCATTATGCTTCTTTAGACTTCAAACTAATTGCCACAAAATGCAATTATCATACCCACAAGGAGCTGGAGATACAGACACTCAGATGCAACAGTATAATATCTGCTATTTTTCTTTTTTCTCTATTTCACCAGACTTTATTTCTTGAGTGAGTTAAACCTTCTTGTTCCACTGTTCAGAGCGCGGTTTCGGGTGAGTCTAGTGTCAGGACTTCAGGTTGGCCTTAGCCGTCTGCCGCAGGACGAGCCATTACCCCTGACAACCACAGTCACCTTTCCCCTTGCTTCTTGAGTGTAAGGCCGCAGAAAAGTTTACTTTATTTTGAACTTGCTGATCCTTTTAGAAAGTTCTCTAGGAAAAAAAAAATCTTTTGCTGTAGTTTGAATTCTTGGAAATGCCTTTTCTAATTTTTTACAATCTGTAAATAAAGGAACAGTAACGGGAGGGGTTGCTTCAATAGTATTAACAAACAAATTATAAACTTGCAATTTTGGTGAGATTGCCAAATCATCTGTACTCATACATCAAATCAAATCAGATCAAAATGTATTTGTAGAGCACAATTTGTACAAAATGTTATTCAATGCTTTGCAAACTTTAAAACATTAAAATTACAATACAAAAAAAGCAAATTATAAATAATCAAACTAAAACTAATTACTAAAGAGTTAAATGCAGATTAAGGAATTGGCAGACATAAGCTAAACAGAACAGTTTTTATGCTAGACTTGAATTTAACCCTTATGACTTATAGAAGTTAAAGAAGAAAGTTTAGGTATGATATTTTTGTTATTGTGGTTGTAGGCTAGGACCAGAAGATTAGGAATCGGCTCACTAGAGGGAGGTGGGACAAAGTTTAAAACACAAAACACGGTAGACAGAGATATGGTGCAGGATGTGAATGTATTGAAAGAATAACAGGGAATATTTACAGTATTTACAATATTTACAGAAGCAGGATTTGATAACAGTTCAGTTCATGGAAAATGTCCATAGTAGCCAGTGTGAGT
The DNA here is from genome assembly GCA_019453435.1 of Rhinogobius similis. NCBI lineage: Eukaryota > Metazoa > Chordata > Actinopteri > Gobiiformes > Gobiidae > Rhinogobius > Rhinogobius similis. The sequence continues at coordinate 15,169,783 of CM033623.1, read as the reverse complement.
TATTTTGATATTGTCCAGGGGTGTTAACGTGAATGAATAGAATGTCCAGCGAGATTTGTGTATTGCAGATTGTGTGGTATGGGTGAGCAGGCTACTTTGCCTCCTACCGCACTGTAGGAGGTTTTAAGGTTGCAGCTCTCCATCCAATGAGGAATAGAACCAGTTGATCTGGATCAATCCACCCGACGTAGGAGTAAGGGTGGGAGTAGTAGTAGTAGAAGTAGTAGTAGGAGTAGGGGTAGGAGTAGGACCTGGCCTGTGTAAAGCAGGACCAATAATTAGCATCATATTAAACAACTGTGCTAATCCATAACAAATAATTTCAGTACATGTACATTTTCTTTTCTATACCATGGTAATGATGATAATAATTATTAATTTAACATTCAGTATTCAGGGGGTGCACGGTGGCAGAGCGGTTAGAGCTTCTGCCTCTCAATAAGGAGATCGTGGGTTCGAATCCCGCACCACCCCAACATCGTGGTTTCGAATTCTGAACCACCCTAACATCACACGATCTCTCTGGGTGGAGTCTGCATGTCCTCCCCGTGTTACCGTGGGTTCTCTCCGGGTTCTCCGGCTTCCTCCCACCGTCCAAAGACATGACTGTGTAGGTTAATTGAGAACTCTAAATTGTCCCTAGTGAATGAATGTGAGAGTGAATGGTTGTCTGTCCTTGTCTCTCTGTGTCAGCCCTGCGACGAGTTGGCCACTGTCCAGGGTGTACCCCGCCTAAGGCCCAAAGTCACTGGGATAGGCTCCAGTCACCCGCGACCCCTAACGGGAATAAGCGGTAGAAAATGAATGAATGAATGAATTCAGTATTCATTTGCACCATAGTTCACAATGCTAATATTCAATATTCAATATTCAATGACATTACAATAATAACAAATTACAAATCAAATAGATAGCAACAATGGAAATCGGACAAGTGTTATTAGCGCCCGCGCCAACTAACACTGCCACCAACCAATTGAAACGGATGGGAGGCTAGCGCTAGCATGCTAGCTCCCTCCAACACAAACAATCAAACAATCAACACTCACCAGTCCCTCTTTTGTTTCACTTATTCAGCCCGTAGCCGGATTATCACCCCGGTAGGGACGACTAGAAGGTTAAAAGGCATGGCAGTCACTTTCAATGTTCAAACAGTTCAAAATATGACGATATAAAGCGGCAAAAAGCGTACCTGTAGCTGCTCGGTCTCAGGCGGCACCCACGCGCACACACACTCAATGACTGGCGCGCGCCATCTTAACAAACATGCTGACGCCGCGGAAGTCTCGCCCGAGCGCTACGAAATCACGCGATAGTTCAGACTTTAGGACCGCGTCGCAATGAAAAGGAAGAGAGGTGCGGATGGTGAAAATAACCCGGGTTACATGAACACTGCCAGAGTCCATCTCATGACCCCAGAAAGATCTTTACAGACTTAAGCTCCGTGAAACATGTAGTTTGGTACATGTACATGTTTTATGATGGCTGCCCTTTCTTAAACATTTCCCTCCATGGTTTGCCTCATAAGTTAAGGAGGTATGTCCTTCCGTGAGCTTTCGATTTAGTGTTGCTCTGTGAGTTGATCCAGCTCCGTACTCTGGATGTAGGCTCCAGGTTTAGGAGTAAACTCCACCAACTCCCATACCCTCCAGCTCTGTCTGTCTGCATGTGTCTCACCTGCAACCCCAGACCCTCCCTGCTTCGATCCCATCAGTGGCTCTCCAGAACGCCTCTCCCAGCTTTATTTCTCCAACACAACTTTCTCCACCTCGCTGCCGCTGACTGTTGAATTATGAATAGATGTGAATGCTGTTGGCCAGGCTGAGGATTACTTTCAATTTGCACAGCGCTGCCCTCACTCTGCGACTGGCTCGTGCTGTCAGTCACACTGCTCTCCCTGGGGATCTCAAGGGTAGTATTAAGGTTGCCACATGAAACTAGTAGAAATCATGTATAAAGTTTGATGAATGAATCCAATGTAATACTGAGCAAAAGTCAGAGTTTGTGGTGTATCATGAACAGAAATACCAAATCAAATGCACTTGGCCAATGTTCTTTAACTGCGCACTATGTAACTTTTCATGCTTGTTTCTAAGTAGATGTAATTGCATTTCCAGGTATTACTCAAAAACACTTTAAAAACAAGCTTGCTTACTTACTGTGAGTGCCGTCGCCTCTGTCTGACCTGTAACTTGGCCTGGTGACACCATCGGCTTGTCTAAATGGAATCGACAATAACATAACAGCTAAGACATGACAGTAACTGACCTTCCACCAGAAAAGTTAGTGTACCTTTAAATTATTGATTAAGAATGCATTTTTTCCATTAATATCGTGAGTGAAGTTAATATATTTGGTCTTTGTCACAAATTACTCCCTTAACAGTGACCAAAAGTTAAAGTGTGCCCATCCCATAGTTCTCCTGATCTTTATGTTGAACCTCCCCTAATTCACAGCAATTTTCCGTTTCAACAAAACTCATTTGTCAAAGTATCTACAATATAGTGTCTGTCGAAGTCTCTATGGGAGAAACAGGAAGCAGCAGTGTGACCCTTCTCAGATACTCATTGACTGGCGATAACCGCGTGTAATTGGCCCGCGTGATGAGAGCCGGCAGCGCGCAGTGAAAGGCAAGTGGAAAGGACAGGGATTCTTTTTAATGAAGCCAATGAGAAGGACATGGAGCGCCTGCAGGCTTCATAAAGGATTAGAGTTGGCTCCAACACATTTGGGCTTATGATGCTTCCTGGTGGACAACCTTGAGAGACTGAAAGGACAGCGAAGTGACAGAATGTGGAGGAAAGGTAAATATTAAGAGGGTATTGATATGCAGCGCTCTACTTCCTGCCCAATAAAGCTTGATATTTAACTGTGCTCCATATAGAGTTGTAGGTAAACAAAAAGATTTTCTAAAGGTCAGTGTCCCCGAGACGTTAACCTTTTAGTTCACTCCCCACCCACTCATACTCATTAAGAACAATGTGTTTTCTCCAACCAAAATGCATCCTGTATCATCACTGTCATTTCCCTTTGGATGTTCCGCCACAAAAAATCATATCTCATACAAATAGTTTGACAAAAAATGTTGTCAAGATGCTTACATTTCAAACTTGATTTTGATACTAAGAATTGACCAGAAACTCAATGCCAATTTCAATACCACAATGATTATAAAAAAGGCTCTCTTCTCTGAACAATAGGTGCAATTTTGTTTCATTAGACACAAAATATTAGTAGTGACAGTAAAATTACCTTTTACCTTTTGTGATATAGATCAATGCTATTCTAAAATAATTTGGAAAAGGACTAATTGTGTCCTGTTTTTATATATTTTATTTCACAATATATAGAGGCAAATCTTTTTTTTTTTTTTTGTATTTAATTTTAGTATTGATTAGTCTTTCGTAATACTTTTGACAACTGCATTGCTTATAATGAATGCACTAAACAGCAAGTAATAAGAAAGGCTGTCAAAAAAGGTGTAAATACTGGATCTTACCAAAAGAAACAAAGAAAGCTACTGAGACTTCAGCTCAGTAATTCATTGTGAATTTTGGTATAAAGTTAAATATACGCTGGTTTCTGACCCATTGTGGTCACATTGTTCTTGTATCTGTTATTTTAGTGACTGCTTTGACCCCGGGCTGCGTTATCGAAGTGGCAGTGAGTGTAGAGTGCGAGTTGGGGCCAGTTGGCACCGAGATGCCTACAGTTGAAGTGATAGCTGCTGACACAGTGGACGGGCCGCTCAGCCAAGAAATGGACAAACACTGATGCCTCTCACCTCCTGATGACTTTCAGGCTCTTGTCTCCTGCATGTAGTACAGTGCTGCTGCTGCTTTAGTGAGGTGTGAGCTGTAGATGCTGTGTCTTTGATATACAACTATTTTTTATTCTGATTTTATTTATTGAATTTAAGGAAAGACTTTGACTACAATGCACAAGTACAAAGAGTTCTGTCCATTTCAGTGGCAAATAAAGTCCCTCTGTTTTGGCTTATCATGTTAAACGGGATGATGTTTTACCTCAATATTGCAATGTTCCCAGCTAAATTTGTTTTATTTGCTACATTGGCTCCACATCACTTCTTCATGAACATAAAGCATAAAGATATTTCAGGAGCAGCATTATTCACTGATGGCTTGAACTTGTGCCACGCTCCCTGAAGGAATCAGGAAAAAACGAGTTGACAAACAGCCATTTACACAAAAGTTATAATCTGATATTTCCAAGTCATTACATTTGGTATTTGATCTGGCAGCTTTCAAAGGCAAGTGTCTCCCAGTGAATGACCCTTGATGTTGTTGAGCTGAAATGTCTCCAAGCTTTAGTAATTGCCAGACCTCACTATCTCTGTGACCTTATAACTAATTCCTTCTTGTTTTTCTAAAGAACAACTCCATACGGATTACAAGGACAAATTGCTACTTTGATCTATTAGCTGAGCGCAAACAATATATCCCTCACCCAATTATGCCCATGTCCCTTCTTGTGGGTTGTCACTTGTTATCTGTGCTCAAGTCTTACAGAAGAAAAGGTCGCCCGGGGAGAGAATGAGACACTCTGATCATACGGGCCACCAACAGACGATGTCCATTTAATAGGGGTTTTGCTCAGAGCAGATTTGCACAGGACAAGCACAAGCCACTGGTGGACTTTGTTTTATGTCCAAGAGGCATAAACGTCACTCGTGTTATTACATTTTCTTATGGAATAATTGGGCTGTATCTGTATTTATGACGCAATATATCCCTTCACGCTTACGTTTTGACAGTAGACTGTACTCGGCAAAGTGAAAATAAGGGTGAGAGTAAAACGATACACCGGGACAATGTGACTTTTTACTCTTATACACCTGGGATACAGTCTTAAAGAAGTCAGACTGCAGATGGCGCTACCATCTTGCCTCTACCAGCAGGAAAACCTGTGTAAATCGGCTGACAAGACATGTCAACATCAAGTGACACTCTGATGAAGATTGCGAGTGCGCAGTCGAAACGGTCAACTGTCACTAACAAAAAATCTGGTCTGAAAAAAAGAACTTTTAAAAGAAAATAAGGGTGGACTATTATTATCTCTATAACAATATTCAGACTATATTTTACGGCGCCCCCCAAGGGACATAGTGAGATTTTTTTTTTGCATATATATTTGCGAGGGGACGCATTATTTTTGCGAGGGAACGCAATATTTTTGCGAGGGAACGCAATATTTTTTGCGAGGGAACGCAATCCTTTTTGCGAGGGAACGCAATCCTTTTTAGGGAACGCGTTATTTTGCAAGAGAACGCAAAAATATGTTGGATAAGTTCCACTTCCGGGTCACAGTGATATCAACAATGGAGGACGAATGGGGGAATTACATTGACTTTTATTTTGATTTAGGCTTAAAATACAGCGATATAACATCGGTGATGGCCAGTAAACATGGTGTCACACTGAGTGAGAGACATCTCAAGAGAATTTTTATGGAATAGGAGGCTCTCAAGGCGCAAGGATTTCTCTGAACTGGGCATCCTTGTTCCGAATTCATAACCACCCAACTGCGAGGCTCGGGACAACTTCATGGTTACAGGTGGATGTATGCCAAGTGTAGAGAGAACGGTCTACGGTCCTAAAAGAGGATGTTCGCATTGTTTTAAGGGAGTTGGATTACAACGGTGTGTCCCAAAGACAAGCCAGCAGACTCCGAAGACGGAGCTACTTTTCAAGAGGCCCTAACTTTATTTGGCACCTTGATTCATACGACAAGTTAAAGCCCTTGGCATTTGCATCAATGGGTGTATCGATGGATTTTCGAGGAAAATGATATGGCTCAATGCCTACACAACTAGCAGCGACCGAAGTTGATTGGGGGTGGAAGCTGTACAGCTGCTTTGGAGGGTGCCTAGAGTACTGAGAGGCGATCTTGGGACAGAGAATTGTTATGTACGAGAATTTCAGCGGTTCCTGGTTCCAGTTCCAGAAGGGGACACATTGGGCAGCTATTTGGAAGGAGCTAGCACTGCCAACCAAAGAATAGAGTACTGGTGGGGATTTCTACGAAGGCAGTGTGCAGAATTCTGGATGGCGTTGTTTGGGGATCTTCGTGATAACGGCTCGTTTGATGGAGGTTTCTGGACAAACCTCCTACAGTTTTGCTTTATGGGCCTTATACAGGTGAGTCAATTACAGCAATATTATGTTTTCTCTTTATGATTTAAATAAGATAATTAATCCGCACCTGTGCCCTATTCCGATAACTGAGCAGCTCTACGCGCTAGACGCAAACGGTTCCTACAGTGTTTGTAAGCTCTCTATGTTGTAATGTAAAGAATCCATACTATGACTATGCAGTTCAGTGCCGCTTGCCGGAACGATGCTGCCGATGCACGAGCCAGTTACTCCAAGTCTTCCCCGAGGTCTGGTGGTTACTTCTCCCACTAAACCCCTCGGAGACACTGTGCCAGCTTGCCAGGGTCGCGGCACGCTGGCACAGTGGAACTGAGCGAGCGCCTGGATTTGCTTTACCGGTGCGTAATCATTGTCTTTGTGAAAGGCCTGCGCCCGGTGTACCTTAATAATCAGGGGGAGCTGTTGTTTGTTGTAATGTTGGTTTACAAAGAACTAGCGATCATTACACTAGAAGACAAGCAGGCTGTGAATTAGGCATACGCTGCGTCCTCTGTTTCAGAGTTGCTATAATCTGCGTGCGTAATAATTATAGGTCAGTGGTAATACCCTGCACGCTTTTGCATAAATTGGGTACAGGTAAACCCCCTGTGCGCTCTTGTTATTCTAAAATGCACGCAAACCAGTATAAAGTTATCCTGTGGCTCTAGTGCGTAAAAATATCATGACGTCATTCATTCAACGAAGCCTTCTGACAGATCCGACGGGCTTCGGTGTCAAGCCCACGTTTGATTTGTGTGAGTGGGGTCACTGGAATAGGGGGTTTATTAGTCCCTTGAACTGTCCTCGTGCGCTGGCACAACAATAACACCAAAACGAAGCCTTGCTATAAAATCTTTCATGTTGGTGGCACGAACGCAAAACCAAAGCCTGTGGGTGCACTGCCCCCTAGTGACAAAGTTGATAAATGTACACTACAAGTATTAACAACTGAATTATAATTTATAATAAAAATGCATCACTATGATGAAGTGTTAACTGTTGCTAAATGCATCATTCAAAAGTAAACCATACTACCTTTGAACTCCCTTCTCATTTCAAAATGTTACTGCACAGTTGTAATGCAGCAGAAGAGTTATTAACAATGGCAGAATTTACCAAATTTTCCTTAATCACACATGTTTCTTTCCAAAGGATGAGTTGGACGACACTGCCCAAGTCTGGAATGTGCACAACATCAGGCCATCAAAAAACCCAAACGTTCCCAGTGGTCAGCCTAATGTTATGTATTCACTCCCGGAACTGTATGGTGCGCATGATCATCTTTCTTCTGTTCAAGATGATGATCTTCAACAATGCAAAAGGAGATGTATCTTTCGCCAAGCAGTGCCTTGTGATACAGATGTCTATGAACTGTGCAACATCCTGATGAAAGAGCTCAACTTATCCATACCAACTGAGCCATATCAGGCCCTGGATCTGTATATGTGCCTGAGAGATAAGATCAATGGTTTAATGTAATTTGGATGTTTGTTTGTTTTTACATTTCAAGATGCAAATTGTGTTTAAGGCAATGGCTTGGACATGAGGTTCTACTTTTTTTAATTCAACTTAACACATCACAATTGGATGTAATACTGAGCCTTTTGGGATTATTGCTAACTGGTTTTGATCACAGGTCCTTAGTGAAGAGCTCATTCTGCTAACTGATTGTATAAGGAGATTAAGAACTCAACTGTTATATTTAAAGCATTTATGTAATTGTCAATAAATCAAGACTGTTACTGGTTAACCCTGTATTTAATTAACACAATTCCTTTAAATCATAGAACAGAAATGGGTCACATTTATGAAAATTAGGAACAAGTAATGATTTGTTTTTACAAAACATGTTTAATATGTTCAATATGTTTTAATACCACATAGAACCTAGCCTGAGGTTTTAAAATGTACAAAATTCCTGAGTGCCAAACTGCAACAAATTCAAATACATAAACGATTAATTCTAAGATAATGGTGATTGACATCAATGCATACTGAAATCTTGGGTAATAACATCCTCCTTCAGTTTTTGAACTTTGTTTGGTAGCAATAGTTTCTCTTCTCTCATTCAACTATTATAGAACAAAACAAAAGTGTATGACAATAGCTGCTTTCACAAGATAAAATGATCAACATTAACTGATTACATAATATCCATCTCCAAATAGTTGCTGGCCAAACATTATCAAATTCTGTACGGAAATCAGGGTAGGAACAATAGGGTGTAGGGAAGTTCAAGAACAGCTCCACAAGTGTGACTTACTGCTCTTGTGTTAAGTCCAGTTTCTCGATTAAGTGTTAGAGTTATTTTGTCAACAGCTATTACTGAAGAACCTGTACAGAAGCGCAGTATCTTTTTCTGCCTTGGTTTGGTCAGCATTTTTGACATATCTCAGCAGATAACACAATGTAGCCTGTTCTGCCTGAGAAAGGACTGCCTTTGTGGTTTTGAACAGCTGGGAGACCTTCTTTCCGGATGCCTTTTTGCTTTGTACAAAGCCATTACACTTTCTTTATCAGGTAATAGTGGCTTCAAGTGAGCTATTTTTGTGCAGAGAAGCTATCAATTACATATTTAGCTTCTTGAAGAATGGCTTTATGAGCCATTGTTTGAATGACCTGCTGCATATTATTTTTGCAGGCAACTTGTGCGAGCCCATCCTTGTAAATATTTCCAGCAAGTCCTCTTCATCGACTCTCAGAAGTGCCCTGCAAGGCCTTCTAGTACAGACTTTTCGACTGGAGATACAAAATTGAGAAATTATGTGATGAGGTCATTGGCATCAACAGACTCAATGCCATGGATACATGCCACAACAAATGACTGAGACAGCGTAGCTGGCATAACCCCATGATCCAGCAAACCCTTAACCCAAATCAGGCCTACTGCTCGCCATTCATCTTCACCAAAATCCGGTCTCAATCTAGGTATTCGCTCAGTTTCACCTTCACACTGTTCAAGAAATTGCTCCCAGAAGGCAGTGTAAACATCACGTGACACTCCAGCATCATCCACAGCATTTTCATTTACAAATTTCATTTTGACAGTGGAATGTAGTATGCTGTTGTCCATAAATGCTTGCACAAGATCTTGGACCACCACCACTCTTCGAATCGGATACTCTTTCTTCTTTTCCTCTTTCATTCACTGAGCCACTTGGTGACTGTGATGGGAAGACCTGGAGTCCAGAATTCAAAGGCTGGATATCTTCTGGTGAGGAATCAAATCCACTGTTCTGGAGAAATTATAAAATACAAGTCTACATTAAATAAAGGGTACACCTGTGAATCATCCTATGGACAAGATTGCACATAAAACTTACCTGAGTACTTGGCTGGTGTTCCCCAGATGTGAGGTGCTCATGTGCTTGAGATGGGACTGGAGACTGGAGGGACGTGTCACTACTCACAGCTACCTAAAATATGAAATAGTAAATGGATTTTTCACGCAAAAAAAACAAACAAACAAGAACCCACATCGTCAGTAAAGCTCTTAAGAGTATAGTATAGCATTGCAACATGAATTTAACTAAGGCATCAGATAATACATGATGATACAACAACTTACATTTAAGAAATGTTTATAGATAATTAAAAGTACGACATTGTGACATTATTATTATACATTATACCTGTCCATCTTGCAGAACCTCATTCATGGTATTGGCAGCCCCAGCTGCAGGGAGATGAACCTCAATCAAGTCAGGAATCTGAAAACAAAAATGTGATCGCATTACCCACAAACATAGCTTTATCTTGAAATTCTTTTACACAGGTGTACATGTACGTATAGTAAGTGTGCTGATACACAAAGCTTTCAATGGTACAAAAAAAATTGCCAATATCAGCAATGTGGGACGCGAATAAATAATGCTAACATGAGTAAACACGTCATTACTGCCCTGGGAAACTAACAAGTTACTATTAAAAGGAATGCTACCCAACATTACTTATTATTCCTAAAATAACACACCATGTTCCATTAATCTTACCAGTGTAGCATCTTCACTGTAGTTAATTACTATAACAGCTGAATCATTTCCAAATGTTTCAGAAAGATCTGAATCCCACTCAACCGCTTTTTTCTCCATCTGAATAAATACACAATGTTGATGTTAAGCCAGTTATTTCAGAGTTAGCTCCAACATCTGTAAATTGGTTTCATTACCATAATCGCAGCCATCACTACAGATTTGCTCATCAATATCTGGAGATCCTTGACAGTCTTTTTCGAGTCTTTTTCTTTTTCTTTTAATATGGAACTCCTCACCCTGCAATTAATATTGCAACAAAGAACATAAACAATAACTAACAAAACACTATTGATAAAGTCAACTGTGTGATTTAATGTACATTAGTTTCAATAATATCTGGCTTGGATTTATATTCCACTTAATAAACTGGTAGTTCTGTTGTAACAGCAACTCTGGAGTTGGCTGGCATATGACAACAAGCCTGCACCCAAAAAGCTCTCCAAACACCAAAAATCACATAAAGGAGAGGTAAATGCTCCAAGAACACACCCAATTAATGAAATTGCACCATTTTCAACTCTGAGGTGTTATTTTAATTATACCACTTAATTTCTAAACAAACCTGGTCAGTGTCTGATGAATGTCCATCATCTAGCAGATGAACGGGTGAAGATGCCATCGCTGAAGTACTAGGAGTTGGAGTACTAGTCTGGACCTGATCAGATGCTTCTTTGTGCAAATATAGAGAAGCAATTTAATCTTTGTCTTATCATACAGTTGCTCTACAGTGTCACCTAGATTAAGGTTTTGTCTTTAAAATCACAAATGCCAAAAGTAAAGTCCTCTGCCCTGCCTTTTGTTGAGGTATTTTGAGGGAAAAATAATTCTTTCCCCATGTTGAGAATCTGTTCTACTGTTGCCGATTTATCTACAACAGCATGTCTGGTTCCTCCACCACTTTTGGCCCTAACTTGATGATAATCCTTCTCCATGAAATGGGAGCCATCCTATTTCAACCCTTCTTTTTGTTTAACTGCTGATGTGTTCCCAACCCTAGCCATCTGCCCACTTCCACTTGCACTACTTCCACTACTTCCACTTGTGCTACTTGCATGTGATTTGTCAGTTTTTGTCTTTTGTCTTTTTTTCTTTGATGATCCAATCTTTTGTCTCAGTTTTTCCAAGAGAGATTCCTTGCTTGTATTGCTGTTTGCCTGTCTACAGTAGGAAAGCACAGCAATTCTTGTCTCCATATGATGAGACATATTTAGAGATTTTCTTCATCCGACATAACCAGTAGAACTGCCATGTCAATCTGGAAAGACAGGAAGGCAGAAGTACATTAACTGAAATGTTGCCATTTTGAAATTCTGTGCTACACATTTACAATATGTGAAACATTATGTTATACAACATAAAATATATAATGACCTAATGTTCTATAGTACACAATTATAATTATTGTCACATTTATGATCCTCTGTTGTGTAGGCCAATGTATAATAGTAGTAGTAGTAGTGTTCTAGTAGTAATGCTAGTTGCTCAATCTGATTGGAAAATAAAGAAGCATAAATAGTTGATAAGTCAATTCCAGTGTCCAGATAACTACCTTTGAAACCTTTTCTACCTTGAATTACTCCTGGAGGACTGAGGGAGTTAATTACCCTGACTCGTTATATACTTTAGAATAACATTTGTTTACATTAGCAATATTGTAATCTGGGTTGACTTTAGACACGTGACAGGCAAAGACTGATTGACAATGGTGCTTATTGATTGGGCCATATATCATTATTAGCATACACATTAACAGACACTACATTACATTTCTGTCTGTCAAACATTCATTCACAAACAAATTAAATTAATGTATATAGTAAATATATTTATATCATGATATTTATGTCACTTATCTGTTATTCTCACCATTAACACTAAAAAGAGCATATTTGATGTCACTTGATTCCTATGAAAAGCTGCAACATCTCAAGTCAGTATTTAGCTAGGTTAAATGGCAGTTTTACAGGTTGATTATTATATAAAAACACAAAATGTAGCCAACAATAACTTTTAACGAGGCTTTGGCCTCATCTCAATGTGCTTGATGGGTTTATACTTGCTGACACCCTTTTGATTTTTCATAATTTTCAGTTTTTTTGCAGATTTAAGCAAACGGCAAAATACTTGGGTCCTTTAAATTTTACCAGACCAGCACTAAATGGTCGATAGCAAGAGCACATAACTGTTAGAGTCTGCTACTTTATATATTTATGGGATAAACAATCCAATTTAAATCTTGGTTAAACAGGGGTTCAACCACGCCCTGCATACAGGCTTAGCTAACACATTAGCATAGGCTTTGACTTGAACGTAACTAATTTATTACACTTTGTTTAATCAGCTTGTTAAACACGTATTCCTTCTTACCTTATCATTGCGCATCCGAAGTATATCTTCTGCTGGGACATTTCTAGACTGTAAAAAGTGTTCCAAACCTTCATTCATTGCTGAACCTGAGCCCCTTATCGCCGTGTTTTGACCCGGAAGTACATGACTTCTGGCAGCAACAAAAATATTATGCGTTCCTCGCAAAAATATTGCGCTCCTCGCAAAAAATATTGCGTTCCTCGCAAAATGATTGCCCTCGCAAAACTATTGCGTTCCCTCGCAAAAATAATGCGTCCCCTCGCAAATATATATGTAACAAAAAAATCTCACTGTGACCCTTGGGGGGCGCCGTAATATTTTAACTAAATGTGCTAAAATGTGCCCTGTAAATATCTTGGTTGAGGTTCAAGCTTAGAACAAAATGTGAAAAGACCAGAAATGTAACCACAAAATTGGAGAAATGTCACTTTATACCCTTGTTCGGGATAATACACTTCTATTTTTTTTTATTTTTTTTTTTATAGTTTTGTTTGTAGAACATACCTCTAAAACAACAAGTGTGATGTTGTACATTTTTGAATATATCCCACATTTAAGTGAAAATCAAATCACAGGGACTCATATTGTTCTGATTGTTCTGTTACAATCATTTCCATGGCTGAATAAATTGTGGAGGAAAAGAAATCTTTTGGGGGGAAAAAAATCAAAAAATGACCCTTATGACTCCATTAGGGAAATCCTGTTGAATAAAGGTTTATGTGGAAGCTCACTAAATGGAAACAGGGTAAACAATGCAGCCAAGCAATTGCTACGCCTACACTGACGATTTTACTGGTGCAGAACATTGCAGATAACACTTGACTTTGTTTTGTGTTGCTATTGTGGACCACTTCTACAAACTGAGTTATTGAGTAAGCAGGCCTCGCTTCAGGAAGACGTGTCGCCCTGAATCATTGTGACATGGTTTCTTCAGACTTGGGATTCGAATGTAATGATCTTTTGAGCCACTAATCCCTTGTGTCAACTTCATCTGACTCTAGAGAGCTTTCTTTATTTCCTGCTGAGAAAAAAATTTGTTTTGTTTTGCGTTTACAGGTTTTGATGTTTTAGCTCTAGATAGAAGATAGTTAGAAGAAATGATTATTAAATGAAGTGGATTTTGATTTAGAGAAATTTATCAGAAATGTTTCATGCAAGCATTTCTTTAATGTTTTTAATCAAATGTGATAGCCCATTTCTTTGCACTGATCTCGTATGTACTGTTCTGTATGATTAATTATTAAGTAGTCAGGGAAAGGCTTGTATTCAAAAACTAAAGCTAGCATCAGATCCTGCCAATCTGATCTTGTCTCAATGAATTATAAATAATAAACAGTGGAAACTAAGTGAGTAGTAAAGGTTGCCATAAACTTACAAAGGGATGCTATAAAGTTAAAATGATTAGTGCTGTACATAAACTACAATTTTATTTCTTTATTTTACTGAGAAATGTTTGAACTGAATTGTTGTGACAGAAGTAAAATTATGACATTAAGGGTCTTATTTTGCTAATTAAATGAAATATTGCCTTCCATTTTGCAATTTTAAATGATTATAGTTGACGCAGTTATATTTCATTTGACATTTATGGCTGTACACCTGGAAAACTGCACCGTGTAAAGGGATACGACTATAAGTGTGCTTCCATCAATCATGTAGAGCCACGATATTCATCAGCGCTGCAGATGGTGCCTCGGGAGTATCATATGTTTCGCTCTATGTGCGCGACTATGTGGCCGTAAACAGCCCCAGAGGAGGTCAGAGCCTGATGTCAGTGGGTCATGACCATACACCATAATGTCGTCAATAATTCAGCTGCAGTTCAGAGAAGTCTTTTCGTCCATAAGCCCTGGAACGATTCTCTCCTATTAAAGATTCATGGCACATAGCGGGGCACATTCTTAATCACCCCTATTGTGTCCTTTAGTTTCACTGTTCATGCATAGGGCAGAAGTGAGATATCTTTCACGACTGTAATTTAAGAATGTCTTTGTTATTCATTGTAGTAATAAAACTCCCATTTGGCACCTTTTAAGTCACTATTTTATTCCACCACCAAAGCGAGGCTGAAGCATAGTGGGACTTTCATATCAAATCTGAATCGTCCTATAAAGCAAGATCCAGGAGCAGAGCATATTACAATACAGTTTGCACATGATAACCTCCATCAATCTTCTTGGCTGATGTTACTTACTCTCATATTTACACTCACCGCACCCTCTATGTGCCGACCTGCTTTATACTCGCTGGTAATGGGTGTCCTTGCCTTTGGTGTATGGTATGACAATACCAGTAATAACCATCCATCATTGCCCTGCGAGGCTAAGTTACAGGACAGAAAAAGACACCCCCGTCAGGTGAGCTTCCATACAAAATGACCTATTTGTGAGTTCTTCATGGGCCCCAAACTGCCACAAGCTCCAGGGTGTTCCCGCTCAGACCCTGTAGGGCGATGGCTTCCCTCAGTGTAAAATGACTAATGTGTTTTTCTCTGGGGGACACTGGCGCAGAGCTTATGTAAAGTGTGATGAGTGGGCACAGTGCAGACATCAGTGTGAGCGCAGCCATTTGAGGAGCTGTGTGGATGCGATGCCTCGGCCTGTGAGTCTTTCTGGAGATAGCTCGACTACGCCCACGCACTCTCCAACACACTCATGCTCATTTGTCAGCCATGTCCAACACCTGCACCAGGAGTACTGACAAGAACTTCACTGAAAATACACAGACAATTCAACTGTAAATAGAAGATATACAAAACTTTTTACATTATTATTTGTTGACAGAGTACCATATATACATGTAAAATATTGAAATATTGAAATCATAAATATATCTGCTGATTCGTTTAATACTGTAGTCTAAGAAGGTCATAGGCATACACTGAAATGTGTAATATGTAAATTTTACCTCCTCACCTACAGTGATTTCAGTCCGATACCATCATAATGCCCTTGTGTAAAAACATGCAGGGGCCTCATCATTCATTACTTTTAATTGGGGAAAACGCTGGTACTGGCAAAAGCCCTGTTTGCTTAATGTGCTGTCTTTCAGTCCTTAATGGATTTATTTAGAAAAAAGAGGCCACAGTGTGTCCATGGCTGATATTATTGCAGAGAGAAGAGGGCAGAAGTGGCAGCATGCTCTGTCCTTACTGTCCCCAACCCACACCGCAGGCTAAACCCGGCTCCAATGCTATAGCTAGCCTGCGCTTGTAATGTCTTAAGTTTAAAAACTCTGCACTTCTGTCCTCTTTGTCACTGCAGTGATCAGGCAGGTCACTTTGTCCATCGTCTTTACGGATACCCTCAGACTAAAGCACACTAGATAAATTAAACATGGCCATGCCAGGCGATATTGACTGCCGTGAACTACAGGTGACATTTTACCACTGAAGCAATTAGAGGTGCAGTGGGATTTGTACGCTCTTTTGTACAGTGTGGCTGCAGATTGCTATCTAATACCTCTTCCCTCCCGTTTAAGTGCATCTGATAAACTCGACTCAGTGTATTTCACTGAGGCACGGACAACTTTTCCATTTTTCATGTTTCTTATGTTTAGGTTAAACTGCACTTTTGTCCTCATAGACAACGCTGTCCTCTGCATTTTATCCATAATTGCTATGCCGTGGTTGGGGTAAACTGTCAGGAGAAGCATTTACCACATTTAGACATGTAAGGTGCTTGTAATCGTCTACTGATAACATTGTAAATGTATGTAAATATGTTTGCAACTAATAAAAGTAGGCTTATTGGTTATCATATATTTTTATAGTTATATTGGAGGTATACCAGCATTTCACTTTTTTTATTTACTTGGGGCAAGAGGGCTTAGGTGTTTTCTGTTGAACTGATGTTTAACATTGATTTTTAAGATGCTTAAGTAAAATAACTGAATAAATAAAGATGGCAAAGGAGAAAGACGCTAACTTTTGGTTTAGTTTTACTGTAAGAACAAATAGCCTTTGAGGAGTAATGAGAGCTTAATCATAGACCTGACGTGTGAATTTGAAATGTCAGGAAATGTCCTTGATGTGTGAGGAGCTAATGAGGCGAGCCGCTCTGCAGGCAGCTGGAGGACGACTCACTGAGATGAGGTCAGCTCATGGAGGTGGAGTGCACAGGTGTATTTTAGCTGAGTGTGAAATGTTGCAGAGCAGCGACAACAGAGACGGCCAGGGGAGAGTGCTGTCATGGCAACAGTGTTTTTGGTAAACTTGACGCCATTTTGTTTGTGTCTATAATTAAAATTTTAACTAAATCTATGTTAAACAACAGTCAATCAACGTTATTCAAGTTGGTAGTGTCACAATATTAAAATGTCTTATTTCAAAAGAATAGTCTCATACCGTTTTTAAAAAATGCTTTTTTAGACTATACACTCATTTTCTACACTAAATAATAGTACTTTCTGTTCTCATGTCGTATTATGCTAGTTCCTGATGAAGCTTAAGATCATTCTAAAATGTTGCTGTTCTGCTGCTTCTGTGTCGCTCCAACAAAAAAAGCCTAGGAATAAATAAATATAGTTGGCTGCACATTATTATTCCCCTATGGTTTGTTTGAGGCCATTTATTATACATACATTCCCACTGACTGACAGACTTCTGTCTGGTAGAAGTTGTTCCTATAAGTAAACAGTAAGATAATCCTCATCCTGGCATGCTGTTGGGAGAAGAACTTTTATCTGTCTGTCACTTGCTTCCTCCAAAGGTCAACAGTGTGCCGTCTGCCCGCGCTCTGTTATGAAATAGATGACAGTTATTTTTGACTGCTGCTTACTGCAGGTAACAGTACCCTCTAGGACTCTAGCTCGGTGTGGGACATGCTGCTTTCAGACCACTGCTATCCACCTGCTGATGACCTGCGTCCTGTAAGGCCCAGTGAGTGACTGCCACTGATGTGGGCTGGAGAAGCTGCTGCAATAGACTTAGATATCTGGCCTCTCAAAATAGTATTGTTCGTTAAATGTCATTGCTCTTTATGTTCATTTTTCTGCTGATTTTGACGAGACTTAAAATAAATTCACAATGCAGGTAAGATGACTTGAATAACTACAACCATGCTCTTAAATGTCACTTGATATTCAGATATTAGAGGCTAATCAAATGTCTATTATCACTTGCCGACCGCTAACTTGTGAATATCTCCTTTCAGACAAATGTCTCTCACAGTATCACAGAGTTTGATCTAAATATAAATCCACCATAATTCTTCTGGGACTCTTATTGCTTCACTGGTCATTGCAGTGAGTTGCTTGTCATTCTCAACTACTTATACTTTCCAAATAGGTCAACTAATTGTTTATGGAGCTGTTAGGAATCTTGTGTTGGTTGAGCACAAGATTAGGGTCAACTGTAAACATTGCAGGTGCCAAATAGAAGTCCTGTTTGAAGCATGGCCCATGCCAAAAACATGGCTATGTTTCCATTCTCGTAGTGCTGCTTGTACAAATAATTGTAAAGAATTTTGCAAAACCTTTCGGCCACCTGCCAAGTATGCTGTCAACAAACTGTATGTGTGCTGTAACATTAGAGTCACCTTCAGCTTTAAAATCTTGAACAATATGTATCACCCCCTCTCAACTTTTGTACTTCTTATTAACACCATTCCTAGTACGTTTAGTTTTAGCCCATATGATTAGACCATTGTCAACCAAAATCTATTTTCTACTAAACAGAATGTTAATCAGTCTCATAATTTTGTCAAACCCATTTTCCACCATGAAGATGTATTACTGTCCCCGTTTCACCTTCCAGTGATCATAATGCCTGATCATATAGCTTTTGTCAACTCAGCAAGGCTTGTTCTTCTGAAGGAAGCTCTCAGTAACATATCAAAGTCTAGTTTATTGTTGTAAACACCAATCAAGTTCATCTAGAAAAAAGGCCTGCCCTTGTGTATGTGTGTGTTATATGAGCCCTATAGGCAGTACAGTTTAGGCTAACAATAAGTGCCATGCCTCAGAGACCAGTGCAGCTGATGCGATGGCCTGAGTTATTGTGAAGCCCTGGATCATATCCCCTGTGTCGCTGCTGACTGACATCGTCAAAGACCTGCACAAAGCTATGCCTCTCAACTCACATACCAGCTGCCACATATAGAATACAGCTTGTGTTTGAAGTCTTTGCACGTGCACTTTTTTATTTTAGGAGTATGTTTAGACTTGTATTGAAAGGCTTTTACGTACCTGAAATTTTGGTGCATTGAATGCAGTTGCACATATTACTCGAAATACCATGTTAATGGAGTAGATTGGATATAAAATGGGTTCATGACTATTATGGGATTTTGTGAATTGGCTCTCGTTCAAATGCCAGCTGCTTTACCAGGCTTACAAAACCATTGTCAGCTTTTCGAACCGCTACAGACCCAGGCCTTTGTGGATTATCTCGGAGTGCTAGCTTTAATTTCACTGCTATGTCAGGGTCAATTAGAGTGTGTGATTGCAATTGTATTAATTTACTGTTTGATTGTTGCCATTGAAAGGATTTGACTCACTTAATTTGTGTCACATTGTCTTTGTCTTCACTGCTCTTCTTTTACTGATATTTTGTTTTTGTTTTTCTTTCAGGTGTCTGACCCACTAATTTGACCCCATCCGACGCTAGAAGCAGCACTGAAGGAGGGCCATGGCGGTGTGCCTGAGCCAGGATGTTTGCTGGACACTAGCGATACTCTTCATCCTGGTGATGATTGCGTTACCACCCATCATAGGTCAAGGATGTCCCCAGCGATGTGACTGTGTCTCAAAGCTCAAGACAGTGTCCTGTAATAATAAAAGACTGACAGCACTGCCAGAGGGGATACCTTCAGACACAAAGATCTTGGACCTGAGTGGTAATAAACTTCCCTGGGTTGAACATGGGGACCTGCTTGCATATCCTCGCCTTGAAAAGTTGGACCTAAGTGACAACATGATTAGTGTGCTTGAACCCAATGCATTTTCAAGTCTGCAGAATCTGCAGTATCTGTCTCTTCGAGGAAACCAATTGAAACTGGTGCCCATGGGAGCTTTCTCGCGTCTTACCAACTTAACTTCATTGGACCTCAGCGGAAATAAAATTGTAATTCTGTTAGACTTTACTTTCCAAGACCTAAGGAGCCTGAAAAATCTTGAAGTTGGGGACAATGATCTAGTTTATATCTCGAATAAGGCTTTTCTGGGTCTGGTAGGCCTTAAAGAGCTGACCATTGAAAGATGTAATCTTACTTCCGTGTCAAGCCAGTCTTTGTCTTATCTGCATAATCTTGTGACTTTACGGCTTCGCTACCTCAGCATCTCTGTCTTAGAAGATCAGAACTTCCGTAAACTGGGTAATTTAAGGGGCTTGGAGATTGACCACTGGCCATTTTTAGAGTATATCTCCCCTCACAGTTTGCAGGGTCTTAACTTATCCTGGCTGTCTATTACACACACCAACATCACCTCTGTTCCCACCTCTGCCCTGCGCAGTCTGGCCCACCTCACCAGTCTCAACCTCTCCTATAACCCCATCTCTGTGCTGGAGTCATGGGCCTTGCGAGACCTTGTCAGACTGAAGGAGTTGCATTTAGTCAGCACTAACCTTGGGACAGTTCAGCCATATGCACTGGGGGGACTCAGGCAAATCCGTCTCCTTAACTTCTCCACTAACAGCCTGGTGACCTTGGAGGAGGGGGCCTTCCAGTCTGTCAACACCCTGGAGACAGTGCGTTTGGATGGGAACCCTTTAGCCTGTGACTGCCGCTTACTGTGGATTCTCCAGCGCAGAAAGACACTAAACTTTGACAGCGCTCCCCCGGTGTGCACAACACCTGTGGAGGTGCAAGGCAGGGCTCTCTCCGCGTTCTCAGACTCAGCTCTTTTTGAACATTTTACTTGTCAAAAGCCCAAAATCCGTAACAGGAAACTGCAGCAGATATCTGCCCGTGAGGGACAGGTGGTGTCCTTCATTTGCAGAGCAGAAGGTGAACCAACTCCTGTTATTTTCTGGATCTCTCCTCAACGCCGCCGCATCACCACAAAGAGCTTAGGTCGCCTCACTGTCTTATCAGAGGGCACATTGGAAATACGCTATGCTCAAGTCACAGACAGTGGGACCTATATCTGTATAGCCAGTAACGCAGGTGGAAATGACACTTATTTTGCTACTCTAACTGTGAGTGGGCTGCCTCTCGATGCAGCACTTATGGCAAACCGTACCTACTACACTGGGGACCTGAACGACACAAATCTAAATGATACTAGGGTATTTTTAAAGTTTACTCTTGATCTAAAGACCATCCTCATATCCACAGCCATGGGCTGCATCATGTTCCTAGGAGTGGTCTTGTTCTGCTTCATTCTGCTGTTTGTGTGGAGTCGAGGCAGAGGGCAGCACAAAAACAACTTTTCTGTGGAGTATTCCTTTAGAAAGGTGGATGGGCCTGCGGCTAGTGGAGGACAGGGTGGGGCTCGAAAGTTCAACATGAAGATGATATGAACTTTTTTTTCTTTTCTTTTTTTTACAAAACATGTTTACAAGCCTTGTCAATTTACAGACATAAAAAAGAATAACTTTTTTAATCTAATGACTTTTTACATAATGTATTAACATAACATAACATTACTAGTCTCAAACTATTATATAGACCAAGCAACAAAACCTATTAACATATATTTACCAATATATTTAACCTTTATGGACCATTTGCCAACTAAACATCAAAACAGAACAATCTTCTATCTTTAATACCTTTTCTTTTCTGAGTTGCCATCATAGTTCTTTTAAACATTTCAAATACATTATATTAGGAATTGGGTGGTGCTTCATAAATGCCAAGGATTTGCCAATATTTATTTGAATGAATATTCTACTATTCTATTATCCCAATGCTTCATCTTACAGTCATTACATTCAGGACTTCAGTATCCTGGTAATTTGACAAACAAAAACAAATGTTTGTAGTCTAACACTGCCAAGATTAGTCCAAAGCACCACTTGAATGAGTTAGACCAAGGAAACAATAGCCACATTCACAGTTTGGACTATCATTAAACAACATGGAGGGCATTGTGTCTGTTATCATCTTTATCTGTAATATTTCCTTATAAATGTTCATAAATGTAGATATTTGTAAATGCTTGCTATTTATCCTACTCTCATGTTAAAGAGGTTTAATTGTACAGTTAAAACATCTAAGAAGATGTAAAATATTATTTTGTATTTGTTGAAAATTGCATATTCATGGTTGTTTTTAAGTTGTGATCAGTAATTTGATTGAAGTAAATCTCTTGTTAAAGATGCCTTTTCAAATCCATTGCCATGATTCCCAGAGCATTTACCCTCTCACACTTTGGTTTTATCAGACAGATATTGCGCTGAGACATGGCTGCTCCCAGAGTGCTCACATCACATCATGAGGGGCACACATGTCAGGCTTCAGACTATTTTTGGGGCTACCGCACACGGTACCCTGCACACCAAATTTCACTTTGTAGAAACAATCAAGTTTTTGGTTGATTGGTTTGAATGAGGGTAAATAGTTAAGAGGATTCTTATCCGGGCTCCATTCCATTTGATAGAAACTAAGTAAGTGTTTTATTCCTACATATTCCTTTACATCTATAATGATCCTCGA
Source organism: Rhinogobius similis (assembly GCA_019453435.1). Lineage (NCBI taxonomy): Eukaryota > Metazoa > Chordata > Actinopteri > Gobiiformes > Gobiidae > Rhinogobius > Rhinogobius similis. Next base: position 15,147,631 of record CM033623.1, on the reverse strand, counting down.
ATGAGATTACATTTTCCTTTTATCACATTTTATCAAGTTAAAGTCAGTTCAAACATAGGTATATCTTTTTTTTTTTCTGTTGGCCTGTCACTTAATGTAATGGTATAGCCACAACATGCATTTAGGTGCTGTTACACTGCCCTCTAATGGTTGAAAATAAAATTACCCAATGCTGAGCACAGTAAACTAAAGCCTTCCCATGCTGTTAGATCATAACATAATACATAAACGACATATCTTTGTCCACTATTTAATTTAACTTATCTAATGACTTAACAACCTTTATGTACAAATTGCATTTATCTTCTTAATGTTGCTACGGTTTCAGTTTTAAAGCTATGTTTCATGTTGTAATATATTGAGCATTGTGTCTGCAGATTGTGCTAGACTGTTTTGTATTGTTTTATATAATAAGCACACTATTTATAAAGCATGCTATTATCAGATATGATGATGTCTACTGTTGCCTTTTTACTGCAGTCATCTCTCGTTTCTCACTTTATTTTTGGTTTAGATGTTGACCGTTGATTTTGGACGTGGTGTACACCTGTGACCCCTCACTGTGATACTGTGTTATCATCACAATAAGACAAATCTGTATAAAAAGGGTTTTGATGTCTTTTTTTTTTTTTTTTTTTAAACATTATTGTTCATGGTGTAGCCACTATTTTTACTTCTACATACTAGACATAGCACATACCTCATTCAGTGTGTTGAAGTTTCATAATCCTCAGATCACACAGGGGTGTCATATTTCTTATATTTCAGTCCTGAGTTGGTGATGAGTCATAACTTCACACCTCTTTAAACTTACTCACATTAATGGAACAAAATAACACATAAAGCTGTGAAAGACACTACAACCTTTAAAGTTCTGGGCTACATTTTCATCGTGATGTCTTCCTGTAGGTCAGTTGTTCTCAACCTTTTTTTGGCTTGAGTAGATCTGAGATTTTTGAGGCAAATACTTGCCTAATCATTGAGAGTTATTTATATTATATTTTGTTTTAATACAATTGCCATCCTGTCTTCGAATAAAAACATACAATTTGCTGCAAATAATATTTTATATTTCAGTACTTTTCGACTTCTCATCTCTTTCAAGAGGGGGCTGTTTATTCTTATAACACCTGACCCCCAATTAAAAATGAAGTGGTTTATAAACCTTTAGGAGAATAAACACGGCCGGGCTGTTTGTGAAGTTGAAATCTTATTGTCTTGGCCTCTTCTGTCGGATTTACTCAAATTATAAGTGGCCACAAGCTAAACACAAAGAAATATCAAATTTCAATACTGTATTTGTAATACTGTAGTGCTGACAGACTGAGCCATATTTGTTGGAGCTTGACAATTCCCATTTCAAAGTATAGTATATATCACAAAAAAAACAATTTAGGGACTTGAAGAGAAGTTAAAAAAAAACGCCTAAATAATCTATTAAAAGCCCATTCAAATTTGGAATTTTAGGCTAATTATTTTTTATTTGTGGGTTTGGCATGCAAACTGATCCTGAACCAGAATGGTTGATTTGACAGAAATAGGTGTGTTAAAGCTTTCCCTTTATGTGTGATATACCATAGAGCTTGATAGGAATAAAGGAATACATCTGAGGACCCCTGGACCCCTGAAACACTGCTGAAGGCTACTACTTCAACTGGTGCAAAACAACGCTCGATTTATACCTTAGTTACCGCTAGGGGGCACTGTAGCCGTCTGTGGAGCGCGGAGGTGAGTTTGATGGCGCGCTGAAGTCGGGCTATGCCATCAAAATATTTATTAAATGCCTATTGTTTTTGTTTCTTTGTTTGTTTGTTTTTTGTTTTTTTTAAATAATATTCGCAAATATATTACAAAACTATAATCCCGGATTCATGAACATTTTAGCTCTTTTACCATCGTGTTTCAAAGACTGAAGAGAAAAAAATAGTAAATAATAATTGATTGTTAGTTAATTATTTAATTATAACTTAATAATGAACCGCACTCTCTTGCAGACTAGGCCTACTAGTTGCTTCGTTACCACGTGACCTGGGCAGCTGCACGTGACTCCAACAGGTTTATTAATGATGACTGACGTGATATCTACAAATATAGACAACTTCTGTTTGTTCTTTCAGTGTGATAGAAGTGAGGACAAATGCTACATATTTCACATTCATGTTTCTCCTCAAATAACGCATTGCTTTAAGCAAGAACAGTTGACTCTGACTGACTTTTTTTAGCCATGCTGTAAAATGGTCATAACAATGAAACACCACAAGGCCCATAAGCTACTGGAAGATTTTAATGGTCACACGATGTAGGAGGATGACAACTTCTGCCCACACAGGAAAACCATACAAGACCTCTTCACAGATGTCATTTCCACTTAGTTTGTAAAGTGTTCACAATAGCCATACAAATGAACAACACCAGAACAACTGATCTTTTATATAGATTTCAAAGAAATATGGACAGGACATGTTAATATTGCTTATTAATGAACGTAAATGTGGCACATGCTGTACATTTTACTTGACTAATTTGCAAACACACACTCATGTTATACTCCAGTGTATCGACATGGACACAACAAAAGTATACACTGTTCAGAGGCTGTCGGAGGCCTTGTTAGAAGTAATACACATAGGTCTGTTAAAATCATTGTAATCAATTCAAAGATGGGTCACAGTTATCTTGTGTGGGTCATTGTAATGTTGATATTTTCCATTAAACAAATTGCATATTATTCAGACAAGACTTGTATTGTGCACTATGCTTATGAAGGTAAGTAACGCCTGTCTCTTTCTGGGTTGTGTTTAGGAGTTTGCATAGGACCAGACAGCAGTGACATTCGAGGGACCTGCTGCTCATCTTCCTCCCAGACGTCTTTTCTGGGACTTGGCCTTGGCACATGCACAGCATCAGGTTGGTTTGGTTTGAAAAGTTCAGGATGAATGAATGTAGTGGACAGACTGGAGCTTGTGCCACCTCCATGCTGGTTTAAATAAGGATTAACTCTTGTCTGGGGGATAGGCATGAAAACTGGGTGAGGAGGTTGTGTGGAGGACCACAGGGAGGAATCCTGACTTCTCCAGTAGTCCATTTGCAGCGCGAGATGAGGGGCCCGAGGGTGAACACCGTTACGGGCCTGATCCTGCATATGGGACAGCTGGTAGGCGGTGTAGGCAGCAGGGTGTGCCAGACCAAAGTGGATCTTTATGGCCATCAATTCGGCTTTGAGCCTTGTGTTCTCTTCCTTCAGTGCCATGACATAGGTTTCAAGAACATAGTCGTTCATTCTTCTCTTCTCCCGTGACTTCTTGGCGGCTTCATTGTTTTTTCGGCGCTTCTCCCAATAAAGGGCATCTTTCTGCTCATCAGGTATGAACTCCCTTTTGCGACGAGATCCTTTATGTATCACATCATTGTCTACATGAAGACCATGGATGTTTTGGCGTCTCTCAACATTCAGGGACCTGGACTCCATTGTGGTAAGCACAATAAAGAGCTACAGGAAACGAGAGAATAAAACAATAAGTCAGATTATAGGCCGTAGTTAAAGGAACAATATGTAGCCTGAACTCTTACTGTTAAAAAAAAACATACAATGCCAGCTGAACCTGTGTTACTTAAACCTAAAGATAGGGGATACGTACAAGCTTTTCTCATTCTCAGTGTATGGAACCGTCATGACTCATGTTCAGCTCAAACCTCCAAAATTCCAGGCGCACTGAGCTGCAGAGGCTGCACCAGCACTGATACATAATTGGTGCAGGTGCTGGGCTTTAGGTAGAAGCCATTCACATCAGAGAGAGGACTTTCAGCATTGAATTGGCAATTAAAATAAGAGACTCATGTGAGGGGCATTCTTCTTTCTGATTGAATAATCGTCTAACCAAAACATCAAATTATAAACATAACAAAATATAACAAATAACTTGGTCATCCTGACCAATGTTTTTTCTAATTGAGAATAAATCCATATTACAGATGTTATTCAATAAACACCGTTTGATTTGAACCTTGTGTCTGGTGACACAGATAGGTAATTTTTTTAAATCTAATTTGAAATCAAATCTCTTTAAATAGTATATTTTCTATTTATGCATAGTTTGGCATATGTTAATTAATATAAATAAATATGTTTTGGGGTAAAAGGATCTACCTCTTGTACATTTTGCTGTTAAGTATAAGCCATGTGTTTTACGCAGCATAGCAGCTTGACTGGATGCATGTTTCGATTTTACACAAGAGCAGGAAAATATTAACTTATAAACAATATAACTGACTTACACATTTAACTACACCAATGTAACAATCACAAGCAATCCCAACTTTACAGATGTATTAAAAAGATAACCAGAGCTGAAATATCACAGAAGGTGATAAAATGTCCTCTTTAAAATAATGTACAGTCAAAGCCAAATTAAAGCATCTTCTTAACAGAGATTATAAAATGATCTCAGTCTTTACTTCCTCCCTTCTATTCCTTTTTTCTATCAACTCTTTTCATTACTTTACAATGCAGCATTTGAGCATAAATGAAGAGTTTTTTTCCTATGACTTTTCAACCTTCTTATATACTTTTGCATCTGTATGTTTTTAGTTCATAAGAGAGTTAAACTAACTCTCACTTAGGTTTATTCAGTATAAAAGCAATATTCTTTATGCGGAAATGGTTTCAGACACAAGCTGTAACATCACAGATTATTACTTCAAAGTGACATGGACTGTTAACTTCTCAGTTTTTATTTTTATCGTCGAGCTAGCGCTGAGTCTGGCCTAACACAGGAGCAACAAAACAACACTTCAAAGAGGCACAGTGCCCTGTGCTCTGTGGTGAGAGGACCCATCTGGTTATAAATATTCTTCTGCCACTATATATCTGCTGTGTGTACCCGCATGAGACAATATGTATTTTGATATTGCTAAAAAGCTGTGATACCGCGATATGTACCAGAAATTATTTAGAAAAAAAAACAAACATGTAAAAGTACATTGCGCAAAAGTGTGTAAAGTAGGAACAAACATGGAGGAATTGTACTTTCTATATTTTTACCATGGATTTCAAACAGTTGATTTGATACAGTACATATGCAAATATTTTGTAACTTCTAAAACATTGTCCGTACCTTGAGTTGATGAGTAGCGCTGGTGATAAATTGACACACTCCTCAAGCTTGCGCACACCTAAGGCAGTGCTCTTTCTTCGAGCCCCTGTAGTGCAGTTTGATAGACAGAGGGGCTGTCCTGTTCATGTCCTCCTCTCATGTCTCCCTTTCTCTTGTGATTTGCTGCACTCTGTGTCTTTTGTCTCTTGCTTCCTGACCAGCATTTGAGTTATAATTACAGTATGGCACATAGATAACACACTCTGGTGCTTCCTGTTGTTAAGTCATTTTTTCTTGTGCTGATTTGATGCATTGGTGTTGCTTTGTAGGTTACCACTGTTTCAAGGAAAAACATTATTTGAACGTTGTTTGAATTTGTAGGCTTCCAAACAACAATGTGAGTACCAAATATAAAGTGTTTGTAAAACTGTAATTGAAAGCGCATACGTATATTATATTCTTTAATTTTATTTCCAAATACTTTTACAAAATAGTAGCGTACCAGTGGAAATTTGTCTCACAAGCTGTTGCCACTAATGTAAACACTGAAATTGCTGAGTAATTACACAGGGGAATGAAGGGGAATACCGGTAGAACCCAGGTTTTGCTTGTAAGTCACATTCCCTCAAAATAACGGTGAAACCACATGGGACTTTTAATCAAACGACAGCTGGATACCTGTATTTTTTTTTTTACTGTGTTACTGTGCAGCAGTACAGCAGTGTTGTGCTCACCAAAGTGACCAACCGGTCATATTAACATTATTCATCAGCTTCCAGCACAGAGAGATTACCTCCAAAGTGGAGAACAAGCTGTGTGTGCCTTTAACTAGGAAAGTTCTACTAAGATTCTGAATCTTTTTAACAGGGAACCTGGCGGCTCCTGAGCGAACCTGCTGTGCATGTTTTAGTGGTAGAAACTCAAAGTCCACGTCGACCTTGAGAGAACATGCACAGTTTAAACCAAAGACCCTACAAGAAAACATCCCAGGACCTTCTTTCTGTAAGTGCCAACCACTGTGCCACCATGTCCCATCAATATTAGATTATAAATCAGAATTAAAAGTTTAAATGTTTAAACATATACCACATAAATAAACCCCTGCAGAATCCCTCAGAGAGGTTACCTGTCCCTGCCAGTCAGTATCAAACTGTAAAGCATTTGTGAGAATTTTGTGTGCCAAACATCAGGTTCCTCCACTCTGTGCGGAAACATTAACCACAACATGAGCCATAAACCAATAGGTATAATTGTGAAATGAGTCACATTGACAGTTTATTAGACTTTGATATTTCAGAAACACACCAGTCAAACATGGCTATGGTCTTGCCAGACTCACCAAGTTTATTAAAGCTGTGAATTTTGGGAAAAGTGCGTAAAGCTTTTAGAGAGTGCAAAAGCACCTTTTTTTCCTTTACCAGGCACCTACTAACCCAATCCACATGAAATTTTGAGCTGTGGTGAGTGTGGGGGCTTCCCAAAGATCCGTGGGGGATATCTATTTTGTGACATTTTCTCTGAAAAACAAAAAAAATCCTGAAAATGTTCTTTTTGACTCACTGTACCACAGAGTGAACTCATCCCACAGTTTATCATTCAACAACATTAACCTCATATTTTAGATCACAACTAAGGAATCCAACTGTATTTGTTTTAGATGAACTTGTAACAATATCTTCTAATTAGTGCTATTTAGATGTACCTTGCTGACAAAATCATATTTGTTTTATATGCTGGATTCACATGAGTTTACAACATTCTAAATTGCTCATATTTTTAAATGTGATATAGTTGCTATTTAAGTGACTGCAGATATTTTGTTCTGGTTTATGGATAATATTACTGTAATTTCTTGACCTAGACAGACATCTCTGGCTACACATGAGGTGAGGTTATTTTATCACATCAAATCAAATCAAATTTTATTTATAGAGCGCTTTTCATATATAAAATGTAACACAAAGTGCTTTACAGTGCATTGAAAACATTTCCACATGCCGTTTCCCTCCCAACCTCCCCCACTACCACCAGACCCCAGACAACCAAACCCCCCACAGACAGTCACCAATACATACCCATACATTCGCACACACTTCCACACACCCACGCACGCACGCACGCACGCACACACACACACACACACACACCACACACACACACACACACACACACACACACACACACACACATGATCTAAGGTACAAGAGGCTGAGTACAGATACACCAGTTGAAGAAGCACCATCAGAGGAGCCGTCTGCACCAGGAGAGATGAGGCAAACACCAAACCTCCACCAGGGGCCCATGAGCCAGGGCCCAGCAGCCACAGACGCACACCGCTCCTGGTACAGAGGAAGAGGAAACACTGGAGAGTCTAAAATGAATAAAAGAATAAATAAAATAATAAATATGAAGACATAAATAGAGAATTGGGTAGAAACAGAGTAAGACTAGGACATAAATTAATTTAAAATAGTAAGCCTAAAATAAGTGAACACAATAAATAGCATAAATAAATAAATACACAATAAATATTAATCAAAAGCTATGCTAAAAAGGTGGGTCTTGAGTCTGCTCTTAAAAACCTGAATGTTCTCTGCGGCCCTGAGGTTCTCCGGCAGGCCGTTTTAACGATAAATTTGGCATTAGTCAATCACAGAGTTAAAATTATTTTCAACCAGGACCCAGTCTCAGTACCACATTTATATTTATCTTCAACATTTGTGGGTTTTGTGGGATATTTCTTCCCATAATCCTCTGCCCTCAATGTGAATTTTTTACTCTAAATTCTATAATGCTATATACTTCAGATGAAGAATGATTTCATGCTCAGTTAGCATAATATTTACCACTAGCACATTTACAACCAGGTGCCACTCCACATCACAGCCTGTGAGTCAAGTTTTCTTGAGAGAAAACAATTTATTGTGAATATTACTAATATTAGAATAGACTACTGGATCTTTAATTCGTATCTAATGATCATTTGGTTCAGGCACTCACACAAGACGCAGGAGCCAGGAACTGCATGGCTGAAAAAATAGTTATTTTATCATTGCTGGAACTGTAGTAGTTACAATGCTATATTGTAGGCACGTATAGTTTCCACAGATATTGTTTTCCTTTCTCTACTTTTCTAACATGAGTAGTGCACCTTATTATCAGTGATTTAGGAGGTCAATTGTAACTTATTTAAAAAAGAATGCTGCTCTGGATGATAAAATAACAATTCCTATTTTTGTATAGCAGCAGTACATGAACACTTATGCAGTCTATTATCTTATTTTATTCTTCTTATTTGGCAAAAGGCATTAAAACCAGTTTGGATAATATTACTTCGTATTCAATTCCAAACGTATAATATTATGAAAGTTATATTGCCTTGTTATTTTTCAGTATACTACACTTCTGACTTATTGTGGTTTCTTCGTTTTGTTTCTTGTAAATGGTTATGTCACCCCACATAAAAGGCATCCCTTGACCCACCTGGAACATCTTTACTTGCAGTGCAAAACAGTGCAAACACAATCCACATCTACCCTGTCTTAGACTGACAGAAGCGAGGCTGACAATCTGTGCCTAAGGTCCCCTTCCCACCACCACCTTTCAGTCATTTACGAGTCGTGTCCAAACACAAAACATGTTAGATTGTGAGCCACTTCTGCGTTAGCACCCCAGATCTGATACATGTTGATCTTATTGCTTTGATTATCTGTGTTTTGTTTTGTTTGAAATTTAGGAATATTCTACTGCTTTAAATCATTATTTTATGTCATAGTAGAGACTACAAGTGTCTCTACTGGATAATACTGAACACATCATTTTTTCTGTCTATTATAATTTTCTATTCTAATTGCTTTTTTGTTAAGAAGCATCTCTATTTTGTTCTCTACTTTGTTCTCTCTTTTGTTCTATAGACCAGAACTTTTAAAACGAAATGAAACTGGACTGTTATTGTTTGTTTCAGCCTAAAAGCCCTCACAGCTTCTCATCCGGCACAACCACTTCTTTCTAACCACCTTCAAAACAGATAGTGAAGATTGTCCTAGATATGTAGACATAGACCTATACCTACTCATGATGTACACATCCGACTGTTGAAATGTGGCCTTTGTGGGGATGACCTCACTGGCCCAGACAAGCAATGGGACAAAAGATATGAAACCACAAATAGCACATTTAACTGACATTGTGGTCAATTTACACCAACTGCCTGAAAAAGTATGTTTTTTTCCAGATTTACCCCCTTTTGACCTTTGTTATAAGGGTAATTGTAGTTAGTGCCTATGTCCAGCAGGGGGCATCAGATTCAAAAGAAACACGGATCCTGTGACCGCAGAACGAAAGTAAAAGATGATGGAAGATTTAGATTAGGATTTTAATACACTATTTTGTTTTTATCAGGACAAAGATGAACATGAAAAATTCTGTCTCAACACATAATGTACATTTTAGAATATTGTTTAATAAAATATCTTGTGTTGTTTTGGATTTTCCATAACACCTAATTGTGTTGTACGTCTTTATGCTTTTTAGTTTGATCACATGTAAATTAATATTCTTGTCTAGTATTATTGAACATTATCTGTTGTGGTTGTTTTAAAATGTGCTTAATACAGTGCCAGCCTATGTCCCCACTCTCAGCCCTCTCCCTCAAGCCTCTTTCTTCTCAGGCAACAGGATTCATGACACCAGAGCCTCCACCTGGGAGTCGGGAAAGGCGTGGTCTGGAACATGTTAAACCAGGAAAGGGGCATGGCTGACGCTGTTCCTGAGGATGAACTTATGTAAACACACAGGTAACCCTCAAGCGGTGTGAACCTTAAGCTTAATGAATCTCATCAAGTGCTATTCGTAATTACAGGTAAGAACATTGTAATATATTACTGTACAACTGCAGATGTGTTAAACCATAGCACTGTCATCCTTATTTGCTTGCATTGTTCATTAGGGATGGGATGAGGCACAATTCCCACATGAGATGGGGTCCACAAGATTGAGACAAAATGGGATTTTGACATAATCAATTCAGAATTCTGGCCACACTATATGTATTACATACGTATGTATTTAATATTTTTTGCTGTCACTGTAGCGCTGTTGTTCTTTTTTTTTTTTTTTTTTTTACTGCAGCTTCTCAAAATGTAAATCACCAGTGTTAACCCTTCTGTTTGTCCAAACCAAATATAAACTTTTTCATAATCCTGTGGCATTTTTACCTTGCGAGATCTTATCCCATCCCTGTGTTGATGTTTTGTGCCACCATTGTTGCTTTTGTGTTGTTGTTTTTTATTAATGACATAGAATTCATTGATTGACTTACTTTACTTTATTCAACTTTAATTTAGGGTAATGCTATTTTTCACTTCAGAAAGAACATTTAATTTTTTCCCCCACAATTTTAATGCTAAAATTGTATCTGCCATCTGTTTCACATACCATAGTCTTTTTCAGATATAATTCCTATACCCCCCTTGTATCTGTATGCTTTCTCTATTGTAGTTTTGCTCTGAGGGTAGCCATAGTAACATTGTGTAATGAGTTACATGTGCTCTACTAGCAGACACTTCTGTTGCACCCATCAGTTGCCATTTACCTGGCAATAGTTCCACAACTCTGCTTTGACAACATCGTCTTCAGAGCCTTATGGAGAAGGAAACAGGTTTGCCATCTTATATTTGAAAAACTATAGTGTGTTTCTGATTATTTGTTCACAGCAGTTTCATTGTTGTGTTTTTGTAATAATATACATAATATTTGAAAAAACTACAACGCTGTTTTGTAATGTTCACAGTCAAACTCCTAATTTCTTACAGGCCTCTCGTGGGAGGTGAAAGCGAACAACCGTCGCTTCCACAGAGAAAATCAGAAGAAGTCGCTGTTGTGCTTCCGATGGGGACGATACGCTGTGAGTCCTACTTTCTTTCACAACTGAAACGCAACACCTGATGACATGTTGTCTCAGGTGAGTCACAGGTTAATGCAGTTATCCACATTGATTGTGTGAATGTGTCTTTGTGGGTTACCAGGACAATGTGGTCCGCAGTTACAAGTACACCCCCCTGACTTTTCTCCCTCTGACGCTGTTCGAGCAGTTTCAGAGAGTGGCCAACCTCTATTTCCTTCTCATGGTGGTGTTGCAGGTCAGACTTTTAGCGCTCTATCTTGTCTTGACTTTTCACACAATCTTTTTCTTGTGTCGATCAATTACAATTTTCAACATAGACTTAATTGTAGTATATTGTATTAAAAGTTGATCAGTTGAACAGCACTATTAGAATACTGTTTTCTACCAGATAACTCAATATAACATGATATAATTAATCATATTTTTTGATGATGAAAAAAAATTAAACAAATTAAAAAACAAATTCATTGATTATGACTAATACAAAGTAATATGTTAAACTATTTATGTCAGCCAATAAAAACATAATAAAAATGAATCGACAAGATGCTGCTGGCTCAGGACTAACACTCCATCTGATTTATCCAATTTTATCGTGTAACTTATATGTATAACAACAAAATACATTTAAACTGCTCTTTGCTCCTGACAAAACTTTGTGAATTTTTTCAGTCACAGAGCCACATATAACTCAAACCCACTGTTCAAGGAAAACATCTGTTCCTTTGTTCATGTGGTAAACACCCTTTTTGTATTGTATTTTATTTACATTTTAGAGGTTGTATTGGTAGTTTGGAATTTTTAGACAAAGTAAAAACATCATCAATAACATGAGACATATCCAATGAGTGCCACTTTATAATAACTACTCTTAAATCAGCCTTAATAAAGCATGAACAGACTTTATTTATAATGAACAAGGCGTTTATTAAGAATGATTCATGTTTAGTAACTATTTATTAAGGGATTAGCATTAGGAGTTAGGGTTAGAAGTTACTAAGCCTGAATCATTCTTAATACACTTTTTGTTCATTATGAATTAAGTCTTTGTCCATGTTTTATTAGGATATTAAAAGATATTAGTTATAAGAAGTTATAATAAAGTTTTACCTACAAATGTGATATAAAACAAACAAACAATAAAAGCCTTCAGTCTTATATTTGAGTATAGATTTCCATAATTTCGTTTCCCCTTGTGTTTGTGTATAATTTTGATGAATGGTGTCTTTATTTGTTTACGGCTCTAGAGAGAGAGACATGCAAACACTGTGTAATGAGAGCGGTTCAAGAGGCACAAGACCACAAACTTTTTCCATATTTCCATGTGTGTTGTAGTGTGTTCCTGCCATCTCCTCTGTGCCCTGGTACATCAGCTTCATCCCTCTGGTGTCTGTGCTGTCTGTGAGAGGGATTAAAGACCTTGCCAATGACATGGTGAGACCGGTGTTTCCTCCGTGCCACCCCCATCACCATAATGCCTGAATAGGTTGCGTTCACGTTCTTGAATATGAGAATGTTGTAATTTCAGGAGGGCAGATTCACTGGAATACTTAAATTTATGATCCACAACTATTGAACCTTTCTCATATTTTGTTAGGGGTCGGGTCAACAATCTTCCCATATTAATCTTATTGCTTAAAGTCTTTCAACTGTCAACCATCACGTATTTGGGGTTGAATAATAATGTTAATAATAATAATGAATAATGAATGCTAATGTTTTGCTGTTTGTTTATTTTGGATCTCCAAAAAATGCATTATAAACAAACTGTTAAAAACTGTACACAACGTAGAATATGTAGAATATTAAAATACATCCTCATCTAATTGCATTGTAAAGTAATTTTAAAAACATTTATATTTGCTGTGGTTTTTTTTTAAATTTAAGTCTTTTTTAAAAATTTTAATCAAAAGACACGTCATTTTCAGCACAAATTAACAGTGCGTTCTGTATTTTATCATGTGGTTACACCTCAAACAAATCTCAAAAGTAGTAGTATTAGTATTGATACTTGCTCATATGAGTATCTAGTTTCTATTCTAGTTTTAGTGGCATGTGAGTAGTATGTGATTAACAATATTTGTCATTCCCTACTCTGAACCATAGAGTTTTTTCTTGTGTTACAGGCTTGAAGAGTGTGGAAAAAATATATATTTTTTTTCTGCAATTTTTTTTTTTTTCTGCTGACAGAAAAGACATTATACTACATTACAGAGATATTAATCATGCCCCAGGTCAACAAATTTGCAATCTGACAGATAAACAGCCTATTCTACCATCAGAAACGTTCTACAGTGTTGTGATGTCACGTGAACACAACCTATGAGCCAACAGGCAAATGTATAGGCGGCTGCATGCATTCGTCTACGTGGCTGGAACTTAAGCATGTCTTCACTCTTTTCTCCTTCATTGTCCCTATTGACTCCTTGTCCTCTGCTCATTGACAAAACCAGTCATCCCAGTAGCATTAATTTTCCCTCCTATCATTAAAGCTTTTCCTTTTAAATGCATGCGAGATGTTTTGCATGGAGAATTCTCTGGTTAAGTGCATCACTGAGTTACGGTCGTTAACAGCTCTGGGTGAAACGCTTGCTTGACCCTTTCCTATTGACTAATCATTTAGTGGAGGGTGTAAATCTCCCAGCTGGTGTCACTGTAGAGCTTTGTAATGGCGTCTCCTTTCTCCTGCTCAACCTTTCACGGCCATCTTCTCTGCCTCTCTCACATGGCCTGTCCATCAGTATCTTCCTCTCTTCTTCTCATGCTGCCCCGTCCCTAAACTTACATTCACTCGCAGTTTTCTTATTGTCATTTTTCCAGACGAGGAGACGGAGCGACTCTGCCATCAACTCTCGACCCTGTGACATACTCATTTCTCAGAGGTGAGGGCAAAGGCTGCCGAGTGCTGTCCCTAGGCTCTCCTCACATCCCCATTTTAGAGCAGTTGTCTAATGAAGCCCTAATGAAGTGTGGATAAGTGAATCCCCAGACACTCCCTTTTGCCCGCTACTACTGCAGTCCACAACAATGGACTTTTTGGCAATAGCTAGAGTAATAAAATAAGAATGAGAGGAAATTTGTTTATATTTTCTGAATGTATTTATGTCTATATTTCCTCTCAAAATCAAGGTTTGAAACACTGCAGTGGCGGGACATATGTGTGGGAGATATTATTCGTATCCATGAGGACCAAGTCATTCCTGTACGTTTTAAACCCGTAAGCTTTTTATAGACCAAACATGCAAGTACATTTTAATGCCATACATTTATAATTAATTTGACTTTCTTTTTCTCCTTATTTAATCTGTTTTTCTTGTGTCTCCACAGGCAGATCTTCTTTTATTGTGTAGCTCAGAGCCTCACAGTCTAAGTTATGTAGAGACTGCAGATATAGATGGGTAAATTTAATTAATTTAATTAAGTATAGTATGAATATGACCATATAATTATTAATGCACCTATTTTCATCCCACCTCAGTGAAGTTACATGATTGTATTATATTTGCAGTGAGACCAACCTCAAATACAAACAAGCCCCAAATGCCACACACGATGAGCTGACCAGTAAACCCTCACTGGACAGCCTTTCTGCTTTTGACGGTAATAAAAACAAATAAACATTGGAATTAAACTAAGAAATGTTGTAAATAATATTTTGCCTGTACTTTTCACAGGTACAGTGCTCTGTGAAGAGCCCAATAACAGCCTATACACTTTCAGAGGGTGGCTGCACTGGAGAGGACAGCGGATTCTCCTGGACAGCGATCACATACTTCTGAGGGGCACCGTCCTACGCAACACAGAGTGTGCCTATGGCATCACCATATACACTGGTGCGGAGACGTGCAAAGATGTTTGCTAGAAAATATACTTTATTTAGTTTTATTAATTGTTACTTTTAAGTCAGTTAGACGTCATACTATAGTGTAATACCAGAGATAAACCCCTACAAAACTCTTTTGTTTCTAGGTCACCTGTCCTGATTTCACCTTGTTCAGTGATAGCCTGGTTTCAATGACTTATTGTAGTTTTCAGAATACATTATACTGTTAATTATGAAGAGTACTTAACTCTGACGGGCGTGTCCTAAATACGAGTGTAACGTATGGCGGATTACAGCCTCTCCTGTCTTTAAGTGATCATTGATCGGATATAACAGGTCCAGGCAGAGGTGTCATGGATCTCACTGCTATGGCACTTTCTGTTCTGGTAAAGCAAATCAATACATCAAATTCTTCCAGAGATGGGTTTTATAACATTCATCAGTGACTGTCTATTGATGTGACCTCAGTTCAGTCTGATAACACTAACCCTCATCTCACTCCCCATAACCTGCTTTGAATAAGGCATAATAAGGGCCGACGTCTTTGCCGTTGTTGAACAACTGTCCTTGGGTAGTTTGACACTACTTGGTTTTGTCATGTGTTCATGCAGCTTCAGCCAGCACCAGGTCATTGTTCGAAAACATATTTACTTTAAAGTTTATATATTCTTTATTGATCCCTATAAGGGAAATTCAGTCTTCCCCTGACCTAAGTACAGCAGGGTCAAACGCCCTTAGAGCTGGAAAGAGTCAGGAAACATGAGCAGCTATGAGACTAAGGCCTGAACTGTCACCCTTGGGGCGCTCCCCATTCACTGCTTTGTAAAAGTTTTTTTGTTCCAGGCGCTGACACCAAGATCCTGAGGAACTGTGGAAAACTACGAGTGAAGACGACTCGAACTGAAAAAGTTTTAAATAAAGCTGTCATTGGGGTAAGTGAATTTACTGGTCTGGACGTTTGACGCTTACACTGTTCCTTATACTCAATCTGTATTCTCCAGATTGTCCTGACTGTACTTCTGTTTGCGCTGCTACTGTCCATCGGCAGTGGCATATTTGCAAGTCGGGTGATGGCGCAAACTGAAGCACTCGCTGCTCTGGTGGTGAATCAGAATCCTGCTTACTCTGGGTTCCTGGTTTACTGGAGCTACATCATCCTTCTCAGTCCTGCCATGCCAATTGCTCTCTATATTACGTTTGTGCTCTTTTGTATTTAAATAACATTTAAGCCAAGACAATTAATCATGTGATCTAATGTTTCTACCTTCATAGATTTGAGATGATTCACACAGTGCATAGCCTTTTCATTGGTTGGGACCTTGACATGTATTGGGAAAAATCTGACAAATGTGCCGAAGCGAGGAATACGTCTCTGAATGAGGAGCTTGGCCAAGTGGAGTACCTCCTGAGTGACAAAACAGGAACCTTGACCCAGAACCACCTGCTCTTCAGACAGTGTTGCATCGCCGGAGAGGTCTATGGTGATTGCAGACTCGTAGTTTAAAATGAATATCCTAAATGTGGTTTTTGTCATGTTTTGTCTTTTTTTATTGTGCTGCACATAAAAGCCACCCAGATTGGTCTTTTCTACATCAAGTACTAATTTCACCTACTAAATTCTTCTGCATTTTAGTATTAATAGACATAATATGCCTCTATGTTTCTAGACAGTTATTTTCCCTTTTATAGTGTATAATAATATAATGGAATTAAGTATTTTTAACAACAAATCACAAATTGAAGAAATCCCATGAATAGTGCACTGCAACAATGTTTTTGCCAGTTCTTTCTCTAAAGATGAATAATTATTTATGTAAGAGGCATTTGAATGAGCAGTGCTTTCTAACCACAGTACTGTGGAACAACAGTCCCTCCTGGGGAGTGACCTCAGAAAAAACACAAGCAAGGATCACATCTCGGGAGAGAACACTTGCTTGACATGAAATTCAGTAGCCTATTAATATTTAACAATAACAATGACCTTTGTTAAGACGTTATAATATAAATGGTAACGCTTTTGTTTTGGGACCACATAACTGGCAGTAAGGGCTTAATTAGATATTTTCTAGAAATTACGAAGTACTAATTAAAGCTTATTTTTTATTCTGCGTCGTCCTATTTATCCAAGAACAATTTTTTCCCCATCAATTACAGCTCATTAGCATTACTTGCAATGGCTGCTTTATACATAAACGTAATAAGCGCTTTATGAATACTAACTCATAGTTGAACAGCCACTAACTATCATACCAATTACCACTTAGTTTGTGGTTATTATTGGGTCCCTAAACGACAGTATAAATTAGCATTAATTGTACTTTCTCTTTCCAGGGGATTTGTCTGTTAGCGCAGAAGATACCGAGGTAATAGTTAAACAAGTTTTATTGTGTGGTTGAAAAACAATGTGTTAAGTGTGTCTATGTTTGGAATGACAATAATGTGAGTCTTATGAATTTGCAGCCCATGGACTTGAGCTGGAACCCGTACTCGTGTGGGGGGCTCTTCATGTACGCTCCAGAACTTGTGCAGAGACTCAGAGGACAGCAGTGTCGCGTCAGCATAGAGTTCCTCAGAGCACTGTCGCTATGCCACACCGTCATGGCTGAGTATAAGAATGGTGAGCTGTGAGAGCTGAATACAGTTACACAAAGTACATTTCCCCTTGTGATTTACTGTCATCCCTCTAGGAGCCCCTGTGTACCAAGCTGCTTCCCCAGATGAAGAAGCTCTTGTTGGGGCAGCCCGAGAGTTAGGTTGGGCCTTTATTTCTAGGACTAGAGACTTCATCATTGTCTCGGAGCTGGGTGTGCAACGGCAGTATCAGCTGCTGGCACTGCTAGACTTTACCAGCAAGAGACGACGTATGTCTGTGCTTGGTAAGTATACTGTCCTTATGCGGGTACAAAGATGTTAAACTTTAACTTTAAGAATACACTATCAATCTTTTCACTCGAATAACCTTTTCTTTCGGTAGTCCGGGAGCCAGAGGGTGGGTTAAAGTTTTACTGCAAGGGAGCAGACATAGTGATCCTAGAGAGATTGCAGAAGGACTGTCCACACCAGGAACAGACTGAAATAGCCCTGGAGGTATTTCAAGTTTTGAGTATTTTCTTCCACTGTACACTCATGGAGCTTACTTTTCAAAGAACACTCAATCTCTTCGATCTTGAAATCATACACAAGAACACCTGTAAAATTATATTTTACATTATAGGCTATTGGATCAGAAATGCACACAGGTGTTAGATACCTGATGGATTCCCCTCGAGGTAGAAAAAGGATTCCTAAAATACTCCTTGTATTTCAATAATCAAAGACTTGCACACAATGTAACACCATAAATGGTGAGATATTGTTTAAATCTCTTTAACTTTTATAACAGATGTTTGCAGAGTCTTGTTTAAGGACGTTATGTGTAGCAGTTCGATCTGTTTCTGAGGAGTTGTGGGAAAAGTGGAGTAAAAGTCTGTCCCAGGCGTCCGAAATGATTCTCTCTGAGCGCGAGGCCCTTCTTGACCAACTGTATGATGAAATGGAAAGAGATTTGCTGGTGAATCTTTTTTGCATTATTTCAATTAAATAACTTTTGTCCACTAATAATAATAATAATTATTATTATATTTGTGTTTATTTTCAAAGCTTCTGGGATTGACCGCCATTGAAGACCGACTTCAGGATGGCGTTCCAGAGACCATTGCTTTGCTTCAACAGGCCGGTCTTAAAGTATGGGTCCTGACTGGCGACAAAAAAGGTTGTGTGTGTGTGTGTGTGTGTGTGTGTGTGTGTGTGTGTGTGTGTGTGTGTGTGTGTGTGTGTGTGTGTGTGTGTGTGTGTGTGTGTGTGTGTGTGTTTTGAGATACATAAACCTACTAAATGTTATCTTCTATTGTATGTAGAAACTGCTGTAAATATTGGATATGCTTGTAAGTTACTGGATGCTGACACAAGATTACTGGAATGGCATGAACTGAGGTTTGCAGTGAAACAACACAGAGACACGCAGTAATACACACACTCAAGATTCTCCTTGATCTTTGGTATTTGCTCCTGCAGACAGATCCTGCAGTCCCCAGACCCACAGGTTACCTTCAGCAAGGCCAGACAGACAGAGCTGTGGGCTGTAGACAAAGAGATGGCTGGAACAAAAACTGCTGTAGTACTCACTGGACCTGAGCTGGTAAACTTCAGCGTCCATGATACTTTTGTCTAACACTTTGTAACATTACTGGCGGAGGCTCCGCCACATGCCTTTCTCCATGGAGATGTTATTGCTTTGACAAAAATATTCCATTAAACTTATTTATCTTCTTAGACAATCAAGTGACTACCAGGCCATGTTTAAAAACTGTTTAATGACATGGTGCTTGTTGGCCGAGTGGAGAGGACGTATATGCACTGCATACATGCCGGGCTCCATGAGCAGCCAGCGTCATGTTTTAAAACCAGCTTCCACGATTTGTTGAATGTCATTCCCTCTCTCATCCCATTTCACGCTACACTGTCCTGTCGAATGAAGTCTACAGGCAAAACAATCCTATTAAAAAAAAGGGGGGGGGGGGGCAATTACATCTCCATGGTGACGAGCAGGTGGCTAACCCTCCACCACAAAAATTATTGCTATGCTATGTTGATGTGCTCTCCAGGCAGAGTTTGTACAGAAACCTGAGTGGGGAGTCACATTAATGAAATTGGCGACGCAGTGCCAGTCTGTTCTCTGTTGCCGTGTGACGCCGGGACAGAAGGCAGACATAGTTAAACTGGTGAGGAAGCACACCAAGTCAATCACTATGTCCATTGGGGATGGTGCCAATGATGTAAACATGATTAAAAGTAAGTCAGACTGAAGCTGTTTCCTTTTAACTTTTCATCCCTGACTCACATTTTGTGTTACAAATGTAGCGGCTCATGTTGGTGTGGGACTGGCCGGGGTGGAGGGAGGCCAGGCTGTGCAGAATGCAGACTTCTCCCTGTGCCAGTTCAAATTTCTGCAGAGGCTGCTGTTGGTCCATGGACATTGGTCTTATCTTCGGATCTCAGTCTTCCTGAGATACTTCCTGTTTAAGACCTGCAGCTTTGCCCTCGTTCACATATGGTTTGGCCTGTTTAACGGCTTCAGTGCTCAGGTATGATCCTTGCCATAGGGGTGAGGGATATTGATAAAATGTATTTCTTGATTTTTTTTGTCATTGTCACAGTTGTGTTTTTTTATTGATATGAATGCAAGAATGTGTTGGTGTTCATCTGTTTTATACATTTTAGATACTGCTGTTTTGCTCAGTGTTTCATTGTATTTTGTACAATAATAAGAAAACCTCTTTCTATTGCTATCTATCTAACAGCTATCATTATATTCTTATAATCCTTCAGAAATGTGCTAAAATGTGCCCATAAGGGTCTTGGTTGAGGTTGAATGTACTAATCAGTTAAACTTAATATAATCTTATCACCTTACTCTTGCATACCTAAAGAACAATTTCATCTTTTTCTTACATACACTGTATTGATCTCCTCTAGATGTCTATATGTTCTCTAGTTTTAAACTGACTTACTCAATTTCCTATTGTATTTTTTTTTTGTCTTTTTTAGTCTTTGTATGAGACTTGGTTCATTGCATTTTACACAGTTTTCTACACATCCAATCCAATTCTGTGTTTGGCCATTTTTGAAAAGGTGAAATTTATGTTTTATTGCTAGTATTTTCTTATAAAAAATATAGATGATTTTGAGATCTATTATTTTAACCTTGTGTCTCTTTAGGATGTAAGCGCAGAGGGCAGTTTGAAATATCCGGAGCTGTACATGTCTGGACAGAGAAATGAACTGTCCAGCCCTGTTATGCTGTTGATAAGCCTGCTGTATGCTGTCTACTCATCACTCATTCTCTTCTTCATCCCATGTGGCGTCTTCTTCAACACATCATACGACTTCCAAACTATGTCGGTCACCGTTGCTATGGCAGCGACATTTGCAGCCACCATAGAGGTCAGAATGAGACGCGGCAGTCACACATGCGTATCACACACTTTACCATAATCCTAAAATGATTAATATCATATTTTTGATCCTTTTGACAACCCTAGTTTCTATACATTGTCCCTTCAGATAAAAACTACATTAAAATGCCAGGAAAATGTTGCACTGCATACGCTTCCCTTTACTGCATGTTTACTAGATGATATACAGTTACCTTGTTATATTTCTTGTAGTTATCAAATATAATTCATTTTTACTTTTCGAGATTTAATAATATTGTATTATTTTAATATTATTAAGATGGATGAGAGACATGCACATCACACTCAGGATTCGTTATATTTATTGCCGCTGTTTCTCTTGCTTTAGATCTCACTGCAGACCAGAAACTGGACCAAGTTCAATATTGCCTCTGTGTGTGTGTCCGTAGTGCTGTACTTCATCTGTACCAAAGCCACCCACAGTGAACGACTGTTTAACAAAGCACCAAATGACTACTACTTTATTGGTAAAATTAAATATATATTTATTTATACAATTCTTTTGGGCAAATTCTTTATTTCTAGTTGCCAGTATATGACAGGCTTTTCTAATTATTCATTTGGTTTGATGGGATAGAACCTGTGGATAATATTTGTTATAATTTCACACCTTTATCACCTAAATTGCACTTAATCAAGAAAAGTTAAAAAATATAAGTTAAAACTTGCTGGAAGTAAAGCTGTACTCTAAAGTAGAATCCCTCTATCTATGTCATCAACAATAAGGTGTCACCGGGTATTATATACTGTCATATTATAACAGTTGTTTAATTTATATGAATTTTGACCCTTGTTTACAATACAGTTGCTAGGTAACAGTTGTTTATTTACCTCTACCCATTGCTGTTTTCATGTGGTCCTCGGGTTCTTTGGTTTCCAGTATGAGAAGTCGTGTTCCGAGCTGTTGGCATTCATGTCCTTTTAATCGTGGAAAGTCTGGATTTTGATGTCATCAATAATAAAATCAGAGTCTGTTCTTTAACAGTCATTATAGAGCTCACCAGTAAGATTTGCTGTTTTTCGACTTCTCAAAAACGAATGTTAATGTTTGTTTTGGAAAACATCCTACAAGTTTTACTTTGGCTTGCTAACATTACATTGGTAATTAAACACTAGTGTCTGGTCTGTCTTTCGCAAATCTATTGCTCTAATTGTATCGACGATTCACAATAAAACTAAAGATAAATTGACAAATCCACTGATGTTGGTTCGTCTTCATACGACTGGTGATGTCAAGTGTTGAAGTCGGGCAGCAGCTTTTGAATTTTCCTTACTTATGTGAGTGTTCATGTGCATTTTTCTAATTAGAAAAATATTTCCCAGAGTTCACAAGGACCTCGTGAACGCAGCATATGTCATGTCTGCTGCTCATGTTCAACCACAAAGTTATATTATAAACAATCAATCAAAGTTGTCAAACTGGGGCAAAATAGGTCAAATATTAAGTCTTCTTAAATATAATCATGTTCACTATGTTTTAGGGAGATGTGTTGTGAAGTTATGAAGCTATAGTGAAGGTTCAGCCTGGAAGGCTCTGCACTTCATATGCTTCATATTATCATTCCCGTTGGGGTCTAACCGCCAAACTTAAATGTGTGTGTGTGTGTGTGTGTGTGTGTGCGTGTGCGTGTGTGTGCGTGTGCGTGTGCGTGTGTGTGCGCGTGTGTGTGTGTGTGTGTGTGTGTGTGTGTGTGTGTGTGTATGTGTGTGTATGTGTGTGTGTGTGTGTGTGTTTGCCTCAACAGGAGCAGCTGATAAGGCCTTCATTGATCCAGTGGTGTGGCTCACAGCGCTGCTTACTGCCTGGACAGCTGTTTTGCCCTCGGTCATAATCCATGCTTTCAATGTCATTCGCAAAGGCAGCGACAAACACAAGGTAAGAGCAGTAAACAGCATTAAATACCATTAAGAGTGTTCTGGCTTCAATCTTTATTCTCCTTTGTGTCTATCCATATCCAAATTAAATATGTGCCACT
The DNA here is from genome assembly GCA_019453435.1 of Rhinogobius similis. Taxonomy (NCBI): domain Eukaryota; kingdom Metazoa; phylum Chordata; class Actinopteri; order Gobiiformes; family Gobiidae; genus Rhinogobius; species Rhinogobius similis. The sequence goes on along the minus strand of CM033623.1, from coordinate 15,124,820 downwards.
TATACGATTTAGTTATATTTAAAATTCTGATTATGAAGGAACATTTTATTTAGAATTTATTTTTATTTAGGATGCTTATCATAACCATCTTTGTTTAAAATTAAACCTTTTCATATTTAATGCTATGGATCCACAGATTTCATGATTGAATTTACTGATACTGGCCATCTAACTGTACCTTAAAATCATTACACAAGTTACTTCAAAACATCACTTCAAATAATCAAAACCTTATTTGTAAATATTATAAATAAAAACAAATGTGTATAAATGTATGGATTTAATGGCTTTTGAATGTGTATTCAGTTACTGTACATCTCTCTTGGTTTCAGGTGCACAATGTCCCTCCAAAGGCGATGGAGCTGAGGTCTCAGTTGACATCACGGACATCTCTACGACGTTTGTCATTTATTCAGGCTAGAGCCATGACATCCAATAGACACACTGTTATCCCCAGAGCGAGCACAGGGCCCACAGTGGACAAGAAGATGACTGTAACCAACAACAATTCTTTTCTATGAAGCACTACAGTGCCAAATGGTGTTAGAAAATCGAACACAGCCAAACTTGATTTTTTTAAAACAATGAGTGTCATACAGCCCATGTTTACATTATAATATTATAAATTCTTTTATAATAATAATACATTATTTTATTTCAAAAGCTCTTTGACCATCAGGCTGGTCTTGCTGAAACATTTATAACTCATGTTTTATATCACTTTTCATTCCTTTTTACACACATTACATTACATTACATTTGTTCTTTTTAAATAACAATATTATTATTATTATTATATAAAATGTGTTTCTGCCTTCAGATAATAATCCATTTGTGAATCATAGAGCTGTTGTAGAACCTGAACTTGAAACCACAAATCTTTATAGCAATAAAATGACAAACACAGCATAGTTTTGCGGTTGTTTTATTTGTTAATTTATTTCAAAACACGCAATTTACCCATATTTTCCTTTTAAGATTTTATTTTTCTGTAACAGTTATTACTCAGATTTTTTTCCTTCTCAAAAGTCTCAACTAGAGTAAAACTAAAAGTCCTCCACAGGCTCTCCGGCTTCTGCGGTGGGAGGAGGGAAAAGAGGCTTCTGACCAAGTGGGTGTGTCTTGTCTTTATGATTGTGAGAGAGTGGATTTGACACGGCAACGATGTATTGTAAGTGCAATTGGTGGAATGTCCACATGGCCGGTAAAAATTCACGGGACCCGTAGAGCAGCCCAGAGAGCTGAAAAATTGTCTTCTAGGTTTGGTAGCCAGATTGTCATACCTCTGATTTCATCTTTGGTTTCAGCAACAGCACTCTCAAAAAGGCAGACCCACGCTGACCAGCATGTGCCTGTGTTTCCGTGTGTCTGTGTGTCTGTCCAAGTGCAATATAAGCCACCATCTCCAGACGACTTTGTAAACTTAGTATATACAATGTAAGTGTCTTTGCATTGATTGTGGCCCTTCCTTGGCACTGGGAACAAAGACATTCAGACATTGTAGTAAAAAATAATACAGCAATAAGCGGGAAGGATTAGCTTGCAAAACATCAACATGGGGTACATTTGATGTTCGTGGCAGTTTGGGGCATTTAGGTAAATCTGTACAACATCAGTGGTGCAGTCTTGTATAAAATGTAGTGTGCTGTAGTGCGCTTCTTTTCACAGTCACTGCTATGTCACCGGTGACTGGAATGTGGTCTGAAGATAGATGAATTTATACTGGAATTAATGAGTATTTTTAGATGGATTGAAAGGGGCGGTGAGGGTTGTACACTCAGACCCAGCAGCAACGATTAAGATTGGGAGGGTCTGGTGTTTGCATAGTTCTCTGTGCAAAAGCCACCAACCGGAGCCATTTTTTTCATTCCTCGCAGTTGGTTACATCATCAATAGATCAACAGGAAATAGAGAATGATGGGTAATTATGTTCTTTCCACCATTTTTGTACTTTTACCCTGTGCTACACTGGCATTGGGCTGGATGGTGAAAAGGAATAATTATGTTATTATGGGTGAATCCTATGAGTGTAATAAATTGTCTGTAGTTGTTCATGTCAAATTAGTTATGGTATAAGAGAAAAGTGTATATAAAGTGGGGTATTGGTCAGCCACTACAGCACATGGTGAACCAGAGAACCTCTTTTCCTTTGTATTGACCCCTGTTTACTCCTCCGCACTGGCCTGCCCTCTCTCTACCTTTTCTCTTGTTTTGAAACTGATTGTCTTCTACCATCACAAAGACACTTGGTTCTGATTGATTAACAGGTAACAGAAGAGGGAGAGCACAGTGTGACTGGGGGTGTCTGCAACAGCCCCATTGGCAAACCTTCCATCCCACAAGAAAATGAAATGCACAGATGCTGTTTGACAGTAAATGCTAACCACATTTCATGTCGGATGAACAGGTGCCACATGGCACTGAAGTTGCTTGGTTGATCAATGTTAATCAGTCCAAAATAAATGGTTTTCAAATTTTGCATGACAAATATTGCAACCCATGATAAAGCAACATAACAAATCTAACTGTGTTTCCACATAGGTACAAATGGGCACACATACACAAATTGAAGAAACCCATGTTGACAGACATACAAGAATAACAAGGCTGCTCAGACCTGTGTGTGTCCCTCTGATTAACTCCAAGTGAACAGCCTGTCTTTGGAAAAGCAAGACACACATTTCAGGACCCGAGTGTGGACCACAAGCTGAGGAATGAAGATTGAATGCTATTGATTAGGAGAAGAGGAGTTTGACTTCCCCCCAGCGCACACTGCCCCCTACTGTTGGTATTTATATACATCAAAAAAACATGGGGAAAGGGGAAGGGTTGCAACAACACATGCACACAACCAGTGAATCCAACAGTGACGGAAATTTCTAAAAACAAGGACCCTTCCGAAATCCTCCCACCCTTTTTCCAGTTAACCAAAATATTCCCCGACTTAACTCTACCCTATCCCAAATCTTCCTTTCCTCCTCTTCATCCCACAAAGTCACAGGTCATTCCTGTTGGTTTCTATACAGTTATACAATATCCATGCACAAAAAAAAAAAAAAGCACACCTTTCTTTTCAATAAAAGGTGCTTTTCTAAGAACATCAGGAGCACTTGAACACACCCAGGAACCTTCAAAAATAACTGTAATTGTTTTAAAGAGAAAAGACAACTTAAAGGCAGAAGAAAGCTAAGAATAAACAAAATGTGTTTCATCCTTTGGTTTATAAATTGATTTTTGGTTTTGAATTCAACCAAAATTAAATACTTTTCTCTTCTTTTTTTTTTTTGCATTTTTTTCTGAATGTACCAGCCTTTGAAAGAGCTCTGGACCTGACACAAACAATATGTGAGTAGCTCTCTCACCTCACTTTCTGTTCCTGCCTTGTTTTCTGTCTTTTCTTTTTCCCACAGAAACATTCACAATGTCTTTTCCTTTATGAAAACAGTAAGTACATGCCGTAGCAAAACAAACAGAACGTACAAGAAAAATGAGCAAATCAATAAACGGAATTTAACAGTATAAAGCTTCAAGTCACAAGTTCCAAAACTAACTATCATAGTATCATAGTTTCATAATCATTGTTATCATTAGCAGTATTATTTTCAGATTAAATTACATAAAGTTTACATGAAAGGTTTTGAGGTATTTCAGAATTAATTGTCAACACACGCCTACCAAGTCTTAGCACTAGCCAGGGGGAGAGGTCGACTGGACAGGTGAAGGGAGGAGAGTTTTGTGTCTAAACTGTCAGTGAGTCTTCCACACCTTACTAGTGCAGCCTCTGTGCTTGCACGCCATAGAGAATAAGAGAGACATGTAATATGGTACCAATACAACTGCTGCTCTGTGAGTGCTTAGAGCCTCTGCCTTTTTACCTGCCCCTTCACTGGTACACAAAAATATCTCTTATGTGAGAGAGGTAAAACGGCCGTGGGTGTAAGCACAACGGGCAGAGAGCAAAAAAAAAAAAAAAACCCAAAGCAAAATACAAAGACTGAAACAGTAGAAAATCAAAAGCAAAATGCCTGACAGATTAAGGAGTAACATATAATTTAGTTTCAAATAAATAGTGTATAGAAAATGTTTTATAGACTTTCTTCATGATAAAGTGCTTGCATTCTAGTGTATCAAGATGGAAAGTCAATATGGGTGAAAATGCTGACACAGCCCCACACTGTGTCCCTCTCTTAGCCCCCCTTTCTGTCCATCCCATTATGGTTGCATTGTCTGTACGTGTTTGAAAAAGAGTGTGCGGTGGGTGTGTGTGTGTGTTCAGTGCAGTCCCACCCGTGGTTGAAGGGAAAAGGCACTCAACTCTGTCTGCATGGCAGCCACCTCCTCCATGTGGCACAATGCAGTCTGACTGCACTGTTTTTCAATGTAATGGTGTGTGTCTGTATATGTGTGTGTGTGTGTGTGTGTGTCTGTGTCTGTGTGTCTGAGTGTGGATGTGTGTGGATGTCAACATCATTTGACAAAGGGGGTCCTTTTTGGCTTGTGTCCCCCTAGGCAGTTTGGGACCGGTAGGCTGCAGTATCTTTGGTATCAATGGCGGTTTCACAAACCACTCTGCTTAGTGAGGTAGCCACATTGGTTCTCACTACAAACAAATGTCATATTGTCAGCCTAATGCCAAGCGTTGAATCTAGCTATGAACGCACATATGAACTGTATACCACAAATCAACGTTAGCGCATCATCCTTGGGCGACTTTCATTCACTGCTCACAGCAACATGAATTTAGTCCCTGCCCTCAACAACTCATCTATAATGACCACCTTATCTAATCTGCACTGCTAATCTGACTACATTGTTGAAAATGCTACAGTTGCATCTTAAGACCTTACAGATAACTATTGAGTCCCAAGAGATGCCCCCATCCCACCCTCCATGACACACTGAATTAGCCGAGACGTTTGGAGGTCATGTTTTGTCCCCCTCTGTTTGACCCCATTGGTGGGGCTCAGCACAGTCCATGAAATGCCAAGAGAGAGAAAAGTCCATAATTTATTCTCCTCTTCTGCAATTCCCTGTTTTTTTCTTTTTACCTTCATGTAGTAAATGTCTCCGTCATGTCTTTATTAACATAATGCAAAAAACAAACAAACAAAATGTCCTTCATTGGCCACAGTCCTTCCATCCTTCTTTTTTCTTTTAAAAAGTCTTTCCTTTTTGTTTTGATTTATCAACAAGGTGCCTTACTTTTTGCACAACAGAGCACAATAGTAACGAGAAATAGAAACTTTTGTGTCTATGGTACTAGTTAAATACCCGCATCAGTATAGAGAGAAAGAGAGAGAAGAGAGGGGCAATAGGGGACAGAAGAGGTAGAGAACCAAAGATAGAATGACGAATTTGTCATCAAAATGTGTCCACAAATGAATTGGAGACATTTTAACTTGTGGCGTCTGTATTTGAGGTTTGGTTATTGTATGCCTTAAAATTGAATTGGTTTTTCATTTTTACTAAAAAAGTATACTTTTCCTTTAAAAGCTGATTGTTGGTTGCTATGGCACGCACTGCCTGCCATCATTGGGTTGCCCTGTAGTTGTGTGTGAACCTAGTACCACTTTCTCTGATTTGCATTAAGGCAGTAAACATTGGCACTAATTATTGTAGCATGTAGCAACATGTAGACTGTGGTGGTTTGGTTGGGGTTAGCTAGTAACCTCTGTTTAGGAGAAAGATTTAGTTTAATGCCGTCCACTTATTTCTGAAAGTATGACGTGTGATTTACACTAAAAACTAAATACATAGAAAACTAAATGAAACCTCAGCTGTGTCTGTCTCAATGAGGCTTTCCTTTACATTTCACTGACTGACTCCTCAGTGTGTCTGTATGATTTGAGTTGTGTTTGGTGAATATTATATTTAAGTTGTTCAATAACCAAAGCCTTTTCTATTTTTTAGCAAAGTTTAACCATCCCCCTCCTCTGGCCGCACCAGCGCTAGTTGGATGAGGAACAACAATAGGATAATGGTTAGCTATTGATCTTTCTTCAAAGAGCTGTGAGGGTCTGAAAGTGTTGTGCCATGACTTCTCCTCAGCATCTTTTTCCCTCCCTCCTTCTCAATCCTTTCCTCAGCTGGATACAAGTTTGTGGCGCTGACAGCAGGGGGCACTGTTGGTCTGTATGCGCACACTTGACCTGTGAGGGGAGCTGTGCTGAGGTTGTTCTGTGGTGAGGCCTTTTTGTCCCCGTGTCCACTGGTTTCTATGTGCTCCTTAACATAGCTTTTCTAGCAGCTGTAATGTAGTTGGGCTGGATGCCCTAGTGTGTTGTTGTTGGGCCTTAGGTATTGATTAGAGGAAGGCTCTCAGCAGAACAAAGAGCATGTCCAGACTTGGGCCGCCTCTCGGTTTTGCCGGGTGCAGAGAGTCAGACTCTTGGCTACGGGTCACATGACATGTTTCCGTATAGGCCCTCAACACCTGTGCAAAAATATAGACCTGGACCAAGAAGACCTGAGTATCCTCTGCTGAGCGCCTGGAGTTTAACCTTCAGGAGGGTCAAGGCCTGGCTCACTCTGTCTGCATCGATTCATTTTTCAATTCATTAGTTTGCTGTATGATCAGGCTGAGCTGCTCTCTGAAATGGCTGGCCATCAGGGAGTACCTTTTGCTGAGGAATGAAGGAGACTACATGAGGAGGGGGTGATTGGGCAGAGAATCTGAAAGACTGCTGTTTTCTCTACGGCCTTACTGCATGTGTGCAGGACGGGGCGTGGATAATAAGGTATGTGCTGTTATGTCAGATTTATTGCCATTCTTTTGCCCTTGTTGCTTCTGTGGGATGTGAAAGAGTAAAAGAGGCAGACACAAAGAGGTGTGTTGGGACTAAATGCAGATTGAGTGGCTACGTAGGGGGTGAGGGAAGCCAGCATTAATATAATGGCATATCCAACAAAAAGATCTTTGGTAACACTCCTTAATAAGGAACAAAACTGCCCAAAATGATTCTCATTATAAAAGAGACAGAATCAATGATTGTCCTTGTGTGAGTAATGCAGTGGACCTGACTTGTCAATTCACCTTTTAGATTATGCTTTTTTTTTTCTTTTCAGGTGAGAGGTTGACTTTTTTGACTGACAGAAAAGATGATTGCATGGCACGAAGGATTTTCCGGAAGAGGACACATTCAAGCAGCCAGGACCTGGTGGGGTTTTCACAGACATGTTTCACAGCCAATTAACCATTACTGTTGTCCCAGCCCAGCTCCTGTCCCCCTGAAGGCCCTCTCCATCTCTCAGGCCTTGGAGAAGGTGGTGGCCGATGTGCCTGGCTGTCCCGGACTGGTTCCATGATCGTCATGCCAACGGTCCACGCAGCGGCGTCGTGCATTCATGAAGAAGTTGCTGACTGTGCTGAGCTCCAGGCCGAGCTGCTGGGAGATGGTGATCTGCATTTCCTTGGATGGACGCTTGTTCTCCTTGAAGATGGCAATAAGTGTGCGGCGCTGCAGGTCGGTGAAGACCAGCCGTTGCTTCTTAGGTGCTGTGTTCCGGTCCTTGTGTTGCTCCTGTTCTTTACGCTTGCAGGCTTGGTACAGACAGCGGCGGTCGGACGAAGAAGGATGAGAGTGGGAGGCAGAAGGGGGAAAAAGACACATAAAACAAGGTAAATATACAAAAGTAATATATTTCATTACAAAACAACAAATACACAGTGTGGAGAGTCACTAAATGTATCATGCATAGAACTATACACCAACAGATCCTATAGCTCCATCTCTATTGCCATATTAAAGTTGATTTAAAGCTAATCCATGCCTCTTGCCCAGTGGGAATATTCCTTCCATCCTGCAGAGTGCAGACAGGGAGCCAGCCTGCGGTGAGGGAGAAAGATGGGATGAAGGGGGAGAGGGACTGGCTCTTGCCTGCTAGGAGACACTGCTGTTTGATTCAATATTAATGCAGTTTCAGTCGCAATGGGGGACTGAGTGACTGTTGCACAAAAGTAAGCATTTTGTGAGCTCATATGTGTGGAATTGAGAGGCAAAGGAGGGGCAAACGTGGCTAGGAAGAATTATTGTAGAGAAAGGAGGAAGAACAGAAAAAGGTGAAGGAGTTAGACAAAGTGTGTGCATTTGTGTATGTGTTCAAGAAGCAAAGAGACGAGCTGAGAAGCAGAGGAGGGAGGGGTTGAGCGTACGGAGAAAGAGAAAATATTGACCGACTTTGCTGTAGGAATTGGGGGGTTCTCTGTTGGGACTGAGGTCAGAACCTCCCCACCCCCCTTCCCCCCCAGCAGGTCTGCAGTCTGTTACTTCAAACAGAGCCCACTGGAGCCGACTCTATTGAGCTCTGAGAGAGTATTTATAACCCAACTCCCCTCGCAAACACAAACACTCGTATGGGCCCCTTCACATGCACTGGGCAATTTTCAAAAGAAATTGTAGCAAGTGTGTGCCTTTACGTTGGGGAGGGGGTCCAATGGGGGGGTATTGGAGTTGTTGGCAGCGAACAGCAAAATTAATAGTTAATAGAATGTTGTATTGTGGGTAAGTGTTGTAACTCGGAGTGCTTGTAGGAGACGGGTGGATGGAGGCAGACAGGTGCGGGCTAAAAGGCGCCAGGAGAGGCAGGAAGTTGTGAGCAAGGTTAAGGCACTGGCCCGGCAGTCACATGTTCCCCCACCAAGGGACCAATCGAACCTGCGTGTCCCTCCTGGCTGCCCTACTGTCTCTATAAAGCCACAGCAAATTGGAAAAAGGAGCAGACAGAGCCATGCCATCCCTGTGGGGCCTCTACCTGCTGTCTGCCACTCGTATTGTCTCTTATACTTTCATCTAAGACTTCAGGAACGTCTCACACTGTGGGTGTGTGAGCTTCTTAATGCATTTAAGGACAGATTTTTTTGCATCTGCTCCTGTGGTTTCATGGTATATGTGCATGTATTGTGGGCCGCTGTTGAATTTTGCTGAAGTGGCTGGAGCTAAGCTGTGGCGCTGTGTGTCTAATTACAGTGGAACAGAGCCCATTGATCAGCCATTGCAGTCCAATCTGTTTACTACAGATGTCTAACCTGCACGCTGGCCCATCCATCATATTCATATTTCATCAACACTCCAGCTATATATATGTATCACGCAACAACACATGCTAATGTACCACTTATACATTTCTTTTATTCTGCACTCTCTGTGTAAACATAGTTTAACTGAACCATCTGTTTATTTATGTATTAGTCTTTAATCATTAAATTAGTGAAGACAAGGTGTTTTTGCTTAATTAAGTTTAATTAACAAGTCGTAATGATTTGCATTACTGTAACTGCCATGCTGAGCTGAACATTGGTAGAGTTGAATAATAAAGGGACTTTGTCATAAATGAACGTTTCAGAAAATAGAATAAATACCTAAACACATTTTTGTAGGATCATGTGAAGTAATGTAGACACTACTATTGCTGTGTGTTTTCTGGTGGAAGTTCCACACATTGCGGGGCTGATATTCCTACAGTCAGCAGAGGTGTACCTCTTGTTTGGCCTGTACTTGTGTGAGAAGGGATTTGTCTCTCAGCAGGAAGGCGATTGTATACAGTCTCTGGCCTAAACACACTAAGCTTCGGTCTTTTTGATGTGGAACAACGGCTGTGCTTCAGCGCTCTCCCTTATGAAGTATTCATAGTAAAGTTCTGCTTTTAGTTTGAAAAAATAGTAATAAAAGCCACACCGTATATGCAACTTACAATCAAATTATTCAAAATTTTCAGTGTTAATTAAGATAGCCTCTTAATATGTAATATAATTTTATGATGCGACATACCCACTAATTCTCACATGCAGCTTTAATAAAATATTTTGAATTTACAGTGGCCCTGTAGTATAAAGTAAGGGTTGTGTATTAAATCATATTTTATTATAATACATTTAACTCACTTGTTTCTGGGTGTATATTTACAGTGCGGTTTGCCACTTTTGTTTTAAGTGGTGGCAGATAAAGTCGTTTCCAAGATTGTCTGTAGCCATTAAAAGCATAAAGGTGTAATTACAAGTAAGTGCCTCCCCGAATGAGGTTTAACATCCAGCCGAGCCTGTGCGCTCTTTTTTCTCCATCTTTGCAGCGTGCAGTCACGCTCCGCTCCTCATCGACCGCCTGGCTCATTGTGTGTGCTTTGTGCTCTTTCTGTCGACAGGTGTCGCTCTGGCTGTGGCCTGGCTGCACGGGGCGCCGTAGTGCGCTGCCTTTGCTACAGGCGCTGGATTTAGTAATCAATATCAATCGATCTGTGAGGAAGGGGGCCCTGATTACTGAACCAAGCCCGGCGTAGAAAAGAAAAAAAAATCGATCATTGCAGCTTTTAGAGCTACAGTAGGCACCGAGCTGAGAGACGGACATAAAGTCATGCACAAAGAGCAGCCGGACAAGAGCTGAAATCTTGGTTTGGTGAGTGTTTTGTGAAGTGGGCACCCCGCTGCTGCACAAGCGCTCTTGGTAATGTCTCGGGGTAGCTTTATATGGAAATGCTGGCCCACTTTAAAATAAGTCCTCAGTCTTAGCTCCCATTACAAAACAAAAATTCAATATTTATTCTTGAACATACTCGGGCGTTTTATTTTCCATAATTATTTTTGATAACTTTTGATGAAAACAGCATTGCACCCAATCTTGACTACTGGCGATTTTGCGTACTCTATAGACTAAAGGGTCACGCAGAATTCTGTAATTCTGTAATGAGCGATTTCAACAAATCCGCTCCGATGAAAACGATATAACTACGGCCCTTTTCCCCTTTCCCCTTTCCTGATGACATTAATATTCTTAGCTTCACGACAAACCAAGCGAGGTTAAGAGAAAGGCCCTGGGTGTTCAATATCGATCGATAGATTCGTGAATAATTCGTGTGTGAAATTCAGTCCGTCCAATTAATTATGCCTCGGAGGGGGGAGTGGGCCTAGAGAGAAAGAGATTCATGAAGGGGCGGGAATGTGGACGAAAACACGCCAAAAGGAAAGAACGCCGCCCTTTCCGCTGCTGAAAACCATAATGAGGATATGTTAATCGGAGGTGTGCGCGTGATGTGGACACCACCTGTTATACCTGTGCAGCGCGCCTGCACGCGCCCATATCAGCATTAATCATGTATTGATTGCCATGCCCTTCCCGCTCATAATGAGAAAGTCAAAGTGGCTCATACTGTGCCTATGCTTCATGAAGCCAAGATTTCGCACTGGATTTTTCTGCGCCTGGTCCTGGCTGTTCTCAGTCGGGAGAAGTTGCCACAAGCGCGCGAGGTCAGTGTGTGTTGATTAATTTACCAATAAACATGTTTATGGACTCCAGTTCATGCGACCATTCACTGTTGATGCAGTTCATGAACAAAGGGCTGAACAAAGTTTAATCTTATGTCTCGGCTGCATCCTTGCGTGCTCTTTAGTGAGAGATTGATAGTGCCGTGAATTTGCGCGTCCTGTGCATTGTGGCAGTTATTCCATTCCGACTGCAGGGCAGTGCCAAGCTCTCGCCAGGCCAAAACACTCCCAACTCAATACTCCTTAATGTAATGACTGAGAATTGGTGTTAATATACTGATAAAGCGACACAAAGTGTTTGTTTTCCTTCTGCCACGACTCAGCTGCGAGGCATTTCCCCTGCACTTCAATAACACTCAAGCAATTCAGTGGCTGCCTCCAACTCTGTCCTGCGCTCAAAGACCACTGCAATATAAGACACGCTCACTAAATTGAACAGTTCAATTGCAAAACGTTCAAATGCAAAAAATATCTTAATTTTTAAAAAGTTGTCAAAAACATTTTTCTTTTATTTTTTGTCACGATCTTCTACAGACATTATCAATGAAAATAATGTCGAGTTGATTTTTATCAAAGTGGTACGGAATAATATTTTTTATTGCAGTCAATTATAATTTATTTATATTTGCTTTCGCTATTTAAAGAGTAAACTGCAAGTCTCAGAAGACTGCAGGCATCCGAGCGTTTTTAAGAGGACCTTAAGATTATTACAGTGCGCGTGCGTCATTTATTTGCGGTGGGCGTGTACCTCTACTCTTATCTGCAATTGCATTGACACGTTTTGCGTGTTGTTAATGACCTGCTTTATTTTGTGCTGTTTCATATGCATCAAACATGAGATTGTTTTTTGATCGAATAAGATACATCACATTAATATTATAATAATATTATAACAGTGTGTTCTAGCTCAAAACTTTATATATATATATATATATATAATATAAATATTTATATTATATTTATTTTTTTTTTTTTTTTACAAAAAGGTTTATATTATAAACAAACTGCATCACGTTAAAATTAACAATTTTCCAGATTGTAGCCTATACTTGCGCGCTTAGCCCTTCTCACCTGAGTGTGTATTATTTTCAGAAAAATGGGCCTATAAGCTAGAGCCTTCTAAAATAGGCTATAGACTATTTTTGTTGCACGTGGCATGAAGTGATAAACTGCAAAATCTCGTCGGATTGACTCGAGTCGATTCCAGATGTCATTCAGGTCAACTATCCTTGTAAAATAAATTACAACATAAACAAACACGAAGTAAGGACGGACGTCGTGTTTACTTTTTTGAAAAATATATTCGGAAATACGATACTTTCCTTGTGCCCTTTGAGACAAAATCAGCTCGAAAATATTCTGTCAATTTAAATTCAGAAAACTTCGCAAATTATGAGAATTATAAGCCTAATTGAATGTAGCCATGTTTTCATCTTAGTCCTACATGATGTCTGGTGTTTGAACAAAAAACTTTTGGGATTTTTTATTTTTATTTTATTTCATCCTATTCGTTTAAATAGCCATTTGATTTTCTTATTGCGACTTTTCATGGCAATATCAAATGTATCCCTTTTGCACAGATCTGTGTGTGCCACATCTATTCATTTATTCTGTGTGTTGCATAAACATTTTTAGCGCTCTATTTTCAAATTGTGGACCTCAAACATAAAAGAAATAATGAAAAGTGGACCAACAGACAAACAGTTCGTTATATCTAATAACATTTAATACAAAGGCATTATGGGTTGTCATCGATTCGCTCATCAATTGATTTCACAGTCGTTTTGCTCCTTTGTTGATGTGTGTGGGGTTGCCCAACTGGAGTTTCAGGTTGCATCTGTGGCTACGAAAAGCTGTGTGAGTCAGTGCACTGTGTGTTTGCGGTTTTGTTGTGATCGACCGATGTAGAAAGACTTGCAGCGGTCCTGTACAAACCATCCTCGAGCTCTGATTGCAGAAATGCCCGAAAAGGTCGAGCCAGGTCTCGTTCTTCTCCATGGCTCGTGAGCGCAGACTAGGCCACATAAAGAGCGGCCATGTTATTCACCTCAAAGGGTTTAACAGGTTGGCATATTTTATTTGATTGACTCCTGTTGTAGATAAGACAGATTAGTGCATTTGTATTGTTTCGAAAGGTTATCGGAAGCTGCATTATGTAAACGCCTAAAAGAGAAATTGCCTCTTGCGTGCACTGGCTACACGTCTTTCTATTCTCTTTAATTGCGAAAACATTGTCCTTGTCTTGTGTTCTTAGCATACGCATTAAACAAGCCATTATCAGGGCTTTAATAAGAGATGGCCTATCAGGTCCAGAGATAAGCAGAGCTACTGCTCTGCCACTGCTACCAGACAGGCCCGAGGGGAAGAACCAGAGATTGGGTCAGTCACATATCTGGACCTAAAATCACCAACTTGAATACTGGCTTTATAGGCTACTAAATAATATTACAGACGATTGTATCATGGGGTAAAAGTTAAGAGTCTGTAAAAATCTTTGATTGTTAAGAAGAGCAGGACTTTGGAATCCCTCGCGTTACGTAACAGACGGAGTTCCTACTGCACCGGTCAACATTTAATTGCACAACAGCGGTTTTTAAAGGCGCCGCTGACTCGGCCATTACGTAAACCTCATCAGCTTTTGGTAGGTACAGAGACGCACTGATTGGTTTGCTTCTCACGAGGACATCTACAGCGCGGCCACTTGACTCTGAGCACAAGGGCGAATAATGAGATTTAATTATTGTCTTAGCTTTGGACTCTCTTTGTGTTTTTCCTGGGAATGCGATGCGCACAGGACCATTAACCCTTTGATGCTAGCCGTGTGTATTCCGTGGGCTCTGCCAGGCAGCAATTTGATTTAAAGGTCATTCTCTCCTATCGATCCGGTTTGGCGAGGGGGCGACGGAATAGCGTAGGAATTGATCATCTAAAATAGAAGAGACGGTATTTGAGACTGTACAGAGTCCATGTAGACCCCCCCATTGCAATCATAGCGTTGGTGCGTAAAGAGGCAGGGTTAAAGGCAGACAGTACACACTTCTGCTTCATTCCCAGTTCAACAGACTAATCTGATTTGTATTAAAAATACGTCATTTTAATAATAAGGTCGACTGGCCAGAGCAATGTGGGTGGCTTGTGTAATGAACCGAAAGGTTAAACGTCTGCGAACTTCTCGCGCTTCCAGGCTGCAAATCCCCATCGCACAAAACCTCTCACATTTCAGAGTCAGCCTTTTTGACTCTAGATGGAATACTGTATGCGTGGTGGGAGCCCGCGTTTATTATCCGCTGTGAAGGCCGAGCCGTTAATGGGAGAAATGGTGTTGCATGCTGGAGATGGAGGGGGTTGCATGGTGCAGCTCCAGAGATGGGAAGGAGAGGCCAGGGAATGGAAATCGATACCGATTCAGGACTCGCCAGAACGGCCTTAACAATGTGGCGCAGACGCACTCTGCATCCTGGTCACATACGTTGGTAGAAGTGGAAAGGTGACATGTAGACTACATGCAGATTTTTCTCTCGTCCCAAAAAACAGCTATTAACCCAGGCATTTCTTCACAAATGACCCATATGCTGTTAAACAATACGTTTGTCTCTCGAGATGTATTCAAATTAATAGATTTGATAGGCTACATACACCTAAGCCCCAGATAATGATACCAGGCCAGAGATGTCATCCCATGTGCTAGGAGCCACGCTGAACACTGGATTTGGACAAATAGCCCCGAGCTATAACCTTAAGAAAATGACTGTTGCTTTCCCACATGAGGATTTCAAAGGCGTTGCTTGTACACGAAGGGTCTCATACTTACAGCACACGATGCTGTGCTTAACGAACAACGAGGCACTGAAACCGCAGCTGCACTGTTTACTCCCCTATCTTCCCCTCACACATCAATTATTAAAGTTGCAATCGATCATTTCGTGGGCTAACATCAAGCAAAAAAAAAAATCTGTTTTAGATTATCCTGCATTCATCATATCTCAAAGTCTCATCCAATTAAATCCATTATGTTGGCTTTAAATGTCAAAAAACGGCAACACTGGATATGTTGTGTATTTGACGGTTTTCCAGAATACTGACCGTCAATAGCTTTTGTATTCATTTTATGTTTTCCTAAGAAGCTGCTGATTTGAATGGAAGGTTGTGATTACCTCTGCTTGGGAAGTGGGCTGGAGGATCGCTTGAGTGACAAGAATGTGGATTGTAATATTGATCGCAACGGTGGAAGCTGTTGGATGAAATAATGGTGTTTAGAGCCTACAAGAATGCTATTAACCAAATATTGGTAAACGTCCAGTCTACCACCTTGAACTGTCCTCACACGAAAGACCTGCATTCCAAGTGACTTAAGCTTTTCAGCACCACGGACAGCGCTCAACGCTTTCAGGCTCCAACTGTTATATTATATTGTATTTGAAATAAATAGAAGGTCAGTCACGCTACCTTTTGAACTCCTTGATATTTTCAGACGTTTAACTTTCAAACTAATCTAGATACAATCTTTAATAATCCATACTGCGTGGTCTGCACGTGAAGGGCGCAGTGTGGGGTTTATTTGGGGGTGGGGCCGACTCGAGTGTTACTCCTGGATTAGGCCTGTGTAAACTACATGTACTCCATTGAAACGTGAAAAGAGGCCTCCCACCCTCACTCTCACAATGTTTTTTCGGCGTGTCCTGCGGGTCTTGACCTGTGCACACTGGCACGTGTCCTATCTATTCAGATGGTAATAAGCCAACTGTGCGTGATTACGAAGGAAGCCATGGCATGCCATGGCACCTCGTCCATGCTTGAATTATATATTTGAGTGGTAAAGGGGCAGCAAATACATTCTTTAGAACATGATTTATCATTATTATTTAAATATGGAGAAATCACTCGATATCCAACCCCCTGACTGGCTACTGCAAGATTTATTCTGCACAATAGCTTTCCTGTTGGGCTTCTAAAAAGTTTTAAGGAAATACATTTATGTTTAGGAGGAGCTAAAGTCATTTCTGCAATGGCATCACTGTCTCTGGAAATGTCAACGTTCACATTCTGGTCACTTTGCACTAATATACCCTGTTATAGGTTATTTTATTTTGACTTAAAATTATATGAAATGCAAAAGTGACTAAACTGCTCAGTAAAAATTGTCCAAAACAGATTTGACATAGTACGCCATCGTTCCTTTTTTGAACGTAATTACAACAAAGAGAAAGGGTGGCTGTGGCGTTTTTATAACCGTTGTTCTCTTTCCCCCTTTCCGGCTGCTTCCTCCCCCTCAGCGGTAGGGGGAGACCAATAGGAGAGAGTGCTGAGGCGGGATAATTGATAGATGCACTGGCTATCCTTATTGATCAGGCCTGTATTGATCCAACCAAATACATTGAGATGGAGTGTGGAATTCAACACACATGCAGAGACGAATTGTTTTCATCGTTAATGCAAAGATTTCAATGCCACGATGCCCAACTCCTGCACGTCTGGCTCTAGTTTAGTTTGTGCATGTAAGAGTCGACGGTAAACATTTGCCGAAAGAAAATCGGATGAAGAGATGAAGCGGGAAGCTCATCACAATAGTACAAGCCTGTAGGCCTTTCTGTCGCTCTGCTGCTGATGTTGGAGGATGTTGAGCGTGAAGGGTACCTTAAACAGGCCTCTCTGCTCTAGTTTTTCGCCCTAGACCGGCTGTGTGTGTGTACGTGTTTCTCTGGCTGGCATTTTCACATTAGCTAAGCAGGGCAGCTTCATTGATTTGTGTGACTGTGATGAATTTGGAATAGTAATTTGAATTTATTGATTGATGTGGCCGAGCGAGTATGGCCCAGCCTCACTTTCAGCCTCACAACCCCCAACTCCCACTCCCAATCCACATGTGCACCAAGGATAATGGTGATTTTAAATGCAATAAGTAAAATGTTGCAGCGCGCATTTACATACAAGTCATTTGTAATTTCGCCCATTTGGATTTTCCAGGTTTTGATTGTGGCCCTATTTCATAGCACGAAACGCTGGTTAATGCATATTTCAGTAAATCACTGACACGATCAAATAATCGGAATTGAATTAAGACAATATAGCCGCTTTTGCTTGTTAAGTGTCCAAGTCATTTAAAGTATGCCGTTACGGGACCCTGTATTGGGGGCTTCCTTTATCCTCGCTTTGCACGAGGTGTGGAAGATATAAAACCCCACAGCCCAATTAGCTTTAACAGCAGTGGCACTTAAAGAGACAATTGCGGAGTGTTTAAATCTTTATTTACCAGAACCCCTACTAAATGCGCAAAGGAACAATTTACATGCCATTAAGTGCTTTTCAATAGGGCATTGACTGGAACTAAAATATGCCAGTAGCCTATATCTGCTTAATTGAATTGTTCGCTGAGATACGACACAGAAGTGCTGATTGACGTTTGGAAGTCTAAACGGAGCCTTTACACAAATATCACGCGTTTCCTTTTCACTCAAGAGGCGAAGCGGGTTGAGAGTACAATGGAGATCAAAACGAGTGGTCATTCAGAAAAGAGAGCCAGATGGAGGACGCGTGTCAGAGTCATTGTACCCCCACCCCTGCGAAGTGTGTCCCGTGTGGTAACTGCGTGCACATCATCATGGCCAAAATGACTCACACGGCTAATTTCATAAAGTCTAATAAACGGAGCTGGCCCTGAACCAAGTTTGGAAACAAGATAGCCCAGAGTGCACAAGGAGCAAAGACAGCCACAGAAAGGCGCATCTGTTTGTGTCTGTGTCTTTCACATCCAAATCGATCATTTATCAGCGCGCGCCTCTGAAAAGGGACGCCTGGACCTGGGATATTGATCCATAGGAGGTCATGCTCCCCATCTCTTTGGCCAGGCCTCAGACGAGCCTTGTTTGCAGTGCGCTGCTTTGACAGCGTAAGTCAACTATGATAAAGCCACTATATCATGATTGTGTTATTTCAAAGTAAATGTGAGGACTGAGAGAAATATTGTGTGACTCTAGGGCAAGATCTAATCATTTATTTATCCGCTTGAATATTGTGTGTTAGTGAGACAGGGAAAGAGCGGGAGAGATGTCTTTATTCTTTCTGTCTACTTCTACCTTTGTGCGTAAAACTGCTACAGACTGACCCTGCTTTAGCCGTTCTTTTTGTTGATTCCCACCGGTGTTTGTTTATACTGTCATGGATTGTAACATCAATCAGACTATAGATCTCCCAACATTTAACACTCCAACTGTCATGATGAAGTTTTACTCGATATAATCGACTAATAACTTCTAGTAATGTCTGTTTGAGCAGCTATTGACAGTCTCGCCACATTGACTTCTAATTGATCTCTCCACATCACTCAGGTTGGGAGCTGTCTCCTCACTCACCTGCAAGCCTCAGCGCTGACATCCGCTGGAACTCGGGCTCCTGCAGCCACTTCCACATCCTTCTAAAGGTTTCACGACCTGATTTCAGTTTACTCCATGGTTTGGGATTCCGCAGCAGGTCAGACAAAGTTCCCTGGGACCGACACAAGATCCTCTGAGCAAAAATGGCCTGTGGGATGCTGTAGCGCTTGAGCTCTGCGGTGATTCTTTGAGCCACCTCTTTTGTGTTTATTTCCTCTACTTGACCCGACCCTGCGCCTTGACCGCCCCCCACCACCGTCTGCCGATCTCGCTCTGACAGCATGGAGCCGTTGGCCTGAGAGTGCGGGTGGCTGTGGTGGTGGATACCGTTGAGGGATGACATCAGGCCTGCCCCATGGCCCCCAAGTCCTCGCGCCAGGTGCTCCTCACCTCTGGACAGCATGGCAGCATGGGACTCAAAACCTCCGGTTGAGAGCATTTTGTCGTTGGAAAGGTGAGCTCCGGGGCCATAGGCGCTGAGGGTCTGCTGAGAGCTATGCAAAGAGCCCAGACCATTGGACAGGGGGGACAGAGGTTGTCCCATGCCCGACATGTCTTTGGGATAGTGACCATACAGATTGCTCATGGATGCCAAGCTGCGATCGTCCCTCATAAGTGTGAAGCTACCGCTGACGTTCCCCGCTGCCAGCCGCTGGTGCGCGGGGTGGTGGTGCGCGTGCGGGTGTGGATGGTGAAATTTCTCGGACACGGTTGAAATTGGCGGCAGGTGCTGCAGCGGCGTGAGAGTGGTGTAGGTGCTGCTCAGGCTCATCCCTGAGTCGCAGGACATTGTCATAGCGGGATGCAGGGGTCCCGACAGTGCGTGGTCTGTGCGGTAGTCCCCGGCTCCCTCCAGAATTGAGGCCATGCTGGACACCATGGCTGACCGTCCGTGCGACACCAAGTTCCGATGCGACGCCGACGATTGTCGTGCGTGCGGTGAGTTCATTAAGTCGCTCGTTTGATGAGAGTGAGACACACCGTGCAGATTTCCAATGTTTTCCATCGTAAGCTCCATCGCTGAAAGGATCTTTATTTCCACCCCTCTCGCCGTCCGCTCCCCCTCTCCCTCTCACTGGCGCTCTGTCTCACACTCCTTTCCAATAAATTGTCAACGATTTCAAAGCCAAGCCATTGATTGTAGTTGCAACTCTGCAGTCAATCCAGCATGATTTTAAAAGATCGCGTCCCTGCCACCGCAAACCAGTGCTCAGCGGAAGGTGTCTGGGTCTCTCTCGCTGTGGACCACCTTCTACTTTAGCTAACGCACTGCTCTGCTCTCTGTGTGTATATGAACGTGCCCGCGCCCCAAGCCTGCCTGTGCTCATGTGCGCGCTCCCGTGGCTGATGCTCGCCCTCGTGCTCTGGCGTCTGGGGCCAACCTGACGTCACTGGCCCCAGATGTCATGGGTTGTTCGTGTTGCAAGCCGAACCTCCGATTTTCCAAAAAGAAGATTGCATGTGATTAGACACTTAAGATAAAACACAGACCTCCAATCAGAAGTGTTGTTTCTGCCGCGTGGCCAACATTTGCACTAGGGGATAAGAGGAGCTCACTGGTTGTTTTTTTCCGATAAAAGTATTAAACACGGCGCCAGCCACGCATGTGACGGGGGTTAAATATTAATAATTGACATGTGTCACATCTGACCAGAGTGTAATGAGAAAACCACAAGAGGAGGTCATGTGTTACGCACTTCTTTCATCTTTATTCATAGATTGAAGATACATAATTTATAAATGCCTATGGGGAGATTAGTATATTTGCACATGCGCTGTGGTAGGATGATTTCTTTCTCAATGAGGCCAGCACGCTCTGATTCAGCTCAATACATGTGACCTTTGACACCTCAATCTTTTACAAAACATGCAAAACCATTTGAAACCGTCTTGTGAAAGTGTCTCAGTATATATTTTAAGTAAGAAAAAAGTAGGTATACAGATTTCAGAAAAAAAAATAATTTGATCACCCTGTGGTTTTCTAAATACTTTGACTGGAAATTTTGATCAAATTCTTAACAAAATTGTAACTTAACTGTAAAACTTGCTGTAGTTTGCTCATGTTTGTTCTGGTCAGTAATCCATCCATGTCAAACTATGCATAGATCTGCAATATTATCAATGAGTCGGAGCCTATTGAAGCCCACAAGTAAAGTAGGTTTGCAAGCATTTTATTTAAAAAAGAGCCAACAACCAAACCAAATTAATTTGGGTTAAAATTGAGATCTGTGCCAAGTTTCTGTTGCACAAATGGTGAAATGTTGTGCCTCAGGGCAAGAGCACCTGCACAGAAAAATAAGCATATTTCCAAATAGGAGAAGTTAAGAATGCATTAAAGTCCATGAGTTGAATTATCGCATTGTGCAGCCTATTCCACAGTTTGCTGATTTCTCCCTCCTTATAGGCAGACATGTGTTGCAGTGTGTCGTGGGGTGAGAACCTAATAGGTTCACACTTGAGCCAACGTGCTAAGTGTCGAATTCACAACATTAACGATGTTGTTACATGTTATAATAGTGTTTTGTGGTGCTTTCAACATTGCGTCATTCAGACCTAAATGTTTAGTCAAGGCGTTTTAGTTTTTAATGGGGGACAAACTGCCCAAGTTCTTTCTTAATTGAATTGGAAGGTGTCAGTTAAACCCAGCTGGTGCAGTAGCGCAGCAATATTTTTTCTGATCATGGAGTCTTTTTCTTCACGGAGCCGTTTTTTCTCAAAATACAATCCATTTAGGCTTGCACTTCTTATGAAGACGCCTTTTACCTTTTTTGAGTGGAGGTCAGTGAGTGTTCCCCACAGGCGTTAAGTGCAAGATGCTCTGTAAACAGTGTTACCGAGCATGGCATTTTCACCAATGCTATGCAAAATGAGCCCATTAAGATTTCGACCCATGAAAGAAAAATATATTACAACAATCTCGGAAGTGGCACCACTAATTATTTACAAATTACGCAACATACTTCGCCTGACCAGTGTTTACCAACACTTCAGTGCCATCCATAACAGCTCAGATGAAGTGTGATATCATTGGCCTTGGCACGCATCTCCAGCGTGCCTCACGAGGGTGTGGCTAACGGGGGACTTGGCTTTTGGCTGTGCCAACAAGAGAGAACAGTGGTGTCCGGTTGGGTTAATGTCCCTGTATTGATCCCAGCAACCACTGCTATCGAAAATGAATTACCGAAGCCCGCTCAGCAGCGAATCCGTCATCTGTGCTCAGCCAGCCGGCCACAGAAGCTTATTGGGTGTGCTGGTGATGGATGTTAACTCTCACTGCGGCTCCTTGCTCCTAATTCACCAGGGTTTACAACCTAAATGCACGCGCTGAAAGTTTGAGACTTTTTCAAAGACTTGAAATTCTCATTTCTCTTGTATTCAGCGCTAATGAGAAGTTACTTAGAGAACAAGGCTGAAACCGGGTCAGCAGGCCGTGGATAGGGATCATAGTATTATCCCCACTCTAATCAATGGAGGATGAATCCAGCCATAAGCCAAAATAAAGCCCGAATGCAAAGTGAACCTCCACTTTTCCACAAAATCTATGCTGCCGCCTAGAGCTCGGTTTTAATTTGAGTATTATTGTAGTGTTTTGGAATACTCGAATAAGTATATCCCATGGCAAATACAATATGAAAAATTAAGTGCGTCGATAGGCGTGTGTGGGGGCCACACCGCGGAGCTGCTGATTTATTTCATTTTAATCTGAGGCCTAGGTAGTGACTCTGGCGCCATTGGCATCGACTCAGCACACGGTGAAATAATTAATTTCTTAATTTACTCACTATAATATATTTTGTAGAACATGAGCTGTGGAGTAGTTTTATTAGGACCAAAGCATTTAGTTTTATCTTTAAGCACTGCTGTCGTTTGCTGATCAACCAATCGATATATGAACCCGGAGCATGGATCGATACATTTCTGGATGGTCAATACAGAGCCTAAAACGCATTGTGCACAAATGCTTTAACTTACGTCTATATACTGTTATGTGTTTGACCCCTGTCGACAGGCCCTTTCATTACCGGAAGTAATAAAAGTTTGTGTGCTGTGCATAAATAATAATAATAATAATAATAATAATAATAATAATAATAATTAAAAAATGTGTTGTTGTTGTTGTTGTTTCTATTATTTATTTATTTATTTATTTTGCAATAGCAATAGTATTTTAGGCCTATTGAAGGTAGCCTATATTTTTTAACATTTGTTGGAAACTTCATAAGCTGTGTCGTCGGTGCGCAAGATTCAGTGCCATGGCGACGCGCTAATCTCCTCGTGACTTCTGAATGACTCCTTGGCAGATGCATCACGCTTAATGTATTCCAAAGTATATTTACTTGAATCTGGCTATTGGCAAAAGTTAAGCAGCAGTGTTAGTAACGTTGCATTGATCAGGCCTCGGAGCACGAGAGAGAGACGGGTTGCACATCATATATAGCCCACTATACACTTCTCTCCGTGTGGCCTTGTGGAGTAGAAACACCGACATGTGGCTTGTTTGCCCGTGGCTTTGCTCTAAGTAACTGTGTGTGGGTGTCTGATAGATTTACACCAGCAAAGATCGCCACAGTTTACACTAATAGCCCATAAACCGAAGCCACTAATAAACATAATCACATCTATATTGGGTGGCAGTTTACGCGCAGTTCTGCTTTGGTTAAATACTAATTGTTTTCCCCGTCAGTTAGACCTTTAACTTATCGCATTGCCGCCCAACATTTTCTACAAAGTTTCAATAGGCTACAGGCCAAATCAATGTGACCGTGCAATCTGAGTGTTACATGTTTGTCCTGTTGAATCATTGAACGTCAGCCCTGCGCGTTAAAACACTTTAGTTTCAGCGCCGGAGAAAAGCCTACTGCGGTGGGATGGAGAGGCCTAAATGTGGAGCAGAATCAGTCTTACATTGAATCGCTGTGTTTGTAAAGCGTTTGCCTGCAGTTTGTTAAGGAATTAGTGTGTTGCTATAGATTATTATTTAGGTAGATTTGCATTTGAAAGCAGCCAGCAATAGAGGACCGTAGTGATCAATAGCCCTGGTGCCTTATCGATCCATCCGCAGTCTGATCGATTGGCACAAAGAATTGGGCGCACATCACTTCTCTGCTGTTGGCTTTGTTTCAAAAGTAAAAGGTAAAAAGTATATACTCTAATATTTTTTTATAAGGCTGTGTGCGTAAACAGTCTTGGTCAAGAACAACAGGTGTTAATTGAGGCCTAGTGTGGAATGTCTTAAATCAATAATCGATATAATTAGACGCTTTTGTAGGCTTGGCTTATTCCTAAAAATAAATATAAATAATACTAACCTAAAATGCGCTGAAAGTTGACCACGCTCAGTAAAATAGTCTGCCAATCATTTTTAACATTTTGTATTTATTGCTCTCGTCGTATTTCATGATTTACCTATTAGTCTATCTATACAATTAATATTTCACTTCCGTTACTTATCAAAACATTTCTCCCTCATCGCCGCTCTGTCCATAAACCGCGCGGAAGTTATCGAAAATAAATAGGCTTCTATCAGATACAGGCCGAAGTTATTTTTCTCACACCACAAAGGTCACGCGAGCTTTAGATTCATTTGAATTGTGACAAACTGTTAGAAAAATAACCATTATTCGGATGTGTTCACAAGATGTCCACGTGATCAATACAGCTACTAATCACAAACTCATTCAATAGACTATCGATTCAATTGGACCGATTACTAAATGTTACATGGATTCACAGGCGTTGGAGTTTCTATTGTTTCAACTTCATCTGAAGTGGCCATCTATAGTCAGTGTGTGTGTGTGTGTGTGTGTGTGTGAAGCTCAAACATGGAAAAGAATGAAGTCAAGTTAAAACAACATTTTCTTTTATTGCATTTTATTATTCAACCATTTAAAAAACAACTTTCCCTCAGGACCTTAAAAAAATTGATGAACAACAAAACATTTTCCATACTATTTATACTTACTACTACAAGAGTGTATGCCATTTCTACTTTTGTAGAAATGGCATACACTCTTGATTTTTAGAGTTTTTATTTCACTTTTAACATGGCACTTTTTATACACACACACACTTTTTAAATGCACAAGAACTCATAATCAATAATCAACATTAGCATTTATTTTCAATACAATATAATAATACTATACTACTAATACTAATAATACTGAGTAAAGTAATAATGAAAAAAAGATAATCTAGAAAAAGCACTGCATCAGTATTATATTGAATCTGGGAATATGATTCTCCATATATATGTATTCATTTTATATCCTGTTTTCTTTGTTTGTGCAGTTGAGGGACCACTTTAAGACATGCACTACATACCACAATATTTCTTAATTATATTAATATTAATTCATGCATCAATTTGCAATCTTTTTTTGTTTTTTTTTTACGTGGCTAAACACAAAAGTCCAAAAAGGATTTTCTGCCGTGAGCACACACTTTCAAGTCAGAGACAGATTCCTATTCTTGCATTTAGGGGAAAAAAAACACTACTGACAAATGCTTTGTTTGTAAAAATATATATGGGCCAATTACTGTATTTTATACATTTTATTTTAGTTTAGTTTGAATGTGTTTACCTAAGACAGAGAAATAAATACCACTAAGACACACACGCTCACACACAAGTGAAAATGGATTGCAGATATGTAATGACACTGTGCTTTTTCTTCACCTTCTTAAAGTTGGTACAAGGATGTGTATGTACACGTAATAGAAAACAATAAGATATCTTTTATTCAGTCTACATTATATATTATTCCGTGCTATCATGCAACTGATACATATCAAACACTGAAATGCAATAAAGACTGTTAATATAGAAAAAGACAAAATGATAAAAGATGGACGGAAAAACGTCAAAGTGCATCATCGACAGTGTGTACGTTTGATATATAGTTGAAGTAATCTTTAGTCATTACTTGTATTTAACTTGTTCATCGAAGAATAACTAAATCTATGAAAGCTGGAGACGTTTTTAACCATGAACATAATTTCACTTGTTTGCCTACAGGCTGTACCATACATACATTTATCACGCTGCATAGATTTCAGATTAGAATGATTATAGATTGTGTGTGTGCATTATCTCACGAGCTAGTTAAGAGCATTATGCACGGTTTGCTCTCCCCGTTGCTCTCCTGGTTTTTAAGCCCGTAGCTTTCTGCCTTTTTAAGCAGTGCTAACGCTGGATTTATTAGGGCTTAAAGCATAGCCTACACATCTTCCTCAAAGGGGATCAGACATTAAGTGTAGATCAAAAGGATAAGGCCTTAAAAACAGAACAATGCCTTTTGCACCACTTTATTCCCACACGACTATGTTAATACAGGGATTGTGCAGAAAACACTGGAGATAGTTTCTTTTTGTTAAGCGGTTCGTATTTGCATCTGTGTCCAATAATCATGATGGGAAAAGACAGTGTAATTGTACGGCTTACCATGAAACACATGAGGATGAGAAAGTTTCAGAGTTTAAAGAAGGATTTTTCAGTCCCATTACAAGTGTCTTTAGAAAAACTCCTTTGTTGCAGCTGTCCATAGTATGTATGAAAATATGCACTTTGAAACTTGACTCAACTTCCGCAATTGTTTCTCAAATCAATAACAAATCATTTAAAATACACCCGAATTAAAAGATACATTCAAACGTTATGATCACCATAATTTATATTTTGTCTGTGGTACATCATTGGCCTTATCTAAAAGTGTGTGTGTGTGTGTGTGTGTGTGTGTGTGTGTGTGTGTGTGTGTGTGTGTGTGTGTGTGTGTGTGTGTGTGTGTGTGTGTGTGTGTGTGTGTGTGTGTGTGTGTGTGTGTGTGTGTGTGTGTGTGTGTGTGTGTGTGTGTGTGTGTGTGTGTGTGTGTGTGTGTGTGTGTGTGTGTGTGTGTGTGTGTGTGTGTGTGTGTGTGTGTGTGTGTGTGTGTGTGTGTGTGTGTGTGTGTGTGTGTGTGTGTGTGTGTGTGTGTGTGTGTGTGTGTGTGTGTGTGTGTGTGTGTGTGTGTGTGTGTGTGTGTGTGTGTGTGTGTGTGTGTGTGTGTGTCTGTGTGTGTGTGTGTGTGTCTGTGCGTGTGTGTCTGTCTTTGTGTGTGTGTGTGTGTGTGTGTGTGTGTGTGTTTGTGTGTGCATGTGTGTGTCTGTGTGTGCATGTGTGTGTCTGTGCATGTGTTCTTGAATTGTACATGGCGGTCATTCAGTTGACTTGAAAAAGCTGCCTACTAAAAAAATAAAATAAACAACACCTAAAAGTCTAAATATGTGTGTGTTTTTTTGTTTTGTTTTTTTTACAAACTTTTCTTTTTTTGTGGGAGAGACAGATTTTGGTTTTGTGCTGCTCCAGCTCTGCACATAAAACAGTGACACAGCTTCAGGCCAACAGAAAAAAAAAATCCAAACAATGACCTACTATCATCCTGGCACACATATCAAAACATTTCACAACGTGCTTACAACTGCAGCGTGCATTGAAACTGGATAAACAGTGAAAAATCCCCTTGCCAGCTCCGCTCTGCAAACCTTTTTTGTCTTCTCCTATTCACCAGGCAGTGGTGGGAAGCTCACACACCACACATGAAAGGGAAGCATGTATCAGTCAGAATAAATGTGAAATCAAGTACAATTGGCTTTTGCTTAACCCACCCACCTACCCATGCATGAGCCCGTCCGACCCCTCCCGTGGCCGGGCCCCCACCCTCCACGCCCGATAGAGCACCCGTTGCTAGGCGACAGAGGGAGAGATGGATTGAGGAGACATGGCCGATCAATGCTATAGAGAGAGAGACAGCAAGGGGCTAAAGGATGGAGGAGAGGAGGGGAGGACAGAATGCAGAGTGATTGCAGTCGAATTGAGGCTCCAGTTGGGGCTCAACACAGTCTTTTCAAACATCTATCTTTGTTAACTGTAGCACGCCTTCCCAAAATAAATCCATCTTTGCAGCTGTCCACCTTTCCATCTTTGTCCGGGCGCTTTGCTTTAATACTTTTATCACTACAAATTACAGCCAGCGCCAATTTAATACCGCCTCGCTCAAAAAACAGTTAATTGTATATTGCGTGTGTGTTTGCTTTGCCTGTGTCTCTTTCTCCATTAGTCAGTGCGCTCACACAAACACACATGCAGATGCCCGACTCCAGCACACGGCCCACTGCTGGGTGTTGAGCGCATCGACTGAGTATTGATCCCACCACTCACCTCCCTGCAGTCAGCTCTTGTCCTACATAGCATGCCCTGTCTGATTTCTCCCTTAATGGCTTTTATCCAGCTCCAATCTTTATTTAAACTGAAAAGTAGGAATTAGCACCCACTTCTGTCTGAGTCTCTCTTACCTTTTCTCCTCGCTGTCATCTCGGACTAACTATTGGCAAGTAATGCTTGATTGACCCTTCTCTCTTCCTCCCCTGGCTATGATTAGTTTTCCATTCAGAACCAAACGCTTTACAGTACTCCACCTGGATCTTTAACAATTTGATCTTTATATAAATAATACACTATACGGATAAGTGCATTGTCTATAGAGTATTCAGACACACTTAAATGTCATTAATCAAACATATTATTATGAGACAAGTTATTTAAAATGTTTACAGCTGGGATCGTCAGGACCACTGGCTAGATGCCTTACGCCTGAAATGAAAGACATTTATTCTTGAGGCGACTACTTTTCATATTGATGCTTCTGTCTTATTGTGATCAGACCGCCACAGCTCGGGGAGGAACCCTGGGCTGTGCCGTCATCCTTTTCGATTGCGTTTGATTTGTTGTTCATAGAGGGAAGTGATGGGAACGGTCTCTTATCTTGGCCCTGCAGAAACAAGCCGTACCAAATAAGACACGTCGGACTATCTGTGCTGGCACACACAATAGGGATTAATTGATCCCCTAATACCACAGATAAATCAATTCTTGTCTTCCCCCCAGAGCTCTGTAGCCAATCGTACAGGCCGCCTTTTGATCAACAGAGCATCTTTAGCCAATGGGAAGGGGAAGAGAGGTTGACCGACAGCGGCAGAGGAGTGATCCCAAAAAGAATATAGGGAAGGGAAGTCCATCAGAAAGCAATTGGGGGCTGTGGGCAGTTGGGTGGGCTTTACTGTCAAACACACAGTACATATGCTCAGAGCTGGACAATAGATTTACAAATGCTGAGTCAAATTTAACAGCAGGAATAGTACTTCAACCATATTGGCTTACCTATTTAACTTTGACTCAACAATCTTGATTTTGGATGTAATTAGAATCTTTAGTTTAGAGATCGGGCGACATGCTTTTCTTCATGGCTGAAGAAATCGAGGGCCTATAGGGCAGGCTTTGATTACTTTCCCCAAATTTTATATCTTAAATGTATTACTTACTCATCCATATCCTGTTAAAACTGAATAAGAGAGCTGTGTAGTCAATAACGTTTTGTGCAGTAACGTCTGACAAAATGAACTGTTAAAATAAAGATTTATACATATTCTTTGCGCTGGTTTGCCCAAACTAAATATTGGTCTGTGCAGGAGATTTAAGGCCGGTAGCCGATGCTATGCTAAACGTGGAAATATTGGCCCAATTTATCAGTTGGCCTAACCGGTTTATTTTACTGTACGTTATACAGAAGGAGGGCCTAGAAAGTTTCATACATTTACTAAGGTTTTGTGTTTCATAAATCATTGTACATAAACTGAAATATACATGGACCTTATAGGGCAAACCCTGGCAGACATCAGTTATCATCCACAAAATAATAAAGTAAAAAGATGTATGAACTGCCTTGAAACAAAAAAACAAAACAAAACAAAAAAACGCCTTAGCAAACATGTGAAACAAGAATGATGGCTTCTCACATAAAATGCTGCGAGCTGAACGTAAAATATGAACAATGTGTGATGACAAATGTTATTTTTGTGACAATAGCCCCAGCGCAGACCCACACGGCAGGACTTCAGCCATTTTCTCATAGATCCCCATCTTATCCCCACCTGATTTTCAATACACTCTCTTCTTTCCCCTCTCTTCTTTCTCATCAGCACCTTGGCATTTTCTGTCTTTCCCACAAACACTGTTTTCCTCATACAGCTCATATAATAACGGGCTAAAAATATGCCTTGTTTTTCCTTTTTTTCTAGTATTGATTTTGCCCGTAGCATTGTCTATGGAGAGAACGGGGAGAGAAGGGAGAAGTAAGATGGAGGACAGTGGAGAGCGCTGGAAAAGCAAGGACGCTCTACCTACTGTATGTAGTAGTGCTGTCACTTTTGTTTTTATTGTTTAAAAGAAGCATTTAATCCTGGTACATAGGGTTGTTGGCCAATATGCCCTTTGTGTCAGTCCCAAGTGTGGACAAATGTAACTAGGGGCAGAGCATGTAATTATTCTCAGTGTTGGGAAGTAATTATTTACATGTTCCAAAAATACATAATTAGAATACAAATTTAGAGCAACTATAATGCAATACTTTCTCTTTTATTTGGTGTAATTCAGAATACAGTCACTTTCCCGAACTCTAAGGAATACATCATGCAATTTAAGCTTGAGAAAACACTGCTCCTGGTGCAGTTGTTCCTTCTCCAACCAGTGATAATTAAATGCATAACAAACAGTGAAATAAAAATAGAGTTGTTTTAATCCTGTGCTGTGTTTTTACACATTTCAATGAGTAAATGTATTTATTTGTATTTATTTTCTGTGATGAAAATATACTGCAAAATACATTTGAATACAACTATTCAGTACTCTGTAACAAATGTTCTTCCCATCACTGCCTATACTGATATACAGATCATGGAGGCTCGCTTAGGTGTGGTTCAAAAGTGTTCAAAAGCTCTGTCTACTCCAAGTGAAATGCCTTTCAATTAAGTACACTCACTAAGTACCACTTACTATCAGCAGCTCCACAGCGCAGAGCAGCCAGCCATTCCCACACTGTTTATGCATTTAATAATAACCCGGTGAAATGAGAGCAACCTTACTATTGCAAATATGCTCCAGATCAGCTTTTCAGGGAAAATGGTGGGCTCTTTTGGCACTGGTGTATAATGGGAACGGAGAGAGCTGATCAATAGGCTATTGATCGGCGCTGGCCAGAGTCTGGGGAATTGAGAGTGAGAATCGCGGGGTAGTCGTCGTGGAGTGGGGGTTGGCTCCAGGTTGAATTTTTAAAACGCTCTATTTCGGCGATGACAAATAGTCGAGTTGAAAGAAAGAGAGGCAAAAATACAGAAAGAGTTGAAGCAAAGGAGAGGAGTCGTGTTGTGTTCGCTGAGACCTCCCCGACTCCCTGATGTTACAAGATTTGGGAGCTGGAGATGCCCAACTACAAAGACAAAGGAGGCAGGGACTTGCTACTGTAGCTTGTATGTTTGAGGAGAAAAGGGGGGGAAGGCAGTGCAGAAAAATCCCATTCCACAAAAAGACCGAGAACACACATACATTTACAGTCCAATTCTGCATCTGATATCACCTTTAGCCCAGTCAGATATCATCTTGACTGCAGACAGTCTTTTAGAGCAGGTTTTACCGTTTCTACGTTTTCATTTCATCTGCCTGTCAGTTCTATTGAATTTCTGAGTGTAAACATGAAACTCATCCACACGCTCTACACTTAAAGGTAAGAGATCACCACACACATCCAAATTCAATAAAATACATTGGCAAATAGGCCTCCGCAAGCAGTCTGTGTCAATAATATTATGAATTTTCAAAAACGTATTGGCTTTTGTAATGCATCTCAATGAGAACTGCTATATTTTCATAACGTAATAATTACGCTTGGCACTGAATATTTTTCTTATGTACACATCATCTGGAAACCTGATGGGAACTATTTCAAATTGTTTTAGTAAATTGTGCAGAAACATTTCCTCTAGCTAAATACAAGCCTGCAATGATAAATTAAGAAAATAATGTTCAAGTATTTCAAGTTATTGGTAATTACGTGACACCGTTTGTATTTTTGTAAATATCAGTTATGGTCAAACACATTCATACCGGATATTAACAGGTAAAGTTTATCCTGAGAGGCCTCCATTGGACACAGGTCTGTCTTTGTGCCGATCTAAACCTTTTGGCTGTTTATTTTGCATCACATTAGCCACTGAAAATGATCTGATACACAGGTACTTACAATTACACTACTGCTCTTTATTCTTCCCCTCTTGGAGCTGACACAATGGTGACATGGGGCAGCTCCAAGTTTGAATGATAATAAAAAGGCACAAACATTTTCACTAACTGTGAGGCAACTTCTCTTCAGTTAAAGGGCCTGTACCTGATTTTGAACCATGAGTCATTAACACGTTAAACTGTTAGACCCTACTGCCACTCTGATATTGCACCATGATACAGAAAGAAACATCTGCCTGACTAGTCTCATGCAATAGGTTCAGATAGTTATTTTTACTTACTTTTTATGATTTGACACTTACAATGCACCATGACCGGGAATGAATTGTCTGGGATATTGTCAGGCAGTTGTTTTCCTTTGATTCTTAGTGAACAATGGACATGATTGGATAAAAAGAGATGAACCTGTCAGTAGCTTTTGTATGAGAAAATATCAAACAAAAGACATTCTAAAATAGATTATGTTTTACAGTCTCAATTATGTTGTTATTTGGCTTGTTTTACCGTATGATGCATAATGTAAAGATCATTTATCTTGACTAGAATAGATTAAAGCCAGGTACAGGCCTTTTAAGTGTAAATCTAGAAATACACTAACAGATCATGAGGACTACCTAAATCTGTCAAAGCTGTGATTGCAGCTGGCTCATTGCTTTGAATAGGATGGACCTACAGCTTTTTGCCTGGGAGCATTTTGTGAATGATGACAACCAAGCCCACCTTTTCTAATGAACCACAAGCTGTTCAATGTTTGCAGCAGAGCCAGCTGTTGTCGTTTGGCATTTTGTGCTCCATTCAAAATGCCAAATGACTCAAAATCCAACTTCAACTCACTGAACTTTCCAATTAGATTTGTTTGTTCCACTCAATACAAACAAGAGATTTTTTTTTCATTATTTATTTTTTGAACATCAACAAACTAACATATTAATGTATCCCAAATGCGAGAGATGCATGAATCTCAGAGAGCGTGTTTTCATCCAGGGCGTCTGTAATGCATGCATGATAGGAGGTTGTAAACATGGGAAAACAACCTGGAAGCATTAGCTGTGAGTTTAGGCCAACTGCAGGCAATGGAAAGCAGTTAGAGCACCAGTGTGTAAAGGCCCCTGAGAGGAACTTATACCTCAGTAAAAATTCAGCTGTAAATAATGTATTGAATGCAAACTTAAGGTCCAGGGGGAGATATGGATAGGCTCATTACTCTTTTAGTTTGTAGGGCTTTTACGTAGTCTCCAAACAATCGACTCTCTCCCTCTCTCTCCCTGTTTTGATTTAAAGATGCTTTTACCTGCGGATATTGTTATGGATATAAGTATTGTTGTTTTATTTTCTACACATCGCCCTGAGGTCTGGAGGGCTGTTAACTCATGCACCCACCCACATGCTCTGCACCCTGCTAATGCTGGTGTGTGCTTGGATGTTGTGTGTTATCTGGTAGCTTGGTTGTGTGCTATTGTATTTGTGTGTGTGTGTGTGTGTGCCCTCTCCGGTATGCATTGATCTCTGCGCAGGATGTCAAACATTTTAGCGGCGATCTTGTCCTTGTTATTGCCTCACACAGCCGGGTTGTTAATGCATTAAAAATCGTTTGTCCCTATCTTTCCAAACTTATCTCGCCCTACTGCCCTGAGCAACACAAGAATACCCCTCCAATGTAACATACGCAACCAGTGCCACCCCCCCCCCCTCGCTCTCCATCTACGTCGCCTCCATCCTCCTGTCTCAATCAATCTTTACGACACCCGGTTGCATCTCTCTAATGTTTCCGGACTTGAGCGTATCCCCGTTCAAAAATTCTTAATTAAGCCTGTTCTGTGTGTTTACTGTTGGGCAAATTACAATCTGACAGGGCTAATAAAACAACATTGGTGCGAGAAGGCCTGGAGAGGAGCGTGTGCTATGGCCCTTAGCTCTTAGCTCTCCATCTCTAGCTTATCTCCACCTCTTCATAGGTGCCGGTTTCTGGCTCTCAGGTTGTCAGGATGAGGGCCGAGGTGCTGGCATCAGTCACACCAGCTTCCGGCTCTAATGTGACCGTTTGTTTAAATAGACTCATGTTATTGGTGCAGAAGTGCAGGAGTTTACAGAGTGAAAAGTGAGTCGCAATAACAAGACTTGCAGAGAGCCCGCGCTGCCTCAGAGGAACTGTCCAGCGTCCTGTGAGCATGGTTATGGCGAGGGAAAAAGGGTGAGAGAAGGCATCCCAAAATTTAGTGAAATGTGAAAAAAAAAATTCACATATCTCTTTTTTTTTAAGCAATAGCTTGGATAAAGGGCTGACTTTTAATGGATTGCAGCGAAGGATTTGGACTGCAATGTACAAAACATAAAAAATGTCAGTAATGTTCAATTGTATTTATTCTATACTCTATATTTACAATGCTATATTTTGAGACAGACATACAATTCTTGATAAGCTTTTGTGAAAGTTAATGGTCTGGTAGCTCAGTGGAATTAATATTTACACCTGAACTAGAATATCTGTGTGTCTTTTTTGGGGACTATATTATTTGCATGATTTGTGTATTTATAATATTTGTATGAATATAATTTTCTTCTCATAATACTTTTGCCTAGTGCTGTCTTATCATGCAAACCCCTTGCTCCTCATTTTTGATTATGAAGATTCATGGGGCGACCAGCTGCATGACAACTGGTACAGATATGACTCATACATCTGCATTCACATCAGCATCTTTCTTCATTTAGGTATTGACTCCTGCTCTCTCCCCTGTTCTGCAATCCATAGCCTGCACCGGGGCAGTATTATATCTCTATTTCACTGCACTTTTGAACGGTCACTTCTTCTTCTGTGTTTGCTTTATCCCGAAACATAATGGTCCAAAAGGGGGAGTTCTGCTGCACTGCTGCCATTTACCCGGAGCGTTTACTTTTAAACATGCCACAAAAACGCTTCGAATCCACAGATATTAACTGACTTATTGAATTCAACGTAGAAACAGAAAATGATGATTGGAGAAAGGGAAGAAGATTATGGCCCTCCAAAAAGTTAAATACAAACAAGTAAATGAGTATCATAATAATTAATGGCCAAATCACATTTGAAAAGCGAGCTTTCTGTAAGATATTAAATTAAAATTTACAGTGAATAATTATGTTTCATCATAGTAAACAAATACTTCAATCTTTTATAACCTGTTTGACAAAACTTCTTGTCTGTTCCCCTCAACTCATTTTCGGTTTAATTAAAGGGAATGAATGTTAACTATTTGATCAATCAGTATGTGATTATTCAGGTTACAATGTATTGTCAGACTTTTTAGAACAAAACAAGTTATTCTAATTAAATCCAAAAAGGCAAATCTAAATGTGTAGTGTTTTTTTTATCATTCATGTTATCATTCAGAAAGTTTTCATAAAACTTCATTTAAAACATAAAACATTTTATTTCATAAAGCTGGTCACAGAGGAGGTGTAATATATCAGACATTGTAAATGAAAGAAATCAAATGATTTCTCTGCTAGTTGGTTATGGACGTTGTCAATAATAGTAAATTAAATTGTGATGTTTCTTCTCATTATAATCAATACACTAAAATTTTTATATACTAATTTCTAATTTATCTTAAATCAACCTAAAGTCCTCCTTCGTTTCAAAGAAACTCAGTCCTTTTTCCTAATCCATCAATTTGCTTGATTCAAAAAAAGAAAAAGAAAAAAAAACGTCTTAAGCTCAAGGGAAAACTTTTGATTGGATATCCCCACCGATTTTTCTATAAAATTACTGGTCTACTGGTCCATTTTTAATGCTAAATTACATTTAATGATATATTATAAATCTTGGGTTTGCTGTTTATCACTTAGGCACCCTTTGTGTGACACTAAACAGCCATCTTGTTGGATCAACAAATATTCTTAAGTCTACTGAGCAATTCTGCTCTTAAAGCCATCATTATGAAATATCTCAAAGTTAATAGACTGTATATTTTTAACAGGTAATGATTCACATTAGTAAGTGTGTTTTGCCTTTCATTATTCTCATTCTCTCATTAGTGTCATATTTAGAACACTATTAATGTTGAGAGGACTCTACTTATTATCTTTAGCATAACTAGAACATTTATGATAAAGTTTAGACATGTGACTCGCAAACAAAGGAGGCTTTGGGAACAACTTGTATCCTTTTTATGAATGTCAAGATAAGAAACTTTCTAATTTTCTTTTTGATGTTAATTTATTTTTGCTGTCCCAAGTCAAGATCATAACAGAAAGGGCCTCAGTGTACCAGGTTTATATGTAAACAGATAAATATGAATAATGTTATGGCAGATGCTTTGTTGTCGATAAAGAAGCTGCAAGTATGAACAGGAGCACATGTGATTGGCACATGTTTAGTACATGTTGTATATAGCCCTGTATTGTCCTGCACTTCGATACTGTATGGTCGTCTGTGTTGTCGACAAATCCTCACACCTTGTTGATAGCTCCAAAGAAAGCCTCCAGCGGTGGTTTTAAGTGATGCTATAGATGCATAGGAGTGATAATGTATGTTGCTGTGTGTTCTGCCATTTGTCTGCAGCTCCACTCCACCTGACAGGTGCAAAGCCCTGTGGGGAGAAGGGCCTGCTGTCTCTTACACTCGGCTGAACATATAGAGCACATCAGAGGTGCAACAAATCCATCGCCGACCGCTAGGAACCTTTCAGAGGGTTTTTGAGCCTGTGAACAACACTTCTCCGGGTTTTTCCACACCTCACAGTTGATATGGCACTGACACGTAGACACTTAGAGATGAACTGACGTCTCTATGGGAAGGCTGGCGGTGATTGAAGGCGGTGTGTTGCGTCTTTAGAGTGGCTAATGTGAGTAAGGGTTGAGTGTGGTGTCGCGGTGTCAGGAAGGCTCTGGTGAAGAGTCCTCAAGCCCTCTCTCTTTTCCGTGTTGACACCTCTTAACCTCAGTCTATCATCTCTCGCACTCACACACTCCACATCTATTGACACTAGCTTCCCCTGCAGCTCTCTAAAGACCCGAGGAGAATCCACTGCAGTGATTGTCCATGAGAGCAGAGGCCCGGGAGCCCACCGAGAAGAAAGGGCTTCATATTGTGTTGACATACACAACAAAGGGATGGGATTAGACGTGCGATGTGGAACACTTACCGGACATTTACACGTATCAATAGACTCCTTTAGTGCTCTCATGTCGTCTATACGGTGGAACATAACCTTTAACAAATCACATTGAGTGACAGGTTGTAATATCTACCAACATCACAGAGACAAACACAAGCACCACCAAAAATGACTGGCCTTATTAGTTCAAAATAAGATGACAATAATTACTTGTTTGTGTATAATTTGTGTATAAGTGTCTACACTGTTGCTTCTTAGATTTTTCTGACAAATTCATAAAGTTCAATTATTTTACAGAACCTAGAAGCCCAGGCAGGTTTCCCAGCAATCAATATTGTGGAAAAACATAATATTATTAATTGTATAATTGAGAGCCATACCACAACATGAAAACCACAAATGCAGTTTACTGTAATTCTTCTGCCATGCTTAGCTGCAGAGATCTGACGAGACTGAGCATTGACGAGCAGGAATGGAGCCATAACCTTTGTTCTGTATTGGTAAATTAGTGACTGTAATTGAAGCTTTAATAGTGAAGTGCCACTGGCTGTCTGCATATTTCTCTTATAACTGGCACATGTCCAGTGTAGAGTGTAGAGTGTAGATGCATGCACTTCAGAGCCACAACATATAAATGTATATGCTTCAATCCCCAGAAGGCAAACAAATGAAAACACTCATTATTATTTACATGTAGATATATAGCAATAGAAAATGGTGTTCTGTCCATGCCAGTTTGTTATATAGTTTTTATCTTGAATTTCTCGTTACGTCTGTTCATGTTCTAGAACTTCATTCATAATCACAATCATAGTTTCAGATGAGGGCAGGGCATATCACTGACTCTATGGGGGGCCATTTTTGTTTTGTTATAATAATAATTAATAAAAGTAATGCATCATACTTTCATAGCGCTTTGCATTTGCACATTGCATTATTCATTCATTGCACACTCGATGGTGGTAAGCTGTCAGTCTGACTGACTGACACGAGGCTGCCAATCTGCACCATCGGCCTCTCGTCTTGCCTAAGGACACAAGGACATTTCCTCTTCCAGCCGTCCCATTGTGGCACCTGGTGTTCCAGTGGTCTCCCATCCAAGAATAAACTAGGCCCCAACTTGCTCAGCTTTCAAAATCTGACAGGATTGGCATTGGCAAGCAAGTAGGGTCAATTATGAAATATTAACCATGAACCAAGCCAACAAATCTACAATTTGTCAAATTCCACCTTAGAATTCTGTCCTCAAGCTCAATTTGAAACTATTGCGATTGTGGAATGTTGTGATGTCATTTGAACTCTTGGTATCTTTCTGACCTATGTTTTTAAAATACCAAATGAATCACAACCTGACTCCCACACACGTGTTCACTCAAGCTGCACTTAGTGAGTTCTCTTTGTATCTTTTTTAATATTTTTGTTTAGTACAACCACAAGTGGTCTAGAGACAGCTTTGGTATATTTTCTGAAACTTATCATACATGTTTGATTGATTACCTTTTTACATTTTTTGTAAATGCAAAAAGAAAAAAGAAAAAAAAAGCCAAAAACATGTTGTCATATTTTTGTCTTGGTTTTGAAAAATCTTACTTTGTGTGTCCTCCCTGCTTTACTTCTCCGTCTGACGAAGCTGTTCTAAAGTTGTGCTGGTGGTCAGAATCAAAAACTGTTGTAAAAAGATGTGTGAGAGCAAGGAAGTTAGACAGATTTAAATTGCTACTCCCGTTTTTCACTATTTTGAAAGTCAGGTACCTCAGTTATAAGTAGTTACTAAGCCTAATTTGTAAAAAAAAACAAAAAACATTTTGTACGAAGTCTTTGTTCATGCTTTATTAAAGCTAATTAATATGTGAAGCTAGAGCCATAAGCCTTATGCCTCACCTGCACAATGTACCATCAATGCCCTGCGCAGCAATGACAGGCCGAGCAGAGCCTATCAGCGCTCAACATAGTAGTTTTAAACTCAGACCTTCGTCTCTCCATTCAGTAGTTGGGCTCGAGCAGCCCTCCTCCACCCCAGCACCACCTCTGCACCTCAGCACTGTATTTACAGAGTCTAATTTTCTTCAAGGTGTTTATTTTTACCAGCATCAGTGTCTAAGCTCCAGGAGGAAGATTCCTATCATATCCTGCTCTACACCTCCTGTGCATCACTCATCAGTCCCTGCCAAGGTCTAAGCACCAAATCTAATATCTCTATCAATATATCAATATATCATTATAGTTAGATTTCATTCATTATAATCCAACCAAATACTGTCTTCATTTGAGTCTCTCCAGATTAAAGTGGTTCAGAAATCTTATTTTCAGTAATTTATTTTTTCAGAATCTGATATCAGGATCTTGGAGCTCTTGATTAAGAACTGGTTCAGTGTGTTTTACGGGGATTTCTAGAATTTAACTTTGTGGACACTAAAACACTTGTTTTTGTTGGTTTGAGAGTGAGGTATGTACTGTAAATATAAAATAAAATGTAAAATATAAAAATAATATAAAATTTAAAAAATATAATAAAATATTACACAACTTATGTAAAACTGAAAGCTTGTTTTCAACGTTTTACTTTACAGCGTCAGAAATCAGAACAGTTTCAGACTGACTATAAAATATTTGCATATATTGTGACTCCTGTGTGTTCTGATGTGTCCTCTGTGTCGTCTGTCAATGGGCCTGGCTCAGAGTGTGCAGTATTTAGGTCGACAGATTGTAGCACATGCACAAAAAGTGTTATAATTGCACTCTGTCTTTAAAGAGTTGATTAGGTTCTGCAAAAAGGTGTTTTGTACTTGATATGAGACTTGAAAATGAACAAAAGGTTGTGCCAAAATTAGCATGTTTACTCCTCAAGTGATACATTTTGGAATTTGTGACTAAATACGCTAAAGACATTAGCATCAAAGTCATAGTAGAATGACGAATGAGGGATTACATCAACAGATCAAAGTAATAGCATTTTTTTTTTCATATTGTGATTCCTGTGTGTTCTTTGGTCTGTCGACTTTGACAGTGCAAACTGAGTTTGGATGATTGATTGTTTTGTTTTAGGTATTGCAAAAGGGTTATGAAATTTTAATTTAACGTTAAGTCCTGAAAATGGAAATAAGGTTGTGCCAAATATGAGGTGAGTATTTGCTCCGAGAGTGGCAAGTTTTGGAAACTGTGCTGAAAGTTAGTGTCAAGGCAATTACAAAAACCTTTACTAAAGAATCCTGTCAGAAATGGCAGATCTGGCAACACAAAAAGGTATGTGTTTATGGAAATATGTTGAGGCTGTTTTGAGGTGGTGCTCTGCAGAAGGACAAAGGAAAGCCAAAGGGGAAAAATGTTGACACACTGTAGGTATTTAGTGAATCACAGAGTATTTAGTGAATTACAGAGGTACCAGGGGTCATAGACTCTTGATTTCTTTATGTTTATGGCCGGATGGCAGAGCGGATGAAGACTCTGCTCTGTACAGGCTCATAGATCAACCAATTACACAAATCTGTCAGCTGGTGTCTAAAGATGCTGAATCTTCACATGCATCAATTTGTAAATGAATCCCCCCCTCTTTGTCCCCTTGCACCAGAGAGTGTACGGGGTCTTTGTCCAACACTGTCACTACGGCTAGAGTAAGTGGGGTCAGCAGCAGTGGGTCAGCTCGGCCGGGGTCAAAGGTCATGGAGCAGTGGGTCTTGTTAAAATACCTTTTAGCTTCCTTCAGGGATATTATGTAATGGCTCGGGGAATAGGTTAGGTTGCAGGTTGACTGTTTTGTGGTGGCAAATGATATATGTGCTGCGCCTTATGCCAGATGTTTATTCATTACCCTGTTTTTAAAATCAGAAGTCAGAGGAAGTGTTGGGAGGTCACAAGAGGTCACTAAAAATCAGCTCTCGTTTATGCACTTTCTTTGTTTGGCCTTATGGATTCACTCTGCAGGAAGTAATTTTCTTTGTACAGGTCCTCTCTCAACCAATCTGCACTGACAAAAACATTCATTTGTTCTACTATTAATTACAGTTCATTTGTCTTTGTCAATTCAGTCAATCAAGATGGATACAGGAAACACATTTATTCTCAAATAACTGCAAACTTCAAAATTGTCTCCAAATACCAATTCTCAATTTGAATTAAAAAGTTGTTTGGAAAAACGTGTGTAATTTCTTGTATTTTCAAAATTCAACTTAAATGGTAAAAAAAATACAAATCACAAAATATCATTTTTTGTATTGTGTCTCACATTAGAAACAACAGTTAATCTGGCATTAAGGCATTTTTTTATTTTGTATTTTGTTTTGTAGATTGAGTAATCATGTATACTCCTGCATTTGAGGCTTGAATGCCAGAAAATGTGTTTTTTCACCTACCCTGTATCTCCACCCACTTCCTAGTGCTAATTTGACTCTTACTGTACTGTATTTTTCAGCAATAAATGCAAATAATTGAATCAGAATCAGAAACGGTTTATTGCTATTGTCAGTGATCAAAATTCACAAACATAGGAACTTGCTTCGGCATAAGGTGCAACAAAAAACTATGAATAAAATATAATAAAATAAAATATAATAAAAGCTTGCTACGATGAAATGCAACTATGAAAAGTCGGGGCATAGCAATTCTTCATATTTTAACAGGAATTAAATGGTCCCATTTCTATTGCAATGCAGTTTTAGGTCTCTAAGACTCCTCTCTTACTGTTCTAATTTTTCTGTAAATGTTTACGAATGTAAATTATATGTGTTTAAATGTTTTTAACAATATTTTCTACAGCAATTTGATTTCCTTGAATTTTTATTATTATTACTACAATTTTGAGGGGTTTTTTTTCTTTTAAAATAATTTAAATTCTTTTTAAACGGAACTAGATTAGGACTGGACTGAGACAAGATTCAGCCAGCTCTATAATGAAACCTTTTTATCTTGAAGAGCACCCGGTCTGAGACCCAGCACTCATTTATTCATAATTTCTTAATCATTTTTTGAAGAGCCACAGAATGTAGATAGGATCAAATTAGAGAATTTCATGGGAACATTCACGTGAAATAAGGTGTAAATAATAATATAAAGGAATATTACAACTCATCCAGAGGGGGAAATGTGTTGCAAGAGCAACTAAGAAGAAAAAACATATCAAGTTAAAGTTAATCAAGATATTGCAACTTTTTACCCGTGCCTGATAAATTTGATTCAATGGGATAACATCAAGAATAGAATGTGG
This sequence comes from Rhinogobius similis, assembly GCA_019453435.1. NCBI lineage: Eukaryota > Metazoa > Chordata > Actinopteri > Gobiiformes > Gobiidae > Rhinogobius > Rhinogobius similis. Next base: position 15,082,789 of record CM033623.1, on the reverse strand, counting down.
TGTCAAACCTGTTAAAGCCAAATGATCTGAAAAGGAAAATTATAGGAACTTGCTTTTGTCAAACCACCATAATTGGGAACATTCAGAGGAATTTTGTCAATATATTGAAAACATTTGAATATCAATACAAAAGGGAACACATCTTCTATCTTAATTTTTAATCAGGTGATAATAAGTGTATTAATTTTCATCAGCATGATTCGATAGTTGGTGGAAAATGAGTTATGGCGGCCTATTTTTGCAGAGCGAATATGCATGACTCCCCTCCGCGGTGGAATTGATCAGCCCAGGTTCTTTCTTAGGCTTTTGTCCTCCCCTCTCTACCTCGCTCACACCATTGCACTGTAAAATTCACCCTTATTCCCCGCTTCAACAAGCTAACTGTGCGCACTACCTTTTATCAGTCCAGAACTGTTAAATTAATAAATTGATATTGACGAGCTATCAGCCAGGGGGATAAATTATTTGGGTAGCAAGAAGCGAGGGTCACGTGACTTTTAATACCCACGATTCTGTAATTATTCCCCATGAGGAGAGACACGGAGGTAGTGGTGCATTGCCCTTCCCCCTCAATATGCACAAACACAGTTACACCAAGAACTATAAATATCTGCACATACAGTGAATTGCAGGAGCCAAGGGAATACTGATGATCATTACAGCCATCATAACCGTCATCATAGAGGGTGTTAGCCGGCTGCAGATTGCATTTTATCATCACACTTTGCGCGAGTGGAATCACACAGTAAGCTGCGTATATGTAACGGTGAATGCAAATGATATGGTATAGAGCAGTGGTTCTCAAACTTTTTACCCCAAGCACCACCAAAGAAAAGATTTGGCTTTCTGAGTACCACCAAATCTAAATTGGGTCTATAACAGGACTATTTTGGGTCTGAATTAGAGATAAACCAGCTCTCAAGTAGAAATACACCATTGTCAAAGTAGTTTAGAAATTTACTAAAGGGAAGGCAAAATGTGAATAAAATGTACTATAAAATTAAGCAAACATACAATTGAAGAGGATCCCGCGTACCACCAGAAGAAGTTTGCATACCACAGTTTGAGAAACACTGGTATAGAGATTTTTACATCGGTAATCTTTTATTTGAAAAATGCTCCTAAACATTCTGCCTGAGTATGAGCAGCACAACTTACCAAATATGTTTCTTTGCTTTTTGGGGGCTAGTTTTGTCCGTGCAGTCATTGTTTTGCCCAAATTAACCTGGAAACTGAAAGTAGTTTCTTTGTTGTGGCTCCTACCAGTGGAGTCAACAGGGGGGACAAAAAGGTCAATTGTCCCGGGCCCCTGGGTCTTAGGGACTTAGAATTGGATCCTTTTCCTATTAATTTGTATTAGAGGGGGCCCATGTGAGGCCTTTTTCCCCATGCCTCTAATTTTCTGTTGACGGCCCTGACTTTGCAGAACTTAGTTAGATTGTTTGCTTAACAGCAGCTGGATTTAGGACACTTCATCTCACCCACAACAATTCATTTCCTCAACACACAGACTCAAAAACATCTTATTTAAGGACAGAACGGTAATCAGGTTAACTTTGTGAGACCAAAAAGTCTGTATGTCTGTCTGTAAATGTGAGGTAAAAGTGTTCCGTTTGTTTATTTGGTTTTGTACAAATGTTTACGTGATTTTGTTCTTTTAGATGCAGGTACAAACAAAATACTTAGCTGAGCCTCAGACCTTTATATCTGTCATTATACTGTAGCAGCTCTTTCACATTTTAGTTGTGTTGTGAAAATGTTTTTACTCTCATGCATTTTTTCCCACTCAGCGCTAAAATTCAGAATGAAGTCTTCTGCATAAACACTTTAAACTCTAAACTATTGTGGTCAGTACCTGCTAAAGTAAAGACCGCTGTGTGAACAAATGAAATAGCTGTGCCGATGATGGCCACAGAGGATGTCAGAGTGCCAATCATGGAAGTGCTCTTGTTGCCCTTCGGCCATCACTGACCTTTTGGCCCTTGGCCATGGCCAAAGGTCAAAGGTCACTGGTCAGGGTCAGTGGGGATCATGGCAAAACCCTGGCCACGGGATGCGTCGTCATGGTAACGCTCTGGAGGAGGAGGAAGAGAGAAAGAAAATGGTGGGGTGTAGTTTGCATCCTGTAAACCAACACCAAAACAAGTACACACAGAAGCGCGTGAGGCTGGTCACTGCACATGAGTGTCCGATTCACTGTGGGTCAGCATCCAGTCAGTGACAGTCAGCTGGGATTTGCTCTGGGACAGATTTAGTTTCTCTGTTTGAATATATAGACAACAGGATTGGCAAGAGCTGCATATATAATCACAAGCAAACACAATGAACATAATTTATGGGACTTTATTGGTGATTTTGGAACATCCCGTCTACATAATCATATATATAATTATTTTACAATTATTCACAATTAAATGAAAATCTGCTGCTGCTACGATAAAATGTAACTACAAAAAGTTGGAGCTTATCAATTTCAAAAATGATGTCAGTGGTCCTTTTTCTGGTTTCTGTGGTTTACAATGACCAAAACACTGGGCTGTGTTCATTATGGTTTATTACAAAGCACTAGGGAAAAAAGTGTGATATGCCTCCTTTAAAATGGTTCAATTTTTTCCCTCCTTTCGATTGTTTTGTTTTTTTTCCCTGCCAACAATTTCTTTACCCTTTATTTGCACAGTATGGAAGTGTTTTGGATTAAACTGGAGAAGATATACACATGAAATAATGTGTAATACAAGCAGGCCTGTTAAAACTCATGGAGAAGGAAAAAATGTGTTGCAAGACCAACGCAAGAAGAAAAAATATTTCAGTGTTGTGTCAAGCACTTTGTCAAGAGAATGCAACTTTTTATCCAAGCATGAGGAATTGATGAAATAGGGCAGTTGTGGTTTCTCTATTTGAATATACAAACAAGGCTGCATTTACATGACTATGAAATAATTTACACAACAACTGAAAGCTATATATTTTTCACAGGGGAATTTTACCATATCCCAACTATTTATTATGAATCTCATAATAGAAGATTTTAGTGTTACAATTATTGTGACAAGAAACATCACCATTTCACAATTATTGACACAATCACCAAACAAGAGTGAAATCCTACATTCACATTAGAGCAACAATTTCTCTATGATCAGACTGGATCTGAATGATCCCAAATATCAATTAACCGAATAATCTTGACATTCACTAAATATTGACCTGTACAGAACTGTCTTCAGGACATAAAAGCTAGGATTCAGCTTTATAAAACAGAAGAGATAGACATGTGTCAAATATGAGTCAAATGTTTGCATATCATCCAGATAAAAGCAAATGGGTTCTTGTCAAAACATATATAAAATCACCGGCTCTATCTCTGAACTATCTGTGCAGATCATTGGGCTTCATTAGCACCAAGACAGTCTGGCTTCCCTAATTACAATAACGCAGTCTAACTTTTTGATCAGAAACATAGCCTCAAAATCAGCGAAATTATAGCCTCAAAGCTGTTTGATGTTTCCTCAAGATGAAAAGAGAATCCTTTTTTCAGTAACACCATCCACCACATTTGTCAGTCCATCCTTGTTAACTCAGTATGGAAATGTTACTGCACTGTTAAAAACACATCACTCTCTCTCTCCATATATATCTGCAAACTGTTTTTTTCCACTCAAATTTGCACTGGGTACTTGTAAGTCACTGAGGTGGTACATGTTTTGGTTTTAGGTTTTCAAGATCATCAAGTTTGCATGTTCTTTTTCTCCCAATAGTCCAAAGACCATATCGGAAAGCACTGGCTCCTAAAAAAGGTGACTAAAATCAATTACATTGAGTGTTAAGAAGAGGCTACGTGCATTTTGCTTTTCTTACATTGAAACAAACTCAGTTAAATACAGTCTACTGCATTTTCAGATACATTTACATCTCATTTAGGTAATTCCAGGATGTTTTGAAAGTCTGTTAGATTGTCATGATAAGTTCAGACAAACAATAAGTCTGCTTGTATCAGTTTGGGAGTACATTTTAAATACATTTTTTGAATCCAATACCTATAGTCTACTAAAAAAAAAACCAACAATACAAAAACAATTACATCCTCACTCACACAACCTTCGCTGAAATTAAGATTCAGCCTTGCTCTGGCAGCTGCGGGACTGGCCTTTATTCGCTTGGCCCTTGCGCCATCTAGCGGCGGGGCCCACTCTCCATCACATCCGCCACTCCGGATAGAGAGAGCGCAGAGTTCGGGGAAACGGAGGGGGGAAACTTGCCCCAGCAGTGCGCTTTGTCTCCGGGGGTCTGCGGTCGATGCCTCGTCCCACCATATGTCTGATCGCAGCTGCCAATCAACAGGTCAACGCGACCCCCGGGAGCGCGCGCTGGTGGGGAGAGATCAAACAGAGGACCTCGGGGATGACAGATGCAGATGAAAAAAAAGGCAATAAAACATTGCTTCAAAGATGGCAACGGTGCAGGGAGGCAAATTATTGTTAACAGTAATCTGCAGAATAGCGCCTCGCATTCTGATCGATTGACTATTATAGAGGCTTTGAAGCCGAGGTAACGCCGGCCTATTGTTCACGGAGGGACACAGGCAGCAAATCGCAGCTGCTTTTGGTCCAACTATGGCGCTTCCTAAATACTGCTTAGTTCTATGCAATCAGGCTTTCTAATAACAAGTGCAATTTGAAGCCTGCAGTCTTCAGGCCTATTATACAGACAGTTGGGCACGTCATAAAGGAAAAAACACCAGTGAACTGCGTTAAATAGTGTTCAGCCAAAAGGTAATCATATTGTGTTCTGATATAAGTTTGCGAAATTATTCTTTTTTATTTAATTTTGCCCTGCATTTATTCCATTTATTTGTTTTGTTATTGTAATTCAGGGTTTCTGTCTCTGCTGCCAATACAGAACAAAGCCTGCTGCCCCACCGCCTACAACTGGAACAAAAAATTCATTGGCCAAAAGTTGAATGCTTTTCATATTACTCATAATCTTTGTTTGCTGAACTTTTGGACTCTTCACTCAAAATACTTGAGTGCAGTTTCCAGTACCTTAACATACAACAGTTCAAACATTAGGCCTCAAAGTGGTGTTTAAAAAGTACCCAATGAACTTTGCTTTGAAACTTAGTCTTAGTTTGGTCCAGCTTCTAACCAAATATGTCTTATGAAATTAGAGTAAGCTTTAAAAGTGCTGCAAATTAGTGGTATTAAATCATGGCCATAATGTTTAATGGTCATCTCAGTGGGGTTGATCGTCTTAGCTCACTCTCTGCTAATCACCAACAAATCTTTGTGCCTTAATCTACGGCCCCCTGCATCTTTCCGCACATCGCATCAGATTAACATAATGACATGCACTTATCTACATACACATGCCCACTTCTATCTTTTTGACAACACAAACTCGACTTTTTGTATGAACTATTGCTAATGCAGTAAAAATGAAAAAGAGAAATTCATGTTATCCTTGCCTAAATTACAAAATTGGAGCTAATTGCTTTGCAGGCAGTGCCAAATTAAGGTCATGTGTGGGTGTGTGTGAGCAAACATATGCAACCAAATTAAAGCCTTAAAGCTGGTGAATTGAAGAGGATTTGATGCTGGGAGTAATTCATGGGAATTAAGCAAATTAGCTCCCCAATTAGCTGTAGACATTGAAGATTTAGGGAACAAAAATTAATTAGATGGATTTGTCATTGTTTCAATCGACAGAGACGGGAGATTTACCATTGTGAATGAGTGACACTTTACCCCTCTGACTCATTATTTGTCTATTTACAATCTCATTTCCTGTCAAACGGAGACTTATTCAAATATTCAATAATTTGTGAATAAAAAAGCCCACATTGAGCCAAGACAAACAAACTTCAAAAGTCAATGTCTGACCTAATCCTCTTCGCTGGAGCTCTGTGGATGTAAATGCCAACCTTTGCAAGTCAGAGAGGAATTTCACTATTGACGTGAGATTGGACCAGGTGTAGGCACTTCATTTTTGCTTATTTATATGGTAATATTTTCTGACCAAATACAATAACCCTTTTTACTGATTATTCATTTTTTGTTAAGCTGAGAAAACATACAGACATGAAACAGCCTGTTTGTCTAGTTACATTTAATTTTCAAAGGAACAGTATTGAAAGAGGGTTCCCACAGTTGGGTAGGACATGGTACATTATGGTCTTCCAAAATGCCTTTTGCAAGAGCCAGAGAGGAGCTTTATCTTCTGCATTTGCACCTTGACCACATGCCTCACTTGTCATTGTGTGTTTTTTTGTTTGTTTTTTCATGCACACCAAAAATCGGATTTCAGGAGTTAACAGATTGTTGACATGTCATGTAAATAGTAGTATCTGTTGTGAGTAATCTGATTTCTTTCTGTCTTCACACTTGTGCAAATGTAGCCAAATTGTGCAAGTTTAGACCAACTGTGCAAAAAAAACATCAGCAAATGTGGCAAAGACAAAAATGAAAAAGAAAATGTTAAAGATTGAAATTGTTATTTTAAAATCATACTTCCAAAGTATAATTATCAACTGACACATCTCATCAGATGATTTTGATGATCAGATTTATTTTGTGTACGTAAACACACACCAACAATGAGATCTAATTATTGGGTTATCTGATTATTCATCTCATTTTATTGGTAATGTAAATGTAGCCAGTGTTTTATTTGTGGTAGATATTGACAAAAAGGAAGATATGGTTCATCGTTTTTTTTTTTTAGTTACATTGTATCTTTTTCTTTAGCTATTGTCAATTAACACTTGTAACAAAATGTTCACTCACAAACATTACTCATTAACCCTGATACGAACAGTTCAATCCCACTGTTTATGTTATTTACAGTGCATATATAAAGACATTGAAACTCTTGGGTATCTGTTATCGTCCACACCGCAGTGACCCCTTTCCTTTCCTCCTTCATCCCCTGGCCTCCCATGGTGCCCCTCTTTCTGGAGCAGCGGCCGTGGATTACGCTGTGTGATAAGCTTCCTATTGCTTCCAACTGCCCGGATTATCTCACCACATATCCTACGAGTCGGATTTTATAAAAGCTTTAAGATTTTTTCTTATCCAAACTAATTAGCATCTAACAGTGTTTTCTGACCATAGAGGCTCACTTTTAACCAGCACTTATAAGTCACAAACAACAAATGAGGAAGCTTAAATGTGTAATGATTTAATGACATGATAACTAAAGTTACATTTCGTACATAATTGAAAAAGTGCTTAAGCTTTATTAAGATCCCAACGTTTCATTAAATTACTGAAGACAATTCACCACACACCATAAATTACTGGAACTGGATTGTACCGTGAAGTTAATTTAATATTGTCCTAGTGTCTTTGCAATCACCTAATTATAAAATCGTTACCAAATGAGGCTCAGTACAGCAGCCTTTTGTATCTGTTGAAATAAATCATTAAAAAGGAAAGAAATTTATGATGTAGAGGTGTGGACAAGTGGGTACATCCCAACTTGTGGCTGCAAATGGGACCAAGGCCAGTAAAGTCTAGTGGGCAGGCATGAAAGAGCAGGACTTTGAGGACAGCACCAACAGGCTGGACGACGAGCCCCAAACAGAGCAGGGTGGTAGTGGGCACTGAGAGGCACCTGTCCCGCCAGCCTCCGCACCCTTCGCCTGGCCCGTCTGCAGTGGTAGTCTCCCTTAGAAAAGTCGTGGTAGTTAGACGGGTGGATCGCCCAGAAGTGACCTTTGCCATTGTCGCTGCGGCCGGCTTTGACGAAACAGTCGTTCAGGGACAGGTTGTGACGCACACTGTTCCTCCAGTTTTTGTCCTGTAGAAAATGATGGAAAAACGGTTTTAATAGTGTACCTGTGGACAATTGTGGACCAAAAATATGTTTACGCAATGTGATTACAAAAGTAAAAAGGCTTTATATAGAGCATGTGTCTGCCAAAATATGATGTATAGTGCCCAAACATGGACTTAAAAGGCCGCTCCATTATGCTACCAAGATTAAAGTGAAGTGGAAATCTTCACTTTACTTCTTACACAATAGGACAGAATCCTTTCAAGACAAAAAACAATCTATATGAACAACAAAGACTCTGAGAAATTGCCAACAGTAATAACTTTTTGGACAAAGATGCGTGAACTTGCAGTCTTTAATCTAACATAGAACAATGCACAGTACGTCACTCTATGATCACTGTTTGGCACAACACCCTCGGTTACCTTTTTAGCGTGTCAAACCTGATCACGAGTAATCCACCAATCTGTTTTTGCACCTGGTGAAGGAAGTGACAGTTTGCAACCCTATCAACCGGATTACCTTATTTGGCTGAATTTACCAACAAGATCATCCAATGTCCTTGTAAGAACCCTATTGTCTTACCGGCAGACAAATAATCTTGTATGCTAAGTAAATTAAATGGTCAACTTATTACAACAGCTGTGTGTTTTTGGTTTTCTGTTATTGTTAAATTTAAAGTTTGAAGACCCACCTTGCTTTTGAAGTAGGGATAATGGTCCATGATCCACTGGTAAATGTCACATAGAAGGAGTTTCTTATGTTCAGATGCCAGAATTGCCTTTGATATGAGTGCAATGTAGGACTGATTGGGTTTTTCTTCAGACTTGTCTTCTGAGAAACTTGAGGTGGTTGTGGTCAACTCCTCCTCCGCTTCATCTCCATTTCTTTTTACAGTCCCAAGATCAGAACCTTGAATTGTCTCATTCTGTTCACTTGTCCCCACTTCATTGGGTTTAGGATCCTGATGAGTTGAGAAGTTTTCCAGTGTTGCTTGTTCCATTGTAGGACATCCTGAAGGTTCTTCTTCAGACGCTTTGACTCCTTTATTGAAGAGAAGATAGTCAACAGTGAAGCTCAGTCCAAGTCTTTCTCTGCTGCTGTCCGCTTTCATTTCCAGATCACAATTTTGTAACAATGACTGTGAGAAAAATGTAAACAGTTTTCAAAATGTCGCTGAAATTCCTGTTTTGTATTTCAAAGCATATTCGACATTCTAGGACCCTCGAGAGCCAACGTGTTCTACGTCCAAGTCAGTTGACAAGATCAGAGATAATGATGAGCCTCTCAACTGTTGTTAACCTTGATGCGCTCAACACTGACACTATCTCAATGCGTGGAAATGACGTCAACTTATTGGTCTAAATGTAGCTACGTCTACCAAGAGTAAATCCTAAAACTTTGCAGCTTGAAAATGTAACGTCAATATCAGCTCTTTGATCTTCAGCTCAAGAGAGATGCTGCTCTTGACTCCTTATATACGAGTGTGGTGCTATCCCTCACAGAAGGTTGTCATGAAGGCACAGTGGTGGTCCAAGTAGGGGGTCTGAAATCAGGCGGATTATTTTTATTAACTTCAGCAAATCTTTGTAATTACCAGAGATTAAACACTCAAGATTTAAGAAGACATTGTGTTCAAAGAGTGGAGCGAGGCCTGATGCTACTTTGATCCTGTTAATGTTGTTTTATCAGGATGCTGTCAAACTGTACCTTCATTAGCACTGAGCAGTGATTAAGTGACCATGTTAAAAGACAGAAAATTACACTTTGTTTAAATTAGCAGTGTACTGTACATTTTGTTATTGGTTGGATAGAGATTATTTATTAAAGTAACATTTATTCATTCATATTTTATGCTCATGTGTTTTATGTATTATGTGACATGGATCTTAAAAGATTAACTTGCATACAACATAGTCATAAAATGAAATACTCAAAAATGATAACCCCGTCAAATGATTTAAACATGCAACATTGGACCCTCTGTAAAAAACACAACTCACTTTTCTTTTTAAAGCCGTTTCAGGACACTGAGTCTTGAAAAATAGGGTTAAATTAAATTAAATTAAAGATGAGAAAAATATTTGGATTGTTTTTTTGATCATTAACCCCTATCATATAGCCTACCAAAAGAGGGTAATTCTCACAGTTTCATCCTTCGAAATGCAGCGTGTCAAAAAAAAAAAATGTAAATAATAATAATAAAAGATTGACCAACAACAAAAATATGCTGTATTTCCTTTAGGTTGTAAGGCCAGTATTATCAGACAGCCAAACAAGCACGAAATGTTGGTGTTTTTTTTTTTGGTTTTTTTAAAGAAAATTTTGCAAAAATTAAAAATTAAATTCCTTTTAAGCCGTTTTGGTCTCATATTGTATCAATGGAGGACCCAGACTTCCTTGTGAAATCTGTCCCACCCCAGACATTGAAATGCACATGCATAGATCATCCTTACACAATACAAACAAATCATTTTCAAATTAATATATTTTTATGGTGGCCAGGAAACGTCAGAAATACAAATTTACACACTTAATGCAATTAAGTGCAAAAGCCAAATATATTCATTCATTTTCTACCGCTTGTTCCCGTTAGGGGTCACTGGTGACTGGAGCCTATCCCAGTGACTTTGGGCTTTAGGAGGGATACCAACTCGTCACAGGGCTAACACATAGACATGGACATTGACAGACAACCATTCACTCTCACATTCATTCACTACGGGCAATTTAGAGTTACCAATTAACCTGAACACATGCATGTCTTTGGACGGTGGGAGGAAGCCGGAAAACCCACGATAACACGGAGAGGACATGCAGACTCCACCCAGAGAGATCGTGTGATGTTGGTCTGGTCCGGGATTTGAACCAAATCCACCCTCAGTCAGTTTGGTCTGGACCCGCAGCTGAATTATGTTATCATAAGGGCAAGTTAGATCAGGAAAATCAAAACAAAAGATTATCTAATTTTTTTTTTTTTTTTTTTTTATCACAAGAACATTTCCAGCGAATGAGCTTTGATTTTCCCACATTGTGACCATCAAAGAATTTTACACACACAAATTTTAAACAGCCAACCTGAATTAATATGTTTTTTTGTTTGTTTGTTTGTTTGTTTGTTTGTTTGTTTGTTTGTTTGTCTAACCAGGGACCTAGGCCTATTGGAAAAGTTCAGAGAACGTTCCCACAAGATTTCAGTGAAGAAAAGTAATGTAGAACATGGTAGCTTTAGTGCAGGCCTATAACATAATCCTGTTGCTGCTATGCTTTAGGCTTGAACTCTGCACTGCTTGTGTTATTGCATGTTAAGATATTTGATATCTTTAATTGTTATGGGTCTTGTCCTCAGTAGACAACATTAGAAAATAGATGGAAAAGATGAACTGGATTATCACAGCATCTGTGATTACTCTTATCTAAATTGGCTATATTTTCTCTTTTATTTAATTACCATAAATTAAGTTGTGTGTTTTTGTCATTGTTGTTGCACTCCTAACATAACGATTAAAGGCAACACTGTTGTTTATTTAAACAGGCTACACATCATTTTTAAAACACAATCTAGAGACAAAGCACACACTCCTCATCCTTTGCCTGGACACAAAATGTGAACTGGAATAATGTGCTCGGATGGGATCTCAGAGGACCATGCGATCCCTTCCACTTGGCGCTCAATGTTCTGCTTGTATGTTCAAATGAAACGGTATTTAAAGTTACCATTCAACATGCCTCCATATTATCAAGGAAAATCACAATGGATTCAGAAATACTTTGACGTGTAATTTTACTGACAAAGGCCGGGGCCTAATTTGGTTTTTAGACCTGACTCTGAGTGTTTTTAAAAAGTTACACTGTAACTTTAAATGGTCATGGCACCGCCCATTTTTTGTGCATCGCTTCGGGTGCTGTGAAAAGCCTTGCTGTGATTGGTCAGAAAGAGCTGTCCATCAAGCCTCCCTCGTCCGCTCATTGGTGAAAGACTAGACCTGCGCCCGGCTCTCGCGGTACTGATGCACGAAGATGGCGGCCGAACTGGTGGAAGCGATGGCAAGTACAGCTCTGCTTGCTTTGATTTGACGAGACAGGGACCCTCCACGAGTGTTTTTATGCGGTGGTGGGGTAGAGAAAGCAGGGGATTCACTTTAATGTTCGTAAAAAGAGTCCATTTTCAATGGCCTATCTTGAAGCCGAAACAAATTAGCTCGTGTGGCTAACATTAGCTTACTGGAGAACGTTACCTCGCAAAGTGCGCTGGTTTCGATGGCTTTCCGGCGGCACGGGGGGAGCACAACAAAATAGTGAAAGTTTATTAACATACGCTTAATTTCACTGACGATACTCCCTGCAATTTACCAATGTTACATGGCTTATTGTAGTTTAGTTCAATGCGGTGAGAGCGGGTGCACCTGTCAAAATGCACACTAGATTTGATTGAGGAGGCACGGTGATTACAATAGTCCTATTAATTTATTATACATTTAACTAAAATATACATCCCCCGTTGAGCTGATGCAGGTTATGTTCTTCACTCTTCTGTCAGATATATTTTGAGATAAACACATGTGGATCGGCTTTGACACATTGTAATAAAGTAGTGTTTTGTCAACATAGGTTCTCAATTATGTGATTTTTGTTAACTTAAATCTATGGAATAGTTAACACAAACGTAGGCTAAGTAATGATTTGGGGGTTTTAATGTTTACACTGTTGAAGATTATCTTTTGACTAAAATATTATTTTTTCCTGTAGAACATGGTGAAGAGTTTTCGGGTCTCAGACCTGCAAACACTGCTCTCCTCAATGGGGCGCAGTAAAAGTGGTCTGAAGCAGGACCTGGTGGGACGTGCACTGAAGTTGGTGCAGACCGAATACAGCCCAGAGCTTCTCAAGAACGTGAGGCAGCTGTATGAGTCTCGATTCCCCAAATCGTCTGGGTGGCTGGCAGCGCGGCGTCCTGAGGGTGTCCCAGTTACCTACTCGACTCTCAACTCCTCCAGCAATCTCACCTCTCAGGGTGCAGACTACCTCAATGGCATCTCCAAACCATTGCCCACACCTGCAGCTGAAGTCAAGCTTGTGCCACTGCCCTTCTATCACACTTTGGATACATTACTACCACCAACAGAGCTAAGTTAGTGCAAATGGTCTGCATGTCAGTTACACTTTTGGTAAATTATAATTTAATTGCTGTTTAATATGTTTAATAGTTGCCCATAATAATGAAAAACTGCAGGACAGTCCACACATATTTGAATTAACGCCCAAACAAGCCGACCAGATTAGAAACGCCAGGTAAGGAAATTTTGCACATTATTGTATTCTCTTTTGATGGTAACATGGGTGAAAAACTTTGTTTTTTCTTATCAGTGAAATTCGTCCAGGAATTGGATCAATCCAAGTTGTTCTAAGGTACTTCTTTTGAGTGATTCCAGGAATAAATGACATTTCTGTTTATATTATTCTTGTAAGGGGGAAAACTAGAAAATCCTGATGTAAATTTTTAGCCATTATATGCAAATTGAAAGATGAACTTGCATTCTTAACATTGTGCTCAGGCTAATGTTTTTTTTTCTTTTCTTTCTCGTCTTTTACAGAATCTGCTACACAGACTCAATTGGTGTTCAAGAGGACCAGTATCCCCCTAACATTGCAGTCAAAGTGAATCAGTCCTATTGTCATGTGCCGGTAAGATATCTATTTACAATGTCAAGGGTTAACTAAATAATGTTATTAATCATCTAGTATAATTGAATGTAGTTTGCAGATGAAGACTGAAAAAGAATCCCTGACCATGTTTTGTATGTTTTCATTATCTTTTATTACAGGGTTATTATCCATCAAATAAACCTGGAGTTGAGCCCCGTCGGCCCTGTCGTCCTGTAAATATCACTCCCTGGTTACACCTCTCCAGTGTTCCCAACAGAATCACCGTCACCTGGGGAAACTTTGGCAAGGTCAGAGTTTAATGCGAAGTCCCAGTAATCCTCCTGAGCTTTGTGCCATCGGGGTAACTAGACATGCAGACAAGCCGGTTGTCTGTCGATGCTCAGCCAATCTTGGTGCAGTTTTTCTACAGTGAACTAAAATATCTGTATATATTATATCATATTAATATCTTGATGTGTACTACATGGTAAAAGACAAACTATGAGACAAACTGCACTTACTCATTCTTTTGTTTCTCTATAATATTTTTGATCTAACAATTCGTGTTGGCAACAAATGGAATACTAGAAACAACAAACAACTAAAAATAAGTGTATGAAGGTTAGTAAAGGCATTTTGGGTTGGTTTGATCCCTGGATCCAATTTGACAGAAATTGCAGTTTGACACTCTGTAATGAAGTTAAACAATTAAATAAAATTTAATTTAATTCTGCATCATTAATTTCCACTATTGGCCAGTTGTGCTCATCAAAATAATACAAGGAGATTGTACTGTCAAAAAGGAGAGTGAGATTATTCAGATCCATTTATGAGTGAAATCTTGGACCATTTTTAGGTTGTGTGACTTTACAAACTGTCCCTACAGCTCTGTCTATACTGTTTAAACACAACTGGTCGGTTATTATCAGAGAACCAGCCTGGTGCAGAAAGTAAGTTGTTCACAGGAATCTAATAAGATGTTCTCTTTGCTTTTCAGCGATACTCTGTGGCTGTGTATCTGGTAAGAGTCTTCACTGCGGCTGATCTCTTCAACCAACTCAAACTCTGCTCTGTTGAAAGTGCTGAACGCTGCCGTGAACGCAGTGAGTGCAACTCTATTCTAAGAAGAGATTTTAACTGCAAGAAAAATTGCAAGTAATTCTCTTAATTCTCATTCCAAGTCCAAGATAAACTACGCTTTGACCCAGAGAGTGAAATTGCCACCACAGGTCTTCGTGTTTCACTTATCTGCCCTGTAAGTTGTAAGCATAAACTTGACCTTTCTGGTTTTGTTTTGTGTCATAAACTAAACATTCCTTCTTTTTGCAGTTGGTGAAAATGCGTCTTGGTGTGCCATGTCGAGTCCTAACCTGTGCCCATCTTCAGTGTTTTGATGCGGTCTTCTTCCTGCAGATGAATGAGAAAAAACCCACCTGGACATGTCCAGTGTGTGACAAACCTGCTCCTTATGAGTTGCTTACTATTGATGGGTAAGTGCCATTGTATTTTTGTAAATAAGACTAATAAAGATTTGCAATCAAATGTTATTATTTTAGCTCTGAAATTGTCACTTGGTCATGCTTGGTTTACAAGTAAGCAAGAATCCCTCAGAATTTTGTATTTTTATACATTTTAATCTTTACATCCTTAAGAAAAGGGAAAAAAACAAGAAAAGATTAGTTTACTTTTCATATATAAAAAAAGATATATAAAATATATGTATATCTTTTTTTTATGATATTTTGTGACTGAACTGTTTTTTCAGGCTGCTATCTGAGATTCTAAAAGAGACCAGTGAAGATATTGAGGAAATTGAGTATTTAACTGATGGCTCTTGGCGACCAATAAGGGATGAGAAGGAGAGGGAGAGAGAACGAGAACGCAGCAACACACCGGAGTATCCTGTTGTTGATATATGTAGGTAGCAAACGCATACATAATCTTCTCTCCCATCAATCCTTAGCCACTGTCTTACTTATTTTTCTGTGTGTAGGCATTCCTGAGGCAAACGGGCACTCCCCTGCCCACAGCAGCACAAGTCTGACGGGCAAGTCCAGCAGCGGCTCAGTGGGAGGGGCAGGTGTCGCAGGCGCAACAGTTCCACCTGGAGGAGGTGCAGTGGTAGATCTAACTCTGGACTCCTCCTCAGAGGAGGAAGGGGGAGGGGCTGGAGGGGACAGTGAGGACACAGAGGACAGCGCTGACAGTCCAGCCCCAAAAAGGGGCCGCTATAACTACGACAAAGACCTGGTCACTGCGTACTGACCCGCTCACGTGTGCCCGCAAAGACTGACCCGCTTACAGAGACTGGGCGACAGGACAGGATCAGAGTAATCCACTAGATGCAAATATGCCCTCCCTTTTGACACTTCATCAGAGTTTTTTGGGTAACTCTGAGTTCAATCCAGACAGCCAATCATGCACTGTATGGTGTGAGTAGGATACTTCTTTGTACTGTACACCACTCATCTCTTACGTGATTTCAGCGTTCCCTTACAGTGAATATGTGTAATTTCCTACTAAGGAGACTGAATGGATCAAGCAGCCTCCTCCCCAGACTCCTCCGTCTTGACCACATCACTCCCTGTATTTGGATGAACAGGTTAATTTAGCTGTGGGCTTGGTTTTATTGTCACATTTGTGATGGACAGGCATGTAAAAACAAAGGGTCATCTCAGCTGTGTGTGGCTGAAGAGCATATTTAAAACCATACGGCAAAATGTTTGAAAGATGATGCAAATTTGAATAATTTTCTGTCTTCTTCAGGAAATTTATTAATTGCTTGAAAGAGATTTTCAGGAACCTTTACGGACTGGGAGGACAAGAAATGCTTTCTACTTTTATTTTGTCCTTTTCAGAAGAAAAACCTACCTCAGTCATAAGAAAATTAATTAGACTGGCCAGGGAAATGCTATTCTGTGATCTGAACAACTGTTCAGTCTCTTTCAATTTTACACTGGACACTTATTTTATAATTTCTTTATTTGATGGTTTTAATGCAGCTTGGTGCCCTCTCAAGACATGGCTTACATCCAATAATGTTTTAGTTTGGCATAATCGAAATGCATGCAACTTCAAGATGGCTAAGCTGCTAAAGCAGTGTATTTAGTAACTGGCTAAAGTGGTTCAACTCAGTGGTTGTAGTGTTTGTGCCTTTTTGTTTCTTTGTAGGGAGTAGAGCTTTTGCTTTGAAACTGGCTGTGGTGGCAAGCTGTTTTAAACCCCAGTTTTACAGAAGGTTATGAAGTTGATGGGCTTTTTTTCTTGGTGAGAAAAAAATGCTTTGTAGCTTCACAATCTCCTTGCCTGTATTCAGTTGAATTTCCATAATGGTTGTTTAGGTCAAGTTTGATTCAACAGAAGCTTGTTCAGTGTCAGGGAGCAGTAAACGTGTTTCTGTTTTGGGTATTACAGGTCTGGACTCGAGGATGTGTATGTTGAGTATAGTTTATCCATAGCGGCTCAAAGCACTTCGCTTTTTTTCACTGTGTTGGTTTCAGCAAGTCTGATACTATGAAAGTTATTGAAGTCTCGATACATGCAACCGCAGTCTGTCTTAAGTCCTTATTGGGCATCTGTTTGTCCTGTCTTGAGACAAGTGGAGACTCCTTTAGTCCCTGTGTGCTTTTTTAGAATAGAAACTGATCATGTTCTCTGCTGCAGACTGGGATGCATACAGAATATTCACTACTAAAACTCCTTCACCAAGCACTAGTATTTCCATTTGGCCATGCAATGCCAGAAGTAATGTCTGGGTTTGCTGCTCTTCAAGTAGTTTTGATTGGCCATGTGTTATTAGCTCTTTGCACTCCTGCCTGCTTCTTCATCCCAAATTTCCTCTTTTCATCCTTTTGCATGTTTTTAAAATGTCAGCTTTTTTTTTTTTTAATCATAAACATAGTTTTGACATCACTTAATTTGCTTGGCATCACATAGGCTTGATGGTTGAAAAAGTAGGCCATGTGAAATCTGGTCTTCCATTTTTGCTCGACACTTTTGAAAAAAAATAAAGTCAATATAGGGGTTGAAATATATTCAGTACTCTACAGAGCTTTGATTGATGGCACTTTGCCTGTAATACATCACTCTGCCTGAAATAACTGATCTACGTGAAATGCTTAGGAATACATAGGAATTGTAAAAAAAAAAATACACTTCCCATTTGCGGGATGTTTGTATCTGTAATCTGTAAGTAGCTGTAACGAACAGCACAAACAGTAATGTGTCCCAAGTTGTAGATGGTCATTATATGTGCTTAAAATTTTGTTTTTGGTTAATGAAAGGCTGCTTCTGTGGAGTTAAGCTTTGCCATACCGCATTCTTTAGTTACAAGAGCTGAATCTGGTATTTTCGGGGGACATATTTAATATTGCATACAGTAGCATGGGCAGAGGCTTATAATCATTATGTAAATGTTTTGTTTGTGTTTTTATATGTTCATATTAAGACAATAAAATTAAAATAATATTTTATAAAGTCTTGAATTGCCTCTAGTTGTTCCTCTAAACAAATGGACATTAAAACCTTCATGAGGACACCAGCACACAGCCAATACCACAAGAGAAATGGGAGGACTGGTATTTGATTATTACATCTCACATCTGGGGAGACTTTAATGACTGTCAAGGGTGACGTGTAAAATTTGAAATGATCGTTATCTAACAGCTGTTATTGATGTGTGAAATAATTAAAAGTCTGTTCTTAACTTGTCTAATATGTTTTTATTTTTCTTATCTATTACATTTGTTTTGTCTTGGACATGTGAGATGGAGAAGATGTGTATATCCACGTATATGTAGAGATTTTGATTTTATACGATTGATTAACCTGGCAATAATT
The DNA here is from genome assembly GCA_019453435.1 of Rhinogobius similis. Taxonomy (NCBI): domain Eukaryota; kingdom Metazoa; phylum Chordata; class Actinopteri; order Gobiiformes; family Gobiidae; genus Rhinogobius; species Rhinogobius similis. Next base: position 15,064,531 of record CM033623.1, on the reverse strand, counting down.
GATTTTTAATACATTAAACATTTTATATTATGACCATTTTATTATTATATAATACAGATAACCAGTTAATCTTACATAAGATACAAGATGAAATCCTTGTTTTGGCTGCAAACAAAAGTTGAACATGAAATCATGCATGCAATAAAAAAAATATTTAAAGTAACTAAAATGATGTAACGGCAGTTGGTTGGCAATATTCAATAGTACACTTTTATGTACATTCTCAAAAACATGGCCTTAAAGCAAATATGAAGTAATGAGGGCACTATTATTATTAAAATAAAGGACTTCAAATTGTGCCAATGGTGCAGCTTCTCCGCAGTACTGTAAAGTTGCCACTGGGTGGCAGTAATATCTCTCATGTAATTTACCAGAACTAAGATGTCCAAGTGGAGAATCTTTAACATTGTTTTGAAAAACACATTGGATTTTTCTCAGGCGATGCTATATTTATAATTTTCTACGAAGAATCAAACTTTACACCGCTCTCGCGGTATTTGCATCAAAGTATGTGCTGTCATTTCTGATGCTGCTTCCTGTATGAGCTCCACAGCTCCACCACAGCCCCACACCCGCTCACACGGACGCAGGGCTGCTGGGTTCTGCTCGTCTCTACTGGGAAACAGACTCTTTATTTGTCCGGATTTGAAGACTGCTGTCCAGTAAAACCTGTAGAGACAAAGAACCATAAGCGCAAGAAGACGCAGTGAAACGCGTGAGATTGTTTAAGGACTGGGGCTAGCTTGTGTATGCTAATGGCTAATGACTTGTAGCAGGTAGATTGCCTCAAAGAACTCGTAAAAAAGATATGTGCGCTTTGCTGTTCTTGTAGGTTAACTGGGAAATAGTTGCGCGCATACAGGGCACCACGGCATGGTCTAAATTCAGAGATAGTGCACTGACATGCTCCTGAAAGTGTACTTTTTTGCTAACGTGTGCTAGCCAAGTTACTAGCAGAAGAACGGTTCCTGTTGCTTTTTCAGATTTTTATCAAGGACACGATCACATTTCCTGCTGCCTTGTGTCGTGTATTTATGTTAGAAGTGCTGTCTGAGAAAGTCCTTGAACACATCTGAACATGGCTCCTAAAAGAAGACCCGTTCCCCTAAACATAACGCCCATTGGGGAGGGACAGACCACTTCTATCACCTGTGATGCTGCATCTGAGTAAGTCTTCTTTACATTACTTAAATCAAACTACTTACATCGACATTTTACTATATGTTGAAGATGGATTTGTGTTAATTTATGTACATGTTGTTGAATGTTTGAAAAAGTTGAAGTTAAAGAGATGTTAGACGTGAGTTTAACACTGGTGTATTTCCATTGCAGAGCAAACCTCGAGGCCTTACAAAAGAAACTGGGTGAGCTGGACTTGGATGAACAACAGAAAAAACGTCTAGAAGCCTTTCTCACCCAGAAAGCCCAGGTTGGCGAGCTGAAAGATGAGGATTTTGACCCTATATGTGAGCTGGGTGCTGGAAATGGAGGAGTGGTCAACAAAGTACGCCACAAACCCTCAAGTCTAGTCATGGCTAGAAAGGTGAATATTAACACACAATAAGATGTTAAAGCATTGCTAAAGGGGGCGTTAAGTATGCCTTTCTCACCAGCATTAGCTTACTCTGAGCTGTATTTAAATTGATTCGCTGTGGGAGTATTCCTGCTTTGTTCTGCATTCAAGGCTTGAGTGCGTAGAAATGTTCTGTTTTCATTTACCCTCTATCTTCACACACAGCCCCATACTCGAAATTCTGACCCCGGGCCATACACATGTTTGGTAAAATATATTTTAAAAAATAATTTCAAAAATAATTTTCAAAAATAAACACACGTAAATGAAAATCCACTGCTTACTACAGTCAAATGCCACAGTGAGGTGACGGGGCCTCTTAGCTCTGCAGTTTTGAACAGGAGGTGTTTCTTGTTTTGGATCATTAAGCTCTTTTAGATCAATATTGCAATTTACAATGAACAACATATAAAATAAAGATCCATGTATGTTTTAGCATAATACAAAATGTATTTATTTTTGTATGATTCATCTAAAATCATGTTCAACCAACAGAATGTGGATACCTTTTATGAAATCAAGATTCATAATGTATCTCTTTTATTTTTTAAAGTTTCTGTCTGGATTGACCTTTTATTTAACCAGGATCACACTCATTTTTTGTGTTCATTGCTTCCTCAGCTAATTCATCTCGAAATTAAGCCTGCCATCAGGAACCAAATTATCAGAGAGCTTCAGGTGCTACACGAGTGCAACTCTCCCTACATCGTGGGCTTCTATGGGGCCTTTTATAGCGATGGAGAAATCAGCATCTGTATGGAGCATATGGTAATGCAGTAAACGATGTTGAGACCTTTCCAGTTGAACTTTGAGTTAAAAAGAAAACTCAGTTAAATGGTTCAAAACCAAACATTAATTTTTTCGTTTTATTCTGTCCTTGCAGGATGGAGGATCTTTGGACCAAGTCCTAAAGGAAGCTAGACGAATCCCAGAGGATATTCTAGGAAAAGTTAGCATAGCTGTAAGCAAGAAAAACACTTAACCTTAAATGTTAACTAGACAATGTTGAGATTACTGCACCATATATGTCTGTTAACAGGTATTAAGAGGATTGGCCTACCTTCGCGAGAAACACCAAATCATGCACAGAGGTGAAGTTACAGCAATGTATTAATTGTACAGAAGTAAGGCAATGTACTTGCCCTGTGTAAATTAATTGTACAGGGCCATTATTGTTACTTAGAGTTTGAACTTTTTGCACATTTAATATTAATTATCCCATGTTTTTCGCCTTTTTAGTTCTGTTTTTGTCCTTGGTGTGTTCTGGCAAGCCATCTGACTTTCTCATAGTATTCTACAGAGAAATGCAATAACTCCATACTAGTCAGAAATGGGACATGCTTAGCTATTTTTATGTTTGTTCGTACACTTGTGATACATGGAAGACTGCATTAGTTAGGGTGCCATGGCTCATACACTCATCATTTATTTTATTTTGGATGACGAACAGAGTCGGCAGCCAACCCAGTTCCAGTTATAAATAAATTGTATTAATCTATTTGACAATGTGTTAGCCTTGTGACAAGCTGGCCCCTGTCCAAGGTGTACCCTGCCTAAGGCCCAAAGTCAGTGGGATAGGCTCCAGTCACCCACGACCCCTAACGGGAACAAGCGGTAGAAAATGAATGAATGAATATTTGACAATGTACATGGGCTATGTGACACTGTATTTATGTGACTGTAAATGTGCTATTTTCTTGCATTGCTGGTATAGATGTCAAGCCCTCCAACATCCTGGTGAACTCGCGTGGTGAGATCAAGCTCTGTGACTTCGGTGTAAGTGGCCAGCTCATAGATTCCATGGCCAACTCCTTTGTCGGGACCCGTTCGTACATGTCGGTGAGTCAGCTCTACCCTCCTGTGCCCCCACCCCTTTTGCCCTGGCCCTAGCCCCACTTTCCTTCTGTTTTTACATTGCTCTTGTTTATTGGCCCCTCAGTCCCCTGCCAGCACCTGCACATTGTGCCCAGAAAAGGGCCCTTTAGCAAACATAAAGACAACAGTGCCTGCTCTTACTGCATTTTCCCTTCACTCTTAAATGCCTGAGGGTTAAATGCTGCTAGACCTACACTCTGGTTTCTACCTTTTTACTCTTCTTATACATTAAGATTGTAGGAACACATTAGTCTTTCTTTTACCCATTCCCTATCTTTTGCTGTATACATGTCCTCCTGTCTGGCTTCTTGGCTTCACCTGCACCCTCTGACGCAGTTATCCTGTGCATGTGTTTGTCAACAGCCGGAGAGACTGCAGGGTACTCACTACTCGGTTCAGTCCGACGTGTGGAGCATGGGTCTGTCACTGGTGGAGTTGGCCATTGGCCGTTACCCTATCCCCCCACCAGACGCCAAAGAGCTAGAGGCCATCTTTGGACGGGCTGTTCTGGATGGGGCAGAGGGAGAGATTCACACCAACATTCAGAGGCCGAGACCACCGGGCAGGCCTGTCAGCGGTATGGAAAATCAGAGAAAGCCCAACTATGATTTTGGTTTGATTTGTATAGCATAGCTGCAGCTTTACTGAAAGGAGAGTAGGTGTTTTTTTGTTTGTTCTTACATTATACCCATTTCAAACAGGACATGGGATGGACAGCAGACCGGCTATGGCCATATTTGAATTGCTGGATTACATTGTGAATGAGGTTAGTGCAAAGAATGCATAATATGAAACCATTGTTACCAAAAGAGATCATTATACTTTATTACCTCCTCAGCCACCACCAAAACTTCCACATGGGGTGTTTACGAATGATTTCCAGGATTTTGTAACAAAGTGGTAAGCACTTCTTGCTAACTTAAAAACAGACATTAGATAAGATTGGAAGTTATGTACCAGGTTAAATGCTATTTGTGGTTTGTAAACTTTTTCTTTCTTTCAGTTTAATCAAAAACCCAGCTGAAAGGGCTGACCTGAAAATGCTTATGGTGAGTAATAAACATGTATTCCATAGTTTTGTACAACTTGGTTTTAACTCTGGGCTCTTCTCAGAGTCACACGTTCATCAAGCGGTCAGAAGTGGAGGAAGTAGATTTCGCCGGCTGGTTGTGTCGTACCATGTGCCTGAACCAGCCCAGCACTCCAACCCGCGGCACTGAGTGAACAGACAACACTGCCCTCAACACACTGGGTCTTGCTTTCATACATCATCTGCCGACATAAGCCTTCACCCACATTGGCTCTTTTAAAAATAATTTTCGGTTCAAATTGGTTTGGGTTCTCTTCAGTTTGTCATCTTTAGGGTCCATCCATCTGTTCTACTGTACTGTAAGACCACAGCTTCACCGTGCCAGTGTCAGAGTAGTCACTGCTTGTCCACATTGCTAAGGATGTAAAGCACTTAAGGGCTGTCAGTGTGTCTGCTGATTTGCATTAATCGACTAAGATCTTTTTGTATTGTTGAATATACTGTATTGATCTTTTCTATGGCTACCATTGATGACTTGTTATTTTAATAAATAACCTGCTGTGGAGAAATGTTTGGCTGAAAATGACAACAATTCAAAATTGGATTGCAAATTGGAAATTAGTTTCACTGATCAAATCGCAAATGATCTACTTACCTGTCTTTACAGGTTTTGACTCCACTTATCTAACTACACTGTCAATAATTTTCACAAATTGGCCAATGTTTGATTACTTTTAAAGATCATGTTGTAGACAATTCTTAAACCAAAGAGGGTACTCGTCTGACTGTCTTATTCAGCTTTGGCATTCAAATTTCTGAACCTTATTATGAATGTTGTCATTGGAGTCTACTATAATGCGTAATGCTTGTTTGTTTTCCTTCACATGTATTTAATTTCTTCATAGCATACATGCGGCATATGCTGTGCTCACCTCTGTAAGCCTGGATGTTGACAAAAACAAGATTCATTCAAGATTTAGCATGGATTATTATATTTGTATGTGCGGTTTATGATTTTTCAACTCACGGGGGAGATGATCAGAAGCCAGAGTCTCCGCAATTTCAGTGTCAATTTGAACAGGTTTTTTTTATTTTTTTTTTGGGTTATGTCACTTTTTTCCCCTGTACAGCTACTTGTTGCTCTCCAAGCTTTCTCTTGGGACCTTTCCTTGAAAGGTCTGCTTTTTGAAAGGATTTGGGTTGAATACAGATGAAGATTGATAACTCCACATTAAGTCTATAAAAATAACAGACATTTTAAAGAGCGGTTTAAGTAAATGTCCTGAAACTGCAAAGGGTTTTGCTAAGCATTTTAGCCCAGGTCAGTGTTGGTCACATGGTGGTGTTATTTGCTAGCCTGCCTTCTTGCTAGAGCTCTTGTATTCTTTGTTTATGGCTGCCCTTTCTTATTACCCAAAATGTGCATTCGTTCTTAGCAAAAATGGATGCATTGTCACTTGTATGTGTATAAAGCTATATACAAAAATGACAGGAGTACTATTTTGCAGTCTTAATATACAATTTTGATTTATGTAAATGACATGGGAGAAGAGTCATTTTATTATAATATAAAAATGTGTTGGATATGGTTATAATGTATAAAAAAATATTAAAATAAAACTTATTTGTGAATGTATTATTTAGACTTCTTTCTAATTAATCTTAAAGTGCGCGATATTACGAGAAAGCGCGTGACTTGGTTGAACATGGCGTTTTATTGGCGTTGCGTGTGCGTGTTTATCTTTGGCATGGACGATTATCTTTGGTATGTGTATCATATCTTTTCATCATAATCGTTCAAATTTGGGCCGAATTTACCCACTATAGGATGCACTAACAAATATCCAAGCTTTGACTATTTAACTTTTGCTAAAAATGAAATTCTTGCAAACGTTTAAAAGACTATTGGGGAAAAAACTCAGTCTATTGATATAGCTGGCGTATATGATTAGATAAAACAAATTTCCCACTTCGGAAACGTAAATAATAATAAAATATTAATTTCTGTGGGAAAGAGGTACTCATGGCTTCGATGGTGCTCAGCAGGGCCCTCTGCAGAGAGCATTTGTTACTGCACACTCCTGCCTCCCTTCTTTTAGCCTGTATGGTTCATTTAATACCAAGAGTCCATATAAGCTGTAAATTAGATCTTGCCTCATCTCAAAATGTTTTGCCAGTGATTGCCTTTTGACGTAGCCTATGCTTTAAATGAAATACCTTATATTTATCAGTTGTCTTGGGCTGTTACGATTATTTATAAATATTACACTGCTACATTTACACTATGTTTTACCTTGTCCTTAAAACATTAACTATTTTACATTGCATTCATGCTTTATTCTAGTGGCATAGCCATGGTCGGGTGAAAGTGTCAAGTGCACAAGCTGTAAATCCACAAAAGTTAACATGCAACTCCTGATTGCAGATAAGACACTGGCTCTTCAGCTTTCTAACGCCTTCTGTGACATCTCACCTGTTGAAGCTTGGCAGGCAGGCCCAGCAATGGCGCGTATTTGAGAAGGTGGGGGGTGCTGGCAGCCCCTACTGTACGTACTGGAATGTGCCATGGCTTGCTTTTGGGGTGGGACACAATGACCTCAGGCAGTAGGATGGGAGGGTGCGACTCGCAAAAGGAAAGAAGTTATAGGAGATGAGGCAAGTAAAAAAAAAAAAAAAAAGAGAGTTTTAACTTTGCCGTAATAGTTTACCTGGGGTTTTTGGGCAACACACATCTGCTGCTCTTAGTCTGCAAATAAAGATGATGTGGCCAATCATTTGTATTCTATCAAATTCAGTTTATGACTCTGACAACTGGCCACTTGTTTTATACCAATATTTTTCCCCTTTGCTTCACAGAGAAAGGAGATGATGGTGAAGGCTGTGTCTTTAAGAGAGACAGAGCAAGCGTGAATGTGAGCAAGAGAGAGAGAAAGGGAGGGACCTCTTTGCCCTCCAGAAACCAGGAAGGGAAATGAGTTGATCTGCTGCTGCTGCTGCTTGGTTAGCGCATACGGGGCTTTAAGCTGCACAACACTGTGGGAGAGAGAGAGCTCCGGAGAGAGGAGGAGAGGGCCGAGCTAAACCCCACAACAAGCAGCACCACGGCCATCTCAGGTGAGCAAAAAGGCACCCTGACATCCCATAGCTGGCTGCCCTGGGCCTGTCGAACCAGAGGGGAGTAGGGCAAAGGAGGAGAGCACAGAGACAGGAGTGAAGGAGGGGGAGAGAGGGGAGAGAGGAGAGCAGGGTGGGGGGGCAGGTCGGACAGGAGAGGTGGGTCTCCGCTACTTTAAGGTTCCTCTTTTAATCCTTCGAAAGTACTTCCTCTGTACTGGCGTGTCCCTCTGGGGGATCCTGAGATAAAGTTTATAGGATGTGTTCAAGGCATTAACTTTTCAGGCAGGTGGAAGCACTTAGAAGAGGAGGAGGGGTGGAGGCTGTCAAGAGCGGGTGGGGGGCACTATGCAAGAGAGAAGGAAGAGGCAGAAATAATTACTCTGGATGAGATAATAACTTTTTAGGACATTGACGATATGCATGATGTGGAATGGTTTTACCTTGAGCATGAGGTTGTTGTGGTGACAGTAAATTGTTTCGGTGTAAGACATTAAAGAGTTGTGTGAAATGTCACTTGGCATGCTGAAGTAATCTACAGTGATGGTATGTAAATGTAGTTGAGGTTAGTTGTCAGTGTGTTTTTAGCATGTGAAACTGGGCCCAGGCTGATGGCTGCTCTGTACTTTAATACCTGGCAGCTTGCTAGCAACATACTGTAGTGTATAATTCAGCCCAGAGTGCTTACGTTAGAGCAGGCTTGCAGACCAAGGGGGTGGTGAGGACATCCAGTGCAGGGAACTGTAGTTCACAACAAGAGCCTTAAAGCAGGTCAAATGAGGTTTTGGAACTCTATATCCCAGAGTGCCTTGCCCATGGCCATCCAGGAAAGGGAACTGCACCAGCCTATCCCAACAAAGAGGTGTGGTGATCGAGGAGCTGTCAGGCCAATGAGAGCAAGGGATGCAGAGCCCAGTTGTGGGACGAAAATAAAGGGGGGTGGTGTGGTGTTTGGATGGGAGGGGGGGTAGGTGTCTGTTTGTGTGGGATCAGGCAAGGGCTTGCCTGTATGACTAGGGCCACTCGCAAGTTTCCTGTCTGGTAAAGCTGTCGTCCTGCCCAGAGACGAGGTAACAGGGCTGGCCAGCAGGCAAGGGAGGCACACAGGGCCAGAGCAACACTTTCTGCCTATTAGGTAAGCACTCCCGAAACACTGTAATGCCAGAGACTGACAGAGGATGTGAAAGGGAACTTAACAATATTGAATGTCTTGTGTTTTAAAAACTGTGGTTTGAGTTCAGAGTTTTTGACCCACTTGCAGATAATGGGAGGGACTGCAAATGGGTCAATCTAGAGTGTGAGATGGTACATACAACACAAAAGTGAGATAAGTTTTCATTGTAATATTTTTCAAATTGTTTTAATAGCTTTTGGTATGTTTGATCATTGTATTCTTGAAATGTTTGTAAATGTTTTGATTAAATACCTGTTATATTAGTGAAAGGTTTAGACAGCAGCACATCCTATACTTCTGCTTTTACGGGTGTTCAGGTAGCTCTGTGAAAACCACTGCATCTAATGTTAGCCTGCCAGTGCAACCCATAGCTCTAACAGAGGTTTGAGTAACAGCCGTGTGTGTTGGGAAACCTCAGTAGGTCTGTGTAAGATGTTACATTTCTAGTGACGACTTAAAATAAGGTAGTGGCCAACTTAAAATGTGACTGTGCCTCGTACACTTGTTGGTTGAAGCTCTTACTTCGGTCCACTCCCCCCTTCCTGGCTAGCATCTTGTTAAAGTTCTAGCCTAATCTCCACTACCTTGTCCTTTTCGCTTGTAACACATGGCGTAGCAACTTTACCTCCTGAGCTTTCTTCTCTTGATAACTCAATACATATTTCCTCTTTTTTTTTTTTTTTTTGTGGACTCGACAAACTTGTTTTTATACATGGGTAATAACGAACACAGACCACAAAGACGCCCGGGTTCTGAGAATGTGCCTCCTAAAACTTGGCTGAATGATTGACAAGTTTTCTATTATTTTGGTACACGTTGTTCAGTCTTCTGGCTTCAGGTATAGAAAGAATATAGTTTGTAAATTCCTGCATGGGGTTAAACTAGGACGCCATATGTGTTTTTGAATCGACTCACTCGCCATGCATGTGTGTCTGTGTTGCCAACAATAGACTCTGGGGGAATTGCAGGGGACTTCAGTGCCTGTGGGCTGGTCCAAGACACCACCCATCAATTTGGCGGTGAGGCTGAATACAGTTTGATATTCCTCTATGTTTGTGCCTACACCACGCTGGCCCAAACGAGCAGGTTCAGGCAGACGGAGGAGACAGGTTGCGTGATGTCTCCGTGGCAGTTTGAGGCTTCATTTGAGAGTGAAATGTTTGGCTCTATTGTACGGAACTCCACATGTTACAGCACTGCATACATCATTGTTTGTTTAGAACCAAATTTAAGTGGTATTGTGTAATGTGTAATGTAATGTGTTTTGCTCAAATGAGGCTAATGTTTCTTTAAAGATTTAATGTATTATTTTTCTGTATTGACATAAAAAATAACAAAATCCCTAAAATTGTCCACGTACACGTTCTAAAATACACTGCCTAATTTGTAATTGCTTGTATTCTTGGTTCAATGTTATTATAACCTGGTGTGTGACTTCTACATCCACATGTTTTCAATATATTTCTAGTGATGTGAAAATCCTTATAGTTACATGGTAAAAACGTCAAATTCAGCTTTATGTTAAATATTAAGTTTTCATCATACTACATAACATTGTTTATTACATGTACATATTTCAAATCAATTTGTGCCTGTTTCACATGCCTATAATGCTATGAGTAAAGTGCCCACACACATAAGCAGCATGTCCTCAGTGAATGTAGCTTCACTTCCCACTTATGTTCAGTTCCCCTGGTCAGCTGGTTTGTATACCACAGCTTCCAGTCTGGTTAGACAGGCAGACAGACCCCTCTCTGTTGTTTTTCTGTTGTTTTGCTCAAGTTTAGGGGCAGTAAAGGGGCTTCTTCTGTTCTCTTCTGGGGCATTTATTATGGAGAGGCCAACACAACCTGATCGAATTAGACCAGGGAGGAGGAGACCAAGATCTGTTTTTCAAGGAAGCTAGGCCTTACATTTAACACGTGGTTATGTGCTGATTTAACCGATCAATAATATGTACAAAATGTGTTTCAGTTGTAATGGACACGGTATAGAACCCTGTGTTAATTAAGCAGAAAGGCCAGCATGGGGTAAGGTGACCAATCTGACACTGTCCACTTGTCAATTTGGCTTGGGCTGACACTTAAAAAACATGAGTGGGTTGTAATAGAGGATATTGAGACGCAGGGTGGGACTGCCATGATTTGCCATCTCAGCAGTGGAAAGGGGAAGTGGGTGAAGCGGTGGGTACAGTGCAGTTCAGAGTCTGAGGCAGAGATGGAGCAATGATGAGATGAGAGCGACAGATGAGAGGAAGAGAGGAGTGAGAGAGTGAGAGCGGGTCAGACAGTTGGGACAGCGCGCATAGAGCTGGTCATCTGATAACACAGTGGGTTCTGTTACACGGCTGCCACACACTCACAGGAAGTCTCCTTGTAGGTTTGCGCATGCACAGGGACATGTTGGGCCGCCCCATGACTAGGGATGTCAGGATTAATCGATTCATTGTGGTACTGGATGCCACAATAAAATAAGGATGACTTTTACAATGTATTTGTGAACATTTTAAGAAGCAATGTAAATCTCTGTATTAACATTTGTCATATTAATATTAGTAATTCAGATAATCTTATCCTCCAAAGTGCATTGGAGGAAGGAAAAATCTCTTATAACAATGTGAAACACTTAAGAATTTCATTATTTTTTGAATAATAGTATTGTCATGTTTTATTGTAATGCTACAGTTTATTGCCGTTGTGACATCCCTACACGACGAAGCAACATAGGTCCTACCAGTACCGTGTGTAAAGATATGCTAACACTTCCTGGTTGGCAGCGAGGCGGTGATAGAGCCTGTTACTCAAGTTAGAAGGAACTGTTGATGTGGTGTTATGACAATTGCTGCTATCCTCAAATCACATGCAAAGTCAAACACTTTCAAATATACATTTGACACCAACAACTTGTATTGTAGGCTAGTTGAATGTATTTTAAGTCGTAGTTCAAGTATTACTCAAAATGATAACTCTTACGCTATGTTATGTAGTATTATAGAGGCATGCTGGGATTTGGTTACCAGTGGCTATAGGGGTGGTTTTGTAGGAGAGGAACAAACACGAGAAAGCTAATGAAGTACCAGCAATAATCTCTTTCTCTTTCTTTTTTTATGTGGATTATAAAACCTGCACTAGTTCTCTCACATCAAACTTTGCCCCTCTTGTGTGTGGTTAGTGCCCTCTCCTCTTATTGACTGAGGTTACTCCAGGTAACTCAATGAAAGCTGAGTTTATCATTGACATCTGAGCCAGATTCCTAAGCCACCATAGGCTAAGGACTTATGAGTGTGATTTTAACGCCCTGCCTCGCCCACTACCTTTTCACTTGCTTTGTGTCTGTATCTTGGCATGGCTTCCTGGTTCGTTTTTTTTAGATCAGCTCTTACAACTACAGTTTTATCAGCCTCTTACTCTCTTCCTGCTTTGATGCCAAAATGGCCAGTCTGGTTTCCTTCCACTACTGGTTGCACTGAGTCACTTGAACATGATGCTTGCACAAAATCCACTTTCCTAGGAACGTCGACCCTTCCCCATTCTGATTATCTTGCAATATCCTTTTGGTTCAACCTTGAACCCTCTTCATCTGAATGGAGTAGATCCCTTGCACAGGGGCGTGTTACAAACAACAGTTGCCATAGAAGCAGTGGAGATACTGAGTGAAACAGGGACACAAGACCAATACACAGCAATGATAGGAACACTGTCAAGGGCTAAACACCTTGCTCTGTGCTACATGACTCTTGACTTTATCTGCCTCTTTACCTAAGAAACATCAGAGGTTGCACAGGGTTAACAGCTGCCTTTGTATTAAGGAATGACTGGTATGTAACAGTGACGATATAACATACTGGTAACGGATGAAAAAAGTGCTCAAGACAACCATTTCTGCTTCTGTTTTTTTTTTTAGGTTAAATGATAAGCAAATTTTATATATCAGAAATGGGTATGCATATGAGGAACGCGGAGTGAAATGAAACAGTCAAAGTGAAAGTGCTGTTCGCATAGGAGGCCGTTGGTTGTGGTGACTCTGCTGTCTCATTGTAATATCTCTCTCAGTAGATATATATGGTAAGGGGCAGAGGTACATTAAGGACAAGGTGGAGGTAATAAGGGCGGGACAAGTTAAACTGAAGTGACGGTTTGACTTGCAAAGCAGGCTCTGAAGCCCATAACCCAGGCGTGAGAGGAGGGCCCTACATGAAGTCCAGTGTCAGGGACACAGACAGCTGGGAGCTACATTGTGCTGGGCTGCAGGCTTTGTCACCCATAGGCATGAATTAGTGATAAGAAATGTTTCAAGCCATGAGGAGGTGTCAGGATCAGGTTTGTTGCACTGTTTCCTTTTCTTGGTCGTCTCTGCAGGTTATTCGGGGACAGGTGGCTCCTGTCGTCCCATGCCCTGCTGGCAGTGAGTGTGTGCGTGTTTTATCTCAGCTCAGCGTCTTTACCCTACAAAGCCGTGACCCAGGGTCAGCTGCATATGTAAAGGGGATAACACATACACAGCGTTCAGTGCAGGTGCTCTGTTTGTAAGAGAGAAAAGGAGGTTGCCTCTGGAGTGGATGGGCTCACAGAGATCTATTTCCACCTGCAGAGGACATGACCGGTCGCCATGTGCTTGCCCTCTCTGCTGCTCTCTGCTGCCTTTCTCAGCCAATCTCCTTCTCGTCACACCATGTTTCTTTGTCTTTGCCCTTGGTCTACCGAGATGAAGAGAGGATAGTAACATTTGCTACATTTGCTTCTGCACCAGCCACATTTCACTTTCTATTTGTATTAGAGTTTTATCATTATTAGATTGTAAAGTCAGCTGCCTATCAAGCCCAAACATAAACATCTTGTAATCATACTACAGGAAAGACTGATCCATAATTACAAAGTTAGAGTGTAAGAAATCTGTGTTAAAATAGTAACGTAAGTATAGGAGTAAAAAAAAGTATAGGTTGCAATTAAATGAACTTTTGTTAATTTGAATGTTTTTTTACTCTAATGTTTTGCCTAAATGTAAATCTGACCTACTTTAAGGATCTTAATCAGGAGGTACTTTGTTAAGATACCACCTTCCTCCTGAAGTCTTATAAAAGGCTTTGCCTAACTCTGACCTGTGGGCAGAGCTGACTCTGTGCCAAATCTAAAGTAGTGGAGGCGTTTAGGTGTTCTACACAAATAAACTGAATACAGCAGAGCGATACTAGAAAAGGTTGCATTCAGGTTGAAACAGCAAATGGCAGCCAGGTTAGGCAGGTTTGGTACAGGGGTGTAGCCTACCAACATACCAGGGCACAACTGAAGGAATGCCACTGGAACGGCTCATCTGTTTAGAGCAACATGCATTGCACCGCCTGCTGGGTTTCACAGCAGATGGAGCAAGATGGTTGTCCTACACATACATTTAAGAGCACTGGGATGCTATTGGCATCTCTGTGATGATGCTGTATTTGCTTGTGTGTTTGTTAATAGGGGAATTGAGGATGGCTTGTCCTGCTGAAACCCCCCTCCCACTCTGCAGGCTTCAGTCGATCATTTTAATCTCCCCCCTACACGTGAGCAAGGGGACAGCCTTTCCTGAAACTTGGCACACAGTACAGGGTGGGGTAACCAGCTCAGACCGGATTGACAACCTCCCTTTTTAATACGGTTCCCTCGCAGCTTGTTGCGTGTCCTCTTCCTCAGTTAGAGTTTTTACCGCAGGGTCTGTTCTGGCACTGGCGGCCCACCCCTCTTCTTTATTTCACCCCACACCACTCCCCAGCTCTAACCAACGCACAGTGCACATGCTGTACTGCCCAACTCCCAGCATGCACTGTAACCCCCACTGCCCTCTGCCTATCTGTCCTCCATGACCTCCTCCTTGGTTTCTTGCCTAAGTGCATGCACACACCCCTAGAGGAAGGTGTGTTTACAAAGAAATAGGCAACAACCACCTGCACAGGCAAGTGACAAATGGCAGTGTCTTGAGGAGGGGTTCCAACAGAACCTGTTGGGCAACTTGATAAATTGTCTTAGATGTACAGAAGCAATGTGATACCTATAGTGTACTCTTATTATAGTCTCAAAGTCGACCAACTCTTTTTGTTAGCCCGTTGCCCTTAGGTGCCAGTGAATTCCTGAATGAGACCACTCCCATCAAGCATATTTGCCTATAGCACATCTTTACCCATGCAAGGACACAAAGTGTTTTCACATTTTTTTGTATTGCCAGTCCACTACATTTAAAATGTAATTTTTAATATACCCTGTTCAGTCAAAATTTCAATGCTGGCGTACGTTAATGGGTCACTACTGATACTGGTACTATAGAATATTTTGAATGAATGTTAAGTTTAGTATTTAACATCTTAAGTTCTCCATTGGTTTAACATGATTTCTAACTGAAAATTCTATGATGCAAAATGACACAATCAAGATCTCTATTCTGCTTGTGGGACTGTGATATAAGTAGATAAGACAGCTTGGATCTGAGTAAATTCAATTAAAACTACTTTCGATATTAATTATCGGAACATAATAAGACAAATGTTCAGTAATTGCTAAGAAATAATACATTTTCTTCCTCCAAAGTCTGAACTCCAACCACATGCATTCCTTGACAGGACTGGCTGTTGACCTCGAGATTAAAAAGACCAAGATGATCATTTACCATCAGAAATTATTGAATGTCAATAATAAAATTTGATTAATTGCACAGCACTACTGTCTAGCACTACTGTCTACTTCAGTAGATTATATGGAATGTATATTAATGGCCTGTTGTATCTCTCTCTCTGTTGTGAGTGCAGACAGGCAGACGGACAGACGGCAGGACGGATACGCGGGTGGGGGCTGTGCTGGGCGGCTCGGCGGCAAGCTGGTGGAAGATGTCGTCCGGAGCCGGAGGGAGGGGGGGCAGACGGCTCAGGGGCACGGTGAACGTCGGTGGAGCAAGCCGAGGTGGTTGTGGAGAGGCCGAGGAGGGTTCAGTGGGCATCCCGTTCCCTGAGCACAGCGCAGACATCCTGGGCAGCCTCAACAAGCAGCGCCTAACTGGGCTGCTCTGTGATGTGCTCTTGGTCGCAGAAGACCGTGAGTTTCCCGCTCATCGCTCCGTCCTAGCCTCTTGCAGCTCCTACTTTCATAAGCTCTTCACTTCTGGGGCCGCAGCTGACCAACAAAACATCTACAACATTGACTTTGTGGCTGCTGAGGCTCTGGGCGCGCTGGTGGAGTTTGCCTACACAGCCACACTGACGGTCAGTCACAACAGCGTGGCTGACATCCTTGCTGCCGCACGCCTTCTGGAAATCCTTCCAGTCCAGGATGTCTGTACTCACCTACTAGACACAAAAGTGCTCTCCCCATCGGTAGGAGACAACTTCTAATAATTATTAAAAACTATAATTATAGGTTTTCGCCAAATACGTATCAAAACAAAAAAGATACATTTCTTCTTCTAGAAACAAGGCATTTTCTTTAATACGTCAACACATTAATTGTTTTTAATGTAAATGTTAAAGCTGTAAAATTTAGACAAGTTAGTCCTACTAGGCAGGTGAAGGTGAAAATGTATTGTAGAGATTCATGTTTGTGAAAAATCTGTAGTTTAACCTGTGGTTATGAGGTGTCTGCCTAGTGTTTGCACCAACCATGTATTAGTCAAGCAGAGGAGAGCTTATATCATCGTTAGTTTTTCTCACTAGGCCTGAAACACACCCACAGCTTTAGGGTTTCTTCAACACTTACTCATGCTGAACCAGTAATGTGTTGGAGTGTTTAAGGACACACTGCTCTTCAGCGGACTGCAGACATATCAGGGCCATACTCACTATCATATCTGAATTTAATAAACACTACTTCATAATAATAATAATAATAAACTTGAATGCATGACCTTCAGTGGCACAAAAATGCTGTATCTTTGATTTGTACATCTCTGTACATTCACTTGTTAGAGATAAACGTAGTACAATTATCAGATGTTTGGTGATTAGATCACCTCTCCATTTAGTTGAAACGGCCCTTGACTCTTTAGGAAAACATCTCTGCTTGTATCACTTGTAGCAAAGAGATGAAAATATTCTGTATAGTAAATGTCACTATTGATTACTAATTTCCCCTATTTACATTTTCACATTGCCAATGGTTTTGGGCTATGTTTGTGTAATCTTAAATGTCTTGTTTGACGTGCTCCTTCTTTCTTGTCACTATTTGTTAATACACAGATGGATTGTGATCAGAAGGATGGCGATGAGGGCAAAGGTTGTGTTGGCCAGGACAAGGGAAACCGTGTGCGGGCCCGTGAATATTTAGAGTCTTTCCAGAGAGGGGTTCACTGGAGCAGCAGCTGCAGCACACCGGAGCTCAGGGACCTGCCCACACACCTGCACTTTAACCATGGTAACGGGGGAATACCTAGTAACGGGGTATTCAGTGGTCCGGGGGAGTACTACTCACCCCTCGCCTTGGCCCTGGCCCCCGCCCCAGCCCCCAAAGAAGAGCCAGAAGACGAAGATGACGATGAAGAGGATGATGATGATGGCGACACAATTCAGGGCAATGGAGCAAGCCTCACTTCAACATACTACCCTCCACCTCAAAATGGCCACTACTATCTTCCTGCTGAGTCCAGGTTGGGGCAGGAGGCAGAAATAGAAGATGGGAGCAAAGAGTTGATGGTGAGGGAGAGGGGTCCAGCCAGTGCCCTCCTGCAGCAGATGATGGACTCCATAGAGAGGCAGAAGAAGCGTGTACTGGCTGGTGAGGACCTGGGGGACGGGGATGAAGCTGATGTGGAATTTTACTTGAATTACTTTAACAGCACGCAGCATGAGGATCCTGCTTCTGCTGCTGTGACACAGGGACAGCAGCCGCTCTGGTTGTCACGGGGCAGTACAGGTCCAGATCGAGGAGAGAGAGCCACAGGGGAGAGAGGTGGCACGGCTGGAGGGGCAGGGGGTGAACGAAAAATGCGCTCTAAGGCCTTCCAGAAGTGCCCCATTTGCTCCAAGGTCATCCAAGGAGCAGGCAAACTACCCCGCCATATCCGAACGCACACGGGAGAAAAACCTTATGAATGCACCATCTGCAAAGTGCGCTTTA
This sequence comes from Rhinogobius similis, assembly GCA_019453435.1. Classification (NCBI taxonomy): domain Eukaryota; kingdom Metazoa; phylum Chordata; class Actinopteri; order Gobiiformes; family Gobiidae; genus Rhinogobius; species Rhinogobius similis. Next base: position 15,046,694 of record CM033623.1, on the reverse strand, counting down.
CCAGGTAAGCCCAATTAATGAGGGGACTACCCCATGTCACATGTACTTATGGTCTTGGACCTGGCACTGTACACAAATCACCCAGCAGTGGTAAACACAACAAAGCCAACAAGAGGGATTATTAGCACTAACCAACTTAGCTTTGTATTAAGCAGGCATTAAGCTAGTGTTGTCATAGACATTTAACCAGTGTTTGATGGCAGCAGCAGTTACACTTATTGAAATGGCTAGTTCAATACTCCAATGCTGTAGTCATATAGTTGTAATGGTCTATTTTATTATCACAGACTGCTTTGCAAAGTCCTGGGATTTAACATAGGGGTTAGATAAAACAAGGCTTGGCCTCTGTAATTTTATCTAGAGAAGGGCAGCTATAAAGCACTGTGTCCTGATATAGAGGGGACTACTGGCCCCGGATGGTCCGTGATCTCTATTGAAGTAATTTGAACTTTTGATCTCTGGTTATGTTGATTATTGCCCATGGCAGAGTAGTTAACACACACCCCTCTCTGTCATTCCTTTACCTCTCTAATGAAATCTGCCATGTGCCTCTCTGATGAATGTGGCAACTTCCCAGCAAGGGACTTGAGCAGTTTCCCTTTATTTCTTTGTGTTTTCCTTGAAATGATTCCTTTAATTAATTAATCAGTAGACTTGTGCTGGAAATAGATGTGGTTGGCTACAAATACTTAGAAGTTGAACACGTGAGGGAGGGCCAGTCCTGTGTCTGAATCCACTGGCGGTGGGAAGGGGGTATTGTAATCTTAATCCTGTTTGATCAGGGTTAAGAGTGTGCCTCACACGGTAATAAATCACTCCTGTCCTTTAAATAATTCACCTCTGTCAGTGTGCCACATCGTTCCTAAGCTTCTGTGTGTCCCTGCCTCCAGTAATGTTTCCTATCAGATTTGTCCTACCCTTTTGCAAGCATCATAGGAGCACCAGAATATGTTTAGTGGTATGTGTGTTCGTTAACTAAAGTTTTCTGGGTTAGATGCTTTTGCTCTTGGGAATAAACACCAAAGACTAAAACTATAGGTTTACTTTTGCCACACATAATTTGTAGAGTTATATTTCAAATAGATATACATAGCTCTTTTTAAAATGTTTGAATACTGCACTTACTGCAGTTAGTATGTTAAATATGCAAGTTTGCAAATTTACTGATTTTACTGAACTCTAATATGTCTAAAAAACAAAATTTTCATCCTCAGAGTATCCAACAATCCAATAATGGTCATTGGGTCATAACATAAAAGTAAACATAAAAATGACTTTGAAATGACTGTATTTGTATCAGTTCTGAGGTAACTTTATTTACACCCACAGGTAGAACTGGTTTGTACTTTGGGCGCCGTGTCTTCATGTTGTTTATTGTGAATCATCTTCTTATCTGGTCTTTTCAGGCAGGACAAGCTCAAGGTCCACATGAGGAAGCATACAGGAGAGAAGCCTTACCTGTGTACACAGTGTGGAGCAGCATTCGCTCACAACTACGACCTGAAGAATCACATGCGTGTGCACACTGGCCTGCGGCCTTACCAGTGCTCCAGCTGCTTTAAGACATTTGTTCGCTCAGATCACCTACATCGCCACCTCAAGAAAGATGGTTGTAACGGCATTCCCTCCCGTCGTGGCCGAAAACCCCGGGTGCGAGAGCCTGATCTCCTGGATGCCCCTTTGAACCTGCTGAGCCCCAGTTTGGACTCTGGGGCAGCACCTCGTGTGGCCCGGGGCCGGCGGCGCTCTGAGGCTAGCTTTGTGGCTGAGCGGGAAGAGGGAGCTGAGCCTCACACACACAGTCCTCCGCTGCAGCCACCGAGACGGGACGCAGGGCCCTGAGACTGCAGCGGAAACAAGGACACACTGCTGGACACCAGTCACTCTGCACCCTGTGAGACAGGACAGAGTGAAGAGAGGAAAAACATGTTCAAAGACAAACTGAAAAACAAAACACAATATTCCTCTATAAACCAAATCAGGGTGTCGGAAAATCTAATCTTTGTTGTTTTTTTTTTCTTTACTAGGAATTGGAGTAGTTTTGCAAGCACTTGAGTTTTCTGTTGAAGAGCAAAAGAACGCTTCAGATCTGAAACCCATGACGTCCACTTTCTGGGTCATTCTGTATACTTTATGATATTTGGGGTTTTATACATTGGCACTTATATGCTTAGCCAAATGTATATTAATTACAAAAACTCAGCAACTATGCAGTTGATTTAGATTTTATTGGTTTTGTCCTCAAAGCCTTCAAAGCTCTAAGCAAGGTGTCAGGCACCTTCTGGCTGCTGTACGGGTGAAACAAGGACAAATCCGTGAAAACTCTTTTCTATTCTTTTGCAGGTCTGAAATGTACAGTTACCATAGAAACTACATTGCCACAATATGGCATATGCAAGAAAAAAATCTGATGCAACAGTTTTCACAAAAAATGTTCCAGAAAGAATCAGAAAAGGGTATGATTGAAGTGTTACTTACTCCATAAGATGTTTAGAAATAGATCATTAGTCTTATTGCAAAACAATTTTGCATTGAGTCAAATCCACGTCATTGGGGGCTCGTTAGTTGCAGGGTGGAGGGTTTGTGTTTTTAAAAGCACTACCATTGTATATTTTGGCTTGACTACGTTGCCTCTTTTCCCTCCATATCCTGCAATTTAATTATTTCTTTTTTCTTTCATTTTGTCTTAATTTTGTTCTTTATTGTGCTGACTGCTTTGGGTACTTGACACTTTATAATTGTATAATTGTATGTATATATAGCAAGTGGTAATATGACATGGGTCCCCTCTTAATGCTGAGGTGTACTTACTAATCGGGTTTTTCCTCTTAGGCTTGATGTCTTATTTCACGTGTGTGAACAAGGCTAACTGTATGAATGTCTGAGCATAAAGTCGCCCAGTAGATTAAAACTGATCACTTGATAATGGAAAGGATGGGAATGAAGAGGATGAATGAATGTGCTTAACTATGTGCAGTTTTCGGTCCTTGTGCGACAAGGAGCGGGTAGCATTTAACCAAAAGCTGGTTAAGAGAATGGCAGGGAGGCCCAGTGAGAGAATTAAAGAGTATGAGGAGTACATACGTAGACAAGCACCTTTTCTATGTTTGCACAGCTTTACTAAAGATATCCAACAGTGCAAAGGTATATTTAAAGCAAGTGGGCTGGTGCTGGAGGGGAGTGAGAGGTAGGTTATGTATCATGCTTATTCCAATCTTTTTTGCCCTAGGGACCACACAACCGTGAGGCAACCTGTATGATGAAGAGAGCAATAAATACCTGTACAAGTCGCTTGGCCAAATAGGAGTGCAGCTGCAGCTCGCTGAGGGGGAGGGGCGCAGGGAAGGGAGGGGGATCTCACAATGTCTGTTGCATTCCAAAAAATAATCTCCCCAGCTCACTCAGCCACGTTTCCAGGCAGGAGGGGATCAGATCAGGCCTTTTCTCTCTGCCTCTGTAGTCCTGTTATGCCCCTGAACCAGCCTGAGGGGGAGTTATTAAGGCCTGGTTTTAGAGAGAGTGAGATGCCTGGTCCCATGTCTTTTGTATTTACATGTGTGTGTACATTTGTGTGCGTGGCAGTCAGTGTGCGTGGGTCCCTCTGGCCACATCATCACTGTTTGAATCAGACACGGCCTGTTCAAACACGCACCCTAGGCTGCTCGCCCCCATGCACTTTCTCTGTCTTGACACACACGCAGGGGCACTGGGGCCAGGCATACCCCCTGTGTTGTGGGGAAAATGATACAACTAAGAACTTGTATACTGTAAAATAATGTATTAAAAAAAACATCTCAAATATCCGATGTTGATGTTAAAATGGAACATAAGAAGCCTTTAAAAAGTTTTGTTTCCCCTCTCAGTCAATCTGTAGTAGAGCTGTAGCCCAATCATCAGTCCATGGCACCTTAATGGGAAAGCAGGGGAATGCACTTTGTTACTGAGGAGGGAGCGCTTTTGTCAACGAAACGGGTACTTTTTAAGTGATCCAGTTGCATTTGAGATCAGTAGCATCTTGTGCACTGATTTAGTTCAGGTTGTGTTGATGAGCTGCCAAATAACTGAACTGTTCAGATCTCTAAAAGAGAAACCAGTTCAGATAAATGTTGGGTTTGTGACCTTAAAAAAATATATATATATATTCCAACTGATTGCACTTGAAGGTAGATACTAAAATTTGGACCATTTATCTACACATCTTAATATAAAGTGGAGGTTTAGCTAATGAAAGGGCACTACTAGACTAGTGTGTGTGCACTTGCCTTGCGTGTGCACAGGCGTGCGTTACTGGCTGGCAGGCTGGAGGGTCTCAGGACAAGCTTGGATAAACAAACTTCATGTCTAGCCCATCTGTTCACCAGCTCCTCTCATAACTACACTCTCTCTCAGAGGAGCGGCAGTGATAATAGACCACGGTACCACAGAAGCAAAAATGCTTTATCGTAAAACAGTTCATTGAACAGTTGCTTGTTTACTTTACAGTTCTCTGGGTCCAGATTTGCCTAATTCATCTTTTAAAGCTTATTGGCCATTGTTGGCAAGTGTAGTTTCTATTTTGCTTGGATGTTTTGATATACATAGTCAGAGGTTTTTGCACAGTGCGGCAGACCAATGCAGATCTGCTCTTCTTTGATCTTTGTGGAAGGCGGTACTTGGTATGGGTCACACAAACCCATTTAGTCTCTGCATGTCTTTAATTTTACATCACCTGTTGGCACTTTTTGAGCCATTTTTGTTTCTCTGGACTATATTGTCATGTAGAAAGTCTTACATGTGTTGATTAACCAAAGCTCTTGTCCCCAACTATTGACCATAGAAAGGACTTATGTAGAGTAGATATATTAAAAGTGTGTTTATAATTCATCCAGACTGGGCTACGCAGATAAAGCCACGTGCAGTTGCAGTCCTCTTGAATATATATGCAGAAATGTGTGTGGAGTCAGATATCTACTTGAGTTTACTTTTTAACGCTCTTTTTGTCCTTGTGGACGATAGAATCAGAGGTGTAAGGATGTATAGTTATTGTTTCTTGTTTTCTAAAAGTTGAGTTGTGCTACAGCTGTTTTTATTTCTTAACAATATGACATGGTTGTATGAATGTGGGTGCGCGTCGGGGTCAGTGTGTGGATTGCTGTGCCAGGAGGGTGGGTTAAAGGGTGCTTGGGTGGGGTTATGGATACAAAGCCTGACAGCACTGGAAATGGTGCTTAAGCTGGGAGAGCAAAAGTTTGCACTAATGTTAATGTCCTTGTCCTGCTTATGGGAGAAGGCCAAGAGACCACCAGCCACCTGCTAATTAGCATTAGCTTACGGCAGTGTGGTAATACTCAGTGGTCTCACAAAGAGTCCATCCGCTCCATGGAGATCTAATCAAAAGACAGATCATATGAAATTCACATTCAACAATAAAAACCAAAGCATAAAACACTTGTTAAGCTAAATAAATATATGGTTCACAGAATGTAAATGTCTGTTCTATCTCAAGAGATTATAAACTACAATTAAATAATCACAGCAGACCCTCACTATTGAGTCACGATTGCATGTTCATTCATTAAGGAGGTATTTGTCTTGATTTTCCATAACTATTCTTTTCAGCCATTTTAATCTATGGGGGATATCCAAGCTGATTAATGGAAAGATCAATGGTTACATGGTGATTTAAACAGTACATGATTTGGTGACTGGTTTAAAAAAAAACAAAAAAAAACTGTTTCACAGCTGGAGCAGTCTGGGGCTATGTAAAAGTATCTGAGCAGCTTTAAGCTTGTGTTTGTATTGATAAAGACAGTGGTATTGTCCAGTGTGGGGCTGAGGCTCACTACTATGAAAACTGCAACATTAAAGACTGCAGTGTGCCTTACACTCAAAACTACACCCTTTGTCCAATATTTGTACCATAGACCATTGATTGAAACCAAATTATGAAAGCTTTGGCTCAGCATTGACATTGTTTAAGTCAATTGTAAAGCTTTACTTTGGAAATATTAATGAGCAGCCACAACTCCAAAGCTGTGTCTGTCTCGCCTTTGTGGCTCCAAACGCCTCAGCCCCAGACCAAGGTTTCTCTGACATGGCTGTCTCAATCTTTGTGGTTTTTTATTGACCTTGGTGTTTTTTTTAAATTATCTGTAAGGCCACAAAACAATCAACATCAAAAAAGTGATAACTGACAATAACCATTGGTGTGTATGGTGACACAACGGGGACTGTTAGCTTTGCAATCTTGCAGGACACCTGATACTGTGTTTTGTGTGTTTTCCATTGAGCTTGAGATTCACAGCAAGACGAGTGCAGCATATGCAGGACGGCACTATGCACAGCATGGCTCTGGCACTAGCACAGGCAGCCCTGGGTCCTTCAGAAGGCCGGCAGCTGTCTATTGGCTGCTTTCAAGCCAAGAGGGGGCAGTTTGCTCTTGGAGTCTCTCACCATCTCTGGGGATGTAAAGGTGGCCACAAAGAAATGCAGATTTAGGGCTATTGGCTGTAGATTTCAGGGATGACTAAAGACAGAGCAGGTGACCGACTGTTTACTGACCAATACATGTGTGTTTTGTCTTTTCAAACAAGGGGAATCCTATGGCCACAGATTTGATTACTAATGTAAAACACAGGAGGTCACCACGGAGACTGCTGATCTCTTTTGTTTCCATGTACTTCTCAGGTGGAAAATACACAGCTATGCATTTAATTTGATGTCTGCTTATTATTGTATGGCTCGTTGCCCTATGTTTATGCCTTTCTTGTTCACAAATTTATTCAATCTATTACCTACCACACAAGTTGAAGCTAGATTATTTTTGTCCAGTGGCTGTGACCAGCATTTCTCTCTATTGATTTAGTGATGTTTGCTGGAAGGAAGGAAGCCACAGGAGAATTCTATAAATGTCCATTTTTAAAAGATATATTAGAAAAGCACAGAGCATGTTCTCTTACTTTGCTCCTGTCACCTTACTCTCTGGATTTGTAGCTCTGTGGCCTCTTTGATCCGGGATCACAGACCAGCCAAGAGAAAAAAAGACCATTTCAGTTTTCAGCCATCTAAAGTCATTTAGGAAACATTCCATAACTTCATACTGTGATTCCCACTTTGTAGTGTTTGGCTGGGAAGTTGGAGGCAGCAGACACATTCGATAGGTTCATGTTGGCTGTACCTGTCTGCCCCACTCATTCTGCATCTGTGTGCGAAAAACTCATATGGACACTTCAAAAGGCCTGGTGTACCGCTGTCCAACTGCCTTTTTCAGCTTCTGCGATTGTAACTTAAAGCACTTTGTCAAAGGCCATCCTGAATTTTGTATGCTTTTATTTTATGGTTATCACTATTGTTTATGTTGTTCCTGTTTATTGTTCTCTTAAAGCAAATTATTTAAATGCAAAGAATATATTTAGATTTTAAAGAAACTTGAATATGTGGTCTCTGGATAGAAGGTGATTGATGCTGCCACATCATCTGGACATTAATACAAAAATCCTCTAACCATCTTTGTGAATTATAATGCATATCCACACAACATACCTGTCTCAAATCTGTTTGGAAGAAGGTTGTTTAATCTTATATTTAGAAATGATTTTGTCTTGAATTATAAACCTTTTAACCGTTGCAAATTTTCTGAAAAGGCTATCTGAACTGAATGTTGAATGACTGGTGTGTGTATCCACTGCAGAATATCCTTTTCTGCAATAACACACTATTTGTACTCAGAGGCTGGGTTGGATCCATGTAGATTTTGATGGTTGTGAAAATGAACTGGCAAAAATATTTCAATAATTATGGCCTTTACATCATTGTTAAATACCAGATGATAAAGTATTGATTACAAATATGCTTTCAATGAGTTTGTACTTGGAGAGACACATACTGCATAGGTTTATTTGTAACTGTGATTATAACAGAAAAAGACAAATATTGTAGCTTCTTGAATCATTATACAGGTATATTTTTAAAGTATAAAACTAAAATTCTGTCGACAATGACAGAAATGCTGTTAATTTTAATCTGTACATCAACTGAATTGCAGATTAAAGTGCTTTTGCCTCATTTTTCAGACACTTAATTTTCACATATTTCAGTGTGCACTTCCTTTTTAACAACAACCCCCTTTCCTAATTATTTCTTATTAATGTAGACTGTCATACATGTTGAAAGCTGCAGGGGACTAAAGGAGATTTGGGACAATTTGCACTTTTTGGCGACAAAAAGAACTTGTATATGAGACCACTAAATCCACACAGTCTAACCATAAAATTCCGTTTTGTGTCATTTTTATTGTTTTTTTTTTTTTTTTTTTATGTCTGGCATCTGGTTGTCTGGTTTAAAGAATATAACATCTTTCTATTAAAAACAATGGTTGTAAAACATGTGGACTGTTCATTTATGCTCATATTCTTCTTTTTCTAACTGATGTTACTGGAGCTATAGAAAAGATGTTTTAATAACATTCTATAGGCCTGAAATATAACATGTAAACGTGGATGTTCTTATAATTATTAATGTGTTTGAAATTGATAGTAATAAGTTATTTTATCTAGATTTTAGGTCAGAATTTTATCATCGCACCAATGCACATCCAGATAAAAGCTACAACTCCAATTATACATTTTTATTGGGAGTATCTTCCCATTTTATACACACAGTAAAGCAGTTGTTTTCACCTGCTAATACTTCTCCTCACGCTCTCTGTCCGTGTTAAGCTTAGTACAGTTCCGCAGAGGTGCCAGGAGGTGGCAGTATAGTAGCTGTTTTGATCGTATCAAGATACAAGGACCATGGCCAGGATATACACAACACTGTTGCTTCCTCACGATGAAATACAACCAGGTTATGAACCATTGAAAATGATTTCCAATGCCGTTTAAATGTATTAGAAATGTGTCATGTTAATTATGCATAGCCTGTATTGTATGTCAATTAATAGCGACAAAGTGTCTTTGCATATATTTTTTTTGTTTTTTCTCATTGTATCACAGGTTCAGTGGCAGAGTGTGGACCACAAGCTTGTTGTCACCCAGTCTTCCTGTTTGTCTCAGTCCTTTTCCCCAAGGCGATCCTTTGGGGTGACAGAGGTCATCGAACAGCTCATTAACCCCACCCCAACAGCCCACACAGAGCTGCAGTCCCGGGCCCCTCACACGCGCAAGCACACACAAAAACACACACTCACACACACACTCACTCACACACACACACACACACACACACACACACACACACACACACACACACACACACACACACACACACACACACACACACACACACACACACACACACATACAGTTATAAAGCTTCACTAATGGCAGTTAAGTCGACTTAAGCCCACTCTGAGCAGGATGCTTTCAGGGACCCACCATGAGACACAAATGTATAATGTTGTTTGTAATATCCATTTTGCTTTGTTATTTTGTAAGAAAAGCAAAAAACAAAACGTTATCACTTGTAAGCTTTTAAAATGAACCTTTTTGAATATAGAAAGGCTGAGATCATGCAAACACCTCACTGACAGAGGAACAGTTTTGTTTCATATTGGAATCAGCGTATATACTGCCCAGCTAAAATGACACAAGCTTTTATCCACATTTATTTCTTATTTAGTTGCAGTTAATATACGTCCACCTTTTCACCTCAACTATATAAGAAACAATTATATTTTTTACAAGAAACAACGCTCCCAATAATGCCACTATATTTGGTCTTGTGGTGGCTATATTTATTTAATGACCAATTTAAGACTTTAGCACTACATAATATAATATATCACATAATAATTTTGCCTATCACAAGAAGATGAAATATCTTCTTTGATGGGAACCTGTTAGGCAGATGTCTTTGGGCTCCAAATCATTAATTGTTTGTGAGGCATCTAAAACGCAGTGGGATAGCGGTTATTTTCCATGTTCAGACATCCCCGTTGTAGTCAAAACATATTGGATAAGAGGAACAGCAACCCTTCAGGGGCTGCAAGATGCCTGGGAGCTGTAGTCTGCTGTCCCGAGGTATTATTCACTTCTCACTGTGTGCCTAAATGTGCACACGAGTGCTATACTGCAAAATGTACAGTTTACATGTTGGTGTGAAGTGTCTACATGTGCTATTACACACATGAAGATTCACAGTAAATGAGCATGTTATTCCTCTCTCAACAACACAGGCTGCAAGAATGTAAAGCAGAACGGTGCACACAATAGGCTCATTCTTTCATGCACACCTTTCTCGAGGGATATAAAAAGACCCCTTCCTCTGTGCACACTGGGACATGAGTTTCATCTAAACTAGCTCCGTCCTCAATAAACCCACGTGAGTGTCTCTGCAGTATAGATTTCAGTTCCTCCTAAGGTGTATTTTGTCCTGATCAGGTGCTTAAACTGCTCAATATGACAATAATTAGGCAGCACTAGAGACATGTGTTCTTTCTTATGTTGATAAGGGACATTGACCTTTAACCTGTGCACCCTGCAGCCCCCAAGCTCTCTCTACGCGCCTCAGATGCCCCTGGCCAACTGCCCCCCACTCGCACCGTCCCCTGTCAGTATCCAGCTCTCGGGGAGGAGAGAGGAGGAGCGGCCAGGCTTGGAGCCTCGCCTGCGGACATCACTGCCTCTCCCTGGAGAACAGGGACTGAGGTGCCTTTAAACCACTGCGGCAAAAACCTAACCAAAACCCTGCAGTCATTAATATGCAAAAATGCAAATGAGAAGGTAATTAAGAGCTGGAGCTCTCTGGAGGCTCTTTGATTGCTAATGAATTCTAATCTGCAAAGAAAGGGGGAGGGGAGCCGAAAAAAGATGAAAGAAAATTGTAAAACAACAAAAAGAGAATCTTTATCCTAATATTCTTCTACGAGAACATTACCTGTATTCTCCTGTGGGTGGACGAGTTAAAGATGCATATGTTTATGTACGTACTGTCTATAGAAAGAAGCGTCATCTTCTTGAAGGTTAACAAACAAATATATGTTCATAGTGCTGTTTCATCAAACATCCTTTTGTTTCTTCAGCTTTTCTGTGCTTGCGAGTGTATTTTGATGTAGATTGCTGTTGAGGATACCATCAATAGACAGATATGTGTCTGTGTTGGACACAGTGTGGTCATTGTGAAGGTTTAGCTAATTAGAGGAGGACATGACAGGCTTGCAGACACTTTTGACCAGGAGCTGGAGGAGAAAATAGAAGGTCAGATATCTTAACAGTGTGTTCTTTGCTGCAATAGCAGCTGTGTGCTGAAGTAAAGGAGATGTCATTTCATCACTTGTGTGAGCCATAACACATCCCCACTTCCAGTCCAGCTCATTCACTGTGTCAGTACCACAAACACACATGCACACACTGCTGTTATTGTTGTTGCAGTGCTCCCACGACACCAACAAGCTCCCCCTCCCCCACACAGCCCCACATCTATCTCCTCTCCCTCCTGTCCAGGGCAGCCCTGACATGCCTACTTCAATTGATTTAGGGGCAGTTCAGCTCCTGATCTGATTGTTATCATATGACTTTTTGCAAGCTCCCACTTTAATAAAATAGTGCTGTGTTATTTTTTGATTTGGACAGAAATGTCTTTGACACTCCTGGTTCTATATGCCCGTGGCCTTTCCTTACTCCACCTTCCCATTCTTCATGTCTGTGTTCATCTAAAGCAGGTTTAACCTCAGCTCCACGGTCTGGTGGTGGGCTTCTCGATATCCCAGCTTTGTAAACAGGAAGCTGCTGCTCTGTTCACTGTACCTGAAGTGTGGGTGGCAGAACAGGGGCACCCATACAAATGCACAATAATGGGAATCCAAGATGACAGGGAGGGGTCCCATAAAACCACCCTGAGAGAGAACAGAGGAAGAACGCCATCCACAAAAGCCATTGTCAAATGAGAATAGACAAAAGCCAAAAACGATGTTGATTTAGTTTTGCCTTTTGTAAATAGATTGTTGATTTGCTTCATGCTTGTCTGTCTGAATTGGATCCTGTCTCAAACTGTAGTGTTTGGGAGGATTAATGTCACGAACAATCTCTCAAACTCATTTTCTTTTGCACTCTGCGAGAATTACTGTTTGGGATAAAAGAGAAAGTGCTGCATTTTCATCCAAACCCTTCATTTTGGGGGTGCATAAAGTTAGTATGGCCCAGTCAGTGATGCCTTTTTAACATTTCTGTTTTGATAGCAGGAGTACATGCAGATACACAGTCCTCGTTTGTTCCAAAACAATTGCTCTTCTTCCCAATTATTGCATAACCTTGTGGACTATTGCCATGGTTTGCTGTTATTGTTAGCTGTCTGTTAATATTGTATTCCTGAAGCTGCATGGAGATTGTGTAGGCTTACATTTATTTGTGAACTGAAGAAATCAAAGATAGCACTTAATCCACAATTTAAACTTGATGTCCGAAGGGCAGCTGTAATGGTTTGTGCCACTAACCTAAAATATTACCACATTTGAAATCTTTCATTCATTCACAAATATTTACAACAGTCAAATATTTTAAGTATTATGTCAAACAAGACTTTTTATTTATTTATTTTTTTTTACAAGAATTTTTATGGTGGGAGTTTGTGCTGTTCTTTTTTTGTTTTTTTACATATTTAACAAAGCCAACATTTTTGACATCCTGTACATTTTTACATTGTTATTAAAAGTCAAATTAATTTACTGAATTTTTAATGATCTTGTCTTTTTGGTGTATATATATATATATATATATATATATATATATATATATATATATATATATATATATATATTTTTTTTTTTTTTTTTTTAAATTACAGACAAATTCCAAAAGCGTCATGATTTATCTGACAGAAATTGTAAAATTGACCATGTTAAATGTGTGGCTCCATAACGCATTCATATTTCATCTTACAGAATAATACTTTTCCATAAAGTTGTTTTGCCTTGTTTAACCCCCTCACTGCAGCGTTTGGACAAAAGTTAGTGAATGTGGTTTCGTGCCAGGCCAGCTGTAATGGGGGGGAATGCTTGGAGTTTATCACAAGCCCAGCAAGTACAACACATAGATTCTCCCCTGTCTCCTCCCCTTCAGAATAGACTGGAGCATGGGCACTCCGCCAGCATTATCAATCTATCCACTCCTACCCTCTCTAACTCTCATTGGAGTACAGCTTCCAAAGGGGCAAGGAAGCATGAATCATGGCTCGACTATGAGAAACCTCCAAATACATGTGTTGTGTGGGCCAAAATCACTTTGTTACTTTGCTGTTGATAACATTCCGGCATTTGCCATTGCAGCTGTGAGAGGAAGTGTTTAGGTGGAGTCTATGTGAGGAAGGAGGGATTCTTCTTGGTCTTGGCCTAGTTTTTTTTCTCTTTTTTTCTTTCTTTCCCTTGTCTGATGAGAAACCTGTGTGCACCTCTGCCCTTCCCCCACCCAAACCTAAGCCTCTACTATTACAGGCTGTGAGGGGCGCAGTGTGGAGCGAGGTGAGCAGCTTGCCTCAACAGCGATCACAGAGTGCATATGTGCTCTGCCTACTCTGTCTTTACTTGTGTAGAATGTGTGTGGTGTGATATAACCCAGTGATGCAGCTCTGGCGCTGCACGGCTGGTTTCACACGAGCTGAGGAGGATGCCATTGAGTGCTAAACATGTATAGCATGTGACAATGTAGAGACAAGTAGAAAAAATTACTGCAATATAGTAGTTTTAAAACAGTAAATATGCAAAGTAGGTCTACCCTCTGTCCACATTTTGAAATAATTAGTCAGCACTGTAATAAAAAATAAAGAAAAAAAGTGCCTAATTAGTGTTTGGACTTTGAATATGTATTTAATTACACAATACTGAACTTTAAATGTATTTTGTAACGTATACTTAATCAGAGCACTTGATATTCTTTGAATATTTTCACATTGAGTTCTGAACACCACCAAATGATGACCAAATAATAATAATAATAATAATAATAACAACAATAAAAACTATAACATTTTGACAAGATTTAAACATTAAAGTCATTACGTAATTTAGATGTGAAAATCTCAAGTAAACAGATTAATTATCTTGATAAAATAACTTTTGTTTATTGCAAAATATAGGCCTGCGAATTTTAAGTACATACCAAGTGCCTTTGTCTATCTGTAAAATTGGAAAATAACATCAGATACCAACCACAGCTGCCTGATTTTTTTGCAAATATCTGATGGCATTATAGAGACACGTTGTACAAAATCTAATAGATTTTAGACTTATTTTCATGTGGAAAAACTGGTGATAAATATGCACACAATTTTATTATTTATTTCCGAGGTCTTCACTAAACCATATTATTTAGAGTGTCCTAATTCTACAAAAAAATCTTTGTCTTTGTCATTAACTAGGCTTATAGCAGATTAATTATGTGTGACCCTGTTTAGCATTGCATTAAATAATTAAATAAATAAATAATAATAAAATTATATATATATATATATATATATATATATATATATATATACATACACCGACACACACACACACACAAATATTATTTCTCTCTTTTCCCTCTGATGCCTCCTGCCTGAATGTATGTGTTTACGTTTATGTAACCCAAAGTGTGTGTACATAAATGGATATTTCATTATTATGCACAAATATGACCGATTAGCACCAATGTGCCAAACATATGCTAATTTTCTACGTACATCTGTCATTAATTACAGCTATGGAGCTGGGAATGGCTGGAAGGAATCACCCAGGGCATGTGCGACAGTATCCTCTGCCACTCATGTCCATTGTGATGTGAACGTATGTCCAGATAATAGATGACATGGTTAGTTGTTTTTGTTGAGTCCAGGCTGGATAATGATGCAGTCGTTATGAGGTTACCATGTGGCACATTACCCAGAGTTATATTGTGATTACAGTAACGTCCTTTTATTGTAACAACATGTTCAGACCACTGTGCTTTTTAAGGGTAAAATAGAGGATGCAGTGCCCATAGAAAATGAATTAAAGTGAATCATAATTTCCGAATAAGCTATTACATATAATGTAAAATAAACTGGAACATGACTTCAACAACAAAATCTTTTTTTCCCCCTTACTTTTCTTTTCAGCTTCCTGTTGCACAACTAATTTACATAACAGTTTAGGCTTTTGTGTCAGTTAGATGCACTCAGTGTGAGGTGGCTGAAGTATCGTGTGTTTTTATTCTTTTTCTGCTGCCCCTCCCTCTCTTCAGCCTGGCTGCCCTTGTACATGCACTCCATGTCAGACCCAGCTGTTACTACAAACTACTTGGAGGGCTTACAAGCCTCATTGCTAATACTGACAACAGCATTCTTACCCGAAGCTTAAAGTCTTCTGGAAAAAGTGAGAATATGAAGGATTTTTCTGTGTCTGCTAAAATAATCATTTTCCCTAACAGATGTTTCCACCTGTTTAAATTTTAATCTTTTGATTCTTACGTCCCCATGTACGATACATGAAAACATGAGAATGGCTAAAACACTGAAATATACAAAACTAAATACAACAACTCACTGGTTAATAACAGGGATTTAATGTATAGAATAAGAGTTGGGGTTAGAGGACATGCTTGTTTTATTAAAAAAAAAAAAAAAGAAAGAAAGAAAGTGGTTGAGTGGTCCGACTGATACTTGATTACAATTCCCTAACAAAACATAAAACCCACAACATCTTCACAAGCTTTTTTTTTCTTTTTTTTTACCACAAAATAAAATAAATTAAAATGATAAATGTCTATGGTTACGGCCCATATATGTATTGCTTCCATGAGACTAATTAATCTTCCATGCCGAGGGTTTCCTTCTTCTCAGGGGGACACCCAATGGATTATTTACCTGCATGACCCTATGTCCTGTAACAAGTAACCTCACAAACAGGCAGTCCCATTCATAAGAACATACAATAATAGATACTGCAGTGCTGAATGTTTAACTGAAGTGTAGCACAACCCAGAGGTCTTCAAAGTATGGCTTTATAAATAAAATACCAGTATATTTATCTGTGGTAGATAAACAGTTGGTTCTTATTTTGGTTGTGATAAGACTTTGTAAAAACAGAGCACAGTGATTTTGGAGGTTGTTGACAGGAAACAAAGAGGGGTCATTTGAACTTCCTTTTTCTTTGACAAGGTTTGCCCTCAGGTTAAAAACAACAGCTGTCTAACACCTACAAACACTTTTCTTTAGAGCTCATTGTGTCTTTGAGGACCAGCAGTCTTTCATAAAAAAAAAAGCATGTTTTGTTTTTATTAGTCAATAATGCACTAGTATATTGTGAGATTGATAAGGACATTTAACCACATCCAAGATACCTTTCTATGTTTGGCACATGCACTCACTCAACCACATCTAGTCTTTTTGTGAAATAGATTTCTTCTGAAACATCCCAGGAGCACTACATAAGAGTCCTATAGCTTCCCCTCGCC
Organism: Rhinogobius similis; assembly: GCA_019453435.1. Lineage (NCBI taxonomy): Eukaryota > Metazoa > Chordata > Actinopteri > Gobiiformes > Gobiidae > Rhinogobius > Rhinogobius similis. Next base: position 15,030,312 of record CM033623.1, on the reverse strand, counting down.
TTCCACTCCACTCTGGAGCAGGCTGGGTTGGTCTGATGGTTGCCAACTGTATTAAAAACAATGAATATCAGGACAGTATTTCCACATTAAAATGTGTTGTTTTCAAATACAGTGTGATCATGTCACACCTGCAACTGGGGCAGAGGCTTTTTTTTTAGTAAACCTAATGATTATATTGTTGGTCTATTTTCTAAAGCAGTGTTTCCCAACCAGGGGTACGGGGACCCCAAGGGGTACGCGAGCCATTACCAGGGGGTACTTGGAATGGTTTCAGGTTTTAAAAGAAGATGAAATGTACTTCTATCTGAATTTAAAAGTGTTATTGGTTGTGTTTTATTAGTTGTAAACTTATAAATCCAATAAAATATATAGATAATAGTAATAATTGACAATATGCGACTACTAAACCCATTTATTTGCCTGAAACTCAAGTTAAGTGGTACTCTGAGTGTGAGACAAAGCTTAGGGGGTATTCAAGACAAAAAAGGTTGGGAAACACTGTTCTAAAGCATACTAAATTAAACAGATAATTTTAATTGAATGTTGTGGGACTATCTATTCTATGTTGTTATTCCCACCTATAAACATTAAGGTATTGGCTTATAATTGTGATGTCTTCTGAAATAGACAAGTACCACTTGTTTGTTTGAAAAATGCAGTCCTAGGCAAGGCAAGTTTATTTGTAGAGCACAATTCGTGCACAAGGCAATTCAAAGTGTTTTACATAACAGGAAAAAAATACATTAAAATCATAAAACACATGACACACACAAAAAAACACTTTGAAAGAGAAGAGTGCAGACAGATCTTTCAGTCGTGTGCACATCTCAACAAAATTGTTTTTAGCCTGGATTTAAAAATGGTCAAAGTGGAGGCCTGTCTCACATCTTCAGGAAGATTGTTCCAGTTTTAGCTGCATAAAACTGAAATGCTGATTCCCCATGTTTAGCCTATAGAGTATATAAGAGGAAACAAAGTTTAAAAAGTAGTATAGAAAACCTGCCATGAAGCTATAAGTGAAGCTTTAAGTGAAGTAATCAGGAAAAAAAACCTGTGTCTATGATGTGAGTGTTTATGGGTCTAACCTGTTCGCTTGTAAATAGGCCTATATGTTATGGCTATTGAAGAGTTTTGTGCAACATAAAATAAAAGCAAAGCGTGCCCTCCAACCACAATATTAAAATGATGTCAGCGGGCATTGGAGCCCCACAGCCCCGAATACACAGGGAAAGTGAGCGTCAAGAAGAAGGCGGGTTTAGGAGCCATTTCCATGCGCTTATTGGGCCTTAACACTGTCAATCGACCCCAAATGCTTTCCTATTGGCTGTACTCTTTCGCATTTATCGTGCCATCTCGTCGAGCTGCTGCTGTGTAATCGCAGGTAACTTTCTTACGATAGGCTTCCGCTGAATAAGCTAGTGCTCGATGCTCGCTTTCTTTAAACGCTTTTCGTCGCATTAAACCAGGTCTACCGTCACAGTTAGGCGGCTTCGTCCCTCAAACAACTACAATACATTACCGATCCATTCTCTTCTTTGTAGAAGCAACCGATCTTTCAAAGGCGTTTGAAATCGGATACCGCTGGCGTTGAGGCCCTCACTTCGGGCGGAAGGATACGTTGTTGCGTCTGACAATGTGGACGGAGGTGGTGAAGATGTCTACGAGAAGAATGAAATCATCTCAGTTGTAACAACAAAAAGGGAAGACGCGAGCTTAGTTTCTATAATAGATTTGTTTGCTCACAGACTTGTTACACTGAAGCAAACACGTGGGCGCAGCGTGAAAAACGGGCTTACAGGGACAAAAGGAAGACGTCCACAGTGCCCCAATGCGTTTCATGCGCGGAGGTCGAAATTCTCTTGAAGTTTTATGTTTTTTCCAATAGGAGACTTGGTTTTCTTTTTATTGTTGGATACTACACGCGTGGACTGAGGTAAACTAAGCTCAATATGTTTATGTTGTTGCACAGTCTTTGCGCGTGATTTTGCTTGCGTTTTTCGAAAAGTTTTCGGGAATGTGTGGTTAAAGCGGGGGACGCAAGTTTTTGTCTGGATTGAGGTGGCGAGCCAAGTGTGTGATGGTCTCCACACAGCGACCACGGAGGAAATTACCCCTTTGTTCTGCGAACAGTCCAACATCATGTTTTAGTCATCCACATTAAAGTCCATGTTGTTTTGGTGTGTATCTCAGCTGTTTGCGTTGCACCGAGTGGAAAATGAAAAATATCGCCATAAGGGCCGAATTTTGGCTGAAGTTAGTGTTATAGGTCTTGGCTACGTTATGTAGCATAGCATATAGCCCATGCCATTGGGGAAACAAACTTTCAATAAACGCCCTGTGGCCTTTAAAACAACCCTTTATGGATGTGTCTGGCCACCAGCTAGACTTTATTTTATTGCACATTTGGCAGGAAATTCCTCTTGCTCCCACCCCCACCATCTTCTCCACTGAACTCCTAAAGCTCGACCTGAACCCGAACATGTGAAAGAAAGCGATCAGTTACTCGAACTTTTCTGCTTTGTCCTAAATTACCAAGCTTGTTTTACGCATGTGTTTGTTTCACCCCATACCGCTTATTCCCACTTTGCCATGGCTTGTGTAGATTTTAAGAGTCGCTCAGTTGGGCTACATTTATTGTAAACAGCATAGATGGTTTTGTCAACATGATCAAATGGCCTAATGTAGGCTTGTAGCCTATAGATTTAATAGCATGTTTCTCATAGGTGGTCATATCTACCTATTATTGTGTAACATTTGAATTGACCACATTTGTAAAACCCTGATGGGCTAAGACTAATGACTTGTGTAGACTTATTATTGGGCTACTCAGACTACCTTGTGTAGCCCAGATTGTGATGCTGTAGTATAGGCCAAAGCTAACTTTTCAGAGACCTCCAGATTTTTTAAATTATTTTTTATGTAATTTCTTCTTTAGCTGTGACGATAAGGGGTTTAACTTCTAATTAAACTGAAGGATGAACTGTCTTCTCTGCTTGTGTTTGGTGACAAAGACCTCTAATGTGCTGGCTTCAAATATTGATCCAGCAGTAGCTGGAGATGCCATTTTGTTATAGGCCTATTACACCTCAAGTGTACGGGATAAGTACAATTTTAACATGGCATACTTGTTTTGAGTGGTTATATTTTCAAAGGCCAAGCCTATATCACTTAATTTGTCCAGGGAAGTGGTCTGACAAACAATAACATATAGGCTTATCCTTTAAATGGCAGTTTTTGTTATTCTCTTACTAAGTGTCATTAAAAACTATTTTTATTGGCAGATTTAAGATATTCCTGAATATTTTCTGTTGCTGTAATATTTGAAAGAGGCTGTAAAAGTACACCACCTGTTGGTGTCCGAGAGCCTCTGTTCTCCTTATCGCTGTTTCCTGTGAGCTCTGGAGAGGCGCTCTCTCAGCGGCCCTTGGCTCGCGCTGGAATGCAAAACACAGGGTAAATCCTGTGTTTATGCTCCGTGTCATTTGACAAGTTTATTTTTTTTTTTTCTTGCCATGTGGTAATTTAGTAATGATATGTTTGCATACAGTCATTAGTTTTGCCTTTCACCATTATTTCCCTTAAACAAATGATCCCAATTATACCTCTTTAATAACAAATGTATTACATTTACTGCAGTGTACCAATGATAGGCTGGCATATGTTTGTGTTCCTTGCCTGCCTTGGCCTAAAATCAAGGACACTTCTTTGATTTTATAGTAATTTGATTATAAGCATTGTGCTTATTACTCCATGGTTGTGTCTTCCTCTCCTCCAGCTCGAGTCACTGATCATTTTGAGTTTTTGGGGGTGGGACAAGAGCTAATGTGTACTCTTTGTTTTGCAATAAGTCTGTGTTGTCAACACAATCAGAAATTAAATAATAATGTCATAATAATTTGTATGATCTATTTTATGCCAAAAATAGCACACACAAAAAATTTAAAGACGTTTTAGTGATAGTATAGTGAGGTGAAAATGCAGGTAGACTGATTTGAACCTTTAACTGCTGCTTGTACCATTTCTGCTCTTGCCAAAGCCACTAAAGTCTGTCTACGCACATTTTCTCTCCTAGGGTTTATTAAGGCTAAGGGTTATGAACGAACAGCAGCAAAGAATGGCTGCAGTTGGAACAGACAAGGAACTAAGCGACCTCCTGGATTTCAGCGCGGTAAGACTGGGACAAAGCTTGTGGAGATGGGGGGTGATAGGTGGGCAAAATTGGGGTAAAGGGAAGAGGGGGAGGCAAGGGGCACAACCAGTGTGATTTGTTTTCATTGTGTTATTTTTGGCCTTCGTTCTTGTAGCTGCGCTATTGGTGATGGTCTATGTGCTAACTTACACACAATTTATTTGGATGAACACATAGGCCATATAATAAAGCAATGAAAATGATCATTTAAAATTTCAAAATTTCTATTTTACATAATCTGCTTTAGACCTATTTTATTAGAACCTACTTTGTTTGGTTTTTGAGCTACATTTTTGCCATTGTCAATCTTGCATGGACAAAACCGTTAATATCATGTAGTGTATGGAAAATGGTACAGAACGACAGACCCCTGAGAGACTGAGACCATTCAAGGCAAATTTTGGCCTTGGAGCTCCATTCAGAGTTGAACCTCACGGGGTAGAGCGCTTCTTGTGGAGGAGCTTGTGGGCGGTCCTCATTAGACACTGGGGTTTGTGTTAGAAATGCTCAGTCAGATTGATCTGCTGCCAATTTCCATCAACAGATGTTCATCCTAAATTTAACACTGAAAACTGTTAATGACTGAATGCACTACAATTTTTTCTCTTTTTTTGTTTTTATTTGCTGGTTAGTCATGTGTGTTAGCTTGGACATGTCTATAGTAGAAATATAAGATGGCACAAGCTTAAGTTTTTGGACAGATATCTTTCAACTTAGATGTGAAATCTGTCCTTGTGATTGTATTGTCCATGTTCTACTTTCAAAACGCTTTTTCAATTTGGCACCAGGTGAAGAAATTTAGAAGCTAATTAGACTGAAACCATTGATAGTTTTTGAATGTTTTGTTTGAATATAGAAATGGAAAAACAGAATACAAATTGTAGGTGTAGATGAAACACATTACATTCCTTTTGTTAACACAAATCTGTCGCACACACTGCACATGATGTCTTTATTGCCCCAGAACCAATGTGTGAAGTGTGCTTGCCTTCATTTTAGTAACAGTGCACTTCCCTTTGTCTTTTAGATGTTTGCCCCACCAGTAGCCAATGGAAAGAACAGGCCCATGACCCTTGCCAGCAGTCAGTTTGGTGGATCAGGTGAGTGCTTCTGTGTTTCTTGTGTTTTAATCATTGAATATCTGATGAAACTATTCCTACTTTATTCTATCACAATGAGAAAAATAATGGCTCAGTAACTTTCACTACATTCTCACGACTCATTTCTATATTGCCACATCTGCATTGTTTTTGTCATTCTTTGTGAGCAAAGCGATGAGGGTCTTAAAATCAAAATGTTTTCGTGCTGTAGTTTGACAGCTACCTGATTGTCTCACCTCAGCCTCTTCTCCAGTGTTCGGAGTGCAAAGTAGCAGCTACAAGTGAACCACTGTGGGCACCTTTAAGCCTTTGAGGGAACGCATCCCTCTTCCTGAATATTATTAGGAAGCTCTGTTACTTTCATTCTGTCACCCTGCCAACCTCGTGTGTGAAATGGAGTCACACTCCCGGTGCTCCCCAGAGTGAGAACTTGGCCACTAAGGAACAAAGGCAAAAAGAAGCTTATGGACTTGAAACGACTCCCCCACCCTGAATTGTAAAACACTCCTCCCCCAACTCTGCACAGGGCCCTCACCCCCACTGATCTGCAGGAAATGGCTGGAGTTTGAGACAATGTCCCTCACCCACATATCCGAGCCTCTTAAACAGCCCAGCATGCCGCGAGTGGTCAAAGTGGAAGAGAGCACTCAGTGAATAGAAGGATCAGCCAGGGGAAGGCCCAATCCTGTTTGTTTCTATTACAGCAGGCAATTACTCAGCACTGAGGAGTTAATTCCTCTGCCCCTCCTCATGTCCAAAAGTGTGGCCCCGGGTCATTGACACCCATTTTAATGTGATACTTGAAGCTGTCACAATGACTGCCTCACAGTCTCGTGGAGCTCTGCCCACAGTTTAACTGGACTACAGACACAGCAGGAGGAGAATCTGACACACTCCTGTGTGCTCTGACAGATGAAGCTCTGCTTCTCTGTGTTTTGTATCAGATTTAAAACATGTTATCGTGTCATACATGGAGCTGTGTTACAGCCATGTGTCTGGTTGTCCCTTCACTTTTTCACATCTTTTTACATTTGGATTACCTTTCTTTTTGTATCTTTGTTTCGAACTCTGTCATCAGTCTTCACTCCTTCCACCTATTTCCCTGAAAAAAAAGAAGCTTTTTTTTTTGTTCTTAGTCTCCTCCCTTCCGAGGACAATGTTATTTTCCCTTAATAACAATTTTTAAGAATGCATTCTTGGCCATCCTTCCCCAAAAGTTATCCATTGTAACAGAAATGATGTACAAGAAGGATGCTTTCGAAGTCTCTCTACAGAAATAATGTCCAAAACAGGGTAGCGACCGCCTCTGACGTCACATGTGCCGCTTGTATATTCAGGGACCTGCAGCGCGGGAACTGTAGCGAGCAGCTAGTGGCCAACCAGACCACCTCTATTCATCAACACAAAAGTGCTCAGAGGGGTGCTAATTGCATTAGGCGTCCTTGGCTCTTCCTCAGCGGCCTGAAAGTGTGGTGGTGAGCGGGAAGAGTGTGTCGGGAGAAGGCGGCCGTGTGGGTCATGGGCCTCAGGCGTCTCCTCTGTCACCTCTGCAGCTGCTGCGGCCAGCCCCTGACACACTAACGCATCTCTAAATCACAACAATATTGTGAATTCCACATGTCTTTGGAACTAAAGCAGTTTGTAATTGCTTTGGATTTATTTAGTTCCTTTTTTGTAAAATGTAAAGCTTAACATTGCTTTATTCCTTCACTCCACACGTTGTGGTATGTAGATTACCACAACAGAATTCAATAAGGGTAATCTACTTTTATAGCAGCATCTGCCCTGGGGTAGACGGACAGAAGCAAGACTGCCAATCTGTGCTAAGATTTAACGACGCTGAGGAAACAGTCATTTTTTAAAGATAAATTGTACTTTTTCAGGAGTGGCAGCCGCTACACTAGGCTGACAGACTATGCGTTGGTTTCAGTCCAAAATGTCCATAAATCTCAACACTGGTTGTTTTTTAACAACATATTTCAAACAGCGTACAACATTTAGCAGATTTTATTTAAAATATCTTTGGCTTCCTGCAGTTATACTAAATAGCTCTTAAAAATAAGACACTGCAAAACAAATGTGTTTTTGGCAGAGCGGGGCTCTCCTGGGTTGGCAGTGTGTCAGTGTCACCTCAGCAGCTCTTCACCTTGTTTTAATTGGCTCCAAGTTAATTACTCCACTAAGTGTGAAACAATGTTGTCAGACTTCTCTTGCGCCGCCATGTTTTCACTCCATCCTCTGCACCCCTGCTGACCAAATGGGGCTTCACAGCATATTAGCGGCTGCAGTGAGCCAGTAAACATGAAGTTTACAGTCTGTGGAGTTTGTAGTTTACATTTCAACAACAGGAATAACAAACCTTAAGATGTATATGTTTGGCTTTGCTTTGGTCTTAATTCATGTGGAGTTGGCATAGGGTTGGGTGATATTGTGATTAGAATGGAATTGCTGTCTAAGTGTGTATGACGCAATGCAATTTTGGTGATATCGTCAGATTGTGATTCAGTGTTTTCTGTTTAATGCAGCTCTATGCTTAAACACAAGACGCTTTCACCGCCCTCACTCATTCTATTGGTCAACCCCCCTAAGGTTCTGAGTGAGTGACAGATGAAATGTAATCCTTTAGTCGTTAATTGTCGATTAATCAGTCAATGGCATCTTAGTCGACCAAGAGTTTTAGAAGTCGACTAATCATTTTATTAAGATTAGAATTATATATGTGGTAAAAATAGGATGATACAGAGTGAATTAGCTGAAGATTTTAGAATCTAACTTATAAATACTCTGTTTCCTAGTACTTTTCTGTATAAACTGGTGTTTTAGCATACACTCCTGTGCAGTTGTGGTCTTTTGAGTGCAGTTTGAGTCAGATACATAGATACTTTTTCACATTTTAGTCGACTAATCGGTCGATAGGGCTAGTCTTTATTCGACCCAGAATTTCTTTAGTTGACTACAACCCTGAATTTAACTAATCATAGTGAAGTATGAACTCTCAGAACAAGCGGATTAATTTAATCTAAAGATACTACATGTACATGAATTGTGGTAAGATCAAAATTGTGATTTGTGAATACCATCATTTCTTGGCATATTGCCCTCTCCTACGTTGACACAGTTGAAGCATTTGAGTAAAGGTGCTGTCTTTTGGCCGGGGCTCCGCTGACCATGACTGAGGCGGATGAGCTTAGGGCCTTTCTCCTTATTGTGGATGCCATGAGCATCAGCTCCATAGATCAGGGCTGTCGCTGCATGTGTAGGTGCTTGCACCGCTCTGTTAGTCTCATCACTCATTCTCTGTCTCCGCCGGCTGCTGATCTGCCTGGACCTCTCTCTCTCTCTCTCTCTCTCTCTCTCTCTCTCTCTCTCTCTCTCTCTCTCTCTCTCTCCTCTTGCTTTTCCTTCCACTTGCTCCAGCCCTCTTTTGCTTTCTCACACACATTTTTTTAATTAGGCAAAAATCAAAGACTAAATATGAATATTCATAAGGAAGCCACATTAATATGCACAATTATGCAAATCAGCATGCAATTAAGCCTTGTGTCTCTAGAGAGCCTGGATAGCATTAGTGCAGAAGACAGGGAGAAGAGGATGATGGGGGTATTTTGGAGTTTTCTGCTCCACTAGTCTTTTGGCTCTGTGTTTCCTTTGTGCCACTCACGGGTTGTTTCTTTACCTTTAAAAAAAGAAAAAAAAGTAAGTTAGTTTTTTTTTGTTGATGGTTCATTGGAATAAGGGTTAGGGTTAGGGTGAGATTATTTTAAAATTAGTCACTAGTTCCATAACTGCCTAAAAAAACGTTTCGATTGAAATGCAGTCTCTAATCAATACTGTGGATATTAGTGTGCTATTCCTCTGTGTCTACTTTACAACATAAAGCGTTTGGAAAGGGACATTCTAACCGTAGGAATTTCTGACTTACCTGCCAAGACTTGATGTTGTTATTCCCCTATGAAAATTTCCTTTACCTATTTGACCTTCTATAATGACAAAAATGTTTGAATGTTTCACCATTTTCAGCAGTAGACGAGCGCAGTGGCTCTGGGTCCTGGGGATCAGCTGAACAGAACAGTCCTTCCTTCAGCCAAGGACGGGTAATACACACGCACGCACGCACACACACATGCACTCATCCAAACAAACATACACACACATGCACTCATCCAAACATACATACACACACACACACACACACACATGCACTCATCCAAACATGCATACACACACACACACATGCACTCATCCAAACATACATACATACACACACACACACACACACACATGCAGTCATCCAAACATACATACATACATACACACACACACACACATGCACTCATCCAAACGCGCACAACCACACACACACATGCACACACACTCTTACACTCATACACACTCACTCACTCACACACACATGCACACACACTCTTACACTCATACACACTCACTCACTCACACACATGCAGTCATCCAAACATACATACATACATACACACACACACACATGCACTCATCCAAACATACATACACACTCACTCACACATGCACACACACTCTTACACTCATACACACTCACTCACTCACACACACACTCTTACACTCATACATACGCACACACACAATTCTTAGTATTAAGAGAATTCAATTGTACTACTTTAAAACATCCATTGCACCGACTCAAACAGCTTTTTGCACAATTTGCAATTATATTTGTTGTCAATTTCGGTTCTTCCTCAAACTTGGCTCGCAGTCCATACTTGGCCAGCTCTGTGCTAGCCAACAACCTCAGTCGAAGCCCACCGGTAATTGCGGTTTTACATTCACCGTAACCATCTTGGCACAAGTCTGTGTAAATACAAGGAAGAGGGGGTGAAAAAGATGCAAGAAGCTTTGATTACCACAAGTTGATAATTAAGGATGTCTGTTTGAATCTCCGGAGCTGATGTAGATTTATTTGGCATTGATCCTGTAGGTAGAGTTTTAGGTGTGCTTGCAAAAACTGCATCTCCTCGAGGGAATGTTTACATTTTCTTCTTTTCTTTTTTAAAACGCAGCGCTGAGCTGATCTTTATACACATTTTTCCAGGGTTATGCTGAAGGATCCCACTACAGTGAACATGAGGCTTTGTCCTCTCCTTTCCTCAATTCCGGCATTACAGGTACGTACCTCTCTAACCTTATTCCATACTAGTTTACGTTTAAAGTGAAAACATGTCATAACTGTAGACGGGGCCTTTTTGTCCTATTTACAAAGGTAATAATAATATAATATATATTTTGTATAATGCAGTTTACATTTATACAACAAAAAGTGTTTTCTTTGTCCTGGTAAAACAAAAATGGGTAAGACTTATTACAAAAGTGTGTACAATTTAAAAATAAACTTAAAAGATGGACCTTTAGTCCTCCTTTTAAAATCAGTGTAAATGGGATATGTGTGGATAATAATAAACAACTTAATTTATGAGCATAAAATGTTTTGACCCAAAAATGTTTTCTGCATGGAAAACTGTGTGTGTGTCTTCATGTATGTGTGTCTGTGTTCATTCGTTAAATGTTAGGGATGTTGGCGCATTGACGCGGAAACCTTCCCCAGGGTTTTGTCTGGCAGGCTGCTTTATGCAGCTGAGCGAACTGAAAAAGGGGAGGGCGTCTTATGAATAAAAAAATATATATGTATAATGTGCTGACAACTTTTCATATGCTTAAAAGATTGGTATTGCGATTGGGCTGTTAAAGTTAAATTTGTTATACGTATGTTTTAGGTAAAGGTGAGAGGCCACCATACCCCCCTTTTGGAAGCCAGGTAAGTTAGTCATCGTGTTTGGCCAAATTTATTTTGATGAATATTTTCAGACACTCGTACATTTATTACATTTATCTGTGTCCTTGTAGCCTGGGTTTCTTCCGAGCGACATAGCGTTGCCAAGCCCAGATGCCATGTCTCCCTCTGGTCTGAAATCCAGTTCGCAGTTTTACCCCTCATACACTAACAATCCCAGGAGAAGGCCTCCAGAGGGCGGCATAGGTAGGTGGACATGCACTACATTTATTACATCTAGAAATGAATATACCAATGTAATTTGAGATAAAGATAAAGGAGAGATGTCGGGCTGATATTTGTACTTTATGACGTATTGACTATTTTCAATAAAGCTCTAGCATAAGCTGATATTTTGTTCCAACCACCTGACTAAAGGACAAACATGAGGCTGTGTTTGAACACAGTCCGTACGAAGAGGCCAATGCACAAAGTCGGACAACTCTGCTCATATAGGTCTGTGGATAAATTCATTGATAGATATGTGTTGTTGTTTTTTTAATAAACCTTATCCTATGTAGAGCGGTGCGTTGTATTGATGATAGTTGAATTAATAATAATTCATTTCATATGTTGAGGAAAATGTGAGTCCTACATGTTGGCCTCAGTCATTCCAGAGCAGAAAATATTCAATCGACCTTTGATCTTATTTTGATTACAGGGATATTGGTGGTAACGTGTTTATATTGCATATTTATATTGTATTCATTGTATTGAACTTACATTTGGACCAGTGTAATAGCCAATTAACCAATTATATTTCTCCTTTCTCTGCTTGGTGAACTGTGTGCAGACTCTCAGCCAAAGAAGATTCGGAAACCCCCTGGCCTGCCATCCTCGGTAAGACCTTTTTCTGGTCATCTTCACAGCCTTTGGCACATCATTTTTATTATCGCTCATGCTTTTCTCGTATGGGTTCTGATCACTCACTGCAGATGCACACCCTCACAAATAGCTTTGACCTACAAGTCGACCAACAACATCACTGTGACTTGCTCAAGTGTACAATGGATAAACATACAATGGTTACAATATTTTTAGTATTTTGAAAAAAAAAATTGCACTATTTTAACTTGCCAAGTATTTGTCAGGTTTCAGTTGTGTACAGCAAGCCAAAGTCGGAGGAGTAGAAGGAAGAACTGTATTTACATTTCACCCTCGAGAGTAAAAACAAAAATGCAGGAAGATCTGAATGTGCTTTGTATTTTGTAGAAGGTTTTTGCTCTAGATTAAAACGGGAGTAGGCAACTATGGACAATAATTGTTGTTAAATGTGTCCAAATATTGGGCTGTCATCTGATTGTGATTAACCTAGATAGTTGTTGCTAGTGTTCCAAATGTCTTCAAGTATTTTTAGTACGTTTCAGTACGTTACCAAAGCCTGTAAATATGTAGGTGTAAATGTGCAGCTTGTCCTGAACAATTTTGGATTCGGAAAAGTTAAGTAATTTTGGACAGTCCACTCAGGTTGTAGACAAACATGTCGTACTCTGTGTTGTTTGCCATGCTATGTCCCACCCCTTGCTCTGGGTGTCTAAAGCTCAGCTGTTTGGCACAGTCTGAATGATAGCTGCGTGCTTTTAGTCAGAATGATGAGTTATTTGTGTGTGAACCCCCCTCCCCCACGCTGCGCCAGCCTCCGCCTTACCACATGATGGCCTGGGTGGGCCTCCCCCTGTGAGTGACCCAGTTGTGAGACGCAGTGCTGCGAGGCCTCTTACCCGTGTCTGAGCCCAGATTAATGACTGCTGATGATCCACTCCTGCACTTACTCTTTGTGCTGCCTTTGACATCCATGATTTTCTTTATGCCAATTGTCATTTGTGATCCCATCTCTGACTTCTGCATCCTGCCCAAACTGCCACCCAAATGTCTGTTTCTGTGCCTCACCTGCAGCAGCCCCCTGTGGAGTAGCTGTCCTCTGGTCACATTCAGACCACGATCGTAAATGCTTTGAGTGAGTTTAGTTTGTTGTTAATCTAGCTCCGGCCCCTGCTACAGCCCACGCTCGTCTAGCGCAGAGATGGTTGCACGGTCATAACCTGAATTACATTAAACCCCTATTAGTGGAGGATTTTACCCTAGAAATCCCCTTTCTTCCTGAGAATACAATTATCCTGCAGCAACCATCATTGTGTAGAGCTCTGTTCACGTATAAAGCGGCAGGAATCACTCCACATTGTTCCCCATGAAAGAACAACTCAAAGCCTATTGTTAAATGAAGCCATCTCCATCATGTTTTCCCCTGAATTAACTGTGATCATTTAAATCCCTTGTTTCCTTCACACTCCCCTGGCCATATCAGGCTTTGTTTAAGTCATTTAGATTACCTTCTCCTGTCCCCCTCAACAGCCCTTATCTCCCTACCATTTCATAAATCATCAGGGCTTCATTTTTCCCCTCAGCCCCCCTTGCCCCTTTACCACCCCCTACCCACCGCAATCTCTCTTCCTCCTCTCCTTCTCCCTCTTGCAGTGACTGGATCCCAGCCCCCATCTCTCTGCCTCCTCTCCCTCTCCTCAGCCCAGCTGCCTGTGGAGTTGGATGTGGTCCAGGAACAGGCAGATGGCTCTGTAATTAGAAGTGCATCTCTCCATTCCCTTTCCACTTCTCCCTGTTAAATCAAATTACAGAAAAAATCCCTTCTCTGGATTAGCATTCTTTGCAGCATAGCATCCATTCTCTCCCTTCCTCTTTCCGCTATTCTAAACGGAAGGGAAAGATGGACCAAAGTGTCAGGAAATGAAGGACTCTGTATGTCCGATTGATAAATGAACTGAAGAACAATACATTACTTGCATGTGCTTAATTTTAGTATTTAATGGTTTCATTTTTTTCAGTATTATCATGTCTGTTTGAATAAGTCAATATTTCTCCTCGATGTCACGCGGTATGTTATTTGGATGGTCTCTATACAGTGAGCGTTGCTGCTGAATGCATGGTATGTGTGTAGCTGATACTGTTGGTCAGAGGGAGGGGCTGCAGTGTCACTGGGTCTTGGGCTCACAGGAAGTGCTCACTGTGCTTTGGGATTCTGCTCGTCAGTGCCCAGCGTGCCATGGCCGCTGTGTTCTTCGCCACAGGCCCAGAGCCTGACTCTCCCTCACATGGACTCCCTCTTGCCATCTTGTGGCTACATGCTGTTACAATGTATCTGTTAGGCTTAGAGATTCTCAATTTTTATGTTCATTATTGGTGGAACCAGAAAGTTAAAGTAAATAATGAATTGTATAATTGTATTTTAGGTGTATGCTTCCACATCAGGCGATGAGTATTCCAGAGACGGCAGTGGATATCCTGGTGCTAAATCTGGAGCTGTCTACCCAGGCTCTTTCTACATGCAAGGTAACGCTCTTCTTATGTAGATGCCAAAACAATTTAATAATAATAATAATAATAATAATAATAATCAATTAGAGGTGGGCAGTTTAGCAAAATGTTGAGGATAATGTGTGAATTGTGAATATTGACCATATCGTTAATTAAAAAAGGAATAGATTTAAAATGAAAATAGATCTTTTCCTTTTTTTGTGTGTGTAAAAGTCCAAATAAGGGTGTAAAGTGTTATTTCTGCACTTTTGTGGTTAATTTTACAACCGTTTCACATTTATCTTATACCAAACTTCAACTGACACATTTAAAGACATTGTGTGTTAAAATATACTCAAGTAAATATAAGGTGCCATTTACTTACAAATATTTCTGACTCTAGAAGATCCCTGGTCATCCTCTGGATACTCTGCCATGCTCGGCAACGCTCACCTTGGGCAGCCAGGCTCCTTCTCTGCGTTAAATCCACAGGACAGGATGGTGAGTAGTGCTGGATATTTACACTGCACTCAGATGTTTTAAGAAATGCGCTTATCCTAATAAAATGGTCCCCACAGAACTATCCTCTGCATGGCAGTGAGGTCAACGGCTTTCACCCAGCCCCCACAACCTACAGTCACACACCCGCCATCAACGGGGAAGGCATCATGGGTGAGAACCTGCTTAATATTTTTGGTTGGTTTGGTTGGTCATTGTCAGAGCGACCAATATTCCCTCGTATTCCTTAGATTTCAAACTTAGAGGTCATTTAAATTGTTTGTCTGCAGCTACTCGAGGCACTACCGCTGGCAGCTCAGGCGATGAAATTGGCAAAGCTCTTGCCTCAGTAAGTGTTGTTTTACCAAATGTTATTTTGGCATTTAAGGTGTAAATTTTAAAGTATATATTTTGGGAAAACAAAATTATGTTAGTTTATTTACTAGTTAAATGAATACGATATTTTGTGTTTTAACCTTCAGATTTACCCGTCGGACCATAACAGTAATAACTTCTCATCGGCCCCATCGACACCTGGGTCTCCTCAGGGAATTACAGGTATTCTGAAGCTCACATGCGTACTTTGTTGCTGATTATGTATTTGTGGGTTTTGATTTGTATGTTAAGTTTTAAAACAATTCTACACAATATTTTCTAATTTAAGTAAACACGGATTCTCACTAAAGAAACACTTCACAGGCTTTTTCCATCTTACAAGCGGAATGTTACGTTGCTGATTGCAATTGTGTCATTTGGTTAATTCAGGTTAATCTAATCTGTTCCTACTGTCTACTTGTGTCAGCAAAATTGGATGTAAACTGCTAATTTATTTTTTATTTTTTGGCACCACTAAATGTATCTACTTTGATTGCAACCTTGTTTTTGGCTCTTTTCTTTGGCAGAAATTGAATAAAAAGCATATGTAGCACAAACATTTGAGTGCAGTGCCACCTGGTGTTGAATAATGTACAATGTACTTCCACATGTGTCTGTAGGAGCTCCGTCTCAGTGGCAAAGACCTTCTACACCCAGCTATGAAGGGCAGCCCCATGCACTGGTATGTGGTATTTCTGACTCCCAGCTCAGCTCATTTATAAAATACACCAATCTTATTGAGTGTCCTACCTGTTGTAGCAGAATAAAATGGAGGATCGTTTAGAGGAGGCCATACATGTACTGCGCAGTCATGCTGTTGGCCAGCCTCCTGGTTTGGAAGGTGCCCACCCCGACATGCACAACCTGCTCTCTGCCGTGCAGAATGGGGCCCTCGGGGGCCTCTCTCCAGCTTTCCCCAGTGCCAGTCTTGCTTTAAGCAACAGACATCCTCCAATGGTAAGTAACTAACAACATGTCAGGTGTTTTCAAAATAAATGGTCAACCACCTGGCCATGGTCTAAATTTGAAATTTTGGTGAAAAAAAAATTGAGTTTAAAGGTCATCTTTCTAATGTCAGTTTTGTATTGTTTTTATATCAGGGGGGAAAAGATGAGGAGGCCGCAGGTCTTCCTCCCAGCAGCACTCTTCTCCACGGTCATCACGCATCTGGACCCACACAGTCAGCTGGGCAGCCTGAAGGCTTTAGCAGTAAGGCACAAATAAGTGTGTAATATTGAATTATTCGACATGGTTCACTGTTTTCACCCTAATGTGTATGTTGTAGGTCTCCCTGGAGGCATGTCCCGCTCCACACACTCCTCCAGCAGCTCAGACATCAAAAGAGAGGACAAAGAAGATGACGAGAATTCATCAGTGGCAGACAAATCGGACGATGAGAAGAAGGACTCCAAGGCCCGCAGCCGCAGCAGGTAATGCAAAACTATTGGCTGCTGATGGTGATGATGATGATGATAATAATAATGATAATAATAATTAATAAGGCAGCTATTTTATCCCACAAAGATGGAATGTAATTTTTTGTGTAAAATTATACAGAAATTTCTTTTGAATATTGGGTTTCTAATGTATTCTATATAAAATCAACAAGCTAATTTGTGTGTACCCAACTGGTATCCCAGTCAATGTTGAGCTACTATGTTGACAACCCCTTCCCTCATGTCACGTTACAGAAAGGAGGCGTTCGCCCTCCAGATGATGTCTGCCCTTTCAGATCCGAAAGATGATGAGTAAGCTTCTTTACTAGAGAATTTTTTTGTATGGGCTTATGCTGCATTTCAAATGATCTTGTATTTATATTATTGAAACAGTTTTAACTATATCGGTTTGATTTCTAGATACTAAAAGTCTAACAACATGTGAAAATTCTGTACTCCAATTAGTAGTGAAGACCAACAAAAAATATAATAGCCATGAAGCATCACAGCCATCACTGTGTAGAATTCAAAATGCTTGAAGACAAATCGACATGCAGTGTTCTTCAAAAGAATTATATCCACCTTTTGTGGGATGAAAATTCTGCTTCTCTTCATCACTGGGACTTAGTGGTCTCCACTTTTTTTTTACTTTCTGTAGTGTTCATTAATTTCGCATGTCATTTTAGTGACTTGGGTAAAGAGATGGTTATTCTCAAGCCCTTAAAACATTTGTTTAATTGCATTGATGGCTTCATCACATTATTCTTTATTATCTGTGATCAGTCAGTTAAATGAAGACGATGAGGACTTGCCCCCTGAGGTGAAGCTAGAGCGTGAGAGGGAGCGGCGAGTCGCTAACAACGCCCGCGAGCGCCTCCGAGTACGAGACATCAATGAGGCGTTTAAGGAGCTCGGGAGAATGTGCCAGCTGCACCTCAGCCACGACAAACCTCAGACCAAACTCCTCATCCTGCACCAAGCTGTCAACGTCATCCTCAATTTAGAGCAGCAAGTCAGAGGTCAGTCTGCCTGCACCACACACACAATAATGGACATATAGGATTGTTAAACAAGAGGATGTTTTATCAAACTTTGTCTGTTCTTTTAGAGCGCAACCTTAACCCTAAGGCAGCATGTTTAAAGCGTAGAGAAGAGGAGAAGGTATCTGGTGTCGTTGGCGAATCTCAAATGCAGCTCTCAGGAGGTCATCCAAGCATGCCAGGCGATGGACACAACTCAGTCGGTCACATGTAACACAAGGTGGGGGTTTCATGTTTAAAATACTGACAACACTCTATATTTCTGAAATCCTTCTGTATTTCCTTTATATGCTTTTTTTTGCTTTTTTTACTCTTTGTTTTGCTAATACCATGTTGATGTTTGCCCCCTTTCCAGATCTGACGATGTTTCCTTGCCTGTTGGAGGATGTGGCCTTAACAGTTTGCTTCCACCCATTATTCTGTGTGTAAATGTGGACATGTATGTGTATTGTCCATTCAAGTCCCAAGATGCTCATTTACACGCACACATGCATACTGCCAAACTGACTTAGCTCGTTCAGTGCACTCCCAACCACGACTACAAACTCAAATGTGAAGAACTTTTTTAGTTTTGCTTTGTTTTATACATGTAAAGCGTTTTGGTTTTCATATTTGGTTTCCACAAATGGAGGGAACCCCAGAGTACTTTTGTCCTGCCACAGATTGGGACTACACACTGCCAAGAGGTGCTCTGACCAGAGAGAGAGAGAGAGAGAGACCTGAACACAAATTTAATCAAGGATTTGTGCCTATTTGTTACATGTTTTCTATTTGACATTTAAGCAAATTGCTTTACATGCGAGGAACATTTATTGTGAGGGATTGCTTATGTGTATGAGCAATTATTTTTAATGTATGTCATTCCCAGTGTGATGGTACAGTCTTACATATGTTATGTAACCAAGCCCATTGTTTAATGTCCCATTCAGTTACTTTTCATAATCTTGTCTACAAAGATTGGGAAACATGTTAAAAGGGTCAGAAGGGAAAAGGACAATGTTTTGATTGTGCGATTAGACAGTAACCCTGGCCCAGGGACAGTCAGAGTTTGATCCCCAAGTGTTTTCACAGATGTCTGGAGACCACAGACTAAAGAGGATAAATTATTCATTTGGTAGAAAGTCAGTAACAAACTGTTTTTCGTTTCCACTGACCACAAAAAGTATTACATCAGTAATCTTTATATTAGGGTCATTTTTGTTTCACTATGCTTGAAAGCATACAAGAATAGTTTGGAGGGGAAGGGTTGAGTTAAATGTATTTCATTTTTTTTTTATCTCCGGAAAAAGCCAATATTAATGTTGTGAATTAATTAGAACTCAATGCCAGCTAACTTAACATCAAATTTTGCTGTTTCCCCCATAACATTTATATGTTGAGAAATTCCAAATGATTTGGTTTCAAGATCTTCACCCGTGAGAGTTTAGCCTTTGTGCAACATTGGCTTACATTAACAAAATGAGCATTCCCAGAAAAAAGGCTCGACTTCTTATGAAGTTTGTCCACACTTTGGTGTGAAATGTAAATTCACTTACGCTAACATTACTCAGTTATGTTTCTTTGTCAGATTTAAATATATATAAATATATATTTTTTGTTAGTCTATACATTGTAGATTTTTTACATAAATGGCAATATTAGTTTGAACTTTAGTGTATTGTAGATGAGCTGAAAAAGGGGATATTTCACATTTTAATGAAATTGTAAAAACATTTGAACATGGGTGGCAGTGGAAAAAAGTAAACAGTGATAAATGGAAATGTATTGAGTATAGTGTATCCTTTATTCCTGTTTAATTTTAAAAGGCCTATGAGCAGTGTCCATGTCCCACTGTGGGATTTGTGCACGGTGAAACACCAAGGCAAATGCAGAAAGGGATTTTTCTCAAACATTATGCAACTGGTTCTTGAATGTAGCTACCATAAATATTAATCGCCTTGAATTTTTTGTTTGTTGTCTCCTTGGCGTTTTTCTCCATCTTTTCCTCTGCCCTGACCAAGTGGCTTACAGTGGGGCAGGATCCTGCACACTTAAGGAGGTGGATGCTGACATTTGGTTGTAAGGTAAAATTATAATGAGAACAAAACAGTATTATTGTGATGTTATTCCCATTTTGTCATGTTGTAAATGATTTTACCAACATGTAATCACGAATGGGAGTATTTTGTGTTTAATTTCTACAAAAGAGATGAAGACCTATACAAATCAATAGTGTGGCCTTTTCATTCTCAAGACTTAAGATGTCATGATGGGAGAGTGATACCTTATCAGTGCCTGAAATTGTATTTTCATTGAAAACAAGTTTATTTTGTGAACCATATCATTTCATTTATCTTGGAGATTAAAAGGTACTTGTTCATTCCCAACTTGACTTTCTCCTAATGCTTTTTCAGTTTCCAAGAAGAGGTTTAAATCTTTAAGATTTTTTTTTCTGTGTATCTAGTAAATAAATGTTATGTAGAGCTTGTTAAGTTTTTATTCATTTGTTTTCAACTGGATTAAAACTGCTGTTTAAGTTAAAGGTCATGGGTCCAGGACAAGTTAATTTTGTGTTGGGAAATCACTAAACATGACAGGGTTCAAGAGTGGCTTGCTTTTCATGCACATAAATTGAAAGTATTGCGTCAGACTTTCTGTAGTAGCTCGAGCCCCTTAGAACTTACTGCATTTTCTTTATCAGAGTGCAAGCTCTCTGCAGTGGTTTTCAGTTTTTGTAGTCCTGTGTCAAAAAGTTGCAAAGTTCTTTTGTTTTGTTGATTCTGAGAATACATTTTTGTGAGAGGATTTGAACGCCTATTTTGAGGACTTGTCTTTTTTTTCTTTCTTTTTTTTTTTTTTTACTTTTGTATTACAATAAATGAGTGTAATGAATATCACCATTTGTCACAGGTCAAATCAGAGTGACTGGATATCATTAGTGTTGAGTAAACATGACTTTATTTAAACCCACTAATTCATTGTTTAAATTCATAAATTCCATGTCAAAACAATTTTCACAAAAAGTATCATCTGATGTAGGCACACAAATTGTTGGCAACTAAATGCTATTTATACAAATATCTCATTTTTATAGGCCTGAGCTCGTTTGGTCTAAAATTTCAAATATAGTTGGTCATGTTTGAGTTAAGAGGGGGATAAGGGTGAAACTGGGACTGACAGTCTGAGGGCTTGTTGACTGACTTCCCACTCACTCGTGTTTTATAAACATATAAATAAATATATATAGTTGAACTGTCCTGTATATAACAGTAATGTAGCAATAAATGTGCCATTTTGATGACAGATTATACTTTTTCCAGTGTGTGGCATTTGAACATTGTATAGCCTACATAAAAATAAAAGAAAAAAATAAAATCAAGAATTGTATCAAATCTGTTGTAGTTGGTTACATTCTGTTACATTTGCCTAAAATGTCCTACACTTGTAAACAAAGGAAATGAATGGTGAGGACTTGCTAGGCGGTCCCAAACCTTGCCTGCTTGTAAAAATATACTCAACAGGCAGCACAACGGGCAGACTGGGGTCCTTCTTTGCCATTAATAACAACCCAATAACAACAGGCACTGGCTACAAAAATACAGAAGGTCACAATGGTCCAGAACATTATTAACAAAACCATTGGGAATAAAATAATTTCCATCGTGAGGACGTGGTAAGTGGTGTCATGTTGCAGTTATTGTTGAGCTATAAAAACAATAGGCGCGTGTCCTTCTGGCCGACCGTGCTGCACTGGCAGAGACGGCGTGGGATTTATCTCGTATCTACGTGACAAACATCTATTGGAACATGTAGTACAAAAATGTACTACTAAGAATAAATGTAATGTGATGTTGAATTTTGACATTTCATTTAATTTACAATCTTTGTAAGGCTTTAGGTAGGCTACACATATTGACGGATAGCCCATGTACCAACTAATGTGCAGTTTAATGAACGATGCAACATCATTGCTTATTGCGCAGCTCAGCTGTCTCCAGTTCACTAAACTTAATTCAACTAAATCTCTGTCTTCGACAGAGGCCTACCATTTTTGTTTACCAACACAATATAATGTTGTCCAGTTGTTGAGAAATGACATAACTATTTGTGGTGGTAATTTAAAGCATTTTAGGAGCGCATTTTTGCTTCCCCTCTCTCTTCGTTTCTTCTTCTTTTTCTTTATATCTTGTTTGTTTTTTGTTAATTTCTTAATCATTGTGCATTTTCTCTCTGTGTGAAATATGCCATACATTTTCATCTCTAATTTGCTCTTTAGGGTCCCAAACATGGTGGCCTGGGGAACAGTGGGTGGCGTGGCCCTAGTCCACTTCACAGACTGGCGATTAATCTTGGACTATGTGCCATACGTTAATGGGAAGTTTAAAAGGGATGATTAATGACTTGTAATTGCAAGTGGTAAGCATAAACTGGTCTCATGATCAACATGTTGAAGACTTGGTGCAGGCATGTAGCCTATACTGGTCTGCAGCAATCAATGATCATAAGCTTTGTTAAATGTAACATATGTCGTCCAATGTGTTCTTGTTCTCTAATGCTTGTTGCATAAAGGCTAAATAGAGTTTTGCAAGCCCTAAACCCTACACCCTTTTGTTCTTGCAGGACCACATCTAGAGATGGGAACATGACTGCTTTGACAATGAAGCTCAGTATCAAATCCATGGCTCTACAACTGGTCTTGCCAGACTTTTTGTAACACAAGATGCACTCGGTTGTTATTTGTGTGAATTTGAAAGTATATGCCAATAGAATATATGTTCAACATTAATCTTCCATAATTGTCAAAAATGTATTATAAATAAAATATTTTTGTTTAGAAGCCCATTGGTCTAGTTTTTTGCCATTATTTGGTAACTATTTGCTATGCACCTGTAGACTGTTCTAAACTACAAATTGAGCTAGTTTACTCATTTTTAATCCTGTTAATGGTTATTACTGGAAAAAGGACTGGTACAGAAGCTGTTGTTCGTGCACCTCAAACCATGGCGCTTTTTACAGACATTATTCTCATTATATGGAGGCTGCGCTGATAATGCCTTTGATTTGTTCCGTGGAGGGGGGAGGGGATTCTGAAAGAGGAGAGGGGAGAAGGGATTTAACATAGCGAGAGGGAAAGGAAAGCTACACTGTCTTCAAGATGGATAAAAACGAGTAAGTACACCCCTTCACCTCGCCCTTATGCCGTTATTTGCGCAATTGTGTGGATTGGTGCGTTTAATGCACAATGTACCCTTTGCAAAGACTCATCGTTGCAGTAGGTTGGCAGTGTTTATCATCAGGGGGACGTTCACTCGGTGCGCTGCTTTGGAAATATGTCAAGCCTCTGTTCTGCGTCTACACAGATACATTGTAATATTATTCATTTATGGGCCGATCATAACGTAGCATTTACTTTTGTGCGTCGATACGGTGTCATTTTTACACTTACGAACCGAAGACGTTATTGAAGATCTTATTTGAATATGCAATTAATCCGTTTTAAATGCTAAATTTAATACTCGAGAAGCTGATAGAATTGTGTCTTCGACTGATCGCGAAGATCTACTTTCTTCATTCATAAAAGCCGGCTGCAGCGCAGGCTGAATGACAACGGCAGGCATTGTGTTTCGAGAATAGTCCAGCTTTAAAACTAATTCGACCAGCAGCCTCTCATAATTTTCGTTCACGGTGCACAATAGAAATGTGTTAATGAAATGTTGTACTAATTCAGTAATGACACATTGTCAAGGGCTATTCGCGGTCTATATGTGGTAGTGGTTTTATTTATGTGCCATTGCAACATGAACGTCCTTTGCATTTTTTTTTTTTTTTTTTTTTTTTTTTGAAAGGGGAGTTACTTCCGGCTTGCATATCAAAATAAAAATAGCCTGTCCATAGTGTGGTCCTATCTTACTGCAGGTTTACAACATATCTTAGGCCTAGGTTTATTACCCAAGCGACATTAAAGCCTCTTTCTAGACCCATGTACAGGGGTTTTTAGATGTGAAATATCCTTCAGACACTTTTGCACCTGTAGGACCTCTGCAGTCTAAAGGTAGCACGAGCATTAGAGCCATTAGGGGTAACTCAGCTCAAGATAAAGTACGCAGCTTACATCAACAGACAGGGGTAAATATGACATATGACATGACATATGACAAAACAAAAGTAGGTCACTTCCCGTCTTATCTCATCCACTCCGCGCTGCCTTGACACCGTAGATGTCCTATGTTTTTCCTTGCGGATGTAGCCCTTGTGCCCCGGCGAGACAGGCAGGTAGTGATGAGGCTGAGGTCCGCGGCGGAGCGATCTGCGCCACGACAAAGAGACGAGATGTTCGCCGCAGCTTGATCCCACTCAGGGCGCACGCCGTATTATGGTCGAAACAAAAGCGTAAAAGGAGAGGGCTTACTGTGCACGTTTCACCAACTCGGCTTAGTTCTTGGTACTTTATTTTAGTTGAGTACAGATTTCGTACGTGGGCCAATGGAGAAGAAAAGGTGGGATTGCACTGCTCTTCCCAAGGGCTGGAAAATGGAAGAAGTGACCAGAAAGTCCGGTTTGTCAGCTGGGAAAAGCGACGTGTATTATTTTAGGTACTGCACTCACAGGGGTTTGTAAAACTTTAAGCAGGATAAGAACATTCAAAAGTTGGACATTTACTGGGACGATTACGTGTAAAGTTTGGGATGAGGGTGGGGGGTGGAGGGTGATTGCACTAGGCCCCCGCTGTGGCGCAAATGAATAAACATAGTATCATTTTAGTTGATCCTATTCATTTTCTATTGAAGTGACCCAACCTCGATTTTTTTATTAGCAGAGGAGAAGAGCAAGATGAGGAGCAGAGGCAGGAGAGGGGGGAGGCGGGTCGGTTGTATAGTTTGTGGTAGGACAACTGCACATTTATACTGTGTAACCTTTGTGTGTGATGTATTTGCATGGTTTACTAGCACGTATCCACCCACAGCTGATGGTCATTGCTTTCAAGCTGCCTTTATTGTTACTCTTTTTTGCATCGTTTTATGGTTTGTTATATGCTATTCTGCTCACACGTTTAGTGACTATCTGCATTCAGTGGATTAGACTACATTGTGCCAGTGCAATTATAGTTCAACAAATTGCTCATTAGCTGCATTCATCTCACATACAAAAGACGTTTTTTATGTCATTGAACATTTGGCTCTTGTTGTGAACTCATTTACAGCATGTAGTGGTGCTTGTCTTTTTGTTTCTGTGTTCAGTTTGTGATGTGTTTTTGTTTCTGTGTTTTGGCTATAGGTTACCGAAGAACCTTTTCAATAATGTTTTTTTATGTCTGTATTTTTACTAGTCCATCTGGGAAGAAGTTTCGGAGCAAGCCTCAGTTGGCCCGTTACCTTGGAAACCAGATGGACCTGAGCTCCTTTGATTTTCGCACAGGAAAAATGCTGATGAGCAAACTCAACAAAAACCGGCAGAGGATGAGGTACGACAACAACAGCCAGAACAAGGTGAGACTCTAAGAGCATCCTGCAGATTTCACTGCTGCTCTCAAAGACAAACTAACTGTTCATTTCTGTTGATGTGATAAGGGAAAACCAGATTTGAACACATCCCTCCCAGTCAGACAGACGGCTTCTATTTTTAAACAGCCAGTTACAAAAGTCACCAATCACCCCAACAACAAAGTAAAGACGGATCCTCAGAAAGCAGTGGACCAGCCGCGACAGGTGAGAAAGAAACAGACAACAGTGTCGTTACCATGTGTTGTTATCTCTCCCAACAATATCCACCCCAGGTTAAATAATACATTATATTTCAATGTATATTTCATGTGCAGTTATTTTGGGAGAAGAAGCTTAGCGGGCTCAATGCTTATGACATTGCAGAGGAACTTGTCAAAACAATGGAACTCCCAAAAGGTTTACAAGGTATAGTATTCTTACACTTTATTTGAAAGTGTTGAAGTTATCTCTATTAAAGTCCTGATATATATAAACATGGCGTCATCAGGTGTTGGTCCAGGCTGTACAGATAAAACTCTTCTATCTGCGATTGCGAGTGCTCTTCACACAAGTGCGGCTCCCATCACTGGTCAGCTGTCTGCAGCAGTGGAGAAAAACCCCGGAGTATGGCTCAACACAACACAACCTCTGTGCAAAGCATTTATCGTCACGGATGAAGACATCAGGTTAGTCAGATACGGCCAAAAATCCATTCTCTCGTTTTGTTTATGGACATGAGAACACACTTGTGCACTTCAGGTGCCCGTTCACAACAAGAAGCTGAAGTGCGCAAGACGCCCCAATTTTTTAGAATGTTGTGATCCACACTTTACTCCACACAATCAGCATTTTCAGCGAGTGTGGAGCCGTGCAGACTTCAGGCGAGTACATTCCCCACAATGCATTTCAGTGGAATGTGCAAAGTGTTACCTTAACAACTTCACAATGAGCACTAACTGGATTCAAGGGAAAAGAATGCCTTAATGGTTAAACTGGTTAATGTTTTTTTTTGTTTTTTGTTTTTTTTTTTGTTGCCGATTCAGCAATAGGCTGTGGTTTTCTGATTAATTTAAAAGCAGTTTGGCAACACCGCCAACGTTTTACCTTATCACATTCACTACACGAATTATCTGATCTGCGATCTCATGCGACCCCTGCGCCCTTCATGCTCTTTCAGAAAATGCACACTCCAGTGAAGTGTGTATTGTTTAGTGCGTAGTCAAGGTATTGTGTGTGTGTTTGTTGTAGGATGTAGATCAGGGATATTCAACTTTATTTTCCAGAGGGACAGATTTTTCAAATGGTTTTGTCCTCGGGGAGGGAAACGTCCCAACGATTTTTAAATGCAAAAAAAAATGAATTTATCGCCATCTACAGAACTGAAACAGGCCTAAACCCAGGACAAACCCAGGTGTAAGCCAGGTCTAAACCAATAACAGGAGATAAAATAGTTTCCATATTTTTGGAAGATGGATTGAGGGCCAGATCATAACTCTTGGAGGGCCTGATTTGGCCCCCAGGCCCTGATGTAGATCATGCTTTTACATTTTGTTAATTCTAAACCATAATGTTGATCGTAAACGACTTAAAGCTGAATTACCTAACTTTTCTATTGTAAATTAATATTTTAAGTGTATTGCAAAAGCAGAATTCTGTGGCAAAAACAAGACCACTGTTGACGTCTAATTGTATAACATTTTATAGATCAAACTTGTAAGAAAGATCCATCTAAGTCAATCTAAGACGTTTTGGGGCGAGAACTGATTAGGCGTTCTTAGGTGGTCTGTCCTGCATCTCTTGTCCGTCTGAAAAAGCTGTGCCACGTGTATGTGGCCCAAAAAATCAGGCATGTGAATACTAATGATGTGATAGACTGATTTATTCTACTTTCTCCTTTTCAAGGTTTGACATTGATAACATAAAGGGTTCATTGACTTCCTGTTCAAAACTGCAGAACTGAGGGGCTCCGCCTCTTCAGAGACCGTTCACCGCAGCATGGAGTGAATTTTCATGCAGATGTTTTTATCGTTGAAAATTGCAATGTGACATTTCTGAATGCTACATGTATGAGTCTGAATATTTTGAATAGTCACACGTAATCGCAGAGCAGTGAGCTGAGATAGGGGGTAGGTGAAAACAGAAATGATCAGAGCACTTAAGCCTTAAATGCAGAACAATGATGCGGTATTCCCTTATCATTTCTCAAAAGATGAGGGAGCACCATTATAGCATGGTTAAAAGCTCATAAAAGTAATTTTTACATAATATTTCTCCTTTAAGATTGCTGTATAATATCATGTATGGTGAATACATTTTAGCAATGAAGTGTTGGCTCTGAAATTGCTCAACTCTTGAGTTGTCTTAGAAGTTGATTCAGTAGCCGTTGGTTGAAAGGCCAAGTGTAACGGTTTCCTGTTGTTGGTGTGCATAGGAAGCAGGAGGAGCTGGTGTACAGTGTGAGGAAAAGGCTGGAGGAGGCGCTTATGGCTGACATGCTGGCCCACGTCGAGGAGGCTGCCAATGGAGGAGAGACCCAGAAGGAGGAGGGAAACGCCAGCGAGGACAGCGAGAATGTATAGCACAGGTTAGTTCAAGAAGTCAATAGAAAAATGCAAAGTTCCATCAAATGTATCACCAAAATGATTTGTCGCTTTGTCATGTAGGATTTGAAGTTCAGAAGCTTTGGTTTGACCCTGATTATTTTGGCACAAACAAGTACTGAAGTCCCTCTCATACTTCTCTTCATCATTGTCTGAAGTTGGTCATGGATAAAGCTACTGCTTTGGACACTTGATAATTTTATTCACTGGGATTTTTAGCCCAAATTATTTTGTTCTTAAAGATTGTTTTTTAATTTGCAAGATTTATTTGAAATATGTAATTTATCCATATTGTGAATATAATTAGTGTTTGCGACAATCACCCATGTTTTCCTTTCCAACTATAGAATATGTGGTGGTTTGTTGTTATTGCCACATTACCGTTTCCAATTTTTTCATCATGCACTCCAATAATTTTGAGCCAGGCAGACCTTTTCAAACCACATTCAGCAATACAAGGTCATTTGAAAGATCTGTTGGAAGTATATGCTACAACCACAACTTGTTTTTGAACTCAAAAACAGTAGGTTATTTTGTGAGTCATTTTCAGTATTGACCAAGAGGAGATATTTTGTTTCATAACTACGAAAACAATGGAAGTTAACATGAACGTCGATAATGCCTAGGGACTTGATACCTCCTCTTTCTGTTCGTTGTAATTACAGGTGCTTGAATGATGCTGTTTAACCCTGCATTTTTGTACCAGGATTTCACAGCTTCAGCAACGTATTATTTCAACTTTGTAATGTTACTACAGTCAGACTGCCTCCTCTTCCCACGCACAAAACTAATTATGAGTAATATTTTGTATTTTTATCCCTGTTGATCATTATTATTATTATTACTGTTGGATCCACTGAAATCCTGTCATTGTGTATCAACAGGCTGTATGTTGAAATTGATTGTATTAAAATAACTCCAAATGTCACAAACTTTTCTGTCTCTTTTCAATTGGTAAAACCTTGACAGTTTTAAGTTTATTTGTAAAGCAAGTATCTGTACTCACCGATGCATCCTCCTCTGGATTAACTGTTAACTTAATAGTGCTCTTGCCTTGTTGAGACAGTGATCAAAGTACAAGCAATATCATTGGACAGACACCGGCTTGGGACTGGATGAATGAAGGACGACTGCTCCTCCAACTCCACAGTTTCTACCACATCGCAACTCCCAAATAATTGTAATGGGACCCCTGGAACTATACTGCAAGGTAAATCCAACCATGTACAATACAATCACTGTTTTTTATGAGCTTTGTAACGAAACTATTAATTTAAATTCTGTGGTAAACAACTAATTATTGCTGTAGTGCCTAAATGAAAAATGAATGACCGATGCATACATTTAACTCGAACTAAGATGTTGTGAACTATAAGCGTAATAACTTTACACCATGTTCTCTAATGTTCTCAATTATAACAATGTGGTGTTAATCTTTAACGCTGTTTGGGAGCATTTTTGCTGATGTAAAAGAATTGTAATGTGGGTGGGATCCAGTGCAGTAAACGGTACAAGAAACTAGTTGTTAAAATGTATGATTATATAATTAAACTGTGAGATCTATAATGTTATGTAATAAAAGGTGTGTTACGAAATGTGTTTTGCTATTTAAGTGAAAAACTATGGGAATGAATGGATAATGAATGTATACTCTTCTCAAAATGATTTGCAGCAGTTGTAAACAGAGACTATAACACTATTACTAACACTATTTGTGTAAAATTAAAGATCGTGGCAAAGTAAGTTCCCTGTAAGATCTAAGTTTTGAGTTAGAGCTGACTTTTTTTTCCTTTTTTTTAAATTAATTAATTTTTACAATGATGTTATTTTTCTGTTGGCCTAGTTATTCCTTTTAATAATCTGCAAACTGTAAATCCCATGTTAACATAATAAATAAAATGAGCAAAAACGGTTAAATAAACAATTTTGATAACCCCATGGCTTTGAGGCAAATGTACTGCACACTTATTTTTCCATAAATATGTCTTAATGTTCTTGTTTAGAAGTATGAGAGAAAACATTGTAACATTGTAATAACAATAAGAATCATCAATCCAATCCATCAAATCAAGTCCATGGAAGATAACATATCAATCTAAAAAAAAAAAAAAGGTTTATTAAAATTACAAGACCTAATTCTGTTGAACACGTTCGATAATCTACAAGGCGATATATATTCCATGTTGCCCCAACTGTTCAAACGTTGTTCCCATTCAAGCCAAACTCTTAACAGCAGAAGAAAATTTTATTTTATTTTTATTTTATGTTTTGCCTCAACAACCTAGAACCAGATGATCATTTCAGTGTCAAACGCTGGAATTCCTTGGAGAACTATCTTGAGAGTTCTTTTTGTCCTCCTCAGTTTACAAGACATTTTAAAGTAGTGACACTTGCATCATATGAATCTATGTTATAATGTAAAATGCTCTTGCATATCTGTGAAGTGTTTTGTCTTATTGACTTTTATTTTGGAGAAGGGGGCACTTATTATAAGATTTACCTTTTGTGTGCTCCTTTTCATTTATGTAAAAGTCAAAAAAGGATTACTTATTTTGGATGTTGAATAATTAACATAATTGAAATTAAAGAAATTTTTAAAAATGAAAAGAATAATCAGGGATATTCAAAAATATTTTGCACATGGTCACAGCGCTGTGTTTGTTAACTGCAGGGAGCAACTGTGTGGGTTCCTGATGAAGATGCAGTGTGGGTTTCAGCTCAACTCCTCCATGACTACAACCCTGAAGAAAGACTGCTCTGTCTACAACTTGGCAATGGACTGGTATTAGGCATTTTATAATTGGAAACAATTTATCATGATAATCGTAACACTTGTACTCTTTTATCTTTTTAGGAGTTGCGTTACCCAGTGGCATCCCAGTCTGACCTGCCACCTCTGGGAAACCCAGACATGTTGGAGGGAGAGAATGACCTCACTGCTCTGAGCTTCCTCCATGAAGCCGCTGTCCTACACAACCTACGAGTTCGCTTTCTGGACTACAACAGTATCTATACTTACTGCGGTAAGAGATGGGAAAAAAAGAAAAACATTAAACTACTTCATATTGTAGTGAAGGGCTGTGATGCAGGTACAGTTTCTAGTTCTGGGTATAACAAGGATAATGTGAGTATCTGAGTAGGGCATCACTCATGAAATGTATATTCTATACAGTTAGCTTATTTTGGGAACAGTGCTTAGTCATGAGTTAAAGCTATTGGTCATTTTACACTGCTCATTAAGTGACTACATCAAGTTGCAACCTTTTGCCTCTCACTGTAAAATGGTTCTGTGCCCCCTCTCACCAGTGCATGTCCCTCTGCCCTTGCATGCCCAATAAAGGTATAACAGCAAGTTACATTCACTTGACATTTGAATGTTTCTGCAGGTATTGTTCTTGTTGCCATCAATCCCTACGACCAGCTCCCTCTATACGGAGAAGAGGTGATTGACGCTTACAGTGGCCAGGATATGGCAGACATGGAGCCTCACATCTTCTCTGTGGCAGAAGAAGCATACCGCACCATGACCAGGTAAAAGAGATGTCAGTAAAAAGTTTTACTGGCATGAAATCATCTGGAATTTAATATAATATAATAGGTACTTTCACGTCATACTTTCAGCTGCAGGGAACTCTGGGAAAACTGATATTTGAAGCTATAATCCACAAATGTTGAACCTTACAGGCTAATTATTTGCATGGGCTCTCCAACTAACCATATTCATTTTATGTCCTTAGGTTATTTCATTCTTTACACTTTTGGGGTTGAATAGTTCTCGTTTTGAAGCAATAGAGAGTAAAACAATTTAACCTAAGTTAATTTGTGCTGATGGAACTCATGAACTCATGTTGTGTCAGTTTTTGTTTTATCTGGATAGGCCCGTTAAAAAGAGTAAACCATAAACTAGGTAAACACATTTCCAGTGATGTTTTGCCCCACTCTTTTTAGAGAGGAAAAGAATCAATCAATTATTATCAGTGGAGAGTCTGGCTCGGGCAAAACTGTCTCTGCTAAATTCACAATGCGCTACTTTGCTGTGGTGGGAGGAGCAGCTCAGCAGACCAGTGTGGAGGAGAGAGTCCTGGCCTCAAACCCCATCATGGAGGTGAGGAGTATATATTTTAACATATTACCATTGTGTTGCAGCTCAATGTTCGTCTTTTTGTTTGTAGGCTATTGGCAATGCTAAAACTATCAGAAATGACAACAGCAGCAGGTTTGGGAAGTATATTGAGATTGGGTTTGGCAGAAAAGGGGACATCATTGGAGCCAACATGAGAACATATTTGTTAGAGAAGTCAAGGGTAGTATTTCAGGTAAGTCCCACTCAGTTGATTTTGTTTATTATTATTTATTATTAATAACTTGAAGTGTATGTTCTTCTCTCCTGAAACTCATATACGTTTGCGTGTATGCCAGGCACCCTCAGAGAGAAACTACCACATATTTTACCAGCTTTGTTCTGCCAGAAATTACCCTGAGCTGAGAGAACTTAAACTGCGTAAACCTTTTTTCTTTTTAAAAAATCTCATCTTCTCACTTTAAATGAATTTGCATTGATACTGTCTCTCTGTCATGTAGTTGCACCTGAAGATTTCCGCTACACTAGTCAGGGGGGAGACATGCAAATTCCTGGCACCAATGATTTGGCAGAATTAAAACGCACTTCTGATGCCCTTACCATTTTAGGTAACGAAAAATGTACAAATGTATAAAGGGTTTATTGTTTAAGGTTTTGTTTTTATTGTCACCCATTGCAGCTCATTACATCTCTTTGGTTTGTTGAATTGCAGGTGTGCAGGCTGACCAGCAGATGGAGCTGTTTAGAATCCTGGCAGCGATTCTTCACTTGGGAAATGTGAACATCAAGGCGAGTGGGAGAAATTCCGACAGAAGTTATACTGATGTAAGAGAAATTTTCAGTATGATTACTTTCTTACACATTTTTATTAAACCAAAAAGTTCAAAAGGTTGCAATGTAAATCGGTCCAGGTCTTGTGCTGAAAACTACTCAGGCCTTTTGAGTAGTTTTTCAAGTTTTTCTGTTTTAGCTCCAAACCTTTAAGCATAGGTGGGTAGAGTTGCCAAAATCTACCTAAGCAAGAGCAGAGAAAAATATATATTACTCAAGTAAGAGTAAAAATGCATTTGGATAAATTTATACCTTGGACGTAAATTGTGTTTAAAATCTGATTTATGATTTGAGTTTTTAAATAATGCCCAAATTCTGGTATTCCCAAAGAATAGACACACAAAATTATATAGAAGGTAAGGTGTAAGAGTTCATTTAACACGTTTATCTATATAGAATTCTTTACAGTGGGAAGAGTAGCCAAATCTTTTACTCCAGTACGAGTACAGTTTCTTCAAAAACGAGTACAACCCACAACTGCTTTTAAGCCATTTTTAATACACTGTAGCATTTGTATGACTAGTCCTGAATGTGTTTATTATCATCTTATCAGGCAGATGACAAGTCCCTGGCCATCTTCTCTGCGCTCCTGGGAGTGGAGGGCCCTCAAGTGGCTCACTGGCTGTGTAACCGCAGGCTAACTGTAGGAGGAGAGACTCTGGTGAAGCCTGTGGCGGGGCAGCAGGCTGTGGAGGCCCGGGATGCACTGTCCAAGCACATCTATGGACAACTGTTCACATGGACTGTCCACCGACTCAACTCAGCCCTGAGGAGCCAGAGAGGAAATCCCAAGAGCTTTATCGGAGTGCTGGACATATATGGGTCTGATGCAGCTATGTTGAGAAGATATTTTAGTTGTTTCAGGAATTAATTCTGTTATTTTTGGTCTGTTGCAGATTTGAGACATTTACGAAGAACAGTTTTGAACAGTTCTGTATCAATTATGCAAATGAAAAACTACAGCAGCAATTCAATAGGGTAAAATCCATTATTTTTCTACGAGATGTGAGAAGTGATTGTTGCATTATGATGAAACAAATGATGTGCAAAAGATTTCCTCCCACAAGGCGTCAATAAATTATTAACTAATGATGATGATTTGATTGCATTGCAAAATATATGGTAGGGCAGCTTTGACTATAAAAAGTAGCTTACCACAACCAGGCAGTGTATGAATAATGCAATAAAACCTAATAAATGTACCTAATTAATATAAAAGTATATCCTTACTTACAGTTCTCTACTGCACCTTAATGTATTTTTATTTCTCTGCAGCACGTATTTCACTTGGAACAGGAAGAGTACATCCGTGAAGAGTTGGACTGGCACCGGATCGAGTTTAGTGACAATCAGTTGTGTATCCACCTGATTGAGGGGCAGCTGGGCCTGTTAGACCTGCTGGACGAGGAGTGCAGGGTCTCTGCAATATTAATCTAAACATTACTGAACACAAACACACACTCACACACACAAGTTAATGTTAAAATGCTTTAAAATTACAATATCAATCTTGTTTTTGGACAAGTTTATTGTAATTGTCAATTAAAACAGTCTTACTCCAGATAATTTAGTCTAGGTCTACAATCAGTATAAATCTAAACTTGTCAAAGTGTCATAAATCAAAATTGGTATCCTGAAATGAAATGATTTTTAATCATGCACACGTTGAGTTTTCGCAGTGTAGTCTGTTTGGTTGCATTCATTAGATGTGTTGATTATCAGATGCCTAAAGGATCAGATGAGAGCTGGGTGAGGAAACTCTTTGACCAGCACTTAAGCAGCAAACCTCATCCTCACTTCCAGAAACCACGAATGTCTAATAGTGCTTTCATTGTTCTACACTTTGCCGACAACGTAAGAGAAGTAACAGCATCACACAGTCTGACTCTAAATCTTCTCTGACCTGTGCTCTCTGTTAAGGTACAATATGAGTGTCAAGGCTTTCTCGACAAAAACCGAGATACGGTCTTTGAAGAGCTGGTTAACATTTTGAAAGCAAGTCAAGTAAGTGAAATACACCTTGCATTGAAGACAATCCTTAAGATTTGAGTGAGTTTGACAATGCCCCAAAGACCATGAAGCATCTTTCAAACTGCAGCTTTTGTTGGATTTGTGTGAATGAGTTGCTCCTAGATGTAAAGCACTTTGATGGTCGATTGAAAATCAAATATATTATTATATGATTATAAATTGAGCCATTTTGGCATTATTATCCCAGATTCGCATTGTATGGCATTTGTATTTGTATATTATTCTCGTTTTTGTCAGTCAGAGCTGGTGGCTGAGTTGTTCCAGCAGCAAAGCACTTCCTCAGTGAGTCAAGAAAGTATTCATTCTGGAAGAAGAGCTCACAAACTCACAGTGGGATTTCAGGTAGAAAAACCTTCCTCTATAATTCTATCAACCTCAAATTGTAATCAAATTGTGTCTGGTTAGTTTCGTCAGTCATTGCAGCTGTTGATGGATACTTTGAACAGCACAACACCCCACTATGTCCGCTGTATAAAACCCAATGACCTGAAAGAGCCATTTACGTAAGTCCATTGCTGTTTACAATAGTATTATATGTTATATATTGAATGTTATTGACATTTTACCACATTGGACTTGTTTTGTCAGGTTTGATCCAAAAAGAACAGTCCAGCAGCTGAGAGCTTGTGGTGTACTAGAGACAATTCGCATCAGTGCTGCAGGTTATCCATCCAGGTATATTTAAACAAACTGTATTTAATCACTTAAATAACCATCCACTTAGACATTTGAATTAAAATACATTGCAGGAGAAGCAAAAGGGCGTAAGAAAACAGGGGCGTAATAATAATAATAATAATAATAATAATAAGCAAGAAACCGACGAAGAACAATGTCCCTCGCCAGTTTATAAAATAATGTAAACATCAACGTCCTTGAAATTCTTCCTTTCCAGATGGACGTATGAGGAGTTCTACACACGCTACAGAGTCCTGCTGCCCGGTGCTCATGACCAGGAGCAGGCCCAGGCCTTGTGTCGACAGGCCCTACCTGAGCTCATCCCCGACCTGGACCAATACCGCTTTGGGAAAACCAAGGTGTTTTTCCGAGCGGGACAGGTGGCTCTGCTGGAGCGTCTGCGGGCGGAGAGGCTGAGGATCGCCACTGTGATCATCCAGAGCTGGGTCCGGAGGTGGCAGGCTCAGATCCTCTTCCAACGGACCCTATGGGCTATCATGACCATTCAAAGATACTTCAGAGGGACACTGGCAAGACGGTATGGGTACTTTTCAGATGTCAAAAATGTGTTCCAAACAAAAGCCCACTTAAAACCACATTTTAAACTTAATGTATATGCTATGCGCACCTTGTATAGCGTATATATTAAGAGGACTGTTTTTCAAAATTATCAAAATGCAATAGGCCCTATAAATTCAATCCTTTAAAATGGCTATGCTTAAATGATTCTTTTAAAATGAAGTGATAGTCAAAAACTGTATATTGCCTTTGCATATAAGAAATCTATGCATACTTAAGTTTTGACTAAAATATACTTCGCTGTATCCACAGGCTTACTATGACAATGCGTTACACAAAAGCTGTGCTCATCATTCAAAAGACATACCGTATGATTGTGGTCAGACAGTTGTTCCAAATGATTCGACGAGCCACTATCACCATACAGGCCTTCACCAGAGGCACACTGGCACGTCGACAATATAGACAGGTTAGATACCCAGCCAATCCAGTTTTCTTGATAAAAGTTCAGCAAGAACTTATACTCGATTGTTTTTTAGTTGATTTCAGAACGAGCGGCTGTGCTGGTGCAGTCCAGAGTGCGTGGCTGGTTAGCGAGGCGCACCTACAGACGTGTGCGGGCTGCTGTGGTCTTTATGCAGTGCTGTGTACGTCGACGGGCCGCCAGGAAAGAGCTGCTTACACTCAAAAAGGAGGCACGATCAGTGGAGAGGTATCGAGAGCTCAACAAAGGCATGGAAGTGAAAGTGATGCAACTACAGCTACGACTGGACCAAGAGGTGGAGATTTAGGATATTGGAATTTTCACATGTAATAATTTTTTGGAAGGTTTTATTATTTTTATTTTAAATTTTTATGTATTTGCAGATCAAGGAAAGCACTTCATTGAGAGAAACACTAAATGCAGAGCGAGATGCCAGAAAAGCTGAGTTGGAAACGCTTCGATCAACTTTACAGAAACTACAAAATCAAAAACCAGAGCCTCAACCCAGTCCTGAGATCTTCAAGGAGACAGAGGAGCAAAGACAAGCCAACGAGAAGTCTGCACAGGAAATCGAAAAACTTTCACAGGTGCATTCCCCTAGTCTCCAAAATACCATATAGTTAAATTTGCATTGGTAAAACTACTGTATTGTTTAAAATATTCTGCTAGGAGTTACAACTGCTGAAGAACGAAAGAGAACATTTTATGAAAGAAAAAGAAAACCTTTCAGCTCATCTCCTCATTCAACAACAAGCTGGAGAAGGCAGGCACTCAGTATGTATCTTAAAATATTTCCTCTTTGCTCGTCTTAACCATCTGCATGTCTGTGCGTTTGCAGAGAGCATGCATGAGGCTGTGTTGAAAGCCACAACTACTATTAAAAGGGACTTGGATGAAGAGAGGAGGAAGTACCAGAGTCTTTTAAGGGACTTCTCCAGACTAGAACAGAGATACGACAACCTCAGAGAAATGAGTTTGCTTACAGAGGTCTGGAACAATATATTTATAACATTATACTACATATTGATAATAATAACAACAATAAAACATGTGCTTGTTCTCTCAGCGCACCACGGGTCACAGGAGGACAGAGTCCACTCACAGCCTGAGTTTTGAGCCTCTCTCTCCCTCTCTGACTCCTCTATCCTCTCTTTCGACCACGCCACTCTCAGCGTCTCCCTTCCAATCAGAGCTCCCCTCTCCTGAGCCTGTGCGCAGGGTTAGCGTCACATCACCAACCTTTGAGAGGAGAGCACCATGGAGCACAGAATACCCCATGGTACTTTACAAATACAGTAAAGAGCCTGGGACTATTGTCCAGGGTAGATGATTTATGACATTAGAACTAAAAATACACATGTGATAGGATTTGCTGATGGAGAGTCTGGACGTGGCTAAAGACCCCACAGTGAAGATGAAAGGAGATGACTTGGCTCATGCTTATGATGCTGTTCGAGTGGCAAACAAGTCAGGATAATAACAATGTCCTGCATTATTACAGTACAAAGTACAAACTTTTCCATATAAATATGCTACAATTATTTTCTAGATTTCTGGAACATCAGTTATGTAGTCAGCACAATCAGTGGCAGAATGAAATGGAGGCTTTGAGAGCTCAGCTCAGAAAAGTATCATCCTCTCCTGGTACAATACCACAGGTACGCACAGTGGCCTATAAAGTGCTGCAAGTGTTTTTATTAAAATTAAAATTTTGAACATAAATGTAGTACTGTTTGTGTTAGGATTTTCAGGACTTGCTTGAGTCTCGAGATCAGGAGTGTGTGAGACTGAGGCGAGAGCTGAGGGACCTTAAAAACACCAGCACAATCAGGAGACTCCTGACTCAAGGTCTGTCAGTGACATGTCGCATTGTACCATAGACCACTCATGTACAAAAAAAATAAATCATTGTTATCTTTTTCAGTTCTACCTGTATCTTTGACATCTCAGGATTGCTCATTTGAACCGCTAAAGTCTGCCACAGTCACAGGTTTACTTGAATGTAAAAAAAAAGATGAAGGCAAACTCTTAAAATGTCTCATCACAGGTCAGTGCCAACTTTGTTTTGTTTTTACTTTGTTTTGTTTTTCCATTCGAATGCGAGGCATGCATTACACTGTAACTTTCACTGATGTGTATTCCAGACTTGCGTGGGGACATGGCCCAGACTTTATCTCCAGGTCTTTCTGCCAGTGTGCTCTTTTTGTGCCTACGTCAGATCGACCAAAGTGGAGACCAGACACGAGCTCGATCCTTCTGCACTGCCTTTGTCTCTGCTATTAAGGTTGCTTTAAAGGTAATTGGGAAAATGTATTTCCCGAAAAGAAATATTGTACAAAGGCATTGTTTTCGTACAGTAAGTTATTAAATTCTGTGGCATTCTTTGTTGATCCATAGAAGCACAGCAATGACCTTGACATGACAACCCTTTGGCTCAAAAATGGCAGCTTGCTGCATGACCTCTTGGCCTCTTCAAAGCAGGGGAGGAGATATTTAGATATTACTAAATAAAGTGATAATTACAGTATGTATAAAGACTGCTCATGCTTTCAGATGTGTGATTCAGATGAAATAGTCTCCTTTGTGGTAGACGTGAGTGACCAGATTCGTACCTTGAATGACCTTTGTATTCAAGCCTATCAGCAACTTCTGTCCATCACTGAAGCTCGGCTGCAGAACATTATTGGTACGAACACACTCATCACATTGCTGTAGATTCTTTATATTTGTATATATTTATTTTTCTGTGTACTAGTCCCAGCGCTGTTGGAGAGTGAGAGCATCTCAAGCCTGCCAGGCTCTGCGGGAAAGCTGCCATTATCCAGGAAGCGTGCAAGCTCAGACCCTCGGATGGTGGGGGGAGAAGCCCCCAGCATGGGTTCTTTGCTGAGAGAGTTAGGGGCGCTACATGCGGCCATGTCCCGCCAGGCTCTGGCCCCCGAGCTGATAGAGCAGGCCTTCCACCAGCTCACCTACCTCATGTGTGCCTCAGTCTTCAACAGCCTGCTGCTTCGCAAAGACATGTGCAGCTGGAGCCGCGGCATGCAGATACGGTAAAACTCTCATCTCATAGAGTTAAAAATAAGTTAAGAGTCAAAAGAGAGACTCTAAACATACAGCTGTACTACATGAGCAAAAGTGTAACTAAAACTAACTCGTAGTAGTAATTTGTGACTTTTTTTCTCTTTAATTATCATATCAACTGCAAACTATAAACTAAATTTATCTGAATGGTTAAACACAGATATACGTTTTATTTGTCTCTATAATTATTTTTTAATGTGTACTTTATCAATCAAAGTTACAACGTGAGTCTGCTGGAAGAATGGCTGCGGAGCCGAGGACTGTCAGCAGGAGGTGCTGTGGCGACATTGGAACCCTTGATCCAGGCAGTGCAGCTGCTGCAGATGGGAAAGAAAACTGAAGGCGATGCGCAGTCCCTGGTTCAGACATGCACAGCTCTTTCTAGCCAGCAGGTGGTGCGCTTTTCTTTCTCTATTAAAACAACAACGTCATGTGTATCTTAACAACTTGTGCCTGTTTTAACTTTAATCAGATTGTGAAGATTCTGACTCTTTACACGCCCCACAGTGATCTTGATGAAAGAGTCACTTTAAACTTTATACGCACTGTTCAGGTATTGTTTTTTCTTTTTTTTTGGTTAAAATATTTGATAACATTTGATGATGTAACTATTTCTGCTTCTTCCTAGGGCCTTCTCAAAAACCGCTCTGACAGCCAGACTCCACAGCTCCTAATGGACGTGAGGCAAGTCTTTCCTGTGACATTTCCATCTGTACCCTCACCAAACCTCCATGCGGATCAGCTGAAGATCCCAGACAACCTGAAGATCTCCTTCCTACGAAAGGCCTAAAATATATGAATTTGTGCCTGGGTGGACAGTATTACTTAGAAATTCATTTACATTTGAAATAATTAAGCATAGACATGCATTAAGACTTCATATTTTATTGGAAGCAGAATCACATTGCAACTGCAATCTAAGTCCATCCCCAATAAGAACATCCAGAATAAAAAAAAACAAAAACAAAATTAGAAACATCTCAAGTATAAAAAAATTCTCATGCGAGTAATTTGTACCACTACACGTCGTCAGTAATACATATTTATATATTCACAAACATCAGAGAAATATAAAACAAGGACATTTGTTTGTTCTGTTTTTTTTTTTCTCAAAGAAATTTGACAACAATTGGCATTTAACATCAAATAATTATGCGTGCTGGCACTACACATGTTTTACTTTTTGTTTTATTGTTCCTATCATGCACCATTTGTGGAAGTACAGGTGGCAGTGCAGAGAGAGAGGACAGAACATGCTTGTCTGTCTGTCAGCTGAATCTGTGTGCTGATCTTTGTGCTTCTATGTCTACGATCGTGCTACCCATGCCAGCACATTAGCCAAATCCTCTTCCTTTCTCTTATACATTTCATTGTCAACAGCAATAAAGTTTTTTCGTGGCATTTCCGGCTCTAAATGATGTGTTGTAAAACTCCTCTGAAGAAAAGATGCTGTACACATTTCCATTTCCTTTTGAGAAAGTAGTATCATCCACAATATCTACAGTTGTACAACTCTCTTCAAACATACGCTTTGACAAACCATTCACATAAGCTACATATCCAAGTGGGTATCCATATGATTTGCAGGTCACCTGAAGCAAAATTTAAGTCTACAAAAGAGCAGCAAACTTCACATGACGAGGTTAATATTTTTTTTTAGGTATTTACAACATCAATAACTTTCTTTCTCTATACAGTATAACAACAACTCCAATATTTGGCCTTTAACAATAGAGACAGCGTCAACAAGATATCAGACAAAACACTTGTGCTGATATAATAAATCCACAATGTAAACATTTTAAGACTGTTTCAAAATGTACAATATTTCAAAATTAGATGCATAGAAATCAGTTACATCTTGTTCAAAAGGGGTTCAGTTCAGTGCTTCTCAGTGGCAACTTAAAAACACCCTGTCGTTTCCAATTTAGAAAACTAAATTAAACTTCAGCGAAGAAAAAAAAACTTTAAAGATAAGTAATTCAGTCAAACTTTAAAAATGGGGCATTTAAAAAATATTATTTTAGAAGACAATGTTCTATGACATTAGACAACATTGGATGCAATGACATGCAATTCCTGCATTTCCATCAAAATTACATGTATAAGTTAGTTTTGTTGAAAGTATGTCATTATTGGTGCAACAAAGACCCTGTGCTTAACTACTTCAACTAAGATTTCAAATATTAATGTCCAAACCTGAAGTGGTCTGTAGATGCAGCCCTTAATAAGTAATCTGGGACTAAAATTGTGCCCTCTGATCATTTCACTCTAGAGACACCTCTGTAAGTGTCAATAGTTAGGCAGTCAAGGGTGGTTTGTGGAATGTTTGTTCACATGTACAATGTAACTACCATCATGGGCAAACACAGTCCCTGGATGTGTCCTTCCCTTAAATGGCTTTCAGTGAATACATTTGTAGGTAACAGGCAGCACAGGTGACCACATGAGGTCGACATGTCACACACAAGACATCTGATAATCCACGCTCTATACAGGCACTATGGAAGAGACATTACACACAAGGGCCTACGAGACAGAAGGCATTGGGGTATTAGGCAGTGTGCTCTGTTACAAGTAAAGACAGACAACATGAAAATTCTCATGTACCAAACTCCTAAATCTTTTATAGCATTTTAAATCTCTCTTAAATATATATTTTTTCTATAATAGATATATGATTATAATATAAATTATTTAACAAATATAAATATAATCTGGAAGAGAGAGTGTGTTCATAATCTCACACATCAAAATAATGAATGAAAATGGTGAGAGATTTTTGGAATGTCAGAGACTTTTGGAATGTCTGAGGCCTTGCAGCCTTAGTCGGTCATTCGGACAGTTTGACCTCTTGTGCTTCGGGCGGATCTTGGCATTATTAATTATCTTTTGGCACTTATGGTCCCTTCTGAGCAGCTGCAAGGCAGAAATGTGACAAAAGATTCTAAATGTGGTGGGTAACGGATCATACAGTATGAGACACAGAAAGGCTACTATTTCTCACCCTGATCGTTGTATGAAAACGTAGTTTATAATGACACACCGTGAAATATCAAATACTCTTTAACATAAAGCTGTATACTTTGATAATGTGTTTCATCTGTGCTTGTACAAGGGCAGTGGCTAGCAACAGCTCTGATGAGCTCTACAGGGCAGTATGTAGCGGTGTAATATCCTGTTTTCTAGCTGCGGCCTTCCTCTGCAGAGCGTTGGTCGGACTTGAGCTTGACAAACTCTTTGGCCACGTCATCGTTGTTGCGCTGGGAGAGGATGCGCAGCACGGTGAGGCCTGTCTCATCCATGTTGATGCGTTTGCCCAGTGGCAGCCAGCAGGCCACGCTGCCTTTAGAGGCCACATCTTTAAGCTGCAGGACAGCCATGCCCACTGTGCGATCCTCACGGGCAAAACAATAGTCCTTCACACACACCTGCAGCTCATAGCACTCAGGGCCCACTTCATTACTCAGAGTGCTGCAGAACAGACAGATATGTTCCTATGGGATCTACAATACAAATGTGAATCACTTATACCAATACTTACAATGTGAAGGTTTCATTGTATTTAGGAGCCCAGCTGTTGTTCTTCGACTTGGTGGCGTACTTCCTCTTTTTGTCGCTTAGGTGAGGCCCGATAATATAGACCTCCACAAATGGCCTGAATATTCCCTGTGTCTGCCACCTCAGGTCATTTGCAGCAACGACTGTCACAGAGAGGAAACGAGGAGGAAGACAGAGGGACGGTGTGGGTGAGCGAGAACAGAGAGAAAGAGTGATGTGTGAAAATGAGCAGCGAAAAACAAGGACAGAAGCTACACATTATCTCTGCAGGCACATAACATTTAATGCTTAAATAATCTGGTAATAATTGGGTGCATGAGATATTTTCCGATTGAAACGATACCTCAAATATAAGATTCTACCTTTGACTGTAACCTTGTGTTCTCCAGTGCTGGGATGTGTGAAAATCTCCACATGAATGGACACCTCTCCAACCGCATCATCAACACCTGATCCTGGTGGAAATAGAAAAAACATTTCAATAACCATGTATTCTCCTCGAACCATAGACGTCTTTAGATATTATGCATGCCATTTGGAGATTATTATCAAAAGTCTCACTTATTTTGATACAAAGCATCAGCAGAAACCAGAATTAAATAATCACAGTGTATCAGGAGGACCCAATATAAGGCAGTGAAGGATGTAAAATGGCAGACAAAGCAGCTATGAGTAGGTACATTGTGTTTCTCTTAAAGCTGAAAACTATAAAATAGTCTATTTGTCAGACAGAAACTGTTCCCACTCATAGATGGTTGATGTCTGCCAGGATGCAGGGGTAAGTTCAAGTTTGAACAAATCTCCAAACAACCAAGTCATGCCATTAGGGATCTAGAAAGTGGCAATGGTG
Source organism: Rhinogobius similis (assembly GCA_019453435.1). NCBI lineage: Eukaryota > Metazoa > Chordata > Actinopteri > Gobiiformes > Gobiidae > Rhinogobius > Rhinogobius similis. Next base: position 14,986,368 of record CM033623.1, on the reverse strand, counting down.
TTGATAAAATGCTTTATCGAGTCATAAACGTGACACTAAAAGATTTTCTGTATGACAAAAATAAAGTTCTATAATATCGCCAAGAGTTTGCTGAACGAGAGGTCGAGAGTTTTTGCTTGGGAAATTGAGGCAGATGGACATGTATTTCAAATGTTTTAATTAGTGTTGTCACTCTGTCAACTGTATCTTTGTGGCAAGGACCAGCAGCCTGTCGACATGTGAGTCTTCTGTACTAGCCACCCACTAAACAAGGTGTCTGTTCCTGGCATGCAGCTCTCCGGGCAGCAGTTTTGAGATCCATGGTCTCTGTGCCAACATGACCAAAGAGAGCAGCAGCGTCCATCTGGCCTCATCTAGTCTATGGAGGACATCCACCAGAGATGAAAAACAAACTTTGCTGATGAAGAAGTAGCAATGTGTAACCAAAAGCAAGGTACCCACTTCTATCTGCAATCCTATTTGCAAAATGTTTCAAATATTTGCTGGCAGATTTTTATTGGAATTTCCCTACACTCCGACATAAATCTACAATAGCAGTCATTTTATGACACTAATTACCCTCCTGTTTTTGCTCCTGACAAACTCAGTACCAATTTAATGTGCATTTATAGTCAAAGATGTAAAGCTCCAAGCATTTTGTTTTGACTATGTATGATGAAACTAAATTTAGCATAGCAGTGCCTAAAATGTTTCAGCCTATTTCTTCTTCATTAATGACGCATACAAATGTGTGAGGGTTCGTCACGTTCTTTGACATTAACATCAAGTGACAAATCTGATCACATGACCTGACAGCATGTTTCTGATTGGCTGCTTTAGGTCAGTTGTGCAGTCCGCTACACATGAGAGCTAGTGTCTAGACAACGTAGGAGCAAATACAAGGGACTCCCCCTGACTAATAGTGCAAATTATCATGAGTCTTCACACCAGAAGATGAAAATAGTTCATAATCTTGAGTTAAAACATGTAAAAGCCTGGTGTCTTCAGTCTCAGACAGACACATTGATTGCCTTTGCTCAGTCTTTCTTAGCCTAGTCTCACATTCATGCTTTCTGGGCCCTGGGGCTTTGAGTGACATCATGCTGGATAAGGACTCCTTTACACTTTAATGCATTTCTCTTCTCTGCTCTGATGTCCACACTTCATGCTTTGGTCTGCCCATACATACCGTCTAAGTGTATGTATAGAGTGCAGTACCATTCATACAGACATCAGTGTGTACGTTTCATGCACCAATGCATAAAGTTACTGTCTTCATTGTAATTTGAATAAACAGTGAACAAGGGGAGAATGTTAAAAATCTGTTGACATGAGTCAGGCAGGAGCATCAGGATGTTCATGGTGGGGTGGAGGGTGGAGGGACTTGGGCTTTGGTCTGAAGGTTTCTCTTCAATGTCTCAGGCTCTTTGTCCTTGTGTAACATACCCTTGTCTGGGTAAATATCCTCACTACTGGTGAACCTCACCCCCTTCCCGCCGAACACTGGCCCACAGACGGGGCAGAGCGGCAGAGCAGACACAGAGAGGAGACACACACGGACATACATGAAAATTACACATAAAACTAACTCTTACATTGATATTTAGTGACATAAAGGGGTGCATGTATGTTTATATGTTTAATCCAAAACATAATTTCTCCTGTTAAAAGTGTAAGTGTTTTAGATTTAAGTAAACTTAGTGACTTACAGTTACAATATAAGAGACTAGACCTGAGAAGATACTGTAACTGTAAAAATGTCAAAAATTTTGACTGCATTACCTTGAGCATTTTGTGATTGGACAAAGGTCTTTACAAGTTTGTCTGTAGCCTGAGTATAGAGGGACAGAGCATAGTGAAGGGACAGAAGGTCAGGACTCTTCTCCAAGAATGTCTTCTTCAAACCCACACCACCAGCATGAAAGTATTGCTATGAACACAAATAAAACGGAAAACGTAAATAACTTTACACATAATTATTCTTTCAGTTAATAACATCAGATAAATTCAAATGTTAGTTATTTCTCACCTTAATGGTGTCTAGAGCCAGCTCAATAACAGCACATTGCTTCGGCGAGAGAGCCTTGGCCTCCTCCCGAACCATGTGTTCCTAAAAGCCCCCCAAAAAAAAAATGATATTCAAAATCAGCCAGACAGTTTTATATTTTCAGAAGTGACTTTACAATGAAGTGTAAAACATTGTAATAGCAAAACAAACCTTCAACTTGGACAGCTGCCCGAGCTCTTTGGCAGCGTTAAAGATGAGCTGTGTTCCCTGAAATGTGAAATAGCCAGAGATAAAAGGGAGAGACGGGGAGAGGCAGACAAGAGAAATAAGCTGTTATTAGCATGAAAATGACTGGAACAAAGTTCAGCGTCACACAGAGGACAGTGACATCTCTGACACACACGTTTATATAACCACTCTAAACATCTTTATGGTTGTCAAGGTATTTTCTCCTTCAAGCCCTGTTATCAAATGTATCTGTCGTTCCACCACATTACACTGCTGAACACATCCACACACATAGAGACATCTCGGTATGAAGAAAAGGGAAAAGCGCCTCAGCTCAATGTGGAGGTAGGAGAGGTAGACAGAACTGTGCAGACACTGATGCATGCCCACAAGGTTCAACCTAAACACACAACATGTAACTGGATGGTGTTTGCTACATAATTTTGGAGGCTACACAGAATGTGAATATATGTGAATATGAATTATGTGAGTGACTGCTACAATTGTAGTTGGCAGCTTGTATAAATGTGTTTCCCAGCAAGGAAGATCAAGTGAAAAATGTTCCACTGCTTTGTTTGACAGGAGAGCTGAGGGAGAGAGACAAAGACAAGGACATAAAGGAGAGACGAGACATCTGAGATCTGAAGGTTTAGTCCTTACATCACTGTGAGACGCGCTCTTCAGTCTTCCCTGGAAAGAGAGCATCAGGTTATTATCATAAACAGAGGACAGTCCAAGTCTGGCTTCCCTTCAACATACAGTACATGTAGAGCATGTACAGCTGAAATAAGTCAGAGGTTGATATTTGCTTTGCGATAACCTGCACAATATACCAGACACAACAAGGAGACGATAACATTTGAGTTGGCATCTGTGCAACAACAAACTGTTCCCTTACATAGATAAAATCTATCAGATACCATTTGTGTCACATTATATTTGGCATTTGCTAGCTGCTTTTTCATATGAATGGCTGACATCAGTCAAGTCAGTTAAACTTTTGCTTTTACAGTAGCAAATTAACAAGTTGTAATACCAAAAACTAAAACTAAATGATAAATAACAACAATAAATGTATTTTATATTCAACAAGTCATCAAAGTTCACAACAAAACATCAAGTCAAACCACAACAGACTGACAGTCTGCAGAGAGACATACAGTACAGGGTCGTACAGTATACTGAGGAGACTGCGCTGTTGAAATAGATCAGATGCAAGCAACAAACCCACAGGAAGGCGTAAGAGGCAGGACACAGTTCATACAGAAGAGGGAAGAGAGGGCAGAAGGGAGCAAAGGTCTATATCAAACCACTAATAGATTCATCCCACCAAAGTCCAGGTAAAAAGGACACACTGCAACGCAATAAGGAGAAAGGCCACTTCCTGTCTGAAGAAGTGATAGGAAAGAAGAGACAGCAGAGGTAGGCATTGATTGGTGGAGAATATTGAGGGGCGGGACCTATTAAAACCAGTCAAGAATGCACCATGCTTCTGTCTCTACACAAGAGAGACAGGACTGGACTGAGACAAGAAGATAGAAAGACAATTAGGAAATAGAACATTGAGGGTGAAGAGGTGTGGAGTGGGGTAGTACTCATAAATAAATAGAGGGAGACTTGCAGCCATATACAGCAGAGAAACCCAAACCACCGTGGACGGACAGACAGACAGACACGCAGGAGTGATGTACTTACAATCATCTGTGGAGGGAGAGCGGTGGGAGCAGGATGTCATAATAATCACAACAACAACAACCAGAGAGAAGGGTCAGTTAAAATGTAAAGAGCCCCACATCAATCAAGAAATACATGTTTGGGCCCAAGTCAGAGGCGACGTCACACCAAATTCCTCTTATCTAGCTATACTTCATAAAAGAGTGTTATTGCCAATAGGTGGATTACAAAATATCTAAACTCCCATCTCACTACAGTACTGTGATATGAGGCTCTTTCAATAATAAATAATAGACACAAATAAAGACACGGAAACCCAAAAGAAAGGAAATTAAGAGGCTGCTTTCCATGTATGATATTTTTTTTTTTTTTTTTTTTTTACAGGCAAACTGATGCTTCAGGTTTGTCAATGTACAACAAGATCTGTCCAAATAACTGTTGGGTGACATACTGAAGAGCAGCCACAAGTTAGAATGATATGGAGCACTCCTATCATCTGTATTTTTAGTTTTTATTGCTTTGCTCGGTGAAAGCTCTTGAGGGGTTGCTGAATATAATGTGTGCGGGGGCGGAGATGCGAACACGATGCATGAGAGATGATGTAAAAGCAGTTTAATCCTCTGTCAGCTGCTGTTTGTTTATTGAGAAACAAAAATGTCTGCCTTCAAAATCTTCTTTTAATTCCTCCTCCAGTTCTCTTGAAGCAGCTCCTGGAGTTTGAGTGTGTTTTTGAATTTGTTTTATTAAAGAGTTTGGCAAGCTAGCAATAATCCAACCCAATGTAAAGTTAATTTGATTTTTTATTTGATGCACTCATATAATGACTAATGAATGGTGCATAGGATCTCACCGTTTGGTCTGTCAGCGGAGGCAGAACGATGGTCTTCTCCATGGTGTTCATGACCAGCTTCCACAGCTCCTTCAGCACGCGCTTTAGCACAGTCTTCTCACATATCTTGGCAAACAACGTCAGGCTGCCAGGATAGAAAGAGATTGGGAAAGGAAGACGACAAAGGACAAACAAATCAAATTGATTTAATATAACAAAACCAAACTTTTCTGTTTATCCAGTTGGAAAGTTTTCTAAGCTAAAATAGACACTGTGGGTAAATTGGCTCACTTGCTGTCCAGGAACTCCATGATGGGCTGAAGGACATTGTCTGCGTCCTGGGCCACACTGCTGGCGTTACCCACATTAGAGGTTCCCTTTACCTGAGCCAGGATGTCTCCCATCTGCTTCACATTCTCCTCAATGTGGGGCTGGAAACTAGACAGAAGAATTCAAGGAGCATTTAAAAACTCCAAATGTTGAAATGTTTAAATACAACTACAGCAATATACAGTAATGAACAGATTTAACATGCAGCTCTGCAAATCTGAACCACAAGTAACAACATCGCCAGCATCACCTGTCACCAAGTCATTGCTTCTTAACATCAACAAATATAGCTGGTTTCAGTTTGCATTGTTTCTCAAACTTCAGGTAATATGTACATTCCGCTGCAATTACATTTTATGCTTAATTTAAAGTGCATTAGATGTATTTTACTGTACTGTTATAGACCTAGTTTATTTTTGACGTTACTTGTGTGTGTGTGTGTGTGTGCGCAACTGTGTTTGTGTGTGTACCTGACAGCAAAAACTCTGCTGAGATCATCCATTACATTGTTGAGTTTGACCTGCAAATCTTTGAGGATGTCACTGGCCTCAACACATAGCTGATGAAAAACAAGAAGATACAATTAATACATATTTATTATTTATTTATTATTCTTATTATTATTAAGAGAGTTATATTAAATTGAATACTGACATCTTTTCCGCCCATTGCTTCAAACATCTTCTCCAGCTGGACTCTCAGTTGTTGGATGTTGTTAATCAAGATGCACGGCTGTGGAACAAAAGTATAGTGTATATAATTCTGTGATTTTACATCTTAGACCAAAGTCTACTTTTCAAACAGGAAGATGATGGTTGACCAAATACAATTTGAATCACTCACCACTTTCTCCATAGTGACATAGTTTGGAAACAACCTGGAGATGACATCAGCGTAGGACAAAAGTACATTGCTGATAGTCTGTAAAAGATAAGGAAGAAAATTAATATGATCATTTCACAACCATTTCCAAAACTTTTTTTTTTACCAGTGCGAGTTCTAAGTACCTTGGCAAATCTCTTCATGTAGTGTCCAACTATTTGTGGATCTGGACACTCTAATTTCCGAATAATCTCAAAGCTCTGATTGAGTTGGGAAAACACATCCACCACTGAACAGGAGAAGAGGGCGTGCTCTGAGGTGACCTGAAACTGTGGACAGATTAAACATATCAAAGTTAGCTGTAGAAATTGTTAGCGCTATGCAACATAATTCATATTAATTTTAATAACAAAACTGGATCCTATATCAATTTAAGATAAATAAATTTAAAAAATCTTGATACATGTAGTCGGAGGTGTACTCCAATTTTCACAAATGATTCTGGAGTTTTGTATAAAACAAAAAAACAACAACAAACAAAACAAAAACAAACAGTAACAAAACTAGTAGTAGTAACAAGTAACAAAACTAAAATTTCACTCAGATCATAATTAGTATTTAAGCATCAACTGTGCCATTTCTGAAGAAAATCTATGAAAGTTGAACTATTTTTCTGAAATTTGCAACTTTTCCAAAGAATGGTCCCATTTCTATTGACAGTGACATCGAGTATGAAAATTCTATGCGTCTGCTTGGATGTTTGGAATATTAATTCTGCTAAGCAGGCAAAATGTATGAGATATAGAGCTTATCTAGGACTTTATGTGAAGCTGATAAATTGGAGAAGTTTTCCATTTGTCAACGGAATTTTTACAGTTCCTGGTTGAACATGAGCCGCTGTTACCTAGCAATCATACTGTAAAGAAGGGCCAATTAAACAATAGCTGATTTGACAAATAATAATACCTAATAACACCTTTATTTTGTTAAATGATTGTTTTGGATGGAATGTCGCTCTTTGATGACATATACAGATGGATTCCGTTTTAGAACTCAACTGTCCTGTAATTTTCAACCCAGATTTTCCAAATTTTCTAGACAAACTGAAATGTGACTGATGTAAAACTATGATCAAATATTTACCACAGGTTCTATCACATCAAGTCATAATTAGAAAAACACGAGAACCAGTCATATGGTCTTTAAAACAAGTTTGTCTCAATGGCATATGTATAAAAGTACTTAATGATAGCGGAAAACTGAATGCAAGCTCTAAGGAAGTAACCTCTGGGTGGCTCTATAACTTTGGGGCTATTTTCATCCTGGAGCTTTGATATCTTTCTGCCACATGCACCGAGCCTTCAGACCCACAGAAATGGCAGGGCCTGCAGCTTGTTAGACGACTCTCTGGTGACAGGTGAGAGCGCTGCTGTCTGTCTTGTAATTGGCTGCAGGTTTGAGACAGTCTCGAATTGGCTTGAGGTGTGCAGGTGTTATTCTGGAGAGTCTGGTTAATGAGGTGAGGACAGATTTCTCGCGGTTAAAACCTTAGAATAAACGTGTATCGTGCTGTCAAAAAGTTGACTCCATTCTAAATGAGCTAAGTCTTTACACTTATAGGACATTTGGAAATAATTGACTAACATACCATGTCTATTTGGATTTGGATTGTATCTAATTAATATACATCCACAACTGCTTGTATTAAACCATGGTGGGGGGAGACGAGTCACGTATCGGTGGGGGAGACAGCAAACTGAAGCTAGTCGTATTCTATTTCTGGGTAAGTGCGTTGATTCAAGAGATGGGTGGTATTTAATAAATAGTATTTGTAATAAATAGTATTTGAACGCAAAATATTATCATAAATATCCTTAGAGTAGACTATGAAACAGGAAATATAGCAAAATATGGGACCCTTAAACTTCACATCTTGAACATATGAGAACATATTAGCTGTTCTATCAGATGGTTATAAAATGTTTCTTTTGAAGAGCAGACAGGAGTGTGCAAATGCATGGACAGTGTGGGAGGCAGAAATATGCTGTGTTATATATTAAATTCGCCAGAAACACTTTCTGAGCTCAGTATCTAAAGCAGGGAAGAGAAGGCAAGGAAGTAAAGTAGATGTTTTTACCCCATCCTTTTTGTCTCTCTCCAGAGCACCATGCAGAAAGTCACGCGACACCTCCTCGTTTTCATCCAGCCACTGAATGACGAACGGTTCAAACCAGCTATGACAACACATTAATCAGTGATCAGTGTTATGGAACAATAATTGCAAACAGTTTCAGAAAAGTTATGTACTTACGCAGGATATTCAGGCACTCTGCTTTTGAAAAAGGGAAGGTCTTTGCAGTATTCATTGTACAACCATTTGACTTTGAAATGCAAGTTCATGTAGTCTGCACTCTTGCACAAGCGATTCTTCTCATGTTCTATAAAAAAAAAAAATCAAAAAAAAAATCACTGAGATATACCTTTTATCAAAATGAATGGTCCTTGTCAAACTCGCTCATATCCTTGTGTGACCATGTCCCTGTTTCTATAACAACTGTGTGGACAGTGCATGTACAAATAAGTGGCTCAATGAAAAGAAGAGATAATAACTATACCTTATTTAGCCTTTAAATTAATTCTCAACAGACAAATATTTTATAAAGAGTGGTCCAGGGGTTAGAGAATAATTAAGCCGTTACTAAACCTGAATCATTCTTAAGAAACTATTTGATCATTATGAAAAAGAAAAGAGGCTCTACAAAATGTTTTTTAGGTAAAATAAAATCTTTTTGCCACAGGACAGATATATTGTAAAAGGATCTATTCGTGTGAAAATTGCCTCTTGTGCTCTCGCTGCATCTAATTATTGAGCGTTTTATTCTCCGCAAAGCAGGAAGTGCGCCGTTAGCATACTACTTGTTGTTAGCATTACCGTAAAGGCAAAACTTATTCTGGCCTCAAATATTTGTGTGTAAAAAGCGCTTATAAATTCATGGCCGTGAATATTTAGAAGGCTCAGAAGCCATTAAGTAATTGAGCATTACATGTGAACTGCTGCTTTAAAATTAACCAGTCCTGTTTGTCACATTTTAAGGGAGTAAGAATCTGGTACAGTGCCTTTAAGCATCATGCTTTATTAAACCTAATTAAAGTGTAGTTATTATATAGAGATTATACTCACCTTCCATTGCATACTTCATATCCTGAGCAAACAGGTTCCACATGACTTCAGCACTGATTTTACCCACATTTAGTTCTTGTGGAAATCTGAATGCAAAAAAAACCCAACAAAATAGATTAGAATATCAAAACATATATTGTACAATCGTATATTGTTAAAAATTGATCCTTACTGGTTGAGACAGGGAGTATACGAGTTCTTGTCTTCTTCAATAATGGAGACAATTAGTGTGATCAGTTTTGACCAGAAATCTAAATTCTTGATGCTGGGTCCCTGCTCCTCTGGAGGAACTGCGCCCTGTTTTGCCTGGAAAACAGCACTCTATTTAGATGGAGACGTCCTGGTCCACTGTATATTCACTTTTAGTTGAAAATTCCCTCATTATAAATTTTCCACTGCAGTGTATTTTGTTTCTCAGACTAAAAATGTCAAAACGAAGATGTGTGTTATGAAATAAATAAAAGCACTCCAGGGGATGAAAAGTGAAAAATGATCTTGCAAAGACTTTGACAAAATATAGCAATGTCCCTGAGGATGAAATGTTTAATTCAAAAGAGAGTGCTTATTTGAAATCCTCGAGGGAGTCTGTATGGGACTTGTGCTTTAATGAGGATGTGAAGCACTTTGAGAAATCCCAGGTGAAATCCACAACAGGCAGAGGAATCAAAGAGAGCAGCCAGAACGGACTGTGACGGGGACTGTATATGTGCTGTGGAAGTGCTACAGTTTACAGAACAAACTGTAATCCAGGCTGTAATAATTATTATGAAGAGTACTAATAACTGATTGACAAAAAACACATTTTTAAAATACAATATGCTTTCAACAAAATAGACTGTAGTGCCAACCAGGTTATACATATTTTGTATATTGTATAATATATATAAATAATATGTATAATATTAATATTTCAGACAGGCTGTAAAATTCAAGATTTAAAATCAAATAACCTATCCAGGATTTTTACAGAGTTAACTGAATGAGTATACTACAAAACACATGGGTATTGCTAAAGGGATAAAACACGAATAGTATTGACAAGGAGTGTCAAAATAAATAGGTGTAATAATCAAATGAATAACTGACTGTATATTGTTACGTGTAATTATATAGATTACATGTACTTTCGCTGCACTGTAAACTTACCGGGTCAGTCTGATACTCGCGGCTGTACAGCTCGTGGCAGTTGTTGAAAATGTACTCATAGGTGGAGTTGAGACAGGCTTTCACACAATCTTTCACGACTTGACTGGCTCTGGGTGGGGACTGAAGCTCTTGAACCTAAAATTACAAAAGTAAGTAGCCATGAAAAAGCATGGAGTGGTTCTTAAATTTGGAAACCATTGAGATGAATTGTACCTTCATTCTGAAAAATGTGATACTGGTGAGGAGGTCCACTGTGGACTTGAGGTCTTGGAGCCTCTCAGGACTGCTGGCTGGGAAATTATTCTGCAAGGACAGAGAAAAAAAATCCAGCTCCTTTGTGTGTGCGCGTGTGTGTGTGAGCATGTTCTTTTTATCCTGGAAGTGGAAGCTATCATTGCCACACAATATTACACCAAGGCTCTCCCACTTATTAGTGTGTGGGAGGACTGCATCTCCAGTCATTGTGTCTGTGTATGTTAAAGAGAAGATTTCTGCATAATTAAAACATTTTACTACATAAATAAAATAAAGAAGCATCCAAAAGTAAAGTAACAACATAATAATAATATTGACAAAAAGCTCTCTTACTCTGTACATAGACAAGTCAATCCTCAGCGAGTTGTGCAGTTGATCTAAGAGCTTCACAAATCTTTCTTTCTGTAAAGGCCCAAACAGTTAACCGTATTAATTATTCACAACCCATGGATAAATTATAAGATCACATTCGATATGTTAACTTACCCCAAAATTAGAGGCAGCAAATCTATCGGAGGCAGACACATTGTTGGTTGCCTGTGTGGTGTGAGCGTAATAGGCATTGATATTTGCCAGCAGAGTACTCATTACTGCGGGTACACCAGGGCACATGTACTTAGATGACAAGCAGGCAAAGTGACTGCCATGAAGAGAAAAATAATAAACACATTAAACTAAAAAAAAAAGCTGCCATCACAAAACATTAAGGAAGGTGCAAAAAACACACGTCATGGCCTGATAAATGGACTCCACTCCATAACGCATGGCAAATTCATCCACTATCTCCTGGGGAGTCTCCTCAAAATAGACCTTCCAAGCATCATCACCTTTAGCATCAGGGATTTTCACCACACCATTATTCTGGATATCTGTTACATAGTGGAAGAGGTTCTGTGGAAGAGAAAATGAGAAGTGTTTCAGGGGAGATGCAGAGAGGATTATAACTCTGAGGCAATCAATTTAAAGTCATTTAAAGTTTATGTGCAGATTACTTTCTCATAGACTCTCAAAGCAATAAAGCTCACTCAGAAGGACTGCATTAGGTGCTGCCTCGGTTCACAAGCCATTATGCATTATGCTGCAATAAACATTTAATACTGGCTGAGTGGTTTATGACCGCCTCTGTGCAACAATAACAGTGATCTTTTATTGTTTAAGGGCCACTTCTGGTGAGTAATTGGTTTAGTGAAGAGTTCAGGTCTGTGGAGACCCACAAGCAAGTCAGAGCAAAGTGAATCTAAGGACTAACACTTTAAACTTTCTTGTATATCGTTTTTCATATAATGTATATGAAGAGACATTCCAAACTCAAATTTCAATTTGAAGGAAAATGGCTGTTACTCAATAATGATGATGCTGATACTAATGATAAAACAACTTTTTTTTAGATGATGAAATGTCATTTTCAACACAACATAATATGAATTTCTTTAATGTGATGGTTTTTGTTTTGATATAAATCAGCACAATTCTAATTCAGGAAAAGGTTTTGTTTTCTCCTATTTTTCTTGTATTTCACAGTATATTACCTGTTCAAGAAAGTATCTATACTAGTGTCTGTATCGATTACATACAGCACATATAAGTACATGTATTTTTGGCAACCCGAGTTGAGCTGTTGTAATACTATAAAAACTGTACACCAATGAGTCTTGAAATTATTCTTAAAGTTCAAATACTTATGGCTTACCTCATGCAAGCAGGTATACTGAACATGATATGGTGCCACGGTCTCCTCTCCTTTTATCTCGACACTTATGTGCATACGTATAGCCCCAGACACAGCTGATTTGTCAGTACGCTTATCTGCATAGAGTAAAAATATCAGGACTGTTCACTTATATGTAAACAGTTTTTAAAATGATGAAAGTACTATAATTTACCAAGATTGTACCACACGTCCATCTCTCCGCTCAGAGTGCGCACCTCAATGATAGTTTGACCGAGAAAATCATCGGATTCTCTCTTAAATTTCTGCTTCACCCGAGACTTTATGTCATCATCCTCATCCCAAACTCTCACTTTGATGCGATCAGATGAGTTGTGACACTCACTACAGCCCAAAATAAGTAATTATAATATTGTAATGATGAAAATCTAAGACGAAAACGTAGTAGCACTTACAAATTGAATGTTTCCTCCCAGACTGGGTTAAGATTGCCATAAATGGTCTTGGTTCTCTTCTTGGTTTTTCCCACTTGGACGGTGACATACGGATCACTGGAGCCTGTTTTGTCCTTTGCTTGTAAACCCTGGGCACATAAAACTGTTGAAGAAAAAAAAGAAGCCTCATTATCATATTGTTAAATGTTACATGTCAAACAACCTTCAACCTTCTACCTTCAACCTACGGACACACACGGATTTATATAATTTCTTACCTGTGATACTGATTTTGGCCGACCACTTGGAGGTGCCATCAAGAACGCTCTGTTTTATCTGCTTCATTTGTGTGACGTGGAGGGATTTAGCCACAGCAAAGACTTCTTGAATCAGCTCGAAGATTTCAGGCTTGTTTCGCTCTCTGATCTTCATGCGGTCTTTTAGCACCATTATAATGTTCTGAGTACGATCTTCTGCACCGTGTTTGGAGCTCTTCTCAGCTGCTCCTATTTTCAAGAAGGACATGTCAAAGTGAAGGTTTTTCTTCTGGCTTCATGTTCACTGTTCACCAATAAAATAATGTACTGACATCAAAACTATTGACTGAATTGAGTGACAAAAGGACTACAGCCCCATTCTTTATATACATGTATTTAAGTTATAAATAATCTTCTTCAGCTTTAAATGAAATTATAAGGAAAACATATTTGCAAAATACAAGTGTGTTTGGTATATTTTTGGTATTCATAGTTGTATAGAAATGTTTATATTGGCTTTGAACATGTAAAATGTTAATACAGAAAAGTGTGGATATAACAAATGAAAATGAAGTGATTGTACACTGGAAATGGGCTATTTTTTTCCTCCTACACCTTTTGAGCATTGTGGACTTGAAGTAAGTGTATATGTTCGTTTCTGCTATTTGAATAATGCTAATAATATTAACAAAATTCTTCTTCTGAATTATCAATTTATGTTCAAATACATTAAAAAAAAAAAAAAAAAGCACAAGCCCACTGTTGAAAAATACACATGCATAAAAATACACATTTTCAGGAGTAGTGTAATTGAAAAAAAAGAACAGAGCATTTCTTACTTTGAAGACAATCTGCATTGAGTAGATCTTGGCACTTCTCGTGACATTTGACGCCACACTCGGTGCAGCGCATGCCCTGACGAGCGATGCCCCACAGCAGTCCCTCACACTCATAGCAGTACGTGGGAGTCGTGGCGGTCCACACCTCAAAATTGTGCGGAGTGGTGCAAGAGATGGGATATATCAGAGCCTGGAGAGTCTTTTTATAGACGTGACTCTTCTGCGAGCACATGAGGAAAATTTGTTAGTGAAATTTGATTTGAAGATTTGAGAATAAAGTGTTGGTTATAGCAAACTGACCAGTTCTTCATTGTGTAAAGTGCTGGATGTCAGAGCTGAGGTGATGCCTGCCTTTCTTGAGTTCTGAACCAAAGACTGACAAAGGAAGAGGTTTATTTAACAGTTTACCAGGCATATACACTAATGTTTTCTCATTCTAGTTAAGTCCTTGAGAGACTTTTAGGGTAAATATTCAACTTTACTCACCATAGCCTGGAGAAGATTACGAAAGCGGGCGAAAAAAATAGAAAATAAATAGATTATTATTTATTGGCATTAAAATGTGATAGACCAGAACTTTTGCAAATTCCAATATTTTTGTTGACTCACCAAGTCTCTAACCAGAGGCATAGCTTTTCTCTTCCTGAGGTCTGGCATGCTGTCAATACTATACAGAGCACCGCCCATTCTGTAAAATGTGAACGTAACAAGAGGTGGGTAAGTTTACTTTAATGACATTTGTTGGCTTTGGAGTGGATGTGCCGTAGATTTTAGTGTAATACCTTCATGCAGACTTACCCTGCTGATAAAAGTAGAGACGCAATGCCCACAGATTCTCCCCGAGCCTACAAGAAAACAAAGATATGAGGACAGACAGAAAGGCCAAAAGGATGTTATTTGCTCACTAGCTACAAAAAACGCACAAATGCCCTTTTAATTTGGTGCATCAGCTTTTGCAAACTTTTTTTTTTTGTTACTATCAAGACCTGATAGTAACAGCAAGGACCAGTGAGAAATCGTCCATAAATATTTAAATAAATAAAAATACAAAGACAAAAAATACAAAGCGGAATTGAGTCTGCAGTGTGAGAGATCAAAGCTGAGATTATTGGCACCAGCACTTTGTCAAGTCTTCTGATGTTCGTGTAATTCATCAGATACTATCTCCTGCTCACTTAAATAACGAAATAACAAACACACAATAGGAAACACAATATAAAGCCTGACACACCCAGATCTGGCTAAATACTATGACACAAACATGGAGTCGCTCGGGTAATGTGATCTCCATGGCAACATATTTTATGTGACAAATATGTTTCACTAGTGTCGCTGTTACTTGGGTTGTCCTATTAAAGCATTGCATGTGATTCAAGCAATATATTACTGTATGTCCACAGTGCTGGCCACACCCACCTGAGAGTCTGCTCCAGCCATGGATAATCAGAAACGACTACATGCAAATTGCTACTAGGATGGCAAAAAACTGAAAAGAAAATAATGAATGGCAAAACAATACAAGGGAAAAACATAAACATTTTACATTTACAATCACAAACACAGAGAAATAAAGTGGATACATATTTACACATCAGGAATCAATTTTACATGCAGGTTTTTGATAAAATATGGACAGAACAAATGAAACAAACTACACAATACACTACTGTATCTATTCTCACTGGGAAGACTGAAAGTTTTCATGCAGAGAAACACAGTAGAAACATAGTGTACCTCTTGGAGCTGGAGACGTACTCTGCTGTACAGTCTTAGCCAATTTGCCTTGGCTCTTGCATGACCTGGCTCCATCATTTCTCTTCTTGGGAAGCTATGTAGGTGACGACAAAGTGTTAATACTGAACTGGTTATGATTACTTACTATACTTTACCTTGCGACCTTTAAATGATTTTTATTTTCTCTGGTTAAGATAAACTCTCTTTACGTTATACACTGTTTGATACAAGCTACTTCATGGAAAAACACTGGGTTCATAATGTATAATCTGTGCATATTATAAACGCACTTTGTTAGGAAAGAACTAGTGCAGAAACCTCCAGGGTCCAGGGTCACCTCTTTTTGGCCAATGAGGCACATTCTACACTATGTATCATGGAAAAATAACTGCTTAACACTATCTCAGACGTGTGATTCTCTGTCATGGTGCATTTCAAAAGCGCTAAAAGCTTATTGTAAGCTATTATCTATTCAACTAATTCCGCAAGTTGTCGTGGGCGCCGCCATCTTTTTCCTTTGTAGTTTACATGGAGCAGGCGAGCTCAACAGAAAATAAGTTCTGCACGGACTAAAAGGACGTTTTCAAGCCCCTGGAAATCGTTGCATTGCTGACTTATTTTTGCACATGTACATTAAACATTTTAGACAAAGCAATCTACTTTATATAATGTTTGGCCTCGTTGGCCATTTGTGTGAACACCGTTTGCGTCAAACCGGAAGTCCCTTCACTACAAGAGTGCGGATCATAAACATAAAAAGAGGCAAAAGTGGGCAGTGCGGAATAAGGTGAATATTCAGTGAAAAGAAGGACTATTGACTTTATTCCGCACTGCCCACTTTTGCCTCTTTTTGCCACAGATCCACACTTCAGTTGTAAATGTACTTCTGTTTGACGAGAACTATGTTAAAGCTAAGGCAAACGAGACTTGCCGCTAAAATGTTACATAAAGTAGCAAAAACAAGTAATCAACGCACTGATTATTTTCTGTTGAGCTCATCAACTCATCATTTAACTAATACAACAGAAAAAAGATGGTGGCGCCCACGGCAACTTCCGGAGTAAGGTGAATATGGGCGGGGCTAACGGTTCAAACAAAAACATGTTCCTGTCTCACGGTTCAAAATCAGGTACAGGCCCTTTAATTTGAATACTTTTCAACATAAGCTATATATAATAAATGTGTAGGGCAATAACATATTTTTAAATTTGCGTTTGCTTTTTGTGGCCACCAAAGAAAATAATTTGGATAGTAGTCATACCCTTTATCAAGGCTTGGGATAGCAGTAAAAGTAAGGCTAAGGCATGTCATGTCATGTCATTCATGAAATAGCACTGTTTGTTTTTGGCGGAACTAAGTTTGCATGCACACTGCAGCTACCTCGAACACATAGAGCATCTTAAATACTGACTGGGGAGCAGATAATGAAACACTAATAAGGACCGAATCTGTGGAGTGGAAGTACAGCTTTTAACAATAAGCCTGAAATACTAGCAGTGGTAAAGGCCATGGAAGAAATTTGTCCAGTGTCAGTTATACTGTCAATTACATTTTCTCTTTCATATTGTTTTAAAATATTACTACATTTTGCCCGTACAGAAAGTACACCACAGTTATTTCCTCCTGTGGTCAGATTTACATACATTTTTTCAATTTCTCTATAATCAGTAAATATTTTTTTTTTAAGTAATGCTGTGTACATGCTTACATTTTATATGGAGTGTACAATGCCATTTAAGATAAAATATGCCTGTCCTCTAGTCTAAAAAAATGACTGACGATAGAGATCCAATCCTGCTCCATAAATGCAAGGCATTAATACATCCAAAATATTGCACAAGATTCATTACTTCAAAAAGACAACTGGACAAGATTTTTTCCAAGCACTTCACCTTTATGCAGACTCCCTGACCCATTTGTTTTGAAACTGTCTGAAACATCTCAACCCCTAGCTGAATGTTTAAAATTGGTTGTATGTAGAAACACGCTTAAGTTCCAGAAATGTATGTAAAAAAACATATTTTGAGAATTCCCCTTCTTTTTTTCTCTGTCTACGCTTCCCTGACTGACAAACAATTGAATATGGAATGTTTACTGCAAATTAGGCAATATTAACATTATGAAAGACAGACTGTCTAGTATACTACATATTTAAAGTTGCCAATTATATTGAGATAAGCCAATCTCTTCCTAGATCAATTAAATTTATTGCAAAATGTATTTACAAAACCCTTTATGAGCCACCTTTTTTTTCCCCCATTGCTTGTTAATATTTTTACTTTTTTAATTGTTACTCGTCTTTTCCCCCTGCCCTTGTAAATGTGTGTTTTCATTTAGTTATATTGCAAAATGGATTAAAAAAAAATCAATGACTGTAGAAAGTGTTGTGGTTAGGAAGTAGCATGTAATGTAGTCACATTTAAACTGTTGAAAAGAGTAAAATTAAGATATTGACCTTGGCAAAGGGGGCTCCTCTGGCTTCTCTTCCATCATTGGTGGAGTGCTCTCTGGTTCTGGAGGCTTATCAGGCGGGTGGGGTTCTTCTGGGGGCACCTCCGATCTGGATTCAAGCTCCACATGTTTACTGTCTACAGCTGGGACCTCTAAAGTAACAGCAGTTGTTGTTGTAGTCGTGGTGGTGCTTAAATCTGACTGGGTTGTAGTAAATATAGGCTTGGAAGTATCTGTGGTGAACGGAGGCAGTGCATCTTCTTTTGTTACTTGCGGCAGACCCATGTTTGTACTTTGCGGCTGGATTAGGTCTTGCGAGGGTCTCCGCTGATGCAGGGATGTCTGTTTTTCTAGTGGTGGCCTTGTGGAAGACAAACCATCTGAGGGAGGCATCAAAGTTTGAGCGGTGCTCGTTGGTGTTGGCGTATATGGTACTTCTTGCTCTTCAGTAAAAGTTGTGTCCAGCGGGTACATCTCCCCATCTTCCTCATACGCCATCTCCTCTTCCTCATAGTTATAGTCCCCTTCCTCTCCATAAATATCTCCTTCTTCATCATAAAGTGCTCCCCCTTCTCCTCCATCTTTGATATATCCTCCCTCGTCACTATAGACACCCTGTGCGTCCTCTCCTTCCCAGACCGGGGAATCCTCTTTGCCGTAGCTGACAGAGGAGTGGCAGGAGTGGTAGGATTCGTTTTCATCGTAAAACTCAGAACCCCGTAAGCTTTCTCCATCCTCTGGGACAAACTCCTCACTGAGCTGGGAGCTGCCTCGACTCAACTCGCCGGAAGATGCATATCGGCTGTCTGTGGGGCTGAAAGGAGACAGATTGTACATTTAAATAAAGTTAAGGATTTTTTCCATATAGGTGTAATAGAGATCTGAAATTCTAGTCCAGGAAAAGAGGGAGAATAATCACAGGCAAAATTATTTAAAACATCCAATCAGATTAGTATCATCCAGGTAGGATTGGATTTGGGAAATATGGTTAAGAGTACTTGTTCTATTAATAATTATGTAAAAAGAAAAACCACTGAATAAAAGACAATAACGTACAGTGACACTTACAAGCCACAGAGACATACAAGAGCACAATTACACTGAATGATATACTGACACATTTCACATCACTTTAGATAACTTTTAAAAGTCTGTCAGAGCAAAAGGCCCATAATACCAACTAAAAAGTACCGTATTATATCAATTTATAAAATGGAAAAGTCGATGGCCCTTTTTCTTCACCCAACACAAAGCATCTGTCCTCCACGAGGCAAAGATAAAAATTAAGGTAATCTGTCTAGGATTCTCTGCAAGCTCCCCATTAGTGGGCTGAAAGTGGAAATTAACTGTGCATAATTACCAAGCGCCCCTGAAAAGCCAGGGTTCAGAGGATGACGCACTAATATGTGGCTGTCAGGACAACAGAGCTACACATTGACATTTTCTAACACACTTAAATAAACTCTGTTACATAATAAATCACAAGCAAGCATAAGTCAACATAATGAGCAAATACACACTTTTTAATAAATAACATGACAATAAACTGCCTATCTTTTTGCACTGCAAAAAGTAAAAATATACAGATTCAATTGAAATATTGAATATACATGTACAGAGATAAAGAGGGTATGAGCGCATGCAAGCAACAGTGAGCGAGGAGGACGGGACAAGTCCATCACTGACGTCACAGCGGGACGGAGTCACAGGCCGGAGCAGGAGAAGAGTTTTTGAGAAGAGGAGGTACTGTGCAGAGACCCACCTATCGGACAGCGAATGCCTACTGTCTAGAGAATACTGACGACTGGTGCGCCGGCTTGACCCTGAGCCTGAGTCCATATCGCTGCGCCCGTTGGTAGCCGAGTCTAAACTATCAAAGTGCCTGGTGGCAGCAGCAGAGCAAATGGGGAGGAAGGAAGAGGCAGGAGAGGAGTCAGTACAGCTCAGAGCTTTGGTCAGCTTTGGTCAGAGTGAGACAAAATGAGCAAAGCCAGTCTTCAGCAAGGACCTCGCCAAATGATAATGTAATGTCTAACCTTCACTGGTCAATTATGGTAACAGGATTTTTAAAGAAATTATACATGGATTAAGAAGAATTTGTTGTCTTTTTAGTACAAAAGAAGTTAAAAACACTTAACAGCAGTTCTAATAGTAAATTTAGGGTAGCAATGAGCAATAATAAGTAGTAGCCACAGCAGACATAGATCCTCTTATTTACATACGATTAGGCTTAATATGCAGTTCTACTTTACACATTATATTAAATTGCTTCATCTTTCACTTTCGCTCAACAATTTTACATGGATTTTATAGGGATTTTACTTCTTGAACGTTTTCTGTTTTCTTTATTATTTTAAGCTGAATAACAAAAGAGGGCATTGATCCACATATGACATAATGGCCATGCATGCACTCTTACACTACTCTTACACAATAACCACAGTGGCCCCATTTACACACAGCCTGTATACAAGAGGCAGGCTTGTATACACAGAGGCCTGGGTTAATCTCTAAGGGAGGAGAGCACAATGGGACATGTTAAAAAACACATCAAAACAACACTAACCCTTTGGGCTTGCATAAAACACACTTACAGACAAATACTCTTTAAATACATTTGCGTATTCCTGAACGAGATTCTGTATAATTTGATAGCTTCATGTGTAGAAAAACAACTTGCGGCTCATTCGTACCTCAGAGCTCGGTGGTCGTAGTCCAGCTCCCGCATGTCATCGCTGTAGGAGTGTCCGTAGTGCTGGTGCCTCATGGGATACTGGTGCATGGAAGCATTGGGTTGTGAGGTGGTGTAGTATGGAGGAGGGATGCTGTTACTGGTCTCACTGCGGTAGTCACTGTCCCGGTCATCAACTGCACTGTCAGGGTCGTCGTCTATTGAAATAAACGTACAATTATGAAAATCCACATGGCATTCTCATGGTTTGTCAGGAGAGTAGCTTGAAATTTTAACTAAGAGTGATTGAAACTTACTTTGTTGATCACCCCAGATACTCCAATTGCCTGTAAGGAAATACAAGATAAAAAAAAAACAAAATCAGGTTTGGGGATTTGAGACTTTGAGATCATATCACCAAATTGAAAGCGTAATTAAAGGGGCACTGTGTAAGTGGAGCATCCAAAACTGTCCATTGTTCATGGAAATGTTATTGTTTTGCTTGGAATGTTCCACAAAATGGCTCCATAAAGATGAAAATTGAAATATGTATACGTTTATACCAAACTATGGAACATGGCAAACATTCATGAAGCAAGCAGGTGACTGACCCTCCACTAGGGCTGCACAATTTTTCTGACCAGTATTTTGATTGCAAGTGAGATACAATAAGAGAATCTTTATTTGTCCCACAATGGAGAAATTTAGATTTTGAATTGCACAGTTGAAGAACAGCAGGAGAATAAGATTGTGCAATCAAATGCAAGCAAATTATAGTGTTTAAACAATGTCTTTTTAACATGTTTAAAAAGTAGGATTCTGCTCAGAGTGCACACTTCATGAGCAGTCACATTTGGCTGAAATATGAACTGCTAAACTGATACAAAAATCCTATACATCAGAACATGTTTGTAGAGGTCAAATGTACAACATTTTTTATTAAAAAAGGATATTTTGTTCTTTCCAATCAGATTCAGATAATATAAATGATTGCAACGTCTATGATTTGATAATTAAAGCTTAAATTGAAACTCAAATTGAAATTTTGACTTTTGTCAAAATTTCACTTTTGTAACATATTGTGCAACCCTTGCTTGGAAAACCCAGCGTGATATCTATCAGTATTTTAATACATTGATCAGTCTGGTCACCATTTTCACCTCTGCAAGTTCAGATGGGCGTGACTGACAAGTGGATTTAGCCAATCAGGGACCATCTGTATTAAAACAAGCATTGCTGCTTGCAAGTAAAAAAGAATAGAAGAAGATATCACAGGGGATTAAAAAATATTGCGGATTTCTGCTGAATCAATGAGCGAAGAACAAAAGCCAGTTAATCTGAAGTGAGAAAAGTTAGATTTTGTTCTAAAAGACAGATGACCAGTGAACTCCTTTGTTTTACATGCGTCACTAATAAACTAATGTCATTCTGTTTGACTCACTCCTCGTAAAGTATTAAAGAAGTGCGTATTCTGGATCCCAGGCCAAATGCAGCCCTACCCTTCACCAGAAAAATACATAGTTCAACTTTAATAAATACATCAAGATCAGTGGTGTGAAGGCATTATTTGAAGTGAGGGGAAATAAGTCTGAATGAAATTAAACAACACCTGTATACATGCTGCTTAAATAACAGTAATATAACATTATCAGGCCTCAATGAAAGAAACAGAGAGACAGACCAGTGTGTGTCTGACAACTCGGCGTATGACAGCTCACATTCGTCACACATCTATCATTTATAAGTCTTTCTGATGTTCAGACAGGCTTGCTGGAGTGATTAATCAAATCAACTCCCCTCTCCCCTGCCTCAGCTTCATCCATCAGCCCAATTTCTGCTTCCTGTCTGGCCCTTTTTTTTGGTCTTGGGAATAAGTAGCAGAGTGAGTGGACCAGACGAGGTGCCGACAAAAAAAGATGAGATATACAAAGATGTACTTACAGCACTGTGTGGATGGAGCATGGAGGGGCCTGTCCTGTTCCTCCTGATAGGCATACTGAAAAGCATTCAAAGGTAACTAAACTGCGCATACCAAATGGAAATAAAAAGTGTTAATAAATCCTTACATCTTGGTCCCTCATTGCATTTAGCTGTTCAAGTTTCTTGGCCCAATAGCGAGCCTCCTCTTCAGGAATGTCTATAGCAATATAATGTAGAAGTTACTGTAAAGATTTTTATGGTAAAAATGTATCAAAATTAAAACAGTTAAAACATATTTTCAAACCTAGAGGCAGTTCAAATCGTGTGTCTAGCAGCAGTCTGTGAAACGTTGGGTCTTTTGTTCCACAAATTTCATTTTCCGACATGATCACGTTAGAATCTAAAGTCAACCACTGACCTGGACCCTCCTGGAAAAATTAAGATAAACATGTCATGTCATTCACTCAGGTTTGAGACTACTCGGTCATAGTGTGCTCCAGCAACTATGGGCCTAAGTACAAAACATAACTGACAGCAAGAAAAGAAGAATTGTAGTTCCGGGGTCTCAAACATGGGGGCTACCAACAGCTGTCCATCCCATATCAGAATCAGAATCCGAAAAAGGTTTATTGCCATTGTCAGTGAACAAAATTCACAACACATACACAAATTCAACTAGGAACATGCTTTGGCAGTAAGGTGCAACATACAACATGAATAAAATAAAAACATATGAAAAGAAGGCATGCATAAAATTAAGAATGAAATAAAATGAAATAGACTTAGACTATATACAGAACATTTACAGTTTGCTAGACAGTAGAAGAAATAGTAATAAATAGCTGCTTTTATTAAATGATTGTTAAAGTGGCAACTGTTATAAAGTGTTCAGGTGTTCTACATATAAATGCACATATTTGGATGGTGACAGTAAAAGCCTGAAACACACAAATATCAAATACAGTGTAATATTGTGTGAAACAATCAGGTTTGACTAGGCAACATGAGGTTGAAGGGAATGAATGGGGGAACAAACAGTGTACCTCATTAGACTGCCGTATGCTGCTCAGGGGGATCCATAAAGTACCCACCATGGTGTCCCAGATTAACCCCTTATTCCACACCTCCACTGTGAGGCCCAGATCCAAGCGGTTTATTTCACTGCAGTTAAAGAAAATCATAAGCGGGTTTGAGCAAAGAAACAAAAACTCAATTTCAGAAAAGTACAGCATGTCATCTTTTGTATATGGCCATGTAGTTTGTTTTGCAAAGTAACTGGCCAATCCAGTGCGACAATGTTTACACAGAAGAACATCTTATACAATCAAAACACAATATTCACAGTGCATAGATATGTTTGACGTATTCTTTAGAACAGCAGGTATAAGATAATTTAGATCACCCTCCCCAATAATAATTTCCTTTGTATTTGTTTTAAAAAGTTTTTTTTCTTACATTAACAAAAAAAAAAATAGAATTTTTAATGTCTGTTTTAATGTCTGGTTTTCAAGCTCTATTTTCTTTTATGATTGTTGTTTGGACGACCTTTGGAGGCCCCCCTGCAGTGCCTCTGAGGCCCCCCAGGGAGACCCAGACCCCACTTTAGGAATCACTGATTTAGATAATTCATCCTTCCCTTGTATTTCTCGGTTTAACATTGCCTCACAGGAGCCATATGTGTAATTTTAAACTGAGAAATGCAAGAGAATGATACCTTTTCTAAATTCTCTTCAGCAGATATCGAGTTAGGTCCTGAAATTGCTGAGATTTTTTAATATAACGAAGATAAAGAAATTGGGACCAAATATTTAGTTACATGTTGCTATTTCCTCTGCATTTGATGCATCCTTCAATACAACAACCTCTTGCTCTGAGGCAAGAGTGCAGAGCCAAAGGGCTCTGAGAAAAGAGGAAATATATCTATTGATTGATTTAAAATGTGCACCATTTCTATTTCTTCAATCCCTTAAAATGGATAAGAATGCAAAGCATCTCTGCACTGTGCTATACAGAATAAGAGAAATGTATATCCTAAAGAGGTACAAAGTTAACAGAAAGAAATTGGCTAATTTGCAGCCTGTGGACTGTCCACACTTAATTGTCAAATCATCATTGTAAAATAAAAAAGACTTACAACATGAAGTCCTGCTCCCAACTTGGCTGACTGCCTCGCACCGCAATAGTTGTGCTTTTGACATTCTGCACCTTCAATGTCACGTAGGTATTAAATTTCTCTGTTAAGTGTGAAACACATTAAAAAAAAATTCAGTAAGATATTTTTTGATCTTGATGTCTTAGAAGAAACAAAATGAAATTCACAACAAACCTTGTGGTCCATCAAGCTTGCCTTTTTTTACTGAAAGCAAAGCATAATTTCAGAGTCAGTTAGACTTATGAGACAAACAATCTCCCAAAATAGAACAAAAATAACTTTTATTAAACCTTTGTAAAATAAATAAATAAATAAATACTTATAAAGTGAATAACATGCTGCTGCTACTGCTAATTAGGTTTTTTGTTATGGTGCAATTAAAACAGGAAATACTCAATGCAGCAGAAGAGCGTGTTACTCCCACAGGAGCTGATATTCCCTCAAAGCAGTGGCACTACAGCCCAGTTAGCAGATCGACATTCGCACAAGTAATTCTTTTCTTTAAATAGACAGATACATGACACAGCTGCTATCACTATCTTTTTCTCTCTCTCATGCATATTCTGCCTCTCTCGCCCACTCTGAGTGAGACATGCCCCTCTGCCTCCCTTACAGCCACCAGCCTCCCCCTGATGCCATGTGGCGAGCGTGCACGTGTGCTCCCCTTCTATCTCTTCTGCTTGTGCTCCATTAATCTCTCCATGAAGCCGGATGCAAGCAGAGCGAGTGACTCGCTGCATCCCCAAGACTAAAAATAACCACTTGAGTGTGACAGCGAGGGGGAGCAAGAAAGAGGGGGAGATGAGGTGGGCACTTCCAGCTCAGTCTTATACGTAGGAGCGGACTGACACTACTGCAAATACAACACAAAGGACTGACAATTAATACTGGCTTCAAAGCAAAATATACCACAATTATGGCAGCTTATTTTAGTTGTGAGAAAAGAACTGACATTTAGATTCAAGACTAATTTCTGTACATCGCAAATATGATTGCACAAAAGAAATGTCATTGATCTCTATTTTTTTCCATGTGCACTTTGTTGAATCTACTCATTCACATAAGAAAACAACTATTGAGTTTCCGTCATCATGAACCAAGCTGGTCATTCTTATTTGACCTATGACCCCTTCAGCAAATTCCTCTACAGCTGCTTTGTTATTGATGGGTCAACTGTATGCCACATTTGTTGTCATTATACTGTATCACACGCCATCACAGTGGAATCAATTCTAGAAAATGTAAAATGGAGTAGTTATAATTGTCATTGCAGTAGAGGAAAGAACAGAAATAGCAAAGCAAAATGCTTGTTCAGCTTTCATGTCAAAGCATATCACATCAATAACTTCTAACAACACAAGTAGTATGCAAACATCTCTAAGAAAATATCCTAATCCCTGTTCATATTTTAGGACAGTCCTAAGGCAGAAGGCTGGGAATGCAATGCACGATGCTATGCCAACGATACAGCAAAAATAACATGATAGCCTAACGTTACATTTTTTCTTCTTTAGTTTTATGGAAGCCTAACACACTGACAATTACATTTGACCACCACAAGATACCGTTAAATCAGTGTCAGTTAAACTATATACTTATATATGCCACACCAGCTATGTCATTAACATTACAAATTGGCCTACACGTGAAAAACACCAACAGTAAGATGCAATATTGCTCGCCGGTTTTCCATATTGCAATGGCTTTACAATGAAGTCCACTTGCATCCTCAGGATTAAGAATTTATTGGAAACAGAGTAGGCTAAACAGTAAATCCATATGCAGAGAGCGATTTTCTTACCTCCAACACAGAGCAATGACATCTCTTAAGGGTCCTTTAGTTGTTGGTTCCAGCTTCTTGTCCAGCTCTTGGCTAATTTGTGCAATTTCCAACCACAGATTGAATGGGTGGGCTTGAGATGGACCAGCCTCCTTTCGGCAAATGAACAGAAATGGCTCGACGAAAGGTAGGCTATAATCGCTCGGTTTGAACACGATCACCAGTATTTTATCCGCAGTTTGTATTTCTGATGCGCGTCCTTGGGTGGGCTTTGGGTTTAATGAAGGGGTCCTCCTGTCAGCTCTAGCTCCAGCCAGTGCACAGCCATCTTGTTCAGCCTCAGCACCGATCCAAGCTCGCTGCTGATATGAGTGACGCTGCGTGGACCTCGGGTGACGTCAGGCTGGTCGTGCGCGTATGGAGCCAGGGGTGGGGTAATGTGTGGTATAATAAAGGCTAGAGAGATCATCGCCATGGTAACTCACAGTTCATCCAGTTCCAGCGGCCATGTTCTGATTGCAATATTCACCTCGAGAAACGCATGCAAACAAATCCAGAAGGATTTTGATTTCACTTTTCTCTTAATATTTTAATGTCCATACCCTTACCATTCTACTTTTAAGCGCGAGGCAAACAGATTTATCAATGGGCGTGTTCATATGATAGGGTGTGTTGCCATACACACACAGTTTAATAATTCTGCACACAGTATAGACCAGTGTACGGAAGCGTAGAACTGTCAATGTTGTGTGTTTTTTTTTGGGATAGTTATTCTTACTTTTTTTTTTTTTTTCGATAGTTATTCTGACTTTTTTTTTTTCGATAGTTATTCTGACTTTTTTTTTTTTCGATAGTTATTCTGACTTTTTTTCGATAGTTATTCTGACTTTTTTTTTGATAGTTATTCTGACTTTTTTTTTTTGGGGATAGTTATTTTGACTTTTTTTTTTTCGATAGTTATTCTGACTTTTTTTTTGGGATAGTTATTCTGACTTTTTTTTTTTTTTTTTGCAAAGCTTTATCTTAAAGCTTGAACAGAAATGACTACTTTACAACACCAGGAGGAATCAAGAGCGCATGGCGTCGCTGGAAGAGGATCTGATCAAGTTTTACTTCAGCCTTGGTCTCAGACATTGCGAGATATTATTACTGCTGAACACTGTAGACAATATTGTCATGAGTATGAGCACCTTGAGGCGTTTTTAAACGATTGAGATTATACAGGCGGAAGAATCAGTCAATCCTAGGGTCACTATTGGTCGAATAGGTGTGAAGTCATATTATAACTCTGGAAAAGCCATCAATAGCACCATTTATACAAATACCATACGGTTTGAGTTTTGAGTTTGAGTCATATGAATGTGCCACGTGCCACACGTAATTGGGGCCTGGGTTAATGTATCTGCGCCTCTGAAGGCGATTTCTTCGCCTCTGCTCCACACCATTTGGATCGAAACCTTAAAGATGCCTCACAGTATTTTGGGTCACCACAAAGCCATCTTGGATACAGTTGAGATGATGTAACCTATATCCGTACATGTTTTGTGTCCATTCAGTTGATCAATGAGAAATGCTGCTACCTCCAACGGATCAGACTGATTCTTCCGCCTGTATAATCTCAATCGTTTCAAAAAACGTCTCAAGGTGCTCATACTCATGACAATATTGTCTACAGTGTTCAGCAGTAATAATATCTCGCCATGTCTGAGACCAAGGCTGAAAGTAAAACTTGATCAGATCCTCTTCCAGCGGCGCCATAAGCCCTCTTGATTCCTCCTGGTGTTGTCATTTCCTGTTCAAGCTTTAAGATAAAGCTTTGCAAAAAAAAAAAAAAAGTCAGAATAACTATCCAAAAAAAAAAAGTCAAGAATAACTATCCCAAAAAGTCAGAATAACTATCGAAAAAAAGTCAGAATAACTATCGAAAAAAAAAAAAAGTCAGAATAACTACCCCCTGACGAATTATAAGGGCCATTTGGGGAAAAAAATAAAAATCACGGACATTACGAGAATAAACTCGTAAAATTTCGACATTAAACTTCGTAATTGTATGACTTTTCTGGATTCGACTTTATTCTCATACATTTACGAGAATAAAGTAAGTATATTCTGAGAAAAAAAGTCGTAATATTACGAGAATAAAGTCATAATATTACGAGATTAAAAAGTAGTAATATTCACGAGAATAAAGTCGTAATATTACGAGATAAAAAGTCGTAATATTACGAGATTAAAAATTGTAATATTACGAGATTAAAAAGTCGTAATATTACGAGAATACAGTCGAAAATGTGTATGAAGCCAGTACCTGTGTTATGGAGATATGGAGCATTTTGTGCGGTTATACTTTGAACTAGGGTTTTACGCATACGAAGAAATACTGTGTCTTTTAGCACAGCATCACCACATTATCATTAGTTTAAGGACTTTGAAGGCGACAATGCAGGCGTTTGGGTTTGTTTTAGTCGGAAGAACCAAACAGATTTGGAAGAAATAGCTTCTTTTAAGCAATATTCACGAGATTAAAAGTCGTAATATTGGACTTTTATCTCGTAATGTCTGACTTTATTCTCGTAATATTACGACTTTTACTATCTCGTAATATTAAGAGATTAAAAATCGTAATATTACGACTTTATTCTCGTAATATTCACGACTTTTAATCTCAAATAAATGTATGAGAATAAAGTGAAGCCAGAAAAGTCATACAATTACGAGTTTAATGTCGAAATGTTGCGAGTTTATTCTCGTAATGTCCGCATTTTTTTTCAGTTGGCCCTTATATATTAATTTTCCCAAAGTCAGAATAACTATCGAAAAAAAAAAAAAGTCAGAATAACTATCGAAAAAAAAAAAGTCAGAATAACTATCCCAAAAAAAAAGTCAGAATAACTATCGAAAAAAAAAAAGTCAGAATAACTATCGAAAAAAAAAAGTCAAAATAACTATCCCAAAAAAAAAAAGTCAGAATAACTATCCCCCAAAAAAAAAGTCAGAATAACTATCCCAAAAAAAAAAAAAAAGTCAGAATAACTATCGAAAAAAAAAAAAAGTCAGAATAACTATCCCAAAAAAAAAAAAAGTCAGAATAACTATCGAAAAAAAAAAAAAGTCAGAATAACTATCCCAAAAAAAAAAAAAAAATTCAGAATAAATATCTGAAAAAAAAAAAAAAGTCAGAATAACTATCCCAAAAAAAAAACCACAACATTGACAGTTCTACGCTTCCGTACCAGTGTAGCGTTTTAGGGTAAAGTCAGAAAAAAGTCTCCTTGCAATATTGGGACCACAAAAATACCATTATGTTAACGCACACACAGTAATCAGTGACTTTTCTCGCCCTGTTTTTACACAATTTCTTTAAGAATGTAGCTGCTCTTCCAATCTCAAGATGGCCGCCACAGTTGCCACGGAAACAGACTCGACAATCTCTCTAGCCTTTATTTTATAGTATTGTGTGGGCTCTTGTTTATGTACACTACTAACAATATGGCAAATTGTGAAATGCATAAGTTTTGATTTATTTGCTTTACACAATAGACGGTCAGGAGAGAGAATGTGTAGGTCAATATGGCAATTATTACCATTATTAAACGTCTTACAATTAAATAATATGCAATCATCTTATTAAACTGTTAAATCTTTCAACATCATAGATAAAGCCAACACCATTGTTATGATAAAGCCTTAGAGCAAATCATGTGTAGATCGTTACCGCCCTCTGTTGGTGTATCAATGTATACTTTTTTAAAATTTGTTTTTATTCTATTAAACCCTTTCACTCAGTTCTACTTTACATTGCAAAAGTGTAATAAGAATGGATAAACAAAAGTTAAGGAAAGCAAAAGGCCACACTATTTTCTGAAATCATTTTAATAAACAACCCTAATACAATACAAAATTAAACCCTGCTCACATTATTACTCTGGTTTCACATTATTATTTCCAGCATTTGCAAAAAACTAAAACTTTAAATCAACCATAATGTATACAGACATTTTCAATGCAAACAAGATATGAAGGAATTATTTAATCAAAAGAATTGGGTATGGATTTGTACAATGTAACTTCTTATAAGGGTTTACTGGAGGTTACTGTACACCCTCTGCACCAGTTAACCAAAACTAGATACAGTACCCTAAGTAAATCCAATATAAGATCCTCATGAGATGTGATTTAATAGTAATTAGTACTTGTAAACTGATGCAATTATAGCTCAGACCATGGAATGAAGAATGTTTACAATAACTTGCTTTAACCATGCATAAAAAAGTTGTGAAAGAAAAAGGCACATCAATCCCCTGATGGATAAGGTACCAAAGCCTGCATTATCTTAGCCCTGCAGACTGAAATATCTAACTACATTTCCATCATGTTGAAAAACAGAAGTTGCAATCTTTTCTGTCCAAACACTTGTTTGTATCTTGAATTGACAATACATCATACATTTTTCACTCAAAAACAACAAAATGGTCTTAAAGAGGAAGTTTCCTCTGTTATGTTCAAAGTAGGTGTGTGATGATAAGCATATCCACATAATCAACCTTATGGCACAGCTGTCATTACAAAACAAGTATTCCGATCCTTTAAAAGACTCCTCTTTATAATTTCTCACTGTCAGGAAATTCAAGATCGCAGTTAGACCAACATATCACAATTCAAGTAATTAATTATTCCTCATAGATTGGAGCATTTTAAAAATCCACTTTAGCAGTGGTTTCTGTGGTATATTGTATTCTCAGGTTATTTACCTGTCAAAATGTGACAAAACCTCACAGAGTTGTCGTAACAAGGCACGATGTCTATCTGGGTTTCCCTCTAGCACTCCACTGAGACGACTCAAATATGAATCCAAGTTACCAAGAGATGCAGTCTCACCTGAACCTGTTACACACAAGAGACAAGATGTAGATTACAATACCATATCCCTTTGTAACAATAAGCAAAAGATTAATCCCACCTGGTAAGGGAACTGTTGACAGACTGTTGACCAGGGTTTGTTTAATAGCCTGCAGGTGTTTCTGTAAAGCCTGAGTTCTTTGCTCATCTTGACCCAGCTCAGCCTCCAGTCGCTCTTTGGCATTGTACATATCCTTAATGTGTCTCTGCAGCACTGCATTCTGCTCTTCAAACTCTATGTTTGCTTTTCGAAGACGCCGCAGTTCAGCCTCTCGAGCTGAACAAACGAGACAAGGGGCACACGTGATTATTTAACAAGCAAACTAAAATAAATACAGCTAATGCTCCAACTGCATTTGAAGATGAAACAAATATGTAGCAATATTACTTTTTCTTTAAATTTGCATCTGTATACCAAAGAAATAAAACGTTTCGATATGCAACAGAAATAAAGAACTATGAACTTTGCAAGTTTATATGTGCAGGGGTGTTTTCTCCATAGGGATGTTGTTGTTTTGTCTGGAGTGTTCTACAAAATGGCACAGAACATGACAATCCCCATGGGAACAAGCAGGTGACTCCACCAACCTAAGCATGTAATTGAATAAATGAGATAATAGATAACAGGTTTACATCATACAGTGGGAAATTACAGGCAAATCCATAACATTATCATGACACAAGCATTTGAAAGACCATGCCCCTGTAAACTTACATAGTGCGCCTTTAACTTTAGGTTCAAATTCAGATTACCTTTATTCTGATCCAGAAACTCCTCTGTGAAAATAGGAACATCAAATCTGCTGGGGAGTTCAGGGGCCTGTAAGACATCACAGTTTTTATATTGCATTTTAAGCAATTCAGTGACAATACAAAGTGTTCAAACTTGATATTTTATGCACCTTTGATAGAGACAGTCCAGAATGAACAGTTATAGAAGCTGATGGGGCATCTTCTTCTCGTCACCCACACAAAAAATAAGTGTTATTGTTGTTACTTCAGGAAGTGAGGCACAAATATAGGTCAAACATAAGATATTATCAAATACTTAAAATATAAATAATTACCCGTAGTACATATCTACCTTTTTTTACCCTCTTGTCTTGTATTTTGGCATGTGTGAGATGGAAGGCTTCTGTCTGCTGATACTCTTTCAGCTCCTGAGCATACTGCATTTTCTCACGTTCAGCTTCATCCAGATAGCGCTGTCAAATAGCACAACAAAAGAAAGCACCAACAAACAAAAAAAAGATGATTTACGCATATATTGTTTTATTAAAGAAACTTTACATCCAATTTCTGTTAGCAGGTACATTTTGATGTTTTTGCTTATATATAATCAGACTTACCTGTTTGTCATGGGGGGCCAATCTTGTCCACTCAGCCCCAAGTCTCTTGGTAATTTCAGGGAAAGGTAAATCAGGGTACTGGGCCCGCATAATTTCTCGGCGTTCATTCAAGAATCTTACGTATCCAGTGACAGGCGCTTTAGGACCATTTGGTAGCACCTTCTTTCTTTTTTTCCCCTTTGGCCAGCCTCTTTTCTTAGGCTGCAAAATAGAAATATTGCTGGTTTCAAGGCCTAGGCCTAGCCATTGGTTTCAGAGTTTTACAAAATTAGGATCATTGCTATAACAACTAGTTAACAATTTAATACAAAAATCCTATCTTTTGAATGGTGAAAAGTTCACAAAATCTTGCCTATAACGGGAAGCTAAAAGCCACATAACAATTTTAGGTTTGTGGGCTTCATTTGATCTATTTTAAATCATAACAAACATATGAAACATTTTACAATAGTGTTCTGACATGAGCCGATCTATTTTAAATCATAACAAACATATGAAACATTTTACAATAGTGTTCTGACATGAGCCGCATGTAAAATCCGCAGAGGGCCTCATAACGGGGTAAAGGCCTAGGCTCACCTCTTCTGCCGGCTGATCGGGTGAATGTGAGGACTTGGGGTTGTGCTGCGCATCACCGTGTTCCTGTTTAATTCCTCCCATAACCTCCAGTAATGTTGTGGCAAAGCGTAGTGGACTTCTGATACAGTACAGTAAAGATAATAACAGTCTTATTGAAATTACAAAGTAATCGGTTTTTGTTTTGACTCTCTTCAATACTCACATTCTTCTCACGCTACACGTCCATGTTACGTACAGGGAATTAACACGAATATGCAAAGTGACAGCGACAAAAATCACAAACTGTAAACCCGTAAATTTGTCAACAGGGAAACATCTTACACATACATGCACCCAATTGCAATCTATAACCCAAGTCTGAATAAAAACACTCACCCTATAAAGCTTTAGGTCAAACAGGAAGTATTCTGTCTCTCGATGCTTTGATTGGCTGAAATAGATGCCTCTATGAAAAAATGCATACTGCGCATGAGCAGTACGATACCAAAATATATGACAGTGGACAAAAATATCATCACGACTTTAATGTAAGTCATGTAATGTTTGTATGCAATAATTGTGTTTTATGTTAATACTTTGGTATAAGGAGTTTCTTGCGTCGCCCAGCACAAATGCGTGGAGTACGACTCGCACTTCCGATTGGCTGATAATGCGGCTCTGGGGAGACACGCGGACTGTGATAATTGACTCTGCTCGAGGTGGGAGTTGGGTTGTTTACTTTTAAATTATTTTGCATTAGCGTTAGCATTGAGACACAAACACGTCCCTTTATAAGTGTCCTTTGGTACTCGCTTGTTTTGTCATGTCTTTAACATGTTTCAGAGAAATCCAGCACAACTCACTGTTTACTTGCAGGATCTGTCAGGATTTATTCATTTTAGTCTGACTGGAACACCCCATAGAAATTAATTGGACAGGAAGTACTGAGATAGCCAATTTAAAAATAAACAACCCAACTGCCACCTTGTGCAGTCAATTATTTTCTCATTTGTTATTACGTTTAAATTAATTGTTCTCGTGGATGAATCTTTTGACTTTAAAAAAAATTTAATGCCTATGGGGATTGAATATAATGCTTTTTAATGTCTTATTGATATATCGATGTAATGACTATGTCCTGCAGAAACCCTGCTAGTATAAGTTTACTCAAACCAGTAATTGTATATGGTTTGCCAAAACATCTGAGACACAATTTCTGCTGAATGTGTTTGGCTACTATTGATATCCCTGAAGTTTTCAGAAAGTCAAAAACTACTTTAAGCTTTTGATTTATCATAAATTCACTAATAGGTTTCTTCCAGTAGTCGTAGGGCCCACAATTTTAAGTGAATGGAGCCTTCCGGTTACTGTCAACTAAAAACACCTATGGCCTTGAAACGAAAAGGTTAACAATTTCTCAAACTTGATCTAGTACCACCCAAGATTTAGCTTTCCTAGTACCAAATCAGGGCTTTAGCACTAGTCCTAGTCAAAATTACACTGGTTTACTACATTGACATTTGTGATCTAAATACATTTTTTAAAAATCCCATTGACAGACCTGAAAACACTTGGAATTAAAGGTTTTCATACCACCAGAAGGAGCTAGTGTGCTGTACTGCTTATTAACGTAAATGGGCTCATGTAGAAAATCATGGTCAGTTTTGAACCACAAAAGACAATAGGTTTGCAACACTTTCATGGATTTGTTCAACAGAATGAGAATTTTAAGGTTTTTATTTGGAGGTTTACAATTTTTAACTTTTATCCTTGTCAATTATTTTGGCAAACATTTCACACGATTCAGTCCCACAATTTTAAGTAAAATCTATAGACGTGGAATGAGCTAAGCCAAGTTTCTAGAGTTTGTCCAAGTAGTTGTCCAATGGAGGTATGCCCTCTTTGATCCCCTTGCGTTTGCGAGTCTCTGTGACGACCTGCCCAGGCTTCGATGTAGTCTCAAAAGGATTTCCATCAAGGATCTTCCAGTGGTCAAAAACGCACTGAGGGAAGGCCTGTCCGCCAGTATTTGAACGCAAATCAGCTGTGAAACCTGGGAGGACAGAAACCTCGGTTAACATTTTGTTGTAAATCGAGACCTCTGTACACATATGCAAATCTTACCGAATGATTCGTTGACAGGAAGGTAGGCCTTGACTACGTGCATTGGTGTTCCTGCAACACTACCCTCTTCAAACACAATCCCTCTTCTCCTTGTCAAGACACTATAGCTTCCGCCAATTGCGTCACTAGGGCACTAACATTTTAAGAATTCAGTTAGTATATCATCAATATAGTAATCACTTTGCACACAGAATTTTTCAAACTTACCGAAATCTCCACAAGATAGACTGGCTCCATAATTCTGGGTTGAGCTGTAAGCTGACAGGCATAAAGTACTCTGCGGGCAGTGGGGATGATCTGTCCACCACCACGATGGATAGCGTCTGTATGCAGGGTCACGTCATGGATATCGAAACGAATGCCACGCATGTTCTCCTCACAAAGCACACCCTGAAGAGATTGAAATTCACTTTAGCACATAATCAGACAGCACCAAATTTAACAAGATGTTAGTTTACCTCTTTAGATGCCCACTGGAATCCAGCCACAACACTGTCTTTAATTTCATTAAGGTACTGAACTCCCTTGGTAACGTCCACCAAAATGTTTGGTCCAGTTCCATCAGGGCCGAAACACCAGATCTTACGGGCCTCCCCGACATCCCACTCATATTTTTCAGCAAGATAGCGGGCACGGCTCTTCAGCTCCTGTCGAGAAGAAACTTCACCCTTGTCTATGTCTTCAGGAAGGCCTTCTTCAAGTGGACGAGCCTTCATGAACAACCGGTTGTGCTTGTTTGGAGACTTAGACAGGCACATTTGACCGGACTCTGCTTGGACAGTCTCTCTGTAGGACACCACGGGGTTTGATTTCTGAAACAAATGGCAACTTTTAGAGATATAGATCTAACTTTTGAATGAATGTAAAAATATCCATTTTACTTTAAGTGGAATGCCAGCGTGATCTTCTTCCAAATCTTTCAAACAGATCTCCAAATGCAGTTCTCCTGCTCCAGCAACGATGTGCTCTCCAGATTCTTCAATGATGCACTGCACCATAGGATCTGACTTGGACAGACGCTTCAACCCTTCAACCAGCTTAGGCAGATCAGAGGGATTTTTAGCCTCAACAGCAACTCTCACAACAGGACTGACACTGAACTTCATCACTTTCAAGTTGTGTGCATGCTCAAAGGTTGAGATTGTTCCAGTTTTCACAAGGAACTGGTCCACTCCAACCAGACCAACAATGTTCCCACATGGTACATCTTCAATGGGTTCAGTATAACGACCCATCATCAAAATGGTTCTGAAAATTGGAGAAATTTAATACAACTAGCTAAGAATTTACCCTAATGCAAGTTAAAATATACAAACCTTTGAATTGGCTTAAGGTACAAATCCTCTTTCTTTCCAGGTACATAATTTGGTCCCATGATGCGAACTTTCTGGCCAGTTGAGACAATCCCAGAGAACACACGCCCAAAGGCAAAAAAGCGACCCTTGTCAGAGGTAGGGACCATCTTGGAGATGTACATCATCAACGGAGCCTTGGGGTCACAGTTTTTAATACCTAAAAGAAAAAAAGAAAAAAATTCCAACAGAAGGATTTTATATTTTCCTTGCTTACTTTTAAGTCTTACCCATGGCAGCCTCATCATCATTGGGTCCTTCATAGAGAAGCTCACAACGATACTTCTGTGCAGTGACAGGAGAGGGCAGGTGGATGGTGATCATCTGAAGTAAAGCTTCTCCAGCAGGCAGCCAACGACGCATAACAGCCTTCAGCAGAGGTTTACCCTCTTTGTCCTTGTCCTCAGAATCCAACTTTATGTTTAGTTTATCCATCATTTTGGCTGTTTCCTCCTTCTTGAAATTCATGATGGCGTCAAACATCTACCAAAGAAAAAAAACTTTAAAAACAATATGTAAACCAAGGAACATTAAGCAAAAAGCTTCATGCCCTTTTCAGCCAAAAATATATCACCACTGCTTAATCTGGTCAAAGTGAAGAATTTTATATTCATCAACTATAGGCATATTTATTACTAACATTGACAAAAACTAAAACACCTCACCTTGTAGATGGGATCCAGAACAAAAAAGACAAAGGAGCGAACACATTTGCCATCGGTATTAGTCTTACTAAACTTGCCAGTAGCTGGGTCACACCACCTGTAAAAGAGGATAGGTAAAACTTTGACCAATTTTTCTCAGTACAATATCACTGTAGTCACATTTTGGTTGCCTTTTCTACAACCTATTAACTGTTGACAAAAAAATATTAACACTAACATTTATTGTACTAATACTAATTTCACAAGTGTACAAATGCATGCATGCAAGGATGCTTCATTCATTGCATGATGCAAAAATCAGGATAAGCAGAGTACCATTTAGAAAACGTCAATTTACTTTCAGATTGTAAGATGATTATGGCCCGTGATAAAAATCAAGTACACAACAATCTGAGTAATTACTAATTGAAACCTCACCTATCACCCCACATCTTTTTCATCAGGTCTTCTACTTTTTTGGCCTTCTCCTCTGGTGTTGGTTCGCTTTCACCTGCCTTTAGAAATTTCTTTGCATAGGTCTCAGCAAACTGCTTTAGAGTAAATGCCCAGCCATGGAGCCCAGAGCCAAAGCCAACAGTTCCCTTTATAGGATCAATCTAAGACGAGACACAACATAGTCAGCATTAAACACAAACTTACAGCCACCAGCACAAACGAACATGCCTAATGCATTCTGCTAGTATGCAAGCTTACCTCAATGTCACCCATTGGTCCATCCTTTAGCTGCCCATATGTGGCAATGATGACGTTGACATTTTCAATGATACGCTGGAATGTCTGGAAAAGGTCCTCTGCTTCAAGTTGCAGCTCCAACAAGGCACGGTCCATTTTGTTCATCATGAGTACAGGCTTAATGCGTTCAGCAATGGCTTGACGAAGAACCGTCTCAGTCTGCACACAGACACCTGACAAAGAGAGGGAAAAAAAGTTTATACTTACCCAACAAGTGATATTGAGCAAGAAACTTAAAAGTGGTTACCTGAGACACAATCCACAACAACAAGGGCTCCATCAGTGACACGCAAGGCAGCAGTCACTTCAGAAGAGAAGTCAACGTGTCCAGGGGAATCAATCAAGTTGATCAAGAAACCTGAGCCATCCTTGCCCTGTTTGATGAAGGCCAAATCATCAGCAGACAGCTCGTAGTACATGGAGATTGCACTAAAGGGATAAGACAAAGTGAATAAACAAACATGACTCAACATTTTTAATACTGTAACGTTGCACAACAGGTACGCACGTTGACTTGATGGTAATACACCGCTCTTGCTCATCTTTACGTGTGTCAGTAAAGCGAGTTTCTCCAGCTCGGGCTGAGGCAATAATACCGGCCTTGGACACCAGCGAGTCTGTCAAAGTAGACTTTCCATGATCCACGTGTGCAATCACAGACATATTACGGATGTTGGCCTTCTTGTCCATGATGGCACGGATCTGGTCTATGGTGAAGTTCACCTGTGAAGAAAGTAAATAATGAGAATCTCACATGAAAAGTATTGTATATTATCATATAGAAATTATACATTAGCACAGATTACTCTAAATGAGCAGACTAGCATTGTAACAGGGAAGTTGATGTCTTGAAACTCAAATTGATAGACACTAGACAGCAGTCTTAAAGTTTAAATTCAGATCAGACTTCATGGTCAAGGACTACACAAATTCTGGGAACACAATGGAATTCGGTCAGCCGGCTTATTGTAGGTCTGCGCAGAGCCACGTGTACAGTGGCAAAAAGCTAAAGGCTAACATGTTAGATAACGCAGTTTCTAGGCCGCAACTGAGACCAGGAAATGCCGGTAAATACAACAACGTCATCAATTTAAAACAATAGAGTTACCGACAAGTCAATATCATTTTGGCATTTGGCAACATGTACAGCGAAAATGAGTCATGCGCTTTTACAGACAACTTTTGGGTTTTCGTAGTCTTGTAGCAATGCTAAAGTCGCCTGCGCACTAAACGGCCAACACCCGCAAGAAGAGGTGCTGATGCGACAGCGCTTACATATTGCAGTGAACAGCACTTTTGTTGCAACTTAGAAGTTTAGAAAACGCTGAGGACCACAACAACACACAAAGAGTCAAGAGAAGACGATTTTAAGTCAAAACCGAAAAATCGTAAAGACAAAATGGTTGCCATTCCATTCAGCGACAATCACAAGGATACGTCCTGTTTTAACCTCAAACATAACTACAACACTTGAAACATGATAGTCATCCGTATTACAGTGGTATATGACTTTATAGAACATACAAAATACTTACCATTTTAGCGGATGGTTGTGGATTCGCTTGGTGAAAAACAGAGCAAGTTTTACGCTGCCCACCTCACACAGGCTTAGGCAGGGAAGAGACCGTTGACGTCAGACAACAAGCATTTATACCGCGTGCGCAGTACACGTCCTACGTCACGTTTGCGCTTGAGCGCAAGACGGAAAAAAGACCCACGCATATCGGCAGATGGCGTTGCAAATCAACAATTGACCATGAACAACTGACTACAAAACATGGATCTAAAGCACTGTCCCCCTGAACCAAAGACACCGTAAGCTACAGATACAGACTGCCCCTCTCTCTTCAGGAACAAAAAATATTGGTGTCATTTTAAATAAAGAGGCTCGCTGTGGATTAAAATTACTGTAATGTAAACAAATGTAAATAAATCTATGCATTAACTATCCCATTCCCAGTGTTTACTGTCATGGATAAATGGTAAATGGATCAACATATTTTGGGGCTCAACATTTATCTTATGTACATTTTTTTTCTTTGTTCCCAGTTTTACGTTGTTTTTGTGTGTGAAATATGACATCATTTGTTCCAAACTTCTTAACAACCATTTGAAAACAAAGGCCAAAATCTATATAAATGATTCAATAGTTATGATTTCACAAATAATAATACCCGATAAAACTTTTGTTGAGTGACCATCAAAAACTATAAAAAATATATGTCAGTTCTTTGTAAATTGTCTCTGTATTTACAACAGCATTTTGCTTTTTGATGACAGAGGGATTCCATTTTAGAACTCACTACCTGTAATTTCAAACTAAATATATATATATATATATATATATATATATATATATATATTTCTTCACAAACTCTAACTTCACTGTTATAAATATTTCCCACCAAAATAAGTCAGATAATCAGAAATTCATCTGAAACTGTCATATGGACTTTAATGAACTACGACCTGTTATAATACCGGCGCTTACCTGTTAAGGTTAATGTATATTGTGTGCTGTTCCTGTCTCATTAAATAAATCAAATAAAATAAACTATGAACCTGGCATTTATAAGTTTATAAGTCAATTTTGACAGTAGATTTTTGCTCTGTGCTGTAGACAGTCCGAGACCCTCCTGCATTCAAACAGAAAGGAGGGACTGATTTACCAGGCTTGTAAATAGACCTATTTTTATTTGCAGAAGTGTATTTGTGTTCTCTTCATTCATTGGTCCTGGATGTCAACTGATAATGTTTATGTACACCGTATATTTTTAATTTTTAAAAACCCATATGCCCTAAAACCCAACCTCAACTGGATAGGATAACAATTTGCTGCAGCTGAAACTTTCACACACCTCTAAAATGAGGTGAATCTTTGATAACTGAGTTTGTCAGTTCAGCGGCCCATGCATAGTTTTAGCTATACTCAGCAAAAGTACTGGATTCAGATAGTTTTGTTCTCTGTCTTTCTATGTGGTCTCTGATAACCATTTCTTAAAGTTTGTAATGTAAAGTTTCTAAACACAAAACAACACTACCACACAACATAAATGGCTCTATGAGCATTGTGAGACTGACTCCTGGCACAGAGATCTGTTCAATCCAATAATGCCTAGCCTCCCCTAAAAAGTCTTTACTAAAATAAATGGTCACATTTACAGTATAGAGCGTTTTTCTACCTTTCAAGGCACTCAAAAAGCATCAAGGAACCACTCACCCATTCACACACCAATGTGCGCAGACACTGGCGGCAAGGCAGGTCTCTTATCTTGCCCAAGGACACAACTGTATCAGTGGATCTGACCGCTCAACCAAGGATGTTCATGTCAGGTGCAGGATTTGAACCGCAGATCATAAGACAACCACTCTGCCCACTGAGATATTGCCACCCAAAATATATTGTTGTTTTAAGTCCTTTTATATTGAAATATACCATATTGGACATATTGGAAGATACAGGCTGATACATACATTACAGAATCAGAAAAGGTTTATTTATTGCCATTGTCAGTGAACAAAATTCACAAACATAAGAACTTGCTTTGGCACTAAGGTGCAACATAAAACAATGTATAAAATAGTAGCAAAAAAGAAGGCATGCATAAAATTAAGAATAAAATAAAATAGACTTAGACTATATACAGAAATGTACAGGTTGGATAGACAATAGTGCAAATGTGGTAGTGCAAATAGATAGCTGCTTTTATTATATGATTGTTATTGGCAAGTGTTCATGAGTCCAACGACAAAGGGAAAGCAACTGTTGTGCAGGAGGCCAGAACCTCCCGCCTGAGGGGAGTGACTCAAATAGTCCATGTCCAGGTGAGAAGGGTCAGCTGTGATCCGACCTGCTCGTCCCTGAGTCCTGGAGACGTACAGGTCCTGGACAGATGGAAGGCTGCAGCCGACCATCTTCTCAGCAGAGGCACAATGCGCTGTAGTCTGTGTTTGTCCCTGGCTGTGGCTCCAGGTGATCCACCAGCAAATGGAGTCAGGCACGTTGAGCTGAGAAAGTCCTGGAGCAGAGCAGGGAGGATGGTGTTGAATGCAGAGCTGAAGTCCACAAACAGGACCCTGGTGTAGGTTCCTGGTTAGGATGAAGTGGAGGGCCAAACTGATGGCATCGTCTACAGATATATTGGCTCTGGGCAAACTGCAGTGGGTCCAGGGCGGAGGAGGTGAATGACTTGAGAAGGGGCAAAACCAGGCGTTCAAATGACTTCATGTACTGACGTCACTGGCATAGGTCTGAAGTCTTTAACTCCAGTGATCTGGGGCTTCTTGGGGACAGGGACGATGATGGACGACTTGAAGCAGACTGGGACATGGCATGACTCCAGGGAGGTGTTAAAGATGTTCGTGAAGACAAGACTCAGTTCATCTGCACAGTGTCTGGTCCATGGGAGGGGGTGGGGGTTGAGGTTACACACTTACATTTTAAGGCTTCTTCAGTTTAAATTACACTAAACAGTTTTAAACTCGTTTCCTGTGTCCCAGGGTTCCATTTTCCTCACTGGAAATATGCCAACATGCATCTCCTGTGTCTATGAAACACGTAGCACAAATTACTTATATGAGCACTGCATAACTTTTCTAGAGGACGATACGACCCACAAATGTTGACCCTTGGAGCCACAAACTTGTCACTTGTCTTGTCCAATCATCTGACTCTAAACTGGTCCACGGTCTAAAGCGAGCTAGCTCGCACTGAGAGCTAATATCTCTCACGGCCCGCTTTGGACCAAACGGGGCTGTACAGTTTGCTTTGGTACAGTGGAAACACCACACTCTGCACCGATCCAGTCCTATGGCTTAAAGTTCTTTTAATTGTAAACAGTCATGTCTTTGGTGTTGAATAATGGCACCACTTTCTGTTATTCTGCTATTGTGAAAAAAGTACATGCTCACACAGAAGACATTAAACTATGTATGTTTTGTTTGTCAGTTATACTCAAATTACACCATAGAATTCTGACCTGCTTCCATCTCAGTGGTAAAGCATAGATTCTAGAATGTAATGTCACGCCAATAGTTTGGTTGTTCATGACTTTGGTCTTGCAAATTGTTTTTGGTGGACTGATTTAAAATTTTCTGAATAAGAGTAAAAAAGGACATCAGCGATGTGCAACAAAATAATAATTTGTGAAGATCAAAAATATGTTGACAACAAGTAGGCTACTGTTTGGTTTACTAATGGCATCATTTGTCACTAATAATATTATTTGTCAGTATGTATGATCATGACAAGATTGACATTAAAATGGCAAACATTGTTTACTCTAAATGGTCAGCGCTAGTCAATTTTGTTTTCAATCATCACAACATCATAAGTGCATTTTTAGATTTGAAAATAAGTTGTTGGCCATCTCACACAATATTAATGCCATCTTTTTTCTGTTGTAGTTTACATGGGGCAGGTGAGCTCAACAGAAAATATGTAAATTAAGCCGTTTTCAGGCCGCCAGGAAATCGGTTCATTGCTGACTTCTTTTTGCAATAAACGTTTTAGACAAATCAATCTACTTTTACATAATGTTTTAGCAAGAGACTTCATTCGCCATTTGCGCGAAGGCGTTCTCATCAAACCGGAAATCCCTTTACTAAAAGAGTGTGGAACATAAACATAAAAAGAGACAAAAGTGGGCAGGGCAGCATAAGAAGAATGCAGTATGAATATAGGAGATTAAAAAAAAAATATTTTATCTGTATGTTTAACAAAAGATAATGTGTATGTTTGTTGTGTA
This sequence comes from Rhinogobius similis, assembly GCA_019453435.1. Taxonomy (NCBI): domain Eukaryota; kingdom Metazoa; phylum Chordata; class Actinopteri; order Gobiiformes; family Gobiidae; genus Rhinogobius; species Rhinogobius similis. The sequence goes on along the minus strand of CM033623.1, from coordinate 14,942,583 downwards.
CTGATATTCAGAAACTGCAAACTTCTTCTTCTTCTTCTTCTTCACTGTTGTTTTATGATTTCCATGCCTCTTTCTTTAATCTCCAATACCCCATTGCTTATAGGGAGCCTGGTTTGACTTTGATGGCTGAGATATATCTCAGCACATGCAGACAGGCAGACGTTTGATTCACAGCAATAAATGCCCTGACACACATCGAAGGAGCTGGAGAGAGAAGGTGAAGCGGAGGGAGCAAGCGGATGTGCCGATATGGAGGAGGTCACAGAAATATGGCGTCTTGATTGCAGGAGAATAAAGATAACTCAAACAAGCTTGAATCACACAAAAAGAGAAAACAATTTTAACATGGTAAAGAGCTCTTAAAAGTTGATTTTGCCCTTTAATCAATTAGAGCAAATATAATGTTAGATTTCATTGCTTTAAATTAATGCTCTAATTTTAATCATAATAGATCCAGTTGAAATGGTCAATTATCAGCTTGGGTCTTTTTAACTGAGAGGTCTAAAGACAAATCCTCTATTAGCATGTTTGGAGCAGAGTTTTGATTTTAGAAGAATAAATGTGACTATGTGTTAAATGCATAGTGTTTCTGTTACAGGTCAGGGGCAGGATTATTACTATCCCCAATTTCTACTGCTGACTGGTTGCTGAGTCAGCATGGGAGCTTCTCTTATCCATCCAATCTCGTATTTCTCAGCATGCTCCTAAAGCACAATAAAATTAACTCACTGGAGCAATGAAGCCAAACACTGTGTGCGTGTGCGTTATATGCATTTATTCTAAAATATCTAAATAAAACTAAGACTACATCGACATGCCTTGCCAGCTCAGTGTTACTCAGTGTGTAATATACCACAGACACAGATGACAGCGTCTGCTCTGCTTTTGGCCTTGATCTCATAAAAAACCTTTCTTTGTGTTGATGCCAGCTTCATTGTATATAAAGCAATGAGAAAGCTTGAAACATTGCATGCATTAATCTGTTGTTCCTTCAGGCGGGTTGTGATCGTCATCAACACAGAAAGGTCAGCCAAATCAGGAGTGCCAATGTGAAAACAGGACTAAAAGGTGGGATTTATATTTTATAGCAGTTACATAGTTTAAAGGAGACATTCTTTTCTCATATTTAGTACTAAAGTATGACATTTGTTGATCATTATTTTACATTTTGTTCATTAACCAAAGCAATTTGATCTAAAACACATTAATTAGAGAAATGGGCCCACTGACTCAAAACTACAGAACTAAGAAAATGCACAAGCAGTGGATAGAAAAATGTCAATTACACTTTTGACTAGGGAGGCACCGATACCGATACTGTTATCGAATATTGGTGTCGCTGCGGAAAAATGTGCTGAATTGGATATCGCTTCAGAATATCAGTTCACCCGATATTCTCTTTGGGCTTTTATATTTATTTATTAAGACTATTTACAGGCCCTTGTTGGTCCAGAACATCTCATCATGTTTGAGGTTTTGTTTACATAAAGCTGTTCTGTCGTTAGTTGAAGGATAAAGAATTGTTGCACAACCCACTTGGATTAGTTTTGTCATACATTATTCTTATTTTAAGAACATAAATGCTATTCTCAGTCTCTGCAGACTGTACTGTACTTTTCGAGATATAACGATTGTTTTATGGGTCAAATTAGGGTCACCCAGCCCCCAGGAAGCTTAAAAATGCTCTAAAACGATCCGAAATGGTGTCAATCGTTAGCACCTCGTTTGTGCTGTTTTTTTCTTTGAAGAGTTTCATTTGTGCTGTTATGGTTTTATCAATATTTACAATTTTATTTTTGGCTGATGACGTCACTCAGCCCCCTAAGGGTTAAATGGCACTCTAAAACAGCAAAGGGTTATATGAATCATTGTGCGTCGTTTGTGCTGTGTTCTGTGCTGTGCATATTTCGTTTGTACATCATATTTAAAAATATATATTAATAAGTATTTTTGCGGCAATTGTGTGACGTAATTTCCGCCCAGCTGGTGGCAGCGGCGTGAGGAAAACTGCAAAACAACAGAAGTGTGACAATCCCATGGATGTATTAAAAGAACTGGATAAGGTACGCCCCCTCTGTCTGTGGTCCCAGATTGATTTGTGGCCGTGCGAGGTACTGCAGCCTCTTGGAACCAGCCTTTTTCTCAAATGTCACATTATAATTGCAGACAGTACTGAATTATTATCGGTATTTAAATAAAATAGAAGGAAATGTTCTTTTCTACCGTTTCTAAAATCACCGAAATTACCGTTTTTATATGAAGTGGGGGGTTGTCGTCACGTGGCGCCCTAAAACAAAGATGGCAGCCATCGTTTCAGGAAGTAAAACAAAGATGGCAGCCATCGTATCAGGAAGTAAAACAAAGATGTCAGCCTTCGTATCAGGAAGTAAAACAAAGATGTCAGCCTCCGTATCAGGAAGTAAATGCGGAAGTAAGAAACTTTTTTGGGGTCATGCGCCAATGAGCACTCTCCATAGGGATAAACAGGACGGCCATCTTGGATTCATCTTCCAGGTTTTATTATAGTTCTATGGACAATCCCAGACGGTAGTACTGAAGACCACTGCGTTTGGCCGCGAACTGCGCATGTGCAGCAGGACGTCACCCACAGCGGCAAACTTTCAACAAGTGAGAAATAACTAGCTTTTAGTGTCAAGTCATTGTGTGTAGCTAAGGTTATGTTCACCTTTGTAATGATTAGACGTTAATAAGAAATACAGCCCGTCTTTTAATCCCACAGTGGGCTAGTTTGTGGGTAGTGGAGGATCGAGACGAAGCAGTGAAGAAGAGCAGTGGAGTTAGCCGAAGGTTTTGGAAGCTACAACAGCGCTAAAGGAATTACGAACTTAAATCACTTCAGGAAAATACACGATGTTTCTACAGGAAAGACATGGCTCTCATTTGCATCATCTGGGAGTGACAGGTGAGTTTTATCGTGGCTGGTTTAACGCAGGGCTGTTTTTAAAGTGACAGTTGTGTATGGGGTAAGTTACTGTCAATAAAGACGTGCATGCCAAATTAAAAATTCGTGCGTATTTATCTATATTTGTGCATAAAATATATGTTGTAAATTCTTGATTGAGAGAATACAAATTCAAAAGACCTACCATTCCAGTTACAAATATAAAAATATAGTGTATAGTGTGGTTTCTTATGGAGGATGTAGTGTGCCACAATTCATTGATTAAAAGTTAAATTAATTATATGTCATTAATTAATTAAAAGTGTACACTGAATTAATGTACTGTAATAAATGTACATTTTAATAATTAAATATTCAATGATTTTCTTAAGTGTGCAATTAATTAAAAGTTTACAGGTCTCCCCTGGAAAAAAGATTGTTAATCTCAGTAGGACTATCCTTGTTAAATAAAGATCAACTAATAAAAATTTTATAATTTAAAGAAATAAAGCTTAATCTTAAAAATGTGTTGACAATTAATTCAGGATTTCATGAAATTGTTCAGCATTAAAAGAAACTGTCAGACAAACTCGTCAAACTCAGAAGGCTTTGGTCGAGTCCATTTCTCTACAGAGGGGTCTATCATCAATGTGAGAAACTGGAGGTTTCCTGTGCGTAAAGAGGCAGGGGGAGAACACGGTTTTATCTTATGTGCTCAGTCAGCACCACAGCCACTATCGCTGGTCTGGTTTCGATCTGGGTTTGGACAAGCGTTTTCATAGGATAAATTCATACAGTGGTTGTCATGTCATGAACTATAATCTAGTTCTCTTGACCTCATATCTACATTCGTTCTGTCCCCCTCACATTTTTTCGTCAGCAGTGCTGTGATATGATAAGACCACTCTGTAGAAAAATGGACTCGTTCAGAGTGGTGTAAGTCCCGCTTTCTGAGTTTGACGAGTGAGCCTGGCAAATTCTTTTAATGCTGAAACACTTCATGAAATCCTGAATGAATACTTTATTTTTTAAAGCTTTAGCTTGAAATATTTCTTCAAATTATTTAATGACACATTTAATTAATTCATTGCACATTTAAGTTATCATTCATTTTCTACCGCTTGTTCTACCGCTTGCTTCAGTCACCCGTGACCAAGCCTATCCCAGTGACTTTGGGCCTTAGGCTGGGTACACCCTGGACAGTGGCCAACTCGTTGCAGGGCTTAAGTAAATCTTTGAACATTTAATTATTAAAATTAGGCCTGCACAATATATCGAAAAAATATAGTTATCGCAATCATTATTATCACGATATGCATATTGCAAAGATGTGTGATCATTTTGAATGGTTAAATGCATTAATCTTGCGTGTCTTGTGCGGCTGAGCTTGTTTTTACTTTTGACCAATCAGACGAACCGTCAAATTTTTACCCCCAAAAGCTCTGTTTTGCTAAGTACAGAAACGACGAGTGAATGTTTAAGTATTTTGTTAAAGCTCTGGCTTCAAAATCCTCACAACTTTTTCCACTATTTCATACACTCATATATGAAGGTGAATAAAATGTCTGAAATGTTTAAAATGCCTCAGTAATGTGTTTTTACGCTTTGCACAGTAATGGACAAACAACTTCAGGTTTTAACACGCTAAACGTTTACACACGTTTTCCTCCTCATCCTCTAATGAAGTGGTCAAAATATGTTATGTGAGAAAAGACACCTTAATGAAATTGTGCTGCTGCTACATAGAGCGGAGGAGAGAGAAAGAGAGCGCAATGGAGGAGAAAGAGCAGGAGGAGAGGGAGAGCCATGGATGCCTTCCCAAAAATCTGAAGAAAGGAGCGAGGGAGAGAGATCATGTGGGCCAACGTCAGCGGAGGGAACAGGCACTTCTGGTACAGGAGGCGTCATGTTGGTGCAGGTAGAACACTGAACACTTGAAGCCCTGTCAGGCAAGCTTATTCTGCCTATAAACTACTGCACGGAGCTCAGTTTACATAACTCCGGTTGTGCGCGGGCCTGGTCGGGTCGAATCATGCAGCAAATGACTCCGAGTCGGGTTCGGACAGTACCCTCACGGGCTTGGGTCAGGTTTGAGTGTAAACTTCATTACAGGTAATAAGAGCAGGATGTCACGTCTCTATCATTAATTAAGTTTGACAGTAGTCAGTATCAGTGAAGTATCAGTATTGGATCGGGTAGAAAAAAATAGTATCGGAGGGACACTATTTTATTTGTGTGTTTTTCCCCTTAAATCTCAGTAGGGTTGGTTGTTTCTTGGCTTCATTTTAAAGTAAAAAAATACCACTTACTTTTAGCAGCAGTTTTCATGTTTTGCAAACATATGGCTACCCTCTCAAAACAAGGCTGACTTAACGCATTTGTAATTTTATGCTGCAACAAAGGTTTCTGTGTGGTTCTGTTTAGAGAGATTTTTGAAGTGTGGTATTTTAGCTGCAATGCTGCATCCCCCACTATGTAGACGCAACAGGGTGTAGCTACATGAGGCTTCCTTCACTCTGGGAGCTTTTGATGTAAACTACATGGCGTTAGCCTCTGTTTCTCTCCTGCTCTTAAATACTTCCATTTATAGATTAAAAAAATCCTAGGGATCCACTGCGCCTTTGTACTGCTAATGAGGGACAATTAAACACTATAGAGATGCAACTCATTAGGCAATACAGAAAGGTCAGAGCCAAGGGTGCCACACACAACCTTCTATGACACTTCCTTCCCCAAGGATAAAACACACGGTATTGATCTAACAGTTTGTGATGATTAAAACAAACTTAGTTTATGCTGCTCTGCTATCTTCATCATTCTAAATTGCCACTGTGCCATGAAAATTGAGAGAAAAACTTACCAACCTCTTTGGGTGTGAGGAATGTGGGATGGTGAAAAAAAGAGCTTACTCACACTCAGTTTATTATCATAGTAAAAACCATGTAATGCAGAGTATCTGGACTATATAATCATCTTTCTCCATTGCTGTAATCAGCCCTGCTGATATCCAAAGAACAATTGGTGAACTTTTCAACAACAGTGGTGCAGGACCAGACGGTATTGAAAGTAAGTTTATTAAACTATGAGCCCATGTCCTCTCGTCTCCCCTGGCGGCACTCTTTAATCTATCTCTCACTACCTGCAAAGTACCTTTTATCTTGGAAATGTGCAAAAATTATTCCATTACATAAGACTGGAGACCCTGAAAACATTTACAATTATAGACCCATCTCTATCATTAACAGTATAGTTAAGATTTTTGAAAAAAAAAAAAAAAAAATTCAACTATCCTTCAAGTGAAATGAATTACTCTCACAATGCCAATTGTGATTCAGAAAACATTTTTCTACTACTACAGCGCTTCTGAAACTCACAAATGACATTTTCTCTAGTTTTGACAATAATATGTGCAATTATTCCTCGATCTCACAAAAGCTTTTTGATCTAGTACATCATTATTTACTTCCGGACAAATTATGCAATGTTAGCCTAAATCTAAATCTGCACTATTATGGTTCAACTCCTATCTACACTACTGCAGCCAGTGTGTGCCCTTTGGAGGAGGTCTGTCCAATCTCACATCCATAGTCAAAGGCATACCGCAGGTTCATCTCTTGGTCCTCTACTTTTTTTTATATTCATCAATGACTTGCCAAGTAGCTGTATACAGATGACACTGTTATTTATTGTTCCAATCCATATATTTCTAACATCAGTAAATCTTTACAAAATGACTTTGATTCTGTTCAGCACTGGCTTCTGTCAAATAAGCTACTTCCAAACAAATCCAAGTTATATTCTTTGCTTTTCCAGAAAAAATGCAGCCTGTTACCTCAAACAAATTTCAATCTCAATTTTTTTAGACCTGTCTCCAGTAAAATTTGTAGAACAGCTTAAGTACCTTGTCCTTTGGATGGAATCAGATCTATCTTTTACTACTCATATACACTACATTGCAAACAAGCCTAATTATTCTCTAAAAACATTATACCAATCAATTAACTGTTTTAATCTTCAGTCAGGAAAAGAATTGTTTACTTCTTCCTATCCTATCCTGGTCTACACTACTACTACACTAGTTATCCTTTATATGTAAAACAATATTTAATTCCCTTTAGCTCCTCCCACAATCTTCACCACACCAATCATCTGTTTTTTCATAATTTTAAAATATAAAAGAAGTTGATTGGCAGTCTTTCACAAAGAAGGGGAGGCAGCCAGTTCTTACATTTTTATTTTTCTTCATCATTTTGTTTGTTGTGTATCAGAAGGAAGATATTTTTGAGTGAAAAAAAAAAAAAAACATTTCCAAGGAGAAAAACAGGGCAGCACAGCAATGATAAAGGACATTTGCTTCTAGGTCTGAATGGGGTAAGAATGACTATTATTAAAGTAAATGCTTAATGGCAGTTTTCATTATAATTTTCCTGTCATATAGCTGCCGGCGATGGGGACTGTTGTTGCCAGAATGTGGCTTACCTTTAACCATTTTGTGAAATGCCCGGTAGCATTTAATACATCTGCAAAATTGCTTTATCTCAGCTGTACAGATGTGGGCAATCACAAATGCTAGTGAAAACAACTGTGCTGTGTTGCTATATTTAAAAAAAAATTAATTAATGTCTGAAATGCGATTTTCAAGAGATTGGGTAGAAATGTTTTGGTGCTTCTAATTACGTCTGCACATGCTGGATCACATCACATCACTATGGCCTATTGATTAAACTTCAGAAAAATTATAGACTGTCAGTGCTGTAACAATATGGTTTATTGTTTTGTGTTGATCATGTTAGATCCACCACTAGGGGGTTGTCACGAGTTGTTGTACCCAGTTGAATCCAAGAGTTCAACAGTGGGTTAACAAGTATGATGTTTAATGTCAAATAAATGCGACCCAGATGCGCAGAGCAATGAAGCTGGAATTGCTGTAGTATGTCTGAATTGGCTCTGTGTACATCGGTGTCCGGTTTCTCACTGTTATTGTCACAACTTCGGTGTTTGTTAAAGGTTTTTACAGAGTCACACTAAAATTAATAAATACTCAAAGATCAGGCATGTGGACAGCGAATAGCCTGTGAATATCAGTGTGAATCCTTCTCCATGGGCATGGTCACATGGTAGGTAGTTTTGCTAAATGCTAAAAGCTAATTTGAAGCAAAAATATTAAACAGCACCACAAACCAGTAAGTCATTTACTTTTATTAATTTTATTTTTAAAATCAATTTATTTTATATTTTACATTGTAATGAAGTAAAGCTGGATGATTTGGTACTAAAAATCGAATTGTGAGCTAGTCCCTGTGACAATGAGCTATTTTTGTTCTGCTCTCATTAACTCTCATTAAACACACTTTTCCTCTTGTTGTTTAGCCTCTGTAAGCCTCTGAGTAGTTGACTTTATTTACCATGACAATTCCCATAATGCTTTGAGCGACGGGAGCGACCACGCAAGTTGCGGGTTTTTGTGTTAACGTTAGCTTGTGTGATTGTAATTTTATTCTTCATATTCGATCAAATGTGAAAGCGTCTGAAACAAAGTAAAATACAGCTTAGTAGTTAGTATTGTCGTATTAGTTTGTATCGTCCAACGTGCTCGTTCACGTGACTCGCACATGTTTACCGTGACGTCACTTAATTTAAAAACAGTAATTTCGATGATTTTAGAAATGGTTAAAAAGAACATTTCCTTCTATTTCATTTAAATAACGATAATAATTAAGTACTGTCTGCAACTATAATGTGCAATGATAGAAAAAGGCTGGGCCCAAGAGGCTGCAATACCTCGCACGGCCACTAATCAATCTGGAACACGGACAGAGAGGGGCGTGCCTTATGCTGACTCCATTTAGTTTGATTTATCTACACTTACACACACTGCATGGACCCACATCACAAGCACACTATTGACCCACACTTCCATGTTATTTTATTTAAATAAGTAGTTGTGAGGTCTCCCATCTTTGTTGCTGCTTTGAGCCCGTGTAGTAACAAGTAGGGGCTCATCTGGGATCTGAACCTGGGACCTGTCGCAGAGAGGAGAGTGCTCGCCAGTGGTTTAGTGCTTTTAGTCAGCCCTAATATAGCTTAATAATGCGGAGCTGCATTGATGGTATAAAGAAGAAATCTGGTGTAGAGGCAGGCTAGTTTGTCCTGGTTAATCAGCTCCTCTGTCCATAGATTACTATTTGTGTGTCTGATGTTGATATTAATTTAAATACTGCACTGGCTTTAGTCAAAAAAGCTTAAATTAAAGGTGCACTGTATAACGTTTTAAATTATTAATTTATGTTCTCATCAAATAAGACTTGAAAAAGGCTAAACTTTTCCCAACATTAGGAGTGGGCGATATTGACAAGAATGAATATCTAGATATTTTTTCGAAGTATCCCGATGATGATAATCAGATGATATTGTGTCAGTCCAACAGAAATGTATTGAAACATATCTTAGGTGAGGTCTAATTGTCAGACAAATATGAAATGCCAGTAAGATGTACAGCAAAAGTGTACAAATGTCACATATACGCTTACTTGAAGGTTTACAACTTTTAATTTTTTTAAATTGTAATCAGCTTGTAAACGATATAGTCGATATTTAAATTGAGCTAATTTGCAACAACTGTATTATAGTAGTACTGCAAATTGAGTGTAATACTATCTGCATAAATAAAGAGCGATAATATCTAAAATTGTATATATTGTACCTCTGCTGCACATGTTTGGCATTTGGTTCTTCAGTGTCACCTGTCCGTGTCTTCTTATCATGTGCTTGTTTCTTGCTTTTCCTGGATTGTTCCACAGTATTGACCTTTTGAGCCCTAAGGCATTTTTTGAGATTTGACAAATCTTCAGATTAAAAAAAAGAAAACACAAGTTTCATTCCCCCCTGTGAATGGGGGTATCTAAATGAAGATAAAGATAATGTGAAAGTAACTCACTATGCAAATATAAGCTACTGGGAAGATGTAAATGTGAGTCAAACAGAATCTTTCCAATTCTGCTTGACAAAAAAATACTAATACTAATAATAATGAACATAGAAAATGACCTGAATCTTGACCTGAACCTTTTTGGGAAAACCTAAAAACATCAGAAAGTCAAAAGAACATCTGATGGTCACTTGCACTGTTCCCTCTAAGCTGCGCGCGTGCGCAATTGCGCACAACTCCCAGGGGCATCGCGCAGAGAAAATCTTTGTCGCGCACGAGAGAAAGAGAGAGAAAGAGAGCGAGAGGCGCGAGCCACACACAGTGACGTGCACCTCAATACACCTGATCATAAACAGCACATGGCGCCAAATCAAAGGCTCAGAACTAAAGCTCTACATCCCATACGCTTTTTCTTCTTTCCTCTGGACCAACCCGCCTCGTTTTCACGGAGTTTTGAGCACAAACAGCTGACGAACGAATGCATCTAGAATAGCGCAAATTACCGCGAAGATTTGCGCTCCCCATCAGGACTGATAGTAAGACATTACGGCCCGTTACTGCGGACCTCTAAAATATTTGCTGGTAGTACGCTGTGCCAGCAGGCACGTAGACGAGCTCCTCCACCTTACGCATGGTAAAGTAGTCCCACTAAAATCATTACCTCTGGAGTCAAACCATCACATTAGACACAAACTTAATCCAGGGTCAGGCTGTGCACTTTTGGAGATTTAATTGACCCGACTCTCTCGAACTCTCAGAACTCACGATGACAAACTTGATTTGAGTTCATTCATTTTGGATCTGACTTGTCTCCGCGCGTCTTTACTCGGCCGCGGTGTGAGCGCCGTGAGCAGCGCGGCACAGACACAGACTTCAGACTCCTGTGTCCTCAGCACCAGTGAAAAATCACGAACCAATCACAGCAAACGCCACAGCGCGTCTACCAAGTTTAGCGCTTTGCACAGTTTTCGCGTATTGATATGCAAATTAGCCGCGTGCGTAACGAGCCGTTAGGTGCTTTATGCACAGAATAATCCCAAGTGAAAACTGGAAGAATGAAAATGAATGGCCACTGACGGAAAGTATATTTAGGCTTTGAAGACTGACTTGTTGTGTCAGAGCTACAGTAAAGTCTAATCAATGACATCATTAGTCATAAGTTAACTGTAAATTATCATATTATCAATTCTCAGGCCTATTTGAAAAATGGGCTTATGATCTAAACATGACAGACAGGTTACTTTGTCCAGAGGCTTCCAGGGGAAATTTAAGCACAGAATTAAATTAATACAGAATGAAATGAATATTGCACAGAAGTGTTGCTGGATAAGAGTCAATCTTTATATTAAAATGCATCAGAAAACTGTGAAAGCTTTGGAGGGAAAAAACACCATGACTCTGATTTGAACACAACTTAATGATGATATCCATTTTTAAAAAATTAATTCTACCTAAACCAAATTATAGCTGAGGGGCTGTGATCAAAGAGAGAGAGTAGGACAGAGCAGCTCACAGACAGGGGGCGCTGAGGAGCAGAGGACAGTGCAGCTCACAGACAAGGGGCGCTGTAGTCCAGGGGCTGTGATCAGAGAGGAGGAGGACAGTGCTGCTCACAGAGAAACACTGACAAGATTTAGACACAAGTGATCAGCAGCATGTGTCCTACAGGTGAACTCAACAGTGCCACAAGTTTTCTTATGGTAAACAATGCCTCCATTTGAATCTTGGACAGAAGTCACCTGCAATTATAATGTATGATTAAAGGTGCACTATGTAACTTTTGTGTGGACGGCCTGCCATTAGCTTATTGCATAATCATAAAATGTATCACTGTAACATTTGAGTTTGTAGATCTAAAACACCTCAAATCCCAGGAAATTACATCCATTTTGTTGAAAATCTTCTGGGGGAGGACCCCCAGACCCCCCCAGCTTTCAAAGTTACCTGCTATAAGTTACATTCACAATTCTTTCCAGGGATGCTTCATTAATGGATGAACGCCAACAAAGTCTTGTGAAAAGTGCCCAAAAAAGACTGTTACAGCGCTGATCTCAGGTTTTGATCGAGTGTGACCCCGATGTGGCCCCAGTGCGTCTGATGTCGCTCACATGGTCCAAGGCTCTGCTCAGGGAGTTTTTGTGTTCGCTCAGACACATGAAAAATTAGAGGGAACATTGGTCACTTGTGTAGATTATTTTTCAACAAAATGGGTCAATATAACATTACTTTTAGCAGACTAAACTGTAGACGTCTTTTGCCAATTTTATGTAAGCCTGCGCCAGTTGGCATTACGTAGCATCACCAACTTTCTCAACATAAATCTATGACTGAGGTGAAATAGCACATTCTGACACATGAGGGCAGACATGTAAGATGAAAAAAATGTGCCATTCATGTGCGAATGTATACATTTACATCCATTTAGCTTTCAACAGATATGTTGTGTATTGCTTCAGCAATAATGATATTTGTCTGCTCAAAGCTTATATTATAAAGGCAACAAATGGCAGAGTGGTAAACGTTTGCCTTTTGAGAACATTTTTGCTAGTCGGTGATTTCCTGAAATTGCTTTGGTTGTATTGAAATAGAGGGTTTGCAGATTACAAGAATATCTTGCCTGTGTAAGTGTTAGCATTTCACAAAGACAAACCATTTGGTGAGCTCAAAGTTTTAAAGATGAAATTAGTTTATTTACTGTTATACATTCACAGTTCATTGATATCGTCTCTAACTCAACAAATCTATTTTTTCTTCTAATGACACTCAGTAAAGATAAATATAAGTAAAGATAAATACACAATCTAACACATTGCTACATCAGTTTTATATTTGTACCACATAAAAAGCTGGTGTCCATTGAGAAATGTTATGAATGGCCTAGATCAGGGGTGTCCAAACTTTTTCCTTCGAGGGCCGCATATTGAAATATAGACCAAGCCGAGGGCCACAAATCAATCGTGAAGTGAAAAAAGCAGCATTTATCTGATGTTTTAAGTACCACCACATCTATATTCAGCCTCAATGTGTTAATATCAGGTCTGTCTTGTACCAGAATGTTAGTTACTTGTTAGAAGTGTAAAAAATTTGAAATTAGCAGTAAAAAGTACTTCTCAAGACAATGTGGGCCAATTCACTAGGAAGCCTAAGGGCCAAGAAAAATTGATCAGTCCTTAGTTTGGACATGCCTGGCCTAGATGGAAGATGCAGCGCTGATCTGCAAATCTGTTGTGAATAATTCTCTTTGTTGCTCATACCAAAGCAGAGATATGTGTTAGAGGGAGAGGGAGTTTGGAATATTGAACAACTTCACATTATACTGCTCATATTCAGTTCTTCCCTCAAGGCTGGCTTTTGTCCCTTTTTTTACGTCCTTATAACCTCTCTGCCCTTTTACATAAGAGCACACTTCTCAGAAACACTGCATTTTACTGCTTCTGTACACACTTCAGAATTATTTATTTTTACTTAATTGACTTTTCTGTGATTGTGCAGTCAAACATTGCGCTTGCTGTTACATGTCCATACATTAATTGAATCATGTTGCTGTGTTCTGTGGCAGTTTTACAAATCCACATAATGCAGACTGGCAGGTTTAAACATTCTGACGGCGTTCTAAACTCTGCTCTGTCCTCTCTGATTTTTTTGTCAATGAATCTCCTACAGTACATCAGTCTCATACAGTATGTAATGATCAATCACTTGCAAGTCATACTAAAAGAGTCTCTTCCTTTCTTACACAAAGGAATAAGTAATGCTCTCTTTCTGCCTAGTGACTCAAAGTGTGTGGATCAGTTTTTTTTTTTTTTTTCCTTATCTCCTCGCACTCAGAGTTTTATTAGTAAACTCCCTTTGCTAATGCTGCAAATACTGTCATTAGTAGTCTAGTACAGTTGACATTTGTTAGATATTCAGGTCAGGACAATTCTGTGACAAGAAATAAACTGAATGCGAGAACAAGAGTGCCGCGTGGTGTGAGCATTGTTGTAGGGAACAAAAGTAGGGCAAATCCCAATGGGTAGTCCGTTATTATTGTAAAAAAAAAACAACAGCTATCACTCAGTCAGTCACTGCTTACATAGATTTATGAGGGAGTTATGCATCAGTAATGTCAGACATCCATTTGGTCTAGAACCAGAACGGGGGGTACCTCAGCCACCTTGGCCTTGCGTGGCAGGAGATGAGTCAGTCTTCTAATGGACGGAGTGGCGTGAAGAAGAAGCTCCTTAAGTCCTGCCCGAAACTCGCGGCGGATCAAGCAATAGAGCACCGGGTTGAGACAGCTGTTAGTGTGAGCTAGACACACTGTCAGAGGGAAAGCGTAGGCTTGGGCATTGTAAAAAGCCTTGCTGAAGGGCACCAGGTCAAACTTTATGAGAACCCCCCATAAAGTCAAAGCCTGATTGGGCAACCAGCACAAAAAAAATGACAGCACCACAATGATGATGGATTTAGTGACTTTGGAGCGGCGGTTTTGCCTGCCTTGTTCTACTTCAGGTCCCGCTGCCCCTGTGATGCGCCGGCTGAGGATGAAGCGTAGCAGTAGCAGGTAACAGACGGTGATGATGATCAGTGGGAGGAGAAAACCCAACAGAACTTTCTGCAGGTGGTATAGACCCAAAAGCAGCTGTGGATCCCAGTTGCCCGACTCTGGGAAGCGCACCAGGCACAGCTCCTCATCTGACACCTGCACGCTGTCTGAGTAGATGGCATGGGGCAGAGTTGCCAGTAAGGAAATAGCCCAGATGCCCAGACTTGTCCACTTGGCTCTGGTTGCTGCTACTCGCCGGCTGTGCATCTTCAGTGCAGATGATATTGAGTAATAGCGTGCCATGCTCATCGCTGTGAGGAAAAAAACGCTGGCATACATGTTCATTGTAGTGACAGAGCTGATTATTTTACACATGACACGACCAAAAGGCCAACGGAAGTCTAGAGCTGTGTCCACTGCCCAAAAGGGTAAAGTCAGGACAAACTGGAGATCTGTTATGGCCAGTCCCATCACAAAACAGTTAATGGATGACTGCTTCTGCCGGTAGCGTGAGTGCAGCAAGTAAAGAGCCAGAGAGTTACCCACCAGCCCCAGAGCGCACACTATAGAGTATACACATGCTATCATGACACGTACGACCAGGCTTGAGGTGTCTCCCTGGAACTCCATGGTAGACTCCTTGGTGAGCAGCTGCAGCCAGCAGTGCAGTGACAGGTTGTTAGAAGAGCAGTTGTCGTTCCGGTCTTCTTGCACAAGTTCCGACTGACAGGGCTCTGGAGCCAGAGTTTGGACACCGCTGCTGTTCAGCTGCAGACCCATTCTGCTTAGCATTACCTGAGAACACTCAAGTTAAAGACACTAAAACAAGCCCGGATACCACATTCCTCACAGTCTTTGCCTGCGTCCTCCTCCTCCATTCTCCGCTCTACTACTCTGTGCACTCAGCGCTGTGCTGTGTTTATATAGTGCCCTCCCTCCATCAGAGTGCACACACCCCCTCGACTCCCCTACCGGCACCATATATGCACTGGCAAAAGTGTTTTTTTTTTTTCCACTTCTGCTCTCCACATGATTGGACTGGAGTGAATGCAGGCTGTGATAACCACAGCCACATCAAAGTCTCACAGCATGTCTGTCAGGGGTAAAGCTTAATGTGTCTTCTTGGCACAATGTCTGCACCACCCACACAATTATGTTGCTGCCGAGACTCTTTTTCTCAGCCTCAAGACATACAGTTGAGTATGCAAAGGTCACAGTTTTATTTTTTTTTTTAATAATTGGAAAAAAAGCATTACGCACACACACACACATTTTTTTTTTTCTGGGGGGGTGGAGACAAAAGGTACAATTTATTTTCAGGTGGTAAGCAAAGTTTCAGTAATAGGTCTTCAAGAAGCAAATGCCATTTGCTTTGTTTTACCTCTTTGTCGAGCATTATGCAGCGCAAACCATTGCACAATGTTAATAGATGCTGTCTTACGATTTCATATTTCTAATATTGTGTATGTAGGTCTGTAGTTCTTTAGTTATTTAGTTTTTAATTTTGAGATGATTTAAAATGATTTATGTGGACAACAGCACTTGTTTTCGATTTAAATATTTGTAATTGATCTCCTGTAGTCTTGTTAGATACATGGTTAAATCATAGAAAGCTTTTGCCAACACCTGTATCCAATAGGCATAGCATATCTTTAGTCGACAAGAATTTCTTTTGTCGACTATACAGCCCTAGTATGACATAAGTATAAGTATGTCTTAAGTAGGCTATGGGGTCATGGAAATTTTACTTTATAAATTAGTTTAGATGTATTACTTTAAATGGATATAAAGCCTACAATCAGTATATTTTTATGTACATTTTAATCAGGAAAAACTATGAATTAAAAGGCGTTAACGACTTTTGGGATGACTGGTCAAGGCATATTTAGTCATAGCTCACCATTCATCACATTTACAAAGAGATCACAAAGATAAATACAAATAAATATGATTTAATTTTTCAAAAAAAGTATTTAATGTTTTCTCCTTTCTCATCTGCCAGTGTCAGTGTCTGATGTTTAGTTTTTAAAGCCCTGGTGATTTTTATGAGAAGAGACTGTACAAAGTGAACCTGACTGTAAGACTTTAAGACAACTTAAAACAAACATCTATCCCAACCCACGCCAGCATTAATCCCTTTTCTGCAAAAACCTTCTCCAACTTTGGAAGCAAATTTACATTTAAAAGACAGGACTGGATGCTATGACTTGGGTGGTGTTTTAATTCTTGTGCGACCCACTTTTTATGAGCTAAAGCTACAAGTGCAGTGACACTGACAGTTTGGTGGTTTTATGTCGGTGTGACCCCGTCAAAGGAGCCAAAAGTTTGCAAATGAAACTTCACCCAATCATTTATTATTATGCACCACTAGGGTCTCCATGCACAGTGATCAGGCACTGATGAAAAAATAAAATGTATCTATCTGAAGGTTTTATTAATTTTTAGGGCCCGAGCATGAATATGCCACCTAGTGTGAGAACCCTATTGTAACTGTAAAATTTTGAGGGAAAATGTAAAACCAGTAAACAATGACCGAAATGCAAGTATTTGGTGCAAGTATTTGGTATCGAAAATTAGAGTTTTGTGTGCTCTAATTTTGAGTGAAGACCCCGCAATGAAATATTAAAAGACGGCTCTGTAACACACCTTCAAAATCGATTTACATGTGGCCACTGGGAGTCCGGGAGTGAAAAATGTCAACGTAGACAAATGAAACCAAGGGTAAAAAATAGATCATGTCAGGACATGTAAAAAATAGTATTATGACCCCACCCTAAGCCTTACAGGAAGTTGTCCATATTGGTTCAAACTCAGAAATTAAAAAGTCACACATCATCTTTTGACATTTACTCCAACAGTTTTCATCAAAAACATTTCAAACTTCGTTAAAACGAGCAAAACCCATGTGCAGTAAAAAATTATCAATTAGATTTTAACTCAAATATTGGGTGTGGTCATGATGATGGCGATTAAAAAAAAAACAAAAAACAATCTTTTACAACAATTGTCGGATTGGACAGACCCAATGGAGTGTGAGTGCAGACTTGTGAGCTAGACGTAATGATATGCTACTTAAGGCTCTATCTCATTCACCTTATTCCGGAAGTTGCCGTACGCGCCGCCGTCTTGTTTCCGTTGTATTTGTTTACATGGAGCAGACGAGCTCAACAGAAAATAAGTTCTACTCGACTAAAAAGCCGTTTTCAGACTGACCAGGAAACCAGTGCGTTGTTGACTTGTTGCTCGTGTTCATTAAACATTTTACACAAATCAACCTACTTTATGTAACATTTTAGCGGCGAGACTTTTCCCTCGTTCATCATTAGCTTTAATGGAGTTCTCGTCAAACGAAAGTGCGTTTACAAAAGTGCAAAAAACGGCAAAAGTGGGCGGGGCAGAATAAGGTCAATAAGATGGCTCTCTAGCGCCTCCTTCAAATTTTATTTTAAAAAATTCATTAAAGAAAATCTGTTTGACGTGGAGGTCTGAAAATACAGTATTTATAGGGAGAGCGTAATGGGGAACAATGTGACCAAGTTACATATTTCTAGCATTTATTGTTTGAGCATAAAAAATAAGAAAGTAAGAATAAAAGATTATTAGAATTTTTTGTCGCCAAATAAAGCACAGTTTATAAGCCCTAAACATGTACGAAACTCATGAAAATTGGCACAAAAATAGAGCTCCACTCACATGTAAGTAATTTAAAGTTGCCAAGAATGTCCGTTTAAAGACGACTCAGTGGTTCCCTTGTGTAACTTTTGAGGATAATGGTTTTTGCTACTTTGCTGAGCTCCCGTCAGTACGATGTGCATCTGCTGTGATCACTTTGACTGCACTGCACTATAGTCAGCGTCTTTTTTTCTTAAAATAACAAGAACTACGCACATATGAGGTCTATTAATGTGAAATTTAAACTGAAGCCAAGATATAATGACCAGGCACAGCCACAGCTCTGAGTCCACACTGCTGTTTGTCGCCTTTGCATTTTGAGGATAGTCGCTTTCATTACGCGACTTGGTCTTCCACCTCTTCCTGCATATGTCCTATGACTAAACATATGAACTCTCAAACCACAAACTAGTGGCAATTATGCTGGCTGCATGGCTAGCAAAAAGACAACAAATATTTCATGGCTCACATAGACTTTACATGTAAACTGGTCGCTGCAGTGTGAACGCTCCTTTAGGGTTTTCATTCATCACCTTGTGACTTTTTGCAAACACTGTCAGATTTAGACGGACCCACTGAAACATTTGTGCATTCTAAAGACCCGAACATACTGCAAGGTTCATGAGGGCCCTTTATTTGCTTGCAGTTTTAATGCTTTATTTTATTTATTTATTTATTTTTTTTAAACCTCCATGATGAGTTTCTCATAACAGATCTGTGTTGTTATGTGTACGTACTTAACAAAGTTGTGTGTGCCACATTGATTGTTTATGATTAAAGGAGCAATGGGCCAAAGGTCATTTTACTTGTAAAACTAATGGTTCTGATAAAATTTTAGGGGGTTCTGGCATGTTTACAGGTACACGTTACAATTCTGATTGGTTTAATCTGCGGGTTTATGATGCTTTGAATTTACATTCAAACAAAGCAAAACAAGGCTGAATTTTTCTGAATGGAATACAACGAGAGAGAAATTCTAGCTGGCCAGGCAAGTAAAACCACCCAATGTGACTGACACACTGAAAATGTTCTGATAATAGATATCAACTCAACCAATATCTTATGAATGCAATAAGTAGGGATACACCATTACCAATATGGAGCAATACCTGGTGCTTGTACTCGCACTGGTCCATGTGTTCCCAGTACCTGATTGTAGCAACATCCCCTATAATATATATATATATATATATATATATATATATATATATATATATATATATATATATATATATATATATATATATATATATATATATATATATATATATATATATATATATATATTTTAATAGAAAATATAGATACAGCAAGAAATGTGGTTTTAGCTTACAAACTACTTGTAAATATTGTATTCTCTTACCAGTTTCATCTAGAATTTTCATTAGTGGGATCAAACAAGGGTCAGCTTTTGCTGCCCACAACATTTCTCTGGTTCACCGGCATTCGTCTCAGGGTGAATGATTGTGAACCTAAGCTGCTGCTCCTGTCCTTCAGTGATGGCAGTGACACGAGCCAGTATCTCTCTGCACGACGTCCACTGTGGGCATTAGAGGATTACTCAGAATTGCATGAATCAATCGAAATACAAATTTGAGTAAGTTACTTGATGAGCAAACTCCATTTTACATAACAACATATACTCCCTTTGAGCTTCTCATATTGAATACCAACATGTTTGCATCTTCACTTTAGAGCATAAGCTTTCGTAGTTCACACAGTTGGCCCAAGGTGCTATTTGGGTCACCTTGAGAATCACAAGAACTCTAGCCGTTAAGTTATGTTTGATGTAGAGGAGCAATTCATCTGTCAAAAACACACACATCTTATCCGGGGTTTTCAGTTCAGCTCGTGCCACTACAAGGATGTTCCAAATACATCTTTCGTATATGCTTCAAAAGACAATGAAATTCATGCAGCTTCTGCCCTTTGGTATCTTATGAAAATGCCTCCTTTCTTCCAAACTTCCCATCTCATGCTGTACTTTTGACAGTTTTTGACCTGTGGTGACTTCAAGAGTGCTCCTGTCTTCTTGTCTTGTATCAGTAACTGGCGTACCCCACTGCTACGGTCAGCTAAACCTTGTCTTTGTTTGCTTTTATGTGATGCGTGAGGTCAAGTACACATTGGTTCACTTATTAAATTTTGGCCTGTGTAGTGCACAGAATGAGAGGTTGTATACATGAAATGCAGACTGAAAGGACATATTTTAGCTGTATGGGCATATGCATCACAAACTCACAACAAAATTTCAACAATGCTTGCAGGCATACTTTACTCTCCCTGTCGATGGAGCATAGCCTTGCTGGGATTACATTTTAAGGGTGATCCAATTTGCCCCACTTTTTTTTCAAAGTTTTGTATGTTCATTAAATGTTTGAAAACTGCATACAGTAGAACCTTACTGAAAACTATCAATTTTCTCTAGGACTAAAGATAGACTTCCTTCTATTGAATTGAGAATGACGTCTGGATGGTGGCTGAAAGATTGAAGCTCAAAAAACATTGTCCAGATGACTACTTCCTTTGAAAGCTTTGATACTATTTCTACTATTGAATTTAGTAATAAACAATTTAGAGGGCAGAGAGAGTGTGTCTAAAGTTAATTTGGATTTGTCGCTGTCAGAGTCAGGTGTCTACTGCTCATCACAGTGTGCCGCTCTCCCTAAACCTTGACAGTGTGATCACAGACTTGGGTAATTGGAATGACTTTTGGAGACATTTTGACTGACTCCCTTCAAATGTGAATTGGTTCTACACCACACTGTGATCCTTTTAATCAACTCACTGCTCTTGTCCCTCAAGGAATTTATTTCTCTTTGACCACAACCGAATAGCTTTTCGATCAACTGAAAATACAAACGATTGCTTGTATGTCCTTTTATGTCTTTAACTAACATCAATCAATAATTGTGTTGTTATTGGGACAACTTTGCTTAGCTAATAGTATTCTGAGGGGCACTGCCTCTTTTTTTTACAGGACAAACAAACTGAAATTGTGAAAAATATTAAGGGGTGGAAAGTAATTCATTAGAAATACTCATGATGCTGTTATTAAGTAAATTTTGGGGTAAATGTTTAAAGTTGTATTTGTAATTGATTGTTCCGAGCTGAGAGAATATGCATATTGTGCTTAAGTCATCCATTTAAATAATCACCAAAAGATTGATCTAAAGTAATACTCAAACTGTGAAAAAAGTAACTAGTAACTAATACTTTGAGTAGTATTTTCTTGTAATTGATTTTTAGTCATATTACTGTAGGCTACACATATTCAGTACTCTTTCCATTACTGGGAA
The DNA here is from genome assembly GCA_019453435.1 of Rhinogobius similis. Taxonomy (NCBI): domain Eukaryota; kingdom Metazoa; phylum Chordata; class Actinopteri; order Gobiiformes; family Gobiidae; genus Rhinogobius; species Rhinogobius similis. The sequence continues at coordinate 14,921,254 of CM033623.1, read as the reverse complement.
TACCATATACTTTTCTGTTATTGATTGGTGTAGAAGACGCATCAAGGAAACTACTTGTTTGTTGATAAACCATTCTATATTTATAATGTAGTATATTAAGATAGTGTACAAAATAATCTTTCAACAATAATACATAATAGCTTTACTTGCTGTAAGATAGAGCCTAGTTACGTTTAGGTCAATCTAATTTTGAGCAGTTGTTAAATTTGGAGCTCTATGTATTTGCATAAGTCTATTTCAGTTAGATGAATTCATGTGTTAATCAAGTCATTTCTGAAAAATAATTATATGCGTAGATATTGGGTTCATGCCTCAGAGAAAATGGTCTCTAAAGGCCACATATGCAGACTTCATACCTGCTTGTTATATTTAGGTATGCATGAGGTAGTGACTCATATCCAAACATACTATGCTCTGTTGATATGGCTGTTTAGCATGAAATTAATCATATTTATACTGGAGCTAGGCTAACTTCAATTATCAGTGTGATTCAATAGATATGCCCATGTAATTTCCTGTACTAAAGGCTGTCTTGGATGTGTGTAGAGGTTTCCAGCCTATACTTTACACTGCTGTTCAAATTTACATAAAAATGACTGTGCAGATGCTATTTTCACATATATTATCTCTGCTGTCAGAGGGGCACATTTTCCCAATCGTCTCAAAAGCAAACCGGCATGTAGAATACAAATGAAAGTGGTGAGTATCTCCACCAGCACACGTGTAAAAGGTGCAAGATATGGATTTGACTCGCTGAAGGGCCGTTTGCGTTTTAAAGTCTTCTCTGAGTCAGAAAAAGTGGAAAACAAATTTGTTAATGCAAAAGTTTGGTATGGGACTGCCCTTCCATTAACTTAATCTCTGCCTGAGCTACCTCAAAATAAGAGGACATTTGCAGATTAAAAACAGCAGAAGAATCTTGAGAGGGTGTGTTTGACACCTTGGACCTTCAGTCTTCTGATTGTGCCGATTTTCCACAGGGACCACTTGCACTTTGCTACTAAGGCATTGATTGGAAACTTTCACCATGATTAAAAGCACATGTACATCAGTCCACTAGAGATCAAACATTTTTACATTCTATACTTTTTAATAGCTGGTCTGGTACCACCACAAGTTTGAAGACAAAACCAATCTGTTTATCGGCTATGTGTCGCTTCAATTCTGAAAGACATTGCCTCATATTGCCCTGTATTCTTCAGAGAAAACTTAAATTGCTCATATATTTCACCTGTTTATACAGAAGAAGTCTGTGCTGTTTCTTTGTGCTTTGTGTGATTCCTATTTTTCTTGTATCAAACATTTCTCCATATACAAGAGATGCCTTGTTCATTTTAATACAGGACAAACCATGCCTTGTTGGTCATTAGGATTTGTGGATTCAAGCCAAGAATCCACAGTTGTGCAAAAACCATGCAATCCTAAAAAACAATATTTTTACACAAAATATTTAAAAAATATTTTCTGATTATTCCTCTCCCCTTTATTTGATTTATGACTACATAAGCATGGTGGCCATATTTGATTTTAAACCCCTGAGACATGATAAACATACTGCTAAAGAACAACCTGTCTTATTGTATTGGAATAAATGTTCTGGGTGTTTTTGAAGGGAAATTATTATCTTACAGTGTGGTTGATAAAATTTAGGCAGGAGGATAAGGTTCAGTTATCTAAAAGTTGGGGCTTATCTTTTCAAGCTTTCATATTTATTTCACAACGGTGTTACTCATTTCAACAGATCGAAGGCACAAGGCAATCGACAAACTTCAAGTGAAGACTTTTGACTTTTTGTGATTGCCAAAATGCTTTGTCAAAAACTTTTGTCGTAGCCACAATTGAGTGCTATATCTTGGAATGTGTTAATTATTATTATTATTTTCAGGAAAATGTTGCAGTGAGTTGGTTGTTGTTAATTTAGACCAGGGTGGCCCGTGGGCCAAATCTGGCCCACCAATCAATATGGTGCGGCCCATTGATGGGCACATTCAGTGAAGCCTGGGAAACATGCTCTCTCTGGTCCACTGTGGACAGCGGCAAACAATCTGGTCTGGCCCATCGTGGTAAACTGGTTCAGATCTGGTCTTGTCCTGTTCAATATGTGGTTTATGCCTAAGGTAACCCTACAGGTTTAGTCTTGGTTTAAACCTGGTCTAGTCATGGATTGGCTAGTTTAGGTCTGGTTATGGATCGACAGTGGGTTTGTCTTGCCTTAGCTCTGTGTTAGTCATGCTTTTATGTGACAGAACAATATTGTTATATATATTTTATTTATTTATTTTCAATGGAACTATAGATTTCTGTTGGGTAAATAAATGTCATTTGTACCACTGGGAGTTCTTTGTGGTAGTTTGATTAAAAACAAAACAAACAAAAAAAAAAACCATCCAATTGCCCTCTTATTTATGAACCTGGCCCCTGGAAAATATAATAAGCCCTTATTTAGACCTTCACTGGTTGTTTTTGGACCCAGTATGAGGCTGAAGCCTATTCCAGCATCCGTGGGTCTGAGCAGGGTGACAAACCAAAAGGCTGCATCAATAGGAACTATATAAAAGAGGTAATTACAATTAAACTATGAATTGTGTTTCTCCTGGTATTCACTCTCACATAAATCATTATTTTACATTTTATTCATTGTAAAAGGCAATATTGCTCTAAAATAACTTAAAAATGGAAATTAACCGTTAACTTCTGTTCAAAACTATGGAACAGATTATCTGCCGCTGGCCCTTTCTCTTCATAGATTTTATCCACTGTGTTGTTTTTTTTTTTTTTTTTTCCTTTCCTTTTCCAAAATGCCTGTGCAACATGGTTTGGCCCTTAATGATCCGTGGCTGCCCTTTCAGTTTCATCCATCTTCATTTACACAGGACTTGGAATGGCATGGCTTAAGATCCTTGTAGAAACAAAACACTAAAACAAAAACCTAATGGCAAAGCTTTTATGTTTTTTTTATTCAAATGAGCTGGGTAAGTGCAAAAAATTAGGTTATTACTGAAAAATATGCTGTCAGAATGTTGATGCCAAATTATCCATTCACAAGATCACAAGTGTGCATGTCATCATCGCTATTTCGTGAGCAACAGTCAGCAGTCATTTAGTGAGCAACACTTAGTCTGTATTCATTCCAGCATTTTATTGATGCCAAAGCAACAGTTCACGTCAACAAGCAATTTTATCTGAAGATACTATCTGGCACTGAATACAAAACAATATCACAAATAAGAAGAAACAAACTCCTGCAAGATGCTATCATCAGAGGTGGTTATAGTTATATTTACTCGCTTCTCTTCTTCTCTACTTCTCTTAGTAGTTTTTTGACAGTACTCTTATTTGAGTAAATGGTCACTTTGCAATGTTAGTGAGTCTCTAAATGACTTGAAGATTGACATTAACTAATTAATTCAATTAAGTGAGTGGTATTTCATCAGTAATAGACTTCATATTATTAACTTTTTCCCCACACACATGTTCTTAAATTTAGCAACAGTTTTCACACATTTGATGGCTAGGAGCTTCTCACTATCATGGGTCCTATAACAGCACGCCTTTTTTCTCCTCAGAGCTGGTGTCAAGCTGCTGTCCGGTGCTCGTAAGCAGAATGTTTCGTGTTTAGAAGGAGAACCCGAAAGACACTTCTTTAAGATTAGGCTTTACCACAAAGATGGCTCATGCACAGCGAGCGTGTGCATTGTGCCGTCTGTAGTGAGAGACTGGGGAGAGAGGGAAACATGTCCTGCCCTCAATCAACTGAGACATGCACACACAATGAAAAATCATCAGTTTTGAATGATGCTAAACAACCAGAAGCTCCCACAGTTATTTCTGTAAAGCTACAAATAGACCTAGATATTTATCTATTTACAAAAACTATTCTGATTCTAAGTTATTTGAGTTCTAAGGGGTAGATAGATAAACAACAAATAGAACTACTTCTCTAAACAAACAAGAAGACATTCAAATAATGGCGCAAAAATACAGCTAATTAAAAATATAATTATACATCTTTATCAGCCATACTTTATCTTAGCAACATTTGTTATAATTAATTATACTTCATATTTGATTGTGATTCAATAAATGTTTTTTTTTTTTTTTAAGTTATACATAAAAAAATAAGAATTGTTGCTTCTATCCTTTTTTCAGGCGTGACTTTACTAAACACTGAACAGGATACATGTAGTGTGAAATGGGGAGAGATAGGGCAGAAACATTCATCAAATGGTCGTGGCCAGAAGGCAAGCCCATAATGGCGAAGTGGTAACAACCACATATGTGCAACTCCTCAGACCACAATGCCACCGGCGAGCACAGGATCTATGTTTTTAAATGTATGCTTTTATTCTTATCAAAAATGATCAAAATAATCTTGTACAACACACAATCCCTTGCTCTATCATGGGATTACTTCTCCTTCTCTCACATGTCGTCAGCGTGAGGGCGCAGCCTGGCGGGCCGGTGCGGGTCCAGAGTCACAGTGGCTATGTGGCCAGTGATAGGGTCCACGTGGAAATGACCCACACCTTCCTCACTTGTGCTGTTCTGGGAGAAGGGCTCCACATCGCGCTCATCGTTGTTGTGCATGTTGAGTTTTTCCATCAAAGACTGAACGTGGTCCACGACCTCGTCTCCAGGGAAACGACGACGAATGAAAGCAGACTCAGATTCATCTTCAGTGGTGTATTGTGGGTCAATGACATGCAACACACGAGATGCCTGCAGATTCTGAAGGGACCGTGACTGGACTAAGGGAGAAGATCAAGAAGATAGTCTTAGTGTCTGTAAACAATGTACACTGTCAATTAATAACAATAATCAAATGAGCTTAGTTGTTGACTAAATGTGTAATGACACAACACATACTGTAAATCCACAGCAAATAAGTTCATATTTATATCACGCTTGCGCTTTTCAGCCTTGCTGATAAATCTAACACTGCAAATATTGTTTGAAGCCGCTCAGGTGAAGTGTTGCGTTGATTGCTTTTCAAAGTTGTCAAACACCTTATGGTAACAAATGGTGGCTGTGCTCGCCTGTAATCCTTTCCACTGACTTGTAAAAAAAAAAAAAAAGAAAATCTCAGGGATGTGGAGATAGCCGCACTCTGAAACAATCATTTAGGGTAATTTATCAAAAGGCCTCTGACGGGAACCCTGTAATGAAAATATATTGCCTCAGTGTGTTACTCTAATCTTCAAAGTTTGAAATTGAGAGACAAGCTGAGGTTAGGGAGCACAGCCAGTGAAGGTCTTTTGCAGTGGACGAATAAAGATGCCGTTTCTAACAAGTCTTTCAACCGTGACTGAGAGGGGGCAGCTTAGTGCTGGCAGGTGGGTGCACAAAGCAGCCCAGCCAAGGTTGTATGGACTTACTTCTGACTGGACTGAAGTCTCCTTGCGTGACCTTGGTAGAGGAAAAGGGCTTGAGGCTGGGGAACAGGATTAGGCAGAAGGACAGTAGGAGCACCTAAAAAAGATGAGGAAAAAAATCATGAACGAATATAGCCACAGAAATGGGAATGGAATAAAAGTAAGAATTGTCTAAAAAATGGAAACTTCAAAAAATGTGTGTATATTATATATTTTATTGTGATATGTGGACTTCTTTTCAATGCCTGTGGTAATTCCCTGCATGTTTTTTCAGTTTCTTTGGCAATAGGGTGATACTCATTCATATTTATGGTAGCTTTCACATTCAGTTTCACATCTAGCTTGAGGAACTGTTTTGCGACCTTCCTTTCAAGATTGTGTTGCATGTGAGCTTTATAAAGGCCAGGTATGGCAATACTATTCTCTTTGTTCAGACAGCAACTGAAGTTATTGTTATTGGGGTCATACATTTATAATTTTATAAACATGACCTGTAGCACTGTGTGACCGCATGGCCTTTACCAGATCTTGAGATGGGAGCTTAGTGCTAAAACCGTAAAACCGTCATTCTCTTGCAGTTTGGGAACAACTGACAGGAAGGTTAATTATGAAATAAGTATATTCCCCAACATGACATCAGAACATTCTAAGATCGTTATAAGTTAACAGTGACCTGGAGACTGGTCAGAATTATATGGTAGAATTTACTGTTTAACGGTGACATTGTCGACCTGGTTTATGGTTCATATCTCTTTAATCACTGGGCCTATCAACATGATAAATCTAAACTGGCACAAAGTTCAATGTCCTTTTCTTCTTAGCACAAATATACAAAAGGAGATACTTTTTTAACAATATTTTCAAAAAGATGTGACTGTGTGTCAGTTGAAAGGACAAAGCCATAATATCAATAGGGTATGTTTGTGGAACTGATCCCAAACAAATAATGATATGGCTTAACGTTTGCGGATCATAAGTTTTGATGGTGTTTGCCAAAATAGTAAACCTCCCATTGAGGTTTCCAGACCCCTGCCCTCCATCTGAAATTAGGGCATCATCAAATTGGCAGGTACAGTCTTCTGGTATTATCACAGTCCCACCACAGTAAGGGCGCCTTACCAAAACACATGTTCCTGTCTGTGCTGGCTTGTTCGATGTATTCATGACCAGTGCCTGCAGCCTGCGCAGCTGTTCCATCAGTGACCTGTTGAGAGGACGAGTAAACAAGACGTGAGGGGGAAATGATGCTGTCATTTTAATAACTTAGACTTCAGATGTGAATGTGTCTTTGCTCACTGGAGAAAGTTAAACTAAAAGACTTACATGTTGCATTTTTCAAGTTGGGAAACTTTTCGTTGCAGTTCGTGATTATGTGCATTGCAGGCAGCCATTCTAAAAAAACAAACAAAATAAACAAAACAGAAATACACAAAAGGCCAGGACAAAATGAACATGACTGTCAACCCTGATAGCCTAACCATTTAGGTGCATTTATAGTTTAGCAAGCAACTTAGTAACTTCTAATACATTAAAAAAATTCTTCTGATCAGTTAAAAGCCTAGAATTTCATTTCATGCATGTCATTTCATTAAAATGTCCATATTGAATGGCCTCTGGGCAGTCCAGAAATGCCAAGATGAATTTCACATTCCCACAAGTTACCAGTGAAAGAAATAATTTAATTAAAAACAGCATTTAAAATTCTCCTCTCAAATTGCATTACCATATTACCCTGAAGTAGTTATGAAAGATCGAGTGATATGACGATGTGTGGTCCACCCGTACATCCTGATCTGTTTTTGGCCTTCAAGATAAATATAGGCCAGTAATGACACAGTTGGAAAGACATGTGAAGCCAGTTTCGGCACAGGGAATCACATTAGCATATGTGCCTGGCCCGTCCACACTCCGCAAGGTGACTTATGAGTAATTACAATTCATGTACACATTTACTTTTTAAGAGATTTATTTAAGAGTACAGTTTCAGTCAAAACATCCGGCTATTTCTACCTTAAATCAGTATTTTCATAAGTGAATGATTTCTAAATACCCAAAAATATTTGTCAACATCTTTTGATCATGAGTTTGCTGTTGAGAGTTTTAACCCTCACCTGCTCTCCAGGCCATCTATGTACTCCTTCTTCTTCTTGCGGCTCTCCTGTGCTGACTGCTTATTGCGTATCTTTCTGCGTATTTTCTTCAGTATTCTTTCCTCATACTACAAAAACATAAACAAAGCATGATTTTTAACCACTGCAGGAAAAGCTTTTTTCCCTGTATTAGTGAGTGTCTCTGAAGCATGTTTACCTTTGTGAGTGGTAGTTGGCTGGGCAGAGTCACTCCCTCCTTTGCGAGCAGTTTCCTCTCATCTTCATTGAGAACCAACTCCTGAATGGACTGTTGTGAGGGCTGCGGGGGCTATTGGAATGTAATATGAATACAAATAATATAAAAAAGTATTGTGTGCGTTAAATTGAATTCTCCATAAGCGCTCTCTGCAGTCTGCTTCTCCCTTCAGCCTTGTGTCAACCATCAGAACACCTTCATCACTTTTCATGGCTATTTCAAAGCAATTACAGCACTGGGATATAAGCTATGTTTGCCACTCTCTCCTCACTTTATTAAATGCAGAGGCAAAGATTGAATCAATATACCTGCTGTGGGCTGGAACTCATTCATTTGCAAATGGTCTGCATACAAACTTGTTAGGCTTAATTAATTTGTTATCAAAGTGGCCAAGAGATTGTATTTTAATTTAATCACTGTCACTTTAGAAATTCATGAACAGTAGAAGGCTACTTCAAAATGATTAATGTTACATTTCTTGTTTTCATTCAATTTCATTTTGCTTTAAATTTCTCTATTTAGTTTTTCATTTCTGTATGCAGAGCAGTGTAATTCATTTTCACTTTGTCTGAGGCCAATGTATTCATTGCACTTTTTTCTTTTAATGTTCAAATGGATAATAGTCTTCATATTCATGCAGGATTTCTGACCCCTTAGCTTTCATTTATCTAAGAAAGAAAGGGTGTACTGTCCATTTGATAATCTTGCTACAGTTTCTAAATATTCCTCCTCAACTACTACAAGTACTACTACTACTACAAGTACTCCGACACTATTTCTGCTGCTTGCTGATGTCTATTGCTTCTGCTAATGTTCTCTCCATTAGGCTACCACTACTTCATCCTTCAGGGGTACATGCCTGGCCTGGCACAAGAGAGGGTAATGGCACAAAGCACAGTAGTAGTGGAAGTAGAAGTGGGGGCGATTATAGTAGGCTGGACAAAGGAGCAGTAGTTGTAGTAATTGCAGTAGTAGTAGCAGTAATAGTGAAGAAACAGGAAGGTGGAAGCAATTTAGGGGCTGAAATAAGTTATCGATTAATTGCATCTAATTGATTATTGAGATAATTGTCAACGGCTTGACAAGTGATCTCCGCCGCGTGTTTGGCTTGTTCTGGCGCTGTACACTGCTCCACACTCGTAAACATCAGCCACCTAAATTTCTGTGCTCGTCTACATGAGGATTTATGGATTATATTTGTAAAATGAACTGCGTGACAACAGCTCCCTCTGTACCGTCCTCCTTCGCTCAGGTAAAGCTCCTGCGTGATCGAGTAAATCTCCTGCGTGATCTAAAAGAGCGTGTTTTGTCAAATCAACCCGTGTGATTAATCCGTGTCAATTTGTGATTAATGCATCAGTTTTCTATTATTAATCGCATGAGTTAACGCATTAACTTTGACAGCTCTAATATATTACTTACATATTTATAAATTATTAATTAATTCATTCTTCATTCAGTACCGCTTGTTCCTGTTAGGGGTTGTGGGTGACTAGATCCTATCCCAGTGACTTTGGGTCCAAGGTGGGGTACATCCTGGACAGTGGCCAACTCATCGCAGGGCTACCAGAGAGAGAACCATTCACTCTCACATTCATTCACTACGGGCAATTTACCGTTGCCAATTGACCTACACATGCATGTCTGTGGATGATGGGAGGAACCCGGGAACCCACAATCTTCTTATTGGGAGGTGTAGTATATATATAAGTGCTACACATTTATCAAGCTGGAAAGTTTCTCGCTGAAAACTGTCGGGAAAAGACAGATCGATTAATTGGTCACAAAAGCTGAACTAGCTGAAAAATTAAATTGTTCTTAAATCCAGTTGAGAGGAAAGCACAGATGTCTTTCCCTCCACAAATACACAAAACGCTTGTATGTGCATGTTTTAAAAAAAACAAAAGTCAGTAAATAGACCAAATCACGTCTGTTGGCGCTACCATGTTTGTTTAGGTTTGTCGCTTCCGCCCAAACCACATATGGGCATTTACTGTACAATATCTCAATATTCCCTTTTATTATATTAAGTGATCGTGAAGAGCCAAGGCCCATGCTTTCTCGAAAGATTGCATGACTGATTTTTTTTTAGAGGTGGCAGGAGAAAATGATAGCGACCTATTGAAATGTTTCTCTAGAGAACAAACGGGGGATGTCTGCTGCACATCAAACAATCCTTTATGAAACAATCCTGTATTTTCAAAAGACCATCCCATTTTGAGTGTTTTCCTGAACATTGAATACACCCAGAGTGAGACTATCTTCTACCAGCTGCGTCTCCTCGATTGCACATTATTACACAGGTGGGGTACTCACGGGATCCGGAGTGCCTGATAGCAGGAGGTCCTTGACAGTGAGAGCGGTGCCTGAAGATACTTGGCCTCTGGTAACATCAGAAGGATACTGTGTAATCCCCGGCCCTCCATTTAGGATACTTTGATCCCAGGCATCTGCACCCATACACATAAATACAGTTAACAATTCAACTCTAAGGGCATGACAAAGACATGCAATATTTCCAGTGTAATTGTGTTCCAACGAGTGTATTTTAGACCACTTCACTTTGGTTTGGCAATGATTTTTCTTAATTCTTGACAACTACAGTGAATTACTTTATTTTGAATAATTGTTGTATTTTGCACATTGTTGTATTCTAGTAGTCATGTTTACATCTTAAGTAATTACATTTACATGAAATAACATTATAGGTCTATGTATTCATGAGTTTCAGCTTCTTTTTTTATGCAACATTTTGAGGACTTTTTCCCATAAACAAATGAATTAGCAGACCATGCTCATGCTATCACTCACTTAGCAACTTGGCTAGGCTGAGTTTACCTACATTTATTGGGGGGGGGGCTCAAATGCTAGTTTTTAATTTGCATATAAAACTAGAATTTGAGTTAAAGGCTAACTAATTGTAAATTGAGATTTCTGATTTCTGTTAGAAGTGACCACTAAACACGCTCTTTTACATGTTACTGATGAGGAGACCAGATGACAAATATTAAATAAACATTTTATATACTTTAAAATGTGGATTTCTTCACCATTCATTTGATTTCAATTGTTATCAATCACTATGGCAACAGTCATAGATTGTCATCATTCTGATACCCATAGATTGTAATTTTCCTGAGCATCAGTTTGGGTGCATCTTTCACAATGGTTTGCATTTTTCATTTTATTTTAAAATGAGTTCCAGTGAGGAGGAATGCATTTTCATTTTTTTCCCTACCCTTATTCCTGTTCCCGGGGTCGCGGGTGACTGGAGCCTATCCCAGTGACAATCAGCCATTTGTTGACATTTATTATATGCTAATACAATCAAAGTGACTTACTGACAACATTGAGGGTGCTTGCTTCCAGTGCTGCTTTGGTATGTATGACGTGGCTGTAAAACTGAGTTTCTCCACCAGGGGGACTCTCAGGTCTCACAGGGCTGTCCATGTGGTCTGAATGTGGGTCCTCGCTGATCCCACTGTCACTGTGGGAGGGCGACCACAGAGGAGAGCCCGATACAGAGTCAGATCCACTGAGAAGAACAGTCAGGAAATCTTCATCCGCCTGGTCAGAAGGCTGCAGCATCTGTGAGGTGAAGAGTGTATTCATTATTCTGCAGCTTTGAAGCGTCAATTATAGATGGACACTATACATACATTTGGATGCTTTGACTGATAGTTTCTTGGAAACAAACCCCCTTTTCTTAAACTAACAGTTTCTACAACACATTTGGATACACCACTCCAGCGACCTCATTATTTACGCTGACTTGTATACATGTACTCTTTTGTGGTGTCTGCTAACCACACAATGTCTATGTTTGTTGATCCGCTGTGAGGTGTGCCTTAGGGCACTGTCCTTGGGCCACTCTTGTTTTTGTTGTATCTTCTTTTTCTAGGTAAAATAATCCAGCAGTTCAGTGGTGTTTCTTATTCTGATGGCCTGCTCTTGTACTGTTACTTTTTGACCTCTGAGACCCTCAAACTAAGTTCTCTTACTTACTGTTTGGCCAAAATAGGCTACGCATTAACCATCTCCACCTGAACTCAGATGAACTGAGATCCTAATTTCTGCATTTAATTCCCTGCGACTACTGTAATAGTCTGTCTTAATAAGAGGGAGTTGGTCTGTCCCCAAGTAGTCCCAAATTCAGCTGTGAGGCTCTGGATTCTCCATTGGCTCCCTGTTTTATACATGACTTAAAATGCTAGCTGGATACATTATAGACTTGATCCAACCCTATCTTTCCTCCCATTGTCTGAGGTCTTTGATAATTTGTTATTGGTTGTATTTGTGGTACAATTCAAAGAGATTGCTCATTTAAAGCTGTAGTGCCCTGTATGAGCGTCTCCCTTTACCTTTTCTGCATTCCTTGGGCTTTGTGAATGCTTTTGAAAAGCAACATAGTTCTTTGCCTTAGCCCTTGAACAACTGTTTTCTAAATCTGTATTGTAAGAAAAATAATTACACAACGTTATAAGGACCTGGTTAAAAAAATACAATCTGTGTCCTACCATACATCTTTGAGCACTTTAACTAAATACTAAGGCTAGATTTTCAGCTTTTATTCAAAAGTAAACTTTTATGTAAAAATAACTATAATCCTTTTCATCATCATTACCTCACCCTGAAGTGTATTTTGAGTTATTCATGGACGTTTGAATAATCATGCAATGTTTGAGGCTTGAGCACACAGACACTTTCCATATGCATTAAGACTCTTGCATTAAAAAAATACATAGCTATTTTTAAAAAAATAGGTTGTACATGAAAAGTCTCTGCTTGGTTGGATAAAATGCCATTGCAAAGAGGCTGGGCCAGCCTGGGAAGTATACCAATTTTGAAGGAAGTCAATGGAGCCATTTTATTTATGCTATAGTGACTTTTTTTTAGCTTGTAATTCTAACAATGTCATCAAAAACATACCTGCAGTTGCATTTAGCTTCATTCTCGCTATGTTGGGGAATGCTGGTTAGAAAATCCTCTCCCTGCTGACCGTCCAAAACACTTCCTGTTGAACTCCCTCAGTTGATGACGTTTTTCAGATTTTACATGATCACTACTAACTGCTAGACTGATTAGCCTCTCACACAGTCCCTTAACTAATAACATAACTAAATTGTGTAAGCTCTAGGTGCCATCTACTCGCTTCATAAACACAGTAAGTGCCAGGGCAAACAGCAGATAAACAGATGTTCATTTAGTTCATAATAACTTTTTTTTGTTTCAAAACATGAGATGGCAAACTTAAGGTGCTCAAGAGCATGTTTAAAGGCTAATAACAAAACAAAAAATGCATAGTATTTTTCCTTTAAGTAAGTTTAGATAATTATCAGTTTACAATTGATAAAATATGAAATGATACAAATATGATTATATCCTCTTTCTCTAAAATTGTGAGCGTTTCAGTTCGTAAATGAATTAAGTATAATCGGACAGTTCATTTTAGCAATAAATATTGCAGCAGAAATATTAAATTTTTTAGATCATATCCCAGAGAGAATAATATAGAAAAAAGGCATCTATCATTCACTCACACTTGGATCCTGTCCTGGCCAGGCATGGTGGTTTCCATGGTGACTCGCGTTTTCATGACGAAGGATGCCGTCGTTCTGGTCAAACAGCCAGTCGAGCAGCTCAGTGCCATCACAACCCTGAATTAAGAGAAGAACATATGTCAACAAAAGATGGTCCTTGAATTTTTTTATGTAACTAATTGCTGATAATTCATCATTTTCTATGTCGCCTACTCACCTATTTAACCTATTTAAAATATACAGTCTTAGACAAATTACATGTGATTTAAACTTTACAGTTTACAAAATGTGTGGGATTTGTGTTTCGCAGTTCAGTTTGCTCTCATATGTTATTTTTGTAGTATTGTAATGTGCACTGTTAACTGAATCTAAAAATCTTGACACATTTCCAATATGTTTCAGAAAAAAAGGGCAAAAAAGATGATTTCCAGAAACTGCTTAGCTCTAGAAATGTCTGCTCTACTGTATTTACCACAGAGTGCACCATTGTACACAGTAAAATTAACATAAGTATTATTAGTAAAAGTTACAAAACTGTATTTAATTGTAAATAGTTATTGCAGTAGTATACTAAATATTATCAGTTGTGATTAGTAGGTATAGCAGGTACCTTAACATTTTCCATGAACACTTTTATATCATGAAATATAAAGGCTAAGTTGTCCAGTTGAGCACCAACCCTGTGTCAGCATATTGGCTTACACTGCTATGTTCTCTCAGCTAAAGACAACATGTACTGTCAAGCGTTAGACTCTGCTCTCCTTGGTCCTGTTTTGTCTTTGACCCACATACAAATGCCATAAAAAAGTTTTATTTACCTGATATGGGCTGGGGTCCATTATTTCTCTTAAGTGGGTAACAATCTAAAATAGTTACAGCAATTCAGTCAAAATATCCAATTTGCTTTGTTCGGGACGACTGTGGTGTCTCTCTTCCAGCTCTTTTCCACAGAGTCCAAAGTTTAAACTCCAACACAACACACCCAGCCCAATTGTCTCTATTGGCTGAAGAGACACAATCTGATCTGACAAATAGCACTCACTCTTTCTGTGAATAAGGAACATCACGTCTCTAGACGCTCAATATCAGAAAGTTCAAAGTCTACAGCTGTCTTCTCTTTTGTTTTCTTTGTTTATTGATTAATAGCTTTGAACCTTAGCCTAGATTTATTCTTAAATTACCTGACTTTTCACTGAATAGTATTGGAATGATTTATTCAGGTTTCAGGCTTTTGGTACTTAAGTTTTAGCTTGAATTTGAACATTATAAGGGATCTCAGATTTATGAGATAATAATTAAGGTGTGGATTCAGATGAATTTTGTAATCCACAGTTTTAAAACCAAATCACACTGAGCCTCCTTTTTTTGTGACCACTCAACAGTTGTTTGTATCTGGTTCTCCTCTACGTGCTTCATGAGTGCCCTTTAGAACTGTACTGATTGTTTCAGATGAGCACTCTTTAACTGTGACAATTTTATGAATTAATATACAACTATTTAGTTTTATAAACAGAATTATACAGAATGTGTATGTTACATAAGAAATCATGTCTTCAGTCTTACATTTAGCCAATTCTACAAACCTCAGTTCTTAGATCTATTTTCATTTTATTTTTCTGGGTTATCCCATGTTGCTTAATTTCTTTATTTTATGTAACATTTCTTAGAATTTAATTGACAAGATGCTTGGTTACATAACCTGAGCCCCTAACTGAATTAATGAATGAATGAATGAATATTGTACATCACAGTGTATTTTTAGATTGGGTTTGCATGTTCTCCCAGTGCACCCTTGGGGCCTATCAAAGCAACTTGATTACCTTCCATAGGCCAAAGTCTAGCTAGTATAGAACATCAATGTTTTACTTTCTGCAATTTCTACTTGTATCAGCATTAAAACTGGTCAGATTTGCAGATAAAAGCTCAGAGCAGTTGTTAAAATTAAACTTTATCAATGTGCAGAAAAATTTTTCAGTTGTGTGTAAATTGTTTCTGTATTTTCAATGGCATGTCGACTTCACAAACTACAACTTAACGAGTGTAAACTATCATAAATATTGACCCTAGGTGCTATTCCAAGAATCTAAGTTGAGGTATATAGGCTTTAAATAGCCATCGTATGCCATGAGGAGGATTAATGCATTTAGGATTTTTTTTCATACATTGCTGCCTTTACATTTTGAGATAGTTATAAAAAATAAAATCATAACATTAGCTTTTACCCCACATTGTGCTATTTACTTCTATTGACATTCACATGACCATTTCACAAAATAACATGTTGGATTCAGGTACACTCATAGACCGTGAAATCACTGGACATCCGGAGCCTCTAGCCGCCGCGTTCCAAGTAGGAACTAGTCATTCAGACTGTTCTGGCTCCATAAAGCTGAGCTGCCATTCACTTTCTATTTACTCTGTTACTGCTTCTGCCAAACTCACCATCTTGGGACTAAAATGTCAGTTTTGACACACTCTACATGATCCCCGTGTTTTTTCTCATTAGGTTGTTCATAAATCAAGTTATTAGTAATAGTAACTGACCAATGTATTTATTTCCAGGGGCCGGTTTCGCTTGTGTTAGCAACAGGTTTGACTTACAGCTAGCGCCGGACATTGCCGCCGTCTCCTCATTCATATTGTCTTTTCCATGTTGTTGATATTGAACAGCCTTTCTAATATGTCTTGTTTTGCATGATGTCACTGACATGATTAGTCAGAGGGTGTGTTGCAATGACTTTACTGAAGATAGTGCAATCAGTTGTTTGGAAAGGTTCTCTGTATGGGACATCAACAACGTTGTGTTAGTTAGGAGTTTGTAGAGAAAAACGGCGTTGCTTCATTCAGTACAACAATAGAAAGCAATTTCAATAGATTGTACATTAGCAGCTCACTTTGATGCCTGAGATAAGATGGCTGTCAGCTGAGTCTCACTTTGTCTCTTGGTGCAAATGGCTTTCCATCGCTGGAGCATTACATAATACGCACTGGCTATTATCAGATTGTGGCAGGTTCCAAAGGGCACAATGTCTGTGACAGTCTCCCAAGAGATATTTGGATGTTAAGTTAAAGCAAAAATATTATTAGCCTTTAAACATGCTCTTGAGTAACTTAAATTTGTCATATCATGTTTGAAACTAACAAACAAGAAAGATTATTATGAACCAAATCACAGCTAGAACATTGAGGGGTTGAGTCCCATTTGAGACCAGGCCTTTCTGTGTAGAGTTTGCATATTTCCCTGTGTCTGGGTGGGTTTTCTCTGGGTGCTCCTGTTTTCCCCATCAACCCAAAAACATGCACATTAGGTAAAATCCTCCAGTGAAGGTTGTCCTGACCAAGCTTATCACAAAGATCTGGAGATAGGTCCCTGGGTGCTGCAGTGACCACTGCCCCTAAGGAGATGCCCGAGTGGCATTGAAGGATGGGTCAAATGCAGGGGACAAATTTCCCTACAGAGACAATAACGTGTACCTTAAAGTCTATATGACAGGTTAGACAACACATATCACTAAAATATTGTGAACATAATTATATTTAAGATTTTATTGTTTGTAATGTTTAAGATGTTCTTTTTGTTTGGAAATGGGCAGCAAATATAACACAGGAGTAATTCTACAACTGTTACCTAGCAACTATTTTGAAAACAAGGGCCAAAATCCATATAAATTACAGACTAGTTATGATTTGAGAACTAATTATACCTGATAACTACTTAAGTTTGTTGGATGACAGTCAAAAAGTTGTGTCAGATGTCAAATTGTCTCTGTATTTTCAATGGCATGTCGCTTTTTGATGACATGGCTAGTGGGATTCCGTTTTAGAACTCGGCACTACTTCCTGCCATTTTATTTTATTTTTCAAAATGTCTTCACAAACCAACTTCACAAGTATAAGATTATAATAAATAGTTGCCACAGGTGACCTCCCTCCAAACTAAGTCATAATTATACAATTTTGAGAACCTGTAATATAGACTTTAAACTTAAATCAACATGTTTCTCTGCAGTTTGTCCTTGCTTGCTGAGTGTATGCAGCCAGTAGATGCCGCCTAGCGCTTACACAATTTAGTTCTGTTATCACTTTATCGCTTCTTGACATGCCATTATCAAGCTTGTAGTAATCGTCTTTAGACAGCAGAAATGCTCAGTATGAGTCTGGCGATTATTTAAGGACAGCAGAAGATTCTTGGATAAGTGACGTATAAAACTGAAAAAAACATTATTGATCGAGGGAGTTCAGCAGGAATTGCTTTTGACGGTTGGAGGGGAGAGGATTTTCAAATCAGCATTCCTCAAAACGGCATGAATGCTGCTAAATGCAACACCAGGTATGTTTTTGATGACAAAACATTGTTATAACATGGTTAAAAGCAAAAAAAAAAAGGTCACGGTAGCAGAAAATGTGTCCTTTAAGAAAGCTTTGAAGAAAATTGGTGCACTTTGTTTTTATGAAATTCTTATTCAGGTCTTGTCTGTAAAGAGCAGGGTTCTCAAACTAATTTTGAGAGGGGGCCGAATTTAGAAACATACTTCTCAACACACCGCAGTAACTCTTTGTAAACGCTGCTACTGCTTGTGACTATAGTTTTATCAGACAGAGCGTGCATTTGTGATGTTCGTGTCATAACATGAAGCCTAACTTTACTTGGATAGCAAATTAGCACCAAACAAAGTTAGGCTTCTCCCACTTAGACATTCTCTCTGACCTGATCCTTATTTGTTGAAGAAAGTTGTAAAGCCCTTGGAAAAGTGCTGCGTTTCTCTGTCGGCCACACGCTCCAGGAGCAGCGGGGGAAGGTCCATGTAGGAGCTAATGCTGCAGTGCATTATGGTTGCTGTAGTTTTAACAGGTTCTATGCGTTTTATCAGCGGGAGAAAGATTTTTAATGCACTCAACATGGTGTAGTGGTTCTCTACCGTAGGGCTGCACGACATGGGAAATTAGTGCAATATGTGATGAATGCATTTAACCATTAGGGATTATCATGCATTTTTGCGATATACATATTGAGATAATAACAAGTGCAATAACAATATTTTTTTTCCAATATATTGTGTATTGGGAACAATACTCTACCGCTTGTTCCCATTAAGGGTTGTGGGTGACTGGAGCCTATCCCAGTGACTTTGGGCCTTAGGTGGGGTACACCCTGGACAGGGGCCTACTCATCGCAGAGCTAACACAGAGACATAGACATGGACATGGCCGGACAACCATTCATGCTCACATTCATTCACTAGGGGCAGTATGAGTTGCCAATATTGCCCCTAGTGAATGAATGTGAAAACATGCATGCCTTTGGGACGCTGGAAGGAACCCGGAGACAACCCACGGTGATATGGGTGAGCTTGCGTGATGTTTTGAATTGAATCAACGATCTCGTTATTGGGAGGCAAGAACTCTAACCACTCCGCCCCTGTGCACCCTGGTGTATTTTCAGTTGAGTGAAATAGGGTGTCCTGTGAGAATGAAAATTAGCAGCGTGCCCCCCCAAAAAAGTGCTAATTTGAATGTGTATGGATCAAAGTAGTTCAATTCCAGATTTTTGGTGTTTTTCGTTTTGCTCATTTTATCCATCTTTTGTAAACTTTAAAACTTTACTGTAACCATGTACAC
Organism: Rhinogobius similis; assembly: GCA_019453435.1. Lineage (NCBI taxonomy): Eukaryota > Metazoa > Chordata > Actinopteri > Gobiiformes > Gobiidae > Rhinogobius > Rhinogobius similis. The sequence continues at coordinate 14,902,377 of CM033623.1, read as the reverse complement.
AGTGTACCGAGCCTCAGCATCCTTTTACACTTGCTATTCACTGTACACACAAAAACATTTCAATCTCTCTTTATTTCTAAAACATTGGCTGTCCCTAATGATGTATCATTAAATTAGAAAGGTTGTTTTTCCTCTCTGAAAATGTGACCCTAAGTTCTTTTTTCAAATTTACTTTAACAATTAGAGGCAGGATGGTGCACGCAGCTCCATCAAGGCCAGTCCTCCAACTCAATCATCTATGTTAGACAAAGGCTCGACTGTAGAGTTTGATGATACATTGTTTTACCCCAGTCTATCTAAATCAATGCTATTGTTTTCACATGTTTTTGTTTCCTGGCAAACACAATTACTATTTCAAATGAACAAGTTGGACATTTAATGTATTACCACTTTCTGGTTTACTTTTGCATTTTATTTATGTGGATGACTCATAAAAGCACTTTGCAAATGCCAATTACAACTTTAAGTCTAGTTTCTCTGAATATTGTAATTATGACTTAGTTTGGTTGGCGGGCACCTGTGGTAAATGTTTATCATAGTTTTACATTTGTGAAGAAATTTTGAAGAAGTTTAAAATGACAGGAAGTGAGTTCTCTACCTATGTCATCAAAAAGCAAAAAAACATGGTAAATCCAAAGACAATTTACAGACAACTGGCACATTTTTGACAGTTTAAACCGGGGGTCTCAAACTCATTTTGAGAGGGGATTTACAAAATCAGGGTCGCAACAGAGACAGACTTAAAACGCACTAAAATACATTTTCCTTACCCACAAAATCAATATGGGAGATTTGAGTTGCCAGAAGTTTTACATTTTTAAGGCATAGTTTCATATATTTTAGAATTTGGAAATGATAATACCTTATAAGCCACAAACTAGCTTCAAACTATGTGTTTTAGTAATAAACTCATATTGATATTAATTAAGTAATGATTACTGATACAGTGATCAACAGAAGTCTGAGATTTTAGCAGGTCCTCTGTCTCTTTGTCTGAAACTGTGGTTTAACACTGGCTTTTGTGTCAATGAATTATCAAACATTCAGCTGCAGGAGTCATGAGTAAGTCCAAGCATCTGTAGCTTTAGAACTAGTGCCGTTTGTTTGTTGTCTGTGAGCAACCTATTGCGGCAGCCCTTTGTCGCATTATTGAGGAGAGAGAGCCATAAGACACGGGAGAAAGTGGGAGTATCAGATGCCCTCCCCGCGTGTGATTCACCTCCTGCTCCTGATATTTCTCAACACACCGCAGTAACTCTTTGTAAACACTGCTAGTGCTGGTGACTATAGTTTTTTAGACGGAGCGTGTATTTGTGATATCCAGTTACTTGGATAGCAAATTAGCACATTACTACTTATTACTTTTAAATGAACAGAATGAACACTAAATTTAGTATTTAGCATTTAGCATTCTGTGTACCACTGAATCTTGCATGAATCCTGTGTGATTTGGCAGGTATGGAATATGGAAGTGAATTTAAGGTAATTAAAAAAGTCAAGCCACTTGTACATACTAAAATTTTAAAGGTAAAAATTATTATGGATAATTTACTAATTTACTTTTTGCAATATCTCTATATTTTTAGTCACTATGATTTCATGCCACACCTCCTATAGACATGTGAATTTTTGTATAGGGCGGATCAATGCAGAAAATATGATGAATGCCAGCACCATACTTACACATGGAGGGTTATGACATTCTTTTCCTGGGAGAGCATCTTAAACTGTAATGTCATGGGACTGACGGAAGTGTGAAATATTCATTTAAAAGTGTCTGAAGGAGGAAGTGCTGTTTCAATAACACAAGCTTTTTCAGATGAAATCTATAATTGTGCTGTAAAATTTCACTTGACAGTCATTCTGCAACTGGCAGCAGACATTTGACCTTTATTATTTTTTTTATACCATTTGACCTACATTATTTTACAGTCTATGATTTGACCCAAGCTTAAATATATATCGTAATTCAATATTAAGTATAGCAATAATAATATAACAACATTAACATAACACTAATAATAATAATAAATAAAACACTATAGATTGGTTAAATTATTAGGAACTGCAAAAATGTGCCCTGAGTTAATTAAATAAAATCAATCATATACTGGTGCCAACACCGGTAAGGCCTGTAACTTAGTCACAAACACTTGTACATGGAACATAAAACCACATGAAAGTAAATTTTACAGTATTTGATCATGTCAAAGTGTTTGATCCAGTAGTTAGTTCTGCTTCTGCATAATTCTTGTCACTTTAACTGTGAAAGCACTGAAGCTTTATTATAAACAAGATGTCATTCAAGTGCTGCGATGCATGTTTGCAATACAATAAGATATAATAAAATTCATTTCTGCCTACATCTTCTTCAAAGTCTTTTAATTGTGATAGACTTTGTGACTGCTGTCTGAAAAATGTGTTAAGTTTAGTTAAGTCACACGATATCAAGTTTAAGTCCAATTAATGACACTACACCACATTTTGATAAGGGACAGGATAATTACTGTATATCTCCCACCCCTCGAGTATCATAATTATTACTCTTACCTCTTGTTGATTTACAGGGTTATTGTGGCATATTTGATGGGTGCCCACTGAGTGAGTGGGTTGCTGGTTCAAATCTTGCCTAAAACATAGACTTTTAATCTGTTCCTTGCTCAGACACTCAGCATTTTCATCTGCAAGCACAATGTGGTTGGTTGTAACAGGAAGGACATCAGGCATGAAAACCTCATATCACAATGTTTTTTTCAGAGATTACAGTATTGATTTGTTGCAGTTTGTATCCTTTTGCCTGCCATTAAGGAAAACTACAGCCATCTGCTGCTTCTGAGAGTTCACACTTCACTATGATTGGTTGAATCCACCCGTCACTCACTCAGAGTGTGGTGGAGGAGCAATAGGAGTGTGTGAAGAAATGTGCTTTTGATTCAGATACTACAGAATATACTTGATTCTCAATACCAATTTTGATACCACGATAATAATGTTATCCAATGTAGGCCAAGGCTTTAAACAATAGATTGACATTTTAATACAAAACAATAGTTTGTTCATTTATAAACACTGTGGTCTTTAACTAGTTCTCTTGTTCAAGATAATTCTAAAACTGTTCAGGAAAGGTCACATTTTGTCCTGTTTGTGTGTTGTTGTTTTTTTTAGTACTGTTTTTGTATCGATGGTTGTATCAATTAGTATCTTAGTTTCAATACTTTTGTTGCTGCATTAAATTGAACATTTCTGGATCATGATATGATCTCATCATAATAGCAGAGTAGATCACAGTTTGATTTTTAAAACTGACATATTGCCCTGTCCTGTACTCTGTAAATCAGTTGTTACATATTGAAATTCTTACCCTACCGCCCATGTGGCATGAGTGATATCTATGACATTTGATCAGGAAGGATTAATTTCCCATTAGGATGTTTTGCCAAAACTAAAGGGAATGTCTGGTGACAGTTTGTACAGGAAAATTATGCTAATGAGGGTCAGTAGTTGAAACCAAAGTGTGATACCAATCAATATACTAAATGTCACTGTGACAACAACTGTACACTGCTGCTGACCCCCTGGTGCCATGCATAATCATGCAGAATAGACTAGAGTCCGTGGGACCTGCACCACTGGTATAGGTGAGTATGGACCTTTGGACTGGGATTGGTTTTGTCCTGGTTTTTCTCTGTCGCGGTACTGTTTTAGATCTCACACTTTTTATTAGTTTTTTTTTTTTTTTATTAAACCGTGAATTGGATTTTGGATGTGCTTTTAGTTCTGGTTTAGTCTTTGTTTAGAACTGCTTTATCTAAACAAAGTAAAGAATTGGCTTCACCAAGCATACATCATCTTTATGTCCAGGCAAGAAGGCAACTGTCAAAAACATCCTCCCATCTCAGAGGTTGTCCGTGGTGCATCTGCCGCGCATGTAAAATACTTCTCAAGGTCTGGCTTTCAAACTCTATTAGCATACCATTATTGCTGTAACTGTTGACAGTGTTTGCTGCAGTTCATTTGTTTCGTCACTAGATGGCGCTTGTGTGTTTGGAATGTATACGAGAAAGCATATTTGGTTCGTTTCTTTTTTGTAAATTTTTTAGATTCATTTTTCTTATTTATGTGGCATTTGTAAGGCTATAAGAGCAATATTTAATTTTAAGTGAAATTGAAAAAGGGTTTAGTTTTAAGTCTAGTTTTTAATGTCGCTAATGCTATTTCCTGTCTTCCGGTTTTACCATAAGTCAGAAGTTGAAGTCGGACCGACAGTGCCAATTAAAGAAGTAATTAACAAAGTAAATTTAAAGTTTCAGTTCACCGGTTTGTTTACTAGCAGGCCAAAGTGGTATGTATATGTTTGTTGTGTATATTTTATGTGAATGTATATGTAATATGAGTTAAGCTAATGTTGTGTTTGTTTGCTAGTTCTACGGTGTGAGCTGTAAAGAAGTTTTAAAGCATAAAGACTACAGTAAACATCAGTTAAAAAGAACTCTCGTGTCTCTCGTGTTTGTGGACAAGCCGGCATAGTAGAACACTACACTGGCCCGGGTGAAGGCAACGAGACGGTCGGGACCGAAGCTACTAGCAAGATGCTACACGTGCAAAAGAGCTACCACGTACTCAAGTAAAGCATCGCACAAGTCAAGATAAAGTAACCAAGTGAAAGCTAAGCAAGCAAGCACTCAAGTTTGTGTCTTGGAAGTAGCACAAGCACTTGTAAACAGCATCTTAGTCCAAAAGATAAGAAGCTAAAAAGAAAAATAAACAAATGTGCAATCTGCATAAGGAAGATACAAGCTGTAATACACAGTTAAAATGGCAGACGAAGATAAGGGTACAATACAGCCCACTAAAGAAGACAGTGCAGAGCACGATGCACAATATGATGGTGAGGAGCAGACAGACGGAGAAGAAACTCCAGAGTTCTCACTATCAACTGATAACACACATCCTGAAGGTCTTCGCAAGAGTCAGCGAATACGTACGCTCACCGAAAAGGGAAAATCGCTACAAGAAGCAAAGTTAAGTGAACTAATAAAAGAATTTGAACATCTGTACAAGAAATGGAAGTACCACATAAACTGTTTCAGAAGATTTATAAGAGGTAAAGACACTGAAATAATCACCGAAGCTGTGAGTACTATAGATACATTTCAGACAGACATCTGCAAAATATATGATGAGATAAGACAGATTGAAAGTCCTGGCATGGAAATAAGAAGAAAATGTGATGTGTGCTGCGCTATTAGTCAAGCAGCTAAAGTCAAGGTGCAGCTTCTTCTTAATGAAGATGGCAATCCAGAAGATGTTCCATGGCCAGATTCAGAGTCAGTGTTTGAAAATAGTTCATGCAGTGTCTCTTCAGGGCTTACCTACAAATCTAAAGCTTCGTCCAGTGTGACAAAACAGTCGTCCATAGACACAATTCAACGAAGACAAGAAGCTGCAGCTGAAGTGGCAGCCTCAGAAGAAGTCATTAAAATAATGAAAACACAACATCAGTGTGAAGAAGAAATAAGAGAACTTGAAGTAGAGGATGCAAAGAAAAGAGCTCAGTTTCTCACAGAGAGCACAACAATCAAAACAAGGTTGGAGGAAAAGAGAAAAGAAGTGGAGCTACTAAAGGAGATGCAAAAGCATAATGCAGCACAAGCAAGGTTAAAGGTGTATGCTGAAAGTCTCAACAGTGAGGATGAAGACAAGTCTGCTTTGCACTCACAATTAAAGAATAGAGCTAGTTCCCTCTTATTGCCAAGTTTTCCAAATGTTCATTCCAAACCATTCTTTCCTTCTAAAGTTGTGGCTCCCACAAGTTACCAAGTGCCTCTTCAAGCATCTGTTACTCAAACTGCAGCTCCCTCTACAGGACAAGTAGCCTCCACTGATCTGGTAAAAACACTCACTGAAGCTATCACTGCTAACAGAATTCCGATCCCAGAGCCTGTAGTCTTCACTGGTGATCCTTTGCAGTATAATGATTGGAAGCTGTCTTTTCAGACATTAGTTGACCGTAAAAACCTACCAATACAAGAAAAGCTGTTCTTTTTGAGAAAGTATGTTGGAGGTTCAGCAAAGAAAGCAATCGAAGGTCACTTTCTAGTTGGGACTGACGCAGCATATCTTGCAGCCTCGGAAATCCTTGAAGACAGATTTGGAAATCCATTCATAATAGGCAAGTCATATCGTGACAAGATACAGCGGTGGCCAAAAATCACCAAAGACTGCAAGGATCTACGTGAGTTTGCAGACTTCTTAAACAGCGTTGAGTCAGCAATGCCCTATGTACAAGGTTTGCAAGTATTAAATGACTGTGTTGAAAATATGCGAATTGCAGCAAAGCTACCAGATTGGCTAAGTGCACGTTGGAACAGAACAGTGACTGAGTTTCAAGATGAATACAAAATGTTTCCTGACTTCAGCCATTTTGTCAGATTTCTGAACAAAGAAGCAAGAATTGCCTGCAATCCCATCACCTCACTGCAAGCAATAAAACCCTTCGATCAAGATCACAAGCATTTCATCAAAGACAAGCCAAAAAGAAGCCACGCTCTTAATATCAAAACAATGAGTACAAGCACAAATGATAGGACAAGTATTGCATGTCTCTTCTGTAAGAAGCCTGGTCACGCACTTCACAAATGTAGAAAGATAATGGAAAAAGCAGTGGAAGAGAGAGTAAAGTTTGTACAGTCAGAGAAGCTGTGCTTTGGCTGTCTCAAGTCCGGCCATAACTCCAAGAACTGCACTTCCAGAAGTGTGTGTGATAAATGCCAAAAGGCACACCCAACATGTCTACACCAAGACAGAGAGAAAAGAGACAAAGAACAAAAACTAAAGACAGACCAAGAACATCCAAAGACAACTCAAGAGACAGAAAATGTGTCAAACTCACAAGAACAGGAATCCAAACAAGTCACATCAAATAGAGTTGTACAACAAAGGACACAAGGTTGTACCTCCTCAGTCATTCCAGTGTATATATCCACTGTAAGTAACCCTGATAAAGAGAAGCTGGTGTATGCCTTGCTCGACACCCAAAGCGACACCACTTTCATCTTGAAAGACACAGCTGAGTCACTCAGTACAACGTCTGAACCAGTCAAGCTCAAGATTTCCACAATAACATCCAAAACAAAGATTGTATCTAGCCACAAGTTAAAAAATTTACAAGTAAGAGGCATCAATTCAGAAACAAGAATCAAGTTGCCAACAACCTACACCAGAGACTATATACCTGCCAACAGATCTCACATTCCTACAAGTGAGACGGCAGAGAACTGGTCTCACCTCAAGCATTTATCAAAAGAAATGGCCCCTAAACTTGATTGTGAGGTAGGACTACTCATAGGTTATAACTGTCCTCAGGCTCTACTCCCGTTAGAGGTGGTCAGTGGTGAAAGAGACCAACCATTTGCCCAAAGGTCTTTGCTTGGTTGGAGCATCATTGGTTACAGTCATGCTGAAAGCGACTATGAAGATGAGATCGGAGTAAGCCATCGTGTTATTGTGAAGCAAGTCTTGCCATCTGTTCAGTCATTGCAAGAGATCAGAGCGGAAGTCCACTTTGTAAGCAGAAACAAGGTTAAAGAAGTGATTACTCCTGCAGAGATAATCAAGGTGCTGGAAATGGACTTTGTTGAAAGCACAACCAAAGAAGAATCAATGTCACAAGAGGATTTGATGTTTCTGTCCAAAGTAAAGGAAGGCATAAAGCAAAAGACAGATGGACATTTTGAAATGCCATTACCCTTTAAAGAAGAAAGACCCAACTTACCTAACAATAAACTTTGTGCAGAACACAGGCTTAAGTGCTTAGAAAGACGTTTAAGAAAGGATGAGCGCTACTACAAAGACTATGTGGCATTCATGCAAGACATAATAAAAGGAGGTGACGCTGAGAAAGTGCCAGAGGATGAGATAAACAAACAACCAGCCTGGTATATTCCTCACCACGGCATATACCATCCTCAAAAGCCAAATAGGATCAGAGTTGTTTTCGACGGCTCAGCAAAGTTCCAAGATACATCTCTAAATGAGCATCTCCTGACAGGACCGGACCTCACAAACACCCTGATAGGAGTTCTGTGTCGCTTCAGGAAAGGACATGTTGCAATCATGTGCGACATCGAGCGCATGTTCCACCAATTTCATGTTGCTCCACAAGATCAAGATTACCTCCGTTTCCTATGGTGGGAGGACGGCAACATCGAACAATCACCATCAGTGTTTCGGATGAAAGTCCACTTGTTTGGCGCAGCCTCCTCACCTGGATGCGCAAACTTTGGCCTGAAGCATTTAGCCACTCAAGGTGAGAGCAAGTACAGTCAAGCTGCTGTAAAGTTTATACAACGCAACTTCTACGTCGATGATGGTTTGGCTTCTGTCGACTCAGAGCAAGAAGCCATTCAACTCGTAAGAGAAGCCAGAGAACTTTGTGCCACGGGAAAGTTACATCTGCACAAGTTTATCAGCAACAGCAAAGAAGTGATTACCACAATCCCTAAAGAAGAATGTGCAGCAGGAGCTACTGACCTGGACCTGGCGTTAGGAGAACCGAAGATGGAGCGGGCCTTAGGAGTCCAGTGGTGCGTAGTGTCTGACACGTTTCGCTTCAGAGTTATTGTAAAGAATAATCCCTTCACTAGAAGAGGAGTGCTCTCCACAGTGGCGTCTATATTTGACCCACTCGGATTTGTTGCCCCATTCATTTTAGTCGGCAAAAGAATCCTTCAAAGAATGTGTCAGGACAAACTAGATTGGGACGAGCAGCTCCCACAAGATCTCAAACCGCAATGGGAGGCATGGCTAAGAGACCTCCAGAATCTGTCCACCATAAAGATACCACGTTGTTATGTCCCATCGCAGTTCAAACAAATCCAGCAGTATGAGTTACACAGTTTTTCTGATGCTAGTGTATCCGGCTACGGAGTGTGCTCATATCTCAGAACTGTGTCCAAGTCAGGGGAAGTGCAGTGCACCCTTGTCATGGGGAAGGCCAGAGTTGCTCCCACAAAGGTGACAACCATCCCAAGATTAGAGCTCTCAGCCGCAGTAGTTGCTGCCAAAACCGCAACCTTCCTGAAAGGAGAGTTAGAAATTCAAGATCTACAAGAATACTACTGGACCGATTCCAAAGTTGTCCTTGGTTACATTAACAATGATGCAAGACGATTTCATGTCTTTGTAGCCAATAGAATCCAGCGAATCAGATCAAGCACAGAACCGAGTCAATGGCGATATGTTGCCTCAGAACAAAATCCCGCAGATCATGCATCGCGTGGAGTTATGACTAAGGAACTAGTGGAGTCCAACTGGTTCACAGGTCCGAGTTTCTTATGGCAAAAGGAACTGCCTAAGGAAGAGGTTAAAGTGAAAGAGATTAGTTCTGAAGATCCTGAACTCAAAGCCACACACGTTTTCACAGTCATAGCAAGAGAAGAAAATACTATTGTTGATCACCTGCTGAAGTTTTCTGACTGGAAGCGAGTTGTGAAAGCAATAGCAAGATTAAAGCGACGTGTAAAGTATGCAAAGAACCCTAAGGAAATGTCTATTGAAAGTAGCACGCTGGAAGAAAGAAAAGAAGCAGAAGAGTTCATTATACGCACAGTACAAGAGGAAGCATTCAGTGAGGAAATCAAGTCTCTAAAAGAAAGGGAAGAAGTCAAGTTTTCTCACTTCAGGCTTCATCAGTTAAGTCCTTTCCTAGATGATCACAATATCCTGAGAGTGGGAGGAAGACTGACAAGAGCGTCTCTCCATCCACACGTCAAACATCCAGCTATACTTCCAAAGGAGCATCACGTATCACGTCTGCTTATCAAGCACTTTCACGAGAAGATTCATCATCAGGGACGAGGGATGACAACCAATGAAATACGCGCCAATGGCTTTTGGATTGTTGGTTGTAGTAGTGAAGTGTCATCATTCATATACAAGTGTGTGAAATGCAGAAAATACAGAAAGAGTGGTCAAGAACAGAAGATGTCCGACCTGCCATCAGAAAGAATGGAAGCTACCCCTCCATTTGCATACAGTGGTATGGATTGCTTCGGGCCATTCTATGTAAAGGAAGGAAGGAAGCAGATAAAGAGGTATGGACTCTTGTTTACATGCATGTGTTCGAGAGCTATACACATCGAAGTCTTAGATGATCTCAGCACAGATTGTTTCCTAAATGCACTTCGTTGTTTCATCGCTATACGTGGCAACGTCAGTCAGCTGCATTGTGATCAAGGCACTAACTTTGTCGGTGCAAAGAACGAGTTCCTAACCTTGACTCAAGCTACTAAAGACAATGCGAAAGAGCTGGGTATCAGTTTCATATTCAACCCACCTGCTTCCAGTCACATGGGAGGTGTCTGGGAGAGACAGATACGGACAATAAGGAATGTTTTAAAATCTATCCTCGATCAATCAGCTTCAAGATTGGACACTTCATCATTGAGAACATTCATGTATGAGATCATGACCATAGTGAATAGTCGACCGCTAACTGTAGAGTGTCTCAATCACCCTGTAGGACCAGAGCCTCTGACACCCAACCACATTTTAACTATGAAGTCCACAGTAGTCTCATCACCACCTGGAGAATTTGTCAAGGAAGATCTCTACCTCCAAAAAAGATGGAAAAGAGTGCAGTATCTGACAAATGTATTTTGGTCCAGATGGAAGAAAGAATATCTGTTGAACCTGCAACAGAGAACTAAGTGGAATAAGACCAGGAGAAACACCAAGATAAATGACATCGTTCTACTACAAGATGACTGTGTTCCGAGAAACCAGTGGAAACTCGCTAGAGTCGTAGAAGTCACCCCAGGAGCCGACGGCAAGGTCAGAAAGGTCAAGCTTCTTCTAAGTGACTCTTCTCAAGACCGTAAAGGAACACGTACAACTAAGACTATTTTAGAGAGACCAATTCATAAGACTATTCTCTTACTTGAAGCCGAGTAATGTAATGCTAATGCTAAGTTAATTCTTGTGTTCTTCTATTTAGTATCACACATACTGCTAGTAGTGTGATGGTGGGAGTGTAACTGTTGACAGTGTTTGCTGCAGTTCATTTGTTTCGTCACTAGATGGCGCTTGTGTGTTTGGAATGTATACGAGAAAGCATATTTGGTTCGTTTCTTTTTTGTACATTTTTTAGATTCATTTTTCTTATTTATGTGGCATTTGTAAGGCTATAAGAGCAATATTTAATTTTAAGTGAAATTGAAAAAGGGTTTAGTTTTAAGTCTAGTTTTTAATGTCGCTAATGCTATTTCCTGTCTTCCGGTTTTACCATAAGTCAGAAGTTGAAGTCGGACCGACAGTGCCAATTAAAGAAGTAATTAACAAAGTAAATTTAAAGTTTCAGTTCACCGGTTTGTTTACTAGCAGGCCAAAGTGGTATGTATATGTTTGTTGTGTATATTTTATGTGAATGTATATGTAATATGAGTTAAGCTAATGTTGTGTTTGTTTGCTAGTTCTACGGTGTGAGCTGTAAAGAAGTTTTAAAGCATAAAGACTACAGTAAACATCAGTTAAAAAGAACTCTCGTGTCTCTCGTGTTTGTGGACAAGCCGGCATAATTGCAGCTATGTGACAATGCTCTCATTAGCATTTACTCTCTTGATGTTAAGGTCAACATCAAGACTGCACAGAACCCAGATCTGAGGTTTGATGTTTGTTGCAGCTCTGCTCTAAATTAATTCTGTAGTTCCAAGCTTGATGCCACAAATACTGGCTGTATGTGTTGATGAAAAGATGCCACTTTTTAAGAGTTTGAGAGTCTGAACTGATTTATGAATCAGTTTTATTGGATTAATCAGCAGTTGACTTTTGTACAAAACTTGCATCCAATATGCAAATGATAAAGAAAGAAAAAATATTACAATGAGTTTATCTGGTCAGGATGACAGTGCATGGTAATAGGCATGAGGCACATGCATGTAAACACGCTGGATAACCATGAACTAATTTCAACCTGGGGTCCCACATTGGCTGTCAAAAACACTCATTTACAGTCATTCACACACCAATGTGAATCAACACTGGAGGAAAGGCAGGTGAAGGGCCCACAGACACAACAACAGTATGCACTGGTACAAACGGGCTCTAACCACTGAGCCAGTGAAGTGAAAATTATCCAAACGTATAGTGTTATTAACACTAAAATAAAAGTATTTGTTATTATTTTGTAGTAAAGGTGAGAAAACATGTTTCATTTGCTGAATAATCATTTGCATTATTGATGTAAATCAGCCTCAACTCTCACTCACTCAAGAACTCAAGTTACGTACAAACACTTCACCACATGTATTTGTAGCAGTACGGAGGTGTGCGCATCTTTGACCAGCAGATGGCATCACCCTTTACTATAAAAATGCATTAGAAATTGCGTTTCTTTCTCCGTCTCCATTTCCGCCTTCCTGTTTGGCTGGGCTGGACCCAGTTTGTTTCTCTGCAGGGCCAGGTAAAAGAATATTGTCAATTCCTAACCATTTAGACTGTCTGGCAGTCCGGGGTCCTTCGTTTTAGCTCGTGGTCGGGTTGGTCATGTCCCCCGTTGGAGTCCTTCGTTGCAGCTGGAGCTGGGCGAGCAGAGAGCGCGGGGATTATGGGTGCAGCACTTGTGTCCAGGATATTTAGCTGGGCTGCCTCACTCCAGGCTTACCTAACCTAAATGTAACAATCTTTCTCCAGGCTGTTCAACGGCACTGGCCCTGCAGTTCCTGTCGCTTAGCTGCTTTGTACTTTGTGTTGTTTTTTTTTTTTTTTTTTACTGGAAATATTAATGGGGAATAAACTTTAAATGAAACATGTAACAAGAACTACAAACTACAAAAACTAAATTACTGCTACAAACTGAATATTAAATAAACTGAATGTAAGTGGAACACTTGCCTCAGATGTACTTACCTGTGTGCTTTACCTTAGTTTACTTTATTATTTTATTTTGGTCCCAGAGCCATCTCTCTGGGTGGCGTTGGTGGTTTTGTTTAAATTTGTTGTAGTCACACTGTCCAGTTACATATTGTAAATAAAGTTTTAGGAGTACCCATTTTTAACATTTGTAAATATGTTTTAACCCATATCACGAACTATATAGTTAAATGAATAATAATTAACAAACAATTAGGGCTGTAGTCTTTTAGTCGTTGAGTCAATTGATCGGTCAATGGTGTTTTAGTCGACCAACATTTTTATTTGTCATCTAATTATTTGAGAGGCGTCTGGCTGCAGACCTTAATCCAGAGTCGCTCTCCGCAGACCTTAACCAGGAGGTGCCCACGTGACCTGTACCTTAACCCAGAGGTCCCTACCAGAGCCCAGATGTGTCAAAAATAATAACAAATAATAATATCAACACGCACGGCACCATACGTTTTAATTTAATCATTCCTTTTCTTGTTAGTTTATAACTAGGTAGAAACTAAATTAAATATTTGGCTATCCGCTGATTAATCTTAACAAAATGTAATGATTAGAATTTGTATCATGCTGTGAAGTGTAGATTTAGATATTACAGCACCACACGCTCTTTACGTTATTGCTTCTAATTGTATGTGTTTGAATTAAACTTGTATTATAACGTCAAGTGTTTTTAAATATAGTAAAAAAGAAGAAGAATTTTTATTTATAGAGCGCTTTTCCACCTAATAGGCACCCAAAGCGCTAGTGTTAATGGTGTTGAAGTGGAGTTTTAAGTAACATGTTATGAAAAACTAGGGGTGAAGTTTACTGTTAATCGCAAATGTAATGTGAATTTATAGATATAGATCCATCGTCAATAATAATGGAGACTGGAATCTGACAATGAAGAACACAAGGAGGAGTTGGAGCTTTTTAAAATCTTATTTGTTTGTGTGGCGGACATTTTATGAAGGTGGATGGGAGGGGCTTTGTTTTTTATGAGTGTAGTAATGCATGTAATCTTTCTTTCAAGTTTTTAATTTTTTCAATACAGTTTTTTTTATTTTCTGATTATAATATAATATTTTGATTTGCAGTGTTTTCAATATTTCCACAAACTGTCAATCTTTCATTCAGTTTGAATGTTTTCTGATTGTTTTTAAACATATTTTTACTAACCTCTTACTTAGGTTAGTAAAAAGTAATATTGCGGCGTAACATTTTTTATTTTTTTTTCGTCCACGCAATGCGTACTTCCAGACCTGTGGGTTAAGGCGCCTCTTGGTTAAGGTCTGCGGGGCTGGCAACTCTGGATTAAGGTCTGCAGCCAGACACTCTTGAATTATTTTATTTCGATTAAAAGTATTTATACAACGAAAACAGCAAAAAAGTGAAGATATGGAGTGGGTTAGCTAAAGTGGGTTAGAGTGAATAATGAGTTCAATCTAATTTATAGATAGATACACTGTTTCCTGTTTCCTACATTTCTGTAAAAAACATTTTTTGCATGAACTCCAGCGCAGTTCTGTTTTTTTTTTTTTTTTTTGGTGCAGTTTGGGTTGGATACAGAGAGATACACATACACAGATTAATCGGTCAATAAGGGAGGTCCTAAGTCGACCAAGAATTTCTTTCGTCGACCACAGCCCTACAAACAATAGGAATTATATTTTTAACATTCTGTGTATGTGAATTGCGTTTTATCAAATATACTATTTATTACACGATTTTTGTCAGGTTCTATCACAAAAAATTGTGAATTGAATTACAATCAAGATAGGCAATAACGCTGATTATAAAATGGAAGTAAAGTGTAGAAGTGCATTCCATATAGTATTACCCGATGCCAAAGGGTTAAATTGTAAAAAAAAAAAAAGAAAAAAGAATGTATGCTCTCGTAGTTTACTCAACTTCAATACAGCTTTCTGTTTCCTTTGTGTTTTTCTGCAAAAAAAAAGTCACAAATAATATATATATATATTTTTTAGCATTTCCACTAGTGTGGTCAAAGTGAGGTTCACAGGGGCCGTTTTACTGTATCAAAATACATCAAAAATAATCATTCTGCTCAACCACAATATAAAGAAAGAAATGTACGTTATCTATCTTACATTTTAAATTTTTATTTGACCCATTTAAACATTATAAAATGGCATATATATATATATATATATATATATATATATATATATATATATATATATATATATATATATACACACACAATATAGATAGCAGATCTACTGCATCATTAGTGCAGCACAAGTGACACTCCTTGTCACTGAATAACAATGACAATCAAAGGACTTTCATAGACAGTAAATGAGAAGATGGAGAAATGTACAGTTGCTGCACCTTCATTATGAGAGGGCCATGTTTTGTGAAACGAGTGAAGTTTTGACCTTAAGAGTAGTGCATTTTAGGTGCAGTGACATTTTGTTTTCTGCTTGTGTTTGTGGGCTCCCCTTGGATGTGACCTCTGAGAATCTAAGTACCAGTAGTGGTGATGTTTTCAGGAGCGCTGATGTGACCAAGGCTCTTAGGGTCCAGTGCTCATGGTTCAATGGCCTGTAGTGTCCACTCAGTCACACTGACAGCTCCTGCATACACTCTAGGCCTGTCACAATGTATCGTTCAATAAATGACAATACAATTTTATTTAGCTGCGATTTGAAGCATTGCAACAAGTCCTCCAAATCAAAATGACCTATTTGGTCTTTCTCTTAGATACCAAAAAAACGACAAGTCACGACTTATGAACCCATGTTAAAGCAGCGCCCCTGCAGGTCATGTCTTAATTACACTCATTATAAGCCATGGGCGATGTGAATACAGGGCTTACCTCAATTTTTGGAGATTCCAGGCTTGCTTCATGTTATATTTTTACCATAGATCCAGAGAAAATGTAATGTCTGATGATGACATCCACTAATTCTGGTCACAAACAGCGAAATCCAAGAGCTAACATCAAACTTTTGTCGATTGTTTATTTCCCTGACAGGAAGTGACATCACGGAGCACGTGTATGAAATTGGATTTTCGAAATGTATATTTTTACAATTATTTTTGTTATCATAATTATATATTAAAAAATATATATAATAATGAAACAATTTTGCAACACTTTTTATGACCAGAGATTCAAAATGTGCATTTTTTTTTTTTTACAATTGTACATTCTGCCTTTGCATCTTTATCAGCACAAAATCAAAAAATGCCCCTGAAGAAACTTTAAAAAATAATACAAAATAAAAAAAATCGGACACACACAAGAACTAACCACCTAATCGACACAACAGGAAACACTGAATTCGAATAAGAGGAGCAGAAGGAGGGCAAGATACTTGCTGGACATCAACATTCCCCTTCAACAGGATGACAGCTTGACAGGAAACCTACCCACACAGATCAATATCTACTCTGGACATCAGAACATCCCATCGCACACAAACTATCAGTGGTAAGAACATTATTTAAATGGATCAACACCATCACACAAGAAGAGGACAAGATCAGGGAGGAAAAACACATCGCACATGCACTCAATATAGACAATAGACAATATCAATACCCCGCATGGGCCATTCAGAAAGGCAAACAACAGGTAGAAAACAAACAAAAAACACAAAAAAACAACACTAACAGAAAGGGGCTGAGTAAAAAGAAATAGTAACATTACCATACATACGATGGGTCACAGAACAAATACAAAGAGCACTAGGAAAACACAACATGAATGCAATAATAAAACCTCACACCAAACTAAGACAACTACTAGTACACCCTAAGGACCCAGATCTCTCCGCACCAGCCCCTCACAGATCCTCCCGCAGGTGGTGGGTCCACAGGAGGACGGCGCCACATTGCTCGTTCGGGCTGTGCCCGGCCACCAGGTGCTCGCCATCAAGCGCCCACCCCAGGCCTGGCTCCAGGGTGAGGCCCCGGTGACGCCAATCCGGGCGATGTACACAACCTCGTTGGTTGACTCATCATAAAGGGCTTCTGAACCGCTCTTGGTCTGACCCATCACCCAGGACCTGTTTGCCTTGGGTGACAATACCAGAGGCATGAAGCCTCGGACAACATAGCTCCCAGGATCATTCGGGTACTCAAATATTATCTGAAATAAAATATCATGCTTCAAAATGTGTTATTGTGACAAGCGAACGTAGTGCCACCGTCAAAGTAGATTTAGAAGAGAAAACTCACAAACAGTTGAGAGTGTTATATGCTATAAATACATTTTTCATTTCATTTCATTGGGTCATGTGTCTGGTCCCACATCCTCCTGCATCTGAACAGAAAGTATGAGAGGCTTTCAATAGATTTTTCCCAATTCAATTCTAGTGCTGTCGTTTGAGCCTGTGTAACTATGGGTCTGCAACAGGCATGTCTTTTAAAAGTTGTCTGGCCTAATAAAGATATATACTCAGACTTATCAGTTGATTGTTCATTCTCCAATGAATATGCTGAAAATTATAGATCCACAAACACATGCTTTTCTATATGTGATAAAAGGCACCTATGACACAAAGATAAGAAATTATTAAATGCCATTACCTTTGCTCAGAGACAGGAAATGACCTCATTAAACTCAAATACAACTATGCAATTAGATTTATTTCTGTGACATATGTGAAACCAACAACCTCATTAGTCATCTATCATTTAGGTAAATAGATACTTTAGTAAAGGGGCTGTACCTGATTTTTACAATTTTGAAACGAAAACAGAACTAATTCATGTACTCGTTTTTTTGCAGGTAATAAAGTAAAATCTGTTTTGCTTCCGTACAGATATATTATAAAAGCATCTATTTGGGTGAAAATGAGAAACACTTTCTCTGCATCTATTTATAGAGCATTTTATTCTATGAGAGAAGCAGGAAGTGCAATGTTAGCATGCTAATGTTTGTTAGCTTTAACCGGGACGGCAAAACTCACTCTAAGCTTGTTGTTGATTGTCGTTAATATTTAGAATGCATGGACTGCATTAGTAAAGTGAGTGATACATGTGACTGCTGTAAAGACTTTAAAATTAACTAGTTCCATTTTTCACATGTCCAAACTGTAAAAATCAGGTACAGCCCCTTTAATCCCCGAAAGGGAAATGTAGGATTTAGAAAAAAAATCTGACTTCTCTCTCCTCAGATTAATAGAGTTCAGTATTTTGCTCTTTGATTCTGCAGAAATCTGCAATGTTTTCTGTCCCAGTGATTGTAACATATCACAGCATGTTTAACACTGACCACTGCAGATCAGTAACAGCCCACAGAAGCTGCAGATAGGGATGCTCTGACCCACTCAACAAACCAACACGGTTTGACAAATTTACACTTGTCCATTTTCTGGTTATATCTTGTATAATAGGAAGGACACCTTTTATCACATAATAGAGTTGAAACTTGTTCCGCACTTTTCAGCGGAATTCAAACATAGTAATTATACCACATTGTTTGTGTGTCAAAGTAGTTATAGCTAATGTTCGGTTATGCCAGTTTTGTTTGCTCTATTTTAATGCCAGTTATGTCATCAGATGTGCATTTCTCAGTTGTTTTGGAGTTTTGTGACGATGCCAGGCCAATAAATGTCATCCATGTCTTGCCGCTTCACTTCAATCGTCACTGATGCCGGGTCAAAGATCACTAAATATAGCCTTCTCTGAGAGGGATGTTGTTATGCTTTTAGTCAAATAGGGTACAACTGCACAAGACATTTTTTGTGTCTAGTCTAACTACATTATGTTGAAGATTTACTGTGCGGTTTACTTCTGTGGCTCAGGTGGCTATAATCAAACATTTAATTAATTACATTTCCAGAGTAATTAATTTGCTTCACACACACTTGTGTTCTAATGGCCTCCAGTTATTTTTCAAAATAATACAAATTAAGTGAAAGGTTAGGAGGAGTATTCTGGTGAGAGAGGATTTAAAAAGCAGCATAAAGATGCACATTCCTTCTATTGGGTAAACTATCCACATAACAAAACAACAACAAAACATAAGTTATGTCACATGAAATTTGATGTATGTATCGGACACATACAAGGGCCTTAGTAATTTAAGATATTATAAGCACTTTTAATTTGTTTTGTAAAATAAACAGGCAGTCAAAATGTGGCCTTCAGTGCACTTTTTCTGCATTTCTTAATTGCTTTTCTACATAATGTTGACATTGATGAGCAAGGACAGACAAAATAGCAAAAGTGTGTTGAATGGCTCATCTTGAGTGGAAAAGCTTGGAGAGCATTCCTGTATAGGCCTTGTGCTCTGCATTTCACTGAAGGACTTTTTTGGTGAGTCACTACAATCACTTATTTATGTAGGCTTTGTGGTGCTTCATGGACACTCCATGTCAAACCCTGCTACAGTGGTTGCCGCCAAAACTTCCTGTAACCCCTCTATTGAAAATGGATTAATGCCAGTGTTCCATCTGCCTCCAGCCTTTAGAATGCAGGCGTTCTGTTTACAAACGCTGGACGGGTCTATACATTAAAAATTAGCACCATTAGCACTGTTGCCATAGCAATTAACAATGAAAACAAAATAGTATGTCTTTTGAATTCTGTAACCCAAGAGTAGTGCCTGGTTACCATTTAAAGACATGCCTCAGGACTTGGCAGATGTTCTTTGTATTATTTCTGTTTCTCAAATAATATACATTTCATATGTTTTTAAATGTCACATCCACCATTTGCAGCTCAATGTATGTTCATAACACCTTCAATTAACTTTTCTTTTTTTTTTACGCATCTGACATTTGATAGTTAAGACAGGGAGTGTGTATATTCAAATGCAAAGCAATAATGAAATAACCCCTTGACCTTTTCCATTTTATAAACAAGGTTTAATAAAAAAGGATTTGCTAAGATCTCTGTTTGAAGTCTTGTAATGTGTTATTTATGACAAATCACCGTGACTTTTGCTACAAAGGATTTCTATTCCTAAAGGCTTGTCGCTGTCAGGAGTATTGAGCCTTCCAGATGTGATGTGCTTGAAAACCTGTGCGCAGTCTGTCCAAAAATGCTCTGTCCCATTTATTTAATGAAGCTGCATAGGTTCTGCGATTTCATTGTCATTAAGGCCTGCTATATTTCTACAAGTAAGTAAGTTTACAAGTAACTTACTTGTATTAAATAAATATGTATTATCATTAGATTTTATGCAAATTTTAATTTGCATCGTCAATAAAACGATGCTAAACACTTCTACGTGCTGTAATGAGGATCTGGTGTTAGTCGAGTGTTGTCATTTGTCAAAACAACCTTGTTATAGTTAAAGTCTAAATGATTTTCTAATTATGACTTAATTTGGTGGGAGGGTACCTGTGGTAAATATTTAGCGCAGTAAATATTTGTGAAGTTGCAGATTGTGAAGACATTTTTAAAATGAAAAGTTTTACAATTTACAGACAATGGACACATTTTTCTGGCAGTTTAAATGGTCATTCAATGATTCATTTCAGTTCAAGTTTATTTATATAGCACATTTAAAACAACTTCAGCTGACCAAAGTGCTTCATATGCGGGGAAATTAAAAATGCTATTCACTATATTCTGCTCTGCCTACTTTTGACTCTTTTTATGTCTATGATGCGCACTCTTGTAGTAAAGGGACTTCTGGTTTGACACGAACGGAGTTCGTCCAAATGGCGAATGAGGGAAAAGTCTCTTGCTAAAACACTTTATAAAGAGGATTGCTTTGTCTAAAATGCTTAATGTACATGTACAACAAGTCAGCACGCACCCTTTTTTTGGCTGGCCTAAAGACAACTTTTTAGGCCGTGTAGAACTTATTTTCTGTTAAGCTCGCCTGCTCCATGTAAACTACAACGGAAAAAGATGGTGGCACGTACAGCAACTTCCGGAATAAGGTGAATACAGTACATTACAAAGCACAAAAACATTATAGGAAAACCACAAGATATTAACATATAAAAATACCAAGAACCTGTCTAGCTAGTAATATTATATGCCAGGAAAAAGAGGTGTTTTTTTAGTGGAGACTGAGACTAAACTGAGTAAGAGACTCAGAAGATCTGACAGCAGAGGGAGACTGTTCCATAGTTTGGGTTCCGCCACAGAATAGCCTCTGTCACTTCTTGTCTTAAACCTGGCTTTTGGCACAGCCAGTAGGAACTGGTCCTCAGGGCTCTGGGCACAACATAAGGCAGCAGTGACTCCCTCAGATAAGGTGAACCCATGAAGTGCAAACATTTAGAAACAACAACATTTTGAATTTCACCCAAAATGCAATGGGGAGCCAATGCAGGTAGCACAGAACAGGCGTGATGTGCTCTCGTCTCTTGTCAGCTCTTGTCTCGTGTCAGCAGACGAGCTGCAGCATTCTGGACATTCTGTAGGCGCTGCAGGGAGCACTGGTCCAATCCTACATGCAAAGAAGTAAGATAAACAAATGACTATTATTATTTGTCAATTCCTATAAACTAAATTATGAAAACTATCAAACAGGGGAGAAACAGACAAAATGTTTAGTAAAATCTTAAATATAATCATGTTCCCTACGTTTAGTGAAATGTGTCGTCTAACCCCTTGATTTTCAGCCAATGTGCCGGGGAACACTACTGTGCCTTGAGGTGTTGCTAGGTGTTCCTTAGAAAAATGTCCAATTTGGATTCACACATCAATTTTAATTAAATAATTTACCTTTTTGGAGTGTCCTGAACATACAGGTATACAGGGGTGGAACCTCATTTAAAAGTGTTTGCACCCTCATTTGAGGCGTTTAAATAATGACACTTAATGGCAGAGTGTTGTTTTTGCACCCCTTTGAAACTCTGATGCACCCTCATTCAGTTTGGACTGGACTCGGGCCTGTGAACATACTTCTGTACCAAAAAAGAAAGCAAAAGCATCACACTATTCGTCACACTACATATTACATTCCTTAAAACTAAAATGTCAGATTTGGTAAGTAGGAATGGTAGGGTACAAACACTGGAAGGGTCTATTGTTGACTCATACTGCCCCCATGATGAAGGAATGTGACAGTGAATGGCCACTGTTCTGTACCCCCCGTCCTCACTTTGGTCCATTGTTCCTGGGATAGACTCTGTAAAGCTGCAGTGCCTGACTTTTTGTTTTGTGCCTGTACGAGCCAAACACCATCTTTCACAACAAACTGCCCTTACCCTCTGTTCTTATTATAGCTCACAATATCATCTGCATTAATCAGCCTATAATAATCACTTCAACAAAGGGAAGTAACCTTGATTGGTGAATTCCTATTTAACTCCCACCTCCAACATAAACATTTCTTTTATCTTTACAACAGATCTAGATTTAGACTACATTTAAAATAACGTTCTTTCCACTAAATTGTGTTTGGCCAGCTTTCAAGGCCAGAAGTGTAATAATAATAAAAAAAAAAAAAATAGTGTACCATCTTGTTTTGTTGTTGCTGATATCGTGAATTCAGTTTGACCTAAAAGTCCGTACATCATTCCTTGTCCTCTAATGTGTGGGCAGTGTCACAGTCTCCCTGAAGCGCCTCCAGAGCAGATGCCCACATGGATTCATGTCAAGATTTTTCAGTTTGTCTAAGCCCACGCCACATCAGCACTAATGGTACACAAAGAAAAAAACGTACATTTTCAACATGTAAGGTCTTCCAAAAGCTTTGCAGCAATATTAAGAAATCCCAGTTATCTCCTCATGCCTGACTGCAGGCTGGCACTTGTGTGAGAATTGATGATCGTGTTATTCTAAAAGGATGAGTGTTATTTAGGATGTTTCTTTAGGGGTATTGGCAGGGCTTTAGTGGAGGTGGTTAGTCATCATATGAGACAAAGATCCTCAGATGACATGTGGGGGAGTCAGAGTGAGACTTTGCTTCCATCTGGTGGTGAGAAGTAGCAAGTGCAACACATGGATATTTTAGATCATGTTTGTTCAAATATATAGGTTAATTGTGCAGTAATCTTGCATTAAGACATACACTCTTAAAACAAAAGGTTCTATGAGGCTCAAAAAGGCTCTGTTTATGTTAAAAAGGTTCCTGTCTTCCCAAATAGAACCCTTTTAGTAAAAGTTCTATCTAAAGCAGCACAGCAACGTCAACTGCCTCCACAACCACAACACTGAAGAGAACAATTCAACAGTGAAACTCCACTGCTGGAAAAGGTGAGTCTGAAAAACTTTACATTAGTTTGTGTTAAATTAACAAATTAATTGCATTTATAACGAATGTATTTATACTTGTCAGCTATATTTACATATGTCAACATTTTTATTTTTTTATTTTTCCCCAAATATGTATTTGATAAGCCTGTTACATTCAGCTCTAAGTGTTATTCTTATCACTTTTACAAAGTGTTTTTGTATGTTTCAGGCTGTAGACTGCACCGGGTTGTACCAGAGAGAAGATAAACAAGAGGAAAGTCCAGGCTGAACCACTGACCTGCTAGTGAACCTGCAAAGTCTGTCCTTAAATAAATACTAAACCATTTTAATTAAAGCATTCTGAAATACATCGAAATTATTGCAAAAATAAATAAAACGCAAAAAGGAATAAAAAAAAAAAAACTGATATATGATTGAACCCTATGAGGTTCTATATTATACCATTTTGGACAAATGGTGCTTTGCAAAAGGGTTCTTTCAGAAGAACCTTTTATAAAGGGTTCTATTATAATACCATTCCCTCCAAAAGAGTGCCTCTACAGCGACGGCAGACCTAAAAAGGTTCTATATAGAACTTCATGTGATGTTCTTTTTTATAGCGCATTAGAATTGTGGTACGGTGTTGTGGTGTCAGTAAAGTTAAAACAAAAAGCTTCAAGAAAACTATAATTCTGTATTGTAAAATGATTGTTTTGTTATTTTAGTACAGTTGACTCACTATGTTATATAGGGCTGCAAGTAACGATTATTCTTTTGATTAATCGATTAGTTGTTTAGAATGCGACAGGCCTGTGAGTTTGAGAGTTTTACACAATTTGACCCAGATAAAACTGAACTGATGGCTTTTGAGGATGTCCTGCTTGACAGTATGTACAGACAAAAGGGTGTTCTCATTCAATACTAAATGTACACGTATCTCATGTCATTTTTTGTGTTTCCTCATGGCATATTTTGGAGTCTGTTTACAGACCATCTAACCATTATTTGATTTCTTAATTGGATGACTATAACTGTTGGATAACTATTTCTGTAATCAATTAGTTGCGATTAATAAATTCATTTGTTGTCGCCCTAATGTTATACTGTATTAACCTGGCAGAAACTAGATCTGCAGTCCTGGTTTGTGTTTCTCACAAATATTGCACTGTAAGCTAAATGTTATTTATAATTATCTCTGTTCTTCTGGTCTGATTTCATTGCACTTTTATCCACTTGCACATTTCATCCCAGTGTGTCGTGGATTTTAAAAATAAAAGCTGGTAAGAATTAAACTGGCATTTTGTAATACTATCCATGATGAGTTTAAAACACTTTTTTTTTTTTTTCAATAAATCTGTTGCAATAACCCACTGTGACTGCTGACATAAAGTGACACACATTTGAGCAAGGGATTAAAACCACAGAGAGTTTAACCCAATCATATAAGCACAAGTCATTTTGTGCATTATCCACTCATCTGATCTGACAACATTCCTCCAAAGGGCAATGTCTGTGCCACTGCTCCTTTGCAAAGTGAAGCCTGGCTCTTTATGGCTTAATGGGCCTCCTCTATAGAACTGGCAGTAAAATGCTGAGCATTTATATTCTTGTGTTTTCTTTGTTTCATTCAAGCATGTTTGAGTAATTCTGAACATTTTAAAGCAGAAAGGAAGTAGTTAAACAATTAACTGCAAATTAAATGGAGGCAACTGGAGAAAAAAGTGAAGTGGAACATAATATGATTTCAGTAGAGAAACTGGGATTAACCTCAGAATATCACAAAATATGAAAAATCAAGGTGAAAACAACATGTGAGTGATATCAGAGCCTGATTTAGAGAATATTACAAATGAATTTGGTTATCTAATTTATCATTTTGATGAATGTAGAATCCTTTAATCCGTTTTATGTATATCTATAGTACATCCTTAACCACAAATTGTACACTTTATGAACTCAAACACAATTTTGTGGCTAGATTTTTTTCCCCATCCTTAATCAAAGTGACATTTCTATATCCTTTGTTAAGGCTTAAAGCTAGTTGCATTTTGTATGTCAATTAATCACTGAACATGTTTTATGTTCTTTTGAACACTCTGATGGCACAGCATTTTAAAGGATCTATAGCAATGGAAAATGTAATCACACTATACACATACAAAGTGTGCAATGTGCATATTGTTTGGCAAATATCATATACACAAAGCAAAATTCTCTCAATCTTCAATTTACTTTGGTGTGAAATTGAAAACTACATGGATGCTTCCAGACTTTTAACTAAGGAAAAAAAAACAATCTTTTATCAGTATATAAAGAACTTATGTCAAAATAAATGTATTCATTTATTATTAAAAATATTAATATATTTAACAAAAAAGTTTGTCTCTCATGTGATCTTAATTCATTTATTTATGTATTTTTTTCTTTCTTGTTCTGCTTTGTCTCTGTTTGTCTATTGAACATCCTACTGAAATGAAATGTCTATACAGTGTTCATATATGTATATAATGTAATGTAAGTAAATCAGTCCTCAGATATTTTGTACATCTTGTTTTTAGCCCTACTCAAACTGCCCCACTCCTTGGTCTGCATTTTGCGCAGATATGTTTTAATGACAGCTAAGACTTTAAAGATTATTTCAAGATCAAAAGTAGTATAAAAAAAGTGGGTCAAAAGTAGTAAAAAATATTGAATACATCTAAAAAGAAAGGTA
The DNA here is from genome assembly GCA_019453435.1 of Rhinogobius similis. Classification (NCBI taxonomy): domain Eukaryota; kingdom Metazoa; phylum Chordata; class Actinopteri; order Gobiiformes; family Gobiidae; genus Rhinogobius; species Rhinogobius similis. The sequence goes on along the minus strand of CM033623.1, from coordinate 14,876,645 downwards.
ATAACAACTAAACTAATACTTTTTTTTTTTTTTTTTTTAAACACATTTGGATCGTTTTAAAGCTCAGATTTAAGTCCAATACCATTCTATTTCCCAAAGCTTGTTTACTTGTACTTTTAGGGGAACTGTATGTGAAAAGCTTGGTCGATATGTGTCAGCTGTCCACGAGTTGAGGCTGGTGGACATAAAGCCCTGAGAGAAAGGTGATGCCCACAGCTTCCTGCTCTTATCACATCTGCAGCCTGTAAACCCACTGGTCCAGAAAACTGTCTCCAGTGCCAAACGCCATCATCACATCACACCCTAATTTTCTCCAACAACACCTTCCAGTTGAGCGGGCGTGCTTTGCAATGCAGAACGGGAGTGCAGTGTAGAATTAGGCGCCGGGGGACACCTCACAACTCCTATCGCTTATTAAAGTAACACTTTGAGAAGTTCTCCATGCCAGCCCAAGCAGAGAGAAACGGGCTCCCAGAACGGCAACAGTTACACAGTTTGCACGTTGATTTCCTCATTCGCACCATGCACTCTAAAAAACTGAGGAGAGAAACTTCCCCAAATGGTTTAAATTCATAATTGTAAACTTTGAAAAATGTATACAAACACAATTACCTTTTTGATTTCCGATTTGTATTTATTTATATTTTGTTAGTGATTCTAACCAAGGTGATTCTCCATGAAATTTAAGTATATAAGGGAATATTATTGGTCTTTTAATTACATTTCTATTCATTATAACAAAAATGAATGTACAGTATGAACATGTCTAGCAGAAATCAAAAAGAACAAAAAATATGCTGTGATTAAGTAAAGTGATTGACATTTTTAGGTTTTAAACTAGTTATAGGTATAAAGAACGTTTACATTGAATGATTTTTGAGTTTTACAGTGCACACAGAGAGCCTGCTCGACATATGGTTTAGTTCAACTCTTGCTTATTCGCTGTATGCCTTTGTGCCCAAGTGCTTTGCTGTGTTTGCACAATATGTGACCAGAATCTCTCTGAATATAGTGATGAATTTAGGTAATTAGGAGTGTCTTACTAAGTGTCTGTCTGACTTTCTACCCAGAATGCAAAGCAACTTCCCCGTGCTTGCCTCACCGTCCCAGTGGGCCTCGCCAAGTCTTCCCAAGCTGAACACATCCTCACTGGTTAACAAGCAGTCGAATCAACAGCAGCCAGTGTAAATTGTATGTAACTTTTTAGTTCGCACTAATAGTGTGACCTTTATTGATTTCTTGTCACTTGCCCTCAGCTCCGGTGGAACACTAATGGCACTGGTCAATAAAAAGCCATGGAAGTGGAAGTTCTCTATAGGCCTCCCTGTGTGCATTTGGCTACACTCCTAAAAATAACCATCTCCCAGAAAGGCCTTATTGGACAAGAGCCGTGGCTTGTCCCCGGTTTGCTCCCCTCACTATACACATGTAAGCAGAACCAACATGCTGAGCCATCCACAGAACATATTCACTCCCTGCCAGCCCCTATTCACAAGCCTAGACACATTCAGCAAGTGGCCTGCCTCTTCTGATCAATACATTTATAACGCAGCAAAAATAATCCAGGGAACCAGCACTATACCAATCGAAAGCAAACAGCACTTTGGCAGTCGTGCGTCTGAAGGCATTGAAGACCCACTGCTCAGAGAAATTGAATGGAAAAGAACAAAGTTTGAATCAAGAGAAATAGCACCAGCTGATATTGACTGCTAATGTGCTCGCAGTGCTTGGCTTCTGATTACACGGAGGCACATTTTGTACCAGGCTCAGTATTTTATCTCGGACAATTATTAGTGAGTACAATCCTCAATATATTTATAAGCTTCAGGCACTCAAAATAAGAGCAAAAGTAAAAGTTGCTTCACATTGTGTCACCCAATAACTTAAATACTTTAGGTGTTTTCCCACTTTACCTTGTACTTTTTTGAGGTTATTACCTAATACAGCTGCAGAAGGTTACGCATGTGAAACGCCTATGCTTTATTACACAGATGTATAGACAGATGCTCATTTAAAAAGACAAAAGTTGCTCAAGTACATTAAATATTATATTCTCTGTCCCTTCCAGTAAAAGGAAGATGATGCTGAGAAACAAATATGATGTTCTTGGATGCATTTTATAAAACTTTTCTAGCCAGTCTGTCCCCTTTTCTGATATTATTTTCCTGCTTGTACATTTCATTTCTCTTTTCCCTCTGCAGATACCGTCTCATCTCTTCACAGACACACCAGAGAGTCTTGTTTCTCCTAGTGTTGCAGTGAGTGTCGAGCTGAAGTTCGGGGAGGCACCCCCTGTAGATCTGCCCCTAACAGTCCACCGGCCCACTACAGCACTGCTATTGATCCAGCTTCCCTTCGCCTGCAGCTTGCCTTCACACCCACTATATATCACTTTATTTAATCCACTCTTAAACGGCTTGTAATTAGAAATGAGTCTGACTTTAAGTGCACCTTGTGTTTAAGTTATTGTCAATAGGCGGCAGTGCAGTTGGAGCCGCGTTAAATGGGAGTTTTATAGTGACACTGGCTTTAGAGCCGAGCGCTGTTGACAGTGTCAGCAGAGAGCAGCCAAATGATGCAAATAAAACCTCTCTTGAGGGATTAGGCCCAGTGCTATTTGAAAAGCAGACCTACTTACAGTAAGTCTCTTAATTATAGCTCATATTTGCTTCTGCGGCCTTGACTTACTTTAATGACTGGCTTGCAGATGTACGGATAGAAAGTGTGTTTGGTTCATGCAAATAGAATCACGAAGATGTAGTACGATCAATGTCATGTCAGCTGGCATTTAATATTCTGTAACAAAGTGTCCAGTCTTCAGTTAAGTCTGTACAGTGTGAATTTTTATTAGGTTCAAATCCAGACCTCTTCTACCAAACAAAAAGACAAAGTAGTCTTCAGATATAAATATGTATGTATATATATATATATATATATATATATATATATATATATATATATATATATATAAATATATATGTTCTGTTTTGTTTGTTGTATTTTCCTTCGTCTATTTTATCACAGATGTTTAATATTCCTCACACACAGTGGCACCATGTAGTAGTAGATAGTGGCACTATCATAATGCAAAAATGCAAAGTTGGCTTTGAACTCTTCAAAGGCTAAACACTGCAAACTACTCATGACATGTCATTGCAGCTGACCCTGACAAAATACACAGCCTTTCTCCCCATGACCCTAACAGCTGCTAAAGCCATCTAAAACTCCTCAAAAACACTTCACTTTGTCCATCACTGTGTCATTTAGAGAGGTTTAGCTGCATTACATACACTATATACAGTACACTGACATGTTTAATCCATTGCCAGATTGTTAGCATTTTATAATTTGATGTGGATTTTGTGTCTCATAGGCCTATGACTTGTTTTGTCGGCCATAATTTAACAATAACGGCCCACCACCAGCTTGTCTGGAATGCGATGTTACAGCTTTGCCTTGCATGTTCCACATTATGGCACAAAACATGGAGGTAAGTGGTAGGTGCCATGTGGGCAAGTTACAGGTCAGATCTATGAAGCGGTGAGCCTACTCACAGTAAGAATGTGTGTTTTAAATGTTTTATCTTATTTTTTAGGCACCTGTAGTTGAACACATGCAAGATAGACAATGTCATACTGTGGAATATTCTGGACAACACAGTACGCTTTCCATGGGGACAAGCAGATCCTCCAGAAAAGGGGAGCTTTGTTATAATTAGAGCACACAACAAATTATTGGTGAAACTACCAATCTAGTCCCTGGTTACGCTTTACAAAGTATGCTTCAGTATTTGGAGTAATTGGCCGTTGCAGTACATTTTTCACGACACTAGATGCCGCTGCATAGCGCGTAATGTCGCTGCCTTGCGCTTCTTCTCTTCGCTATCGCCCCCTCCGCTTTGTACTATGTCTGATAGAAAGTCAGCCTGGTTTCCAGCTGAGTGCTTGCTCTCTCACAGTGTGTGTATGTGTGTGTGTGTGTGTTGTCATTATTATCCACTCTGCTCCCAGCTCAGAATGGCCAGATTCACTCAGACTGAAACAAGAAGGCAGCAGCATCCACAGCAGCATCCCCAGCCGCCCCAGCCCACTCTCTCCAGCCTGGTTTACACCGGACCGGGGGCACCAGAGACCCAGCCGCCACCACCACTGCTCCCACATCAGCACCAGTACCCCAAACCCATGAACGGCTCAGAATCCATTTCCATTCATCCGGACAACGGCAACATGAAAGACCAAGATGCCATTAAGCTGTTTATCGGGCAGATACCGCGGAACCTGGAGGAGAAAGACCTGAAGCCGCTGTTTGAACAGTTTGGGAAAATCCACGAACTGACAGTTCTCAAGGACCGATACACCGGCATGCACAAAGGTAACGTGTCGCCCCACACACAGCCATTTTGGCTCAAATAGCGTGCGTATGTTTTTCCTTTCACGTGTGAAGATTGTATTGTAGATGGGCTATACCTCGTTTTATTTTTGTAAATAAGCTCCAGTAGCCTACGCACCCCTTTCCTGTAGAATCAGCGATGCTATCAACAGAGAACGCATTACATATTGCCAGCATTTATGAGTTTTGACATGTTGCCCCTTTTCTCGTTGTTTTTGTTCCTTTCCCCATTAGCTCACATGTTCTTATGCACTTGCAATTTAAGCACGTGTGGCATTTACACCTATTATTTGCATGTACACAAAAACCACCGCTGATACGCTACCACTTTTTCTCTTATTGATGCCAGAAGTGTATTTCCTAACACGCTCTTAAGTGGGGCAGAGGCGCTTGGAAAAGATGCATTTTTAACGAGCCTTCCCCTTGCCAGTCCCATCTTTTTGCGGAGGGGCGGCATCATTTATTCATCCATATGCTTTCTTTAACATCTCCCCCATGTGCGAGAGGGTGCAGCGGGAGCCTCGGTTCTCTCACACAGCCTCGCACACGGCGGCTCACCTCGGTTCCGTGCAGGGCTGCGCTGGGGCCGGTTCAAACTGTCACACAGATGACACAAGATGACGGACGCAATGGAAGCTCACGGTGCGCACTGACAGCTTCCATTACCCGGCCGTATACAGCCGAGCGCACTGGTACAATGGTGATGAGAATAGCCTTCATCATCATCGTCTTCATCATTCTTTGGCATTTGTGACTGGGCTATTGTAACTTGACCTTTAACTTAATGCCATACAGCAACGTATTGTCTCATAGTTTTCAATTTGCCCATATTTGCAGCCACAGGCAAACTGAAATATAAATATGTAGGCATTAGTTATAACATCTCATCTCTAAAGCAATTTTTTAGTAATTAAGTCATTCTTGTTGCATGGATCTTACTTTGCAGTAAGCAATTATCTGACCCATATGACCTGGCCATGGATCAAAACATTTAGTCATTTGCAATATTCCTATTGTTTTTGGATGTGATCTTTGCCTACTATAATCCAGCTAACTTCTTAGGCTATATTATGCAGCTTTGAACTTTCTAAGTGTAATTCTGATTAATTACCCTAAGAATGTAGTGTGTGTGTGTGTGTGTGTGTGTGTGTGTGTGTGTGTGTGTGTGTGTGTGTGTGTGTGTGTGTGTGTGTGTGTGTGTGTGTGTGTGTGTGTGTGTGTGTGTGTGTGAGTGTGTGTGAGTGTGTGTGTGTGTGTGTGTGTGTGTGTTAGAGATGGGATATCGGACATCAGTAATCGGTGATATCGGTTGGTTTCCCCAGGTATCAGACCCCAGGTATACGGTCATATTTGACACTAATATTTTTTTCTGCACTGTCCCAGTTTGTTTGTGCTCATGTGTCATTCCCAGTTTGTTTAAAAAGGCAAATCTGATGCACTGTAATCTAATGAGTACAAATGGAAATAGAAAAAAAGAAGTATGCTAAAAAAATTGCTGTATGTTACTATGCAGTAGATGATTTTATAGCAAAGATAAATACATTTAGTTATTATTTTTACAAAAGTGAAAAAGTTCATGTGTGAACTTTACTATAACATACACTATATATATGTTCACATATATATTCACAAAGGTATAAACTCAATGAAATAGACTTTAGAATAAGTAGACATTGATTCAAGCTGTTAAGAAGCAGACATCTTGAATCAATGCCTACATTTTCTATTGTCCAATTGCCGAGTGTTGCATAATAATTGCAGAATGCTTTTTCGCTCTTGAGAGATTGGTACCTGATCATTGTGACAGAGAAATCTGACAGTTTAAGCATTTTAATGTGTTTTTATTAAGACAAAACGTAGTTTTAATTGAACTGAAAAATATACATCACTTTTATGGCTCAGCTCGGGTATAAATTTCAAGTGCAAGCATCTGAAATATGACTTGCAAAAATTCAGATCAAAACAAAATCAGTTCTAGATCTAGAGTATTGAGTATGATGCTTCAGGTAAAATGTAAACTGCAAGTAAGCAAGCAATAGGCAAATCTTAAGGCCAGTTGAGATTTATTAGATTGATGTTTTAGAAAAATAGAATAGTTGTTAATAGAATCAGATCTTCTCAGGGATGCATTTCAACTCGCCGAGACCCCAACACACAGTATGGCAAAATTTGTAATATTATGACAGCTTTCAGAATTGATCAGCTTTGTGCTTTGGGCATTTGTTTTCTTATGCAACTATTCCCTGTGTTGTTAGTAATCCACAGGGGAAAACATGGAATTAGTTTGTAAAGCGTGATAATAATGCATGGCCGTAATAACTTGACTCAAGAGGATTAGCAAATGTGCATTGTCTGAAGCAGTGGTCTCCCGGGTGATCAGCTGGTTGCCTCCCTAAACAGTGGCTGCCTCTGCCAATTAAAAATCCAGTCTTGTCTAGAGTCCTCAAATGATTAATTCTATCCACGCTGTCGATGGCCTGCCAATTATTGTCGCCCAATTGGTATTAATAGGTGGAGGATTTCCTGATGTGGGATTCATTGCAGCCTGTTAAAAAACTTCTTCTTTCAATTTTAATTAGCTGTTATTTATAAACAGAATGCATTTAACGTGATATGTTTATGAGCTAAGATCAATAGTGAGGAAAAGTTCAATTACATGTGTACATAGTTGATGGCATTCCCAGTTCAACAGTTTAAACTTGTATGTGGTTGTCACATGCATTAAAACTAGCACTGTTGTTTTTATCAGACAGACGAACCAGTCCCTCGACATCCGCGGTGCGATCTGACAACGGTGCAGTTTGCTATCAAAATTAAGCTGTTAATGAATGTATAAATAGTTTAGCAGCTATATGGCAGGAGACCTCGGCCAGAATATATTTATGAAATATTTATTCAAATTTTGATCTTTTTCTTTTTTCCTTATGAAGCTGGTCTGATGGGTAATGGTCAATAAATACTGTGTGGATGCGTGAGTGTGTGTGTGTGTGTGTGTGTGTATATAACCGTATTTGTAACTGCTCTTACAGTATATATATATATATATATATATATATATATATATATATATATATATATATATATATATATATATATATATATATATATATATATATATATATATATATAAGTAAGAGAATAAATAAGAGATGAGGAATGTTAATATATCAAAGTCAACTTTAATAGCTTCCAAACAACCCCAAATTAAGCCTTGTTTTTATGTACCCTGTCTATCCAAATACATTCTATTGTCATGTCGCTATCGTCAGCTGTACAAGAAATTAATTTTAGATCTCCAGGAAGAATAGGTTCCTAATAATAAATAAATTAATCTCTTTTTGATGAGTGTGAGGATGAACATTTAAGCTAGGCGATGACTAATTGGCCAGAGTCAATATAAGATTACCCCAGCCTAAGACCCGTACTGGCATCATCGGCGCCACTCTGCTGGAACTTCTGTGTTCCTAAAGCACTGAGTTGCACTAAGTGTTTGAATGCAAAATCCACTTCCCTCTCCTTCTTTAGTGCACCATGATACTGATATGAGACTGCAGTGTTCCTATAGAAAATAGAGGATGTTCATCTCCATAATGTCTTCTGTGCCTTATGGAGAGTGTCAAAGATCATGGCACTACTGTAGGACAGCCTCCCCCCTGAGGAAACAGATGGGACTGATTCTCTTACACACCACAAACAGGCTCTATGTGACAAGAGTGTTGCATTACACAATGCTGCGTAATTACTTATTTAACAAAATGACATGGCATTTTTGTCTTTCAATCATTGTCATGACACAGACAATTATGACTTTTATTTAACCACATATAAGTAAAGTGCAGGGGGTCAGTCAGCAAAGGCCACCAGTCTGAGTGAAATGCAGCAATAACACTCGCTTCACGATTTCTAAACATCTGTAAATATTGTAATAAGCATCAGGCTTTCCTTATAAAAGATGCAGCAGCTCAACTGTTCCTGACAGCCGCTGTGGGCCCAGACTTCAGGAGGTGGAAACGGCCTTCCTCCCCTTGGCTCTCTCAGCTTCTGTCCATGGGCTCAACCTGAACTCTCGGTGTCTTTCTTCCTTGTGTGTCTTGACCGAGTTGGACTGAGGTGGCATGATGTTACGTTCATTATTACTAGGCTTTATGTCTTCATGGGCTTTGCTGGAAGTGCCATTATTCGGTGACCTTTGTTGAATGTGTTGGTCTTAATGGGATTCTGGAGCAGGGACAAACAGTGGACACACATCTGAGGCTGTTATATCCAATCTGTAGATGTGGTAATCATGAACGTTTCAAAAATGTATTTTAATAATAGCATCATGCTTACTACGGCACTTAATTCAAACCTCTCTGAGGGAAAATAAAAAGTAGTATTAGCAATATAGCAATATCATTTATTTTATTTCATAGTGTTTTCATTTTTGCATTAAAATATAGTATTACAGTCTGCCGTATGTATGATCAAGGTTTTAATTTAGGTTCTATTCAATTGCTGATATTACATTTGTGTGTGGAGTTTTATGCTCCAAAATAAAATATCACTAACGCAATTTAAAGCTTTTTGCAGTGCTGTTATGAAAATGCATAAAGAAATCATGAAATTGGGAGTTCACATTTCTTATAAATGTACTTCTCTTGTATGCTCTTGTATGCTCCTCTTTCATGTTACTACACAAAGGTCAGCGATATTGCTTTAGTCTAAATAGAGGGATAGAAGCCTATCTATTTTGTATGTGGAACTTAACAGTGAGTGCCATTGCCTACAGAGCAGAATGTACTCTTGTGGGGTGGAGCGGTGGGGGGCTATGAGGGAAACGCACAGAAAAGGCAGAAGAGGAGGAGGGGGTTGGTGCGTGTTGTGTTTGAGCCTGGCTGGGCACAGATTCATTTTAGCGGCAAAATGAAATAACAAGAGAGAGGGGAGAGAGAGGAGATTTTAATGCAATGTTTTGTGATAATCCCTCTCTATTTTGGAACGGTTCAGGATAACTCATGCGATAAAGCCTTGTACAAGCCTGCAAAATAATAAGTTATTTGTCTTGCCTTATACTACCGTGGCCTTGGAGGGCTTGATATAACCCCCGTGTTTTGGCCGAAAAAACAATCACAGATTAGTCAAGCTGTCACATCTCTCTGAATGTCAAATGCCCTGAGCCCTTGATGCTGGTGTGAATGAATATTACACAAATGTATTACATGTATCCGCGGTGTGAATATGACTTAGCACTGCCGCTTGATCCCGTTCGCAGAGCTGTCCTGACATGACAGAGAAGGATGGGGACGGGGAGGTTGGCACATACGTGGGCACACAACAATGGATGTATGAGCAGATGGATAAGTGGAGGGGAAAAGATGAAGCGTTTGTCAGAGATGCTGAAACAAATGGCTGCTTTTATCCCCAGGCAGGAGGCGCAGAGAATGATGGCTCAGCGCGCGACATGCAGGAGCCTACTATAGTGGCAGGTTACAGCAGTTTGGGACCTGGAAAGACTATAGGGAGAAAGCAGTGGAGCAATGATTCTCTTTTGTGTAGGACCAAGTAACATCTCAGAAATAAAAGTAAATGTGCTGCACTTTAGCCTAGGGGTACAGGCAGCAGCATACATATCGCCTCTGTGCCGGAATCAGTGTAGTAGAGAGATAAGGCACGTTTCCACTGGCTCTGGTACCCTGACCAGTTTGCCTTGTAACTGCTCAGCACGGTGAAGGGTTAATGATGGAGTGCGTCTCCACGCTCTGGGCATGGCTCCAGGGGCAGGGGTCTGCTACGTAAGCCACTGATGTCACCCAGGCATAAGAAATGTTAATAAACAATTGTATGACGTATACTTTTTAATCTTAACAATGATGTCAGCAATTCACTAAGAGACTTTTAGTAATTCTAAGTTTGTGGCGCTGTGAGATGTGGCTAAAGCTAGAGTAAGAAACTGCTCCCTAATTTAGTCAAGTTTTTCTACATTTATTTCACTTCTCTTGACTTGTACTCCAAATTTTAACAACTCTAAATGTCAGGCATGAAATTTGGATGCAGTATAGTTTTTATAGTACAACATTAATTAATTCTATAATGCTACTATTACACTTCTTCTTATTCAGTCTTCGATGACAATGGCAGCATACTGTATACTCAGTGCCCCTTAAAATAGCATTTAAAACCAACATATACTAATTTGTATTTAGTGTAGGGGAAACGCGTGTGAATTCGGAGGATTGTGAGCGACGTGTGAAGATACATGCAGCTCAGCACAGTTATAAATAGCACTTCTGTGGTATTTCTGAAAATAGGTTAAGCTGCCATCTCTGCACTGCTGGCATGACATCACTGATTGCCTGCCAGGCTGCCTCCCCCAAAAGACTGCTCCCATCCTGGGCTTGAACGTGGGCATAGAGAGAGGGAGCATCTGTGGGCAAACGTATGGCCGTGTCCCCCCTACCATTCCCACACGTCCCATCATTTTAGTCACGTGGCACTTCTCAAGTCTTTGCATCCATCTCTGCAATGAAGGAACCATGTTGTAGATAACCATTTGTGTGTTTTATTGCAAACTGTTCCACAGCAGAAAGGCACAACCCCGCAAAAGGAGGTTTTATAGGAAGGCTGAAGAGAAGTAAAGTGCTCAAGCCTGGGCTCAAGTTCAAAATTTTAAGTTGGAGATGAATATGTTTCCTATTGAGCCATTAAAAACGTAGTTTCTCGCATGCTGTTATATCTATTTGCAGACGTTGATGGAAATAAAAATGTACGAAAAAACGAAGGAAAGTGAAAACAAGTGAACAAAATAATTGCTTTCTGTGTAGTCAGTAACAAATAATAAGTTAAATGCATTATGATTGCTGCATCACAAAAATCAACAAACTGTTACTTATTAAATCTCTTTTTGTGCATCAGGAGTCCGACTAGTCTCTTAAACCTCTTAAAAGCTTATCAATCTTTTGAAACACCATAAAATGACATGCCAGATAGGGCATATAGAAATGTATGAATGATAATCTTGCTTTTTTTTCTCTTTTCTGATGATCAAATGTTCGTTTGGATGAATGAGCACAGCGTGACGGCTTTGTATCACTTCCAGCTCGACACTTGGGCTGCGCTTCACTATTCAAAATAGATCTGGTTTAATTAAAAACCGCTACTGAAATTAATTAACGGTGGATGGGTTATCGTCTTGCTATTGTTGGCTGTGTGGGTTAGATTTGTAGAAGACTGCAATTTTTCATCAGAGTTTCATTAGACTTTCATTAAAACTTTCTTTCTTCAAATCCCTCCTTCCTTCCTTTCTCTCTGTGCTAAAGGTGGTGCCGAAGAAGTATATGTCGATCCAATTACCACCGGTGCCTGCCTGTTAGTCAGACCATTAGTGTTAATTATGACTTTTCACTTGCTCTTTGTGACATGTGATAATAAAGAAATCAGGAAAAAAGCATGCTGGGACAAGTACATTAAATCCTATTTTTCAAAATGCAAAATATTAATGGGGGAAAATGCAATTGAAGTATAGCTTGTTAAGTGCCAATTATTTTGTATATTGAATTTAATGAGCAAATGCATGACTACTCAGTGCAAGTTTGTTTGTAGCGACATGCAATTAGTGTATAAGGGATAGAGTGTGTTTCTCCGCCTCACTTCTTTTCTCCCTCCCAGCGTCCTCTGGGCTTTTGAAGCTTTATCTTAAAAGGTATCTTTCAATTTGTAAAATCAAAGAGTCTGAAAACCTGATCTGCCTTCTAGTAGCCGGACGGTTTGCTGCTGTCAGTCATCTGTGATTGTGGCTTTGCTGTGATCAATGTCCTGTCTCTAAGGCTTAAATGTCTTTCACTTTTAAAAAGAAGGGCACATACATTATTATTGTGAAGTTCACTTCTAATGTGGATTACGCACTTATGACTTTATGCAGCAGACAAGTTTGTCCATGGGAGAAATATGTCTTCATATATTTATATAAAATACATATACGCATTTCATAAAAGGTCAACCAAATTACCCTTCATTCTCATCAAAAGATTTTGAATTTTGGGAAAGGCTTTTGCTTCTAAAATTTAAACCTACCACTGTTTCTTCCATTGTCTTGTTTTTCCTTTAGATTTTTAACTTACTGTTTGTTCATTCATAACAATGGTTTCCCTCTGTTAACTGAATGTTCCTTCACAAAATTCCTTTCCTTTCTTTAAGGTAAAATGTGTGGTTCCCATTGAGGTTAGTTTTGCTCGTGGTGAGTGTTCTGGACATGTGCAGTTTTGTGACTTTGACTGGGGAGGGCCTGTGTGAAAACTATTGATTGTGTGTAAATGGTGTGGTCAGAGGAGAGTTTGCTGGGGAGGGACAGTTGGCAGGTGAACTCCAGTTTACAGCAGGAGGCACAGAGTGTGAACTCCTGCACATTATTTACAGCTCTGTGAAAGTCCATCCATTAACAGTGTCAATTAGCCCACTCATCAGGGATGCAGGCCACTCGTATATACTTTATAGATCAGGGCCTGGCTTTAAGAGCAGCAATGAAGTAGCGAGACTACTTTAAACACTACTGTGGCGCTAATGGTGCCAAAATGCTACACCTGCGGTGTCATATAGAATGAGCAGCAGGGCGAGGATGCTGCTTTAGCCATCCAACAAACAACAAACACAACCTTTACTGAGAAGAGAAAAAAATCTTTTGATATGATTATAAAAACATTGGCTGAATGTTGAACAAGAAAGTGTTTGCAAATCAGTTAATCTTGTTTTTGCAGAAGCGTGTTAGTCATGGATTTAAAGATCACTAATCTTTAAACTAAACACAGACACTGGTAGTTTAGCTATGTTGTGGGCAGAAACCTGGTCTCTCTGAGCATATTGTCTTCATGTTTACTTTAGTTCTCTCTCAGTTCTAAGCAAAATGTTTAAATCAAAGGTACCCATGGTCAGTACATGCGAGAGTGAAGGGTTACATCAAGTTATTAGCATCTGGCATTTAGTACAAGCTTAAAAAAATACTCCAACTGACTTCAACTTAGTTAGTCATCTCTGTATTAACAATTCAACACTAATACTTAAGCTTTTTTGTTTTATGTGGACTCCTTTGCTCCAGTCCAGTATCAATCAAAAAACAAGACCAGTTCTTTCTAAATGTACACTTATGCATTTGTCACACTGATTAGACATGGCTCTCCCGATGATAACACACATTGAGGTTGTCCAAATAACTCACTGTGTCCGTCCTCTGGGATGTGCTGCCTATGGATCTGTTTGACTGCTGCTCACGGCCTAGTCAAGTCTGTGTGAGCGAGGAGCAACAAATCAATGGCTCAGGTCCTCTAGTCAGGGGTCAAAAAGGATAGCAGGGAGGGTCCCGGGACTATTTCTTGTGCTCATGATGGACATCAAGCCCCCCCCTCAACCATGCTGCCCCCCCAGCACTACTCAAGGTGAAAGGAGAAATGGAGGAGGATTAGGAGACCAGATGACCGCATGGATTGACTGATGAAAAACTGACGGAAGAGTACTCTCAGCCCCGGGATTAGGAGATGGTGACTGCACACTGCGCCCCTTTAAGGTGGCTGTCTGACTTAATTAAGGTTTACAGGTTACGCTAGGCTAGTGCTTATATTACTGTGCTCATTACAAGCCCATTAAGTGTGGGCAGAGAAAATATTGTTGTCAGAACAATGAGTGAGAGCATTTCGAAAAGTCTGTGCCAACTGCATGCATCAGCTCATTGTCTTCCTTACATCTTGTACTCTTCCAAACATCGTGATCATTTCAATGTGAACATAACATCTGAATTCGAGTTCAAATCTTCTCGGGGACCTTGTCAGCTAAAACTGAATTGAACGAAGTAGGTAAAGTGTTCTTTCATTTCTGTTGGACTGACATAATATCGACTATGGTTATTGGGATACTCCTTTTTGTCAGTGTTGTCCACCCCTAATATGATCATGTAGTGAACATTTTTGTTTTGTTTTAAATTATCAGTTCAATAAGTAAGTTAAAATGATCAAATTACATGTTTAAGCTAGAGGTTAAACATTAAATGTAATTGAGTATCATTGCGATCAACACTGGATGTTTTTCCTTAGCGTGAATGCGATTATGTGAGTTAAAAGCTTCTCAGAGCCCAAACCGATTACCCGCTTCTTGTCCCAAAGTGTGGCACTGCTCCCCTGTCTCAGTGCCTGGCAGTGGTTCAGGTCATAATCAGATTGTATCAGCACTGATGATGTGTGCTTCCGCTTCTGACCCCCAAAAGCCGATCAGTCCCCTCTGAGACCCACGCAGCAGTAAACGAAATAAGCAAGTATACTTTAACTCCAGTGATAGCATTTTCCAGCAAGTGCAAATGATGTGAGAGCGGTGCCAGGGCTGGGTTCTGCTACCTTCACACTTTCTGGCCAAGGAAACGCCACATTGAGATCAGGTTCATGCTTTTTCATTGCACTGAGGGTAGTTCGACTCCCCTGGGGCACAAAGCAGAAGGGTCTGAAAGTGGCAGTAAAAAAAAAGTATTAAAAAAAAAAGTATTTTGAAAAATAGCACAGTCTTTAGAAGTGGCTTGACAGAGCAAGTTTCTTCAGAATAGTTTATGGGAAGGTAAAAAACATAAATATATGAATAAAGAATTATTACATGCACGAGCCTAGTCTAATGTTTATGCTGACAATTCAACAACATATATATCTTGCATCTTTTACTTTGAAGGCTGAGACTTGCTTTGTAGAACTTAACCTTACATGGTCATTCTTTAGTTGTTGATTTTTTCCAGACAGTTTTGAATTGCAGATACAAAGTTCTCAGCTCATGCCATTAAACTGGTCTAAAGTTATTTGCCAAGTGCTGATTTGGTTTGGTTTGCCTGATTTGTCTAAACTAACTTGTGTAGATGTGCAACCATAGAGGATATTGAATTGAATTAGGCAGAAATACAGCATACTGTATTTCCTCTATCCTCCTGTCTTAGCCAGGCTCTTTTCTCTTTACTGTGGTGTTTAATTACAAGTGAATTCACAATGGTGACTGAGGGTAATTGGTCCACTTTCCCTGCACGCAAGTGCTTACAGAGTGCATAAATCCACTACAGTAAAGAGAGGCAGACGCAGAGGGGCACATGTGGGACAGTTTGTGGCTTTAGCCCCGGAGCTGAAATCATTGTTTGAGAAATACCTTTAAAGTTACTCTCATATGATGCTGAAGATCATCTCCTCGCAATGGGAAGGCTTCCCCCAATGCTGTGTCAGCAGGCTCCGATTACAGTGGCTTTTTGTTGTGTTTCAGACAATTTCATCATGCCCCCAACCCCCAGCTCCCACTTCTGCACTCAGTATGCATCGCAAGACTGGCAATTTGTACGTGTTTGGATTCCAATTATAGGGTTGTTAAATCTTTTTGCCCATGGCCTGCAAATTCTTATTAAGCCATACATTAAAAAGCAGAATCACATTTAAATGTAGTCCATGTTTCTCTGTTGTTTGCCTGAGTTGTGTGTTTATTAATTTATTCACAATGCCTTATGCATTACATATTAAAGAATAAATCATGTTTGTGATTGTAATGCAAAAACATGTTTCTTATTTTAGCAATAGGACAAGGATTTCAAGAAAACAAACTATATGCCCTAAGAAAAAGAGAAAGGAAAAAAAAACCTCAGAAAATAAACATTCCCCTCACATTACGCTCCGTCATTTGAGAAACAAGCAACCCAAGCACATCAAAACCACAGTAATATTTTTTTACAACCTATGCATTTCTTTATGAGCTGACACTGAGTGGAGAAAGAGAATTAGACAGAAGCTTGAGTGATTGAGTGATTTTGTGGGTGTTCATTGGAAATCATTAGGTTAAGGGTGCGGGGACAAGGGAGAGGAGGGTCCACTGTGACACCATTGCTACAGTCAGCCATCTTTAAGGTCATGACACTGGACGCTGTGGGACCATTTTTCATCTGCTGAAAAAGGATGAGATTTGTGACTAAACAGTAGTGAGCAGTACAAGGAAGAAGAGATACGTGATTTATTAATATAATTTAATGTATTTTTTCTTTCTTTCTGATATATTCTTTACATGTTCAGTTGACTCTGAAAAGTCTTGTTGAAAAAGTTTTAAAGGTAGTAAACTTGACTTTTTTTTTTAATTGAGACTTCCGCCATCCGAAAGTCAACTTCAGTCTGATTAAAAATGACTCCTGAATGGCAGTTAACACCTCTTGATTTCAGTCCAGATGACTATCGTTAAAACTTTAATTACCATAGACCACTCCTGGACCAATGAGAGATTACACTGACACTTCAGTGTTCAACAAAAAAACATATCTAAAAAATGCAGACTTCTCAAAATACTGAAAAAAACAAACAAACAAACAAACAAATTGAATGGATCTCAAGACATTATGCTTTCACTGTAGGTCTCCAGCCTGGATAAATGCAGAGGGTTGTGTGTGGAAGTGCATCCAATGTAAAACAATTTACAAATCAACATGCAGGGCACAATAGTAAGGGTCAGAACTGAACAATTTGGGATAACTATCTAATTGCAGCCTTTCTGACAAGCATTACAATTGCAATTAGATTAGTGATTTGTGTTTGAAGAATTGAAATCTGTAAAAATTCACATTTTAAATGCGTCCAGGAGAATTAACAAAAGGACTGAGATATGTTTGTACAGGTCTCAACAACAGTGTTTGGTTTTTTACTTCAAAAATTGCAGTCCTATGCATATGATGCTTTTGGACAACGAAATGACACAGAATATTGAGAAATGTATAAGGTCAAAGAACACACACTCTTTCATATCCTGAAAAGAAACTGCAACAACACATTGAAATATATGTAATATATGAGGCTCCACAGAATAAAAATATAAAATAAAAACTGGGTCTATGCAAAGACATTACAATACATCACCACTCACTGAATATATTTTGCTGTTGAAATGAGATCCCAAATGCGCTGGCTGCTAATAAACCATCTTCAAGTGGCAGAAATATGATGCATGGTAACCCCTATGAACCTCATTAATAGAACACAAGCAAATCTATTTATTCAGACAGTCGAGGGAAAAATGATTGCTTCGGTTCTCACTCCCATTCCCTCTGTCCTATGGAATTTTAATACCGGAGTCACATTTTCTGATCAAGTCTTTTATTCCACGCTGTCAGATTTGTTATTGCTTGCTTCGGGACATGGCGTACTTTTGTTACATGTTATTATTTTGCTGTTTGGTAATGACAATTGTTGTGCATGTGTTAAAGTAATATGTTTGCATGTGCCTCTGTTGCAGGTTGTGCATTTCTCACTTACTGCGCTCGGGAGTCGGCCATCAAAGCCCAGAATGCTCTCCATGAACAGAAGACACTGCCAGGGGTAAGTACGGTCTGTCTTTTTGTCTGTCCACCACTTTCTCTTCTTTCCTACGTTTGACTCGCTCCATGAAGGTCTGCTACGCCATCTGCACACAACAACACACCAGCCAGCAGCACTCTACTTTGGGAAGCATTTCAGTCGGTCTCCCTGCTGTTTGAAAGCCCATTTTGAACTTTTCTATGTGTCTGTTGTGTGCTGTATCATACAATAAACACAAATAAATGCCAGCTTGAACTAAGCAGCAGACGATCAAGAAAGTTTAGCATCATTTTTGCTTTTGTGCAACTTCTGTGCCACATGTTCATGCTTCTCTTATGGCCTTTTATGGAAAGCAATACCTGAGCAGGGGTGGAAAGTAACAGTGCACAAAAGTAAAACTACTGCACTTCAGTAAATTTTTTTGCCCTCTGTACTGTGCTTAAAATGCATATGACAGGTTAGACTTCACATTTCGCTAAAATGTAGAAAACATGATAATATTTAAGATTTTATCAAACATGTTCCCCATTTTGATGACATTCATGATATTATGATGCTTATAAATTTGGGTTGGATATGAGCAACAGATGTGACATAAGTAGAGGTAACAGCTTCTAACAACTATATTGTAAACAAGGGTCAAATCCATATAAATTACACATGAATTATAATTTTGACAAATATAAAGATAACACCTGTATTTTGTTAAATTATTGTTGTGTCTGCTGCCTGTAGATTGTCTCAATCTGGATGGAATATTGCCTATTGCTGACCTCAGCTCTACCTACTTTTAAAGTGTGATATATTACTACAGAAATATATCACAATAATGTTACAATAACTCTAAAGCAGGAAAACCTCAATAAATCATTTTCTAGCTGCATAATTATGATGAAAAACATGAGCTGCAATAAACGAATAATAAAATAAAACACTTATTGTATCTATAATTAGTCATAGAAGTGACTTGTTTGGTCCTCAACTGCTCAAATCTGATCGTGCAACAGAAAATAACAAAACCTTTCTAGCTAGTGCAAAGTAATTGTACACACAATATATATTTAGCCCCAAACAATATAGCTATTATTTATTGAACTATGAGTTTATATAGTAATTATCGTGACAGGCCTATGTACAACTAAGTATTTCCCACAGGTGCTATTCCACCAAACAAAGTATAATATAATTAATAATAATTAGAACTTGCATGCCCTTTGAGTACATTTTACTGCAGGTACTTTTTACTTTACTTAACAAAATTTGAGAGCAGATACTTTCTTACTTTTTAACTGGACAGAAAAGTAAAGGGTTATGTTTTTTAACACGTTCATGATTATAGCTTGCCTAAGGGTTTTGTATTTGAATAAAAATGAATACTAGATAAAGAAATAAGAAGATCCACAAAGGTGAACACAAACCCTTATTATTCACTGATTCATAGATACTTGAAACATTATTTTATGAGGGTCCAAATAGACCACTCATTGCCTAAATGTCAAGAATATACCCACTTAGATCCATCATACAAGCACACAGGCCAAAGTTTTGCCTCAGATAAATATTAATATATACTGTGAACACAAAGTACAACACTTTTCCAGTCGCCGTGAAAAAAGGAAGTTTTGTTTATCCTGCAAATTAACCAAGCTCGGCGCCGCAGGGCTTATTCCTCTATTTTCCTTGGCATTTGAATAATAGAAGACGGGGAGATTAAAAGTCCCTGTGTAAAATGCCAGAGGATGTGTTCATGAATGTTCACTAAAACAGAGTATGTTGCAGCATTTTGTCGTCGCAGTCTCTCAGATCTCACATTCATTAAAAACATCCTCTTCTTTCACTCAGCAGGCGGTCGGGGACTTTAACCTTCCCTGGAGACTGGACTTCATGTTTAAATTAAGGCCAAGAGGGGACAGGCATAGATGCTAACAAGTATGGTGGTGCATGGCCAAACTGTCAAACCATCTGGTGCTTATAGTTATCCACATGAAGACGCATTAAACACTGCAAGCATGAAAATTAGCCATTCGCTTTTATAGGTTGCTTAATTATAGAAGTTATAAACCTTACCCAATGAATCATTTCCGACTGTGAGTGAATTTGACACTTGTTATGAAGTGGAGAGTTTTGCAGTACCTTTGGCTGTTTCGTTACCCCATGCTGCCTTGCCGCTCCCCAGCTACCTCACACGCTCCTGTCTTCTGTCCGTCCACAGCTTTCCGGAGACAGAGCGTGTCATAAAGATGTAACAGGCCGACAGTGATGGGTGTCAGGCTTCACAGATGAGCCTGTTCTATGGTTCTCCGCATCCTTATTTGTTTTAGAAGAACCATTCAAAACACAATACGCAGTGACAACCAAATGATCAGGATTTGACATCATTCATAAAAACGTAATGGTTTTGTATGGACGTGTTGTAGGTGTTGTCCTCACTCTGCCTAGTTTAGTTGTTTTTGTGAAGCAAGTTCTTTCTCCTCTGACTGATGGTAAGTAAATCTGCCAGTTGTTTGTTTGCTCTGTTCTACTTGGTATTCAGTTTGCCAGTGGCTCTGGTCCTATTACTGTTGATTTCAAACATTTTTATCAATATGTTATAAAACATTAACTCAAAATGTATTGATGTGTTGAATAATTCACACCTGCATCAGTTTCTTGCAAGGGCCTTTGACCAGTTAGACCACTTATATAGCTCCATATTATGAATTCAGGTCCAGTGTCCAGTGATGTATTTATTGTTGTGGGTAGCACTCCAGTTTCTTTAGTGGGGTCTTGCTCCATAACCATTGTTTTGTCACACTGATATGTGTTTTGATATTTAAAGAATCTTCTGAAGTTTTCATTTTGAATTAAAGCTTGTGTGTGCAATTAGAATGGCTGTCCTTATCTTGTTATATTCTCACATGTAAACCTAAACGTGTGACAAAAAGTAAACAATTTTTAGAGCAACATATAGCAGCTAGAACTAGAGAACGCGCACAACAGGACTCTGCTTAAATAGGAAAAGTTTACAAAAGACTGAGCAGGAGAAGCGTCTGCTGAAGCAGTTGGAGTTTAAATTCTTTTGAAACGCCAATTTATCTATAATCAATTTGTTTGTTATCCAATATCTGCCACAAAATGAGTTCTGTCAACAACAACTAAAATGGTGTGCTGCAATGATTCATTCAAGGTGTTTCGGAAATAAAATATTGCCACTAAAACTAATCAATGGAACATGGTAGGCCACAATTTTTCTATGTTGTTATTTTTGCAAACAAGTTCTTTAACAAGATCATGGATTTTTCTATTCCAGTTGCTGCTGCCTCTGGCTCTAAATATTAAGATAATAATACAACATTATTATTACTGTACGTCCACACAGTAGGCCGATGTCATGGCTGAGAGGATCGGCCAGTGTTCTTGGACATTATTATCCATGTCCCCTGTTAGTTACTAAGAGGAACAGTACGACCTAATGGAAGTGTACTGGACTGGAATATACAGTGTGATCCCTGCTGTGAAGTCTGATGGGAACCTCTGGGACACAAATGGCTGACATAGGTTTGGCTGAAGAAACACATACGCTCTGACAGTTTACCAGCGGAGTGTGTTACCTGGCTTTGTAACCGTGTGCATTTGTTTGTGAGAATGCAGTGTATGTCATTCATCACTGCATTTGCCAGGGATGGAAAGCTTTGTTTGAAGACGTGACATATTGCTGTGATCACACACTGGCCATGACATTTTTATATTTAGCGTAGACCCTGACCATGTAATGTGCTTATAGAACAGTAAAAGTGTGTTCTAGGACAAATATTAAAGTTGAGAGACTAGCAATGGGCAAAGGAAATATTGTTCCTTGGGGAGTGGACCCAGATCACAGACAGACAGAGAATTCAGGGTACGTTCACCTAGACCTGCTCTAGTCCAGGTCTTCTTCCAGTTTAGTTCTAATTTTGATGTAGTGTGTGTGCTAGTGTGAACTTATCCCACTCTCGAACCAATGACTGTACATCATATGTTATACCATTGCAAGGAAGAGCAATTTTTACTCCCTGCTACAACTAAACCCAGCTCAGTCATCCTAAAATCCTCCATCTTCCCTCTACCCACCCACTCCCTTAAGTCCTCTAAACTCCGTCCTCTCACTGCCACTCCTCAGCTCCAGCCAATCCAGAAATAATCATCGTCACTGCAGCACGCCTATCTGCTGTAGCAAGAAAAACATACCCCCACCCCTCCTTCTCTCCACGTCCTTTTGTCAGGATAGCCTTGTGTACAGCCATGATTGTCTTGGAGAGGCCTTGGTTGAAAATGTGTTTGCTGCATGCATTTACTCCCAGTATTAGCCAGTGTGACCTGTGGGGAGTGTGCGAGGCTGGCAGTGATTCAGGAGGCAGGTTTATGGAAATAGCAGGCGCATTAAAAAGCCAACGAGAACAGGGATAAGATTATGCCTCAGCTCACACATGTGGGCTACTGCAATGTCAACACTCAAAGTACATCCCCTCCCTCTCAATGCCTCCTCTCGCCTTCTTCCTACAGCCTAGTCTCCTTCACTCTCCCTCTTACACTTTGACCTTTGCACTTATCCTGCTGTGTTGCCATAGAGACATGTTTGTTTATGAGAGTGCTGTGTGTACGGGCTCATCTTATAGTAACAGGATTTGTGGAGCGGGCATGGCTGTGGAGGGCCGACCTTGTGCTATAAGAATGAGTCTGTTCCTGGCATACTACAGCCTATAAACATTACACGGACATACAACTACTTATGTATGTTATCCAACTGTTTAACAGCCCCAGTCCAGCCTATTCATCCTCTAGCCTTGCAGCGGCTAAAGCTGAATAATTCACGTTGTGAGGGTTGGAGTCATGTGAGTGTACTGTGTGATTGGATGCTCTGTGTGGGCTGCTATGGGCAGCAGCAAAGAGTTCGGCCAGCATGGAGCCAACCGGTGCTTGAAGGTTTTGGAGGCTTTGATGCTTAGAGGTGGCATATCACATAGCCTTAGCCTAAAAGCCTAAAGGCTAGGCTTGACTGTAAATTTTTGTGTACACAACATGTCTGTGAAACAGTACTGCGAGAAACAAGCTAGTCTTGCTGTAGCTGTTTTTGTAAAACACAAATGTGTTTTAGCATTTCAAACATACAATTGGAATGTTCATGACTTTTCTGTGTTCTTGTGAATCATACAGCTGGTCTTCTACACATTAGCAGTAGAAGCAAACAGCTGATGTGTGAAAAGGTCACAAACTAAAATGCATGTTTACTGTGACTGTTCTTGTTCAGTGTGGGTTACACAGTCAGTTGATGCACAGCCATGTGTTTCTATTATTCATATGTATGGATGCTTACAGGTGTGAGGCCCACCGCTGTGGCGTGAGGCAGTCTCAAGGGAGCAAATCCTGAACAATGTGCTTTTACTCAGTGCACTGAGACTCACAAACACATACTTTGTATTACTGGCCCTTTAACCTCAGTATTGTTCCCACAAGAAGCATTAGCCACATATTTAGGGAAGCTTTTTCTCTCATGGGACTGGCCTCTGTGCTTTTTCAGAAGATACTAAATAATCTGTTTTCTCCATAGAGTATGATGCTAAAGCCACTGCACAAGCTACATTTCATTGTTCAAACCCTTGTGTGTGGTAGTTCATATCCAGCTGTTGAATATCCAATACACTCCAAGTGACTTAAACGACACACTAACGATGTGCATGATGTTTTCTCTCCAAGTTTATGCAATAATTTATGCAATATAGTATGTTTTAATTTATATATTTATAAGTGTAACCCACTTCTAGTTATGTGCATATTACAAAGATCTGGGTTATAAGAGCTGTGTTTGCGTCGACCTGGAACCCTGGAAGTTGGTTAAAGCTCCTCTTTTTTTACTGTTTCTCCCTGTCTACTTAAACTGCAGCACACAGTGTGTCAGTGAATACAAACAAGTAGATAAATCATAAATATTTGAAAACATCCAGTTATTTGTGCCTTGGGACACTAAGCCGTTGGGGGCAGTCTGTGGAACTTGTGAGGAAGTGACAGAATAGTTAAAATGAGATGAAAATAAACGTGGTCAGAGGGTCATGCAAGTCATACCTTGAGAGTTAAAACGACCTAGTTTGTGTGCTGTGCCTGTGGCCATCTCAAATGGCACAGTTGTGTTGGAGCCAGAGGGAACTCATTTGTAAGGCAGATTCAGCCACGCTTTGGTGTAATGTCCAGAGAGAGTAGGGGGCTGCACAGCATGACAGCCAGCATTTGTCAGCAAAAAGCAGGTCTAATGAAATACAGTGCACATGGCTTGAGGGCAAGGAGAGGAGTGTGAGTGACAGGAGGCACCAGTGAAAACAGCCCATGGCAGCCCTCCATCATGGCTGCCAAGGCATCAGTCAGACAGACCTTGGTTTTAAACCCCCCTCTCGCTTTGTGAGAAGAAGGTGCCAGCGTGAGGCCCAGGCTGGAGGAGAGGGACAGTGTGAGGCCCTCCCTGGGGTAATGACATGAAGACAAGTGTACAGGGAGAGCTTGTGATGGGCCTGCTCATGTGGAAGTGGGGATTTGCATTGCAGAGGAGGGCTGTCAGCAGGGCCTCTCTGGGAGCCAGTGTCAGGGCGATCTGCGCCTCTGCTGAAGGCTTCAGCCTGTTTACCCCTGCACACTGTACAAGCTGAGCTAGCACCCTCCACATCATCTGCTGTGAGAGCCTTTTTAACAGACATTTTAGGAACCTCTGTTTTGTCCATCATCATAAACCCTTTCACCTAAGAAAAAACACACTCAAAATAGCAAGGTATATAAATTATACAGCTGTGTGCCAACAGCTGTGGTCTCTAAACTATTTCAGTGCAATAAGAGGTAGCATTTTAATAATTCAGAGTAAAACAGTATACCAAATGTCTTCCAGGCAGCAAGCTCACATTCAGGTGGAACACAAAATTTGTCCTCTCCCTCCACAATCTCTAAACCAACAGACATTGATGTATCTGAGGGCTGTGATGGACGGTTGGGGAGCGTACATGGCTGCGATGTTTCTCTTTGCTTTGCTATGTGTCACCATGAGGGACGGTTCTCAGAGTGGCCACTTTAATGTGAATGTGTGGTGCTACACAAATGTGACACACACTTACATGCCCTATGTGTTTGTGACACAATTTAGAGTGACTGCTGATTTGCTTAACCATTGAGGAGCCTTTGTGTGTTCACGGCCAGTTTGTGGGATGGAGATCTGCGATGATCTCAAAACATATACATACACATATGCAGATGTAGTGAAAGGCAAGACTGAATAGAGTTAAGTTATAATGCAAACAAAACAAAAAAGTAAAAATAACTATATTTAAGTCAGTGAATTTTGGAGATACAAAATGAGATGACAAAAGAGTTGAGGGCTGCAGCATGGTCAGAACTCAAGGCTTTAACCTGTGTGAATCAAGAGCAGAGCACAGCTGTGCACCTCTGAGTCTGAAGATGAAGTCCGTGGGCCTCCCAGAGGCAATCATTAGGTTGACATTGTGGAGCATTCGAGCACCGTGCACTCCTTTAGTGCTTTAGATATTCATATTCAATTTCTACACCTGGAAAAGGAAGAACTCAGATGGGTATAAGAACTGTTCATCAGCATGATTTTATGATAAATACAATTCCAGGGGTGCACGGTGGCAGAGCGGCTAGAGCTTCTGCCTCTCAACAAGGAGATCGGGGTTCGAATCCCAGACCACCCAACATCGTGGTCTCGAATTCTGAACCACCCCAACATCACACGATCTCTCTGGGTGGAGTCTGCATGTCCTCCCCGTGTTACCGTGGGTTCTCTCCGGGTTCTCCGGCTTCCTCCCACCGTCCAAAGACATGACTGTGTAGGTTAATTGATAACTCTAAATTGTCCCTAGTGTATGAATGTGAGAGTGAATGGTTGTCTGTCCTTGTCTCCGTCTCTGTGTCAGCCCTGCGATGAGTGGCCACTGTCCAGGGTGTACCCCGCCTAAGGCCCAAAGTCACTGGGATAGGCTCCAGTCACCCGCGACCCCTAACGGGAATAAGCGGTAGAAAATGAATGAATGAACAATTCCAGTGTTGCTTGTTCAGAGTAGTCGGCACTGTTTTTCTTTTTTAGTTTGCATTGACAAATTACACATATAGTTAGTGACAAAAGGGTACTCTTTAAGCTTGGCTGAAACTTGTCATCATCCATATTAGAGGACAGGTAAGTCATTTTTAATGCTTGAAGCTTGACATACATGCAAAGAAATGTGTTGAGGCATTAGTGACGGCTCATTTGGCTGTTGGTCAGAGATAAAACA
The DNA here is from genome assembly GCA_019453435.1 of Rhinogobius similis. NCBI lineage: Eukaryota > Metazoa > Chordata > Actinopteri > Gobiiformes > Gobiidae > Rhinogobius > Rhinogobius similis. The sequence continues at coordinate 14,850,664 of CM033623.1, read as the reverse complement.
ACACATTTATTTACAGGGCTGATTTCACCTGTTTTTATGAATTCATTATTTATGAATCTATCAATCTGCATGAAAGTGGCTCAGCACATTGAGTTTGACTGCCCGCTCTCTAGACTTTTCCCAGCTGCCAGCTTCTATGCATGTGTCTGCCTATCTGCTCTTATAATACCTCCCCTTTGTCCATCAAAATGTGTCTGCTTTGCAAACTCTCTCCTTTTCCCCACTTTTCAGCCTCTCATTTTTTTCTGTCATGCATCTTTGTCATCTCACTAGTTCCTCGATTCTTTGATCTTTTATTCAGTCTCTAAAACATTTTGAATTATGATGATGACTTGCAAATTTATCTGAGATTAATTTGATGGGTTCAGCTTGCACCACTTCCCTGTGGGGGTGCTTTTTACTGCAGTGTTGTTAATATATTCCTAAAAGACTCCACTCCAGTGCCAGGCTGGATGAAGACAGATCATATAAGATTTTAATGTCCTGTTCAACAACTTTTTGTGTCTCTCCACTCTTATGCTAAATCAGGACACATACACTCCTGAGGGATTCCATGATTTTTATGAATTAATTTACTACTAACCCAACAAGTATGTAACACTGATGCTACAACTTATTAACTAAATATTGTGCTTGCAGGATACAACAGGTGGGCTGCACAACAGAGATAATCTCAAACTCTGTAGGCAGCAAACACCATTTTGTTAATATGGTACAAAAAGAGAATAATGGACGAGTGACAAATTATGAGAGCTAAGGTCAGTAGTATTTGGTTAAAGAGCTTATGACAGGTTCTCATGTGTTACTTAGTTTTAGTGTGAGAGCACTTTTGGTAAATATGTGTCATAGTTTTACACTAGTCAGGTGGTTAGTGAAGAAAAATGGAAAAATTAAAGTTGAATATTACGAAGTAGTGCTGAATTTCTTTATCCATGTCATAAATAAGCGACATTAAAATGCAGGGACAATTTACACACAGACAACATCATTTTTTTGACAATCATTTAACAAATCATAACTATTGTGTAATTTGTATGGATCCCAGGCATCAGACGCTACAGTTGGAAAAGCTTTAGCTGAACAAAATTCATAGTGCGTCAACCAATCAGGAGCTTCCTCCAGCGTAGCAGTCATTTCTCTAAATCACAGTCATTACACAAGGCTGCAAGGTGCAGATTTGTGTCGAGTTCAAACATATATAGTGCAACATTTCATGTTTAACTGGCAACATGTGATGCATGAGGAGGCGATCAAAGTGCTACTGAGAGACTGGTATGTGTGTGTATGTGTGTGTGACTACAACTGGTAGTCAAAGTCACCAGGCTGCTTAACATGATGCTTTTCCCTGTTGTCCTTTAAACTGCTCAATAAAATAATGCCAAGAGTTTTCTCCGATCCTTTGTCGTCACCAGCATGTTTGCGGCCCATATTCTTGAGGATTTGTGATAGTGGCTTTCACAATAGTGATAGTGGCCTGGCAGCAGCTTGCACAAATGGCACAAAGGAGAGAAGGTTATCTGAGGATCAGTACATAGAAGAAAATAAGAAATTACAAATATCAAAGAATGTCAGGCTATGCCCTATCAAAGCATAGATCAATGGGCTATAATTCTAGTCTTTCTGTCTGGGTCCAGTGAAGTGAAGGGTGTTCGGTAAACCAAGGAGGAGGTAATTAAAATGCACTGGTTTGTTGTTACAAAATCAAAGAACATAGACATTGTCACCAAATTTGGCCTCTGTCTGATTAGCAAAGATGCACAAACATCTAGTCAGTAAGGTATAAAGGAATAAGAAAATTTATTTTCATTTCTTGTGATTTTGGGCAGCACACAAAGCTTGTAAGACAAATCCCTTCTAATAGGAGACCTCCAGAACTGGAGCGAAGCTTGGTCGATACAAAGAGGCAATAAGAGCTTTGAAGATGGCCTATCTCTCTTCTCTGAATGAAAAGGGCCGCAGAAAGGCCCACAGGGACATGCTGGGATAAGTTTCTATTAACACTATCTACATACCACCTAAGATGTCCTAGTGTTTGGTGGGACACTGTTCATAGGCTCACATTTCCATTCCTGGTGCACCCAGGCACGACTTTTTTCAGTTGTAAAACAAGTCTAACATTTTGCCAAAATATATAGAAAAAATATTCAGAACTTACCTTACTATGTCACTTTTGGTGACATTGGCTTTGGCTTGTTGGTTAGTGATTTTGGGTTATGAAGTACTGAATTGGTTTAATCTATCTTAATGTTACAGGCCAGTCCCATATACCCATGCTTTCAAGCACAGAACACAGAACCTGGATTCACACAGTAAACATCTATTCACACAGTGTTAATTCTGCAAGAGAGGAAGTATCAAATATATTATTTTAGTTTCTTCTCTGTGGGGTAAAAAAACAAAAAAACAAAACTGCAGTTCTAGTTTCATCAGCATCTGTTTGTGTATTCTGAAAAATGGAAGCATAACTGTGGGTTTAACCTTGAAGCCCTCTGGCTATCTAATTAAAAAGCACCAGGTCAGAGTAAGTGATGTAGTAACTATATAACCTCAAATAGCACACTATGTTAAATCTTACTGTTTGAGCGGCATAGGCTGGGGAAGAAGGTAGCTCTATTCTCTTGCGAAAATTTCGGAAATGGCTTCCCTCCCTTGAGCCAAAATGGGCTCTAATCCATTGCAGCTTTCCTTTGATGTAGACTATAAATATGAATGGGTTGCGGGCCATAATTTTATAGGACTCTCTTTGTGAATGTTTATAGATAGTAACAGCAACATACAGGGAATACTGAATGTAGTTGTAGGAACATATTCATAGTTTTGAATGAGAAATTTGGCTTAACAATCAAAGATACCATTAAATTAATATACCATGCAAAACAAAACTATTAGCCATGTAAAAGGACTCAAACACATGATTAAAGCAATGCCAGTGTTAATATTGCAGAGTTGAGTAAAAGCGAAGTAGTGCATCTGGAGTCTTCAGCAGCCCACATGCTCCCACGTCAGGCCCATATATTTAGCATTGGGGAAAAGCTTTTCTTCTCAGTGCGCGGCAGTGCGAGAGGTGCACGCTTCTGAAATGTTTGTCTTTGTTCTCCTGGCAGAGTTTGCAGCGTGTGGGTGTTCACAGTTATAGGAGCACCACGGGAACGCATTTCAACAGATGGAGGTTTTAACTGCTGTGTTGCCTTTCAAAATCAGCGCTATATTCTTTGGTAGCCTGCTATTTTAATTTGTTTGTTTGCTTGTTTGGTTGTGTGTATTGCCTCTGAGCAGGTTAATCACACAGTGTGCAGATGGCAGTGAAAATGCATTATGTTGCTGCATCTATAGGTTTTGCCAACACTCATCTCTCAGTTCTGTTATAACATGTAAAGATTATTGCAGTATAGATCAGGGACAGTATTTTAACAGCGCTATGCCTCTGGAGCTGTCCATGGTGCTGAAATATGGTCCCTTCTCAGTGATGTCTTGCTAGAATTAAAAGACTGTAGGACCAGTGGGAACTGCATTTCACAGCTTGTGACCTGAATGAAATGTTTGTGCTGCTTGCACCTAGTATTTCCTGTGGAAAAATGCACATTATAGAAAATATTTTTTGCAAGGCAAAACAATTCTTACACCTCTGGGTACAGCTGCAGCATGTTATGACACTCATCTAGTAGTGAGCCCTTCATCTTTTGTCTCAAACACATTTCATCTTTGCGTTGACAACTTCAGAAACAGTAATTGCTTTTCTGACCTGTAATTTTAGCCCAGCCTTTGTAAGAAAACAAAATGCACCTTTGATTTATGTCTTATGTCATGCAGCAAACTCCTCACATTACCTGAACCCACGTGGGCCTTGCTAAAATGCTTTGTTTCTCCTTTTCCCCATATACTGGTACCTCAACCTCTCATATTCTAGCTTTTTTCTATTATTTGTATAGTTACTGCTGTGATGTGTGTACATTACGTTGTGAATAGAAAAACATATATACAGAGCATGTTAACAAACAGTTCAAGGATAGTTGCATATAATGTGGCATAATGTGTATTTCTTCATATTATTCTGGTCTCTCTGACTTTCTAAACCCCTTTTTTCTGTTACATTTCCATTCTGGTGTCTTGGAGCCATTTTTCTTTTCACTCAGTGGTGGTGGCACTTCTCCTGGGACCATGGGTGCTAGAGTGCCGCGGGCACCCCCCGAGCCATGACGTAGCCTACAAACAGTCGGTCTATAGCCAGACAGGGCTCTTTATATTAGTCCTGCTCTCTCCTAATATCAGGACATGTGTCAATGGGCAGCACATACAGGCTAAGGTTCTGGAGAAAGCCATGCTGCCTTTATTATATGCTAAATATAGTTAGCAAACAGATTTTCACTTAGCATCAGTGGCTAACCTAATCAACTGACACTAATGTGTTAAATCTGTAAGTCAAAACTTAGAAAGCTCTATGAATGTGGTAAAATAGGCATTTTCATTGTGTTGTGTTGAAATTCCAACTCTGGGGAGAAGAGCAGAGAGGCCTGAGCCTCACTCAACCAGCTCCTGTCTGTGTGTTTTCAATAAGCTCTCCCTTTCACAGCTGTGGAAGTGTACAGCATACATTACCAGGCTGATAAAAAGATGAAAACGGCTTTAGTTTTTCAATAAAGTGAGATTATTAAAATGATGGAAGTAAAAAGCTTTTTATCTCCTCCACCTTCCTGTTTAGAGCTCTTTCCGAAGTCAAAGAACAGCACAGAGGCAGCAGGAATGCCTCCTGACAAGAATGAGTCCAGACACACAGGCTAATTTATTAATGCACTTTCCTAACCTATTCTCCATCAGACAGCCTGTGCATAATTTTAACAGCGTCTCATTAAGAGCTACATCTGCATAAGTAGAACAGACAGAAAAATGGATAGAATGCACTCATTGGATTTATGAAACTGAACAAGATAGCAATTTATTTTTTCAATTATATTCATGATTTTTTTTTTTTAATCTCACCAAGTTTGTGTGTTTAATTCTGGTCTTTCTTTTCCATTTCCCCCCTTTTTTAAACACCTCAGACAAGCCAAACCAGCACTGTGATATAGGCATGCTCTTGTATTCTTAAAATAGTGTTCAATAACTGTCCTGTGCACTAAACTGGGCCATTTTGTTATTCAGACATACCTTATGTAGCTCTACTAATGCGAGGCTGCGCAGTGTTGTGGAGGATGCCATCTCTCTCATGACCCAGAGAGAGACAAACAGCACTCACTGTGGTCATTTTTTACTCCCTTTGATATACCTGCTCAGTCGCCTTGAGAAGAAAGAGCAGATTGTTTGTTTTTGCTGAGGCCTCTTTCATTTCACACCGCCAAAAGACACCATTAATATTGTCTTGCCATACATCTTAGACACTGATAATGCAGGCATTGCTTGGAGATGAAAAGAAATAGTGCATTACTGTCACCACAGCACATGACACATGAAGCTCCCTCCAGATGCCTGCTTTGAATTCTCCTTGAAACACAACAGCAGCAGCAGAAACAAGACAAGAGATGGTTAATAAGACATTGAGGGGGGCAATGAGTGAAGGAAGTAGGCTTCATTCAAGCTGGCTCTAAAGCAGCCCCAATAGTCTAATATCATACTCATAAATATTGAAACTGAGACTTGAATAATTTAAAACAGAAATTTTGGAACTAAAAAGCACCCAGTCACCTACAGGCTGCAGCATGGAACAGAGAGGTATAGTTAACTCAAATTATCTTTTGTAGTTCATCATGTTTACTATATGTTGATTGAAATTTTATCATTCGACCCATCCACATAAAAAGTGTCACTGTCTATTGTATCATTATGACATTAAAATAAATAAAGGACAATGGTATAGCCTTTTTTGACCTTTTTTTTATCTAATATTTGTAGAATACAAGTTGTACATAATGATTATGGAAGGGTTGGTTTGTGACAGCTGCGTGTGTCTCTTTAGTCATGTGACCTCCTGCAGGCTCCTGCGGGATTGTGGGAAATGTATTGAGAAAGCTTGAAGGAAAATATCAGACAGAAACTTCAGAAAAACCTCAAAAACCCATGTGTTTGTCAGTCTGACCTGGATTTACTCAAAACAGCACTTAGTCTTTGCATACAGACTATCACTATGCTGCATAGTGCATTTGGAGATATAAAGAGAAGATCTGACAACGTTAAATGGGTGTTCTGCTCTTCAGATGTTACGCTGCTCTTCCTTCTTTCACATCTGCTGAAACAAGCTTGTTATGGCCAGACCTTATTAAGAGTCGGAGAAACTCACTACTTGAAGACTTTTGCAGCTTGAGGCACAGGCCTGGGCTACTTGAATATAAAGTGGGAAAAGTCACCGGTGAGCGTCCACCCACACACGTCCTGCAGCCTCCAGTCCTGATAGAAACCTGGACTCAAAGTATAACACAAAGAGCTCAGCCTAGAAATGTTTCCAATTTCACTTTTTACTGGTTGCTAACGCCCACAGCCTCCCTGCCCCCTCTGCTGCTGTTGCCTCAGTGGCAAACCAAGGTTTATTTCCCTTGTGGAAATATTGGGCTGTCAGTCAGATCAATTGCCAGTGTCCAGGGCACTTCATGGTTCCTCTAATTATAATCCGGTGCAGCTGGCGTGGGCCCACGTAGCTGTGGGGCAGCCATTGTAATAGAGGCATCACTGGGCTATAGATGGATAGAGCGCGGCATAGAGGAGCGGCTTTACTCCAGCAGTCAGAGCAGGGCCAGGCTGTCTTATCTGGCTCCTCCATGCTGCACGCTCTGTGCTGGGGGAGTGCATTACCAATTCTCTCCCCTTCCCCTCCTCTGCCCGCTGCTACTGCTCCTCACATCCTTATGAGATGTCTAGGCACTTTGCCATGTTCACATGTAGACGCACAAGTGGCTTCTTTTAGCAGACTGCACCAATTGGAACAAATGAAGGTTCAAGTTTCTGTGCCATGCATTTGAATTGTTTGTCTGCTGCTTTTAATTTTAGAATATAAATTGTGAAGCAGGTTATAAAAGTTGACATTTAAGTGTCTGTGTAAAATATAGCTAGATGTTTTTGCCCCCCAGCAATTTTCTCTCTGCAGAACGTGTGAATACTATGTAAAAAAGGCTCCAAGCCGCCCCTTCTCCCATGGCATTGTGCGATTCCTATCTCCACATGCTGAAAGGTGTGAGAGAGGCTGGGGAAAGATGGAAAGAAAAGAAATGAAATGGAGGTGGTGTGACACGAACAGAGCAAAAACGAGGATGAACAGGAGCGAATGAAAATGAGCGCAGACAGCAAATGGGTGGAGGCGGAGCGAGGGGGAGCAGGGCTAAGAGAAGCGTTGAAGAGTGAAAGAAAGAGACAATCACTGTACAAAAAGACAGAGAAATGAGGCCGAGTACAAAGGAAGTACAGGTGGGGAAAATGGGGTGATGATGAGAAGCGGCGACTATGAGAGAGAAGTCTATATGAACCAAAAAACAACTGAAAACAGACAAGGCAAGCAGCGTCATCTGAAATGCACAAGCTAAGTGAGTTATATAACACAGACTGCTGGGCTATTGCTGGCACCAGAAGGAGGATGGGGACAGTGAGGCGGGACAGACCGACAGGAAGTACACAGAAACACTGTCATGACGGCTTAAACAAATACAAGTGTGTGCATTCGCCTGGCAGGAGAGCAAATAATTGTTAAGAAAATGAAACTGGAACACATTAGGGCGTGCAAAGTTTTGGAAATTGTGACTACTTTGGAGCCATAATAGCTACTTTGTTATGAGGAGAGTATGCATATACCTCTCCCTTGTGTACCATAATGTAATGGCTAGATTAATTTGTTATACAATATAATCCTAATTAAATTTTATCTCCGGTTAATTACACCTAAAAACGGAGAGTGGGCGGTGAGTCCTGTGGTGTTGACAGTTATGATATCCTTTCATAATGCCATCATCATTAGAGGTTGTTGGGGAAAAAATGACTTCAGTGAATATTTTGTACTTAACTGAATGAAATATCCAAATCTGATGCGTATGTGCCATGTATGAGCCTGTTTTCAATATGTACTTCTGTGGAGGGATATGTGTAAGTGGGCATTTTGGCTCTGAACCTCAATGCGCTTTTGGTGGTGGGAGGGAGGCAGGAGGGTATTTAAGCTGCATGGCCTGGCAAAGTAAATAGACCATGAAAGGGAAAAATAACAAAATCTGCCCCTCTCCACACACCCCCTTCCCAAATCCCACTGGATCACAGGCTGTATTTTTGAGCCTGCTCTAGTCCTTTGTGTTTCAAACTGCTGGCTTTCTATGCCACTCCTGATCATTCAGTCAATTAAAAATTTGAGTTTTTTTAAATTATATTTTACTTGTGTGTGAAGTTCAGCAAGTTTGCCATAGTCCTCTCACTCACTTTCTCTAACTTGTTGACCATTGTCTCAGAAATTACCCAAGTTGCCGCTCACTCGTCACCGGGCCAGGAATGACAAAATTGCATGGCAACAAAAGGCAGGCTGATGTGCCGTGACCATGCCGCCCTGTCAGTTTCCCCCTCTCAACCTGCCACTGTGCCGAGATTGGAAATGCTTGCGCCTGTGCGTGTGTGTGTCTGTGTGTGTGTGTGTGTCTGTGTGTGTCGCCAAGTTTCTATTCATGACTGTCCAAATATGAGTGCCAGAAATACCCCCTTTCTTCAGATGTCCATCCATTTGGACAGGTAAAAAAGAAGAAGGAATTTAAAACAAACAACCATGGAGGAAAGACTCTGCCCCCCCATGGTTGTTTATTGGAGGAAATGGCCACTTTATTAGGTACAGTCTTTTATGGCATTTATCTGTAAAGCTCAATGATAACTTCTGACTGTTCTAATGTCACAAGTCGGTCATTCTTTTCATTAATTTGTCTGTTGTGGGTTCGTCCTTGTGCTTATCTCCGTCAGGGATGTTATCTCTCTGTCTGGAATGTGCCGTTGTACGAGATGAAACAAATCTATCTTATATCACCTGCTTGTCTGCATGTAGTTACAGTAGGTTTGATGGCATTCTGTGGAACATTCCATACAAAACTCTTAACATCTTCATGAAGACAAGTTGTTTGAGGACCCCCCACCAGAAAAGGTACATAAAAAGTAATATGTCGAACAGAAGCAAAACCCTGAGAGCATTTAAGTGATGAGATACACAAAAGTGCTGATGTTAAAACTAGGCATCGTAATTGGAATTCTTTGTTAATTTTTGATGACTTTTTGCAGGATCAGGAACCACTAAACCTTTCACCAAGTAAAAAGAAAGTGAGTAACATTTCCGCCAGTGAAATATAGTTTGTTGATGCCAGAGGTGAACATAAACTAAGCTATAACAATTTATTACAACTAAGATTTGCTGCAGACCACATCAAGGTCTATTAATAGTAAGTTTGGTGGTATGCTTATAAAATGTCAACTGCATTTATATGAAGTATAGAGTGTAGAGATGTGTGTGTCAGGGAGATGCCTATAGAAGTGTGAACCATTGTTTCTCCCAGTGTGAGCAGTGTATAATCACTCAGCCTTCCTGCAGTAATGACACCATCTGGGCCCAGGGAAGATGGCAGCTTCTTTCCAGCTGAAAAATGCTTCACACAGACCCAGGACAATTAGAGCATCATCTGTATATGCACAACATTGGGAATCAGAATCTCAGGACATATAACTACTTTGGGATTTGGTCCAACACTGTGCCAATCTGATAACCTAATGTAGAAATATTCTATATATACTATATATAAATGTTCTCTCATCAACTTACTCAGAGTGTTATTGTGATACGTTTTGAGTTTGAGTCATCTTTTATTGTCCTGACTTATTGTTTATTGTGAAAACTTGAGTGCTTTGAAAATTTCAGTTTACACCTACCAGCCATCTCTGTCCACATCTCTGTACTCACTTGCAGTTATTCAATACATTCGGACAGTGAGTCACACATGTTGGGTTAAAAATATCCTATAAACCATTTTTAAGTCATTTAAAATCAACATTGCAATTTGCAATGAACAAAATGTTAGATAATGATCTATCTTCTACCAGTCTACTTCTACCTGTGATTGGACTATGGACAATGGACTAGAAAGGTGCGGTGCAAAAATACCAAACACAAAGATTGTTCTCTTATTACTGAGCCACAACAGTTAGTGCAGGCTACTTGTTCTAACCTTTAAAGCAAGTGTAGCTCCCTTAATCCACTTTATAACTAACTAAACAGTCCAGATTTGCTCTCTATAATACGTTTTATTTTAGAAGCTCCCTTGGTGTATTTGCAAAGTTGACAAAGAACATGTGTTGCCATAGCAGCACAGTTCTATTGATGCCACTGCCCCCATCTGCGCTGAGCTTAGCCTTCACTTTAACTTCACATTTAGCGCTCTCCATCAGCAGCCTGTCCTCTCACGGGCTGTCTGTGTTTTGGATGGTGTCTGAGCCTTGTATAGTGCTATGCCAACCTTCACCTGCTTTTAGCTCTTCTGTTCCGCCAGCACTTTCCTCATCCACAAACACACTGATTCACATTGGGAATCCTAACCCCTGGCTACAACTTGGTAAATATATGAAGCAACTGCATAGAATGATTGCATTATATAACGTTCTTAAATTTAAATGAACTGCGGGCTATGAAGAAAAATGTACTTTCAATTATTTTCGCATCATAGCAATGCAATTGAATCATCTATCATTTGCCCAAGAATACGTTTTGCCAATCTACTGTGAAGTTTAATAGTAGATGTTGTAGGCATTTGTCAGCCAACCTTCCATCAGTCTGCTCCAGAGTGGCTACACGTATATAGATAAAACAGTGTGCCACATATGAATGACTGAAAAGTAAATGAACAATGCACAAACATAAAACATAAATTCATATTTTTAGCTTTTCTATTGCACCGAAAAGGTCAAAAACTGAGTTTATTGAAACAGGTAGCTCAGACCTCCTACACCAGGGCCTAGTAGTAAGCTATGCGTGTATCGCACGTGTTGTGTGGGCGCTTCAGTATATGCAGCTCTGAACACATCACATTATAAACACTAATGGATAGGTAGAAGTATCAATAAGTGCCATCAAAAGTTTGTCTTTTTGTTACAAAGTGCTGAAGTAATATGAGATGCTGGCAACTTTTCGAAAAAGAGGAACACGGAGAAAGAGATATTTTGAGGTTTTGGCAGGGACCAGATAATTGACTTTGAAATGTCACAGCAAAATGTGATTAAAATTTAGGAACACCCTGAGTCAGCTCATTTACATCAAAGAAACAGGGAGATATATGGAGATTAATATTCATATCTTCGTGATGGGACATCTGCTATGAAATGCTACCCAACCTGGTGGATCTGCACCTAAACTAGAAGTCTATACTTTTACTCACTAACTCCAAAGGCCGCAGTTGCATGTCTTTTTTCATATGAATCTTTTCTTTCCCCTTTTCTCTGCCTCTGAGCCTTTTCTTCCACCTGTGTGAGGCCCACTCCTCTAATAGCCTGTCTGCTGCCTGCACTCCAGCCGCACTCTGTGGCTGCCTTCACAGTATGACAGCCCACTAATGAAAGCAAGATAAGCATGCCAAGCAAACTGTTCATTTCAAATTAGGAAAAAAAATCCTCGCATATAAAAAATACAAGCTCCACACCCTTATCTTTGCTGTATTTCTCTCTAACGCTGCCTGTCCCTTCCTAGCCACAGCAAATTTGATTGGGTCCGGATAGGGAGAGAGAATGGCAGCAGATAAGACGCCCCGAAAGTGTCGCCAAACGAGGCCTCGATGCAGCTTGGGATAAGAGCCGGGACACAATTACGCCAACAGAAATTTTATATGAAATCCCAAAACTCTCTGTAACCCTTGGCCTGTGCGTGTCTACTGCTAACTTTGAGGGACATACAATTCTTTTTCAGCCTAAATATGGCTGTAATCCACTTTCTTACGTACAATTGAGTGATTTTGGTCACCACTTTTATCAACGCCCGGTATAGTTACAGCTGCACTCACAATACTCAGTCAATCCACATAGTGTGTAAGAATGTTTAAAAGTTTGTTAAGAAGGGCATCCTGCTCAAAAAGCTGCCAATTCCACAACCCAGAAAATAACAATTAAGGCTGCGGTACCTGAATTTTCAGACTGTGAAAGGAGGTATTTATATCTGTTTAACTTGTTCTTACAACTCTCAAAATCCTTTGGCACATCGCTAGTTTGCATGGATATTTTTGGCCACTAGCACAGCTTTAGAACATCTTTTTTCAGACAGAAAAGTGAAGCAGGGTGGACCACCAAAAGACAGCCAACCAGCATCCTAAGGCGTCATATAGTGACAGCTTTTACAAGTTTGCAACAGGTAAAATCTGTTCTAATTAGATGAAGACAGTGTGTAGCAGTATGATTTTTGTCACAAGGTTCTGATTTTACTTTACATGCTTTTACACTAGAAAAAAAGTTCAGTAATGCAACATTAAGAGAGCAAAAGATAATGTCATGCACTATGCTGGCAAGTTCTACCAAATGAATCATCAATATAATCTTGCATTGGTTCAGGTCATTCCTTCCCTGAGTTTTTCACCCTTTTACCTGTTAGATAAAAATAAAAAGCATAAAATACAGCTTTTATAACATATGGAGCACGTCCATGCTCTCTTTTGTATTTCTTCAAAAGCTCAAAATGCTATACAAGATTCCCCATCTGCTTCTTAGTCACAGCCCTTTCAAAAGGCCGTTACCAGGGCTCGAACATTTTCTGCTAATGACAGAAGGACATTTCTCCTTTCTCAGAGCTCTGTCAAGGAAAATGGACTCTAATTATAATAATGGTGACTTGCTCTGACTGTCAATATAAAGGCCCCGCTATTATCCAAAACATGGCACTATCAATGTCACTAACAAATCACTTTTATTTTGTTTGTTTGCATAATAGCGGCCATTTTCCCTCAAGGCTGTCACAGGGTAGACTCTACAAAACCCAGATTTTTAGATTTCTGTTTGATACAGTAAGAATGCAAATTAAAAGTTATTTTTTCAAATCAAACAAAGCAGCGTTGTTTTTGTAATTTTCCAGATGCCAGTGTTATTCCTAATGGGCTAATGGTTTTGGTGCTGTGAAATTCTTGGCAGATTTGAAAGATTTGGGGGAGTTAGCGGGGCTATTGATCAACAATCCAGTATTTTTCTGCTTCCTGCCTTCCAGCTGTGAGTACCAGGACTACACCACTACATTGTTAGGGGGCTGGGTCACCGCCTGCAGAGTGCTCCATTGTGCGCCTTGTGCTTAACAGACAGAGGGGTGAGCGAGAGGTCCGGTGTCTTTTGTGGAACCATTGCAAAACAGCGTCAGAGATAGAGAAATAGCATGATGACTGTATAATTACTCGTGAATGCAGGCCCTCCCCCCCTAGCTTTTCCCCCTATTCATCCCTTTCTCCCTCCAATGTCTCTTTTTTTCCGGTAGAGTGTCTGCTAATTAAGCGCTTCCATTAGGCAGCCTGTAATTGGTTTGAAAAGTAATGACAAGCAAGTTTATTTACAAGGTAATTAGAATAAAGGCGGCCCTTTGTTCTGATAATAATCATTTACAACTCCAACAGAGAGGAGAAAGTGTTCCCAATCATAGTTATTTGACAGACATGCCGGGCATCAGTGCATCCTCTTATCCAGTGATCCATTGTTCTCCCAGGCAGGTCCCCCCTTCATGTTGCCCTTGTTTTGTTCACTGAGCAAATACAGGCCTTGTCTTAAATGGATGAGATTGAGCTAAATCAAAGAAGACACGCAGGACACTTTTCTTCATCTCTGCGCTCCCTGCCGTCATGTCATCATTATGCTAAACGTATAGAACTACTCTGTCAGCTCAAAGCTAAGGGCGCAGAGAAGCCGTGATGGCTGCGACGAACAGGCAGATACTTTGTGATTTCACTTACACACTTCTTTAGCGTTTATGATTTGTCACCTAGAGTTGGAGAGGAGTATGTTTATCTGGGATCTAAAGATATGCCACACCTGAAAAACTAGATGATAATAATATTTATAATAATATTAACAATGAGTGAAGGCTTTACTAATATTAATCAACACCAAAATGTCTCAGCTGAAAATCCTACTTCAGCATAATTCCATTTAAATAGAAAGTTAAAAGTTAGAACTTCTGTTGATGGAGATAGATACGCTTTATGCCATGCTGTGGAACATTAGCTAAACGAACAGCATCTCCATGGCGACAAGCAGGAGGAAGCTCCTTTTGTAAGTAAGAGTCAGTTATGTGAAGATGCAAGCCTGTAAGGACACGTGTTCTGTTGTTTCTACATTTTTCAGTGCAATAAAAAACTAGAAATCTGGAAAAACAAACTGTGTTTTAATCTAGGTCTTTTTTAGTTTAATTCAATCCAAAGGCTAATTTAAATGTACAATGACTGTATATACTTTAAATCGATCATAAAATCTTAATTATTTGCTTTGGATCAAAATAATGGAAAAGTTTTACATAATGTATTTAAATAATAATTATAATGCTTCATATTTCTATAGCGCTTTTCTGGACACTCAAAGACGCTTCACATTGCATTATTCATTCACTCCACATCTGGTGGTACGCGTCTATTGTAGCCACACCTGCCCTGAGGCAGACTGAAGGAAGCAAGGCTGCCAATCTGCACCATCGGCCCCTCCGACCAACACCAACCACTCACGCGCACATGAGTTTAACAGTGGTGGAGTGTCTTGCCTAAGGACACAATGACATTTCCTTCTCCAGCCTCCCCACTGTGGAATGTATCAATGTTTGTCCTAAAATGTATATCTTGAAAACTGAAATTGAGATGAGTTGTTTGTTACGTTGAAAAATGGTTCTAAGCAACAAATAATTTTGGTAACATATCTTCATAATCAGCTGCAAATAAAAACCAAAATAGTTGTGGTTTATTTTTAGTGCTAGTATTTTGAAACGATATATCAAAATAACTGGTGTATTATTCTTTATTACTATATAATGACAAAACACTGTGAGTATGAAGCCAGCTGAAAGCGGCTCAGAGAAGGCCACAGATTGGGAGGAGAGAGAGGGTTAGAGTCGCGTGCACTTGGACATCTCTGCCCTTCACTTTCCAGGCAACAGATGGAAACAGTGTATTAAGGCACCCAGGGGCAGGCCCGGGCAGCATGGCAAAGCAGAGCCGCGGCACAGGTTCAGGGGGAGCAGGTGGGCATCTGTTCCCTGCCCCTAATCGCTCGCCACACCCGCTCTCCCTGTGGTGAGCTTAGCCTCTCGCCTTCATGTGGAGTGGCAAGTATTTTTATCTGTGTACAGTATGGGTGTCTCTGTGTGCCCCTGCTCCTCGGCTGGTGCGCTGACAAACAGGGATTTACTGTGGAGGGGCACAGGTTTCACTGGGCGAGGATTAGCAGTTTAGCTTTACATACTGTGTATTAGTTCTTCCTCCAATATTTTCAAGTGATGCTCATTCATTTGTCTGACAACAGCTCCATTCAAAAGTAGTGGGTAGATTTTATTGAATAGACCAAACAAGTTCTTTTCGTTTTTTGTTGTGGCTCTGGTCACCATTTGGATTCTGATATTTTGTTTTGTCACTTGCGCATTTCATGATGTTTTAGTGGCCTTTGTGCCTCAACTC
Source organism: Rhinogobius similis (assembly GCA_019453435.1). Taxonomy (NCBI): domain Eukaryota; kingdom Metazoa; phylum Chordata; class Actinopteri; order Gobiiformes; family Gobiidae; genus Rhinogobius; species Rhinogobius similis. Next base: position 14,835,062 of record CM033623.1, on the reverse strand, counting down.
ACTGTGCTTTCATAATTCTGAACTAATTATAATTTCTCTAGATTTTAGAGCTACAAAACCCAAATTTATGAATTACTCACAATACTCACCTATCTTCTGCGTTCTTTCCATGTAGTTAAAGTTCACAGTTCTTAAGTATGAATTATGTCAAATCGAGTGTCTGCGCTTTTGTGTGTTAAATTCACACTAGAAACTGGTCATGTGATTTAGCATCTTCCATTTCTGTCTGTACTTTTCTTAAAGGCTTTTAAACCAATCCATTATTGGTGTATTAAAGTGCCTCTTCATCTTCTCAGCTGGTCAGGGTTTTTGTGCTCAGTTTTGGAGAATCGAGTTAGGCCTAAAGCAAACAACAAACAGCCTTTGGAAGATATGATTGACAGTCATGTTTCAAAGCCAGTGTAATTCCATTAAGCTATTGATCTCTCTGCCTCAGCTCAGTACTGGCTATGAATACCTGTTTACTCTGCACTGGCCCAGGGACCTTCTGTAGTTGCTTTTGGTGCTGCCTGTTCATATGCCCATCTGTTCACTTCTCAGTGCTCACTACTCAAACTAAGGATGGCTGTTAAAGCATTGGGACACTTCAAATATTTTCTGACACATCTGCAGTGTGCCTGCATTTTAGAAGCTATTTATACTTTTAATATTTGTGTATGACATGCAAGTGTGTTACTGTTTTATTATTAACATATATATGAAGTTATTCCTAAACACACTGACATGTTAAAATATTAACATGTTGGTTTGTACATGTTTGCTGTGAATTTGTCTTTCCTGCCATCATTTTTACACCATATTCATTGTGTGCCTTCTGGCTACATTGTCGTCTGGGCTGATCTGTATGAAAAAAGTATTTTACTAGCACATGCTGCTTGAGCTGCACACTTTATTGCTGTCAAACCAAGCTTGAGATTTGGTGGGGATCGGGAGCAAAGGGGGATGAGGGAATGGAGGAAATGTGTGTTGGGGGAGGGGGTGATGGCTTGGGCTCCACCAGAGAGTTAGCTGTTGTTCCACTTGACTTTGACTTCACTGCGTTCATCATTTGCTTGACTGGCATGCTGTGTGTCTTCTCAGACTCATCTTGGGTCCCGTTCTGCCCTTTGCGGCTCTGCACAAATTGGGTTTGTGTGAACGTGGGAGAGACTCTTTCCTCCAAGTCACTGCTGCTGGTCATAAGCAGGGCTATAAGTAATGGTAACTCACTGCCTCAGCTCCTGGCTCACTGAGCTGTGTGCTACAGATTGGGCAAATATGTGGCTGTAATCCAGCAGCATCCGAATGAAGTATGTCCACAGTTTTGTATGTGCTAAGTGACCTAGTTTACTGGAAGAAATGGTCAAAACTATCCATGCAGTGCCTACACTGCTGATTCCTCATCATAACTGTTGTTTAAAATTGAAAGTACCTTTAAAGTAGATTGTCTTCACTGTTTGAAGTTGCATCACCACCTTTACCAAACTTCCCACTTTCATTTGCTGGACGCTTAACAAGAAAACACAGCATCTACCCTCTTGAATAGGCACAGGCCACTTCACAGCACTGGGGGGTAATGCATAAACTTTTGTTTTGTGAGTTCCGGGCTGCATTCTGCTCTTGCTCCTCTCAGATAAGCACTTTAACTCCAGCCTGAGACAATAGCCACACTAGACCACCGCAACACATTGCAACAGAAGCTGAGCTCTGAGGAGTAACGAAGCAAACAATGAGTTTCCCCAGTGCATTGTGGCTGGGCTGGCCTGCTTTAAATGTGTGCCCCGTCATCAGCACTTAAACGCTTGATTGATGGCACAGAAGTGAGGATGATTGTGGGATATGCCAGGTCCAAATGACAAGCAATTACTCATTTTGTGTAATGAAAACCTTAACAGCAATCATGGAAGCTTTACACTGTGCTAACGCTTTATGTAATATTATATGTTCCCTTCACCCACCACTTCTCCTACCCTCTGCCATCCCTCGGGTGTCGCGGCAGACGTTTACTAAATAACATAATTTGTAATGGCTGAAGTGATGGCACAACAGGCTTGCTAAGTGAGTGAGCCTAGGCAGGGGCTTTATCGCTCAGAGATGTTTTTTATTAGCACAGATCCATCGCGCCGCGCCTAGAGCCCTGGCGAATCCCCCACCCATCAGTGTCATTAGGTCCACTGATTACCATTCTGAATGTCGCCTGTACTTTGGCTTAACACGGTCATCTGTCCACCAAGGTGTTGCCATGGAAACCCAGGCTTAACTATGGTTTTTAGAATTGCGCCTGTGCAAAGTACAAATCAGTGTATATTTTTTTAATGTTTTAAGTAACGGACACATTTATCCGAAGCCCTGGTTGGAGATAGTCCTAGTTCTGCTCTCCTTTCTCTTCTCTGTGCTCTGCCAAGACTACAATTACCCCTGCACTCCACTTCTCCACAAAATCACTGTAATTATGTGCAGGCTGTATGGGCACGCAGGCTGGCAACAGGTGCCATGTGAATGCTAATCCCCTCCCCTTAGCCGCATGCTATTCTTCTGCCTGCCCCGGATGAACCAACTGTCACTAGCAGAAGCGCACTCCTTCAGACAGTAATTAGGCTGCCCAGAGATGGTAGGACGAGGATGTCAAGTGTAGCCAAGATTTTGAGCTGCTGTAAAGCTTGGACATTGGCTGAGCAAGTCTCTACATATCTGTGACTACCACTGCAACATTTTCCACATATTTTTAAGGTGAACAATGCAAGCACAGAGGAACACATTCAAAAACACATACACTTGCAGATTTGACACCCATCCATGGCAGTTAATGAAGTGTGAAAAACAGGTCAGAGAGGACTTCCTATCTTTATAAACAGCCTAAACGCTCTCCAGATGTTCCATGCCTCTCCTGTCCCCGCAAAATTTGCTCACGTCAGCGGTAAATGGCAAAATATAGCCTCTTTAAAAGTGATATACTCTAACGGAGGCAAGGACATCAGTGCGGGCTGCCTGCACTTTGACTGGTCAAGAGTAAAAATGTCAGCTTCTCCGCCTCTATTTATAAAGGCTGTTTTATTGTTCTTCCTGTGAAAATCTATATCTTTTTATTTTTACATTTGCTTGACAAGTAATAGTTTCAGAATATCACAATTGTTGATTAGGAATTGGTGAAACCATTAAAGGAGACTTATAATGCAAAGTCGACTTTTAGTAGCTTTTTTACTATATTATGATTGTTTTCCTTCTCAATTAGTTGTTGTTGTTTTTTTTCCAACAAGGGTGACGAATCAAAACATATGTGAAGCAGAGACCCACAGACTGGTGGTCCATGCAGTCAGTCCTCCAAACATCGAACACCCCCCTTTTAATCAGATTTGGCAGCAGGGTTGTCAAAGTATTGAAAATGAGTAATTGATTCGAAAACTAGTCATTACCCATAAAAAAAAAGTACAAAAAAAAAAAAAAAACGCATAACAGATGATAATGGCATCAAAATCTGGATCATGTATTGAGCCTATTTCTTCTTATTATATATATATCTTATATATCTTATATATTATATATTTTGAACTCAGGTTTGACATATTAGTGTCCTGTCAACACCAATCCAGCTTTGACAGATCCGATACCAACTGCAATACGTGTGATTTAAGTATCTGCCAATACCCAATATCAACCAATACCCCTGCAGAGACTGAAAGTAGAATTTATTTTCTTAAAACAAGAATAAAGCATGACAAAACAAATCCAAATTGGTCATGCAACTATTCTTTATCCATCAACTAATGGCAAAACATCTTTACGTAAACAAAACCTCAGATATCATGAGATGTTCTGGATCAACAAGGGCATTTAAATATCGGCTGAACCGATATTCTGAGCCGATATCCGATTCAGCAAATGGTTCCATATCGACACTATTGATATTCGATACCAGTATCAGTATCGGTGCATCCCTAACTTAGCCTCACACAAAAACTTGAAAATATGGTGGGTATGATTATGACGATTTTCAAACTGCTTAAAGTAATTTAATTCAGCTGAATTCCTGATGGCCAACACACACGAGCCACTTTTGAGTCATAGTTTGGACATGTTTGATATAGATTGATTCACGTGTGTTTGAGCGATCTTTATTCTCCAGCGGACAAGACCTGCCTTTGGTCCGACAGACCCTTTTCACTCATCCCCAGATTCTCCGCTGATATACGCCCTCTGCTCTTTTATTTTCTTAAACAGTGACTCATGTAGGATTTGGCTGTGTCATGTGGCCATTTTGGAACGAAGGGGGAAAAAAATCTGCTACTCGCTACCCTGAACTGCAGCCGGACTTCATTCAGCACTTGATGACGTTTACGGCGGCGTAAAACAGTTTTCAACCTGGAGGTCCACGAAATTGAATCAAAACAAAGATACATCCAGAGCAATACGAACTCTAGGCACTAGTCTCTCTATCACATTAGTATAGGTCCTATGGGTTCAAGCTCCATTTTATTATTATTTTTTTCCTTTTAAATATTTATTTTCCACTGAAACATCTATCCTGCTACGTAGCCTTTAAAATCTATAGCAACCATGATTTTACTCCCTACTTCCATTTGTAATATTTCAATAAATTTTGTTGAGATCAGTGCAAACAGATCCAATTACTCAATAATTAATGATGGCTCTTATTAAATAGCAACCTTTGAATTCGGCACCTCTTTCTCCAATGCTAATTAGACTCTGAGCCTTGACCTTTTCTATCTGGTGGAAAAAGCCAGAGAGCTAGGACAGAAGAGCGTGGTGGCTTGTTTAAATCCGCCCACTTGTCTGTTAACTCGCCCATTATTCTGGGCACAACCTTTTTGACATGGTGGACACGTTCAATGTTTAATGCTGTTTGTTTTATATTCCAGCTTCATTTTCGTATATAAAAATTTATGATGACATTTTCTGCCTTCCATAAAATATTCATAAATGTCATTACTAATAATTTTCATAGATCATCGGAATTGATCCCTCTGTCTTTTTTATACTCTCGACCCAGTAGGAATCCCAGTGCGAGTGTGTGGATTTAGTGAATACAGTATAGAATCTGCGGCCATAGAGGCAGGAAGTGAAAATGTTTTACAAATACAAAGATCTATGTTTAAGGAATATTTACATTCACTGCAGCTGTAGTGTGGGAGTACTTATTAGAAATCCAGTGTATTCAGGCAGGGATTGATGCACATTGACCTTTAATAACCATATTTCGTCTTTTTTTTTTCACCAGTACTAAAATTTAACAATGTCATAATCTCAGATGGTGAGCTACATCTTATGTAACAGGAGATTTTCTGTTTTTGAAGAAATCCAAAGTTGAAATCCACAAACGTTGAAGCTTATGATTATTTGTTTGGGGCTTGGCTTCACAAACCATTTAAAGTCCTCAACATAACAGCACTTTCTGGGGCTGTGTGTTGTGAAAAAATCATTTATACCGACAAAGAAGGTGTTGAACTTTGTCCCTGTTTTTGTTTAATGTGGAAAGGCCCATTAATTACAGAGATATATTAACCATAAACCAGGGGAAAAAAACCCACAATTTGACAGTTAAACAAAGAATTCTGACCTGTCTCCAGCTCACTTTTAAATGATGGGGATTTTAGAATATCAATGTGCCATGTGAACGCAATCTGTCACACAAACGTTATCATATGTTCAGCACCAACAACGGCCAGTAAATTGTTCATTTTTTTTGATGAGCTTGATCCAATACCAATTCCCGGTGTCGATATTTGGGTGTCTCGGTATCAAAAGGAGTTCAGAGATAGAACACCGGTCAAACGGCGACAAGCTGCTGTAAAACAAATTGCTCTAGTAGGTAATTCTGTCTACACACACATAACATGACCACCAGCACTTGACAGGTATAATGGTATGCTTGGTTTATTTGTCCATTAATATTTAACATGCGCATCACACACTCCACTCGAATCCTCTCCAACTCATTTGTAATAGCCTATATTATGGGTTCCTTCTCCGTGCCTTGTGTTACTTCTGAGGATTTCAAATGTCCCATTAATCATTTAGAGGTTAATTTTACATACCTGACATATGAATTACTCTACAGCAGGAACATATGTGAGCCATTTGCCTAAAGATAACAAAAGTCACGGGAAGCCATCACGTTGACAAGCCCTTAGAGAATTCAGGTCTCCTTGATATGATCCTTGTAGATATGCTAATTGTATATTCTAAATGTCTGGAAATCCATTACTGCTATAGAAAGGGTTGATTATTGGTGCCTGCATGGTACATTTGAATCTTTGAAGTAACAATTTGCTGTATTGTTCGGCAGTTTTGGGTTGCTCTTTGGTAATGATAGGTCTGTACCACAATGTCCTTCTGTCTCCTGTCCGCCATGACACCCAGATGAAAGATGAAATGGAGATTGTGACTGATGCAATTATGGTGCTGCTGATTGAAGGAGAGGCCAAATTATCACCGCTCTGATTGGGCTTTGTCTGGACTGAGAGCATGCCACGCTCTGATTAAAGTGTTGTACAAGTGTGTCCATATACGTGTATGTGTGTGTGTGTCCTGGACAGAGGAGACTTCTGGAGCAGGAGAAAGACAATTTGCCATCTTTTGACCTTCCCTCATGAAAGTCATCATTAACTACCTCAGAACCCAGGCTTCAGCACATTCAGATTAAATCTCAAAGGATCATAGCAGCCGTATCTTTGGATGCTTCTTTTTGTTGTGCGTGAAAGATGTGTGAAAAATAAATAAGAAGTATTATATTGCGGCTCCTTGGGGACACGGCGCACATGTGCTTACATGTTTGCTCCCATGATTTATGATTTCATTTCTATTTCAGCTATTGACTTTTTACTGCAACATCCACTTTGCACCACTGGAGGCCTCCTTCAATTTACTTGTTTTTCTTCAACAGAAGCTCTTTGCATATATTTCTCTGTGAGCCTGTGCAAGGAGCCTAGCCACTTCTCCTTCTCTCTCTTTGGCCCCTCTCTCATCTGCTGCTCCAGTCTTGCATCAGTCTTTTTCAAACAGCTTGTGTTCAGCTGAGCCCCAACTTCAAACATACATTTTAAAAGAAGCGAAACTATCTTATGTTAGAGAAAAAGCCCCTGAGTCTTATTTGCCCGGCGCTGCTGCCATTTTCTCTCTCCCTCTTTCTCTTCTGCAGTCGCCCTCCCCGTCCAAAATGTTGTTTGTTTATCATCATTGGAGCATTCTAGCTGCAGGTTGTTGCATCAGAATTAGCCGCTGAGAAGTGTCTGAACAAAAGTGTTGATGCGCATGCGTGAATAACATTGCTGCAACTGCAATTCTGATTTCATACGGGGTTAGCTCCTGGTTTAGAAAGCTTTACATAATCTCAGCAGTGGCTGGATCCCTTTGTAAATCACTCCATCTACTATCTAGTTGTTTTTAGAGTTTCCAGATAAACTCACTGCACTTCAAACTAAAGCTGGATGGCACAGTTTTATTGATAGTATGCTGTAGTGCATGGTTTCCCAATGTGGGGGTCAGGACAACCCAGTGGCTCTCAGATGACTGAGCTGAGGTTTGATGAGATGAATTCAAGATAACATTTTGCAATAATAACTCTATCTATTTATTCATTCATTTTCTACCGCTTTTTCCCGTTAGGGGTCACGGGTGACTGGAGCCTATCCCAGTGACTTTGGGCCTTAGGCGGGGTACACCCTGGACAGTGGCCAACTCGTCGCAGGGCTGACACAGAGAGACAGACAAGGACAGACAACCATTCACTCTCACATTCATTCACTAGGGACAATTTAGAGTTGTCAATTAACCTACACAGTCATGTCTTTGGACGGTGGGAGGAAGCCGGAGAACCCGGAGAGAACCCACGGTAACACGGGGAGGACATGCAGACTCCACCCAGAGAGATCGTGTGATGTTAGGGTGGTACGGAATTCGAAACCACGATGTTGGGGTGGTCTGGGATTCGATTCCCACCCACGATCTCCTTATTGAGAGGCAGAAGCTCTAGCCGCTCTGCCACCGTGCACCCCACCCCATCTATTTATTATATTTCAATTTAAAGCTGTATGTTTTTGGTTAAATTAGGTCAAATAACACAAAAAACCCTCAACTCAAATAAATGTAATTTTATTTTGTAGAGCCCCATCTACAAAATTTAATTTAATTTAAAACCAGTAATCACTGATATTGTGGCTGTATAATGATGTCTGATCAGTTTTAACCTCTTCATGCGTCGTCCTAGTAGCTGCATTTGTCTTTGATAGAGGTCCTGATGTAATCTTTGGGGAGCTCTTGGTGACAGAGGATCAGGCTGAGGATCCCAAGCCTTATCTGTAAAGAGAATCTGCCAGCTGAAAGAAAGCTCTGACGGACATGGACACAACAGGGCCATGCCCCACTGAACTACACAAAAACGCATCTCATTTGAAAGCAACACTACTTAATTCAAATATTGTTTAAGAATTATTTTCATTAACTCTTTATGCATGCCGCCTTTTGTGTATTTTGCTACCATTTTATTCATGTTTTATGTTGCACCGTGCGCCAAAGCAAGTTCCTGTTTGTGAATTTTGTTCACTGACAATGGCAATAAACCTTTTCTATTCTGATTCTGATAAACCACCCCTATGAACTCAACTTTCCCAGACTGCAAGCATTAATTAAACATGAATACACTGCTCATGTGCTCTGCCAACAAAAGTGTTGCTCTAAGGTAGGAGTCATCATATTTATTGTTCAGAATTTAAACAATGGTCTTCAAAACTTTATGTGGAGGCATTATATGAAAGTATCACTCGCCCACAAAGCGCTCTAAACTCAGATGATGGGAAACAGAAATAAAGTGCCATAGATAGACACCATCTCATCTGCCAAGTGTAGGATGCCTGGGATTTGGCTGGGCCTCCTGCCGTTGCACGCACGTATGACGGAGGTTTGTGGATGGAGCTCCACTCACAGCTTGAGTCCTGTTAATGCAGATGGCTGCCTCTGCTGGTGCATGGGTAGGTTTTATGTGCAATGCCAATGAATATTTATGTGTTTAAAACACATTTGTGGTGGAAAGCTCCTGTGGTTAGAAGAACAAGGCTTTGACTCACAGCCTCAGAGAGCAGCGGGGTCAGTAGGTTGTGGCTTAGGGGGATCACCAGCCCCATTCACATGGCTTTATGGCTTCAAAATATACTTGTTTTTATCACTGCCACAGTGTCATGAATACAAAATAAGGGGGTCTATATTTCTTTATCCATGACATTCAACACACTTATTTTTGTCAGTTGGATTTCTTCCATGAATTGTGTTAAAGGAAAAATATTATACATTTTTCATATTATTATTAGTTTTTAAACATGCTTTTGAGTAACTTAAATTTGTCTGTTTTTTTTTTATTATGGACTTAATAAAAGGATTTATCTGCTGTGTGAAATGACACACACTGAATGCGTCCACCCAGTAGATGGCGCCTAGCCCTATACACTATTTAGTTATGTTAGCACTTTAAGATACCTGACGTTCAGGTTAGCTGTAGCAGTTATCATGTTTAGAGGAAGAAATGCTCAGAACGAGTCTGGTGATGATTTAAAGACCTGAAACAGCAAAAGATTCTCAGATAAATGACGTATGAAATCTTTAAAATCATCACTGATCGAGGGAGTTTGTCAGGAAGTATTTTTGAGGAGAGGATTTTCTAATGAACATTCCTCAAAATGCAGCTGGATGCAACTTCAGGCATGTTTTTGATGAAAGAACAACAAAGTCAATGTGTGAATATGTGTCCATTAAAATCGCACATATTTTTGGGGTAATTTGGGCCAGTGGTTCTCAGACTTATCACACCAAGTGCCAACTGATAACATTTAGCCTTCCGAGTACCACTAGATGTAAACCAGGTCTAAAATCAATCCATTCTATACTAGGGCTAAACCAGGTCTCAAATAGGATTACACTTTTGGTTTATTAGTTCCAAACCAGGACCAGCTCAAAAAAGGACAAAAACGTAGATCAAAATCACTTTAAATTCAGGCAATAACAAGAAAATGGATGGCAGGGACGGAGCTGACTATCAAGGACTGGATGAAAATAACTTTGGACTCTTACAAAATGGAAAAATTCACTTTGAACTTAAACATGAACAAATTTATCAGACACTGAGACCGATGGGACCGATACCGATGGGGGACATATGCCTCACTGACATTTTATATTCTCTTTCCTTTTGATTTTGTCTTTTCACTTTCTTGGTCTTGCTCTGTTTGTTCTGTCTGTTCTGTTCTGTTTTGTTTTTTTTATTTAGAAAAAATTTAGCTTATTTTTGAAGTGCGAAGCAATTCGGGTCCAGCTGAAACACCACCACAGCTTGAAAAACACCAATTTAGACTGGTTTGCTGACTTGATTGCCAGCGTGTAATATTGGAGTCTATCAGCCCTTCAGTACTTCCCTGTTTGAGCATGTTTATACTGTATACAGTCCAGGGCCACCACTAATCAAATTCTCTCCTTCTCTCTCCCCCATGCCATCGCCCCTGGTGCATCTCCTACATCAGGTAAGAAATTGTTCATTCCACCAATCAATAGCAATATGGCCTGTAGCTAGCAACACACTGACACGGTCTACACTCGGAGATTTAGATGTGTGCAAATGGCAGCGGCGATATTTTACTCCAAACACCAACAATATTATGGAAGCCCAGGTGGAGCGGCACAGTAAATCCACCCGCTCGTCTTTTGTTTGGATCTTTTATCAAGACTGATACTTCCCGTGTAATGAAAGCTATTTGGCCGGAGTGGTGCATGCTGGGAGGGGAGGTGTATAGACGTGGTGGAGCGAGGTACAGCCAAGCCTCTCGTTCTCTCTCTCGTTCCCTCTCTCTCTGTGCGCCGCTACTGATGTGTGGTGTGTGTCTTCAGCCCCCTGTCACAGCTCCCCCCGCTTTATGACAAATGGCGGGGCGCTGAGCAGGCTAACAGGAAGCTAACAGGAAGGTAATGTGTTGGTTCATTAGTAGGACAGGTCAGTGCGGGCTCAGGACCAGGCACACACACACACACACACAGGCTGATGGATGCACACACTTGTCTCTTAAATATGGAAATAAAGCCCTGTCTGTGGAGATTGTCATTGGAATTCATTTAGCAGACATTTTCTCCAAGGGTTTGTTACATTAATAAGCACTTTTGACAAATTATACAAGTCTGACTGCTAACACCTATGACTCACTGCAAAAGATATTTCAGGAAAATATTTAACTTAGTTCATATTTGCACTTGTTTCAAAATGATGTGATTGGGCACAAACGTTTTTCACCAGATGCCCTTCTTCTCTTGGGACGGCACAAATAATAGACTTGTTTTATTCTTGGCTGAGGTTGGGTTCCTTCACGAAACATTTGCTGTTGATCTGTATTTGCTTCCTTACGTTTGTGCCATGGTGGGAAAAGTACTGAAAAATAGGGTTGAGATATTAATCGTATATGTAATCGTGATTTCAATTATTATTCAATTACAAAAATGTTGTAATTGTACGTTTTGAGTGCACTCCTTTTGCCACACAAAACCATGAGCAAAGACACTTCTTAAACAAACAAAAAATATATCTTTTTGACAATATAGTAATAAGTAATTGTTTAAAATAATTGTGGTTTTAATTATGAGCCAGATAAGCATGATAATAGTTTTTGCCATAATCGAGCAGCCCTACTGAAAATGTATACCCAAGTAAAAGTACATGGCAAAGTACTGATGGAAAACACTATTTATTACTTTTTAAACACTATTTTAGAAGCATTTTAGTTCAGTCTTTCATGCAAAACTGATTAATAAAACCATTAAAGTTGAATTAAGTTCAAATGGCTGAGCTCTGGCCGGTCAGTGCAGGAGATGAGGTGCGTTATGTGCTTTACAAAGAAGCAGATACAGCGAGGAGAGAGCTCTGGAGTGGGACAATTGGGACTTGTGCTGTACTCAGTAACTCCTATCATTTTAAATGTAGCTGATTACAATTACATGGCTAGGGTTATACTCAATTGCAAGTTTAAACTGTATTAAAAAGAAACATATAGGGATATCACTATATAAAATGTTAGTGTTACTATTATTGTGAGAAAATGTTATGTTATGATTATTCACGATTACTGAGATCATGACAAAACAATTGTGAAATCTTTCATTTTCTTTCATTCCCATTGTCTAACCCGTCACATTTTCTCAAGTTTTGAGCAGCTTTACTAAATCAAACTTTCTGAATGACAAAGAAATACGTGACAAATACAACCAGAGAAAAGTACTTTATATTTATTTTTTTGACCATAGATGCAGAATTAAAAATTAAAATGGTCATGATTATTATTTTTTGTTTCATATGATTATATTGTGACCTGAATAATCACGATTGTCGATTAACCCGAATAATCTTCACATCCCTGGTTCCTCGATTGTTCAATGAACTTGTAATTCAACACACCAGAGTTTAAAAGTTTAGTCTTACTATGCCTCCTTGACCAAATGAAATAGTGTGAAGGCCCCAGTGTTTTTTCATAATGGTATTCACTATGTAGCACTTTATCATAGATATCATTAAGTCTCTGTTGCAGTCTGTCCTTCATTTACTCAGCGGCACTGCCAATCCCTCCTACTCCCTTTTCCTCTCTCTTCGTCACTCACACTCTCTCCATCCTAACTAAAGGCTCTCAGAGGAGTGCAGCCAAAACTGCTGGCCCTGTCTGTCTATTAATAAATGGCATTAACCACCTGGCCCTTCAGGGACTATTCATTTTAAAGATGAACTACCTTAAAGTACAACACAATGCAGTCTCATTTTTACTGCCTGCTCATTACTGCTCAGGGCGCCTCAAGACTCATCAGTGACCCTCCTCCTCCGCACTGCTGTCCTGCCATCCCTCTATCTTTTCTCTCTGCTGCTACCACTCCTTTTACTGCTTTCTTTAAGGCCGGTATCGAGGCATCCATAACAAGATCAATAGAAGAACAAGAAAAATGATTATTAGCAGCACAGAGAGAACGTCGCCTTTTCTTCAGATGGATATCTAATTGTGCTTAACTTCCACCAACTCACTGTATTGGCTTTCGGAATAAGTCCCAATTCCCAGCTCTGTGAACGCGGGCTTCTAACAAATGTGATGATGAATCTGAGCCTTCAGATAAAGTATTTATATTTATATAATTACCATAATAATCAAGTTTATTGTAGAGGTGTGCGTTATGCGGTACCATGGGCGTTTCATTCACTGCAATTACTGTTATAAACGTGCTACAGTAACAGTACCCGCACAATAAGCTGCCCAGACCAATTTAGTGTGATCCATGACAATGTGCTCCAGCGCCGCTCGGCTAAATGCTTTATAGAATTGCACATAGAGCTGCTCTTGGCTTTAATTACTCTCACTCTCAATAAGCCCAGCACACTATCATGTTTACTAATTCCACACTGGGCCGGTTATATTACGATCAAAGAAATTACAATAGTTTAGACAGATAATTTGCTGTGGCAACCCTGGAGGATAGAAAGTAGGACACAACATTTCAAACTTTAAATAAAATAAAAAAAAACTCAATGTAGTATGATTGTGATGGCATCCTTTTGGACAGTACAAGCTTTTATTTAATGGGATAAACACAACAAAAATGTAGACATAAAAATGTATGTGGTTTAGATGAATTACAGTCTTTTCAGCCATTTCTGCCCTTTTCTGAATTCTGGTTGTGCTGACCTGTCATTCATTTGCTGTATTTACATTTCATCTCGTCTCAATTACTTCTGAATTCGCGCAGAAGATTTGGAATGCTTAGTTTGGATTGGTTTAGGCTGCACTCATCTTCCCCTCGTGTCGAAATGTCAGAATATTTGTTCCGGGTTTGTTTTAGAGCCCTGGCAAACGGGTGAAGGGAAGTTTTGAAGTGTAGAGGAACAGCCTCATTATACCCACCAAGCCGCACAGTTATTCCGTATGAAGTGGAGATAAAAGCAAAAGAAAAGCTGAGAGCAAGTCGAAATAAAGAAAAGAGTGTCAGAAAAAAAGAGAGTGAAGCTTGAAGGAAGAGAATTGTGCAGAGAAAAGAGGTTGGATCAAAAGGATCAGGGGGAGGACGGAAGGAAAGCACCGTTTGTTTCTAAAAAAGACGCAACATACAAAGTGAATGAGATCAAATTATGGCAGAAATAGGGACTCCTTCGGTATGACTAGTTTATCAGCTGGGCTTTCAAGTCCACGTCTCTCTCCTGAAGACTGTTTTATATGAACTTACGCGGCTAATGTTAATTAAAGCTGCTGTTCGGAGTTCCTGCTGTGCGCTCACATGTTTTAAATTTGCTTCAATTGTCTGGTAAAAGCAGCCTTTGGACGCTTTGAGTTGAAATAAGTCTCTCTAGTTTGTATCCTGCGCCCCACAAATGCATGGCTTTTGGCGTCTTTCCATCTCTTTGCTGAAATCCATCATGCTGAAGTGTTAGTCCTGGCCTAAAATGATGCTGATGCAAAAATGAGTCACAAACTAAACACAATTGACTCAGATCAGCGTTTAAAGTCAGCATTATTTAAAAGTTGGCAGGCAGACACGCTTAGGTACATTATGCACAAGATATAGGAGGCATGGTATTCTGTAGTTTGTTTCTTTGACATTACAAATTTAGTCACTCCCCATTTACTTTTATTAAATTAGTTTGCTCTGAGCCTAATCAGAAGTCATTTGCATACATTAGTGCCTGTGCTAGTCAATTTAGTTAACTATAGTCTGTGATAATACTACAGTTTTTCCTATATGACCCAATTCGTTAGTTTTATATTGTTCTACCGTCATTATTTTGGAATCTGACAGTTAGATATTGAAATCAAATCTCTTGTCTATTTCAGCCGTGTCCACATTTGAACTGATCAAACGGTGAAGCTTGCCAACTAGTGGTGAGATGGTTAAATGCAGGACAGAAATAAGCTGCATGTTTTTCTATCTATCCTGTTTTAGCCATGTAAAATAGTGCATTTTTTTTCTTGAATTGAGTTGTATTAATTTGCTTGAAGTAATCCACTGGCTGTTAGTGCTATTTCTTGTAGGGGCAGGTGTTCGGGTTCTGTTGGACCACTCCTAAAATGAGAATCATGGCACTGACTCCTGGCATCGCATTAGCACTAACTCCAGTTACGTGTCTTTGAAAACATTCCCATTGCCCTTTATGCGCTGTTACATGGAGTCAAGAGCTTCAGGCAGCACTGCTCATTGGCGTCGTAAAGTGGCACATTTTCAAAGAACTAAACAACAACTTTATTGTGACTATCTCACCAAAGACCAAGCCGAGTGGATAATTGGACACATCCAAAAGCTATTCTGACATAACCGTAGCTTCTGTCGCTTCGCCTGGCTTCCAAATGTTATCACGTTTGTATCCTCCCACGTTGAATATGCAATCGAATGGCTCCCGTAGCAGATGAAATGGCATCCAGTTGACTCTCATATCTCGGCCGTGCATGATGCGCTCCTATGTGTGATGAGGGGGTTGTAGCAGCCCCTGGGATCGAGCTTCTGTGATGAAACATTCAGGAGGAGTTGCCAGAGGAGTGTATTCTACGGCAGGCTGTAAAATGAAGCTCTGCAGAAGCAATCTCCACTCACAGAGACCTATTGCTTTCATTACCAGCGAAGGTCTGCGCATCAAAGGCTGTATTTTACTAAGATAAATGCCACATTGGCGGTGGGAGGGTCCTTTTGCGGTCATTTGCATATTTTATCAATGCAAACACAAAACGCGGTATAAAACATTACAGGAATCGCTATGTGTCGGCCTGCAATATATTATATAGTATTACAGAGCCTGCAGCATCTCACACGTTCACAATGAAGATAAATAGATTACATTAATTGTACAGTATTTGTCGTAAAGCCACTGATTAATGCCACTGTTTGCTGATTCAGAGGCGTAATGATTTATGAGCACTTTTACAGTAGATAATTTCAAGCGTTGCACATTGGACATTGGAAATACAAATGACTGTGAACAGGGGGAGCTAAGGTCCACGGCTGTGTGTCTGAGGAGGTGGCGAGAGAGCAGTCAGCATTTGTTTAGCTAATCAGGCAAATGAGTGTCATAAAACAAGCCAGAGGCACGGAGGAGCAGAGGGGCCAAGCGCTGGAGAAAAAGAGGTTGCTCCTCTGGGAACAGACAAAGCTGCTCCACCCACATATGGCACAGGGCATTTCGGCAATTAAAGATTGACTGATGCCCTGACGGATCAAGGTTACTGGGCCAAGGTGAAGCCCAGGGAACAGTGTCACTGTGGTTTATGGGGCCTGTCCCATAGGTCTCCAGCTGCAAAGATCCTAATGCAATCAGCTCATTGACTCTGTCGGCACCACAAAACGACTAACATAAGATACAACTCTGGGAAGAAATAGGAGAGCGCTGCAATTGATCCTCAAATCTCTCTGTCGTATTCTGGTCCCGGACAGTGTCTGGCCTGTGTAGTGTGCACACGCTATCACTCCAATCCCCTGGTGCGCAAACTCTTGATCACTTTTCAATGACATTTTTGCTGCATCATTCATCTTGATTTTTTTAAGCTTCACATAGTGAGAGTGTGACAGATCCGCTGAGGTTGCAAATTGTTTATGCCCAGAGGCTGATGAGCCTGATTTAGGAGTGCGCTCCTTGTTGATGCCGTTTAGACTCAGGGCATGGCTTGGCAAACACCTAATACCTGCTGACAGTGGACAACCAATGTGAACTTTGAACTCTTAAATGTTTCTGCTGACATGAGCACAAATGTATTGATAAATGTGATACCGACTGCTTGCACCGACAAAACCCCCGCTATGCTCTGACTCGGCTGTATCCTGAAAAGACTTTGATGTACAACCTCAAATCTGAAAAAGTCAGGCCACTGTAGGAGCTAAAAAAAAAAATTAATAATGAAGGAGAACATCAAACTAAATATTGGAATGTATAGAATATTGTATTGTACTGTTTCAAAAGTTTTCCTTCTGAATTTCTTACACCATCTCTGAGTTGAAGCAAAACAACAAAAGACTGTACAACAAATTTCAAGAACCTTTTAGAAAAACTATTTAAATATGACATTCATATATTATTTTTGGATATCATCATTTTGAATATCATTACATGGACATCAAACACCAGTAGTCTCTGTTATATTATGTGTCTTGTATTATGAACTTATGAAGTACCGTTACATTTGATTATTTTCCCAGTCTTTTTTGGATCTGGTGCTGTAATTTGTCGACATAGAGCCAGATACTGAATGCTCCCCTTCTCTGCCTGTTGCAGAGCCTATCCCAAAGGAGGGATGCAGGTTAATCAGACACGTTGCTCCGAATTAGAGTTTCACAACCTGTCACCGGCAACACTCAGCGATTTCCCCGGCCTGCCGTCTTCTATCCTCTGCCTTCTCGACACCATGTTACTCAGCAGTAATAGAGATAACCACTACGTAATAGACTTTTTTTTTGTCGGATCCACTGGTGTCAACCCCTGCTCGGGCTTCTGTTGACATGCCTATTGATTCCTGATTGGGGCTGCTCACTGGAGAGGTTAGAGATGGGGAGAGCAATGGAAAGCCAGTCGCGGGGCTAATGTAATGCGCTTAGGGGGCAAGGCTGAAGGGTACGGTCAGGTCGGGATATAACTCTGTCCGCTATAGGTAAATGACTGAAGTGTATTAGCATGACTTACCATAGATCTCTTCTCACAATGTCACGTTATACAGAGGTGGCACATTTTTTTCAAATCCTTTCTGTTTCAGGTGGTGGTAGCAGCAACAGTAAATTATTTCTAATATTAACTATAGTAAAGTTTCAGCAGTACTGTTTAAAATCCTACTTATAGCAAGAGAAGTTGTCGTAGCAGATATAGCAGGAGTAGTAATATAGCACTAAGTAATAGAAATGTGAATGAATGAAAAGTTATAAAAGTAAGCCATTTTGTCGTCATGTTTATCGTTTTAATGTCACTGAGAATAACTATGTCCATTACCCAACTTGAGTAATAATAATTCCAGTAGAAGATACTTTCTGACAACAGCCTTCTTCTTGTTTTGCTTCTATTTTGTCATTTTTTTGTTACCACTGCTTGCCCCCGTCTTTGTCACGTTGCCATGTAGCCAATCAGAGCGAGGTTCATAACTCAAGTCATGTCTATAAAACCTTCAGCGTGACAGGACGTGCGGACCCTACATTATGGCTGCACCCTGGACTTCATTAGCACAATTAGACCGAGAGCCGGTGGCCCACTTAATGGCTCACTGCTCAAACCATTTGGCACAAAAAATATTGAAATCCTGCCTATTATCTCTTCTCATGTCCCTGTTCTATTACCAATCCCTTCTAGTATTCTGCTCTGTTCCAAAAACTATTATAGTAATAGCAGTGGAGCATACAAGAGGCAAATTGATATATTGCAAGGTACAATTCAATAAAGTAATTAAAACAATTGACAATAGTATTTTAGATAACTTTTTAAGATTCAATAAATTCCCTATGGTTAATGTTGTGGTCAAATAAGCATTCTTTTAAAGATGCCATATGTAGCTTTTTTGGTGGTTTGTCTCCATTAGAGATTAAGATTTAGATAAACTTTATTGTCCCCTCACATATGGAAAAACATATACAATTCATTCATCACAAAGACAAAAAAGAAAGTGCTGCTCTGCTTAGTTGTCGCTCCATCTTGTTCAGCTCATCATAAATTAAAGAAATATTTCATATCAGTAAAACCATTTAAAGTGCATGAGGAGTGGAGCTGGAATGATGGAATTTCTGAGACATTATTGCTGCGCCTCAGATGTTTCACATAATGGCATTAAACTTACCTGTTCAATTACAGGTGTTTTAATTGCTAGAATATGTTGAAAAACTCTCCGTGAAACATACCTGTAGCTTCATCCGGTAGCATCATCTACTTTTCTTCAAAATCCCATACTGTTGAACATTTTAGGCAGTGAGCAGTTAAATCTCAGTGGAGACAAGCAGGAGATGGATCATACATCAGAAAAGTTACATAGTGCACTTTTACTTACTGTTTAGTTACTATTTAGTCACAAAATTTGTTGTAATTTGTAAAAAATCTAAAACTAATTGTTGCACTTTTAACCAGTGGATTTAAACCTCTCTCCGATGTTGCTGACCTTTTATGAAATTTTAATGTGAAAAACAGAAAAATATAATTCCGCATTGGTTATTCCTCCCTTGGTTAAAAGCCCTTTTCACACCTGCCCAAAACTTTTGCACAGTTCTGTTTGAAAAACCTGTCATAGTAATGGGGGCTCGGGGAAATATTGTGCATATGAAAGTCCATTGGAGGATTAGAGCGGCCGCCAGACTCACACACACACAGAGAAAACCCAACATAATAATGCCAAAGAGCTGTTGGAAAACAAGAGGATGAGAGGAGAGTGGAGGACAAACACAGGCAGAGACCAGAGACTGTATTTTTAGGAATTAAAGATTTATTGACAAGTGGCAAAGTGGCAAAAGAGCAGCCGGACTGAAGAGACTAAAAGTGGATAGAGGAGAGGAACTGTGCCTAATCTCTAAAGGCCTCTATAACAAACTTTTC
The DNA here is from genome assembly GCA_019453435.1 of Rhinogobius similis. Lineage (NCBI taxonomy): Eukaryota > Metazoa > Chordata > Actinopteri > Gobiiformes > Gobiidae > Rhinogobius > Rhinogobius similis. Next base: position 14,815,528 of record CM033623.1, on the reverse strand, counting down.
ACTCTGACTGCCCCACAGAAAGTTAATAGTTTTCCACATACATCTTTTACTCACTAAAAGAGGTATGGATCAAGGAAAAGTCTAATAATATAATATATGTAATATAAAATATAAAGTCAATACATCTCAACCAGAACAAAGTATAAACATGCATGGATACGCTCACAAAATTGAAGAGGCAAAATACAAAGTGCAATGAAAGACCAAAATCTGAGAGTAAACATTCTTCAACACGACTTTAAGGACTTTTATACAAAAAAACGCCATCCTTTTCAGCGAAAAAAAAAAAAAAAGAAAGAACAAAAAGAAACCCAGAGAAAGTTTCAAATGGATGTCTACACTCCAAATAGATTTTCATGACTATAAAGTTATGTATGAATCTTTTCTGAATGACTGAACTCAAGTGCTTTTAGTGAGTTGGTTTGGCCTTGAAGAACAGCTCATTTCCATACAGGGAGTTTCAACACTTTTTCATAGTAAGGCAGTTTAGTCCAACATAAAGCTGTGAGTCACATTGCATAAAAAGTGCACGAAAGTATAAGAGGGCCATCACCAAGTGCTTTATGTCTTTGTTGTGCAGCTGTAGGTGAGTTCGAGACAAGAATGTTAGTGTGTCAGAACAGCCCCCTCTCCTAAAATGGACATTAACATGCACCAGAGGTATTGCCCCTGCTCTCTTTAGTGGCTAATCACATTTTATTCAGATTTGCACAGCTGTAGTTCATGTATTATGCAGCATTAATTGCTACTTCAATAGTCATTAATAAAGAGTTGGCTGGCTGCAGAACAGGCGATGATGCAGAGACCAAACTGCAGGCAGGAGGCCTGTCACATGTACTTAACACAAATCTAGCCTTACATTAGGCCAAAATAAATAATACTATGTTTTCATTTTCATCATGATGTTGGTGAATGACTGGGTCTTTGAACAGTTAGTCATCATAGCTCACGAAGAAAAAAAAAAAGTCAGTTAGTGTAATCGTTGTACATCATTGTCAGACCATCTCAATTAGATGTAAAATATGTTCCAAGGAAGAATTATTGAAGAACAACAGGCTGCATATTCATGTGGTCATAGTACTTTGTAGTGAATATTCAACATAGTTTTACATCAGTCAAGTGACGTTTTTTACAGAAAAGCTGAAAAACAAAAGAAGTAGCGAGTAGAGAATTAGAGTTCATAAAAGTAATCTTTCTTTCATAAGTACACACAACTCTATCTAAAGTGCAGGGACAATTTACATGCAAGGATTTCAGTTTTCTGACACTTTCAAATGTAATATATTCAAATAAAGTTGTTGTCATTTATATTTGTTTGTCAAATCAATACTGTTGACTAAATTAAGTCCTTGTTTACAGTAGGGTTACTAGCTGATATTTATGGAATTACCCATATGTCACATCTTCACAACTTCACCAAAGTTGTTAAACTAGGGAAAACTAGGTAAGATGTTTAAGTTAATTTTATATATGGTGTTAAATGTGTTAAGTACATTTTAATAAAATGTGTTGTCTAACCTTCAAATTGTAGTGTTTATAAAGTTATGCCCGATCAGTTTACATGATCCGTGTCCTTTAACTGGCTATTTACTCCTGTCTTGTCTTATTTGGATGTCAAAACAATAATGGCGTACAACTAAATAACAACAGTATTTTGTTGTAGCTGCCTTTAACTTTTAAAAGTTTTGCAGGTTCTCTGGGCCCTGAGTGCCCTCTGTTGAAAATTCTATTGAAATATTTGTTTGCACGACTCAGTGGCATTTAATCTCCTGTTGTTCATCAGTTTCCGCTTGATTTATTTCTTCACCTTCGCCTATTTATTGAATTTAATTACACCTCAAATCCCAATGCAAAGCCGCGGCTGTTATAGGGGAAAGAGGGTGTGTATGGAGAGAGGGAAAGGGGAGGAGTACAGGGAGCGTAAAGCATGACTCAGACAAATAACCCAGTGCATTCAAAGGCATACAGTATGTGTCCTGTTTTACTTAACCTCGCCTATACACATGTATAGACCGGCAGATGCACATAAATGAGCTGCTGGGGTCAGTAAATCAGACTAAGAGCACACATCCTCTAAAACTCAAAGGCGAATGGTGTGCAGGCTGTCGGTGGCCTCACTGACCACATAAAATATTGGCTTGTTAATTAGGCAGTAATTGTGCAATGTGCTCTGCTTTTATGTGCCATGCATTGAGCCATAAAGAGGCCGCTGTGGGAAGAGCAGGACGTACAGAGAACTTCTATAGCCTCACGCAGCCGGCTCTGGTCTAAAACATGGCCAGAGGTCACATGCATTACTTTGTGAAGGAGAGAGAGAAGGGCCCAGCCCCCTCCTTTGAATCTTAAAGAGCTGTGTAAAAGGCAGTAATGTTAATTCATGCTCTTGAAATACCATGAGAAAAATATAGAAATTGCACAATATGAAATATATCATAAAGGCCAGTGTGTTTTACATAAGGACATCACTTGCATTTCAGTACTTCCTCAAATCCAAACTTGGCAACATTTAAACTAAACCTACTTTTTATTTGTTTAAAGTTTCGTTAACACTTAGTTTGGACTGGACATTATGTGCAGTCAGTGTAGTACGTTTTTGATTACACGGTGTGCAGTGTGTCCCACAATAATTACAAAGGGAGTTTTCTTGTTGAAGCTTCAAACCTATTTGCTACATTTCATTAATGTACCTTGTATGACTCCAGCTGTTTTACACATAATGCTTTTATAATGGTATATCTAAAGTGGAATGCAACCGAAAGGCCCCATAACACAGTTTCCTCACCCATGTGGGTAAACAGTCATCCATGTGGACAAATGTTCACAACACAATGAAAGTAGGGATCAGTAGTTGGCTCTATCTGTAATACCACCTGACAGTAGATATTTGTAATGGAGTGGGACCATTTTTCTTTTTTTTCAGTACATGTGTAAAGAGTCTGATGCAGAAATGTCAGCCCCCGGAGAGCAGGGTGTGCTCCAGTCAGATACTTTGTTCATGTTTGCTGATTACAGCACAGCGCTGGCTGAGGCGACGCACAGACGACGCAGCGACGACACAGGCCACTGGATTAGTGCTGCTCTCTGCTCCTGTGATTGAATGAGGCTGGACAAGGTCACCAGGTTCACGTGTTAGAGAAGCGACATGTTTTATGCTCCTATCAGGAACATAAAGGTGCTGTTTGGGCCGTGACGTGGGTTTGGGAGAGAGAGTCTTCTGTGAAATCCCACTGTGAGATCTGACATGAGTTTGCACACATCCATGAATCCTGTGAGATTGTGTAAATGTGTCTGTGCTCCTGTGTAGTGACCAGTTTATTTGTGTGTGTGGTGACAGCATAGGGCCAATGTGCAGTGAGTCAGAGCTCCGCTGCAGGGCCTCAGAGTACACACACTACACACACACAACACACACAGATACAACACAAAGACAGAGATGTGACAGTGATGGCTCCGGAGCTGTGGGCCACAGCTGAGAGGCCTGGGACACACCCACACCACTGACCTTCACTCAGGAGCATGTGGACAGGCTCACGCTCAAGTCAAAGTACTTCAAAAATAATACTGCATAACTAGTTATAAGCTGTACCTTTTGTTAATACTGAGAACAACAGAGTATAAACAGGCAAAAATAGAGTAAAATTGTGTAAAGTTTTCTTAAAATACTTCCTGATACAATATGCTGTTACATTTATCATAATCTGATTGGACTTCAGCTACTGCTCAAAAATGTATGTGAGTCTTACGTTTACTGTGGTATCTATTCCAGCTAAAATGTTATAGAATTCATTTTGTTACCATTGTCAGGGAACAAAATTCACAAACCAGGAATGTGCTTCGGTACATTCAGTACTATTGGTAAAAAATAAACCATGATATGATAAAGGCATACATACTGAAGTTAGGTGTTAGAATAGAAATAGACTTTGACTGAATATAAATACAATATATACAGTACGGACAGAATAACAGTAAAAAACTAGCCGTGCAAGTAGATACATTGTTATTGAAAGTGTGAAAGTATTATTTAAAGTGACAGTGTTCATGAAGAAACTGTTCTTTTACTAGTTGAATACTTTAAAATATGGTATATTTTCTGTGGTTAAAACAATCTGATTAATTCTTCCAGCTGCGTGCCACAACTTGAAATTGATTAAAGTGCATTTGGCACACAACGGATATGTGTGATATATTTAATCAGTAAGTTAATTATCCTGCACTATTGTGTGTGGACACGTGGGCTCGTACACACTCTGTGACTCAGAGCTTATCAGGCCGAGCGCAGTGAATCACCAAGACTGTCACTAAGCTGCTCTCTTGCTTTGTCTTTCAGCTTCTCCATACACTCATAACATATTACCATCCACCCTCCCTCCCGTCCTCACCCAGATGCCCTCCCTCACCCCTCACCCTTCCCTGGTCATCCCACGCTCTTACAGAAACACAATCCAGATTTCTGACTGACGCTCCTACCTGGTGATCTCAGAGCCCTTCTATAAATATTTATACCTGCAGTCTTAAGCCTACAGGTTGTCACATTCTGTGCTTGGTTGCTCTGTCACATCGTGTGTCAGACTCAAGTGTGATGTGCGGAAGTAAGCATCAGGCAGATAGGAATATATTTGACTTAGAAATTCTACGTGAACGGGAAAGATTTAAAATAGTGAGTCATCTTTACTGGCACTTCTGACGCAAACTATAAATTCTTAATATTTTATGTATCTGGCAGTTTTACATCTGTAAAAGCCTATGGTGCGTCTTACCAAAAGATGTATAACTTATAGATTCGTTTGAATACACTCATATTTCATATCTCATGATCTGATTTGTGATTCTGCTTAACCTCCTGCACCACTGTCACCCCGTAAGATATTGTAAGTCAATGCATAATAATATGTAGCCTAGTTTAATCAATAATACTAATAACATTTTTAGTAAGAATATATTGATGGTATGCCATAAACATAATCAAGAGTTTTGTATTCAAGTTCCATATTGAAATTAGTTGGTTCCAAAGAATCTACATAAAAGACATTAAAACAATGATGTGAAATCACTTAATTTAAGTACAATCTTTAGCCAACTGGGACAGTCCATCTGCTTTTTCAGTTACAAAGGTGTCCATTCACTTTACATTTATTGTTGGCGTAATGATTGCGTGTTTTCACGTTATATTTCTGTATTGTGTACACACTGAACCTCCACAGAGTGTATCCTCCAAAGTGCTGGATTCCTGACTGCTTTCATCCAATCAGCTCCTGTTGTGTTGTAGTAGTGCCTGGGTGCATGAGGTGTGCTAACAAGTGTTTTTTTTCTCTGCTTAGTTAGTCTATTACGGACTGCAGGGAAATATCTTTGATGGTGCACAGAAGAACTGAGGATAGCGTGTGATAATAAGACACAGGAGAGAGAAAGGGCTTTAATGGGGCTGAATAGTTAGATGTTTGTGAATCCTAACCACAACTGCTGTGCTCCCTTGATCCACCAAAACAACATTTCTCAAATAAGGATTGTTAGAGGGGTGTACAATTTTTTCAATCTTTCTATGGATCGCAGTACAAAGTCTGATTTTGGCACTTACTATGAATAGTTTCTGCAGAACTTGTATCAATCTTCCATCGTTCATAAAGCAGAGGATATAATGGAATTGAAAAGGCTATTTGACACAAATTGTGCACCTAATGTGAACCATTCACAAGTGACTGTTGTTCTTTTATTGCTGTGCGAGTCTTTTTCAATTTCAGCTCTGTGAATGAGCTGTTACATGCCGAGATGAAAACGGGCCATGCCCTGCCTTCAAGTATCTTCTCATGGGTTTGACAAAACAGCTGTGAAAAAAGTCAACATCAAATCTCTTTTCATTTGCACACTGACGCGTTTCTTCATGTGATATGACTATTGTAAGTGTTAAGCCTGAATGCAGAACACAGTAGGTTAATTAGTGTTATGTCTGTCAGTATCATGTGTGTTTCAGTCATCACGGGGTCAGGCGTGTTGCTCAGGGCTGTCTGTGTGAATGAGGGAGAAATATGTTATTGTGCACCTTGTTTATAGCAGTGTGTCATAAAGACACTGTGAGTTCAGAGAAGGGGCCGAGCTGTCATTGTACTGCTGAGGCAGGCAGCTGTCAGACACTTTTTAGATGCATATTATGTAGTGCATTAGCTTATACAAACGGGCGTGTTGGTGGATAAATGCCTTTGTGCTGGTGCACGTATGTCGTGTGCACATGTGCCCACACAGTACAAGCGACTGTCAGCAGCGTGCTGTGCTATATCAGCTGCATGCAGCCCCATTAGATCTTTCTATGACATCTGATTTACACGGCCTGTCAGGGCTCTGTGGAGCTGTCTTCTCTTACTGGAATAACCTACACCTCACTGGGGCAGGCTGAGGCAAAGGCTGCTGCAGTAGACCAGGTCAGCACTATGTGTACAAACTTCATCACAGCATCTCCTTTCACACAGTTATGGAAAGGGAACATATTAAAGTATTATATCTGTTATATTATATGTTATATATATATGTATATATATGTTATATATGTTTGCTAGGCATATTAGTATTACACAAGAATAATTGTGACAAGTAATTTACTATATTGGCAAATGCCAGTCACAATTGGGCTACTAAGCACATATTTATTTTTGTCAAACTTCAGTGCTAATGTCTGTTATCAACATCTTTTTCCCTATTAAAAGGCAAATGGATAATTAGCAAGAGCATGCTGTTTTGTATTGTCATGGTATGTGTTGGAAGTGGGTTTGAAAAGTGCCAGGAGCCCCTCTTAAGGTTGAGTCTTGTCCCTGTGGTGGATCAGGGCCGTGCCATTGCCACGTCTGGTAAGTGCCTGATCCTGTGAGTGAGTGTGGCGGGTGTGGGGGGAGCCTGCTGTTTGTGTATCCTTGCTGTAAGGATAATGATGTGATGAATGGAGAGAGGGAGAGAGAGGCACATTTCAAGGCTAATGCCCGGGGGGATGTCAGACAAACCTGTGTATGTGTAATAACCACGGAGGTTAAAATGCTACAGCGGCACCAGAGATTCCTGCCAAATATTTTGACATCCACGCTGCCTCCTCCACACAGCTGCTGTTCAGGTAAAGGAGAGATTGGATTAATGTGAGTTTGATGAGGAAGAGAGCGGACCGTGGACCAGAGTGGGCACGGGGCAGCAGAGGTGTTGATGTGTACAGTCACACTCAGAGCTGCCTGCTTGTCTGTCTCTCTTGATTTCTCTCTCCCAGCGCTCTGGGCCAGAGCTCGTGTCCATGGTGCCATTTGTTTCAAGGTTGTTCTAAATGTGACTGATGTGCACAGCTTTGCTTTGCTCTCCTTCAGACTGCTCCATGTGAATTATTTGACAAATACTCCATATTCTTTATTATTTTAAATGGCTGCTCTTTTTCACATTGAGAGCAGGCACGTTTACCCTCGAACCAGGTGATTATTTTAGTCTGGGTTCAATATCTTTGCTATTGTAAAACAGTAATTGCATTTGTGTCCATTGTTTCACATTTATTAGTCCATTGTGTCATTTAAATGGTACAGTGTATAGCCTGCCACACGCAGTTGTCAGAAGGGTCACTAGATGCACTGTTTATTACCTATTGAAATAGAGGGGAAATTACTTGTGTGCCTGTTTGTATGTGTGATACATGTAGCACCCCCCCAGGGGATGCACGTATAGATTGTGTCTCTCATCTTCTTTTTATTCTGGTGTGTATGGATAAATAACTCCTGTTCCCTTTAGATTAGCTGTGACCTTTCCACCCCTCTATATGCACCTAGCAGCCTCTTACAATCCCTTTCCCGGGAACGCATTGTGAATCCCTCTCAGTAACAAATGTCAGCTTCATTGATTGGCCATCTTAGCCCAAAATAACAGACATCTAAAATGAGAGGGCCGGCAGGCTGAGATCGCGGGTCCCCGGGCTGTGCTGAAAATGTATATCGTCAGGAATCTCAGAGAAAATAGAAAACCTTACTCATTAACTTCAAGTCCACAGCCCCAAGATTTCATGGATTAATCAATGCTAACCTACTTTATCAAAGACACTTATCTTCCACATACAGAAATCTATGCATGTCCCTAGCCAAGAGGTCGATAGCAGGAAATATTTCACATTGCCCACCCTTTTTTCCATCACTAATTCCCCTTTCTCTCCTTGGTCCCCTTCCCCTCTCTTCGTCTTGTTCGGTCATTGCATTTGAGTCTGGACTTTTTGCCTAAATGTCCTTGGGATTGGACTGTGCGTAGAGAAGGGAGACCCATATCAGATAACTTATTGGTTCATTTTGCCCATCTCTTTCCAATAATGTGTAACATTACCAGTGTTATTAGATAGGAGATTAATGGCGCTTGGCTCCGCTCCTCCTCTGTGGGACGGGACATAGAGGAGAGAGATAAAAGGACAGAGTAAGTAATGTGTGTGCTGCAACGTCACAGGGTCATTTTGTGGAGCTGACTGACAGGCGGCCCCTGAACTTCCCCATGTGCGCCCCCTCTCCTTCTCCCCATCTCTGAGAGTACGAGCGCTCACTAGCCTTTGATCCTCCTCCTCGCATCAATCAGTGGCGACAGGAGTAAAAGAAAAATAGAGAAGGATGACTTGTCTTCACTGCTGCAGGTGCTGTCTCTGCCATGTCAGGCAAAGGTCTAAATCTCAGTATATTTACGCTCCTATTTATGTATTTATTAGGATGCACTGTGCCCCTTATGTGCTCCCTCACAGGTGCAAATAGGCAGCTGGCAGGTGCTGTCCAGTTACAGTATGTGAGGTTACAAGGGTTACAACTGCATGGATGAGCTATTTTAGGTAACATTCACAATCAGATTTATTTTTCTTTTGTTTTTCCTTTTATTGTAAAAGAAACACAACAAGAAACAAAAAGTGAAAATGACTTTTAAGAGTAGCTCTTAAAAGTCAGTCAGGCATATGTCCAGTTTTGTGTGTCTTGTGTCATGTGTTCCAATGTTATTTCAGTCCAGTCCTTGACCATCGCCTCACTTCCTGTCATCCATCTCCTTGTTATTGCTTTTTGCTGCAGCCAAACGTACATTCTGCAGGTATCCATCTAACATTGTTGGAGTTTTACATCCACGATTCATTGTTTTAAAGTCAACTGGTCAGTATTGAAGACTGTCTACAGTGCATAATTAATCTCAGTTTTGTATTTATGAACAATAGCACAGTTCCAAAGCACATGCTAACAGCGGGTTGGCAACCACAGTTTCCTTGGCGACCAGATTTATATTTCAAACAATGAGACCAGCCAGTGTCTGGGGGAGTGCTCAACCAGCTGCCTCACCTGTTCCTTCTAATAAGCCGAGTCCAGAGTCTTGGCTGGAGACAGCCTCGGGCACAAATCCACATGCAAACCACCGATATAGATCCCAAACGATAACATGAATATTGTCATTCAGTGTCTTTATAACAAAGAGCTCTGTCAATGTTACATGCCGACTCCATTGTGCAATAATAGCAAGTGTCATTGCCTTGACTTTACATGACAGTAATTATCAGGGATGTTGGCTGCACCTAAAGGACAAAGTTAGAGCGATGTAAAAAGTTGAAGCCTCATGCACTGGGATGCATGCTCATCACTTCTGCTCTCTCCCTCCATATTCATCTGCAGCTCTATTTTAGTGCACATCTTCTGCTTTCCTCTACCTGCTTTAGTCCTCTCCCTGGCTCCTGCTCTCTAATGTATGGAGTAATAACTTGCTCATTATTGGATGTAAGAAATATCTACTAAGAGATTATGCCAGATATAAAAAGCTCACAGGTGATGGGAGTCAGAACCTCTGTGCATCCCTAATGAGGCCTGGGGATTGCTCTGCACCCTCCGAAGAGACAGAGCATTCTCCATCGGCGCTGCACACAGGCCTAAGTCAGCTTAGTGTGAGACAGCACAGCCCCGAACAGCCCGGTGCGGCTCACTTCGACACAGCTTGACCTTGGTCGGGCTAATTAATGTATTTACAGCAAGCTCACCCGCTCTGGCTCTGTCTGTCAGGAGGTCTTGGGAGTTTTGTTGGGCTGCTGTGTCGAGTTTGCCCCTTGCCCTCAGGATATCCTCTTTTGCTCACCTTGCTTACTCAATGCAGTCTTGGGTAATGAAAAAAACACTCTACCCTTTGCATATTTTAATGCACCTTTGAGCCTAATCCGAAGACAGCTGTTAGCAATATTTTTATGCGAGTTTTACGTTGTCTCTTTCTCTACTTTTTTCTTTTCTTTCTGGCTCTTGCCTCGTATTGCTACAGAAAATCATTTGTTGACAAGTGCAGTAATTGTCAAACTTATCAAGTATCTCTGCAAAAACAGTTAGTCTCTGGAGATATTCCATTACAAGGAGTATAACTAAAAACCACAAAACAAAACACTACTGTTGTGTCCACAAATGTGAGCCCTCAACCGAAGATGCAATGGAGAAAAATACATAAATTATATTGGTAACTACACTCACTCATGCCTTTGTAAAGCATGGACAAAGACTTAATTCATAGTGAACAAATAGTGTATTAAGAATGATTTAGGCTTAGTAACTGAATCATTCTTAAGAAACTATTTGCTCACTATGAATTAAGTCTTTCTTTACTAAGGCCTGAAGAAGTGTAGTTATTATTAAGTGTTACCATATTCTTTATTATGATATAACTGGACTACATAAAGAATTAACTTACAGTGCGTTCATACTTATTAGTTATTTAGTAATAAATTGCAACCATTTTAGTGTGGATTTGGTTTGATCCTGTTCTTGTCCTGGTCCTATATGTTTTTTTTAGTTTAGTGCTGGTTTAGTCCCTATTTTGATGTGATGAATGTGCAAGAGTGAACACACTCTTAGAATTCACATTTTCTGAACTACATTCTTGCAAAGTGCTGATCAGTTTGACCTAACTTTGAGTATAAGGATTTTTCCAGATGCCGTTCTCGATACTCACTGTTTGTGCCTTCTTAGAACCGGTACAAATGGCCCGGACGACTTGCCGCTAATGCCGTCAGATTTGTTCCCTATTGCATTGATTTACCCAACTGGACAAGCATTGAGCCCAAAAAGTACCTCAGTTTTCCATGAGTTTTCTATATGGTAAAATATATTCAAATGTGGGCTGGTAAGTTGAGGGAAGAGTCGTGAGCGCAAGTGACAGAGAGAGAAGTGAAAGGTGAAACAAGTTCGACCAGTGCAGGAACAGCGAAGGGCAAAATGTTTGAATCATTTAAAACTCCAGAGACGCGGATCTGTTACAGTGGCCAATGGCAACAGCAGGGTCTGTCTGTGGGAGCCCTGGGCCAACTCACCTCCAGTCAGTCTATACCTCCTCTCCTTAAAACTAATTGGAATAGGAGAAAGACAGGTAGCAGAGGTGTTGGACTATGTAATATAGGAAAATGTGGAGAGTAACAAAGCAAGACGAATGAGTACAAAAAGTGGGAGAGTGTTTCATTTCTTAAGGCGTAATACATTCTTGGCCTAATTTCTACTCTGACTCACTGCACTACAGTCAGAATCCTCTTTTTTAAGTTACTTTTTCTGGCAGGCTTTATTTGGTGTTTGTTACCCTCTATGGCCTTGGGGGACTATTAAATGTCACTCCTCTTTAAGTGAAGAAGAAAGACAACTTCACCTAACTTCGAAAGAACCTTTAAAGGTCACGCAATGGCACTGGCGACAACACTGGCTCCAAAACACACACATCTGCCTCAAAATGTACCTTGAACAAATGGGTCAAAAGTGAAGTAAATGTAAGCTTTGACACAACCTCACTCAGCCACTCTTCCTTGTATCTCTGCTTTCTGAAGACTTCTCCTGTGAGACCTAGAAGAGAGGTTGCTGAAGGCTGGTTGTATTTTTCACTTGATATTTCAGATATCAAGTTTGATGTTTTTATTAAAGGAGCTCTGAGATGGCTTTGGAAAATGGGCAGGCATTCATTCATACATAATCAGGCATAATTACATGACTGCACATGAAAGTGAAAATTAGATGCTCTTATTATGGTACCCATTAGTGGAGGTCTATTTGAATGATAGACTATTTGACATCTTTCTTCGAAGTTGATGTTAGAACCAGAGAATATAGCCATATAAAGAATTGGATTGAAACTGGGACTGTACAATATATTGCAATTTCATTTAAATATGACCAATTTGGGGAGGGCAACAAAAATTAATATTTCTATATTTTTTGGGAGTAACCCGATAACAATACAGAATAACAACATTATTAAATTATTAGTTGAGGTTTTTATATCTGTAAAATGTAAATTATTGTTTGTTTGTGTGTAGAAGTAGCTCTGCTACTTTTTCTCACCCCCATCAACATGATAATAGAATAAGGTAGTGGAATTAAAAAAACAAAACAAAAAAAACTTTACAACATAACTTTTTTTCATCAGCTAAGCTCTTTTGTATTTTTTTTAATGCTGTACTTGATGATTTTGCATATCTTCAAACATTAATGATGTTATCTAAATTTTAATAAATTGCCCACCTCTAGATGCAATTATCAGTTCGCAAAGACTGCAGTTACTTAAGAGAATGTCCACTGTAAACAACAATAGTTCTGTTATTAGGGAAAATAACTGCTTACCCCTTAGTGTTTCAGACCTACATGCACATATTCCAGACTTTTCTCAAATGTTAATGCTCCTTGATGTGTTTGAAACAAATGCAAATCTAATCTAATAATTGCAAAACTATTTATTTTGAAAATTGTGCAGCTCTAAAGCTGATCCTGGACTGAAGTATCTCCTCAATGTAACCTTTAGTTGTTCCCATTGTGTAGCATTTCAAAGGTTGTGTTCACAACTTTTTAAATGCTTATTGTTTAGAATTATATGGAGGAGTTTACTGTGTAACTGTAAGACTGCAGATTTCTTGACGTGGTTTAAGGTTAGTATCTCTGCTTATGTGGGTCTTAAGTTTGGATATTTCTTTGAAAAAAAATGTAAATCCCCCTGCCCCCTTTAACAAAGTTAAGCATTATGCATAGGATTACATGTTTTTCAGATGCACATGACAGTGAAGCCACTATAAATAGACATGTGGTCATAATGTTATGCCTGATGGGTTTTAGGTCTCTTGTTCTCCTCAGTTGATGGACCTTAATACACTGTCTAATCTTTACCTATGCGTAACTCTGTGTTCAAAAGCGTGCCCTTATTTTGTGTGTGCATGTACCGCTGCACGGTTCAACAACCGCTTTTCGGTCACAGCACGGCAATTTATTTGAATTTGTTTGCCTGACCATGAAGTCTTCATTAGGCAGTCGAAAAGCACAGCGAGCAGGGGCTACAAGGTCGCCATCCTGCTGTCCAAATCAAGACGCTTCCCTCAATTTAGCTAGTCTTGAGGGAGCGCCCCACACGTATCAACACACCCTTATAGACACAGTATTGTATTCCAACAACCTCTGCTCCAGTCTCATCCTCATGGCCCTAATCAGCTGTCCGAGAGAGAAGAGCTGAAAAATAGCAATTAAGCTCCCCCAAACCGATGCAGAATGCAAAGTGACACTAAGTCTGTCATCAGTTATGCATTTTACGATAAATAAATGATGAAGAATGAGATTTGCAATTGATCTGTCTGTCACTGGATTCTGCACTGGTGGCAAAACGACGCTTGAGTTTGAAAATGAAGCTTATTGCATATTCATTTGAGCTCATCATTAGAACCATTCATACCAGGGCTATCATTGCACAGCGTTATTTGATCAATTCACTACAAACAGTCCTCCCAGATGGCTTTGTTGTATCTTTCTTTGCCTATTAAGCTGTTCATTAAAGAGCGGCCTTGTCCGGGCCTACAGGCTGCGAGTGTGTGTGTGTATTATGCATGTGAAGCTGATTGCCGCAGATATACACCGGAGTGATTGTATGCACTATATGTTTGCATACCCTGCCCATTAGCTACGCCGTGTGGCACCAGCGATGGAAGATGCAGATTTGTTCCTGTCAAGGTTAATAAATGAAGAAATCAAGGTGAGGGTGTCTCAATCCAGACACAAGGACACGCGGAGACGGGGATCAGACACCCAGCTGGTACCTCTGAAATTTTAATTAGGCTCTCTCTTTATTTCCCCTCCGCAGACAGACATTGTGGTCGAGTACTCCGACAATCTCCGGGACTATTTTCTCCTGCAATATTAGCTAAGCCAGTGATGGGATACTGGGGAGCTGTGGTTTGGCTTTAAAGGCTTCTCCTAGCCACTCTCACTCAGTCCCCAAACTCCTCTAAGCTCCACATGTTTTACTGCCTGCTCTGCGCGTTCATATTAAACTATACAATACCCAACTGTGCTCAATTAAGGCGGACAAGGATTTGTAAGTTTGAAGGGGACTGTTGAATTGTAAAAATTTTATAGTTTGTCACAAGGGTATTTTTTTAAAAGAAGCTCTTCATGTAAAGCACATATTTCAATAAATGATGTCGTCAAAAATGTTTCGGTATCATTTAAAAGTGCTCTATGTAACTTTTCTGGAGGAGCAATCTGCTAATCCCCATGGAGATGTTTTTGCATTGCCGAGAATGTTCCACAGTATGGCATTGTCTAGAGGTGGGCAATATATCAACATTTAGATAATACACTGCATAAAAGGAATTTCTAGAAGAGTTAAAAATGTCTTGATTTCAGGATAATATCTTAATTGCACACATTTTGATCAATTTTATTATTTTAAGCTAAATTATTTCATTATCAGTCAGAAATACCTTGAAACCAGTAAAATATTCTGCATCACATTGGCATTAAATGTCATCGAGTAAAAACTACTCAAATCCAGATAAAAATGATAAATTCAAGTCATTTCAATATCAGCTAGGTTTTCATTTTTTGCTGTGTATCATGTATCATGTTGTTTGGAATACATTTTATTTCATTATTTTATTGTAATATATGCTACAAGTACAGATAATAAGTAATGTAAAATAAAGTAAAAATGAACAAAATGTTGTGCTGTAAACTTTCAAATAAGAATATAAAGTGATATTACTGCGCTTTTGTGGTTAATTTTATAAACATTTTAAATTCGTCTGATAGATAATCAAGTAAAAACATGTTTTAACATTCTCTTGGATTAACATAATATCGTCAGACTGCCATTATTGGGATAATCCACAGAAATATCAACATTCATTTTTGTCAATATCGCCCACACATGGACACTATTAGAAGTCAGATCACGTGGAGAGGTGAGGAAGCACGATTTTAGAGGTATTTTTAAGCAATAAAAACACTGGAACTGAATTCATAAGTTTAATGCCAGACTGTGTTCAAGGCAGAGAAACAAGCATTTCACAAAAGTTGCATGGTTCCCCTTTGAATATAATTTCTCACTGCATTGCATTCTGGAGAGGCTTTTTCTAGTCTTATGTTGAGAGGAAGATGCGGTGTATCTTGTGTGCTTGTAAGACATGACAGCGCTGTTATTAGCATGCAGCTACACAAACGAACATGGCTAATTATTGGTTTTGGCTGCCATGATGTCAGGCCTGACAGTGGCTCTGTATATTTGCATGTTAAAGCAGTGTCTATATAGCAGTATGTTATAGACACATACAGTCTGTGTGGGTGCGTTTGTGTGCGTTTGTGTGCGTTCAAACAAATCAAATTTATTAGCCGTTCTTCCAGTGTGATGTGCCTTTATTGCTTTGGCACTTGTGGAGCGGATGGAGCACGGAGTGAAAATAGCAGAAGGGAACCTATGAGAATGTCAATGCAGTGTTCAAGGCCAGGCCAAGAATCAAGCATTGTGGAAAATGTCACCTTTAACATCTTAAACAAAACATTTATATAATTAAGTTTCAGTCATGTGTACTGGAAATTTTAGTTTGGCATTGTTTTGTTGCCATCGTTTTGCGGTGGGACTGATAATGTAAGATCATACACAAGGCAATTATATGAAGTTAAACTCATTACCCCTTTAATTCACAGGAACAATTATATCTAAGATTCAAATTAGCACTTTTCATCAAAACAACATGTTTCAAACACTTTTTCTACCAAACCAATACTTTCAAAACAAACAAAGAAATAAAATGTAATCAACTTGTTTGCTGAGGTTTTGTTTATATATTCTAATCAGTGTATTTTCACTTCATTATTAATATAGCCACATTTGGTCTGCGTTTTTTAATGCCCCATTCTTTGAAACACAGATTACAAACATCGCAAGACTTTATTGCCAAGAGCTGGCATCTAATGAACCTTTAAAGTTGTCTTCTGTATCCATCTCATCACTATTAGATCTCCAACTTGAAGAGAACAGACGGTAGTAGAAAAAATGTTTATAAAAAGGGTGTATTCTACAGCCGAGACACGCAGATCTCCTTCTGTATTTTCACTCAGCTCCGTATACAGCAGAACCAACCATTTCAGCACATCAATAATTCAGTCAACTTTAATCCCAACACACTCAGTCCAGAAAACCAAATGAGAGCTTCCCACGTACTTTAGCTTTTAAGACCAGGCATAAATAAAAGACACAGTTTGGATGAAAGATAGGATAAAGATTTGATAATGAACTCGATGCATCATCAAAGAAGTCTCGCCCATGAATAAGTTATGGGGAATAAACACGGGCAACACAAACTAAAAAAAAAAATCATTTCTGCTATTTGTAAAAGCTTGCTTGAATGGTCTGTCTGCGGAAAATAAGTGACGCTTGATGCATTCGTTGTTGGCGAGTTAAAAGAGACATCAAATCTTCTGTTTTAGAAGGAAATCGAGTTTCTGAAGTTTAGCAGCATCTGGAGCACCTTGCATTGCATCATAGTCGCTGCCAGTCTATGTTAACTGATGAATTGCTGTCTCTCACAGAAATATATCTAGCTTTGTATTATTTCTGAGGGAGTCGGGGCTGAAAAGAATCCTTTGTGCTATTATTCCGAGCAGCTGACACAAAATCTCCCGATAAGCATTGATGTTTTGGGAGAAACGAAAGCTCTTCCTCTCTCCTCAAACATCATGGTGCCTGCGCTCAACAAAAGTCTCAGCGTGACGTTCCATTGTCAGAATTTGGCCAGGTTTTTTAATGAGAAAATCTGTTTGCCAAATGGGGAAATTTGATCTGCTGAATTTCATCAAACACCTGTGACGCCTTGAGGAAAACATGATCGCACCAAATTGAGTTGCATCACTTGAGCCTACAGCACAAATCTATTACGATAATTATTCCTGTTTTTATTGTTTTAGCTTAATGTGGGCAATTGGAACAGCTTTCTTAGTTTGAAGTATTATATTTCTTGCAATTTATACTAAGGGAGATTGCATTTAAATAGCCTCAGCAATAGATAATGCTTTCCTCAGGGGAGACAAGTATTTATTTGTGAGTTGGATTATACATTTCATATAAAAAATAAAATAAAATAAAATTTTGCTGCCAAGTGTCTGGAGCTTTTCCCTGTGTATTAATCTCATTAGGGGAGTTCTATAGGAAGTGGGCAAGGCACACTCCATTATTTATGGAAGTGTAATTATCTATGGTGTCACAAGCAGGCAGGAATTTACAGGACCCCGGTTCTGCATCAGCACAATGGCTATAGCTAGGTAATGAAGTGAACACACCTCCGGGCCCTGCACGCCGAGCTGCCTTACTGTTTGCACTGTGGCTTTGCTACAATCTGCCCTCAGCCGCTGCAAGTGAAGTTAGAGGGACTAAAGTTAGGAACTTAAGCCCACTTTAGAATCAAAGCGCTACTGCAACTACCACCAACTCCTGCAGTGGGGTATGGTTATTAGTCTGGATTCAAAGTAAAGGTTTATGAATTAAAGCCTCAAAGTTAAATGAAGACACGCAGACTCATTGTAGATCTTCAGGTTTCATTGATTCAAACGTGATGCCACTATATCTTATGTGCTGTAAGAGTTCAAAGCCTGTATTTCACGTTCATGACAGAGACAGTTGAATTCTCTGTGCTGTGGTGAATCAGAGTGAGACATAAAGAGTGATAGAGGAGAGAGGTTTGATGGAGCTGAAGGAGGACTCAAGTCAACGCGGGCCGCTCTCCTCTGGCCTGCTATTTAAGTGTGTACAGACTTAGCAGCAGCCTCCACAGCAGCTGCTGCTGCAACGACCGGGTCATTTACATATAAATGAAAGTTGCCGATCACACGCTGCTGACCCCATTTATTTCAGCGGACAGACAGACAGGCAGCCAAGGCAAGCGCCTGCGAGTTGCCGAATTACTTCAAATTACCGCATTTCCATCTCCACATCAGTCCTGTCAGGGCCCGCAACTATGGCGCGGGCAGTTTTTTGCTCCCCTCTCTCCCTGCACCAGCGGCAGGTCTGGACTCTAATTGGCGGTGGTGAATTTAAAGGACCTGTCTAGGGCTGAGGCTGTCACCACCAGGACAGCAAAGGAAAACATGGCTAACATAACACTGCAGGTTAGCCTGCTACACAAACAGCTAACTTTTTAAATCTTTGCGAGCAAGGCCTCTCACTCTTCTTCTGTACTTCTAACTTTGCGTTTTAAACCTTAATTCCTAATCCTGTGCCCATCCACATGTGTTTTTTCCTGCTGTCATGTCCTCCTTCCAGATGACATATTCGTGGCAGCGGTTTGCGTGAGCATCTGGATTAGAATCCTTAGCCATATGTCCTCCCAACGTCTGCATCTCACTTCCTCTGTGCACATGCTATTAGGCTCACATACACACTTAAGCACCTCTCTGCTCCACATCTCCAGGTTTTACAAGACAGATTAATGCTACCGGCCCGCATGATCTTAATGGGACAGCTGTGTCCTTTTCCTCACTCGTACATAGATGGCTATCAAAGACGGCCCAAAACACCACTATTATAGACACAGGGTGGATATAGCGCTAATGCTCATCTTGGCTTGCCTTCATATGATGTCATAACAATCTATAGGCCCGGGTTGTGGTTTGACACACAGAAAACGAAGTATCTAAACCAAGAGCAAACTAAAGCATTTGTGTCCTTCTCTTACTATCCTCTGAGCTGTTATATTCAGCCTTAAGAATGGTGAAGTTATGTATATCAGTAACAAAATCATTCACATTCAATATTGGTAGATTTTCTATATGTGTGTATTTCTCTAAAATGAAGTTTACTATAAATCTTCTTTTTTCCTGACAAAACTGCATCGCCGAAAGCATATTTGTCTTTTGTCCCATTCTTGGTTAGTCAAGCAGACATCTTTCATTAAAGGCGGGTGCTGCTAGCGTCTTACTGGTGTAAGTAAGAAACAACATCAGGGAAACAGAAAAGCTGAGATCCTCAAGCTCTTCTCCCTAATTAGTCCAGATTGATGTGACCAATGAACACGCTGGTAATCAGTGTTGCTTTTATTTGTGTAATGGCGGTACAGGGATCAGAGGCAGCCTGACCCGGTGCGATCATTAGCAGCAGCTCAGGCGTCTCTTTTGCGATGGTGTACGCACTCAAAGAAGTGTCACTCTATTGCTTCATCAGCCCATATGTCGATCTGGGTGTGTACTACACTGTTGATATCACTAATAACACATTAACCAGATATTATCACTGGCAAGACACAAACAAATACAAAGTCACAGATTTTGGTTGTTGATGTTATAAAGTATATGTTTTTTTTGTTTTGTTTTTTTGTTGACTGACCAATGTAGTACATAGAATAGTTTTGTTGTTTATATCAGATAATAGGTAAGAGATGAGGCGATTTCTTATTGTTTGGCTTGTCATATACAGTTCAGTGCAAAATCTGGCTCAGTTTAAAATTGGCAAAGATAAACTGTTTCCATATTTGTACCTAAGTCAGTCATTAAACCCTTACATCAAAAGAATGAATTAAACAAATCAGTAGACCAGTTCTAGACCATCTTGTGTTTTTGGTGTATGGTGTTTAAGATTTTATTTTTGTTTTAGATACATATTTAAGAGTTGTTTTTGTTTCTTCTTTCTGCTCCTATTGGATTGTGATGGTGCACTTTTTTGTTGACTTAAATTACAATACATTATTACACACAATTGAAAGTAACATTCATTAATAAAAACAATAAAAAACACTAACAATCGATAATAAAAATATGATGATGATATGGCAAGGTTAGTTGATTTGTATGGCACAATTCGTGAAGTGCTTTACGCAACAAGAAAAGAGGTATTAAACTCATTATAATTATGAATTTGAATTAAAAATAAAATCCTTTCAGTCGTATGCACAGCTAAACAGAACTGTTGTAGCCTGGATTTGGACAGTGGACATTGGTCTCACATAACATTTTTAGCTGCATAAAACTGTAATGCTGACTCCTAATGTTTTGCACCAGAGTAAATCACTACAGCTACTACAGATATACCAATTACAAAGCATTATTCATATCAGTATTGTATGCATAGCTCTTAAATGATTTTAATATAAATTCAAATAATTGATGTATATTTTGCCTTCATAATATATTCTTGGTTCAAACAGTGTGTGTGTATAAGTTAAATAGTAGGAAAATGGGGGGCAGAGGTGATTAGAGGCAGCCACTTAAAAAGAGCCTCTCTACTTTCATGTTAATTAATTAATGTACAGTGGTGGTTTTCTGTGGATGTGGAAGCGGCCCTTGGGGACTGCTGTGCTGGGAGCTGGAAAATGTCACGACTCCCACTCACACAAGGACCACTGTTGTTGAGGATGGGTCAGTAATTAAATCTGAAGGTGAAATCTAACAACTGTTGATCCCGTGCTAGGAAATACAAAGCGTGGAGGCCATACAAGTTTGCAAGAAATAACTTAGAATGAAGTTGCTTTTATATATGAAGAAAATGTGCTTTATCCAGTTGAGATGTCTGTTTGTCGTCGTGTTCAGGCAGATGTAGTTAAGGACAGGATTAGATCACAAACAACAACAATTAAGTGAGGTTACAGTTTATAGTGGATTAAAACAATCTTTCTTGTGAACCCCGCTGTTGCGTCATATTTTCTTCTCGATAACGCTTGCATTATTGACACAATGAAGAAAACAAAACTTGAAGAAATTCAATGCAAGAAAGTCTTTATTGTCCAGATTAAAGCTTTATCCATAGTAAAATGTAAGATCTGAGTGGTAAGAGACTACTCCCACACCTCTGCTAACTAGTGTCCAAGATGTCCGAGATTCTTGCATGAATAAAAAAAAAAAAAACAGAAACAGCAACAAAGAAATTGAACCCCAATTTATAGAATTCTGGTATGATTATAACCCATACATCCTATAGTTTTCTCTGATTTGGGGCATGTTCTGTACGTTCCTCAAAAGGCAATTAATACTTGTCCTTTTCCCCCTTAGATCAACAAAAAGCTTAGCCCAGCGACTATGAACCTGTTGCACTCGGAGACTTTCTATGCCCCCATTGGAAGCCCTACAACTGTTTTTGACTCAAGTTTCTACTGCTTCGTGACTTGCTTTATGTTTTCTCACAAGTTCAAGTAAATAAATAAATTACCATACGTTACATTATAGTTTTAGCATAAACCATGCAAAATAAACCATGATGATTACACTCTTATACAGTACCATGTTATTATAATGCTTCATACATTTGTGAAGCTTTGGAAATGCTTTTTACAATCTAGACTACATTATGCTAGACATGGAATAGACAATTCATCCTTATTCAGTCATGGCCTTAAGCCTTTAACACAGCACATCAAGTGTAATGAAATTGTATTAATGATTCTATAGCCATCCCTTTAAAAATATCTAATTATTTTCATTATGTATCTGTTTGCACTTTTCTAATTTCCCATCCACATGTAGATTCATAGATATTTTCTTGCTGATTGCAGCTTTAATTTCCTTGTTGGAAGAAGCTAGCTGAGGGATTCAATCACTGCATGACCTAGATTTGGCATCTTCTTCAACTTACTGCTTCAAACTTTTGGGAGAGAATTTTTAAACCCAGTGAGATAAGAGAGAAACATTTTAAGTCTGGCTCTATACAGTACTGTAAGGGCTTGTGTGACATGTAGTTATACATCTCTGGAAGATGAGTAAAATATGCAAAGGGCTAAATCCTTCCTTCGTCTTCATCAGGAGCTCTTAAGACTCTCGCAGACACGTTTTCTCTGGTGACCAACTCTCTCTCTCTCTCGCTCTCGCTACACTGTAGTTTGTGAGCATGATCAGCACACTATTCACACTCACAGCATATGTGTTTATAGGGGCCTGCTTTTAAATGAAACATAGGAAAGTATTAGCACTATGAATTATGGCTCGACTAGTTCGCACAGCATTGGGATGTCTGCGATGGTAATGAGCACTTAAAACAGCCTGGGTGCCGTTTCAGAAGGAGGGGTAGAGAGGAATTTAAAAATGCAAAAGATCCCCAGTTTAGTTTAAGAGTGAGCCAGCGACTGTGTGGAGCCAGAGAGCTTAAAAGGAGAGCAGAAAGTTACTTGAACAGCTTTGCCTCTTGTGGAGAGTGATTATATAATATCTACGTGCATTGGGACTAAACATGGCGCCAAATGTATGGCTCAGTCTGCAGAAGTTTTCTTTGCAATGCCTCACACACCCGGCTGGAGAATGGGAAACACAGAGACCTTGAAGGCATTTTAAATCGTACCTGTCCTACTGTCCTACCTCAGGCTAACCTCCAGCAGCCCCAGCGATGTAGTGTCAGCAATGACATTGGGATTCTATTAGCAGGTTGTGCGAGGCGCTGGCCCCCTGCCCTGTGGTGAGACCTACCATTGATCTGTCATGGGAGATGGCTGCTCCCTGCTCCCCGCTCCCATAGGGCTCAATTTGAACCTTTCCAAAAACCAGGCCCCAAACCTCGGCTTGAAAATCTACCTGGGGAGCAGAGGGAGGACAGCGCCGGCTCAAGGTCGGACGTGACACTGGCGTGTGCCGATAAAGACAACTGGGTTCAGCCGACACACCATAATGGCCAGTGAAAAGTCGGGTTATTTGTTATTGATTCCCAATAAGAAAAATCACGGCTTCTATACACTGCTGTTTATGGCTGACTGGAGCTGAGTGTACATAGGCTTTCTCTGAAGAATCTCCTTGACTCTGAGTTCTGTTTTGAATTGCAGTGTAGACGTCCGTTCCCTCAGCTATCCTCATTTGTATTTTTACTGAATTACCCGGATGTGCAACCTGAACCCACTTAAGCATGTCACTTAGTGTTTGTTGAAGTTTGCAGAGACAGGCCTTCATCAGGTTTCAATGAGCGAGTCTGTGGCTAAGTGGCCACTTGTCATGTTTATTTATTTCA
Organism: Rhinogobius similis; assembly: GCA_019453435.1. Lineage (NCBI taxonomy): Eukaryota > Metazoa > Chordata > Actinopteri > Gobiiformes > Gobiidae > Rhinogobius > Rhinogobius similis. The sequence goes on along the minus strand of CM033623.1, from coordinate 14,792,326 downwards.
TTTTTGCCCCAATCCCTCATGATGTCTGCGTTTGCTGTCCAAGCTGTTTAGAAAGCAAAAGATGTCTTCGAGGAGACAAAGGGTAATAATGTCTGTTGTCAACAGATTCTCATCCCAGAGCGTGGGGCAGCCATGTTTGATTACTGGACCATCTCACTTACTTGTGAGATGGTCTCTGCTTAGTTTATAAGCTGTTGCTAACCATCCTGCATGAATATTGGACAGTTAAGTCAATATCAATATAGTCTCCAATTGCAGCATGCAGACAGAAGGGTGGGGGTGGGTGATAGTTAATGTGTTTCTGGACTATAGGTAGAACTGCTCCAGTCCATGTTGTCAGTGTTTTTAAAGAGATCTTCTGATTAATGACTGAATAGATCATTAGTGCAGAGCTATCATGCGAGGCACATTTTCATGAAAACGTATACATCCACTTTGGATTGTTTATACCTGGTTTGAGAATATACTCATGATGCTAAGTGACACCATGAAGATTTATTTGTGAGGCTGCTAAAGCTTTTGTAATATTTAGAAGAATGGGGTGCTTATCGTTAAATGACAGCCTTTGGTTCCATTGATGTTTAAATTTGCATGTATCGTGCAATCTCAAAGTGTCCTCACAGAACACTATAGAATGCCTTAAGCTATATTACGCCTTGGGAACGCGAGCGAGCTGGTAATGTACAACACCAGCTGTCATGTGTTGCACAGACTTGTGAATTCTTCTACATCAAGTTATTTTTAGATTTAGAGCGACTCCAGCACATTCTGTTTGAGTCGAGAGAGGTTAAACTCACAAAAATGCAGTTATTTGAATAAATTCTAATAAATTGTGTTTACTTATAGTCACAAGGTCTTTTGAGCCTTTTTGACTCGTACACTATGAAGAATAGTGGGTGTAGATGAATTAACAGTGTGGGAGTACAAACAGGAGAATATTGAAATTGCCCCCACGGGCGATTCTGGGGCCGTGTGGTGGCAACGACATACTTCCTGCTGCTGCTATATTTTATATGTATGAAAATCTCTCACAGATCCATCATATACATTATAGATGAGGGCTACCGTTCTGTGCCCCAGTCACTGAAGCAGAATTTTCCATGATATGCACACCCACCCACTGCCACCATCTCCTCCTCCTTCTCTCTCCCTCCATATGCCCTCCCATTGGAGCGCTGTTTCATCCCTCACCGGCTGCCTTTCATCCTACTCCAGCTCTTTGGTCTCCTATCATTTCATCCTTCCATAAGTCACAGCTTACATCTCTACTTTCAGCCATCAGTCCATCCTTCCTTCACTTACTCGCCCCACCCCCATCGCACGGAGCAAGGACCATGTGACCAGTGAGGCCCGCGAGCCTGCCGGGCCTTCCCCACAGTGCCACCATACGTTGATTTGTCTCCTCCGGTTCCGTATTGATTTTGTTTTAAACAAGGGGGAAAATACAAGAAGAATGAGGTGCCGGAGGTGACATGGAATAAAAGAAGTAAGAGGGGTGAAAAGGAAGGAATGAGAAAGACAGAAAAGTGCTTCTACGCATCAGATCTATGGTGTTTCCGGGTGGGTTCAGGGTATTATCAGGAGGTTACTCTGTAAAAGATGAACTCAAAGAAGAATAGGCCTAGGGAAAAGAAGATGAGGAAACGTGTTATTTAAAATCTCCTTTATATTCCCAACCGTAAATGAGTTCAGGGTTGGCTGTGTGGCAAATGCCTTTCACTCGACATCACGGTACAGTCGCTGCCTTAAAATGATTCTCTGCTTAGTTCAATTTAAGTTGTGTGCGGAATAATCGATCCCCCCATTAATTCTACTTAGCTGGGTTTCACAGTACAAGCCCGGGCTTGACTGGTCCACCAAGGCCGGCGCTTCTGAGTGGTGACCTTTACACGGCTCCGAATGCCATTGATTTTCAGCAGGACTTATTTCATGAACTGGGCTTTGGGACAGGGCAACCATATGAAGATGGACTATGAGGCCAAATCACTTCCTACGGCGCTAGCCATTTTCTTTTTCTCTAGATATTGGAATACTGTATATAGCCTATTGGTTGTGTTCGGCGGGTGGTAAAGTAAGAGCAAAATAACACATCCCCTGTGTGACCCTCCCCCTGTGATAAGAGCCCCCCTCATCTCCACCAAGACCTCATGCTGTAGGCTTTGTGTGTGCATGTTCCTGTCTGTGCTCCCATGGACGAAGTCTGCATTGTTAAGTGCTTTACGATGGCTTTCTCTGTGACATAGCCCCTTGGTAATTCCACTGAGGAAATAATGCAAAGCACAGGGTGTGAACAAGCCATTAGAGCTCCCAGGACTGCCCTCAGAGCCAGAGAATTGAAGAAAACAATTCTGACCTCATGCAACTATCGCCTTAACATCTACAGCACCGCTGCATGCACAAGGGGAAAGAATGAGGCCATGCTAATGCCCGTTTCAGCAGGATTTAAGCTCCTATGCAAGACAGCAAAAACACTAATTCACATAACAATGTGTTCTGATGAGGGTTGCCAAAAATAATTAATTAATAAATAGCAAAAGCTGAAAGTAGGAGGAGAGGCACAAGTTCATTCAGAGTGCAGCCTTTCCCTGCGTCTCAGTCTGCCCTTCTCTCCTCTTAGCATAGATTAGCTGTATATCACTGACTGTTGACTGTGGAAACCTATTTAACTTTAATACCCTCTCATGAATACATGCATGCTTACAAATGCCCCACGACGATAGCTACTGGGGCAGAAAGGGCTTTGGGTCATCATGATGGTGGGTTTAAGCTGAGCAGCATTTTTCCTCTAAATTGAAGAAGACATGGCCTGTTGCTTTCGTTAAGTCAATAAAATAGACCCATAGGACCAGAACTAGAGCCAATTGTAAAGACAGTTAACTTAAAGAGAAGATGGCAATGCCAACAACATGACATGCAACCAGTTAATGAGCAGAAACCTTCATAAATTACAAGATTACACTTGAGAATCAAAGTAATGTTCTTTACAGATTATAAATATAATCTGGAAGGAATTGCTATGCTGTTGCATCGTTGTCAGTTCACATACACAGAATACAGAAGTGCAGCAATAGAAAGCAAGTCCTTAGACCCAGTCGGACTGAATATGACGAGACATGGTGCAATGTGGGTAAGCTAAGAGCTGCCTTCTAATCCTTGAACGAGACCCATCTTTTGCATACAGGTTCTTCCACACAGATAGATCAATGCAAACAATATTGGTTTACTAAAGCACATACTATTCATTGAAGTGTACATTCTTATTTTGATTTCACAGAAAAATAAACAGAGCACAGTTTTTACTGAGCCACTCCAAACCCTTGCAGTGAAATAAGCCACCCAAGGCTAGGGTTAGGAGTTGGCAGAGACACATCCAATGTGTTTTCCGCTCCAGTACTTCTTGTTCTCACTTCGTCAGAATGTGTTTGCTGCAGATTAGGGGAAATGGCGAGAGGTCAGGCAAATGTGGTGCTTGTTGGGCCTTCAGGTTCTACATAGTTCAAGGTTGAAGCAGACGCACCGAGAGCTTTGGGTTTATTTAGCAAATTTCACTGTGTTGCAGCATCAAGCTCTGGGGGGAGGAGACGAGAGACAGCTCTGGAAGACAGGACTGTCCCTATTGTTTGATGCTGAATGCGCTTATAGACAAGCAGGGATTTTCTGTAAGTGTCAGGATGAAACATAAGCAGGCTTTACAGCCAAGGGCCGCCGTGGCAGAGAGTGATGGGCCCTGCACAAGTTGCAGGTGACAGATTATGTGTACGTGTGTGCACAGTGTGTGGAGGAGCCGTGGTGTATTGATATGCTGGGAATGAAGCTCGGAGCAGATGGACAGGGCAGGCTGGCCTCGTGTCTATCCCAAAGATTTGGCCCTGTCTCACTGTCCCCCTTTGATGGACGCACAAACATACTGGTGTTCGAGGACACCAACTCTAGGATGCTCCTATATTGTAGCATAGCAAATGGCTGATCATCTTGTCATCAATCTCCAGCCTGGGACGCTGGTGTAGCTGTGGCAGATGTGTCTGTTTAATGAGACCAAATGGAGAAGTCCTCCAGTGGCAAATCACATTAGACAGCAACATTCAGAGAAAAGGCTTGGTTTTCTGAAAATAAATGTAACAAAATGCTTGGCTCACATGTCTAACCTGCTCCCAGCCATGTTTTTTACAGAATGCGCTGTGTTTGTCCCTGTCAGTGTGACGCCCCCACATCTCTGCCCATTCAACATGGCTGGCTGCAGCGCTGTCTCTCCTGTACCATCCATCTCTATTGTCCTCTGGCTTCTTCTTCTGCTCCTTCACTTCCTAAACAGTGCTGGTACAGGGAGTGGGGGGTAGAAAAGTGCAAGTGCGGGTGAATTGCTAATAGGCAATCATAGTGTTGAGGACAAGGATGCCTACCGGAGGTCTAGGGACCATTAAAGAAACGTCAACTCGGCATAGGTATACCAAGAATTATGAGTCAGTGGGCAGGCAAGACTTCTTGGCTGCTATTGGTCAAGGCAGCAGGCCGTAATCTGTCACAATCCTGGAGTTGCTGTGACAGCAGTGGGAGCATTCGAGGCTCAACACATGGGGTAACGAAACATGCAGCTAGCAGGCATGTGCGAGATGTGTGTAAACCGCTGAGTTTTTTGGCGAATGCATCATTATCATTATTATAACAATTGGGTTCTTGCTGAATTATTTAGGAAGTTGTCAAGTAAAATAACCTAAAAGTAAAATAATCCAGACTACAAACAGTTAACATGGCATTGTTTATAATTTATAATTATACCTTGATTCTGTTGTGGTCAGTAGGGGTGAATATCAAAACCAGGTATAAGAATGGCAATGATTCGTTTGAAGTCCAAGCGCCCTAACACAGTTAAACTATGAATGATACTTTAATGGTTAGGCAGCACACAATCTTTTAAAACATGTCTTGGAGCATAAGAGGGTCTCTCAGTAATAAAGTCTGTGTCAGTAGTTCTGTCATGGCACTTCCACAGTGCATGCTGGGAAAGGCCAGTGGTGGTCCTCTGAAGCCAGCAGGTTGGTCTGTCATCATGATGTTATCTGTGGAGCGACAGTTTCTTCAGCTTAAAGCACATCAAACGCCATGTGCAGAAGGACAGAGGAGTTAGTGTGTGTGAAGGGCTGAGGCCACCACAGACTTAAGCCTCCAGTGTGCTGTGCAGATAAGATTCATTAGATAGGTGGGCAAATGCCGCCAGAGAGGCACACACAGGGAGAGGAGAAGGAGAGCTGGAGCCTGCTGCTGCTCCAGCATTTGTTGACACGTATTTACAATGAGTCTCCCACTGCTTCACGCATTACAGTAACAGGCCATGTCAATAGCACTCTGGGCTTGAAAGGCAGCTGGCCAAAGATGGCTGGCAGTGATGGCCTTTTTCTGATAAGCAAACTATGCCTCTGAAGACAGGGAGCGAAGGAATCGAAGACTTTGTTGCCTCCTTGAAGTACAGTAAACTAAATGTTTTACTCTGTTGCAATGATCATTCATGTCTACCAGTTTCTAACAAAGTATAATTTGCTGCAATTAAATCAAAACTGATCTGCACATCTTGAAGCACAACAGGGATAGAAAGACAAAGTAAGTAAAACCTGGAAACATCACGTATGTGTGCAAAGACATAAGTAAAACTAAGATGAGGACCAATAAAGGCTCACTGACAGTCAGGCCTGTCAGCTGAGTCATACGGTGCTACAAATGAGTTGATTTTGATATGTGACATTCACTTTCATAAAATCTTGATGAGAGCTGAGGTCTGTCTGCATAATCTAGGCTGTAGCAGTTAGCCAGGCGACTGGGCACTTCGGCTGCTAACGCTGCCACAGGCGGCAAGATGGCGGTCTGAAACTGGACTTGTGGGAAGCCGTTAGTGGAAAGGAGAGGAAAACGGAGAACTTGGACCGCACCAGGCAGCAGAAGGGCTAATGGTGTTAATCAGAGATGTGGTGGTGCTAGAGGAAATGCTGCAACAGATTGTGCTCATGAATGCTAAATGTTTTACAAGAAGTATTTATTGAAACAGATGGGAATCAAGCCACAGGGGTCGTTATTCTGCACTATTTGTCTTATAGTCCTAAGCCTGGATAAATTTAGAGGGTTGCCTTAGTACAGTTATGTAGCATTTATTATGTTCTGGTACCCAATACAAAGTAAAACAATGAAATAAATGCATGTTGTATTGCATAGTATAGTACAGCCTAAAGAGGTCTCTGTTGCTTCAATAACAAGCTATTATGCAATTTTGTATAATATGGCTTAAAGGGGACATGTTATGCAAAATTGACTTAAGAGCTTTTGACCATGTTATAATTGTTTTCCCTTCTCATTTACCCGCTCGAACTTCAGCATGGTCCAGCTGTGAGGTCCAGCAGTGTGGTCCAGCAACGTGGTCCAGCAGCTGGTCTGACAGTTATAGCGGCGTAAAGAGGCAAGCGGAAATCAGCAAAACAATTTTCAACTGAAAGTCAGCAGAATTGTTTATTTTATGAAGTTGTTTGTATCCAGGGACCTGCACAGGCATTTTGAGGGGCAGGTGCTCTGCCATGAACAAAAGGGTGCTTTTCATATCGCTCAAAATGAAGTTATGCGTGACATTTAAAATGTATCAAACATTTTTATGCTTCTTTAGAAATAACTTTTAGATTCATGACTGCCTAATTTGTAGCTGCAAAGCTTGTGCATAAGTGCGATGAGTTGAGGGGTCTATAACTAATATATAACAATCTAAAAAAATGCACGGGAGAAAATGAACATGTGAGGGGGGTTTGGGGGTCTTCCCCCAAGAGATTTTGGCTAAAATAGATGTGAATCCGGGGTATTTTCAGCAGTCTGATTCATTTAGAACTATTGTTCCAGTTGTTTATTAGACTACAGTATGTCTATTTTTATGACCTTCTTTTTGTCTTTAACATGTATTTGATGATGAGTTATGTCCAACTCCTTTTAGTGGTTCCCAGTGGAGCCTAGCCCTCTGTTGCCTTCCTTTTATGACGTTTCAAGATATTCGTCTTATTTTAGAAATGTTTCCTAGGAAAATTTACTTGCTGTATGGACAGATAATCTTCCTAGATTTAAAAATGTTTTTTCTTGATACAGTATAAAGGCCTAATTGTTTTATCACATTTTCTGTCACTGCTTTTTTTCAATGTAGGGCCTGTGGCTGGAGGTCTGCAGCGTCAGTTAACACAGCCACTGTCTGTGAGCTGCAGCCTCACACTAGACAGTGCACAGACGCCGACAACTGTCCCGTCTTAAACTTTTGTGCAAACTCCTAGACTTATGTTTCTTGATGAAGAATTCTTCCATGAAAATTCAGCTTTCCTAAGAAATACGCACCACATTGCAGCACATTGCAGTATTGCTGTGCGCTTTTGAATCTACAGACATTTTATTTCATCAGCCGTTTTGCTCATAAAATCGCCAATGAGAGGCTGATTGTCAAAAAATAAAACAGACTAAAAGCTTAGGTGGTGCAGAACAGCTTTATGGTTTCCAAACTGTTCCTACAGACTTTGATTTTGCTTTATGCTGTTAATGATCAGGGAGAGAGCAAGAGAAAAAGAGAGCGAGAGAAAGAGAGAGCGAGAGAGATTGTCTTGTTCAAACCGCATTTTACTTTTTTTAATTTTACGCTACTGACTTTTTTGGACAAATATTAAACCTTAAAAAATACGTCAACCACAAGGGCACTTAAGACAAAGGGGCAGGTGCTTGAGCACCACCTGAGCTCTACCTGTGCACACCCCTGTTTTTATCAACATGCAATTTAAAATGTCCAAAAATAAATGATTCACTGGTGTCAATGTATATAGTAGACAAAACATAATGTGTCTTTTTAAAACATATCTAAACAAGTAAAAGGGTGATTTTGCTGTAAGAAAATGTAGAAAGTAAATACGATGGACATTGATGGTTTTGTTTATTGGATCTTTGCAGAGACGAGAGTAAATTTACAAAATGCGCTTTTTCTTCCAGGAGCTGATGCTTGTGTTGTTTTTAAATCCAAATGGTCTGTGCACATGAACAAATGTAGCTGAGGTCTGCAGGTAACTGTCAGTGCAAGTCAGCGTCTCAAGCTCTAAATCCTGTTGGTTCTGATAGGAATCCCTGGGCTCATAGTCACTTCCATCTCCTGACTGATGCTTCTTATCAGGTCCACCACAGTGCTGCCGCCAGCACATTTCTACATATGGCTATCCAAAGGCTGCAGCACACACCTCTCCCACATTCATTCCAACTTGTGTGCATGGTTACTGAGTTCACTCCAATATATAGATTGAATAGTCCTTATTATGAGCATTGAACCAAAGACTAACTTAACATTTAATTAGATATAAGATGTAGCAGTATGCACGTTAAAATACTGGCTATATTAAGGTCAACTATAAGGAGATACAATGGTCAACTTATGCAGTCTCCATGCCTTCACTGAAAATACAACATATAGTTTAATAGCCTTACTCATATGTGTGTTGCGACAGTTTAGTTTGTACACTGTTTCCAGGTAGGACAAGATGTGCTGTAGTTGCTTGCGATGCTGTTAAACCTGATGTCCTTCTCTAACAATGTTATGAAATGTTTTATTGTTAATAGACTATTATGGCAATTGCAGTGAAGGACTTCATAACTGTAAATTATTACAGTATTGCTATCTGGCTCCCTCTGTCTCTCTCCTACTGGACCGTGACGCTCTGCTTCCTGCTGCAAACCGTACAGTACAGATTTATTAGCTAAAGCTGGGGCTCCCGGACAGTCACCACTCAGCACTCCCTCAGATCAATAATTGGAAATATTAATTATATCAGCAGAGGCAGAGCAGTCATAGGGGGGCTGTTTATACTCCTGTTATAGAGCAGTGCTGCAGTGAGCTCTGATGGCCCACTAATACTTATTAATGATCCCAGCACAAACATTACTCTATATTAAACCTGAGTGAGAGCCACAAGACACTGCACATATGCTATGGCTATTAGACATATTTTATTGCACAGACTTTTTGTTGTTGGGATTTTCAGAATTGCTTGGCTGCTTGTTAAATTTCATAAATCCAACTTCATCTGTTATTGATAGGCTACATTACACTATGTATGTGTGTAAATAAATATAAAATGTGTATAGAATATGTATGTTAAGTACAGTACAGTGCAAATATGTTTTTAGTAAAGAGAAAATATTTGAAATCAAGACTCTAATTGGGGTACCTGTTTTCCAAACCAAAAGAAGGAAGTTGGTATTTAAATCAATCTAGTATCTTGCTCTCACAAATCTTTTGGCACATTGCTAGTATTCATAGGTATGACCACCCTTGCACAGCCAATCAGCTCTCATTCCAAAGCGGCATAGAGCGACACACACGGCTCACTCTTATGAGTTTGTGGTTGATAACATGGTTTTCCATTAGATGCAGTCAATGCGTAGTGGTCTGATTTTCACAATACTTCATGGATTGAAAAACTAAATTTACTTATTTGCAAGAGAAAAGTTTTCTAATGCTGCTTTAATTCATCTTATATTAGACAAGTTAAAACTAGAGGTTATTTGTTGTTCTCTATACATCTAGTGAAGGTCTGATTGATAATGAGCTTTTCCCAGGAGTGTTGCTGCCTGCAGTAACTGGAGTCTCCCCCACCCTGCTGAGTCCCACAGAACCCCACTAGTCCTGAACTCATTACTGCAGTAGATAGTGCCAGCAGCACACTCCAAGTCCTGCACTACTAACAGGCCAAGCCCTCACCACACTTCTCCCACTTGCTCCCAGTAATTTGATATCAGACAGTGTTATGTGTGTTGTGGGGGAAGCCCCGGGACTGTGGTCCTTTTGTATCCACAAGTCATTTCAATGAACAGAATAATCCATCCTTGGAGATGCACAGAAACAGCCCAAGAGGTGGCAACATCACAATAATGGACATTCTAAATTCTTATTTAGCTTAGAAATAGATATAATAACTTAAGGCGAAACACTACAGGCAAAACAATTTTTTTCAACATATACAGTAGGCTTTCATGTGAAAACAACAAACTTAGTCAGTCTGATACTAAAAATGTTTTATTTCTTCATTTAATCCACTCCATCCATAGATTTCTATGGGACATTGTAAATCCAAAGGCCGTTTTCTTAAAATGCATTTTTCTCTCATAAGGACATAAAGATCACCACTTAAATAGGCTCCTACACACACCAAACTTTACAATCTTGGACTGAACAAGAGTTTGACGGAACGTACAGAAGGATATTTTGATATATAATTCTAAACTTTCTAAAGTTTTATTTTTATTTATTTCACCAGTCAAGTTGCAGTTTCTGAAGAATATTTGAAACATAAAAGTTGAAAATGAAAGGAGTTGCCATATCACCAATGAGCGACATTCCATCCAAAATGCAGGAACAATTTACATGCAACTGACACTTTTTTCTGAATAAAATTGTTATCAGGTATAATTATTTGTCACATCATAACTAATGTGTTTTTATTTTTTATTTACATGCATTTTGACCATTTACAATATGGGTTTTAGTTTACAATGGAATTACTTCTACTTTTCTCATACTGTTCATGTCCAACCGGGAAGTACAATTATAAACGCCACTAAAATTTCGCTACGTTTTATTGAAAATGTGTAGTCCAACCTGCCATATGCACTTCTGTGCGAAATACACTAGAAAACTCATAGTGTTCAGGAATTTGTTCATCAAATTGTCTGTCTTCCTCTGAACGCTCTTCTTTGCCCTTTTTATTAAAGCCAGCTTGGGACCAGCACAAGGCATACTCCAGCTTGTGCCCTGCTGTGGCTGGAAGCTTTTTGATTGACATTGTTTATTTACTGCCGTATTGCTGGGTTCCTTCACTGAAATGAAGAAAGTACTACAAGTAATGCCACTCAACAGAAAGCCAATCTTATCTGAGAGTGGCAGGCAGCTCTTTTGGTTTGCTTTACTGTACCCCTGTCTTATAAGGCTGCCCATCTTATCACAGTCTTTCCTTCTGGATGTCTGTCCTACCAGAGTCCAATTACCTAAACATACTTTTAACTTGGGGAAGGAAATGCAGAAAAAAAGCATTGCAGTTGTGGAAAGAGAAGCCATGGCTCAGTCAGGTGGTTGTTGATGTGATCCTCTGAGCTGTGAGTTAATGAATGGTCTCCTTGACAACGGCTGCACACACAAATATGTCTTGAAGTTAAAATGTGTGCGTGCCCAAGCGCTGGAATGGCACTGTTTTCTAATGTGTGTTCAAGAAGGGAAATGGTCTAAACTGAGAGCCGTCAGCGGTGACTGTTCACGGACCATAATGCATTGCTCCTGGGCAAATAAATACACCATTAAGCTGGCATGTTGGAGGCTGAACAGTAACTAGCTTTAGAGAGTCGCCTCCCACACACAGGCACCCTGCAGTGACGGCTGAGATCATAGCGTTATGGAGAAGAAGAAGCATCAGCCGTAAGATTTAGCCCTCTCTGTCATGCATTTGAACAGAAATCAACTGGCAGGATGGCGGCGTCTCTCTTGTCCGTTTGCCATGTCAAAAGCAAACTCAGAAATCACCGTTCTTTCCTCTGACAGGGCGCCGGGCTGAACCTTCTTTGTGAGTTTGTCTAGTGGATGTTTTCTTCATCTCGTTGAGGTGTTTCCGACTCGAAGAACACATGAGCGCTTCTGTCGCACTTGATTCTGTAATCTATCCGTACATGCCAGGGAGCAGTGAGCCTTGTGGCTTGGCATTAGCATACTCTGGTTCTGCTTTGCTCGTGTGGAACAAAAGTATTTGGAGAATGGGGCGGGATGATCACAGGGAACCAAGAAACAAAAGCTCAACCTTCACAAATACAACATCCTCCTTCGTTCTTACAAAGACTTTGAGTATAGTTATTATTTACGACGCTTAAATTTATGGAATCATCGTTGTGTGCGAAGGTTACCGAGTTCCTCAAGGTGAAAGTGGATACGTTTAGTACTTAATGAATCGGGCACAAGCGTCTCCCCCATATATCAGCATGTTATTAAGACGTTTTAAAATCCCATTATGGTGTTTCTCCTTGAACGTGTCATGCTTTTATAGGACTGCCCCATCTTTAAATCTGACCTTTGCAAAAGCTGTCCCCAAGATCGAACCAAAAAGGATACAGGAAAGCAAGCAAATATGCATACGATATATCTAATGAAGAGTAGCGTCGGTGCACTGTTTTTAGTGATTGAGTGGGTGTCTGGCAATCTCAAACTGTTTACAGCACAGCAGAGATGTGCATATGACGATATAGCCACAAATAGTTTACTGAAAATGGTTCGGAGGGTGGTTTGGTCTTCCTGTAATTATGTTCGTGTAGTTTATATCTGTACAGACATTTCACCCTGTGCAATTTGATAAAAAGAGGCACTAATTACTCAACTTTCGACAAATCTAAGCTTCATCTCCAAAGTTTCTTCCATCAAACACGACTGGATGTATTTCACGAAGACTTGCGGCATGAACAACAGTAATGAAAAAGCGGGAGGTAAAATTGGAGGAAGGAGGAGAGCGTGACACAAAGGCTGCGATGACAGAGGCATCTAATCCAGGCAATGCCATTCTTATCAGGGTCCAGTGGATTAGAGTGAGCCTCCTAACCAGAGAATCCTTCCCAGCCAGACACTCTGCTCAGCCCAAGGGCCCAGATCAATAGGCCCACATTGATCTCTCCCCTCCCGTGGCTGGATTCACTTTTATTAGGACTGCCTGGGCCACTTGCTCACTCTCACACACACACACACACACACGCACACATACACACACGCACACACACACACTTATAAATGTAGCAGGGCAACCTTTCCCTGCGCCTGCCCTAACAAATAACAAACACACATCTTATTTCATGTGGGAGAGGCGTGGATGGACTGGAGTAGCCAAAATGGACACGAGCAAAGGTATTATTACTTCAGAATTATTAGATATGTACCAATCCAACTTTTTTTTAGGCCAGATAGCAGTCCAGAAGTAGATATTTCTTTTATTAAAAAAACCCAAATCAATCAATATCAACAGAAACCTAATATAGTTGCTAATATACAACGGGGCGGTATATGACCAAACATGTAATAGATGTAAAAATGGGCCCAAATAAATCAGTAAAAAGTCAAATGTATTCTTAAATTCTGTTCATTGCTCAAATACACTATACAAGGCTTAGGAACTAAATTCACATTTGATCAAAAAGTTGCCTTAAAGTACGATGTTCAATTTAACCCTCCTCTGATGTGGGAATATGGAGTTGTTGTTTGAAAAATTGGCTGTATGTCAAGTCAACTTTGCTCCAGGTTTTGTTTTTTCTTGGCTGCCTTTGATCAACATCGCAGGGTAGCTATTAGTATGAGAAGAAGGGTCTCGACACCTGGGGTTAGTGGCACCATACAGCTTCAACAGTGCTAACTCTCTTTTGCTCTTTTCTGTTCCAGATGACTCGGCCCATCCAGGTGAAACCTGCCGACAGCGAGAGCCGTGGAGGTAGTTGTCTTCTTTTCACTTTTTGCTTATGTCTAAGCCTCATATAGAAGACAAATGTTTATTTTTCACAAATAGTTTTCATATGTCAAGATACAGTTCAAAATACAATTATTTTGAATGCTACCTTGTTTGTGTGATATGACTAGCTAAAATTCTACTTAGAACACGCTGTGCATTCACCATTTCCTTTGGGCTCTTGTTGTGCCCTTGTACTGCCTGTAATTGATTACGTCTGAACAAGCGTCTGGGTTATTGAAAGCTGTGGCTCGGTGATGGGCTGTCCTGCATGCCGCCTATTTCTCTTTTTTCTGTTCTCTATGCCAAGTACATTATCGTGTAGCTGTAAACAAGATAGTGATTAGGCTTGATACCAGGGCCGGAGTCTTACAAACGCCCTTTTACTGCCCACGCTGCTCACTGTGCGTACATTAAAACATGAGAGTAAATGGTATAGAGGGGAGAAAAAATGGGAGCAGCAGCTCATTTGGCTTGCCAAACAATCAATAGGTTTTCAGGGTTCTTGCCAACATCCTCATTACTTGGCCTTAATTCTGTCGTCTTTGATCTCTGCTGTTTTTGGAGTCTTTCATTTACTGGCAGCGTATCTGCATATATGTAAATGGGATCAGGAGGGATCCTTCAAAACCACTGCCAGAGACAATGTTGTTTTTTAGAGTACATCTCGTGTGTCACTCTGTATCAAAGCCAGGACCTTTTTAGTTTTAAAAATATTATATAAACTATTTTCACAGTTGTCTATTAATGAAAGGAAAAAGAACAAAAAGAGTGAAATTGTGAGCAGGGTTCCAGCTACAGCTGTTGTGCCAAACTTCTGAGGCTCTACCTCAAAACTCCGTCTGCTCAGAGTGAATTAGATGGCTGACCAATTGGCTAGCTGACAAACGCACACCGCAACCCCAGGAAAAGAAACCCCTTTTTTCTTCTCTTCCATTGGTTTTCTTTGGGAGCATTGGGGAGCAAGAGGTGGCGAGACAAGCAAAGGGGTCTTGTGCTGTCAAGATTGATGTCCCCCATAGCTCCATTGATTTTGCCATTGTGGTGCTGTGTGTCCACATTAACAATGACACTCAGCTGTCTCTTACTCGGTGGTGAGTGGCCAGTTTCAGAGCTCCCAGGATGCTTTGGTCAGTATGAGGTCCTCTTATTGAGCAGCCGAGGGGACCCTACTGAGGAACAGATGACTGATAGAACCGACCTGAATGTTGCCCATCATTTTAAATGAACAGGTCGAAGTGGTGCCCCCGAGGCCCCAGCCAGCACCGTAGCTTTAATACACTTCAGTGCAACATAGATTTAACAGCAACACTTTGATGTGTATTTATACTTTTTAATCTATTTTTTATTATTTATTTGATTGATTTGATCTCACTCTCAGTACTCTTTATTTTACATTTTAATATTGTGATGTTTATACAAGGTATCACTAAATGCAGTCATATTAGAAAAAGATATGCTTAAAAGAATAATTTTGTCATGACACCTCTCCCTGGCTGCCATGAATGAAATGGATATTAATTATCATCAGGGCTCTTCCACTGGGGACAGAGCAGGTCTGCCCTGTTCTGTGGGGCCGATCGTCAGGGGCCACATCTTCCTCAGTGTGCACAAATGGCACACAGTCACACTAATTAGTGCCTTAATCTCATTATGAGGGGACAGCGGAGACCACCTGCGCCAGGTTCATGTCCACCAGGGACAGACCTGTTGCACTGTCTGGACCTTTGCTCCAGAGTCCCAGCTGTAATAAGAGCACACAGACCAGGTCTGGACCAGGACGAGCCTCTCTAATCCACAGCCTCCTGAGCCCATACTGTACAGAGCACCACACCTCTCTGAGACAAATGAACGAGAATATTGTGTGAGTGAATCCATCCAAACACTCCATCAGCCCCTGCTGCTGCCTAACAAAGACACACTGTGAAATGAATATTAATGGCCAATCACCTACCTAATCTAGCAGAACAGCAGCCGTTACACATTGAGCCACCGGCACCAGGAGCGTCTCCGTCAGCAGTGACGCAGTCCTCCTCAGAAGCTCCTGTTTGGAGACATTTAAAAAGGTGCAGGCAGAAGCCAGCAGGGACCTGTCCCTCTCGTTTTCTCTTCACATATCTCTGATGTGAAATAGATTGATTTTCCATCACTCACGAGTCACCACTCTGATGACTGGCACTGACTGCTGCTGATATTTCATTTTGGAGGGAGCTCCTCAGAGGGTTTGATGTCCTTACACAGGATAAATCAGCTTTAACCACTCCTTAAGCAGCCCTATCCCCCATAGCTTTAAAAAATTACCAGCTCCTCAGTGTTTTCTTTCATTATGAAAGCAATGTCACAGGCGGTGTTCTGTTTTTCTGTTTAAATGTAGCACATTTTGTCCCTTCATGCTCTTTCTTAGCTTAACCCATTGTCGAGGTGTTGCTGAGAGGAGAGCAGGCTTGCTGTCAGCTGGGCTCTGCTGGTGATGCAGCCTGGCACAGCAAGAGCTACAGCCCACTGAGGAGGCTGGGATTAGAAACAGGCTCTGGCATTATGGAGGCAGGCCTGCCGCCCACACGTCCACCCACACAGAGAGGACAAACAGGCAAACATACATTCTGCGCTCGCTGCCTGCGTCTCATGCAAACGTGAGGGAGCGCCCGGTGGGACGTGGATGTTCGTGATAATAAAAACACGTGTGAACTCACTCTACATGTCCTTATACAGTTCTCCAGGAGCTGGCCTTGGCATTGGAAGCCCAGCAGCAGTGGGGCACTGTGTTTGTATGTTTACTGCAACTGAAGGACAACGAAAAGGTTTGCTCCAGTTCACTGAGATGTAACGGAACAAAGAGAGAGCGAAAGAGACGCTGGACGGAGCGAGAGGCAATATGTTAAATGGAGAGATAGGTGAAAAAATAAAGTAGGTGAATCTAGAGCAGAATACATGCTCGACCAATGTTGTCCACACATTTTTGATGATGAATTTATCAGGCGTAAAAGACAACACAGTGGTATATGTTTTAAACATCAGTACTCTTCTCGGTTTCCTGCAAGAGAGACAAGCTGCCTATGTCAGAACAGCACCATAATGAAGCAAGCAGGAAGGCCTCTAAGCTCCACTGATCCCCTTCAGAGAGGAGAGGGGGCATATTAGAGCCAGGAAGGACGGCAGCAGAGAGGAGAGAGGTGAAAGCAGCGAATTTGTTCTGAGAAAGTGTAAGTGGGAGAGAGAGAGCCGGTGCAAAACAAACTGGGAAAACATGGATGAACCAACTCAAGGGAGGGGGCAGCGGGGGCACGGCAAAAAGCTGAACAGTGTATCTTCTCTTTAGAGAGAAGAAAACTATAGATTACTGTCGCAATGTGCTTGGCTGAGCACAAATGGAGAGATCTTGAAATAGTAAGGGAGCATGTTCACAGGTTGCAGGGGGATCAGGGAGAGCTAATCCAACAGTAAGACTAGCTGCAGGTCGCACATTCAGAGCCCAAATCCCCTCTGGTGCACTTACACAAACAATACTCGTACACAGCGGCATAGAGTGCAGTCTGCTAACTCCGACAACCTGGGCTGGGATGTGGAGGTCACTGTGCCCGTAAGCTCCTAAACTTACCCTCACATCAGCGCACCACAGTTTATTTTGAAGCCCAGCGGATTGTGAAAGACAGACAGGTACGCTGTGAGACAAACCGCAGGAGAGGAGAGATGATGAAATGGTTTCTATAGGGATGAGATGAGCTCCTGAGGGTCCCATTGTTGCTGAGACTGGAGGAGTTATGCAGAGTCAGTGGAAGAACTATCACAACAATTGAGGTAGTCTAGGTGCAGATCAATTAGCCTTATCTAACAAACTACTAATGATAATGCATGAGTTGCTGATTGCAGTGAAGGAGTGGAGTGATGATGCATGGGTTTAGCTGTAGTTAATAATGCATTTGATTTATATAGTGCTTGTTTGGACACCCAAAGACACTTTACATTATTCATTCACTCCATGTCTGGTGGTAAGTCACTACTTTAGCCACTGGGTCAGACTGACGGAAACGTGGCCCCCAATCTGCATCATCGGCCCCTCATTCAATACTGGTGCTTCGATCCGACTTTTGTGTTTAGTTCGATTCTCACATGTCCCTCTGTGTGCGCTGTGTTGTAATTATGGTACACGAGGAAAGGGTCAAGACTTGGAGCTATATTTTAACAGAGGTGGGTTTTATCTTTCTGTCACTTTTTATTTGACAAAAATATTTGACTACAATATGAACTTGATTGCTTTTGACTTCATGTGTCAAAAGCAATGTGTTCACGTGTAAATAATGGCACTTGTAATTCACATTTGTCGCAACTTGCAAAAAAAACTTTTTTTTTTACATTATCTTACATTATCAACACCCTGGATAATTGTTTATTGTTATTTATTGAAAAAAAAAAGTTTTATTTAGCAAAGTAAGAGCAACAAGCAGCACAAAAAAAGCGGAGTCATATTGAAATCATGACCCATGTATCGAGACAAGAATCAAATTGTGACAAAACAGGCTTCTCAGCAAATGATTTGACTATGGTCTGCAAAGATTGCTTCATTGATTTGACATCGTCTTATGTTCTAACATGTTCATTGGTATGGACTGGGACCATGACTTTCCAGTCTTCCATTTTATCCAGTCTTTACATTTTACAGAAAGATGTGTTGATATCTAATTTTAAGGCTGATTAATTTAAGCTCTAACACCAGAAAAGAAAGTTAAATTTAAATTTTTATGTGCCCATACATAAAAAAAAATAAAAAAAATAACTTTTTCACTCCACTAACACTAAGGAGGAAAAAAAAACACCCATAACCTTCTTTCTGCTTCATCCGCTGTTCGTCGCAAGGGTCTGGTATTGTGGGCGGATCAGCAAAGGTTACTGTTGAACACCGAAAGGAAAGGTCAGAAATCATGTTTAGTTTTTCCTGGGGCCGCGGAGGTAATTCCAGCCCGCAGATTGTGTTGAGTTTGAGCAGGCATCCGCAGCAGGCCAGTGGTGGAGGAGGTGGTGGGGCAGTGAGATGTGCTCATCCAGAAGGAAGCCAGGCGGGGATGGGGACAAGGTTATCCAGTCAGCCACTGCCTCTCAGCCCCTCTGCTGTCACCCTTAATAACAGCCTCTCCCTTATCACTGCAACAATCACCTTGAGAAACAAACTTGTCTTCGTCCACAGAGAGTCACGGAGACGGGGAAGAGACGGCCCCTGTGTATGCGCCGGGCCGGCCGCTCTCGTTACGTATCTGTAAGAAGGACTGACTGAGGATCAATTTAGTGCTCCATTCGTCGCACTTAATCATTTATTCGGGTTTGCTTTTTGCTACGGATGATGCGGTTCTTTGGCTTTTTATCCGTAATGGCTTGGTTGCATCTCACTTAGAAATATTCAACTTGTGGTTAATAATAGTGAAGAGTAAGAGCAGCTCTTGTACTTAAAGAGCCCAGTTTTACAATTTAATTTCCCCCCTCTTGGTCGAACACAGCCTTCGATCATAATAACAGACCATCATTGTCCAGCGTTGACCTCATCTATGACCTATAGGTTTTTAGGATCACAAATTAGATCCAGACACTTAAAAATACCAGCATGTGACCATTACGTTTTATGGGTTCAATTCAGTTCAGTTTATGCATGTAATACAATTATTTATTTCATTTAACATAATTATTTTCTATATTTTCTGTAAACTTTGCCAGTATTAATTTATCCATTGCTCCTTTGGCACTAGCACTAAAAAAGAAAAGCCATTATTTTAACAGCCAATAGGGCAGCCTTTACAAATCATAATAATAAATGCTATTAAATGATGCAGGTGAGTTTTATACCCATGAAAAATACATACTTTCTGATCAATACAATATTACCAAATCTATAAAGTATATGACCCTTGATGATTTTTCTCTGCTTGGTATCGGAGGTGAAAGGTGATAATAGCTGTGACCAGGCCATAATGGTATGTGGGTGTGTAAACGCTGATGTCTCTGAGGACCCGGCGCTCCGTGATTGCAGTAGAGCTGGAGGAGGCCAGCGGAGCGTTCGGATTGGTCGATCCGGTCTGTGCAGAGCCTCTGCCAAATCACCGCAATCACCCGTTTGCTCCTTCTCGCTACTTAATGACACCACTTCATAAGGAGGCAGGCTCATCAGGCAGCCCCCACAGCACAGAGGTCAGGACTGCAGACCGCACTCAGGGTACAGAGCAGGTCTTCTGGCAGATGGAGGATTAAACATAGTCAGGAATAAATACTCCACATAAAACTTATATATTGTGCTTTATTCAGGCTTTCATGTCATCTTCCAGTTATCTGTGTTGTTAAAAAGATTACACGACGAGACTGTTAAAAGTGTTCTGGTTTTCCACCGGCTTGTGTCCATGCAGATGTTACTAGCTTTTCCTGAAATGTTCTACAGGTGCCTGCTCATTGTAAACATGTTTAAGTATATTTTAGGCAATAATAACACATGCAATAAAAAAGAGAAAGTTTAATGGCATACTTTGCAAAATTCCAGGCAAAGCAATACTATCGCCATGGTGACAAGCATGTACTGGACCCCCCACCAGAAAAGTGACAAGTCTTGGATGTTTTTATGTAGCTCATGTGATGAATGATAATACATTTTGCATCATATGGTTGTGGTTGTTAAGTGGCGTAGCTGTGCGAGAAAAATAACAGAAAGGACAGAAACACTACACAATGAAAATAAAATGCTTGACATAGTTTGGGAAGAAGAAAGGTGGTTTTACCGCCCCAGGATACAGTCCCAAAACGCTTTTATATCAGAGGCAAGGAAACTGAAAATATAACTTCTATTTTAACATGTTGCATGACTCACTTAAAACACTTAAAGTCTTTGGCTCAGATGTGTGTGGAAAAGTGTGAAAAACCACAAGTGGAAGAAATAAAATGTATTTATAGACCCTGAACAGCTCCAACTCCGTTCAGTGTGGCCTGACTTCAGGAGCCAAGGCAGTATTGCTATTTCCTCAATCACTGTATCTCAACATTAACTCTATTAGCCTCTTGTATCGCTCTCTGTCTCTCTCATTGTCAGTCTTTGCTGTTCAGTCAGTCTTCACTATACCATTTCTCACAGAACACTCTGGTCCTAATCTAATAATTCAGGAACATCCTATTATTGTATGTGTTAAAAGTTGGACAAAATTATAATAATAATATTGCTATATGCCATTTTCAAATACAGTTATGGCAGAAAAATTTGTAATTGCAATACTTTTTGGGGAGAAATACTTTCTGGGGAAAATTTAGGGGTGCCAGCACTTTCAGCCATGACTGTAACTGTAGTAGTTAACTATTTATTTTATGTATTTCTTCCCCTTCCCCTGTTGAAAATACAAACACAAATGACCTGGTGCTATATTATACCAAGCGCCATGTATTTTCTTCATTAATGATGGCCAGGAAATCCCATAAAAAAGTCCAGACTCCCAAAAGGCAACTTCCTCACTTTTATTACTTAGCTGTCGTTTCACTTGTGTACTTGTACTCCAGTGACAGCACTTGAGACCAGGAATGGCAGGGCATAGCATGGCATGACATAGCTGTGATGCTCCATTAGGGAATGCCAGGGTTGCTTGAGTGGGCAGTGTAAAGGGGGCTTTTAAATGAGGCCCAGCCACGTCTCCCTTGCCTTTCCGTGTCACCTGCTCAAACGACAAATAGGTCCACGATCACGCACGCACCGTGACACACAGTCCCATGATTACCCAGCAGCCCCCTCTCTCCATCCAGCCTCCCTCACCCATCTGCCAGTCAGACGAGTGCAGAGGTAATGGAGAGAGAAGCACAGTCATTCTCAGGTTGTAAAACCGCAGCAGTCACCAATGATTAGGCCAGCCTTTGCTATGCTGCATGAAGACGAATCTAGCTTTTAAAATTATTATTCATGTGTGTATTCCTGAATGAGTTCCATTATATAAGCTGCACTTGTACTTAGCATTTATGTGGAAGAATCTGTGCTCCTGCTGATGTTCTTTTCTTTTCCCCCCATTTTTGATATATTTTTAGGACTGAATTGATATTTGCAGATATGTTTGGTTTGCCTTTGTCTGTTTAATCCATTTTACTACCCATTCTACTAGTTGATTAATGACTATATATCAGGTAAACTGGGTACCACTTTGTAGTAATTACATCTTATTTTGTCTTAATAAAGCATTACCAAAGACTTAATTAATAATGAATATATAGTTTAATAAACATGAACTATTTAAAGGTTAAGGTTAGGGTTAGAATTTAGGGTTAGAATATTTGTTAAATAGTTACTAAGCCTGAATCATTCTTAATAAACTATTTGTTGATTATGAACTAAGTCTTTGTTCATGCTTTATTAAGGCATGAATAAGTGTAGTTATTATAAAGTATTACCGTAAATTGGTATGACAATGAGAATGAGTATCCCGATCCCCATGTTAAATAATACAAAGGAGACTTGTCCCTCTGTGGGGAATAGACAGAATGAGTCTTCAAATGACTGCACCTTTAGCGGAGAGAACTCTGACCTGACACTTGAACCAATTTTGACTTCAAAGCACACTTTGATAGTGGAGGCGAGTTATTGAGGAGGATCTGAGCCGGTGAGCTGTCTTTGCATTGACTGATTGGCTGCTGTGGCTAATAGCTGAGGTGCAGCAGAGTCTATAGAAAGACAAACTGCTGAATACAACCTACACACATCTTTCCCTTTGTTACATGACGCACACTCCCAGCATCACCCCCACAGCAATAAACTTGTCACAAAAGCCACAAGATAGCACATCATTGCCTGAAATATAAATAAGCCCATTCGTTACCTATTGATTTTCCTACCATTAGGGAAGAGAATGGCGCGGCTGTTGTTGATGTGGAAGATATTGTTGGTCAATATTGTTTTGCTCTTAAAAGCCACAGGAGAAACTCAAGTAAATCGACAGGGGACCAAAGTAAAAACCAAGGCCACTCCACAAGTTTAATATTAAGGAAATCTCCAGACTTGTTGTGGGACATCTGCCTTGCATTAATGTTGTCAGGGAGCGAGGGAGCAAAGCCACCACAGCACTACGCTTTAGGGCAGGGGTGGGCAATTATTTTGACGCAAGGGCCACATTGGATTTTTACACTTACCTGGGGGCCGGACCATTTTACACACATACTACTACGCATAGACTTAATGCCTAAAATATACAAAAAACAGAATAGCAAAAATCATTACCTTTATTTAGTGGGAACAGTGCTGTTGATCACTCCTTTTATCCAATGCATCAAAGTTTGGTGTTATTCTAGTGGTGGCTGTTCTCAAAACTGATTTTTAATGAACAAGCAGCTGCTCAGGAAACTATAAAATGACAAATGCACCACACCCAACTCATACAATTTTTTATTGAATGCTTTGCGGGCCGGATCAAAATGCCAAAAGGGCCGCATGTGGCCCCCGGGCCTTAGTTTGCCCCCCTCTGCTTTAGGGTTAGGTATAAAGCCCACAACAGCTGCCCTACTGGGGCAGCCTAATATGGCCAACTGGAACCAAGCTGGTTTCTTAATGTCAAAAGCCATACTGTTGCAGCATACCGTCAGCAGTGAACTCGCAACTCAATTTCAACCAAAACTCCCCTGCACTTGTCATATTGTCCAACAGAAAGGACTGCATGCTCTGGAAATATCCACAAAATGTAGATTTGAGAATTGCATGACCAGCAATCTACTCGGTTTAATGTTTTACATTTACTTGCACACAATGTTCATAAGCCCATGTGAAAAATAAGCAGAGCTATAGGACAACAACGGCCTCAGTTTGAACTGTTACTGGGTCAAGGAGGGACTGAGGATGAAGGGACAGTGTAGTCCACTTGTTTGTTGTGTGATGGTCCCTCCTGGACACTTGTCAACCTTTGTCCTGGTATGTTCCTGATTCTTCAGTTATGTCTCCATTCTGGTGTTATTTTGGGACTCTGTACAGAGCAGTCTCGAGTTTCTGAAAATTCTGTATTTTTTTGTATTTGTTACCCTTACAGTGAGTATTCGAAAAGTGTAACTGGATGAACTATGTTTTGGAAACAGAATAACACTCAGAGGTGTGATTTTATTAGTTTGATTTTATTGTTTTTAAGAGGTTTAAAATGGTCTCGCGTCATATATCACAAATTTATTAAATTATTCTGCCTGCTTATTTTAGGATTGGCGCTTTGGTGGCTTAAATGGTGTGTAGTTGATGCTTGTAAAAGTGATGCCATCCATGGAGTTTTTACTTTTATTAATGCCCTTTCTTTTTTGTTGTTCACTATGAGAGCAAATTAGCTATTTCCTTTCTTATCACATCCACCCATAAACAGCACATCAAAGCTGCTCTGGACTACAGAGCCCTGCGTCTCAGTTTGAAATGAATGTGACCTACAGCTGCACAAGTAACATCCAGCGCCAGCACACAGGAAACAAAGGCTACTGTCAAAACGCTGCTATCTCTGCTCCACGTGTGTGAAAGGCTTTCTTCTCCTGCGCGTGTGTGTGTCAGCTTGCCTCTGCCTTCACCACTGTGACATTAATGAAAGGTGAAAAAGGGAATAATCAAAGATCACAATATTTTAGCCTTGATACAGGCTAGGAACATGCTTGTTCTAGGCCGCTGGCAGGAGAAATCTTCGCTACCGTCTGATCTGACATTAGGATTCAACGCTACATTTCCTCACTCGTCTCGCTCCCCTTGGTTCCCTTGATGCCCCACGCTCCCTCCATGCACCTTCCACACTACAGCCGCCTGGGTCCTCTCAGGTCTGCTCTCTGACTGCGGCTAAAGGGTAAATGTAGCTCTGGGGAAGTGCAGTACCTCCACCACAGGGTCTGTAGGTTCAATGTGCAACTCGGATCACGCTGAGGCTTTCTGCTCTTTGCTTTTTGTTCCTTCAAATGGAAAGCTTTTTGTTTAGATCAACTCAAGTAACCACAAATTCCGAGAGTGGTTCCTCCAACCTTAAAGTCAGAAATCGAAATCAATACTACAAAGTTTATAAAAGAAAGAAAAAAATTGCCCAACTTTGGTTTTATTCAAATGCTCAAATGTCAGCTTTGAGTTTCAGAGTGCCAGAATGGCTTTTAGTGCAAAACCAATGGAAATGAAAATGAAACTTGGACTCTGTGGCAAAAGTGTAAGCAATTTTGAGAAAGGAAAACTGTCATAATCCAACAAAGGCAAGCACAACTCACATCAGGTTATTAACTGATCTAACTGTTCAATTTTAATATGAATTAATTTAATTAAAAAATATAACAACATTGACATCTACAATCAATGTATTCAGTATAATTTTCCGTGTGTTCATTATTATGTAGCAGAAAAAAGGGGAAACAGGTTTAATTGAAGCCTTTTACATTCGAAATCTAGTTAGTCAAAGACATAATTGATTAGATGTGGCCAATGTCATATCAGCTTGCTCCAGTTGTACCCACTGCACGCATCAGATATTATCTAAGGAAGATCTGTATGTAGTAATTGAGTTACCGGACCTGGATAATTACCTTGATTTGTTCCAATGTAAACACGTTATCTTCATTATGTGGTTAGCTGCAAAATTGTCTCGTTCAAGGCTTGAGTGGGAACTTTGTGTTTGTCTTGGCTTGTTAAATGTGGGAACATGATGAGGTGAGCAGAAGCAGGTGTCTGACTCTATGCGTGTGCTAGTCTTGTGTGCGTGTGAGTGTGTGTGCGTGTGTGTGTGTGTGTGTGTGTGTGTGTTTGTGTGGTTATGTGGATCTGGGGCTGAATGGCACCTTTCAGAGTTTGCGAGTGGGACAGAGCTTGTTTGGAGGCAGACAGGAGGGTCCCAGCTGGTTCAGGGAGAAGAGCTTTTAGAGTGGCCAAGACGGCCCGCAGCCTGCCAACCGTCCTGACACGCAGATTCAAACACACGGCTACACTTCCACACTCAACTCAATGCAATTAAAAAGATGGATTCTGCTGCCAGTGTAGCCTTGATGTTTCTCTGGACCAGATGCAGTTTGTGCATTAACATAGAGAGTCAGGGTCTGCATGTAGGGACAGTGATGTGCGCCCACGGAGCTTACACAGATTCAATCATTTCAGCTGACCCACCAACAGGATTTGGTGAAAATAGTCACCTACCAACAAAATTGTCCAATATCCTTGAATGCAACGTGCTAGGGAAAAAAAAATCTTTATTTGTTGGCAGCCAGGTGCTGGCCCTGCAAATTATACATGACCACAGGTCCTATTGATTCTCTCTTGTTTTTCTCTGTCTGATAACACATTGTTAGAGGGAAGTTGGTTCAGCACACTCTCACAAATTGTTTTGTAAACACAGAGGAAAAAGAACAGTCCAGAAGCTGTCACATGAAACTACATTTTCTCATCTAACAAAATTTTCTCAGCCACCAGCGCCTTATTCTTCTCTTATTCAATTTAGTGCAGTCCTAATATATAGTTTGAGCCAGCCTTAGTCGAGAGTGGGCTTTCAATTTGAGCACATTTCTCTTAATTTCCTGTCAGTGTGTTTGTGCATAAAGAACTGCAACTTTCTTTGGGTATTTTTGTACTTTCTTTCAAAAGACTTACAACAGAAACCCATATATTTAAGTTATGGTCTTCTCAAATATAGGCATGCTAATGTAACACCACAGTAACACATTTGATCCAGTGTAATTTCTTATTAGCATTATGCATGTGAGATAAAAGTGTTCACAGAAGTACCCATATGCCCTGCAAAACTATGCAAACAATGCTGTATCAAAGTGAGTTAGAGCTGGACAAATTTGCTCACGAACATAAGGTTTTTCAGGGGTGGACGGATTATGAAAACACACTGCGTAGGGATAAATTAATCCTACATTAATTTAAACAAAGATAAGAAACATATTGATGTTTTAACCACACAGTCACTGCATAAAAAGGACTTAATTAAATGTGCTCTTTTGTTGATTGTTTAGCCCAAGCGAATTATTCCCAATTAGCCGTGTTTACCATGAGCCCGCCTCAACATATATCCGCAGTGATGTTGATTGCTGCTTCAACAGTTTGGCACTAAACAATGGACGTCGAAACAAAAGATATTTAAAATGCATTCCTCCTGGGTTGCTACGGCTCTATTTATTCTGACCTCTATCCCAGCGCACGGTCCAGTGGCTCGCTAGTGAAATCTGAAGTGTATCTCTAAATAGTGTGCAAGCGCGGCAAGACTCGCACAAATTAGCCACGTTAAGGTATATGTATGCCACGGACAGGAGCGAAGAGGCTCACTGGAGGCACTGTGCTGCTTATCTGAACAGTGGGAACGTGGACTGAATGATTAGGAAGAACATCCAGCCCCCTCCAGCACGACCAGCTCACTCCTTTTTTCATATGGCACTTTCTCTCTTTGCAAATAGTCAAAAGGGTAAGCCTGTCCAGGGGCTGTGTGAGTGCTGGACACACTCAGACAGGAGCTTAAAGCTGGACTGTTTGATTTGTCTAATGCTAATCCAGGTTATAATGATATTGGTTACATGTGGAATTGTATATAGCAATGTGCCGCAGCTAAATACAATAGAAAACAACAAACTGAAAGTTGTATTATATAAAACCTGCCAGACACAAATGATTGTAGCGCTGTTTCTTTGTGTAATCAATTCAATGATAAACCGCTGACCACAGACTGGAGCACATTTTAGTAGGTGGATGTAAGAATAAAAGGGTTAAATAAGAAAATAGCCTGTTTGATACAATAGATTCCTGATGGTAAGTTTTTGGTGACTACAGATTACTGAAATTCCAAGAAACAAAAACTGATTGGTTGCCATTAACTAATCAAAATGTAATTGACATCTAATTTTCTGCCTGGGTCTTTTGAATTGAGAGGTCTACAGCCAATCTTCTGTGGTTTGCAGCAGAGTTCAGGCTCTGGAAGAAGAATTTTGACTATTTTTGTAATGATTCAAATTATGTTCATGTTCAGCCCTGTGTGAAGCTGCTCTATTTTGAAAAATGAAACTAAAAACATTGGCTTAAACAATCAAATGGGGTCATAGAGAACCATACTGTGCCTTTGACCCTTTTTAGTTCAGTCAAACCGTACAGAAAAATGCCTTACCCAACCTTCTGTACTGTTTACCTGTAAAAGCATAGAAGACCTAGCAGCATGCGGTCCCCTGTTCCTCCATTACAGAGCCAGCTTGGGCATGGGGAGGAAGTAAATTGGCTGGCTGGAGTTTTAGCAGGCTTAGCCACCCTGCTGGCACCACACGCCTGTCTGTCCTGTCCCCGCGTCGCTGCTCCTCCGCTATAGGCAGGAGCTCAGCCAGCCCGCGCCCGAGCTGCCATGTCCCCTTCAAAGCCTTCAGAGGAGCGGGGGATGGCAGCAGCTGTTGTCCCTGGGGAGCCTGTGTGGTCATTAGTGGGAGCCAGGATAGCACTGGATAGGCCAAAGTCTGAGACAGCAGGGAGAGTGCTATGCAGGTACCACCACCACCTCTCAACCGTCCATCCCACCATCCCACCGTCCTGACAAGAAGAACTCAGTATTCTTAGCCACCGTGCCTATCACCCTGGCTAACAAAGGATCAGCCCCATGTGGTGAGAGCCCGGAAAGTTAGAGGAAAGAAAGTTTAGAAGTGGTATTTTTACTGTATGCTGTGGAAGAGAATATAAAAATATTAAGCGACTAGACGGAATGAGAATTATTGTACAAGAAATATAATTTGCAGTGCAGTCACCACAATTGGCCAATAGATACTTTAAATACTTTAAAGGAGCTGTACCTGATTTTTAGAATCTTAAAAACATGAAAAACAGAACTCTTTAATTGTAAAGTCTTTGCAGTGGTCCCCATCTGCATTTTCGCCATCATGGGTGGTCCAAAACATCACTCAACATACAATTTATTCAAAAAATTTAAATAAAATAAGTATTTTTTGATGATATGAAAAAATATATTCTCTCTTTGACCAAATGTGCATAGCTCAATTGAAGAGAGCTGAGGGATAAGCACTTTTCACAACTCTCTGAGGCCAGGACGAGTTTTGTTATCACGGTAACGCAACAACTAGCATGCTAACAGCGCACTTCCTGCTTTGTGGAGAGTGAAATGCTCTATAATTAGGGGCAGAGAGCATACAATGGACTATTTTTGACCCAAGTACATGCTTATACTGTATCTGTGGCAAAACAGATTTTACTGTATTACCGTATTTTTCGCATTATAAGACACACTTAAAAATATTTATTTTTCTCAAAAAATGACAGTGCGCCTTATAACCCGGAGCGCCTTATATATGGATTAATTCTGGTTGTGCTTACTGACCTCGAACCGATTTTATGTGGTACACAGCGCTCAAAAATCCGTGTTTAATGTTTTATTATGACTTTGGTAAACTACAAGGCCGCACCACATAATTGTCGGAGTATTACAGTAGCAGCATTACGGCTGTCATTACAGTAGTCAGGAGCGTCGCGGCGTAATGAAAAACGACAGCGGACTGAATGAAAGTAGAAAGAGGAGCTGTTTAAACAAATTGTTGAGCCAAGATTATGAACAAAACACTTTAAACAAACCGTTAGCAGCAGCGTTGCTGGCTATAGCCACTTACCTTAGCTTGAGCTGTGAATAGATCACAAATCTTCGACAAAAAGTTGAATAATCCAGTCTGTTTAATGTTACACTTGTAATTCATGATGAATAAAACTTATATGATGTTTATTAGTCCATAAATATGTGCAGGTCAGGCGGATTTGATCCATATTCATTACAGAAATCTATTATTTTTTTGTTTTGTTTTGCCGACTTTTATTTTCTCCCAGACACCAGAGTCACATGACCTGCGGCGAGGAGAAAGTAGTGCGCTGCGTGTCCGAATCGCTTCAGGATTGAGTGCATTATTTAGTCCACTGAACAGGGCAGGACTATGTAGTGAATGAGGGGTTAGAGAATGAGTGTGGACATTTGGACACAGCCAGTGTGTATACAAGGACCCCAAAATGGCACCTGTTAAGAGACACGCTTACCACGCGGACTTCAAACTCAAAGCTATCAGTCACGCAGTAGAACAGGAAATAGAGCAGCTGTGAGAGAATTTAACGTTAATGAATCAATGGTACGGTTGTTTAGCTTAATACGCCTTATAGTCCGGTGCACTTTATAAATGAAAAAAGTTTAAAAATAGACCTTTCATTGACAGTGTGCCTTATAATCCAGTGCGCCTTATAGTGCAGAAAATATGGTCTATGAAAAAAATCATCTACTACATCTTAAATGATTCAAGATCAAATATCTCTTTATATAAATATTTTTACATTACATTTTGATAGTATTTAATCAATTGTAATTAAATGTCCAATTTATTTTATTATTAATTATTAATCCAAATCATTTGCTGTCAAAACATTACCTTGGCCCTTTAAGTATTTAAGTATTTTTCTTTCATTTAAATTGCATCCTCCACTGTGAGAATATTAAATTACTTTATTGCGAGTTTGTTTTAGTTTATATAATCATTTGTGATATCTTGATTATTTTGGTGCACACCATTACCACTGGGTTCATTATGAGAGTCTCAACATGCGGGGTGTAAAAGTGAAAAGGCTTTATCTTTCGACGAATGTTTGTGCAATGTTTCTGCTGCATTCACACTCCTGCTCTGATGTGATAAACTGTTCCATGCCGCGTGCACATGCCCAGGAGACAACATTTACTTTATTCTCTCTGGCTGCATTTTCCTCTGCATGCATTGTTAAATGGGACTGATGGAAGCGCTCCGGCCATTACTCACTGCATTGGCTGGCTAATTTCTGTGCTCTCACAAGTACAGAGTTGTCAACCCGGAGCAGCGGGCTTACCTTGGCTTCCCCCGAGACTATTAATCCTTCAGCAGGTGTCACCCCTGCCTGCACCATCTCCACTGTTAAATCCCAGCTACATGCAAGTGCTGTCCTTGTGCTATTCAGGCATGTTTTTTTTGGTTTTATTTGTATTACAAGCTTAAGAAATTGTTGAGGTATATACACCAGTGCCAAGAAGAATTGTTTGTGACTTGTCCTGCATGGACCCTAAAATGATACTTTGCCAGAAGTCAATTGGGTAAAAATGTTGCCGGTTCAGTGTGGTTTTGCACATAAAACGACAGCAATGGATGTTTGTTGTTGGTTAGAGCCTGTATGTATTAGAGTCTCATTATACAATTATGGTGGAGTAGTGCGATGATGAGGCAGTATGTAGCACGCAAAACCATGAACACGCCGTATGTGGCCATCTTAACCTTTCTCTGAATGGGCTCTTACTGTGAGGCTCAGCATCATGTTACCTCAGACCATGAATGCCTCACTAACATTATGGAGACACGTGACACAGGTTTTACCGACGGCAGCGACAACAGTGAGCGTGATGGTGGAGACGCTGGAGGTAAAACAGGGAACAGGATGGTGCTGTGTAGATTACCTTTGCAATTTCAAGTAAATGCAGCTTGTAATGATACAGGATGTTCCCAGGAAAGGTCAGCTGAAATTGCAACAAGCGTAATTAGTAGCTTATCAATAATGCATCCCAGGGCTGCTGTGTGAGTGTGCGCTGTGGACAGGTGTGTGTGCGCTGTCCACCCTGAGCTCTTCTCCTGACATTCATTAACATAAAACACCAATATGTCACACTGGGGAGTGCTATGAGCATTAACATGCAGATTCCACTAACAAATTACACTGGCCCATAATAGTTTGACTGATAGCAGCAAAAGTGATGAAAAACTTCAAGAACCACATTGACCACTAAGTCAATTACTATTGATCTCAGTGTAAAATTAGGGGTCAGAATATGAGATAAGCTATCTTTTGCATGAAACATGCTGCAAATATTGGAGTATTATGCAGAACTGGTATCAGCTCTCACGCAATCACTGGCTAATTATCTCATAGTGGAATTCATTCCCCCAAGCAGTGTCGAGGTCCAGGCACACGTAGCCTTGGCTTGAGTTGAATGTCAACTTCTCTCCTGTCTAACTCATCAAACTTATATTTACTGATTCAATGTCAAACATGCTTTTACAAAGTCTGTTTTTTATTTAATTAAGAATGGCAGGCTGATACACTTTTGATGAGTTCTTTAAACCTCCTGGGCCATAGAAAAACACAGCAGATCTTTCTCTAATTGATTGGAGTGTTGTGGGACACTGGTACCCGATAAGTAGACCATGATTGAAGTTCAATGTACAGAGTACATCCTTCTCCTTTAGCACATGAAGTATGTGAGCTCCTCTGATCAACAAGAGCTATGGAGGGAGAGGGAGGTGGGAAACTGGGAGTATGGTGGGGGTCGAGTGGACCCCAGGGACCTGGCACTGCATGAGTGTGTGTTTGCACAATCATAGGTGTGTGATGTAATGATGCCGGGCTGTTTGGCCTGTGCCTGTTGATAAGTTGCTGCAGAACACATGAACAGGGAACGGGAAGCAGGCGAGATGAATGTGATTGGATTGCGGGCCGAGTGCAGCCTCTCCCATCTGTCTCGGAGTCTGCCATCCCATCTCACAGGCGGCAGGAGGTAATTGGGTTCATTGTTCTCACCACAGGATCCCCCGGATTGAAAGCTTCATTATCTGGATAACCATGAATGTAAATGAACCACACGTATGCAGAGGGTAATGGGAAAAAATAGATCATTGCTCGCCTCAACCACAACACAGCCCAGTACCAAACACACATGCAATGCTCATCATACATTTTATTACAATCACATGCAAAAACACCCTACATGTGCGTGGATGGTTTCTGGACTGTTTCCCCCAGGTACTTTTGGCATTTCTCTTCTGCACCCTGTTGAGCGCTGTCACATACGTCTTGATTTAGCATATAGATTTTACCACAAAAACCTTTAGAAATCAGTAGCTGAGCATACTTACAGATAGAATACAAATATTGAGAACGTTGGTAAAATTGTGCTGAAGCAACAGTGCTGTTTCTTCAGTTGAAAAGTTTGTTGTGGAGCATGTTAAAACAAACACCAGAAAACATTGTGGTTTGAATTATTAACGCTTATAAACAACATAGACCCCGGCATATCTTTTCTAATTATCCTTAGTCTGTGGCGTAGCCTTTGATGGCCTTGTCACAGCTCATGACATTGTGCTTTTGCCTTAGGAACCACCTGCTTCTTGTTCTCGCAGGCATCAGCAAGGCAAGGGTTACTGCATCTGCCTTCTGAAAATAAACACAGAGGAGATCAACAGCTCTCAGATCCTCGGGCAAATCCATCAATTAGCTGCACATGTGATCTGTGTGCCAGATTACTGCAATTTAAACAAACCAGGAGGAGGGCTAAGCTGTCTCTCTGATGAGCGCCGGGATTCTGTTTGCCTTTCACAAGGGAGGATTTAACAGGACCCAGGACAGAAGACACACACAACACTTAAACATATGTGGATCTACATTCACACCTGGGGGCAGCATGCTTATCCTTCGGTTTCAGAGCGATGAAAAATAAGCAGTTGTTGAAGCAATTCAAAACAAAATGTTATACTTTTTGAATGGGCAAATCTCTTCAAAATGTCTCCTATAAACTGGGAGTTGAAATCCATGAATATATACGCGATGATCCAAGAAACGGAAAAGCTGTTTGGGGCGATAATGAACGACATAAAAATGAATCAGTTTAAATACATAGCTCTTGATGTCCAGTCATAAGATTATATGTTTAATAATGGTGATTAAATGTTGTAATGTATTTCAGAATTGTCACGCTATTATACAAATGATTGAGTTTATTATTAATTTTACTGAGCCAGACTCTTTTCTTTTCTCTTATCCACTGGGGTTTAATATTACACTCTTTCTTGTGCTGTTTACCAGACTGTAATTGTTTGTTATTTCCTGGTCTAGTCCATTTTTCCATTTTTGTATGTATGTTTGGATAGAATGTTTGCCTGGTGGGTAATCACACAAAGTGGTTTCACATTGCTCTGATGGCGATCGTACTTCTTTTAGATCCAACACTTTTGAGTTATATTTGTCGCGCTGATCTTACTCTCCACCCCCGTCTTTGCCAAAGCCTGGATTGTGTCTGGACAGCGGGTTGGAGTGTGCAGTGGGGAGAAGTTTGTTCCCCACGGCCCGTTCCACACTGTGTCTTTGGGTTTGCCGCTGAGTCCTGTCAGATTGTGTTTACTTTGCTGAAGGACGTTTCACCTCTGGAAGCCCGTGAATGAATGGAGAACTCATTTCTCCAACAGAGACTAGTCAATCACTGCACATTTATTCTCCTCTGTGGCGGTGACCTCTCCCCGGCCGGCCGAACAATGGTGCCCTGGAAAACTGCAGATGAGTTTGACTTGAGCATGGCCTTCTCCCGGACACATCAATACTGCTTAAAAGCTACGGCAAATCAAAAAGGCATTACTTCGAACAGAGGACACTTGGCCGGGCCGATACAAACTTGAAGCAATAGGGTTTCAAGTTTGAATTGCCTGGAATATTTCCCAGTTTCACAACATTCATTTTATCTTTCTTGCGTTTGTTCAATTACACATGTTTTTATAACAAAAAGCTGACTTGTAACTTGGCCTGGTGGCGTCTCTATGCAGATGAGTTAAATGCCATACTGTGGACTGTGCTTTACTGTGGAAAGCAATAACATCTCCATGGAGACAAGCAGGTGACACACATCTCCACCAGAAATTACATAGTGCACCTTTAAGTGAAGTATAGGGGCCTAGTCTTCAGTATTTCCTTCCCAGTGTCTTGAGGTAAGAGATAATTAATGAAACACTACAGGGGAATAGGAAACATTTAAGACTTCTCCTGTAGTTTACTCACATAATTGTAAATAAAAATGTATTACAAGTTTTTTTATCATGTAATGGACAGAACCAGATTTAAATTTCTTGGTTAATTTTGTACACATATTAGTTACAAAAAACTTAATGGAAGGGATTTTGGATTTCTTATTTAGTTTTTGAGTAAACTATATCTGACTTTTTTTTTTACTTAAAATTTTAATCACACTTAGAACTAGATATCAGCAAATCCTTCTGTACATTTCGACAAAATCAATGTTGTAAAGTGTAGGAGCTACTTTTTTTGTTTTTATGTGTGAGAGAAAAATGCATTTTAAGAAAATGGCCTTTGAACTGGATTAAATTAAATAAGAAAACATATTGAAATAATACAAATGTCTTTAGGAGCAGACTGGACAAGTTTGTTGTTTCCACATGAAAGCCTATATGTTGAACAAGCAAACTGACAAAAAAAACAACAACATAAAAATGACAAAAAAGAGTTGCCTGTAGTGTCTCATCTTAAGGATAGATAGTGTAAGGAGTAGTGTTACGGTTGCAAGATTTAACACAATTGAAAAAAATTGGGAATTGAATGGTTTCAAATATTGCAAAGACTGCTATTGTTTAATTAACATAATTTCCTCTATGAACAAACAAATATTGTTTTAATTATGTCTAAAACCTGCTAAAACTGTACTTCAGACCTCAACAAACGTAGCTCCATGTCTGAAAAGCATGGGGTTCTTGTATTAGTTTAGTGTATTAGCAGTTGATATTTTATTTTTCATTTAGTAGTTTTGTTGAGGTACCATTAAAATAATTTTACTTTACGCATAGTTTCAATTCTCCTTAAAGGCCTATACTATCAACAGATGGGAAATTAGAACATTCTTTAAGTATTTTATATAATGTGTTCATCCCTATAGTGCAATTATTGTTCTTGAGTGTGATGCATTGTCACAACATCCCTGAAGCCATTACAACTGAGAGTGCTGAAGTAATGTTTGGGATTTGGTGAAGTATGCATTTGTTTGTTTGCGCATCAGCATTTGGCACTGTGGAGACGAGGGTTTCTTCATCACAGATAGGTCTGGATTCTAGCGTGGATGCATAGTTAATGTCGTGACTTGGGTCGGGCAGATGGCACAAACAGTTAGGGATCTCATTAGACCAACCAAGCGTCTATGCCTCCACGCAGAACCTTTCATTAAAGCTTCCATTGCCGGAATACTACCACTATTTCACAATATTGGTCAAAGTCAAAGGAGGGTTGTGCAAAGTGTGGAAATTCTGCATCTGTGTTAACACATTAGACTGTACATCTCGTGTGCTCAGAAACTGGTGTGCAACCTTTTCATTCTGACATAGTTGGGAAATAGGTTTCAAATAAATACAGAATCTAATGCTGTACACCTATAAAATCATGTATTCTCAGCAGAACTTGTGTTTGGGTGATCAAACACATGTGAAGATAAATTCAAATGCCAAACAACATATGATGGGAGCAAAAAAAGGTCTTTGTAGCGTTTGACTCAACTCCATGTTAGATCTATATCTAAGCATAATTCTGGATAAAAGAGATGCCATTGTGTTCCTGAAATGTTATCTCAACACCAGATAAATTGCTCATCATTGCATTCTGTTTTCATTCACATCACATGTCCTAACTCTATTGTAACAGAGGTTGCACAGTTGGTCTCTGTGTGTGTATGTGTGTGTTATAAGTGGACTCTTTGTATCAGTATTTTCATTGCCGGAGCGTGCAAGTGTTTGTGTGGGTGTGAAGAGTGATGCATCCTTGCTGAGCATGGCAAACAGGATTATAATGGTCACAGAGCACATTTTGTACCATTTGCCTTGTAATTAACTGGAATTTGTTCAGCACAAATGCACTGCGAGCGTGGGAAACAGGGGGAAAAATCAGTAGAAATTATTGACAGTTGGTGAGGAGAGGATTCACGGAAAAATCCAAAGTGCCTAACACTTATTTTATTTGTATTATCGTTAATGACATAGAGGCTAAATGGAGCATAGAGTGAACTGATTAGAGATAGCCTACAGCAAGTCAGCCTGAAGTCAGCGTGGATGTTTTATGGTTTTTAAAAGACATTTGAAATGAATTTTTATATATGGTTTAAGGCGCAGGACTAATCACAGCAAGCAGTGGTGAATGAAGAATGCTGTGCTCTCTGAGGCATCATGGCTCGCTGCAGCAGCCATTACACAAAGGAACCAAGTACATCACCTCAAGCAAGTGTGAGGAGCTCAAGCATTTAAAGAGTGACTTATTCAGATAAGTTTGTCCATACATACAAGACTATTTTTAATGTTGTAAATCAAATTTGTTGAAATGTCATTTACACTTTAAATACTTAATGGTCAATTTGCAGTATGATAAATAAACTGAATATGCTGAGGTTTGGCCCAATTCTGGAAACACATGTCCATCTACATACTTATTTGCCTTGTTTTGCTGTTATTATTTTTAAACCAGCTCCAGCAATACATTACTGTAAGCCAAAATTGTTTGATGATCTCATATTTTTTCTCATTCATTTGTAGAAAAATCAATTATGGGCTGCTTCACTTGTGAGACCGACAGCCTATTATCACCAGCATGTGATATATCTCTTGCAATCACAATCATAATATCTCACAAATTACTTCTAGAAGCATGTTGTTGAACTTAAAACCCCATATGCTCACCTGCATCCTATGGAGTATATTATTGCAGCCATTTTCCCAAGACAGGCAATGGATGAAAGCGAGCAGGAGCTTGTAAATGGTGCGATACATCACAGGCCATCAAACGCCCAGAAGAGAAGTTTGATGTTTCAAAGTCAACCCCGTGAGCCTGCTCTGATACCTGGATGCACTCAGGGGTGGACTGTGCAACACCTTTGGAAAGGAATCGGCAGAACCATTATAAACCGCGAATCCTGTCTGCTGCTGTACCTCTGGTGGAGTGGAGCGCACCTAGGCCCAAAACCGCAACTCCCTGTTAGATGGTGCTTTGCTGGGATCTACGAAACAGAAAACCAAGCTATTTACTGGGAATACAGCAACCTCAG
Source organism: Rhinogobius similis (assembly GCA_019453435.1). NCBI lineage: Eukaryota > Metazoa > Chordata > Actinopteri > Gobiiformes > Gobiidae > Rhinogobius > Rhinogobius similis. The sequence goes on along the minus strand of CM033623.1, from coordinate 14,755,002 downwards.
AAGTAGCTTGTTGCCTCGGGGTAAAAAATGCTCGAAAATAAGCTCCGGTTGGCTTTGATGTGGGCGCACCAAATCTAAAGGCATTTCAAGTAGTTCTGCCTTTGAGCCAAGGACAAGTCAAAATTGTCTTATGACGTTTGAAGATGTGGGGAGGAGAGTTAAGTTTATAAAAAAAAAAAAACAGAGAGCATACAGTTTTTGTCTTAGAGTTGTATTTGCATAATGTACACTTTACATGACAGGAAGAAATCTCGGGGGAGCGCTCCAAGATGGCTGTCATGAAGTTGTGGAGTAGCTAAGCATTCATTGTTGCGTTCAGTGATGGGCGAAGACAATAGTCCTGGGAGTGTGATGGGATGAGAGTTTGATACAGAGGACACAGCTCCAGCTCCTGTTTAACGGCTCTAATATGATGGAACAAAACTGTTGTGGAGACAATTAAGTGAGTGCTGCCTCTTCACAGTCATTTCATCACCGCACTGTTCTGCATGGCAATCGCTGCTGCTGCAAATCCCAATGTATTTGTCACAGGAGACGACGGTGCTCCAACACTGATTGCATTGTCTTTTAAAAAATTACATTAAGGAAGTAAGGAATGAGTACAGTCTTATGTAAATTAACTATTGTGATGTGAATAAATAAAAAGCTTTTGTGTTGACACGATACAAACATTTCAAACTCTACAAACATTTCAAACTCTTTCTATACTAAATTTGATATACACACAATGTTTTTTTATATACGTTTTAATTGATTAATAAATCCCTAACATCATGCAGTTGTAAAGGATTAACTTGCTGCGCTGGCACCACTGCTGCTCCTCTGTGGCACCAATACAATGGTCTCCCATCTAAGTACTTACCAGGCACAACCCTACTTAACTTCTGAGATCTGATGAGATTGTGCATTGAAGAGGTGTTACAGCCAGAAAAGTGTTTTTCTAGTGAATAAAGTATAACTTTATCTCAAAGGCCCCCTTAGATATACGCAGTGGTCAAAAAAGACCCACGCCACATTAAGTCATTGCTTTCCTGGTCCATTATCCACAAAATTAACTGAATTTTTGCTTCCTTGTATTAAGCATAAAGACCAAAATGTAATGAAAATGTCCTCAATACGCTAATGTAGGACTGTAGAGGAAATACATTTGAAGACTGTCACATCTGCTGGAATAACATGTTGAATATCAATGCACAGATAAAGCCTCTAAAACATGATGGAAGGAGGGAGAGTGGATGGTGGACTTACTCACACAAGAACCCATAGGACGTCAAGCTGCGGCAGATAGCTTCCCTGCATGGGTTTGGACTAAGCTGTGGCTATAGGGCTAAAGCAGAGGAACGTGATGGCATATCACTCTAAAAGCTTTCCACCGTTTCATGCAGCTAGTCGACAGAGTGAGAGAGGATCCCAGGTGGTCAAAATGGCACACAACATCTGAAAAGACCTCCATTTTGAAATAGGATGGTCACTAAAGCCCTGTAACTGTAGCTTTTCAAGTTTCCTTGTGTGTGGAAAAAAGCAGAGGAGAAATAACATTTGACCATTTTCTGCACCCTGAAAGCTTTCTTTTGCTGAAGAGAATTTCCAGACTTTCACGCTTCACTTGTTTGGCCTTTTTCTCCCGTCTATGGCCAGTGACTCACCTTCATCCATTTTTTCTCGGACGTACGGGGGAAAAAGTGGTTCTTTTGTGTGATGGGGAGACAAGCATGGGGAGGTTTCATTGGAGAGGGACAATATGGTGTAGCTATAGCATGAAAGGAGTCTGTGAGCCCTGTGGCAAAAAGGGCAGGCTAATTGTTAATAGATTTACAGAGACAGGTCAGAGGTCAAATGCAGTGGTATTCTCTTCCAAATAGCATCCGGTAAATGGCTGTACCACATGGCAATATGTCTTTGTTGGCTGAGGCTTTGTCTGGAAACACCGTATTGTTTCTCATGAACCTAATTCAAAAATACAACAGTTTATATTTTATAATTGAAAATGTAATCTTACACTTAATCTTATTTGGCATAACGTTGTGTACTAGATACTACTTTCCATTACTCATGTTTGGGGGCCTGCACAAAGAGTACACAGTTTGGAGATGCTTACGTAACTACTGTTTATTTAAAATTTCATGGGAGAAAATGCAAGGAAATGAAAAAAAATTGTATTTACAAATTGCTGTGTTAAGGATTTCGTATGGTTTTCTACACGCTTGACTCGGGCATGATTTTATAAGTTGTGTCTAAGGTTATCACTTTAACTGGCCTTTGCTTTGTGTTGATTTTCAAGATATATGGTTCAATATCTGTTCCACTGTTATATTCAACCGCAATATCAAGGCAGTCCTTTGTTTGTCTTCAGAAATGTGGTGTGAGCAGATAGCCTCGAGACCAAAGGAGCGCACACTGAGCACTGTCACACACAATCCAGCCAGAACAGCTCTGAAAGTGAGTTGACAGCACAATGAAACACGGATAAAGACTGCCACTGTTTCAGCCTCTGTGAACAGCCCTGATGAAGCCATGTAGACAAGTCCAAACAACTCCATCCACATGTTGGTGCTGCCACAGTCATCAGCAAAATATCTAGACTGGAAGAAAACACACATTCTGGAAACTATTGTTATGTTGCATTTGGTCCATTGCAGAGAAATATTTACAGCAGGGTTGTGCGGTCTTGATACTTTTGATACCAGCTGTTCTGATGACTTATGGGATTAGTACTGCTCTAAAATAATCAATAATTCTGAAAGATTACAAATTAACTTTTATCATGAAGCTGCATCATTCAACAAACTGTTGAAGTACTATTATTATACCTATTAACACCCATAACATTACTATTCTTTAAAATCACATAAGTCATAAATAGATAGATGATAGATCATTGCCAGTGGTCAATGTGTCGTACTGGACTGTATTCTTATAATTGAGTAAATACATTTTCTTTTTTCATGGAGCATATTATTAACACAGCACTTTGGGTCACTGATAATTTAAAAAATAATTTATTGATAACAAATCCGGGCTGATTGTTATGTGCTTGACAAATGATACAAAATTGACTTTTTTGACCTTAATTAAAACATTGTGCTCTCATCAGAAACATACCCGGAGGTGTATTTTGCTTCATAATTCACACTTGAAGCTTGTCTTCTCTGAGCGCTCATTCACTCAACATTTTCCCAGAATACTTCGCCCTACGTCACAGAATAGAAACCCATCACACAACACGTTCTGAGCATTTCTACTTTTTTGTGAAATTGTGCTCACAACAAACGCATGGCTCCATTAGCATAGCAGTCGCATAGTAATTTATTTAGTTATTTTCATTGTTCATTCCCACTGCTGACAGCAGAGGGTGCTCCAACGTATAAATACTGCACTGGAAACAGAGGTTTAAAGTGTGTTTTCCAAATGTAGACAATATTTGAAATTAGAGAACATAAAATACTACTGTCAAAGTGACCATAAGTATGCTTAAACGCCAATTAATGCCACAAGAATCCAATGAGTGTTGCCAGTAACGTTCCCGATAACAGTTTACACTAGCCCTCCTTTCAGGAACCCCAGCTGTAGCGCTGTTAAAAACCGCAAACCTTTAAAATATTACAGCATACTCATGTGCACCTACAAATGTGACAGAACAGCTTTTTTCTTTTCTTTTCTGATGTTGAAAATGCAGCGCTGGGAAGCATTTTTGCTTGAAGGACAAGTCTTTTTTAAATGTGCTTCAAATTGTGCCAAGTTACTGGGCATTTTATGAATTTTACTTTGCAATTTCCCTCTACAAAGATCTAGTCTGTGCTTATGCCTCTCTCCAAAAAGTTATTGCATCTTTCAATTGAGAATGTTTTACTGGCGGCTGCATTGATTTCTCTTGTTACCGCGGGTCAGGGAGAGGAAATTGAATTGGAAATTGTAGAAACACTATTATATTATATTTTGGCATTTGTTTTTCAGCTCTCTCCCTGTGTGTGTATTTTCTGGAGGCAGAATCTAAGCACTTATAGCGTCAGGCCGGTCGAGTGACGGCTGTGACTTCTCTAATAACTGTCCTCCGATGCAGAAGGTTACAATTACCTCTGTGTATTGAGACGCTGCATTTGCGCTGCCCTTCTCTCCATTCTCTGCCTGGTGCACTGTCTTAGGGGTTAGTTTTTCTCTTACACTGGGAGCGGAGGGTCACATTTTGTTGGATTGCTTAGCGGGATGGTTTACCTTTGGGGGGAGGACTGCGATATTGAAGCAGTGCGCGAGGTTAGCCAAGGTAGAAACTCCAGTCATTTATATTCAGTGTTCTGTGTTGGTGCCGCGGCTTCACTCTATTCTGACTTTTAACTTCTGATTTCTGTGCGTGTGTTTGTGTGGGCTGCCACTATCACGGACCAAACCGAAGCCTCGGGCAGTTTCTTCACCAATAAACCGTGAAGAAGAGTTAGCTCTGTAATAAAAATCTCCAGGATTTATTTCCCACAACGGTGTTTACAGCGCTTATTTTCTTTCAAATGAGTTCTAATACAGACTGGGAGACTAAGTGCCAACCATTAATCTTGGTTTAGTTCTGGTTTAGTCAATGCCTTGATTTATTCATGGTTTTGTTGCAGTTAAGACCAATGTAATTTCTTTATTTGCTCTGTCGGGATAGTCTTGTTCTGTTTGGGACTTTGAGTCTTTGGGTGGCCTGTAATTAAAGCACTCAAGCAGGTTACAGTTTGAATCATCAGTTTGAGTTCATACTGTTGTTTTGTGTTAAAGCAAGACACTTCACAAAATTAGGGGTTACAATGTGATTTTGCATAGACAGCCATACCTTTATTGGTGTATACCCGAGGCAGCTTATCCCCCTAAAGCTACCTGATATTTTAAACCTTTAAAGCAGAAAGTATGTATACAAATCTCTCTAATTAGTCTCTATCTCTCAAAAACATTGGTACATCTTTAATATTTGTATGCATGATATTTGGGGTTGTGTGCCTGGCTTTAGAACAGCGATGTGCAATCTGAGCGCTGCTTACTTCCGGGTTACTTCCAAAAGGTAAACTGCTGTATTATTAGAAACATACAGCGTCTAATTTTCTTCTATTACAGGAAACAATATGGAGGGGAAATCTACTAATAAAAAATAAATAAATAAATAAGTCAGGTAACGCAGCTTTAAGTGTGGCAGACAAAAGTGGGTGAATATAATGTCAACCTTGTAATATCTTACAAGACAAATACATTTACGATTGCCTGGCTGCCACATTATAATTTTTTATCATTAGCTTACCTAAAGTTGTTGCTAAGACAATTTTTTGTTAAGGTGAAATGCTGCTATGAAGAGACGAGAGAAGAAGGAGAGAGGACAGAGAATCAGTTCTGCTTTATTAAACAGGAAAAGTGATTCGGTTTCTAATATTAAGTGGTTCAATGTTACTATTTCAGTTTACAATGATCGAAATGTCATTTATTGCTCGATATATATACTGTATCTTCTAAAAGTTTTGGTTTACATCTTTTTGGCAGATTTTTGTCCTGGGTTTGTTTAGCTAAACCTGCAGACTCTCCCAAATATATTTCCCTCAGCACTATTTACAACACATTATTCTCTCAAATGATTCTTAATACCGAGTGCTACCGGGAGAGACTCAGTGCTAACCTTGTATTTAGCACACGAGACTGCTCTAATAGTGCTACTTCATGTGAAATGTCTGTCGTGATTAATGTTTAATTCATATTTTACATTCAAACTCCCATCATGCTTTGCTCCATCATTTTAAATGCACTATGTACCATATTATTCATTGGTCCCATTTGGATAGCACTTTGTAGAATGGTGTCTGAGGAAACATGCAGGTTTGAAAAGCCTTGTCAAATAAAAGTATGTTTACACTTTTGCCTTGAGTGAAAGTGGCACACAGTCTCCCATGTATTCCCAACAACTGTTAAACTAAACAGAAATGCACTTTAATAATAATTATATTAACAACAGAGATGCTTAGTACTGCATCTTGAGTAATTGTGCCTTATAGGTCCGTGCATGTGTTTGGTCTCTTGTGAATTGTGAAATATTTAATGGAAAAATTCTTCAAAGACCTGGTCTAGTCTGCGTTAAAAGTTAAGGTTTGGACTGGATTTGTTGTGGTTGAGACCTAGATTAACCCTGAACTCACAGTCTTTTCAAGTTGTGTCGTTATATTTTACGAGTTGTGCATTTTAGTTTGATAAAATGTAACTGTTGTGTCTGTTGGATTACCATGTGGATTGCAGACGAGTTTGCCTGAAGAACAGGCTGCTGTTTGTGTATCCTTTATATATTATTCAAAGAGGCTCTGTGTAGTTTTGACATTATTGTCCCTTTAGTTGTACTCGATGTAGTTCAGCTAACCCACAATGACAAGTCGTTTCAGGATATGTTAAAGGCTGCGAGCATTACCCAAAAAGCACTTTATAGACGGTGAAAACAGTTGTAAATGCCAAAGTGTGATCAGATGCAGTTGTCATGGTTAGTCTTCCTGTACATATCTATTTTCCTGACAGGCTGGGTGAGTGTGGTCCCTCCGTCTGAGCCTGCAGAGCTCAACCCTGTATCGTAGCAACAGTAACTATGGGAATAGAGACCTGTGGATGGGGTCAATGTGATGGCCTCCAGTTGCCCTGTTTGCACCAAAGGTTTTTTTACATCGATTTTTCTAATTCACTGCATCTACAAGAAGCTCCCCGCACTCAAGAAAAGAGGTGCACACTTTTCTTTTCTTACACAAAAACTACAAGCATGTATTCCGAAAGACAAGACGCAGGATTTAAAACAACTGATTATACTGGTATTGACCTTATTCCGCCCACTTTTGCCTCCTCTTGCCACAGATCCGTGCTCCTGTAGTGAACACACTTCTGGTTTGATGAGAGCGCTGTTCACGCAAATGACGAATGAGGGAAAAGTTTTGCTGCTAAAATATTATATGGTAGATTGCTTTGTGTAAAATTTAACGTACATGAGCAACAACAAGTAATTTCCTGGACGGCCTGAAAACGGCTTTTTAATCCGTGTAGAATTTATTTTCTGTTGAGTTTATCTGCCCCATGTAAACTAATACAACGGAAAAAAGATTGCAGCGCCCATGGAAGCTTCCAGAATAAGGTGAATAGCAGCAATTACTGAGCAAGTACGTTGTAATAGCAATATGTAGTAGTGGTGGAAAGTAAAGTAAGTAAATTACAAAAGTAAATGTACTGTATTAAAATGTTTAGTTTTTACTTTACAGTGGGTACTTTTTTTCCCAAACATTTGAGATTAAGTATCTGTCCTTTTCACTCCACTTTCTTTAAGTTTTGAGAAGATTTTGAGTTCAAGATTGGGTTTTGAATATAAATAAAAATGACAAGATAAATTAAGTATTGATTCAGCTGCTTCCTTTTACCGAAAATCAGCCCGATGCTTTATCAAGAGCCCGACATTTGACTCTTTAATATTTCTCAATCTTTTTTTAGTTTAAATACATTTTTTAACTGAGAGTATTTTTTATGTGATACTTTTCCTTTTACTTGAGTATTCCCCCTGTATCTCTACTAATGTGAGTACTTCTTCCACCACAGATCTGTAGAAGCACTGTACTGCACTGTAATAGTAAATACAGTTAAATAAGAACATTTGAGTAGTGTAGATATTTTCTTTAGCCGTTGTTCTCTGTAACATTAGCATTAACACAACATTTTTACGTTTTACACACACTCTTTTTTTTGCTTTTGTTTGTGTGTGGCCTATTGTCTCATCAACATCATATCAGCCAAGCATTACCGAGCATCTGTCTCTTCGTCTCGTGTTTTGTTCACGTCAGTTTTAGTCATCGGGGGACAGCGCTCTGGGGACCTTTAATTGACAAGTGTGTACAAAAACTAATCAGCGGCAAAGCAACTGCCCTTTAAGATGATAAATGAAGAAAACTCATTTCAGATAATACTTCAGTTTGAGAAGCCATTCTGACAGCCTCAATTGGCATTTGAAATCAAGACGCCCCTCGCTTATGCCACTCATTTCATACAACCTGAGCCAACCTCCACGCCTAATAAAGCGCCACACACAGAAATTATTGGATCTTTCGAAGCGTTCTGATGTGAATATGCACACAGTCATAAACTACATGTAGATATTTAAGTGGTCGTGCTGCTCTCAGCCTCGATACAGGAGCACATCACCCTGAGCGCAGTCTCATATACCACATTTAGACATGCACAAGTCACAGCGAATCAGTTTCAAAGGCCAGGGTTGAGTCCTCGGGGCATTTGCCCTGAAAAGTTCATGCTTTATGAGAGGTTTACTATTTAAACACAGCAGTGCAGAGGCATAACCTTTCTCCTTAAGCCTCTTTATGTGTAACGGCAAAACAGACTTTGTCCATTAAGGTTTCTTCTCGCTGTTTTTTAATGTTGTAAAGGTCTCGGTAACACACAACATTATGACAATCAGAATATCTATTTTAACCTTTTTCACATAACATTATCGACTAAACTGTCAACAAAAAAGCTAGCCATGCAGTAAATTTATTCCTACACATCTGTTATTATATTCAGTGGTGCTTTAAAAATGTATTTAGTTACTGAATACTGAATTACAATGTATTTTGTAATGTATTCTGTTGCATGGTCCAAACAAAGCACTGTATTCATTTTCTTTCTTTATATTTTAGTGCAAAAATGTCACAAAACAAGCTTGTTGTTTGTTGCACCATTTATTATGCATTTATTAATCACTGTCTAGAGAAGGAAAAATTGTACATACACTCACCACTAAAGCTCTATTTTCTTCTTCTCTCACAAATTCAGTGCAGTTTGAAGCTTAAATCGTATGATCAAATATCACAATGTATTACTTTGATTTGAGTAAAGTAACTATATTCTGAATATCACCAAAGGAAAGAGTATCTGTAGTGGAAGATCTCACAATGCGCATATAATACGTATTTTCAGCACATATTATATTTTATACAGTATTATATTTGACATGCATGCAGCATGACAGTTGGGTTGAATTGCATTACCGTGTTTATATTACATTTAAACGGTTGATTGTAACTCGGCACGTTTTGTAAACTCTTTGATTTATGAATTACTTTGCATAATAGGTTAATTGCCTTTCAATGAGGGCCAGATTTCTTAGTTAATGCTCTGGCAGGCTGAGTGATAGCAGAGTCAATAAGTCACATGTCGGAGGTTTGTTACTTGTGGACACGGCAGGTTTGGGTTGTAAAATGGCTGGATTTGTTCAGCAGGTGCCTAATTGAGAGTGTTTCCTTGTCCTTACATCAGCTCAGTGTGTGATTAAAGAGGTGAGTGAAGGTTGGTGAGCGAACGGCAGCTCTTTGATTACACCAGCGCCAGACAGGAGACTGACAGCTACACATTTTTACATCAATCTGTCTCCAAATTACACCGCACATGCTTTTTAAAAACATTAACACGTATGGCAGCTGCAGAAAGGCTTCACTCACTCAAGTAATCATTTATTTATATGTATTGATCTGTTTTGTATCTCAGGCATGTCCGAGCATGTTGATACAGCTGTGGACCTTTGTAGGGCACGAAGCATTGGAAGAGAAAATAATCTGGAGAGCATCATTTGAGAATTCATTTTTTATGTGGATTTATTAACATGCTGTTTGTGTTTTATTTCAGTGCTGTGCTTAGACATTTTCTTAAGAAAGGGTATGGAGAAAGAATATAAAAACTCTTGATCTTCAAAAATGATTTCATTCAGCCTCATAACATAGTGATAGATGGTAGAATAGCATCATTTTTTAACAACTGCAAATCTAATCAATAATGTGAATCTAAAATATTCATTGGTCCAAACACTACAAATCCTTTTATTTTTAGCCCCTATATTTTGAGAGCGGACAGTAACAGGGTTTCCGCAGGGCATTAAAGAGCAGTCAAAATAATTTAATTCATTTAGGGAAAAAATAAGGCCTCAAAATGCATTTATAAGTATTAAAGCAAATTCCCACAGGCATTAAATCTAAAAAACATTATGACAAAAAAGATTTATCCATCAGAACAATAAATGACTTCAGGTGGAATTTAACATCTTCTGCAACAACCTGGTACATCTATTATCTACTGCAATAAAAATAGGAGCAAATCATTATCGCAGTTATAAGCTGGTACTGACATGATAAAAGAGTAATGTTTGACGTTGAATATGGCATTGAAACTATGCGGCATTAAAAAGCATCATATTTTATTTGTTAAAATATTTGTTAAAACTTGCATAAACCCTGAATAAGCAGTGTAGATCAGGGGTACAGAGTGGGGGTATATTATATACTCGGGTGGCCGCGTTGCCTCCAAACCCCTTGACCATCTTGCTGCACACAGTTCTAATTTTTGCACATTTTTCAAGTTTACGTCCTACTTTTTGCGTTTGGGTTTGTCCTGGGCGTACAGTGTGTGAATGGCACTTTTAAACCATTTATTAAGGCCTATGCACACAAAGTGTAGGGGCTTCTTGTGCAGCGAGCGAGCCACTGTCCCCTTCTCTCCTCTGCATGCATTTTTCATCACACATTCTCTTTTCATACTATTTAGCTTTTCCTCCCCTCTAAACTTCCATGTGGTGCGTGCTGACACGGCATTTCTCAGGCTGGCACACAAAGCCCTCTGGTGCTCACACACCACAGTTGGAGCTGATCGGAGTTTGTGTGTGTGTTTTGTTTGTGTGCACATGCCGTAGTTCTGGTTCATTGTAGCGACGCACGTCACTTTGTATGTGATAGCACAGGGCCAACGGCACAAGACAAGCATGGACAGAGAGAGAGAGAAAGCCACCCTTATCATAGAAAGGCCTTTCAGTTCCTTGGCATTGGCGGCGCTTCAACATCTCGGAAAGCCTGCTGCATAGAACGGGACTTCTTAAATTATTCCGAGCAAAAATTCAAATTTCATTTTGTTTTGGCCCTGAGCAGTGAGGGGAAAGTGCCTGGATGAGATCAGTAAAGGTCAGAGGGAATTAAAATGCTTACTGTAAGGTTTGTCAGAAAGAGAGAGAGAGAGAGGGCCAGAGGAAAAGGCCATATACTGATAGAGGAGCCCACGTTTGTGTCAGAAAGAACATGCTTAAACTGCTGTTACTTTACAGCTCCACGTCTCAGCTCACTTCCTGTCTGCACTGTAAAAATATCTGTCATCTACCGTAAAATACTGGAAGCTGGTTGCCAGAATATTAGCATAAATATCAGCAGACAGTACAAAACCTTTACTGACACCTGATTGTTTCGTTTGGCAGCAAACCCACCTGCCAATATTACACTGCGAAATTGAGTTCAGTGCTTCCAGTTTTTCCATGCTTTGACTTGTTTGGATTCAGAGAGTTTTGCAACGAGAGCTCCTGCTAAAGAACTCACAATACATTTGATTAAATAATAATAAAGATGTAGTGAGACAGGGCATGATGTTGGTTAAATCAAGGCTGATACAATACTAGATGTTAGATGAAGATATGTACTGTATCTATGTTGAACCATTAACAGAGCTGTTAAACTGTACTGTTACTTCATTTTACTTTAATATTTTTACCAGCAACCACAGCTGCCAGTATCTCACCCCATTGTTTTTTTTATAGTGTAGTGCATTCCACACCTTGAATTGCTTTTCTCCATACAGAATGCAAATGAGAAAGTCAGCCGTATGCTTCAGTGGTTTTATCAACACACTGTGTCTACAAGACGTTTTTATGCATGCCTCCGTGCTTATTATTGCCTACCCCTAAAATAAAAAGCTGGCACAAGCCCCAAAATGGATATGATGGTTGAGGAATAATTTGAGCTTTGTCTCCTGATGATTGGAAAGACATGCATTTATTCCAATAAACAGCAGGAGAGATTTGATGAAAATGACAACAAATAGGCTTAGAAAAAGGAGAGAGGGGGACACGTAGCGGGGGGTCATGTCTGAGTTTGTTCATGTGTGTTTTGATCAGAGCACAAACCAGACAGACAAAGAGTTAAAGCGACTACTGTCTTTCTTTTTGACTCTTCTCTTCTGGGAGTGCCACAGCTAAACATCTGCCTCCCAGTGTGCAGGGATTAGCATATCGCTTTAGAACAAGTTTTGTCCTTTCTGATTCAACTCTATGTTATGTGGTATGTTTTATTAATGCAGGGACAGTGTACATTATTGCAATGACAAGGAAAAAAGAAAAGAAGCCATGATGTAGCACAGGGCCCCAGGAAGAATAGTCTGTACAATAGGAAGGAAAGACTAATGGGGAAACAAGAAAGAAAGAAAGCAATAGGTTAATGTAGGAGTGGGCAATGTGGAAAAAATACACACAACTTTTCTTCAGTTTAATTTTATTTAATTATTGGCTTTTAGTAATGATTTCATGAACATAAACAGTATTGACTTTTAAACTGCGCCATTTAATACAATAACATTTTCATCAAAAGTCTGACCTCTGCTCTGGACGTTTTTACTGACAAAGACTGTGAACCTTTCAATTAAAAAATGCCGAGGACATCACTGACGATTAGACATGACTGAACCTCAGTCTCTTGATGTTTCGAGCCCAACCCTTGATGTACCGTTGATTCTGTAGATAGACAACCAGTATATTTTTTACATGTCAATTAAAGGTCAATTAAACTTGATTTTTACTGTTCTGAAACATGAAAAACAGAACTAGTTTGTTCTTAACAGCACTGTATCGCTTGCTTTTCTGATGCAGTCTCAGCATCCTAAATATTCACCCCAGAGTGTCACGGGTAAATCTAACAAACATTAGCATGCTAACGCCTCTTGTAGAATAAAACACTGTATAAACATATGCAGATATGATGATTGTGTTTAAATGTCTAAATGGCACTGCCGCTTTGTACTTGTCTGAGCTGCTCCATCCTCATGCACCTGCCAGAGCCCTGAGGTCTGCTGACCAGCTGCTGCTGGACGTGCCTCGCTCCAGGCTTGTGAGCGGGGGGACCGGGCATTCTCAGTTGCAGCTCCAAAACTGTGGAATAATCTCCCTCTCCACATTAGAGCTGCACCTACTGAGCATTTCAAAACATTACTTAAAACTTACTGTAACACTGCTTGAGGAAACTGTACCTGTGAAGCAGATTGGTTTTAAAATGTGCTATATAAATAAATGTGATTGATTGACATTTTACTTACATACTTTTACTTTACTTACATGCAACAAACTGTGTACATGAACTAGTTCTGTTTTCACCTTTCAAAGCCAGGTACAGCGCCTTAAATAAAATAGAAGTGTGGAATCTCTCGTCTGAGTCATTATGAGATCACATCTACTTATCAAGGCCTGGGTCAAAGACAAAACAATGACAATTAATCTATTGTAACTAAACAAAATTTAAAAAAGAAGATAACAATAATACAATTTATCCAACACTGTAAAAGTATTATCTTTGCAGACAAGCTCCTCAATCCTCTGGATGTTTGACGACTCCAGTTGTGACTTTCCCACTAGTTTTGCCACAGGCCTTGGAACAACTCACAGTCATATTCTTAAATGCTTTAAGTGGAATCACATGTGGTAAAAGTGCTGATTGACCTTCTCTCCTAATTAAAGCGCGGCATGGCCAACAGGGAGCAGATAAGACGGGCTGGTTGTCACAGTGACTGACAGGGTTAGGCTCTCCCCCGCAGTCACATCACCAGCACCACACAGCCCCGCATACAAAACGCACACGACAGCAGACGCTCCTATCAGCCATCAGCCCATACTAATCATATGGAAATGCTTGACTATAGGAGTAACACCACGGTGACACGCTCTGGGGCCCTTCTTTATTTATTTATGCATTTGCAACTTTATCTCATACAGCAACTTCCACAACGCATAACTGTTAACACTGCATTTTTATAAGCAAATGGAGGCTGGAGTTAGGCAGAATAAAAGTCCCGGTATATAGCAGAATGTCATACACTTTACTGCGGACGTGAATGCACTTTGCGGGAGTGTGTAGGTGGTGCGTTTAAGTGCGTCCTATATTCTTCTCCTTTCTCAGGGTCACAGCGCTGACATGCGGTGTGGCCTGTAAGCCTCTTTGTCCATGTGCAGCGCGCTCATCTGTCAGCTCAGTCGCTCTGACAGACAAAGCTCCACTCTGCTCCGGCCTGGCTCCCTGTCTGAAGCCTGGCCTTTCGCTGTCTATCTCCTAAGCCTTTGCTCTTTCATTTTCTCCTGCTCTCTGGAGATAATGCATTTTTCATTAGGCCTGCACACTATTGCCAATGCATTGTAGTGATATTGGCAAATGGAATATTGATATCACAAGAAACGTAATGTATTGCAATAATGTTAGGGTCTTTCATCCCATCTTTCTTTGTGGACGTTTATTTGGATTCTTTTAGTGCATGATACTCAGGATGGTCTTCTTTAGTCACATTTGGTGATTGTTTCTGTAGTTTCAGTCTTTTCCTGTTGTTTAGAGCTGGTTTTGTTGTGACCCCCAAACTGGAGGAGTGGCTACAGCACATCCCTGGAGGAACATCAGACATGTCAGTCCAGAAAAGTGCAGTGCTAGGAACAGCTAAGATACTGCGCAGAACCCTCAAGCTCCCTGGGCTCTGGTAGAGGACCCGAGCTTAGAAAGGGATGAGAGCACCCGCGGAGGGTGAGAAGGGAACTTTTAAAGGGAATTTTATTTTATATATGATTTTAAATATTATTATTTATTTATTTGTTTGCTTGTTTTGTTTTCTATATTTGTTTGTTTTGTTTTCTATATTGCCTGGTAATTTTTCCTAAAGCCTATTTTACTTTATAGTAAGTCATAATTTCTCTCTTTTTGCACGTCTACATTCACTCTGAAAGTTGAATCCCTTTGACATTATCTTGCTCTTTTTTGATACTATCTCTCTATTTGAATGTCATGCTTTTGTTTCTGTAGCTTTCACAACTCAATTGCAGCAAGGTGAGAATACTTTAGCGTTTGGGGAGTTCTGGGTGGAGTGGAGCCGGTTAGTACACAAGCCTCAATTTGGCTCTGTGTATAATGAAGTTTGTTGTTTCTTGCTGTAGTCAATTTTGTCCCTTCATCTGGAGGAAAAAGGTAATTACTTGAAGCAACCATGAAACCTAATGAGTTAGCATGGAGGTAACTCATTTGCATCCAAGATAATCACAAGGTAGTATCAAAAGAAACAGAGTTTGTTGGTGCGGAAGAGCCAGAGGGGGGGACGACAAATACAACCCTAATTACCAATACCAAAAAGTTGGGATACTTTCTAAAGTATTAATAAAGACAACATTTTATGTGGAAATATTTAATTCAGTTCACAAAATGTGTTAAAACTGGGATTTAAAAAAAAATTTGAATAATCTACATCAACAAATTGATGTTATTGTTTTGGATATGGTCCATAAAATATTTTTGTAACAACTTGGGAAAATGTAAAAGAAAATTAGCTATAACAGGAGCCTTTCCCTATTTAATTAATTAATATCATTAATTAATTCTCTGAGGCAAAATATGTTTGATTACAACTTGTTGGAGACATCCATCTTTTTTGCTGTCATGGGATTAAAAAATACACAATGTTTTAATGTGCATTAATTTTTTTACCTTTGACTTAACACATTGCTTAAGGTTTCATTTACATTTTCCCAATCAACCCAACTTTTCCTGAATTGTGATTCTACAAATTTCGATGGGACAGACAAAGAAAGGGAATATTATCAGTGCCATGACATGAAGAAGCAGAACGAGCCTGGAGCATACTGTACTGTACGGCGAGAGGAGCTGTATGTGTGAGGAGGAAGAGGAGGAGGAGGAGGAAGGTGGGGGTTGGTTGAGTGGGCTGGCCGTGGGGGTGTGTCCAACATTACCCTCATGAATCAGTGTCAGTGGAGCGATGAGAAAATAATTAAGAAACAGGCTTGCGCTGTGTTAAATACTGCCAAAGGTAAAAAGGCCCATTCTACTGTAAGACATACAAAGAAAGAACAGCAGTTAATGGCATTGTAGCGAATGAAAAAAAAAATCTATATCATAAAAGATGCCAAAATGCCCTTCAGATGGCATTATGAAGGCAGACAAAATAAATAGCCATGCCATATTGTAAATGTTTATATACAGTAGCTACCTATACACTTTGCGCAGCAGTTTGAGGATTTATGGCTGCAGCCGTAATGCACTGAAGTCAACACCAGGCTGTGAGTAATATTTCACATTTGTTATCATATCGAGTGTAAATTTGCTGAGACGTATACAGTGGATATAAAATATTTTAACCAATTTCGCTTCTATTCTTTTCCATTCAGTTTTCACATTGCAAAGAGACATAGATGAAGTGGCGGACAGAAGTTGTGTCCTTTTGACAGATTTAGGGAAGAAGAAGGACCAAAGCAAGAGCTACGTAATAGAAAAAGAATCCAGACTTTGGGATGCTATATAAATGTAATCATAAACCAACATAATGACATGGAACTTTATTTCTTGTGCCAAGGGGGCAGATACTCGTTTTAAAAATGTATGCGACAGAAGATTATAATGCTAAACTAACTTTTAAACTAAATTAAGAATTAATCATTCTTAATTGTTTAGCATTGAGTACGGGTCCAGGCTGAAACTCCACTATAGCTTCTCATTTCAAACGTTTGAGGTGAATCCACAGGACATTTCAAAGGCATTTACTACGGCAAGGATCTGGCAATTCAACCAATGTTGTCATGTCAAAATATTCAGTTTAGGAAAGCAGTGGTGACATTTGGTTCCACTGGTAACATGATCCTGCAATTGTTTAATTATGCCTTTGAATTTGTCCAAGAAGCCCCATAACCTTCCCAGCAGCAGCAGCAGCAGCAGTAGAGCAGAGCGCAGGACAGGGCATGCATTAGATCACAGCAATGCATAAAACGTGTTCTTTGGAGAATAGTGAGTGTCACACAGGAGGTCCTGTGAGCTGCCTGTGCACTCTGTGTGTTTATCTGTACATACAAGCGCAGGCGTGCAGTCTTTGAGGTGTCACACACAATATCCGTCACACTCTCCCCCCGCGCCACACACAGAATTCATCATCACTGCTCCTTATAGACCCTTTTACTGTAGATGGCACTGCCTCAGCTTTAGAAATGTATTGTCAACTTCGTTTATATTCTAGTTTGATCTCCTGCGCCCTAATTTTGTGTTTTGAAATTGTAATAATCCTGTTATTATTGAGTTTTATTAAGCTATATGTTTGATTTACATATAACAAACAACTTTATGTAATATCATTTAGATTAGTTATAATCAATTGCTAAATATAAAAATAGATATCTATCTATAGATGGACAGAGAGATAGATCATTTTTTTTAAATTTAATTGTAGAACAACAAAACAAAACAGCTGACCCACAGTTTGCCAGAGCTGCAGAACATCTGCACACACAGCTTGGTACTTGAGTGGTCATTCTGTCCCATTCATTTTAATGTAGTAAAAAGAGGAAAAGAAAAGTAATTTGACAGCGCAGACACACGGTTGTTTTTTATATGTTCATCGCATTTGCCAACAAGAAATATCAATATCTGACTCAACCTCAATCAACCTCAAGTTAACCAAGGTCACTTCTTACTTACCAATTATTGGCGCTCAGGGAAAAGAAAAAAAAATCTTGTCAAACTGTTGTGGCCAGCTGTGTTTTTGATGCATTATGGTCTAGAATAATGTTACACTTCCAAACTTCTAAATGTGGTGATGTTTCTTCTATTGAAAATACATTAGCGCTAACTCCAGGAATAGTAACGGCTAATGGAACACAACAGTTTGTTTACAAACGCTGGAAGAGTCTATAGGATGTAGTTTCAAATTTGGGGTCCAGAACAACAGACCGCTTTGTCCCACAATGCACTAGTAAAGCCTATATTTCACTAAACTGTCCTAATTTTTGGATGCTTAAGTATGTAACCATTTGTTGAACGAATGTTGAATCTCTGGTCGCTCAGCCCTGTACTCACTTGTGTTTTAGATTCAACAGTTTATTGATGGTACCCCATGGATTCCAACAATTCATGCCTCTGATATAATAGCCCACCTCCTCCGACATTGATGTCAATTTAGCTTTATGTTTCTTCAAGATCGCATGGCTGTAAGAGTAAGAGTGTGTGTGTGCGGCTGTGGCCTTTACACCGGACCTATGAGTAACCATGTGTCAGCTCACTTCTGCGTTATGCGCACTGTATGTAAAGGCAGAGAGACCTAATCTTTCCCAGAGGAGTGCTTAGTGAAGAATGCACTGTTTCTGCCGCATTACCATTAAGGCCATATGAATAGCACTGTGGCACTTTTACTGATGGCTTTTATAAGGAGTAGACAGGCCCCCAATGAGCAGACAACGCTTAAATAATGGAACCAACCTCAAAGTATATCCCTGAATGTGTAAATCTACAGTGGAGTAATGCATGGGCGGACCATTATGCTAATCTCCGTATGGTATGTATAATAAATAAGAATTTCTGCATGTTTTCATTCTGAAGCCTTTCTTTACTTTGGAGGGAAATTGCACTACAGGGAGCTATAGGTGACATTTTTGGTTGAGAACTTGCACTATTGTTTTCTTTGTGTTCCCAAGCAACATTCACAATGTAGTGTAGAAACGGCACTAATAAGCTTGCTCATTAGGGGCCAGTGCATGGTAGGACCACAGCGTCCACGGCGGGTTAGCATGCAGGCTTCAAAAGACAGGAGCGCTAATTTGCTTTGGAAATGGTAAACACAGTATTCAATCAAGCCATATTTGTGTGATGGCTGTTGTTTGGGAGGTGATAAGGTGTCGCATAAAGGGCTCATTATTTAGAGTTAATTTGGACAAGTTTTGACAACCCACAGGACTGCTATTCCCCTTGCAGGGGGTCAAAATAGTTTTCTCAATTTTGCATCAGAGTAAAAATACTAATAATAAATATAATATATCTAATTGCTCTTTTTTTTGGACAAACAATGTGGTAAAAGACGTAAACATAATACACACAATATAAGGATCCCATGCATTTCAGACATGGAGCAACGATTTCAGAACATCTTTGCCGAGATCTAAAGTGCATGTATTGCAGGTTTTAGAGATGATTAAAAATAATATTTGGTTGTTTGTAGAAGAATTTGTGTTAAATATGTATAGTCTTTGCAGTTTGCTCTGTGCATCCATTTAAAATGCAATTTTGATTTGACTGAGATAAATATTGCAGCCCTGCTGAAATAGTTAGCGCTCATGTGTTTTGTTTTGTATTTTAATGCAATTATTCCTGTTATGTAAAGCACTTTGAATGGCCTTGTGTACGAATTGTGCTCTAAAAATAAACTTGCCTTGCCTCATGTAAAAATGTTCAGTTAAACTAATTGTACAAATCAAGATAATGGGTTCACTCTCAGCCCGTGTGTCTCCATGGAGATGTCGTGGCTTTGCCTGCAATGTTGATGAGACAAGCAGGTGACACCATTAGGCCAAAGTACAGGTCAGATCTTTGGAGAGACGACCCTGCTCACAGTAAGAATGCATATTTTTGAGCAATACAGTAAAAACCCCTGTAAGTGACTGAATGCAAGAGCAGTGGAACATTGAATATAATAAGACAAGCCTATGCTCTGACCTTCCACCAGAAAAGTTACACTTTTAACCGATAGAGAATGAATACACCGACATGTGCACTGATGATTTAGTCAGAAAACTAAAAGGAAATAAATGACAGTTTAACCAGTTTATACCAGGGATGTCCAAACTTTTTTCACCGAGGGCTGCCTTTTGGAACATACGGAGTTTGAATGATTGAATGAGTTTGATGTGAATCATTCAAAATATTGCATTTGATGTTATTTTGATGAGCCGCCACAGCTTTAATAAGGCTGGGAACAGTACATGTTTGTTATTCAGGTTATGCTAGTTGATTTGTTTCCCCAGTTTTACAATAAAAAGTAAAATCTTTGAACATTTGGGCAAATAGTAGGAAGCCTACCAAGCCTGGTTTATGGGCCGCATTTGGTTCCCCAGGCCACAGTTTTAACACCCCTTGCTTATACAATAAAACTTTATAGTAAATCATAAGTAATAAAAAAAATTAAATGATAACCATTAACCAAATTAATTTGATTTTATATTTATTCCATGCACCTTTGAGCTCCGGTGATCACTCAATGTACACGCCACAACAACAGGCCCAATGCACGCATCCATTCTCACCATCTCATTAGCGCAAACAGAGCCCTATATATGTAATAAATTGGATTAAATTCCACTGGCTAAGCACTGTGATCTCTTAGGGTTAATTAATTTCACTCCATTCTGTCTGTGTTTTTTATGCTTGAACACATGCTGACACTGTTATTGTGTGGCGTCCCGCTCATTGGAAAAGTATAATGGGCTGGAGAAGGGAAGGGGAAGGATGTTTGCTATTCTGGCTACAAAGTGAATTTGATTCCTTTTCTTCGGATAAGGAAGTGTGCCGGAGCAGTTAGCTGTAATACGCTGGATCTTTCTCCCGAGCCCCTCCTTGCAGCCTCACTCTTATCTTCACTTCCAAATGAGAAAACCTGGATGGCTTCTCAGGGCCCCTGTTTCTGCCTGGATGCTATCTCATTTGGTTTTAATATATTTATCCATTCATTATTGTTGGCTTTTATCGCCCGGCTAATATTGTTCATAATTTGTCCTTATCTCCGGGGCTGACAGTCAAATTTACACTGCGGCATCACCAACAGATGGAGAAATGACCCTTCCTCAGACCCCTCCTTCTCTATCTCCGCTCCTCGTTCCCTCCGTTCTCCTCCTATCCGGACTCCACTCAGACATGACTGACAGCCGCTGTATAAGTAGTTGTCATAGCAACCTTCCTATCCTCCTGACAAGTGTTTTTCTATAGCTCTGCCTTCCTTTGTGAGAATCGCTCTCTCTTTGCACTACCTCTCTGCTGCTGTTTTGGGGAATTTGGAAGGAAAACTTGGCCTCTTTTGGGATACTTTCTTGGGCACCGACACAGAATGTTCCCAAAGCATCAGAGTGTCACACTATGGCATTTTGACAGAACAAAATATAGTTAAGGTGAGCAGCGGCTTATAGTGATGAGGTGGATTATCAAGAGCACTTTTATTAGCCATGTAAATGTAAAATACTTATTTCTGGACTTAATTTAGAGCGCATTATCTAGCCAAAAAAGACTTGTTGTTGTTTTTAAGGTGGTTGCGTTATTTTCCCCTTGTTTTGTACTCACAATATACCAATTGAATCCCACAACACAACAGTCCCAAATCAGGATAAATGGAGAGAGACATATTTGGTGTGAAATCCATCACAAATCTATATGCTCTTAAGAAATGGAGAATTATTGGCATTGACAACCTGCAGGCAAAAAAGCTGGAAAAGTAAGTTGCAAATATACAAAATACTGGGATTGTTTTGCGCAGTTATACATTCTACTATAGTCTATTTAGCTTTACTTTACAGTTAATCAAGGACCCTGTCAGACTAACATTTACAAATGTCCTAAAGTTTGCCTATAGCTGTTGCATAACTTGGTGATAAAGATAGATTGTCTTTCTGCAACAGTAATTTTGTCCTACAAGAATACAGTCTAGAAACTTTTAAAATATAATCCCCTCGGTGTCCTTCTGTTGTTTGCTTTCCCTAATGTTTTCTTTCACCTATTGATATTCAATGAGCCTCATTCCACTGTCAAAATCCTCTGCAGTGTATAGCCTAATCATATATCCTCCGATACTTCTTAGTCTACAGCACTGAATTGAACTGCCAATTCAGGTTTTTGTGTGAAAGCTGCATGGACAAGAGATCCTTCAAAGGGCCCGGCCAATGCAAATAAACATTATGTAACAAAAGCAGCTTTAACGCATAGAGATTTGAAGTGTGCTAAAGCTAGGGCAAGAATTACGATTGCATTGTTTGAGGCAGAGACATAAAATATTACTGATTTAATTCACTTGCATGCACCGACTCAATAGCTCATACAGTAAAAGCTCGTATTGATTAGAAGGGGCTGAAATGGACCCGGTAATATTCAGCGCGTATACGCAGGCAGGCACGACAGCATCACCATTTCATTATCCGGGGCTTTAATTTCCAATGCATTTATTCCAAACAAGCATCTGTTTAGTATCTGGGAGTAAATGGAACGTGATGGGGGGTGAGTTTGAGGACAGCACTGGAGTGTCTCCATGCAGTTTGTGTACATTAAAACTATTGTCTCGCCAGCGGGTTGCACACTTATCACAATCCATTCACTGCTGCTAAATAGACTCCTGTACTTTTAGGTAACAATGTTTTACTGTAAATATTAGTGTTTCTGATTTATAGTGAGGATAGTTTACATTTTCTTGTACAGGAAACAAACCCTCTCAACCCAGCCAATGTATTTAGCAATGGTGTAAAGATGGCTGTTATAAGATTTAGGTAATCACAGAATGCAGAGCTGTAAGAGATGAACATTTAACGTTAATCACTTGTTTATCCCCAAGTGGCAATTTAATCACACTGAGCAGTTAAAATACAATACAATAAGAATAAGTTAAACAAAGGTCTGCTAAAAGGAGGTCATCAGCTCCCATGTCAAGGCAGTTTGAGGAGAGTAACAGCCCTCTGTGTCCTGCTCAGAGTCCAGGGGGGAGCAGGTGAACTATGGAGGAACAACAACAGGAAACTCCCTAAAGCCTCTCACAAAAATCTGGAACAAAATATTTGGCGCTCAGTATTTATTGTGTGCACATTTTCTTTGTTTATTTAATAGAGTGTGATAAGAGCCGAGCTGAATAGGGTCAAACAAATAACTTCTATGACTAATTACAGAGAATAACCAACTTCTAAATGGTTTCATTTGTCTTTATATTTGTTGCAGCTTATGTTTTTTAACAATATGGTTCATTTAGGATAATTCTGCTTTAGGGTTTTTGTGTCAGTAGCTTAAAGTGATACAGAAATATTTTGCACTTTATAAAGTCTGTTATTGTGCCAGGTGTAGCCTCTGCCTGTACCTCGCAAACAGCTTAATTCACACAATCCAGCAGTCCTTAACTTTTGGTCTTTGAACTGCACAAGCTGCATTTATTAGTTGCTTAAAATCACAAAATATTATGTAAAAAACTTACATTTTGAAAAGTTTTAAAAACTCAGAGTGCCTGCCAGTCAGCCACTGGAGCAGCCAACCTTCCTTTTTGGAGTCTCGAAGATGGATAGGATTTGAAAATGATAACATCAGTTGAAGACAGATAGTTTGATCATGTTATGAAGGGGACTAGTAAATAGATACTTTATATGGGCAGCAGGTTGGTTTAGGATGCTGTGCAATTGGGTGTAGCGTTAGTAGGTGTGAGAAGAGGATGCAGAGGATGTAGACTGATAATTCTGTAGAATAAAGGAGAAACAAAAAAAAGGTTGCATAAAAGCTGCCGTTTTTCTGGCGAGCACTGGAAAAAACTACTTTCTGTTAATCACGTTTGGCCCTGTCAGAATTATTAAGCCTCCGAGGGTAGAGTGTGACTTACATTTAAATTCGCTCTCCCCAAACTGCAGGTGAGCGCTCCGAGAGGCACAGATGGGAGATCAGCATTCACATCAAGGGTGCTCTTCAACAGCGATGACACCCAAATAGTGCTGAGTCGGCATGTGCTACTGTAGCTCAACTCAAAAATCCAGGTCAGGTCAGGACCACAAAAGAGGTGTCAATCACAATGCCTTACTCGTGTAGAAAACAAACACACAGGTCAAAATGCACAACGTATAGTCGCAGAGTGGTTAGTGCATTTGCCTCTCCAATCATGTCATGTGTCTGTTGCGGTTTATACTCCTAAAGATGTGGAAATTGTGAATAGCGGTCAGTGTGTCTACCCCATATAAGGCCCATAGTTGCTGCGACTCCAGCCGTTTTTAATCTAACTTTCTCATTTACAAATTAATTCAGAATCAGAATATGTGCATGCAGAAATGTCTCTTCATCAAAAAATGAATTGAAAAATTGATGACTGTACACAATTGAAACTTGTAATTCAGCCATGACGACTGTGCCAGCAACCATAGTTCACAATTCAACAGCTTATGTAGCAGAAGTGTTGCAGTTAGCAGAGGCATAATTGTAATGAGATTAGATTGGCGGGAGCTGAGGTGGGGAGTGAAACAAATTCTAATTGCGCTGAGCAGAGAAAGTAATCTGACGTTCACTTGCTTTTTAAATAACTACCGAAAGTCTTTGTGCTCTTGAATCCACTGGACAGAAATTTCCACTTCTAGCGACCACTTTTCCGTCACTCATATCACTACAGTGTATTTTAGCCAGCGAGAAATCCCTAGGTGACTTTCAAGGAAGATGATGTCAAACAATAAAGTCGGGCCTTATTCTTGGCATGTCCCATGTAAATCATCCTGAATGCTTGATGTTCCTGTAATATATCTCAATGGGCGTTTTGACATTTACGCACTCCTTTAAAACACTTTATTAGGACATCCCTGAGTACATACTTTGACTAACCTAAAGAGGACAAGCAGCTGTAACAGTGGTTCAAGACCCAGTGATGTCTATTCAGCTTCAACATGTTTTGTCAACTTTTTGTTAGAATTTCTAAAACTATCTGGCGTGTTAAACGTTTTTGTTGTATTATAATGGTAAATCTTTAATGTCTTTCTTTAGCATTGACAGCATGGTGGCTGAGTGCAGGCTTGTTTCACAGCAAGAAGGTTCCGGGTTTGACGCTCTGGCCTTTCTGTGAGGAGTTCTGTTCGAGTGGGTTTCTTCTAGGCACTCTGGTTTCCCTCAAAACAGACACAATTTGTAAAATCCTTCAGCAAAGGTCCTGCCCAAGTCTAGCCAAAGATCTGAATATGGGTCCTGACAGGTTGCCCCAGCAGGATGAAGGATGGGTCAGATGCAGAGGACAAATTTCCCTACGGGGACAATAACTGTACCTTAACCTTTTACATTTGCACTGTCACAGACCTGTGCCTATACGGTGCCACCAAGGCAATTTATCAGGAGTATAACGCAGAAACCTAAACTCTATATTGTGCAGGTTGTTGTATATTCAAAAGGCATATCTATGTTGGATTATTAGCATTTCGAAGTGGGACTAAGGACCTAAATTCCATCCACTGTCACAGCCCAAACTGGGCACTGCCTGCAGGACTAAAGGGGCGAGTGAGGTCGGGTCTGGGCGACTTAAAGAAGAGAGAGGAGGGAGCATTGGCGGGGTCTGGACTAATTAAGAGCAGTTTGACTTTGCACTTCAAATTTCGCCCCGGCAGGTGTGTGTCTCTAATGATATCAGAGGCACATGATGTGAAAGAGTTTAGTTGGCAGCACACTTCCAAACAACACAAAGCTGCAAATTAACCTAGTTTGCACTAAAAAGGCAAAAAAAATGAACAAGGAACAATGTTACTAAAACGCCATGTACAGAGTGTTGCAAAAAAGTTGAGCCACTTGAGTTAGGCTATTTAGTCCTTGTCCTTGAATTGCTTTAAAATGTTCAGTTATTGTGCAGAAATACTGAGGTTTGTTTTCAGAATTTCAAAACAAGTCAAAAAGTCAAAAGTTAATTACAAGTTCTAGTCAAAGTCTTGAAACCATGGTCACTTTATTGAGACCAAAGCTTAAATGTAAAAATTATTCTGTCATTCTAACACCTCCACCTTTAGCGACGTATTAACAAATTGTATAGCCTGTGCTTCCAATTGCATTCGATAAATTACATGTTTCTGCCAACAATAAATAAAAGATCTTTGTTCAGTCCCAAGGTAGCATTTTTGTTGAGCTTTGCCACAGCCCAATCCTAGACAGTGGAACCGATCTTCTCGATGATCTGTTTTCATGCATTGTTAGCTTGTTTTCAAAGCACACTCACGTTGCCGAACACGCTCTCCATCTCCCTCGCTGTAAATATCACATTTATATAACGCTGCATCTCTCTCAGTGCTCTGTGCGGGTTTATAGGTGTGCAAGATTAGTCTGCTTTTTCCTGATCAAATCCTGCAGAACCTATGGATGCTTACACATTTTTACATTTTTCTTTGTACCATACTGAAGCTTCTGCACCACAAAGGCGGTGATATATAGTGGCCAATGAACAGGTTATACTTGCAGTCCTATAAATATTATTCCATTCAGCTGGACATGACTGGCCCGGAGGATGGATGCTGTGTCGTATTTTAAGACATGCCACATGAGAGCTGTTCCTGGTATGATCGCCAGCGTAAAGCTCATATGAAATTGATAAAGGTCATGCATTAATTCAAAACTTGTCAGACTCTCATCATCAGCTTGAGTAGGGGGCAGAGTTATAGCTAAAGTAAGGGTAGCAGGAGCACAGGGGTTAGTGCACTCTCCCAGCTTATATGGGAGATACGCTCTGGCACAATTCAGGAATATTTGCGCGGCGACCCCTCCCCCTTCACCCCTCCGCCTCTTCTACGACTCATCTCCCCTGCATCCGAGCTTGGAATTTATATTCTCCCTCCAGCAAAAGGAAGGACCATCTTGGCCTTTCATTTTCCAGTTCAGGGCTTTCCTTTTTTTTGCAGATAAATGCTCTCCAATCCACCCTGACACATGTCACATTGCATCACTTCCATTTTGATACATAGCCTCTGATCCTGCCACTTGCAATAAGGAGCCAGCGCCAGGGACTCCCCTCCCTAGACAACGCTCTGACACGGGTGATTATTTTAAAGGTGCATCATTGGTGGTTGCAGAGCGCAAAAATCCACACTGGGCACCGCCACACTGTACGCTTGCTGTTCTGGTTCAGTGTTTCAGAGACAAAATTTAAACTATTCAAGTACAATCTAAAGCTTTGGTGCAGAGATTCAGAACATCGGGGTCACTCTGAACCAAAACGACTACAACAACATAGTATTCTTAAATGCACTAGAATATCCATTTACTTCTACAAAGATTAATTAAAGATTCAGCAAGATCCAGCAAGATGATACAATTAAACAAAGAGTTGCACAATAGGGTGTGCTTTGGTATGCCATCTCTAAATGCCACAAAAGTAACAAAATCCTCATTTTTCCTTTTAAAAAGATAAACTGAAGCATATTTGAGTGTCTTGCTATTATTATTGTTTTCTGTTGTAGTAATTAAGGTGGCAGGTGAGTCAAATATTAGGAATACATTTCGGTTCCATAAGTTCGCTCATTCAAAAACTGTACATATTCTAAAAACATTGAGTAGTAAAACCAGCAGTTCTTTGTCTTTGCTTCCTTTGTATGGATGTGGGCATTAGCTTGTGTCCGGGTCATAGTACGACAGATCACCACGCACTCGGCCCTCGTCATGGGACCTCCTGACAGCCCTATGCACCTCCTGGCAGCAAATTATGCCCCTCTCAACCTCCTTGTGGTTCCTGCTCCTCTCCGAGTCTCACCGCTGCGGCTTCATGGGTCAGAGTTTGAGAAACGCTCGAACAAAAGGGAAGGCTTTAGCGCGTGTGCAGCCGGGAGAGACGCTCTGAACTGTAGCATTAATCATACAGGGCTTGAGCACATCAGTAAACACAGTCTGTCAGGTCAAGGTAAAGATCAGATCCCCAAGCATTTAACAGGACTCAGTAGCATACAGGCTATCTATTGAAAAGTCAGCGTTATTCATGGCATGTCTCCCAGCCTTGGTCGCTCCCACAAGAGAGACAAACTATTGTTCAGTAAAGAGCCGCTGAAATATTTCTCCGGCTACACAAAAATACACTGGATCAGCAGCAATTAGTAGAGTAAGAAAGAGATAAAGAGAGGAAGGGAGGTCGTGAGGAAGAATGAGAGTGAAAAATGTAGAATCAGCGCAAGAAAAGAGGAAAATGTGAAAAGAGGGATGAGGAGAGAGAGAGAAAGGCAGTGTGGTGTGTAGGAGGCACAGAGTGTGGGCCCCTGGTGCTTTAAACAGCCAAAGACGTGCTCATTGTCTTGGGCCGGGCCCAGTGTGAGTGTGTGTGTCAGGATTTGAAACCTCTTCATTAGTCCTCCCATTGCCCTCTCCTCGAGCTGCTGACCACTCACTTACCCCCAGCAGCCACAGGACCGCTCCTGATGGGACTAATGCTGCGTCCGTGAGCTGTGCGACAGTCCGCTTTTTAATCAACTTGGGTATTTTTAAGTGCTTTTAGTTCACAGCTGTGATGAACCATATTACGCCATTAATCATAGTTAAACAATCACTTGCAGCTTCACCTAAAGGTATTTGTTACATACTTAACGCTTTAATGAATAAGTTAAGAAGTCTTGGTTAGCCATGGGTCAGCACTTGCCATAATCATGTTGTGCACAAATGTACAGTGACTGAAAAGTAGAGCATTTTAAAGGAGACATGCAAAATTGACTTTTAAAAGCTTTCAACCATGTTATAATTGTTTTTCTTTCTCATTTACCCGCTTGAAGTTGTATTTAGAGTGATTCAAGCTTGAGTGAACATGAGTAGTCTTTATACTCCTGCATTAAAGACGCTTTTGCTTAGAAAATTACTGGTTTCCTCTACTCCTCAATACACACTCTGTACTTGCTTTGTTTTCCAATTTTTTCACCTTAAATGGTGATATATGTAGTATTTAGCACCATAGTCAGGTTGGTACAAATGTAATAAAAACCCATTGCTTGCTATTGTAACGGCAGCTATATTTGGAGCTATCAGCGTGGTCGGCGTGGCACTTTGTTGTGATGACGTTTATGGTGACGTGAAGAGGCTGGCAAAATTTAGCATCACAGTTTTCAAATAGAGCCAGAGACTTGTTTCTTTTATGAAGTCATTTTAGATTTGCGCAGCAGTTAAAAATGTCCATATAAAATAATGCTCCATGACCCCAATGGATCATTATTTTGTACTTTGGACACTAGATGAGACAAAAGCTGACAAAAGCATAATATTTCTTCTTCAATTTCACACCAAGCAGACTGATGTGTCAAAAGAGTTATACTGAGATTAATGTATAATGTAGATTTGCTTCTTCCTACACCAGTTCTTTTTCTTTCTTTTTTTTGCAAACACAAAGATGAATGAAAAAAAATTATAATCAATAAGCAATTTTTGTAATACTGCAACGTAAAACGCGTTTATTTTATTAATGTAAATTCCTTGTGTGCTTGCCATTCACTTGCTTGGCATAGATTAAAAAATACAATGAAATCAATCAAATCTTAATATCTGGTACCAGATGTATTAATGTAAAGCCTGGTCTAATCAGACTTATGCCCATCATTCCATGTGTTACATTATGCCTTACTTTGAAGCTACAAAATACAACAGCTTATTCCGTAATGTAAAAAGTATTATAAGCAAAGTAAATTGCTTTTATGACTCAAGTATGTTCACATTTATTTTCCACCTCATCTGATGCCCATAAACACAAAACAAACCACAGAAGAAAACCCAATGTCACTCCGGCTAAAACAGCTCTTATTATGTATACAGTCACTCCACATTCATCTCTTCAAATGCGTTCTGTTTACTTCCCTTAAGCTCAGAGTTGTAAGTTCACCTCTTGTTGTTTTCTTTTGTGTTTTCAGAAGACAGGAAGTTGTTTGTGGGGATGCTAAACAAACAGCAGACAGAGGAAGACGTCTACCGCCTCTTCGAACCCTACGGAGTGATCGAGGAGTGCACGGTCCTAAGAGGTCCTGACGGAAACAGCAAAGGTAGGACCCATCGTACACTTGTCAACTTCATTTAGGTCAGCGCTGCAGAACTGACAGCTTTTTCCCCACGGTTCGAAAATACATGTGACATATGCATCAGATGTGGGTCAGGCAGCATTCTCATATAATTAGTCAAATTTTGTATGTGTCAATCTTCCAGGTATATATAAATTAGTTGGTTATATCAAATATATTTTGATTGATGTATGGGCTTATTAATGAGGTGTGAAGTTGAGAAATTCTTGGTTTGACTTTGCAGTAGTTTTACTGAAGTGCAGAAAACACTCTTCTGTTAAATATAGAATGTAATTTATTCTTATTTATGTATTTATTTATTTTTGATAGTATTTTAAGTTCAATTTTGAGAAATGAATAGATAGACCTTTCTTTCTTTCCCCATGAAAAAGAGCCCTGGAACCTAACTTTGTTCCCTCATCAAAAACATTCCTCGAGTTGTAAATAGCTTCATTCACGCTAGTTTGATTAATCCTGATTATATAATCCTCTCCCCTCTGACCGTCAAAAACAATCCATTCTGAACTTCCTCGGTGTGTGACCTTTTCTTGATGTGTGACGTGACTCTGGTAATCTTCGGAGATGTTTTCTAAGTCCATAAATCACCATCAGACTCGGTCTGAGCATTTCTACCATCAAATCACGATCATTACAACTGCTCAGCTACATTAGTTTCCCGTTTCAATATTCCAGAGAGTGCCAACTGGTACCAACCCTTCGACCACATTTAGGTGAAGTCAAAGCCTTGTGAAAAGTCATTGTTGAGTGTATAAACTGTTTAGTATTTTAATTTAGATGATAATTAGCGTGTAAAACTCCTCATCTGAGCTAAAGGCTAACTAACTTTAAGTTGAGATTTCTGAACTGGTGTGTTTCTGTTAAGCATCTAGTGAAACAAATATTAATATGTGGATTTTGCCTCACCGTTCATTAGTAAATTAATGAGCGTTCAATCAGACGTAACATCGGCAAGCCATTAGCCAAATCCGAATCTCAGTAACGGACAGAGATAGAGACGCATCTAAGAATGTCTGTAGGTCTATTCACCTTATTCCACACTGCCCACTTTTGCCTCTTTTTGCCACAGATTTGCACTTTGACGTTTGACAAGAACTCTGTTAAAGCTAAGGCGAACGAGGGAAAAAATTCACGGCTAAAATGTTATATAAAGTAGATTGATTTGTGTAAAATATAACAAGTCACCAATGCACCGATTTCCTGGGCGGGTTGAAAACGGCTTTTCTGTTAATGTAGAACTTATTTTCTGTTGAGCTCATCGGCCCCATGTAAATAAACACAACGGAAACAAGATGGCGGTGCCCACGACAACTTCTGAAATAAGGTGAATAAAGGCATTCAGCTAAAACGCAATAACCTACATGCTGACTGCATTACAGAGTATCAGTAATGTACTGGCGGCTGTGGTTAAAGACATGTTTCAATACAAACGTTTAACATAATATCTAAATTTAATGCAGCCAATAAAAAATTGAAAATACACAAATTGGTCATTTTTGGTCATTATTATACAAGACAGGCAAGGCAAGTTTATTTGTAGTGCACAATTCGTACACAAGGCAGTTCAAAGTGCTTTACATAACAGGAAAAGTTGCATTAAAATCACAAAACGACATATAGAATCATTTAAAAATAAAACGCTTTAAAAAGAAGAGTGCAGATAGATCTTTCAGTTGTATGCACATCTAAAAAAAACTGTTTTTAGTGGGGGGCTGTCTTACGTCTTCAGGAAGATTGTTTCAGTTTTTAGCTGCATAAAACTGAAATGCTGATTCCCCATGTTTAGTCCTGACTCTAGGCACCAGCAGGAGGCCCATTCCTGAGATCCTCAGAGTGCGAGATGGTTCATATGGCTCTAACATGTCAGAGATGTGGTGCTTGGCCGTGGAGAGACTTGAACACAAGCAGAGCTTCTTTCTCCATTCAGTCCAGTCCATTCTCTGATCCACAGGAAGCCAGTGCAGAGACCTGAGCACAGGACTGATGTGGTCATACTTCCTGGTTCTAGTCTGGACCCGAGCAGCAGCGTTCTGGATGTACTGCAGATGTTTTACGGCTCGTTTGGAGAGGCCAGTGAGCAGGCCATTACTGTAGTCTAACCTACTGGAGACAAATGCATGGATAAGTCTCTCCAAGTCTGGTTCAGACACTATACCTTTAATTTTGGCAATGTTTTTTAGGTGGTAAAAGGCTGTTGATGTTATTGATTTGATGTGGCTGTCAAAGTGCAAGTCTGAGTCCATTATTACCCCCAGATTTCTAACTTGATTTGTAGGTTTATGACGAGAAACTGAAGGTGACGGGTGACACTTTCTGTTTCTGCGGGCCAAAGACGATGAGTTCAGTCTTGTCTGAGTTTAGCTGGAGAAAATTGTTTTGCGTCCACACACTGATCTGTTGGATGCAGTGACAGAGTCACTGGTCCATATTCACCTGCTGCAAGTGAACCATAGATCTGAGTGTCGTCTGCAGAGTTGTGATAAGACACATCAGTGCTGCGTATTAACTGACATAACAGCAGCATGTAGAGGTAGAACAGAAGGGGTCCCAGGATTGACCCTTGGGGCACCCCACAGGTGGTCTGAGACACAGTTGCCAATCTCTCTCTCTCTGTCCTCAAGGTAGGACTTCAACCAATTTAGGGCAGTGCCAGTGATGGCCACCCAGTCCTGTAGTCTCTGTAGGAGAATCCCATGATCAACAATGTCAAAAGCAGCACTCAGATCTAACAGAATTAAGACTAAGGCTTTGCCTGCATCGGTGTTCAGGCGGATGTCTTTTGTCACCTTGATAAGAGCAGTCTCAGTGCTGTGATGAGGTCTAAAACCTGACTGGACAACATCAAATGAGTTGTTTATTAAGAGGAAGTCAGTGAACTGTTAGTAAACAACCTTTTCAAGGACTTTGCCTAAAAATGGCAGATTTGAGATGGGATTAGGAGAGGCTTAATGACCACAGTTTTCAAGGCCCTTGGGAATGTTCCAGATTGAAGCGATATGTTAACTGTGTGAGTGAGTGGTGCTAACAAACTGCTCAGCACAGACTTTAGAAATCTGGTGGGTAACACATCGAGGCAGCATGCAGAAGAACTCAGACTGGTGATGATCTCTTGGACAGTTTTGTCAGTTACAGGTGCAAAGTGAGTCAGCTCTAAATGTGTAGGTGGTTTTTAATGTCCTGAACCTTGTCATTAAAGAATACTGCAAACTCATTGCACTTAGCTGTGGAAATTAGTTCCAACGGCAGCTGAACTGGAGGGTTTGTTAATCTGTTTACTGTTGCAACCAGAACACGTGAGTTATTACTGCAATTTCCAATTATTTCTGAAAAAAATCCTTCCCTTGTTTTACATAAAAAGAGGTTGTACATGTACAGCCTTTCTCTATAAGTCTCTATGAACGGTGATTTGGGAAACAGGCACAGAAATGATCAGACAGTGCCACATCAACCACACTGATGTTTGAAATATTAACCCCTCTACCCCTCCATCCACATGAGTCCACATGAGTCCACATGAGTCGTATGCACAAAGTCTGTGCATACGACTGAAAGCATCTCTGTAAAATCATCAATAAAACCTTGGCAGTGCTGGGGAGGCTTGTATAGGACAAGAAGAGTATGGAGGGAGACTATTTTAGCTCCATTTTATTAAAAGCCAAATACTTAAAAGACAACCTCTGGGTAATTATTATATCTCTAAAAAACTGCACAGACACCTCCACCCTTTCTGTTTTCACGTGTTTCATATTCAAACTTGAAGTTTGGTCGCTTCTATTAGAACTACATCCCCTGTGTTTTTGTCAAGCCATGTTTCAGTTAAAAACATAATTTCAAGATTATAAGAAGATATAAAATCATTAATTAAAAATGATTTGTTACATAAGGATCTGACATTAAGCACAGCAAGTTTCAGATTAGTTTCAATGTGACTGGACGTTATGTTTTCACAGGGAATATGAATTAAATTTCTAAGATTGGACAGTCTTATTATAGTGCATTTTATCCACAGAATTGCAATATTCACCATTGTGCTAATCAGATTCACTGGACATATATGGCGGCGCACTGCCTGTATCGCAGCAACTGTAGAGAGCCAGCAATTTCACGTCTAGGAATGTCTATGGATAAAGCCATTGGAAGAAGTTTTTTTTTTTTTTACCTTTTTTGTTGTGGTTATAAAACATACAAGTAAACACACAAGTAAAGGTACTCAACAGCATGTTTAAAGGGCAATAACAATACAAATAATGCATAATATTTGTCCTTTAATTTTTTTTTCTTCCTTAAAACACTGATAGACTTTTATCACTGTGTTACTAAGCATGTCTAGAACACTTACAAAGTGCTGTACTCAGGACTCTCGAAATCCAATATCTTTAAAGTCTGTTCATATTTAACAGGATGATAATGGATTCTTTAAGTTTTCTTATAGACATCATTGATAGCACTGAAAAGGACCTAGTTTAATATTTTTACACAGGATAAAACATCTCACCAGGGATAAAAAGTGTTATTGGAGAAATGTCAGTGATATAAAAATGATGAGTCATCAAATTCTTGCTCACCATTTTTTCACCGTTTGTCTCAAATTTCATCTTAACTGCCTCAACTGGACAGCACATTGTAAAAGACATTTTTAATAAAGAAAGGTGGATCGATGCATGGAAATTCTTACCCGTAAGTCAGTGTATTTCAAAACGTTTCTAAATAAATTCAATTGCTTTTGCTTGTGAAAAATCAAATTTAAAATCTGTATTTATTAAAGCACTCTCCCTTCACAGCATTAGTTCACTTCTCTCTGAAATGGCTGCAGTGACCCATACAGTAGGTCGGACCACTGTACCACTGATATCTCTCAGGCTTTTTAGGACAGGCAAACTTTTGGAGACAAGAATTCCCTTTGACATGCGGCAAAGAGCAGAGGGACGAGTGGTTTTTCATGTCTCTAAAGCCTATTCCCCGGTCAGCGCTTATGGAAATTGTTGTGGAATTATATCTATGGGGGTTTGAAGTTGTGAGTTGGAGGTTTTTGGGAGGAGGAGGAGAAAGAGAGCGATGGATGTCAAAACAATTCAAGTGTCTGACTGAGAGGACTGGAGCAGAGAAGGGAGGTTACATCTTCAATGTCTTCTACGTTGGGAATGTCTGCTCGCCTAAAATATCATCAACAATATCAAAAACATTAAGGTACTTCAATTAAGCAGAACATTATGACCACAACCAGGGAATAACACAGATTACATTTTCGAGTTGCTGTGGGTGATATTAACTACAATCAATATCTATTTGTTTGTTTTTTTGTATTATCTTACTGGTGATATTCACTTGCCTGGGATCCAGAACACACACTTCTTCAATTCTTTTCGAATGGTCTGGTCACTCCGCCCTCTGACATGTGTCGAAACGTCCAAAACATACCGTTGAATCAGGTGCGTTTATTTCTGTGATGCGTGTGAAACGAAAAAGTTAATTGGTCATCTATGTTTCAGAACTACCTTTGAACTATCTTTGATTCCGCAGAAATTGGCAATGTGTTTCTGTCCCTGTGATATTTTTTGCCTTTCTTTTTCCTCGTGAGCAGCCATATTTGTTTTGATATGGACGGATTATGCCAGTTCCTGATTGGCTAATCTCCCTGTCAATCACACCCACCTGAACTCGCGGAGATTACAGAGTGACCAGACTGATATTGATCTGTATGGACATACGACTTTGTGCTGCCCCTGCACAAAAAGTAATAAATATGACTTTATATCCTGTAGATTCATTCTATTTTTAATCACAATTTTTGCACTCTTTTTAATTATGTTTTATTATAGACAATAAACTTGATACTCTTATTTTGCAACTCTCTACAGCAAGATGTTATCGACTTTGACAAGCCCATAATTGTGATGGTGACTTAGAGCATCACTAAAACTGTAATGTTTTTCAATGAATTATCAATATTTAGCTCTAGTTTGGCACTGACTGACTGAACCAGCGGAGGGTGAGGCACTTTGTTGTTCACCAAATTGATCAAATTAATCTAACAATAAGCTATAGTTCAAACAGTAAGTAGGTCAATGCTGCCAAAATACACACTACATCAGCATTTGCTTCGTGCACTTGAGACAGGTGGTCACAGAGGAACAGGTGAATACTGAAAATGAATTTAAGTGACTATTTTATGTCAGGTAGTTGTGTAATTTATAATGACCCTGTGCGATAGAAAAGAAATGGTGCCTTGTAGGTTGTTCTGGTTGATATCAAAGTCCTTATCGAGGTCAGGGCGGTAGTGGTTTGACAGCTGAATGGGCATCTCGATTGGCCGCTGTTCACCGTGGTATAAGCCCATTAAGGGTCTAAGAATGTCAGGACGGCCGGGTCAAGGAGGATAAATGATAAGGGGAACAAAGTATGAAATATTTAATAAGAACAGAGAAGAAAGTTGAAACGAAGTGAAATGGGGTGTTATTACAAGGGGCCACAGCAGCTCAGAGGCTGGACCCAGGTGCAGCTCCAAACCTTATTTCCTCTCACATCATTCTGGGGCAGATTTTCACTCATCTTTTACATGTGCGCACTGTGTGCTTTGCTCTCTGTGCTTCTTCTAACCCAGTTTTGAGACGTGACTTTATTTCATATTACTTTCTGCGTTGTTCAAGAATGTGGGTTATACATTATTTTTAAATAATGACTTGAAATGATCTATTTACCTCTACTGTTGCAGTCACGTTTTCAATCCAATTACAGATCCTAGATTGTGTTCAAGTCTAAATTGAGGGCAGGGCATCAGGCGTAGAACTCACGTCACATCAATGTTACATGTTAGAAAACAATTTGTAATTTGATTACAGTTAGAACTCAATAAGTTATTGTGTTCTTCAACACGTTCCATCAATATTTAAGCAAAGGAATAAATCAAGAGAGCATTTACCTCTGAACTAGAAGATTCCTGGTTCAGTCCAGGTCTGTGCACGGGAGTATTCTTAAGCACACGTAAAGATGAAAGTGTACAGCTGAACAGAACAGAAGAAAGTCAGCAGTGTCTTTGTTCAGAGCTTTTGGACTTTTTCATTTTCATTCTATTGATCGGAACGTGTCGCTGCGGGGGCAATATGGAACTGTTATCCTCTTTTAGAAAACGCTATAAGATTATCCAGTTTAGCCAGCTTTTAATATGCACAGACAGGCATGTGGTGCTAAATAGCATGCTTTTCTGCTTCATCAGTGCAATGTTTAGCCCGCAGCTCCTGCCTGCTTGTCTGCTCGCCTAATACCCAGTCCGGGACAGCCTGCTGAGCACTCACTATCTCGCTCTGCACACTCATTTTTAGGGTGTCAACTATAATTTACTATCTATTATTACAGTATCAGGAATGTAACAACAAATTGAATACATCTGATGTGTGTCCTCTTTTCCAGGTTGTGCCTTTGTCAAGTTCTCCACACACACCGAGGCTCAGTCTGCAATCAGTGCCCTCCACGGCAGCCAAACCATGCCCGTGAGTACAGCTCCGATGTTATTCTCAAATGCAATAACGGGGGGACACAGGGGAATCAGAGCATGTGTGCAGTCTGCAGCATCCATCACTGGAGCCGACACATGTACTGTAGAAGCCCCACTGCAGATACACTGTACTTTGAAAGAGTTTCACAGAGCCATTATCAGCGACTAAAATTAGCCCAAATCAGGACCAATTCATAAAGCAGGGATTAACCTAGAAATGGCTCACAAAATGGACTGCACCACAACCAAAGGAGGTCGAAATCCAGATACAAACCAAGTCCAAACCAGGTCTGAACCAGGATCAACTCAGGTATAAACAAGAGCATAAACATTACAGTGGATCACTTGTCTGCTTGTGTTTCATAGTATAGCATTAAAGGTATCTAGTTGCATTCATTCAATTGTGCGTGTTTTGATTGCTAAAAAATACTGGAGTTGCCTCTCCACAGATCTGAGCTACAGTGGTGCTTCCTGGTTGAGTGTGCAAATGTACAGGGTCCCACCAGCCTCTAAGGGGCCCCAAAAGTTTAATGTCCATTGCCTACTTATACTTTTACATTTATACGTTTAATGCTTTATATTATTTTAGTGGCAAATAGAGTAAAATATAGGCCATATAAGCAAAAACAAAACATCAACAACAAAACACAAAAACCAAACTGTCAATTTTGGCAAACTATGGCTCCCCCAGGAAGAAACTAGCACTGGGCCCCCACAAAGTTAGAGATGACACTTCTGACCTGTTAAAATAAAGAACACCACCAGAAAAGTTATGCAGTTGTAAGAGGCTGTTTACACGGCCTCAAGTTTTCACAAATCCGCAATGTTTTGATATTGCTCTGCTGAATGAACTCTGGAAGAGGTAGATTCTTTGGGGACGCAAGGCTGTTCTGAGCTCATAAATACTGGACAAATCGGTGTCCTCACAGTAAGATGAGAGCGCAGGCAACAAGCAGCTGACCCACGATTGCAAAATACAACACTTATAGGCCTCATACGTTAACTACACTTTAAACTGTCAGAAAACAATGTGTGATTACTTAATTTTACCTAAGAGTGTGCCAGTAATGCCCCAGTGGTCAAATAAATGTACTGTAGCTTTTCACTCCTAGAAAAGTTTCTCTTCACACTTCATAGTTAACGTCTAAACACAGATTGAATAAGACATGAGTGAGCCGTTTTCCTGACAACCGTTGTCGTGTAAACAAGGCCTGAGTGCCATACGTGGGTCTGAAATACACCCATTGATACTCATTCTATAGTTTGAGCTGCTTTGCATTCTGTCTTTTTGAGAAACTTTGCTTATTTCCCTCGCTACATCTACAACTTGATTCACATCTCTTATCATTTCATAGGATTTTGTTGCCCAAAAGGTATTAACCAATGAACAAGGTTGCACAGTAGATAATTTATTCCTAACCCTATATCTCCACAAGGTTCTAAACTTACCCACAAACTTTGAATTGCCTCATCGAAAAAACACCTCATAAATGTCGCAGCTTTGGAAAACAAATTGACGCTACCAGAAATAACCCTTCGTCTCTTTGATTTACATGGTACTTTTTATACAACAAAATTCCTAATCTGATTTCCCAGATAAAACTGTTTAGGATGATAATTGAATTTGGGGTGAGTCATCAATCAGTAGTTCTGCTTGCATAATCAGCGAATATAACTCCAACGTGAGATTACATTTGGCTCTTATGTAAGCGCGCCTCTGTGTCCTCTGCATTCGCTCTGTATTGGATTTACTATGGGCATAGAGAGGCTGCTCATTTGTATGTGCCGACTGCTGCCTCATGCATAGTCCCTGTGTACCTGATGGTGTCACAATAAAACTGACTGACTTTGCACTCCAGGCCAGAGTGATTCTCCCTGACAACAAACACAAAGTCGCGTCTTCTCAGCTTTTGTGCAAATCCATAATTTAGTAAACAAGACTGTGACTTGTGATGAGTTTTCTTTTCATAACAAAAATGTGTTATGGAAATATTTTGCTACTATTTCTTTGTATTTTTCTTACTACTACTTTTTCACCAACTAAACACATAATTATTGCTATTGCTAGTACAGCGATGTAATCCTTCATTTGTCCATGGGCCATTAAACCAGTGGTTCCCAACCTTTTTTGTCTCGAATACCCCCCTAAGCTTTATCTCACACTCAGAGTACCACTTAACTTGAGTTTCAGGCAAATAAATAGGTTTACTAGTGGCATATTGTCAATTATTACTATTATATTTTTGTTTCAATTATATTTATGGTCCACGATACTCCAAAAAGATGCTACATTTACAACCATGACACTTTTTTATTCAGATAAAGTACTTCTAAAACCTGAAACCATTCCAAGTACCCCTGGTAATTGCTCACATACCTCTAGAGATGCCTGTATCCCTGGTTGGGAAACACTGCATTAAACGATTTGCAACAACTGCAATGACAATTTGAACTCAATTATCTAATTGTCAAAGGCTGCAATTATCATATTCATCATATTCTTATCATATTATTAAGGAGAAGGAGTGTCTTACGCACAACAAAAATAGTCTTTTTTTTTAAGGTAAAACATAACCCTGTACCTCTACAAACATGTTCTGGAGTAAGTGTATAGTTCTTGTATAAGTTTAGCAGTTCATTGTTCCATCCTCACTACTGCTATTATTTGAAGTGTACATTCATCTGTGCCACTATTATGCTGTTTGCAAAGTTGGAATCAAATGCATACTGTCGGTACCATGTTCAGGATAATGAAGGATTAGCATGCTGTGCT
The DNA here is from genome assembly GCA_019453435.1 of Rhinogobius similis. Lineage (NCBI taxonomy): Eukaryota > Metazoa > Chordata > Actinopteri > Gobiiformes > Gobiidae > Rhinogobius > Rhinogobius similis. The sequence continues at coordinate 14,715,126 of CM033623.1, read as the reverse complement.
AAATTTAGGTTGAACTTCCAACTCCGCCCCTCTTAATCCAGGAATCTAACCAAAAGGACCTTCTTGCTGTGAGGCTTGAATGCCACTCTGCCACAGTGCCGCTGATGTATGCATAGATTCATGGCCAGTTCTGTCTACCTGATGTTGTCTTAGTAAAACCAACTTACTTTGCTCCCCAGACCAGAACAGAGCTATTCTCTCTGACAACGGGCAGGTGGACACAAAGTCACATTCTGTATTATTTTATCTTCATTTTTCTGTTTCGGCCCACACACACACAGACCCTGAACTCTCTCCAACCCTATCTCGCAGGTGTTGTGTTTCACCCGATGATTTCATTATTAATGGCTACCAGTATGTGGCTCGGGAGAGGAAATGCAAAGAGAAGCACTGGGAAGCCAGCTGTGTGCCATTTTGCTTCAACCTTTGTGTCATCTAAGTGCAAATAAGTGTAGGTCATGAGGAAAGACTGGGTGGAGTGGTCCGCTCTGCACAGATATACATACACCCTCCTCTGGTGTTGCTCCATCCCCGGTCTGTGCGAGCTCTATGCCCTCTCCCGTCTCTCGTTGGCAGCCTCTCGGGATATTAGGCAATAGACTTGTTTACTCCACCTTTCACCACATTGGCTGCTGAATTATTCATCTATTTATAAGCAGGGGGCCGAGGCAATGGGAGGGAGGGAGAGAGGGAGGGACAGACACAGGCAGACGGTGAACGGAGTGAATGGACAGGATTTATACCTCCTGCTTTGCTAAATTGATTATAGAAATCTGATCAGCATCTCATATCCTGTGGCTGCTGGAGGAGAGGACAGCGCGCGGCTGCCTGGCTGAGATTAGCGGACCACCAGTAGGCCATTACACCTCAGCGGGCGGCGCTATTCGGAGTGTGTCCATCAATGCGGAGATCCTGGAAACCCTCTGGACCATACATCCTGTTGATTACAGCAGACGTGCCGCCAATGTCAACAGCAACAGAGGAGAGAAACCATTGCCTTTATGTCACATAGGTCTAGGTGGTTTGAGTTGAACTTTATCAGGGGTAGAATAGGACTAAAAGAAGGCAGCGCAGACAGGAGAGCAGCGTAAGCCGCTCCGTCTGGGCCTAATATTAACCCCGCTGAGCTGTGGCAAAGATTTGGACTTTGGCATTATTCAGCTCCACAGGGGTTGGTGTTTCTTTTGTCCCTGAGCACACTTTAGTCTCACTGTTGCTTTCACTGTCTCTGGAGAAGGTCAGGCCTGGGGCTCACTGCCCTGCCCTGCAGAGTCAAAAAAACAATAAAAAAAACATTCTGACTGAAGGTATTTGGGCTGAAAATTATTCTTGAAGTGAATTATTTTACCTTAGATCTTTCTATTTATTACAGATTCAGTAATGATTGTATTGTTTTCTTCATGAGTGCATTTACGGTTGACTTTGTGGAATAATAATGGAGACAGACAGGCAAATAAAAGTAAAACTCTCAGGTCTCAATGACTCAGGATTCTCTTTAAGATTATTATAACAGTTATAGCTTCACAGAGAAAAATGCAATAATTAGCAGTTTACAAAACAGATTTGCTCTTTGGTATATCATTATTGGTGACTGCCTCACACTCTCAAACATTTTGTGTGAATACTTATACTGCTCGTGCTATAGCGATCTTAATAAGATTCTACTGCTAATACATATTAACATTACTGCATACATTTATCACATACTGAAGCATGTAGTTAAAGTGCTAGACCTGGTCATTTTAAGGTTCAAACATATACTAGTGCTTTGAGTATCACGCTACTTCTCTACTTCTTATCCATATCTGCATCTGGCATGCGTGCCTGGCACATATACTCCATCTAAAAACAGAAGCACTTTGCATATAGAATGATTGTATGAAGCCACTGGAACATGCACGCATACTATTTCTCGATGTGCCTCGCCTCTGTTTCACTGTCACATGCTTGTACAGCCACGGGCCAGGGTCAAAGGCTCCCTGACTGATCTCATTTTCCACATCGCACCTCTTCAGCTGCATACATTTGTGTTATTCATGCGCTGTGGCAGGGCTGGGCATTTTGTATGGATCTTATATATATGCGACGTCCTGAAGGAGATAGAGGAAATCTGCATGATGTGTCTATGCATCTCTAAGGATATGCTTCGGAGTCTATTGGTTTGTCACATATGAAACTTGATGTATTTTACACGCCGCCGTTTACCTAGGCCCCCTCCTCCTCCTCTCCGTGGCCATTTCTCCGTCACACTGCCACAGCTCAGAATGCAAGGGGCTCAATTAAAGATTTAAACGCTAGAGCTGTAAAGCAAATTGCTGGATCCAACCGGGCCGTGTAGGAAGGAAGTCACGGAATAAGAAAAAAATCTTATATGAGCAATGGGGGTGTGCAGGTCAAGTCCCTCAGTCCAAGCACGCGGTAGATTATTCCAGGGACCAAAGTATAACAACAGGAGTGGGATGAGGGAAAGATAAGAATAGACCCAAGCAAATGAGCTAAAGTTTGCACAGAAGAGAAGGAGGGAGTGATTGATTTCCGAGCCCTTTCTCTCACACACACATGGCAGACCAGTGTTTGTGTGGTGAGATTTAACCAAACGGCAATCAATATGTCATTGCCTTAAAAGATAATGAAAGGAAGGAGAGAATGGAAACAAGCCTCCAGACCCCTTCTGCGGGACCCCTGAAGAGAAGAAAACCAAATTTCAACTAATGACTACAAGATATTAAAGATATGTTGTGTTTAAATACTTAGGGGTCCGGGTAACAGACAGACAACAGTAAGATTAGGTTCCGAGGCGCTCTTTAATGTTATTATTGTAGGAGATAATGGATCTTAATTTAGCTTCTCATAGCTTATCGTTTTCATTTAGTTTAATTTAGCGCTAATTTTGAGATGCCTAATGCAACAGTTTAAAGGCAGTGCCAAAAATGCTTTGCTTGCCTGGGATCCAGAAGATACATTTCTTCAAATGCTGTATTTATTAAGAGTGAGTCTGGTCACCACGTCCTCCATCACACCTCGGGTCAAACTCAAACAGTACCATACAGTTAGATTAGTTTAGTATACAGAGTTTAGTACTTCGCTCATTGATTCTGCAGAAATTCACTATGTTTTTCAGTTCTTGTGATATGTTTTCCTTTACCTTTTCCTCGTATGCAGCCATGTTTGCTTTAATGCAGACGGACCATGCGTGACCCTGATCCAGACTAACCAACCAGACTAATATTGATCTGTAATATTGTAAAATACACAGAGATGACATTCTAGTTTTAAATTCTTTTCCACTATAAATGAGGTTTGTTTTTTGGTCTGCCAAGATCTGCAGTGACTGTGGCAGCGTGACATTTTTCTATACAGTCTATGATTGAATACCAGCAAAAACAGGCTCTTCTCCATAATAAAAAAACGCAATTTGTCCATCGTTGGAGTTATATTTAATGGGGTATAATGATTGTATAAGTGTATGATTCCTTGATTCAGTCAGGGGAAAGTACTAGGCTGTATCACACAAATGTTTGATTTTACTCAACCTTAAGCTTACCACTTCAAAACTTTTGCCAAGGCATTTGTTGAAACACCATCACTTTCAACAGAAATGTCAAAGCTGTTGCTGAACAAATTGTTAGAGCCTGATGCACAAAGTCCTGCATCTTGACTTCACAGGCGTTACAATCATGATAATAGCTGCGCCAGCTTAAATCAAATTGTTGTGCTTCTAGGCGGCATGTGGCAAAAGCTCCTCTAGACAAATGAAATAACTTGTTTGATAAGTTGTGCCACAATTTGATAAGCTATCTTAGTGGATTATAGTTTTGAATGTGGTGAAAACCCATGCAGCTTTGGTGTCATTACAGACTGATGAAGAGATAAAAGTGTAGAAAAGTTATTTCACTGCCATTACTTGGCTCTTCATCACAGTCAGTACATTAGTGACACCAGCCACACTTCTGAGCTAATCATTTTCATCTAAAAGACAGAATATCAATGCGGCTAATCTAAATCCCTCATGGTGCGCGTGTATTTCTTCACTTTTGACACTCTATCAGTCTTGCTTGCAACTCTTTTCCCCAAACCGAACAGTGGCAGAAGGATGCTTTAAGAAATAATGTTGCCCGTCTTGCAGCGTCATGCCTCTTCTCACTTGGGACGGTGCGGCGGAGACAGCAAGAGGCAAATGGAAAGAGCTAGACTTGAGCTCGTGGTTTTGTGGAATGTGCCTTTAATATGTAGTCGTTTCATCCCCTGTCTTTTACTGGCGTTCCTTCAGCGGTTCGGTAGGCAGCTGGGAGCCGCCCAGCAGGGGGATTGTGCTCACACTAGGCAGCTTAAAAATTTAATGAGACTTTTACTTCACACATCATCTTCCTCCCCTTTATAGCAGCCCCGGATCCTGCTCGCCAATGTCCTGACATGCCTTGGTGCACAAACCTGGAAGATAAACAAATGTGGCAAGGGATGCTTAGCCAACAAGCTCACATACTCAGGTGTCCTGGAGAGAGCTGGTAGGAGGCAGAGGCCAATGTGCTGCTATACTTTTTGCCGAGCGGAACAAATGGCCCGTGTCTGCTTACAGGTTCTGACAGGTTATTTCACAATAAAGTAGGATTCTGTGATTTACCAAGCAGCACTGCACCGCTGCAAAAAACTTGCTGACGGTATTGTTTTTAGTCCTAACATTATCCATCCCACTGATGTTTTAACGATGACCCTAACAGTAAACATCGCAGCCATCTTTTAACGATGATGGCGAGTTAAAATATTCAGTATTTATTAGCACCTATCATTTGTATTCCGCTCGTCCGCCGCCCTGTCCTGGACTCTCCCAAACCTCATAATAAAGTTAATGATGCGCACAGTAAAAAGCTGGACAGACACAACACACAGACCACTAACTTCATCCTATTTCAGATTTAACTCTTTAATCCCAAGCTTCTATAAAACATGGCCTAATTAATGAATATAGAATGCAAGTAGTTTTTGAAGATTTAGGGCTTGTGTGGGAGGATCAGGTGAAGACATCATGTTTGTTGGCAGAAACCAGCCATTCCCAAACTCTGCAGCCTCACGGCCCCCTTATCAACCCGATGATTCCTCAGGGTCTGCCAATAATCTATATTTTAATATGTACTATATACTGTAGTATGTACTATGTAATATGTACTGTTTTTCCTCTTAAATTTACAAACAACAAAGGAAATAGTAATAACTGTAAGGTTACTTTTGATTTAAAAGTATATTTAAGAGAACTTGTTGTGTGGACAACCTTTGGGAGCCCCCTGCAGTTCCCCTGAGGCCCCCCAGGGGGACCCCACTTTGGGAATCACTGGCATAGACTGTCCACAGACTGCACAGAGAGCAAGCAGTTGTCAGTCACAGGGCAAACTGGTTATTTCACTACTCTCAAAAAATGTTTGCCCTATTATGTCATCTTTTTCAATTGAATCATTATATTCTTTCAACATAAAATAGTGAAATGGAAATGTGATTGAATATACATTCAATACATAGGGTAAACATTCTTTTTTGGGTAGCTAACTTGACATTTTACTTCTCTGTGTTTATTGTTTCAGTTAATTTCTCCATTTGGAGTTGAAATAAAAAGTAAAAATAAAACAATTTGCTCTAGTATAAGACCTTAGCCTAGTTACCGTGCAAAACATTATGACCACTGACAAGTTAAGAGTATCTCATCACCATGAAAACTCTAAAACTATTTAAAACTATTTAGCAGAAAGTAAATCTACGTCCTTAAAGTTGAGGCGCTATAAGAAATTGCAGAAGTGAGTCTGGCAGGGGCCATATTGTGATGACCAGATGAAGCGTCTCCAGAAATGTTGACAGGTGATCAGCAAAGGCAAAGACAGATCCATATGGTTCAATCAGAAAGACAGCTGTAGCTCAGTATGCTCAAGACCCTGGACCCCACTTTGGGAAACTGTAATTTAGTCTATTGCATTATGGATATTACACCAGTCTTAGATTGTGTATCAAGGAATATGTGTGTAGTCTGTGACAGCTGAAAGATGCCCTGTGCAGCTCACATGGAGCATGACAGAAATATGCACATGGTATGAGACAGATTCATATGTCTTATTGAATCTATGCTTACAGCAACATTAATATATTTTCATGTCCAGCCCACGCAGCCACTAACCAAACCCGAAAGGTATAATGGGGTTATTGGGAAAGCTGGGGAAAAGCAGAGGAACTGGATAAAATCCATATGTTACAGTTGAAAGGTTCAGTGATTCTTACTAAACACCTGGCGATGTGTGGATGTCTTCATCACCCTCAATAAACACACTAAAAACATGAAGCAATGAGCTACACTATCGGTTTGGTGAAAACAATACTATGTAAACAGAAACTTGTTAGCTATGAGTGATTTTATTATTATATCATTTTTATTTTATTATTATTACAACATTATGTTAGTTTCTTATAACAAATGCTTGTCTCACAGCCAGACTTTTGCTCAATACTGTTGTAGTTTTGTCTTGCAAAAAAGCTATATTTAAATAATTTTTCACCAAACCAAGAAATAACCTCTATTCAATCCTGGCACCAGCATGTATTGACAATTTTGCATCAATTTCCGGGGGCCTCTTATCAAGAGTGACACAACCTTTCTGCACTGTCAGATCAGAGTAATATTTCGGCCTTTTATGTGGATCGATTGGCCAGTTTGGGGGCACCAAGGGGAGGAGAGGCGGAGCACCCGAAAGGTCAACTGTAGCGCTAAATCATTTGAAGATTCTTAATGAAGGGTGTGTGGCGGACACACCTGCTGCTTTCATTATAGCGCTCTACAAAGAGATAATAGTGTTGATAACAGAATGGATCGCCAGGGCCTGGGGAGGAGGAACACTAACAGAAATAGGACAGAATGACAGAAATTGCCCTAAAAAGCAATGTTTCCTTTTAAGAACACCTTCACCAAGGTCAATAGAAGCTTACTGGTAGCTCTTCCAATCGTATCTGTTATTTCAAAGCAGTCTGCAATGTGAATGTTTTAACCTTTGCAGTAGAAAAAGGAGCACCAAGGTTACATGTATGTACCGGGGGGAAGGCGGCAAGAAAATATAAAGTATTTATGTCATGCAGAGCGAGGCAGCGCTGCCCCGAGTGACTTTGTACATATGTTAAACACTGATTGAAGAAACTCGCACTTCCTGCCTGCACATCTGCCTACAGAACAGCTCAGGCAAAAAGCCCAATATTTTTATTCCTCCATCTCTGCCAGCCTCTGCTTCGGTATGCCGCTCACAAGGAAAGGATGATGCTCCGATACAAATTTGCAATGATGTTGTATCTGCAAAGCCAGTCATTCTGACACACAATTAGAGCAGCTCACTGAGTATTGATGTTAACGGGGATTGTTGTTGCTGCTAATGAACAGAAGCATATTAAGGAATCACAAATACTAAGTAACACTCTTCTTTATGCACACATTTGCACACTGATTTATGAACACTGGGGGCAATGTATGTAAACATTATGTTCATATAAGGATAGATATTTTATGAATAAAATGTTCGATGTGTTAAAAGGATGACCCACAGTCAACAGTTCATTACATTTGTGCACTTTATATACACACACACACACATATATACACACACACACATATATATATATATATATATATATATATATATATATATATATATATATATATATATATATATATTACATTTTACGCAAGATTCCAAATGTATACATAGAGGTTATAAAGAATTCTTTGAAAACATACACATTAAATCCCCCACATATGCAAATGTTTCTCTCTACTCCTTCTCTTCTGATGTGTGACTGTTTGCATTAAATTTATGTGCTGTACGGCAAGGTCAATGGTCCATGTCTTCTCTCTGCTCTTCTCTCTCCCAGGGCGCCTCCTCCAGCCTGGTGGTGAAGTTTGCCGACACAGATAAGGAGCGCACCATCAGACGCATGCAGCAGATGGTGGGGCAGTTCGGCATCTTCAACCCCGCCATCGCCCTTCCCTTCAGCACCTACAGCTCGTATGCACATGCGGTGAGTTGGAAAAGACATATGCCACACACAGTAGAAGTCAAATGGACACACATTAAGTTGTTAAAGCCTTTATGGGGGCGTGACAGATGTTTTGATTCTCACACACAAAAATTGGCCGTGGTGCTTTGGTCAATTTATTGGGTCAATTTAAAGTCTTAGAAGTGCATTACATGCATTGATTTACTATCTATTACCTTGAGAATCTAGAAATATTACATGTGTACATTGATATGTATTTGTGTTTAATCTAGTTTCTGGGTAAAAACTATGAAATTGTAAGACAAAACAAATCAGATTTTGATTAATAAAGCAATAGGACTGTTTCACAAAACAGCATTAAACCTGTTTTATTATTGAAATACATGCGTTCCTCTCCACAGATCTTTTCTGTACTCTCTCTATGGAGATAGATACATTTAATGCCATACTGTGGAACATTGCAACCTAAACAACATCTACATTAAGACAAGCAGGTGGCAGAGCCTCCACCAGAAAAGTTACTTCTTCTTCTTCTTTTTTTTCCCTATTTTTTAAATTTAACACAAAAAAAAAAAAAACAGTAACTCAAGTAACTCAAGGCATTCAATTAAATTACATTTTGCCCATTGCATAAGTCCCATTTGGGCTAAATTTTTACAGATGTCGGTTATGTCGGTCCAGTCCTTTATTATTGGTTCAATTTGTGTCATCCATTTTTTGGGATTGCCTTCTTCCTTTCTCTTAAGGTAACCATTTATCGTGTCCATGGCAGAAGTTTTAGGCCCAAATACATAGTTCTGAAATCCAGTGGGATGCCAGTGCTGGAAACAATCTGCAGGGCGTTGTTAATCTCACTCCAGTATTTCTGAACAGTTGGATGTTCTCTGAACACATGGTAATGGTGGGCCACCTGGCAAGCACAGTTTCTCCAGCAACCAATATTTCCATGTCAGTTGTGTGAACATTGCCATGGTGGTATAAAATGCTATGATACATTTTTTCTTTCCAAATATGAGATTGAAATTACATTTTTTTAGGAAAAAATTAGATATATATTTAAATTAGATTTATGAGTACTGAAAAGCAATGTCTCCCAATCTATCAACTGTCCATTTACAGGAAACGTCATCATTTTTGTGTTAATGCAAATATCTCCTCACCTGCGCTAAAAATAATGCAATGCCTGCAAAGTCCCCCTGTTGATTTTAATTAACATAAATATAAGTGAAAATAGCTTGTAAAATCACCTTCAATACCACCTCTATTTCATTCTGTTTTAGTATGGCTGCCATACCATTATATCTGGAGATTGACTTTCCCGGGCACGTAGACCCCCCCACCCACGCGCTCTCCCCTTCATCCCGCTCATCAGCTCCCCTCTGCGCCCCTGCACCTCGGCCCTTGTAACCCCACTGCATTTCAGGCCGGAGCAGCAGACCCCCAGTCCCTTTGATAAGTTCAGACCGCCTCCACAGCCCCCTGTACCCTCTATTACGCCGCTGCTGCACTTCCCCCTCCCCAGCCGCCTCCCTCTGGGCCCAAAGATGCTTCAGGGGCCACGCTTGACTCAGAATATTGCATGGGCATCTTTATCTCCACACAAACTTTATTCTCTCCCCCTGCTGTGGCTGGTGCACATGTGTAAAAAGCACACAGAGGCACACACCTAAGGAAATGAAAAAGCTTCAAATTCAATAAGGAGATAAAAACCTGGGCATCTGTCAACGCAGCTACATAAACACATTAAAGCGTCTGTATTTATTAAGGACGGGCACCACTCATTTATTTTAGTACTTACTATTCAAAAGTACATCCATAAAAAGGGATTTCTGTGTTTGCAATTTGCAAATCGCAAAGTCTTTTCCCATAAACATAGACCAGGTGTTTAAAGTGAGATGTTCCATCACACTATTTAAAAAAAACAACTAATAGATCTTTTGGAATTTGGTGGTAGCAACATAAAGTTCTTCTTTATTTATTTCTAAAATACATATGCAGAGCATTTTTTAATTACCCATCATAATGTGTCAGCCTTTGTTTGGGCTGTACCCTTTTATGGCAAAGGTTCTAATGATCAGCTTGTCTGCAAAACTAAATGTGGCTGAAGCCATAGCATTGCTGTGAGTGCGAGTGCGAGTGACTGTGACATAGTGACATTTCAAAGTGCCAGAGTCGGGACTTGATCCAGCTACCCTATGATTCTAAGGCCTGCACTACTGCTGCACTGAAGAGTCTGGACTGTTAGAGCTCATGGTTTCAAAATGATCTGAAGTTTAACTTCAGTTGTGTGATAAACAAAGCATGCCCAAACCTGCAACCATCAAGAGCACTTTCTGAACAGGATTTGAACCATGGTCTATTGTGTGCAAGCTCAGTGCCATACCAAGCTAAGAGTAAGCTTACTTTTGACGCTAAAAAGCAAAACAAAAAAACAGTAGATCAACGAGTAACTTGCACAGTTTGCTGACACCTGCTGGTTGGTTTCTTTTTTATATCTGCTTAAACGTTTTTCAAGCTTTGTCATCTGTGAACACAGCATGATGTGTAAAAAGTGTGTTTTGAAGTGAATGTTGTGAAAAGTTCTAGTTTAATGTGTTTGTGAGTGAAATGGAAAATTGTACAGTTAAAGGGGTTAAAGAAGTCAACATGTCAACAGTTAAATCTTTAAAGAAGTTTTAAAAAGTTTAAAGAGTAAATAGGAGTTAAGAGATAAGGATTTGAAAGTGTAAGTAAATCTGCTAGTATTGTGTACTGCAGAATAAGATATCCTATTGAGGGAGCTATTGGCATTTTAATCAGGGTAAGTATTTATTTTAAGGTTTAGGTATACTTTATTAATCCCCAGAGAGGGACATTCATTCTCACATGTTTGATGCTGAAGTACAACTTTTAACAAAAAAGCTAAAGAGTTAAAGACAGGAAAAGTAATAGCAACCACGCATAACTATTCCAAACGCAAAAGAGATTGAACGACTTTCAAATAATTTTTACTGGCATCATTTCAGTTGAAGATGAATAGATGCAGTCTCAGATAAGTAGCATTTTAAAGAGAACTATAATGATTTTTGACTGCTTCTGCCATATGTCGCCCATCCCGTCCCATTTCATGTGTTCTATAGTTGTTTAGTTGTTTATAAAATTGTATAATTTATTAGACATTGTATTTTATTGCAGTAAAATATATTACAATTTAGTCAGTGTTCTAACTTTTTTGTATTGTGTGTTTTCGAAAGTCCCATATCTTTGGACTTTCTAAATGCCAGAATTAATTGTTGATGTTAGCCGGGGTCTTGGGGGGGCTTATCCATTTCCCTCATTTTCATATCACAGCCACAGGAGCCGGTGTGAAATGTGCAAATTGACCATCCCAGAGTAATTGCGAGGCCATCTCTTCGCGTGCGCCTCTCTCCAGTAAAAACTCACCACCTTCATTACCATTCATGAAATGCGGGCCTTTCCCAGGAAATGTGGAGAAATGCAAATGTTTTAAGGCCATTGGTTGAAGCTGAAGCAGCGGTGGTGGTGGTCTGCTGGGAAACCATTGTACCCCGCTCAGGTTGGCCATGACTCCTATTTATGGTGCCACAGACCCGTGTCGGCTCATACACAGATGGATGTAGACCAGCGTGGTGTTCGGCAAATACCCTTTCTGTCCACAGCCCCGCTCCCTCCGTCTCCTCATGCACTCACATATAGAAAATGACAAGGAAATTGAGTGAAAGCAACAAAGGCATGTGGAAGCTCCAGCAGAATCAATTACCATTAAATCCACAGAGGAAATTGCATGTTCTATGTTTAGATTGTGCATGATAAAATTGTGTGAAGGGAAATTTACTATTGAAGTATTTAGTAGAAGGACCGATGGTGATATGAATTACAATCCAGCAAAAAGCGAACAGGGCATCAGTTATAAATTCTTAAATCAATGCCAGAACAATACGTACACGATTGCCTCAGTTTAGATTAAATCCACCAAGAATTATTAAAATGTATAATCTAGTCAGGGGTGTGTTTTTTTTTTGGAAATCACTGTTCCAGTCCCAAGCTAAAAAAAACAATGAGGATTTTGTCAATTCATAAAACAAAACACCTTGTGACGTTATGTATCTTAAACAAAAGAAACATATTATGTACCTCTGCAGACGGTATGTAATCCAACATTATAGAGAAGCGAAGAAAATAAAAAGAAAGTCGGTTGAGAAACTGTGAAGCGAGACAACCTTGGAGATAAACCCAAGTTGGATAAAGTAATGAGTTCACAAGAGGCAGTAATGGATTATCAGTGTGCTTCTTGTTTTCATATCTACGGCTAAAGACTTGGATAATGAATCTAAATAGCGCTGCGGACTGCTAGATGTGTAATAATGTGGAATAAAGGGACATATTAGTTATCTTTACTGTGGGTGTCCAGCTCTGCGGTGCCTACATTACTGTCCCAGCACTGGCTACATGCACACAGTGTGAAGCCTGCGCTCCCTGCAGCCAACCAATGTGCTCCAGCAAGACGTCGATTGCTGCTTTACGGAAAGATAAACCACACATATATTCCCCCAAGACGGAAAACCTGCAATGACAGAAAAAGGACTTTATCTCCAAAGACACACTACATGTTCGCCTACTCAGTACGTGCACCGGCCAAGAAGAGAGGAGTAGGTGGCACACTATGGGGTATACAGACAAGGAGCAATGCTACAGCTATAACCAGCCGGTATACAGTAAATAGTACATTCAAAAAAGAGCCACCTCTCCACTACAGCTGTGGATAGGATTATAGAGTTGAGCTGACAGGCAGTAAATTGGATTTTAGTCAAACCAGAAGAAGGAGGGGGGCACACAGAACACAAATTGGAGGGGTACAACAGTGACAACATGTGCCAAAAATGAGAAATGTGCCATTTTCAGGACACACTGGTATGCCCTGACAGGAGACATCCTATTTGTGAAAAAAAAGTGATTTTATAAAACACAAGGCGAATGGGAGAGATACATCGAGGTTTTCATTCCAGTGTCATAATAGTTCATCTGTGAGGGCGCATTTGGGTTGCACAATGTTAGGAAAATAAGCAACATGCCATAACCATTTTAAACACGGAAATTTCAATTTTACCATATAGAAGGTAAATTCAGTGTAAAAACAAGGCTAAAACTGTAAAACGGATGTCAAACAAGCCTAAGAGGATTAACTTGCAATGAATAGCTCTAAACCACAATTTGTTGAAATTATGTCTAAATCAGGATAAACCACGACTCAACCTTGGAGTAAATCAAGGTAAACCAAATCAAACAGTGTTTAAAGTAAAACTCAACTAAATGTCAACCATAAATCCCTTAAAGTCTAATTCTAAAAAAACACACAAAAAACCTAACTGATTAGATTATTAGAAAACTCATTTTAAACCAAGGCTAAACTTCAGATGGAAGAGATGAATTCAAACTGTATAATAAAAGACATTAAATAAATGAATTTTCTATTATATGGATATTGCGAGAAATTCAATATTGCAATAAAATATGTGTGATAATTAGTGCAGCTCTAGTGAAGACGCAAATAGATTAGATTTGATTGAGTCGCCCCCTCTTCTAAAACATCCGCGCTGCTCTGACACTGAGGTGGCAGAAGTTTGAGATTTCATGGCACCTCTCGCTCACCTCCTTAAAAGATGCATTAGATGAATAAATGGGAGGAGAGAAAACGGTTCAACTGGGTGCTAATAGTGACGGAGCGTGGGTGGATGAGAGGGAGGATGACGGCCATAAACTCACATTAGGAAACATCTCCCCCTGTTGGAGGGAGCCATTTGCAACAGCCAATAAGAAACCATGCTCGAAGCGTGACTCCAGTCCTGCTGCACCGCTCACACGCACCTAACTGCCATTCTTATGTACAGCTTCATTTTCACAGCAAATGTGCTTTCAAGTTCATGTGACAGGTTTTTTTTCTAATCATTACTTTGCTTTGCTGAATAGTACATGTAGTAGTTCTACTACATGAGTCAAATTGTAGTTTGTAAAGGAAAAAAGTTAAATGCAGGAACTATTTATGTGCAAGGATCACAATTTTACGACAGTTTCATACTTTAATATATGAAATAATGATGTATTTTTTGTCAAATAATAACTATTCTGTAAATGAAACAAACTTTGGCTTCAGTGTGGTTGCTCGACAGTTTTGAAATTATCTCTACATATGTCACATCTGCTGCCCATATCCAACCAAAGAGCTAAATTCTAAACTTTATCAAAACAAACATATAAAAATACTTGGTTTCAGCAGTTGGCATGTCACCTGCATGATTCCGGGGAAATAGAAAATAAAAACATACTTTGGAACACTCTCCATGGAGATGGATCATTTTTATACTGTGGAATAATAGCCTGTAGCCAAATGGACAATATTTCCATAGAAACAAGCAGGTGCCAACCACCCACCAGTCAGGTTTGTGGAGTTGCAAGACCGCTCACAGTAAATAAGGACACATGTTTTTCTAGGTAAACATCCAGTTTTCCATTATTATTATTGTTAAACAGTCATGCAGTGGGGGTTTATATTTGTGTTAACTTGGTTTTAGTGAAATGTGTAGTGTGACCTGTCACTGCACACTGTTGCCAGTGAGCCCCTAAACTTTTTTTTCTTCAGCTTTCAGCTCTTATTTCTGGGTTGAAAAGACATAAATCATTTTATTATTGCAGATAGCATGTAGCAGTCCCATTTTTGTCACAAAGTGCTACTTTTACAAGATACTCAAAAACATGTATTAAATACATTTTAAATAAATCCCTTTGTAATCCCCTAAATCAAATGAAATACTTTTTGACCCCTTCTCTACTCTTATGAAATGTAAAAATGTCGTGTGCCTTAACCCTTTAGCTCTTTAAGTTTGAGTATTGGTCTGCTCTTTTTCAAGTGCGTGTTTCTAGTTTGATGCCAATCCACTTTGTCTTTATACTTCCAATCTTAAAATCCATGCGCACAGAACTGCTTTTACTGTAGTTTTGTACGCTGAAACGATTATACTTCTCCACAATCCAACAGACGTCACAATTAATAGCCATCTATGTTGTGGAAAGTCTTGGTCTCCACAAAGCTAAAACCATGTTACGAGTTTACTCCAACTGTCTCTTTGACTCATGCGGTGTATTTCTGACATTATTGTGACTTCCTCTGGGGATTATACGCTGCGGGCTCTCCGGTCCATCCTAGTGAGCAGGTTGTTGATGTTAACATTGTGTGACTGGCACGTAAGCACACTACAGAAGGGCCATGCTCATCTCTGTGAACCACTATATTCAATTTCACTTGTGCGGTAGCATGCAACTCCAAAAATAACACATGCCATTACCACAAATGTCATGTGTTGTTCAAAATCAAACATATATCTCATGTAAGGATGTTTTTGCCGTGGGATTGTCAAAGCAAACATTCTGTCTCTTTGCATATCATGGCATATTTTAATAGAAGGTATTGATTTGGTACAGGTTGCTTTGTCTTCACGAAACCTCATTTGACAGAGAAATAATTGCTCGTTTTCAATATTATAGCAGCACCACATAATTAAAACATAGACAGACTTAATTAAACACCTTGAAAAATAATGTTATTAACTAGAGCTGCACGATTTGGGAAAAATATCTAATTGCATTTTTTTCTGACCAGTATTCTGATGAGATTTGTGTTGTGATTTTTGTTTTAATAATGGGATTCTATTCAAAGTTCACATTTTGAACACAACCAGGAGAATTGACAAAAACAAACTAATGAAAGAATCATGTGTTTCCGAACGCTTTTTGTCGCTTTTTGTCAAGTTAGTCGCTTATTGTCACGTTTTTGTCACTTTTAGTCGCATCTTTGTCACTCTTAGTCTCGTTTTTGTCACATTTAGACATGTTTTATTTGTACGTTTTATATTTATTTTTGTCACTTTTAGTTGAGTTTTGTCATGTGTTTGTCACTTTTAGACGCATGTTGGTCACTTATAGTTATCTTTTTGTCATTTTTAGTGTCGTTTTTGTCACTTTTGGTCACGTTTTTGTCGTTTTTAGTGTTTTTTGTCACCTTTAGTCACATTTGCAGAATATGCTGAATAAAACAGGATATTTTGTTGCAGCCTTTGTGATCTGCAAATAGCATCCATTCAAATTGTGATTTTCACTTTTAGTCTCATTTTTATCATTTTTAGTCTTGATTTTGTCACCTTTGTGTGCATTTTTGGTGCTTTTAGTCACATTTTTTACGCTTTTAGATACATTTTTTACGCTTTTAGATACATTTTTGCCGCTTGTTTCAGAACATGTTTTAACAAATCTAAACTACAGGGTTAACAGAATTTTTTGAGGAAAATATTTCCCTTAAAAACTGTGGCCTTTGCAATTTTCAAATCGCGTCCATTCAAATTCCAATTTTGGTTCGATTTCGATTAATTGTGCAGTTCTAGTATAAACAAGAAACAACCACGGAAGAATTTTGACACTGATAACATTCATTGTAACTACGGCCTAATTTATTGATGCCCGGACTGAAGGTAATGTAAAAGGAGCCAGCGATCTCGGCCAATCTCTCATCCTGAAGTCCTATAATTCAGCTTATTGGCCCTCCGCCTTCCCCCTCCACCCATTTTTAGCCGCTTCCTCTTTTCACTACCGGCTGCTGGGGCTGTAAGGGGTCACATGTGACAGGGGCGAGAGTCACCGAGCGGCACTACAAAGATAATTGCCATGTGATAAAGAGGTGATTGCGCACTGGCACCAGGGGAGAGTAATGCCATCAGGTTGCCATAAAAAAGCAGATGTCTGACACTAAATGAATGCCGCGAAAACCCTGCCTAACTTACTCCTGCCGCCTTTTCATCTCCTCTCTTTTGTCCCTCCACTCTTCCATCCCGCTTCTTTTCTTTGCACAAGGAACTAGGAAAGGACACTTCATTCGGCACCACAGCGATTTTCAATCCCCTCTGCATAAATAAAGGAAATGGCTTTTGAATACAACGCCTTTGAAATTAGTCCAAAAGGGGACGGAAGCAACAAGTAAAATGGAGCGACTTTGATAACTCTGTCAACACTGTTCGAATTATTTATTTATATTTTTTATCAAAGCTCGTTTGTATTAGCCACGCCATTCTGACATAATTACATGCTTGGGTTTCCAGTTTGCGACATTTTAATTTTGAAACGAAGCGACAGCAAGGCAAGCGGCACAGTTGTTATTCTCTGACAATCTGATGGCATTTGGCATCATCTAATGGCATGTGTTGGAAAAGTGCACGGTTTGTAATTTTGGTTATGCTATAGTTATTTCACAAAAATGACTCGCAAGCTCTTTGCAAGGTTTGTATTTGTATTTGCGAAAAGGATCAGGGCGGTTTCTAGCTTTGTGGGGGCACTATACAAGATGATTTGTTTGGGAATCAGATCGTTTTTGAGCTACAAATGTTTACCAAAAAACTAGCAAGGTGTCTACATTACCGTCTGACAGTTCTCAGCTTTGACATCTATTCAGCCGTCGGGTGTGTTGGACGTGGAGAAAATGTTACAAATGATCATAAATACCGTTAATGATTATTAACATAACGATAACGTTAATATCAAACAATGGCTTTGCTTTTGAAGTGGTTTTGTGGCATTTAAGGAATCAGGGAAATTTGTGACAATAGTTTATATGTCAAACCGTTTAATTGGGGTTACCTAGACTTTGGTCATAGTTTAGGCAAGGAAAAGGGTTAAGTTTAGGATTTGGGTTAGGATTAGGAACATGCTGGTTATGGTTTATCTTAGGTTTGATGAAGTGCTGGCAGTAAAATCACACTTGAAGAGTTTTTACCTATAGATAACAAGACTAAAAGGAACGGCTGTACAAATGTTCTAAACCATTTGATATTTCATGGTTTTCCCGCATTACCATGAACACCAACAGGGCCAACAAAATAGTGAAGAGAGTTGATAGCTGTCGGACGGTTCTTTAGACTAAAACTAAACAATAAAGGCGTCTTGACCTGGCATAAATTTAAACATGCACGTTAACTCTGTGCATAGTCTGCTCATAATAAGAAGGACTTAAATGGATTAACCAGGATTTAACCTTGTCTAAACCACAAAATAATTACTTGCTTCATCAAACTTTTAAAAATACAGATATATTTGTATTGGGATAGCTGCTCCTATATTTACTGCTCCAATATACCACAATTTCTTCTGGATTATCTGCGCAGTTAATTGGAAGTTCACCAATTACACCAAAAAGACTCGAATGACCCAATTCACATCCTAATTGGGGGCAGTAGTTACCCCAGTGTCCAAATCACCAGAATTGCATCCTTTAGACCTCTCTATTTGTTTGCGTGTCTCGCTTTTGTTTAGCTCCTTGTTCCCTTGCTGTCTTGTGCGGCTATAACCCCCTTAAAGGCTCAATTCATCTTATTTGGAAAGGAATGGATGATCCCCATTTGTCAAGTTGATAAAATTATGCAAATGACAAAAGGCGTTAATAGATAGCAGTGGAGAGGCACGCGGTTAATGGATGAGGTGCCAGCGCTGGGCATTCTGCAGCGGGACAGCTACTTTCAGGTTAGCTGACAGGGGCACTGAGGGAAAATAATTAGCTTTTCCCGTTTGCACTGTCCCCACATGCAAATCCAAGCAGAATGCCACAGTCTTCTACCGCCAGCACCGTCTCGCAATGTTGTCATTAGCATCAGCGCCCGTGGCAGAAGAATTTGATTTCCGCTGCTCCGAGTGGCCATCACCAAATCCACTGTTTTATTTTGGTATATTTTATCTATTCCCCCATGAAACTTAAAATACAGTGGTCAATGAAAAATCCAATGCACATGACCACCTTCTGATTAGGTTCTGTCAGCTGGTGTCTATGGATTATTATGAATATCACAATTTCCGGAGCACCAGAGCACTATATTTATCTCAAGACAGAAAAGATGGATTATTAGTCCTTTTCTAAAAATATATTCATCTGATATCGCAACAAAGTTAAAGCTGCCTTATTTAACTTTTCTTGGAGTGTTCCACAGTATAGCATTAAAGCTTCATAGAGACAAGCAAGTGATGCCGTTGGGCCAAGTTCCAGGTCAGATCCAGACTCCATTCTCAACAATGCATGTATCAAAGCAATAAAAACACAACTGAATAAACACAAGAGAGTTTAATGTCATACTGTGGAATATTCCAAGCAAAGCAATATCAACTCAACAGACAAGCAGATGGCAAATCCCCTGCAGAAATGCTCTCAAATGCTCCTTTAAATACTCATTTAGTGTTTTGTTAAATAACAATCTTGCCACAGTGCCATTCCAAAGTCTGGACAAAGTTGTACAGCATTTTCCAAATAAAAATGCAACTCACTGCACACTATACGAGGCTGGTAAATGCAAAAATAAGTAACAAACTGTTCATCCTGGTACAAACCAGAAAGGTTGTCCAGAATCTCTGTTGGTTTAGAAGTGCTCCTCTCACCTGTAGTGTCTCTGCTCTAAACATATGCACAGACAGGGCCAAGAGGTGGGTCCACTGACTGCGTTTGTATTCCGGCACCACACAGGTCTGCATGCCTGATGGGCAGCTACAGCGCCTACAAAAGATTATTGATTGCCAAGATAAACCCAGTGGTTCACAAGCTGCAAAAGCCATTGTACATTGATGGATTTTCTTTAGAATTAGGCATTCAGCATGTGGTTTGCCTGCACAGGGAGACTTAAAGCTGAATGCGGGAACTTAAATAGTGGTCTCCTCATGCATATGTGTGAGCTGTTGGGGCCAGCGCGCCGGGGAACAGCACTAATACATATGAATACAAGAATATTGATTTTATCTCTTTGTCAGCCTGTCCAGCGGCTGAATATCAACTCACAACACGGACTCGGGCTTGTAACTTTGTCTATCCTGTGGTTGTGGGTGCTTTTGGAAACCACAATGAGATTTTTCATTTTAGCTTTGTAACTCCTCTCAGTGAAGAATGCAAAAGCATTTATTTTCCAACACAGCAGTCCAGAAATATTTGTTTTGTTTTTGCACATTTCCAATTCTCATGGCTCATGTCTGGACTCTGGTCTTGCTTGTTGATCATACTCTGTGTCTTATGTGTATGCGTTGTCTATGGTATGACAGGATGTGATTTAAACAGTGATCATTTTAAAGTGTAGTGTATATATATATATAGTGTAACATATTTTGGCACTCACATATTAAACCTGGATTATTATTTTCTGAGGTTTCTTCTCATTTTGTAAAATACAATGTATTTGCATTCAGCCAGTATTGCAGTTTATCCTAAATCCCAATTGTGCTGATGGAAAGACAGAAACATTTCAAATGTTTATATTGCTGATGTTGTATCACCATATTGTTCCAGGCTTTGTCCACAGTGTTTGTTGTTTAAAACGCTTACTTAAAAGTAAACTGCTGAAAGTAAAATTACTAACATGAGTTTTCCTTTCTAAAAACTATGTTCTAAAATGTCCAGGGACAGACCAATGGGTTTAAAACTTCACAAAATGCTACAAGAAAATGTTTTAGCACGAGCCCTTGAACAGCTGTAATTACACACAGCGTCAGAAGAATGAGAGAGCGGTTCAGGCCAAAAGTCTTCTGTGGCATTTCAATGCAGCCAAATGGGCCATTGTGATGTTTGACAATCGTACGGAAAAGGGAAAAAGATAATGTGCACATGTCAATGGCTTGATTTGTATGAACCCAACAGACAGCTATTAAACGGTTTGTGCTGCGTCTGACAGGCGTCCTGCTGGGAGGACAGACACGTTCTCTAAACAGAGGTTG
This sequence comes from Rhinogobius similis, assembly GCA_019453435.1. Classification (NCBI taxonomy): domain Eukaryota; kingdom Metazoa; phylum Chordata; class Actinopteri; order Gobiiformes; family Gobiidae; genus Rhinogobius; species Rhinogobius similis. Next base: position 14,694,330 of record CM033623.1, on the reverse strand, counting down.
ACAGGCTTCTCTTTTCTCTCCTCTTCTTTCATTCCGCTCTACTTTCTCTGTACTTCCCCTGCACTTCCATCCATCACCCTCCACTTCATCCTCCCTCTGTCCTACCCTCTGCCTGGCTCCTGTTTCTGCTCCGGCTTTTCTCTCGTGCCTTTGTCCGACTCTTTCCCTAAACTTGCTGTACTTTTCATTACCATCTGTCCTCCCCTCACCTCTGGACCACTCTCTTCTCTCACACTTGGACTCATCTGTCCATCCAAACTTCATTTCTCCTCCTCCTCCATCAATTCCCCCTGTCCCTCTTCTTTAGCTCATGCAGCAGCAGGCAGCCATCATGGCAGCCAGCCACGGAGGTTACCTCACACCCAGCGTGGCATTCCCGGCCACACAGATCCACCAGATGGGGGCGCTTAACATCAACAGCCTGCCACCCACTCCCATGACCCCGGTGTCGGGTGAGTTTCATCAAACCCTGGGTGAGCACTCACTTTCATTCCCTTTTCTTTTGCTGCATGTGTGCTTTACTAACACTGCTCATACCAAGGTGTAACAAGTGTCTATTGTCCAGACCCCAACAAAATTACAGTGTGGTTCCAAATTTGAAGGAATAGAGGCTCTGCTTGTGCTCTATGTATTATTTTTCAACAATAGACATTTATTTAAGCCATTTAACATAAAGTTTCTTTTTTAATTTGTTCACATTTCAGTCTTTAGTCTCCTACTGCATTTTTCAAGACAGCTGGGTCGTACCCAGTGTCACTGTACATTACATTCCACTTAAGAGGAGGTGATTTAAGTTGAAGCAGGTGCATTCGTGTTTCAATTTAGTGGAAAAAAGTGGTTCGCCATGAAAAATTTAAGTTTCACTTCCCTCTGCGACATCAAAATTTGGCTAAGGAAGGAGAGATTACATGCTTAAATATTCACTAGTCAGCTGTTTATTGCAATTTGGCAGGATGTCTAGTCACGTAATAACAGCTAGTTGGAAACATGTAGAAGCAATAGAAATTATGCACTATATCAGAAAAAAATAGAGATAGCACAACACTGCAAAATACAGTATGAGCTGCTATTTTACTTAAGGCAAACGATTAGTTTAGTAACAAATATAGTGCAAACGCCTGTAGATCGCTGAATTACACCTTGGGGATGAGACAGTGTAATGCATTTGAAGCCAGATTTTCAGCTCTCAGCATGTGTGTAAATGTGTGCCGTGGTGGTGTGTTTGTGCAGTGCTATTGTTGAAGATCAGTTTGTATTTTTGATCACGCCTGTATAAATAACTGTGTGTAAAGAAGCCGCGGGAAGGCCAAAAGGCAGTGCCCACATGGTGCTATAATCCAAAATTATTCCAGTGGAGAAGAAGAGGCAGAGATGAAAAACACATTGAGTGGATTTGCATGTTTAAGTTGTTTGTGAGAGCAGGAAATTTGGGGAATAGTCGCGGCGGAATAAGGAATATCAATAAGTGAGTTTACAGATAAGGCGCTAATTTCCCCATAGTATTTTGACCTTGTGCTTTGAAGCGCTTGCACATGATCTGCATGCAGTTGGCTTTGTTTTCCATTACAAACAGCCCCTATGCAGAAACGTTACACAGGGAGAAGGACTTTGAAACACCTACCCACTGCATAACATTTGCTTATTCAGCACCACTTGATTTTCCTTGAGACAGTGGAAACTTCAAGATTTCCAGTGAACAAAAGCTCAGGCTGAAATAAATAATACAGTATCCAGTCTTTGTTGTGCTGCGCACACATACTTTGTCAACACTGCAGTATTGAGTTTTTAAGGTGATGACTTTGGTAACTTTAAACCAATCGTTGTAAGAGAGAACTGCCATCAGTGCAACAAGGCCCATTTGAGTTTTTCTTCATATCCATCATCAGCTTCAGCAGCAGCCTTGCCGCACTATATCACATTTTCTCTGCTCTGTGCTTTATGTGAGCAAGAAGAATTTTCTCTCAGCTTTCATCCACACACCCAAATGTACACAGCGGCCGGCTGCTTTTATTTGCCACTTTGGACCTGTGTCTCTTTATTCTTTACAGACATCCATTCATCCAGTCCGGCCTGCACAGCGAGCCAAAGAAATAAAAGCTTTTATTAAACATATGTGCACCTCCAGCTGAAGGAGCATGTGCATACAGCCTGATGACAGTGCACACCATATCTACAATCACTTCAGGCAATATATCCTGAAAAGACATCCATTTGTCAAATATTCACCGTGATGTTTTCAGTGCAAAGTGTGCACTTTTGGGCGGGGATAATCAATCAGAAACAGTGATTAAAAGTGGAGCTCCGTCTTGCTGAGAAGCATCTTATTTTGATGGCTGAAGCACTGACAGCATGGCGATACTCATTGTCGGCTTTGGCGCCCTTACCTGTTTTTTACCACACAATAGTGCTGATGAAAGACGGTGCAACTCCACTGTGCACAATACAAATGTGTGTGTACGTGTACAGTGGAGGTGTTTGTTACTTTATGAGGACGTACCTCTGTTTTCAAGGTCAGTTACTTTGGGCTTCTGAGACAAAACTAGAGTAAAAGTGGACAAGTGCAGAATGGAATGTTGTATCAAACGTTACAGAGTACAAACAGCTGTGTAGACATTTGAAGGTCTTTCAGAATGCTTATTCTGTGTTCTGAAAAATAGGCTGCTTGAATTGAAAGAAATGTCTCATACTAGACAATTACATACAGAAAAATGTGCCAGCCTTGACCATTGATCAAACAGAAGGATTATTTTTCAAAAGATGTGATTATTTTCTGTTACTTTGCACCTTCTTTTATAATATTGTTACAGCTATATGTTATAGCTTGAGCATACACTCTCCACAGCATGCTGTGCGGTCAAACTTATGAGATTTCTTTTGGTAAAAGTAACATGAATGAAAAAACAATATTTAAACAACCTGCTCATTAATCTTTCTACTTGAGTTCTTGCTCTTTCTCTGCCTTTTCTTTCATTGAAGGAATACATAACATTACTGGCGAGGCTGTGTGTATAAGTAGGCCAGTAGGCTGACACTACTGAAAGACAGAGGGATGTTTGCTGTGAATGGGTGAAATAATTTGCTGTAGTATCGGAATCTGTTTTAGGTCGTTGAGCTGAGCGAATGTGTGCTTCTTGAGAGCCTTAATTTATGCATTAAGATGTCTCATTAAGCAAATAATCGCTACAAATAAATCCATAAATCCTATTATTTGGCAGCAATGTCAAGGTAGAAAGTTTAATGCCCCCTTTCCTTTCAAAGTGGGAGCAATAAGCCATTCTTTCTGAATTGCATATACCGGTAGCTCTTTTGATTAGCATAAAGCTGCAGCTCTTGGTTGGCCCTACCACACCTTTAGGTGAATATATGGCATTCATCTTTTATCAAAATGATGAGTAGGCCTATAACCTCAGCACAAGCGTGTAAGGAAATATTGAAGACTAAACCATATTAAAGTTGGAATTGATGCAAGTATTCATTGTATTTTTTATAAATATTTTATTTAAAGGGGACATATTATGCAAAATTGAATCTAAATCGAAAAAGGTTTTGACCATATTATAATTGTTTCCCTTTATTCATGCACTCAAAGTCTTGACTGATTCATACTTTAGGCTGAGACATACATGTTTGAATAATCTTTATTCTCCTCATCATTGCTCCAAAAAAATCCTGTTTTCAATAACCCATCATTCTCCCACAGCTTCGTACTGCACATGCTCCAATTTGTTTTCAACAGTGTTGCCAGGCCATTTTGTTTTGTTTTTTTAAGTCATGTGATACGGCGACGTGGCACTTGGTGGTGTTTAGAATGACGCAAAGGGGCAGGCGGAAATCAGCACAGCAGTTTTCACCGGAAATCAGCCGACTTGTTTCTTTTATTAAGTATTTTTAAATCAATATTGCCATTTTAATAATACACATATGTCATAGATTATATCTAAAACATACTTTGTCTTCTTTAAGGTTTATATAATAGTACTGTTGCTTATTTCAGAAGTAAATTGCAGTAGGCCTACAAATAAAGTTCCCTAAAAGTTCTCTATGTATGCCATTACAATGTGTTGATTAAGAGCATAGCTCATTATCTGACTTACAACATCACTGATCATTGCTGTTGGAACACTTACACTAGAATATGTCACCTCTTACTCTGGCCAGAGCATACACAGCCCCTCTCCACACTGTGTGGTTTATGATGCAGAGGCCCAGAGGTTAAGGGTGTTCGCTCCAAAAACAATGAGACATCCATTTGATCAACAGATGCGACACATTTGAGCTTGATGGTGCATGCGCTGTTTGCCAGATGGCGCGGCTGATTAGACTATGTATCCTTACAATGACGCATGATGATGCTTTTGGAAAATAATGTTCAGCAGGTGTCGCACCCTGAGCACTGACGAAGAAATAAAAGTTAAACAAAGCGTAAGAAAACAGCTGAAGACCCGAAGAGGGGAAAGAGTGAAAATTGAGGCTTACATTCTGCCACACTGAGCGTCAAGGGTGCTTTGTTCCGAGTGTGTAATCAAAGTCGGGGCTGTACATGCACAAGTACATATTAGAGGAATCTAGTGCAGATGCCTCTCGTGTCCCTGGACGCCTGCATGGTTACATCACTGATGCAGAACACTTCCATGGAGACGAACAGCAGTGGGGTTTAATGAGCTGCGTGACACCGTGATCTTTCAGCGTGTTCGCACCTGTCCAAGTGTCAAGGCTTACACAGGAGACACGTGTTCTAAAGATAATGAACATTTCTTAAGTAAAACCAACACGACAATTGGCAAAACAGGACCAAGATTTGCTTTTAGATTAGTAAACGGACAGTGGGGGTTAGGTTTTGCTTTTAAATGCTGTTATAAGCAACCGTCTGAAACATCTTTTACTTCAGGATCTGGTTGTTTAAGACTGTAGTGATAGTAGAAAAAAGTTGGAGCGGTGGAATCTGTAGAATTCAACAACATTGCAATAAATAAATGTATATTGATTTTTACGTTTACCATGAATTGATGATATGGATATACTTTTTGTCTTTAATGTATTGGCAGCTAGAGCAGGTGGAGTACATCCAGAACAATGAACAGCCAGGTGCATGCAGACATACAAAGACATTTACTCTGATTCATTCAATAGTAGCAGTTTGAAGTCACCAATTAGTCCAAATGCAAGCATGTTGTGAACACTGCTGTAATTGCACGAAAGAAAACTACACATTCTACAAAAAGAAGCAAAGATTTTCTTGCGGACTGACTCAGGCTCCCGGTTGATGGAACAAGATTGCTGTGTATTGAGCTGAACACCTGAAAGAGTCTTGAACGCATTGGATGACCTTCAAGTCTAAAAATACCTCTATTTGGAGTGTCAAGATAAGTTTTGGGCCCATTGCCAGACTGGATGTGAGTGGGCTGAGTACCTGCATGGTCTGCTGAAGGAGCGAGTCAGGGCCATGGTCAGTGTATTGTATGTACACGAGCCTCCAGGGGCCCACACTGCACTATAAGGACGCAGCAGACTGGAAAGTTTCCCCATTTAGCGCTGTAGGTTGACACTTCACATTCAGCTAAGTACCTTAAACTGTAATTAGAGTCTGTCCAGAAACATCCTGTTCAATTTTATACATGTTGTAACTACTTTTCATTTTACTTGAGTATTTACCAAAGAAAAAGAGTATCAATATAATCAGAGACCTAGCTCCAAGCTCTGGGCCACAGGAACAAACCTTCTCGTTGGGCCCTTTATCCCATACAATTTGGTTAGTATTGTTAGCTTTTCATTCTATTGCTAAATTATACACTCTGTGGTTTCAGCGTACACCAAACAATAACTCAAATGTATAGACATCCTGTGTAGCTACTATTATGATACAGTATGATACAGTTTGTTTTTGCAATATTCACCAGACCAATTTCTCAAACATCTCAAATCATATTATTACAATAAAAAATACACTAACTATTTGTCAACAAGCAGATATGGGGAGAATTCAGGCGAAAAGTGAAAAGGAAATGATCTAATGCTAATAATAATGCACTTTTGAAAACAGCTTTTTTCTAGACTTCCAAAGTCGCAAGGTCGGTGAAGTGTCTTGAAATGACACAAGGACATCATTTGGTTTGGAGCTGTGATCAAACTATGATCAGACTTCTGGCCTTCGTGTTGGTGCAAGAAAAGACGTCGGTCAGCTTAGTATTTTATGCAAAGCCTTTTTATCTAGAAGTTTGAATGCTACAACACGCACAGTTTTTTGTTTGTTTGTCATGCTTTAAATTTAACCTCATGAGACCAGATGAGGCGACCCAGACATCTTGAAATATTACTTTTACGAGCTGTCCATCTCCCACATCTCCATTTACTATTCACTTTTAAGGCTCAGAGTGACATCTCTCTGAGTCTAAACGCACCACATTTAAATCAGGCGATGAAAGCATCTGTTTGGAGTGCTTATTACTTGCTGTAGTGGAAGACGGTCTTTGCGCCGGTAATGACTGCACTCCTCACTATGGGCACAGTGTTTCTGCTTGATTTGAATGTATAATTAGCATAATAAATACTTGTGAAGACTTCTTACGCTAGGCAATCATGGCAGCGAGCAAATCAACAGTTTCCCTCTTAAAAAGCAGCTGTGGGAGATATAAATGTCTATAGCATAAAATACGTATTGCACATAAATATACATACACACTTGTTTAGAGGTAATTCTTGTTTATTATAGCAATGAGGGAAGCAGAATGGCTGGCTGAGAGCGTGCTTAAAGGGGATATGAAATTTTAACTTTGTTTTTGTCCCGTCTACATGTCACTTGTGGCTTGTCAAAAGTGGACCCGATCCTGAATACTTCAAAAAGATCTGCTTCAAAATAACATTATTCAAAGTGCATATGACAGGTTAATGACAGTTTTTAGTTTTGTGATACGACGTGTGTCAAATGATTATTATAGTTTTACATCTGTCAAGTTGCAGTTTGTGATGAAAATGTAGATCTGAGTTCTAAATCTAAATTCGTCATCAATAAGCGACATTCCATTGAAGGCAGTGACAATGTACACAGCTGCCACAATGTTCTTTTCTTTTTTTTTTTAATCAATGTTATTTTCATTGGGTTTTTTACACCAATACTGAAAAAGGCATCAAATATATGTGTAATTTTAAGGAACAGGAAACAGAAACAAAGCAACAAAGCACTGTCCATACATATCTCAGTAATATTTCTATTTTTAAACCCAGAGGTAGTGTCGACCCCTGAGAGATCAATAGATATCTGCAAAGCATCAAAATACACTGACGTAATTTTCTGACAGTTTAAACAATCATAGTCAAAATAAAAGTGTTATCAAGTATTATTTTATTTGTTGAAGTAGGTTACACTATTGTGTAATTAATGTGGATTTAGCCCGTGTTTACAATACGGTTGCTAGGTAACTGTTGTAGAATCACATCTGTTGCTCATGTCCAACCAGGAAGTAATATTATAAACATCATCAGAATGGTCAAACTGGAGAAAAATGGGCAAAAGCTTTAGTAAAATCTTAAATATAGTCAGGTTCTCTATGTTTTCATGTTTAATGCAATACACTGGCTGCTATGAAAACATGCCTATGTGAAATTGTGAAACTCATTGTAAAAAAAACATGTTTTACTTTAGAACTGGGTGTCAAAATTGTCCTCGAAATAATAGAGTAGGTAATGTAAAATCACTCAGCATTGAGCCAGGCCATTGTGCACAACATGTGTATTAGTACTATGCAATATGTGACAGCCACATGTATCTCGCCCCTCTCCATCTTATATACTCTGCATTGTAAACACACTATGAATACAATTTTGTACAATGCCTCAGCTACATGTCCACTAAGGTATAAAATGAAATTGTCTTGTTATCTTGTCATTGGGAATAGCATAGTAGTAGGAAGCGTTTCTCCAATTGCATGCTCGGCTTCTGTTTGATACGAGAACACAGCGCTCCATTGTGACAGATGATGGTCAGTGAAATTGCCTGCTCATGTAATCACTGCTTTATTGAGCATAGTGCTGCTTATTGTCTTTGCTTTATACATGATGATTCCTGGTAAATGTAGGACACCGCAATTGTATTTTTTGTGTGTTTTGTTACGATTCACTGCTCAAAACTGCAATGTATTCCATTTTTTGAACAGGACCTCAATGTGGAAATGTGGCACATAAACACCAATTTCTTTTGCCTTGTAATCTCAGCGTGGCAGGGGGCAATAGGTCAAAGTTTAGAAAGCGGTTTATGGTAGACTCTGAGCTTCACCTTGATTGCAGTTTTAATAATAATAATAATAATAATACATTTTATTCATCAAGCACCTTTCTGGGCACTCAAGCTCGCCTTACAACAATAACACTTGATATACTTGAAACATAAAAGTAGCAGACAGTTAAATGTAATTGTTTTAGTAGCTTAGTTTTAGAGGAAGTGATTGTAAGGAAAGGGACAAAGAGACACAAAGGGAAAGAATGGTCAACCACAGTCTTGATTGCAACGATTTTCAATAACATTATTCAAGAATAATTAAAGCCATTGTCTGCTAGTAGGGCTGCACAATATGACAAGAATATTAATCCTGTTATTGATTTATCTGGATTTTCAGTTAGATTTTATTTCATCTGTTAAAAGCAAATAAAAATTGTGTACACTATTAATTTCCTAAACATGAACAGACTTTTATCCATCCATCTTCTTCCATTTTTCTGTTGCAGGACTATTAATCAAATTTACCACAAAAATAGTAGAACTGCACGATTCGAGAAAATATCTAATTAACATTTTAATCTTTATTTGCCAAGTATTGCTATTACGATTAGATTTGCTTTTAATAGTATGGTATAGGATAGTATAATGAATTGAAAAGATAGATATATGAACTGACTATGTATTTCAGAACGTTTGTACAGATCCAAACTTCAGTTGTTTTTTTGTTTTTTTTCACGTCTTCAAAAATTGCTGTCTTTGTGATTGTTTGTGTTCATTCAAATTGCAATTTCAATTGAATTGCAATCTTACAGCTCTAAAAAGTTGTCAAATTTATTTCTCTAAAGTCTGAACATATGTTTTTACTGACAGAGAATTGGCTCCAGACCCAAGCTGATTATTGACTTTTATTGAACCAGGAAAGTCCTACCGATATTCAGAATATCTTTTTCAGGGGAATCGAGTTGATGATTAGACATAACTGAATCTCACTCTTGAATAAAGTTTGATTAATTGCACATCCATATTTGATAGTGCCTGAAATAGTAGTTTATAGTATTTCCTCCTTATGGAATTAAATAATATACCTTTATGTTCTTCAGCCAGAGCCACCAGCTGGTTAGTTAGTCACATTTGCTTTTACAAAATCACAATTAGTTGCATATGTTTGTGTTGCTTGCTTAAGACTTATTGCACAAAGTCATGTTTGTTAAATGTAAGACCTCACCTAACTTTTTTTTTTCGATAATCACTACAACTTGTCTGGACTTGATGCCCCCAATCTGCTCCTCTCTCCAGTGTCACTTCCTGCCTTTACTGCCCATGTCATGTTCCGAGTGCTGACCGTGGACTTATGTAATTGCACGTATGAGCTCCTCCTTTGCAGCACCTTCTTCTCACTATCTCTATACCAGCCCTGTGCACACACATATAGCCACGCACCTCGCCGCTCCCCCACCACCGTAAAACCCTGGGAAATGAATTTGCTTGATGATGGAGAGGGTGCATTATCTGGCGGTACAGTGGAGTGCGTGTGGCCCGGCCCGGCTGGCTGTCTCTGGGAGCGGCAAGTCTCCAGGGTCCTGGTAGGAGAATGGGCTGAAGCTGCGGTCTAATTCATCACCGCTCCATAGGAAACAAGCAATCGTGGGGAGGTTCGGAGAGAAGAGAGAGAAAAAAAAAATCAGTGCAAAAGACACAACAGCTCTCGCCGGACCTGGCCAATTCCCCTGGTCACCACTTGACTGTCAGACTACTCATGACTTAAATACTGAGGCTGAGGAGGCAGGAGGAAGGAAGCAGAGGACAGGGATCAAAAGAAGCATTTCCATATGGATTAGTAGGTGCTATTAGTTCACCCACACGTGCGTTTGGACGGTGGGCGGAAGGGAAAGTAATAGTCTTTGATAAAGATCTGTCCTCTTTTTGCTGATTTAGCATTTCTCTGTGTCACATGCTTCACAAACTGCATGATAGTACGGAGGAGTTAGCCACATTTATAACGATAATGGGGCCACACGTACATATATATTCTGCAGTGCTTAAATTGTTTGTTGTTATTGTTTTGTTTTTGTACTTTTTATTTCTGTTTAAAAGTATACGTCATGTTTTGTCTGGTCAGTATGTTTAAATTGTCAGGGGGAAAAAAAAAGTTTACACGATTTGTTGTTCAAGGCTAATCTTCATTAAATCCTGAAGCAGAGAAGGCAGGAAGAAGGAAGTGGTGGACAGGGATTAAAGGAAGCATTTACATATTGTGTAGGAGACTGCATTATCTCATCCATCTGTATGTGCAACCTTTTGGGCAGTGAATGAACTAATACTCAGTTACATTATATTTTGGGCTTTTCAACCCAAACGGACTCATGTTCGTGTTTAGAGTGGGACCCAAACACACAACAGCTCTCACTACGTGGTCACTACAGTAGTGCCTGAACTGTCAGTCTACTCATGACTTAAACACTGGAGCAGAGGAGGCAGGAGCTGGGATGGAGGAAGTAGAGGACAGGGATCGAAGAAAGCCTTTCCATATGGATGTGTAGGTGTTATTGCTCAGAGGTGGGCGTTTGGAGCCTGTGATGCATGTAGCATATTTACACTGGCATTAGCATAAGCCTAAGTGTTATTTTATGTATATGCTATGTGTGACTGTTTACCAATGTGGATTGTCTCTCAGAGGGGGAAGGGGGGGGTTTCACTAAGACGCCAGATTGCAGAGATATGGCACGCCGGAGGGTTTCCGTGACAACCCTTGCTTTTTCCGTCCAATCAGAGCGCAGGGTTTCCAGATTGAGAGGTGGTCCTCAGGGGAGCTGTACTTCAAGCGGCTCCGGATGCTTTGCCACGGAGCAGCCCCTTTTACAGAGACCATCACACGCCGAAGCTTGGGCTCAGAATGGGTACTTTGACGTTCGCTGGCATAATTGGAAACACTTTCTAAAAGAAGGGCCTTTTAAAATGCATTGAATGAGAGAGGACAGGGAGCTCCCAATTTCGATGCCACTCATGTAACGTCCTCACAGCTGCCTTTCAAACGCGCGCTATATATGTTATGACCCAGCCATTTGTCAAGCTGCCAGCAGTTATTTTGTCTTTTTAAATGATGTATAAAAGTAAGAGCCGTCTTTGTGTTTTTGCCACCTGCTCATCCAAGCACATCTCCCTCTGTAATCTCCCTCTATCTACTCCACATCTTTTCTTTTTTCCCCTCTTTTTTTGCCCTCAGAAGTTGCATAGCGGTTTCATCATCTTGAGCAGTTGGAGCCAGCAGGGTATCGCACAAACACTACAGACAGGCTCATTTTTCACACGTTGACTTCCCAGCTCTCCTGCAGGATGTGTCACGACAAACGGCGGATATGTGACAGACTGGCGTCGCAGCCGTGTCCTTGCATTAGTGAGGAGATGCAGTGTGGCTCGCGGTCACCGGCTCTCGCATGGGTCCCCCGCTCCGAGTGTGTGTGTGCTCGGGTCTGTTTATGCAGGCAGCGGTGCCACTATTTACTCTGTATACACAATAAGAAAGCCTGCCAGTCCATACACCTGCTTATATGGAAGTGTTACTTGGGTAAATTTCACACATGCAATTCTACTTATTCGAGAAATCTCTTGGTTGAAGACCTTGTAAAACTGCATAAACTTGGAATTGCTGTGATGTAAATGAAAGAGGGGACGTTATTGAAGAACCGTGACAAGGCAAAACATCATGGTCAGTGACAGGTTCGGCAGCAAGAAAACCATACAGTATGTCTTGAAATGGGTGAGAAAAACAGAGAAAAAAGTGGAAAGTGCAGGAATTTGAATATGTTTGACAAGAACCCATTGTGACAGCTCGACAACAGCATCTCTAAAACTGCAGTTCTAGTCCGGTGTTTCAATAGTGGTACAAAGGGAACTGTAGTAATTTGGTGATGGATGTGAGGTACAATGGTAGGTTCAACAATCCGACTAATATTGCGCTTTAACGTTGTATGCCTTCATTTGTATTTATTTATTTTTACATAATAAATCCAAAAGTTTACGTAAAATAAATTGACATAAAATAGAAGTGTGATGGAATGCGACAGAAGCCTGAAAGAGCTCATCCTGAAGGCCACACCCCTAAAATCAATTATTATTTTATACAGTCCAAATTGAGAGAAAACCTTAACTTCTGGTCAGTTCAGGGTCATCCTTAATATGGCATGGTTAATTGATGAACAGAAAATCATTTTACAGTAAAGAAATATCTAGAAAAAATAGATTTTTAAATGGAATTTTTACAGTGTCTATTGCCGATCAAAACGAATACTGTATACTATGTGCGCAGGTTCCTTGATATTATGACCATACCATTGAATTTTGCCTTATATTATACATTTTTATTAAACAAGCGTGATCTATAATATTTCTTTCAGGTACGCTACACTGTTTGGTACTGAAGTTTTCATAGTCACCATACTCATTCAATAGTTTGCTCCACAATGTCAAAAAAGAAAACTGTACTTGGGATATTTTGCTTAATGGGAGATGAAGAGTCATTGCTTGTCTTGTACTAAAATAATAAACTTGGAATTTCATGTAATTTGTTCTTGTAAATGTAATTACTGAAGTTATTAAGAGATTTACCATGTTTTATGTGTTTGACCCTCTCTGGATGATCTACCTGGGCATGTTCTGGCATTTTGTTGCATGTGTTAAAGTGTTTGCAGGAGTTGTTTCTGTGTGTTTGGACGTGTATCTGTTGTGTGTTTTCTTATCTCTTTTCTTTTCTCATGCTCTGACACGCTGTATGTTTGTCCCAGCAGGCCTCAGTTCTCCACCCGCCAACATCACCACCTCAGCTGTGCCCAGCATCGTCACGCCCATCGTCAACGGTTTCACAGGGATCCCCCACCAGCCTAACGGACACCCGGCTGTGGAGACGGTCTACACCAATGGGCTGCCTCCATACTCCACCCAGAGTCCTACAGCTGCCGACACTCTGCAGCAGGCCTTCACTGGTGTACAGCAATACACAGGTAAACACACGCACTTCTGTTTTGGAACTAGATTTGGATTCCCTCACATGAATGGACAAAAGCAGGTCAGTTGCTATTAGGAATGTCACAATATCAACTTTTAGTGTTCAGTTGTTGTGAGAAGAAACATCACAATTCAACAGTTGTTCACAATTATTCACACCAAGACCAAACAACATCCTCCATTTTCTGACATTCAATTTGTCTAATACAGTCCTGTTTATCTCTAGTTTGTGACCTGCTTCATGAAATCAAACTTTCGGAATGACAAATAAAAGTTGAAGTGGCATAAACAGCCAGAAATAAATGCTTTTTACATTCATTTTACATTTAAATAGCTGGATATTGTTTCTAAAATGGTCATGATTGTTTATTATTATCCATGCGTTAAAAAAAATGTAAACTTTGGATTTTTGTTGTGCTTAGAGTGCCTCAGGATCTTGCCACATTATTATTTTGGTAATGTACTCTACAGTCTACAGGCAGGGCAGCCTTTTGGAAGTGATGTTTATAGTCTGTTGATTTGGGAAGATAGATTCCTCACAAGGAAAAGCTCAAGAGTGAAACAAACAATATTTTCTCCGAATGAAAAAATAAAACAAGCATTACTTTGGACGCCTCAAGCTAAAACCATAGAGTGTCCTGGGTCTGATTCCCTACTTGGGCAAATTTGCTCAAACTCTTCCCATTTTTTGTTTTTTCTTTTTTTGCACTGTGCTGCTTGCGTACACTCCCCTATCCACTATAGGCGGGAGGTCTGTATTGTCAAGGTTCTTTCTTTAAACATTTTCTATTCAAATAACCAATTCTAATTACTGAATACTGGCTATATTGTCTATTATTTACACACAAAATAAAAAATATATCCCTACCCTTACTCTGAGAAACAACAGATGCTCACACACACTGTCATAAAAACACAGAAAAGCACTCTCCTGCCACCTAACACTGATCCCACAGGAAATGTGTCATGGACAGTAGTAAACAACAAGTACCAGTTTTTATAGCAGCTTATACGTATGCACTTAGTTTTATTGGAGTGCAATTTGATCACTTAAGAAATAAAACATTCCCAAAAAAATAAAAGTATAACTGCTTAATTATGGAATCTGTGACAAATACAAAATTGGAGTTGTACTTCTTAACATTATTTGTAACAGTATTACAAAATATGGTCACTTAAACGTCCACTATGTGACTTTTCTAGTGGAGGGTTTGTCCACTGTTTCCATGGAGATATGAATGTTGCACAGTGCCTCTACACTTATACTGTCTATTTTGCATTTTTAAGTGTTTTTCTTGATAGATCGATCGATCATTTGCGAGTCAGACACAACTTCAGAGCTGGGTAGAGTAACCAAAAATTTGAGTACTGTTACTCCAAAATAACATAGAAGTACAAAGTTGTGGTCCATGAATTGTGTGCGTGTGTGTGTGTGTGTGTGCGTGCGTGCGTGCGTGCGTGCGTGCTGACTTACTCGCTGTAGGACGAAGAACCAAAACTTTTACTCTAATAAGAGTCCTGGAACAAAATATTTCTCAAGTGGGAGTAAATGTATGGTATATAAAACTACTCAGAGAAGTACAATTTATTTAAAAAGGGACTCAAATGAATCTAACTGAGTAACTGAGTACTACCCACCTCTGTTCACAAATGACTCATTATTTGTATTATATCAGTAAAAGCGTAGTTTTGATTTTGCACTCGTGTGATTGACCTTAAGCATCCGCGATACCATTTTCTGTGGGTCCCCCGTTTGACTCCTCTCCTTCTGTTCACACAGCCATTTACCCGGCCACTACGCTGACTCCCATTGGCCAGACACTGCCCCAGCCACCCCAGGTCATCCAGCAGCAGCAGCAAAGAGAAGGTGAGGGTGAGACAACCTTATTACTTCTGCACTTCATACTATACATCTCATCGGCCCATAATAGGTATATAAAGAAGATGAGCGCACTGGGCACATATTGCTCTGCCATGGTACACATTTCATTCTGGGTAATGCACTTATAAAGGAGAGCGGAAGAACAATATTATTTTTTTTCATTGTGCACATCATTATAGGTAATAGGTCAATTAAATAGAATGGTGGGAAAAAATTCACTGGTCTCTTGGTCTTCTTTACTTACTGCTTTGAACATGTTTGGAGAAGGGGGTCAGCTATATTAAAAGTATATTATTGCAATTTTTCTGACCAGTATTAGCAGAATTAGCTATTTTTATGCGGTATAAAACTGGATTTTTTTTGTGGAGGAAATGATGGTACTCCAAATATTGCAGCCTTTGCGATTTGCTCATTGCAATTTTTATTTTTCTATTATGATTAAACTTGCAGCTCTTTTTTTTTTTTTTTTTTTTTTTTTTTTTATAAATTTTGCAGTAGAGGTACGGACATGCAGGACCTTCTTATTATGGTCAATTTTATGTTGTTTTATTGTTTTTTGTCAGGATTAGGGTCAGGTTTTGAAATGATGTTTAAGGGTAGAACTAAAAAAAAATTTTTTTTTGAAGAGCTAAAAAAAAGTTTTATGGACTTAGAAATAGCTTTTAAATGTAAAACCCCAGAGTATATAAATGGAAATTCTAAGAAATGTGGTGAACACAGAGCTGTGGGAACTTAATGCTCCCAAAAAAGTGATGGTTGTTGTAGACATTCAGTAAAATAAATGCTGGTCAGTTCTGTTTGCTCCGGTTTGGATTAAATCTGAGCAAACAAATGTGCAAACAACTATTATTTGTGCGGGAGTGAAAATTGAGGAAGTTGTGCCAAGGAAGACATCTGGTGTAAAATCTTTGGTAGATCACTGATTATTATTACAAAATGCTAGGACTAAAATGAAAGCCAGTTACATCTCTAGCTAATGTCCTCTGATCTGCATTGTACGTATACCCTCACAGTTTATTGACCATTGATTGTCAGTTGCCAAAACCATCTTGATTGAGCATAATGTGGGCAGTATTTTAGGAGGAATGTATTTTAAACGGCACGTGGTTGCATCATCCATTCAATTAGGGCCAAGTTGTTTACAAACTCTAAAAGGGTCTATAGAGTTGGATCTAGAAATATATAGCTTGATAAAAGACATAATAAAATGGTGTTAGCGTGAGTGCTTTGTTTTACAACTGTAGAGTGCATGAGTTTTAGGCCAGTGCTGTTTTATATGTAAAGGTTAGTGCTTATATAATCAAATCCACGCTGTGACATCGCAGGCGGTGCAGCTCAGATAGAAAAATAATGAAAACTTAGATGGAAGATGGGAGCAGCTTGTTTGAAGATATCCAAAGTGATACTGTAATAGATTTTGACTCTTATAGGCACCTTTTAGATGTCAAAACAGCTTAAGATATCAAATGTGTGTACTTCTGCCAAATCATTTCAATTTCTTTCGTGTTATATAATGTTTACTGAATTATTGAGAACTGCACAAATATAGTGCAGATGTCAAGAATAGGTGTTTTGATGTATAAGGCAAATGTACAAGGCTGACCCAGGGCCAAGTACAACACAAGAAACATATGTAAGCAGTCCCATACTTTCTGTATGATTTAAATTTAGCCCGTGACATTTTCTATATTCATATTCAATCTTTTTTCTGTGAATTTGAATAATAGTTCCAAGAGCATTATCGGAGAGCAAAGAGAATTGGCAAACCAGGGCAAAACTTTTTATTTGATTTGTGTTTGTGGGCTGATGAAAGACGATGATAATGTCATAGACTTTGTACAAATCTCCGTCTTCTTAATTAAGTCAACATGAAAGAGTGAGTAGATAAAATCATGACTGCAGCAGCCTGGGTCTACATTTGTAATAACATATTTCTGCGTGTGTGCTGGTGTCACTGCAGGTCCCGAGGGCTGTAACCTCTTCATCTACCACCTGCCGCAGGAGTTTGGAGACAATGAGCTCATGCAGATGTTCTTGCCCTTCGGCACCGTCATCTCCTCCAAGGTGTTCATGGACCGCGCCACCAACCAGAGCAAGTGCTTTGGTGAGTCACAATACTATAGATTCAACTATATCTGAAAGACAATCAACCGAAAGCATGTGATGAGATTTAACGACTGCCATAGTTAAAGTGCATGTAAGTGCAATGGGATTTGTGATAAGGCCTGTGATAAAATTTAATTAAATGAGTAAAAGTTTGGAACTGTTACTTTGTAAAATCTGTTTGTTTTTTTTCCACACTCTTTGTAACTTTCCCAAAATACTCAGAGATTTGTGGGTGTTGTGAAAAAACTTGCAGCAAAGGTGTGAAGCCTCCCGGCAAAGTTTCAGCATCACAATAATAGAAGTTATTTTTTTATTTTTTACACTTCTTCTGAATAGGAGCTTTGTTTGAAAGAGAGAACTACACAAGAGGCTGTGATGACGTCTGATAGTGCGCAGACACACATTGTGTCGAGTGATCTTACCCTGACTGACTGACCTGAATTTGCATCTTGATGACTGTTGTGTTTTGGCATGAGTGCAAAGGGAAAAATGCTATGAATACATTGTGGCCAATGGAGCCATGATGCATTGGATGAGAGTCCATGTCCTTGTTTGTGTTTGGCAGCCATGTGACCTGGAAACCTGGAGGTGCTGTCTCAGCAGCTGCATCACCGCTCTGTAACCCCAATATCTGTCAATAGGCTCGCTGCCCCGGCTGATTCACACAGCCCTATCCCGCTGTCCCATTTAGCTCTGTCAGCCCACGCACTGCAGCGCCCCGGGCCCTATACAAACTTTGAGGAGGCAGGAGCTGATGGGGCGGGGGGAGCCAAAGGCCAATTATGGATCAGCATTTGTTTTCACTTGAGGGAAACGTGGAACCCTGGGCAAAATTGATCACTAGTCGTGTCTTCCCGGGGGGACTTAATAACATATAAATTCATGAAAGAAGACCTATTTGCAGTATTGACTTATACACTATGCATTTACAACATAATGTTAGGCCTGGAAGGAGGCAGCACACTGGTGTAATTAATCTAGAGAGGAGAAAGAGGGGATAAAGCCAGATTGATGGTGTGCATAAGACAGGGAAACTGCCGGGATGAGACTACGCACACTTGTAATGTGTGACAGGACTGAGAGGGGGGCTTAGGCCTAAGCCCACATCTCTCCTTATCTACAGCAGCACTGCCAGGATCTGCCGTTACGTTATTGGATCACATTCCTTCTCCCTCTTGACCAGAACGCAGATCTGGGCCTAGACCAGTTTTTAGATTAGAACCCAGTCCTCAGACCAGGACCCAGGTCTGCGGCCAGAGACCAAAGCAAAGACCAGAACACAGGGCGTCATCAGACCAGCTGAGACTAGTCCTCAGACTGGAGACCAGACCATACTCTGTTGTCCCAGGTGGCACTAGACGCCTCCTGCTGCTGTTCGTGGGTCATCGACTGCTCCTAATGACAGCACACACCGGGGAGTGTGGTCCACACACACTCCACTGCAGTTTCTGGTCACTGAGCCCAGCCCTTATTTTTACACATGACAGAAGCAGGAGGTTTGAGTGCAGTGCAGCCTGAGCAGAGGAGCATCATGGGAAATGTTCTGAGACTGACCTGACTCTTGGGTACTTGTACTCACTGTTGATGTATTTTCTAACCTTTACATTTATGCACCACACAAGCTTGATCGATACAATAGTTCGTTTTGATAGGGTTTCAACTGCTATATAAACAGGAGTCTAAAGGTGCACTACCATAATTATGATGGTAAACTTTATGTTTAAAATGAAAGATGCTCCATTTGTTTCATTTTGCTAAGATAAATATATTTCAAATTTTCCTAAAAATCTTTATAAATTTCACCTCAGTTTAGTTTTATTTTTTAGGTTTTTTTATTTCTTTTTCCTGGTTGTAAATTATGACATCACACTAGGAAATTATAATTAATTATCACAGATTTTTTAATTTGACAAAGATAAATACATACTCCTTTATTTTGTTGAATCTATGTTTAAAGGGTCCAAAAAGTAGTTTATTTTATGTAAGTTATGCATAGCTGTTGTCTCCCCAGTGTGACGTCATCAATTTGTTTGCTTCCTGTAATTTTCAACATATTTTTCAACTTTTCTCCACAAACAGCTACCTGGTTGGTGTGAAACTATCATTTATATTTACAAGAGGTATTAATACTCTGAAAAAAGGAAAAAATTGAAAATCATTAAAACTGGTCATATGCACTTTAACTACTGGTGCCCCAACAACCATGACAAATACTACTGTATTTGTATTTACTGTAACAACTACTGTGGCTATTATTGATAGTATTACTATCCCAGCTAGTACTGCTATTCATGTAAAACTAGCACTAGCACTATCAGACACTGGACTTGCAGCTAAAGACAGGTCTCTTTCGCTGATGCGCAATGACACAAAAACAATTATTTGAAATTGGAAAGTGGAAGTACTAAAGAACATGTCTTTGATTGCAGGTTTTGTGAGCTTCGACAACCCTGCTAGTGCACAGGCAGCTATTCAAGCCATGAACGGTTTTCAGATTGGGATGAAGCGATTGAAAGTCCAGCTAAAGAGACCGAAGGATGCCAGTCGCCCTTACTGACACAGCCTACCTTCAGTATTCACCGCAGCAGCACAGGTGAGCACCCTGTCAGGATTTACAACACGTTTTCTTTTTAGCCGACAGCCTCTTCTTTTACGCTAAATAAATAATGAATTGTAAGAGAAGAAATCCTTTACGGCCCTCTATAGCTCCAGTCTCTGTACCAACTATAAGGGCTGGCTTTATGTGGCACACAGCAGGACTTTTAATTACTGGCCGATGTGTCACTGCAGTGATTGACAAAGATTGATTGTAGTAGCAGCGCGGGTTCACTCTATCCAGACCGTTAGAGGGATATAATAGAGCCATACTAAACGATAACAGTTAAAGAAGTGGATCTTTTGAATGATATCTGATGAACAGTGACATCAGTAATGGCTGTTGTTATATGTGGTCTGTTTCAGGTTTTAGAGGACACATGAAGATACCAAGAGGAGTTCAACTTTTTTCTTTGAAAGCAAAATACATTATAAAAAATCAACACATATGGATTTTTTGAAGACATATCAGCATTTACTTACTATGAAGCTATAGGTTCTGGCAAAGAAAAGAAGATGTGAACAAGAAGACATGCACTTCACGCAGCAGTGACAGACGGCACAGTGCAAGGAAGACAAGAGAAAGTAAAAAATGAACTTTGGGACAGGACCGATCAACAGAACTTTTCTTGTTGAGACTTGAATTGTTAATTAAGCAACAAACTAACAAACAAAAAAGCAGCAACAACAAATAGATTTCTATATACATATTATATTCACATATATTATTGGAAAGAGGCGCTTGTGGCTTTTTCTGAACTGGACAAATGAGGGTTCAAACTTGAAGATCAAGACGAACAGTGGAGGTGGTTGACGACGTCCACTGACAGACTTTTCTTTCCCTCTCTTCTCCTCTCTTACTGTCTCAGCAAGCGCAGGACTACGACTCGCCCAGGTCACCGAGGTCACCGAGGTTTCCAATAGCAACCGTAGGACTGCAAATCTCTCACCCCTAAGGGACCAAAGGACCAAACATTTTTATTGTTCTCGACAGTAACATATAGTATTAATGCTACTAATACTACAACTACTACTAATAATATTACAAGTTAAACTTAAGAAAAATACTAGCTTCAGGTTGAATAAAAAGAGGAAAGGGATTTTCTTTGACATTTATAGCTACTGGGTTTGAGAATATTAAAACATACAGAAAATGTATAAAAAAAATAAAGTTATACTATTTTAGTGGCGTAGAATATGTGGGTTAGACATTGTATGGGGCATGTTCAGATGTGTTCTCTCAGCTCATGTCCATCTCATGTTCCTGTGTCCGCTGAATCATTGTGCCAAATGTGACACAGAAACAGGCCGCTGGAGTGACCACACTGTATGCAGCTTTGTGCAGCTCAACATATTACATTTAAAGCAGCAGGCTCATCACATGTTCTCATTAACTATTTACTCTTTCACATAATCTGACCATAAAGCACTGTGCTCAAAGTGCCGAGCGGCCAAGCTGGATACAGCGCAGTAAAACACAGCAGCATGTAAGTGTGCTAATAAAGGACACAGGAGTTGGAGCGCAGTAGTGTCCTGGCTGTGTGACAGTAGGATCCAGCAGGTCGCCCCCTCCGCTGCTCCCCTGCTCCATCCTCACCCCAGTGCCAGCATTTCCTCTTCTGAACAGGGACCATCAACAGGGGACTGAGGAGTAACTCGCTGCATAATTAGGATAATGATGATATTGATCCGATGGGGAACAGTACCGTGGGGCAAGAGATGCACAATCAATTACACATTGGCATTTTGAATGAATTGACTGAGTGACAGAGTTCATCTTTTTCTCTGTGGGGAAAAAAAGTGTTAGTTATCTGTCCTTTCCCTTCCCCATCTTCCTCTCTGGAGGCGGACATATCTGACCACCCGAAGGCACCTCACTGTACTTCATCAACACAAAACCAAGAGTGTAAACGCCTGTGACCGAATGTGTATATAGTTTAGATTATGAGTTCTTCAGTGAAGAGCAGCTGTATTTTTTCCAAAGGGTATAATAGCACAGTAAGAACTTGTACAGCGTAAGGAACAGCCTTAGGAGGTCAAATTAAGAGCAAAATGATCCATCAATTAGACAGCAGCAGGCCTAAAGTAGAGCTGCTACAGCTGCTGCTTCACCATTAGCACGCAACTCTATACAGTGTGGTCACCACGCATGGCCCTATCAGGTGGGATTCATTAACTAACACGTACACACCTCTCTCTTATCATTCCATATCTATAGATCTATTTACTATGAGCTTTCCTCCATACATTTATTACCTCTGTTAGCTGTGTGAAACCGCTCCCCTCAGGACTGTGCTCCTTCAGACACATCAGCGCTTCACTCAGCGTCGCACGGTTCTCTGAGACTAACTAACTTCTCTCGAGTGTTACTGTAGTGACTACAGGCTAATGCTCATGATTAGTTTGATCTATTCACCTGATACACTCCAGGCAGTGCCTGAACGGAGCTATTGCCTTTAGATTTGATTATGAATTGCCAAATTATTTGCATGTTCACATGACTTAAAATGTGTGCCACATTCCTTGAGCTACAGAGAATTACACATTCCTGATTGGGACATATTTCTGCTTTAGTCTCATAGTAAAATATTTAGAGATATAAGATGTACTATGGGCCGGTGCAGTGCCAGCAGACAGGCTGTTTCCCTCACTTTCCTGATATACAGCCTCTTTTCCTCGGGCCATACGGGCCTTCAAACCCACTCACTACCTGCCGCACGGGACGCCTACTGGAGACTCCACTAAATTATTCAGCTCAAATGAAATGTGGCCTTCACAACAGTTCGGGTAATGCAAATTAAAGACGCCAGCTGTGGCTAGAATTTAATGAGTTTGTGGAACTAGGCACAGAAAAGAACTTTGATTGAATACAATAGTGAATACTGGAGAAAGTTGTGAGGTGTGGTGGTACACTGGCCTTTGTATACTGTACATACTCACTGCCCAAATCGAATTATGGACATATATGATGAAAACAAAGTTTTAAAAAAGGAAATGGCAGTAAATACTAGTCATTAGCTGCATGTTCTCAATCTAAAACTTTTGACATTTTATCCACTCTTGCATCATTTTATTCTTTTAGACTAATGTCGACTTTTACCATGGTGCCCTTTTCAATCTCTGAGCATGCTCAATTGGGGCTATAGGAGGGTTAAAGGTACTACTCTTATTAATGATGATTCTTTAACTATGGTGTGAATGCTGAGGATAGTAGCTTATTATAAATATGAAATCTGTATATTATGGAGAATCAGCACAGGAGCTTTGTCGGGGACAGATAGGTTAGAGTTTGACTTGGGGGTTGGGGAGGGGGGCCTTTGCTTTATATGAGGATGTTAACTTTCTGGTTTCTCAGCACAAAGCAAACAAAACATATAAGCGTTGGGAGCGCTCCCGGCGTGCAGGGCGCAAGAGAAATCTCAGTACTATTTTATCTTTTAACCCGAAGAGAAAATGCTGTTTACAAGTTGTTTTCCTTTCTTGGTTAGTTACTTTTAAAAGAGAGCGCCATCTACTTATGTGGCAGTGTCAGTACAGCATGGATTCACTGACAAGGGACGCAGTATCTTTTTATAGAAAAGAAATCTTTGAGAGACTCTTGTGTTCTGTTTTAGCCTGAGAAACCAAACTTTATTTCTCCTATTAAAATAAAACTTAAACTTGCTGCTTAAACAACATTATTTAAATGTTTCTATTGTTTACCAGATCAAGTCTTTACTTGATGTTTACTATTTATTTGATATTTAAATTAATTATTTGTTATTTATTTATTTGCTTATGTATTATTTTGGTTTCTCTTATGGTTATAGTAAGATAAAGATATGTATTGATAAGAAATGCTTCTTGGGGCTTTTCTCTCTTTCTCTCCTTTTTTCCAATTTTACAATAAAAAATTAAACTGTTTCTGGTGAATGTTGTGCTTAAACTGTGTAAAGTTACTATGGACATGATCTGTCTTTCCCTAAACTCGACCATTGCACTGAATCTGTTGTGTTATATGCAAACTCAAACCTGATTTAGAACTTCCATCACAGTTTTCCAAGTGGCACGATGCTCCTGCGGCGCCACAGACCCGCCGCTGAAATATGTGTCAGCGCACAGTACAGAATACCAAACAAATTTGGAGCACGGGAACATCTCATTCTCAGTTGGGAGCGATCATGAATCATGGAGCGGCGGTAGGAGAAAGACGGGGGAACAAATAACATTATCATGTTGACAAGCACGGCGCTGTAAATTGAAATAAGGAAGGTAATGCCTTATCAGTCAACTTCCCAGCAGCAGCGGTGGCAGTCGGGTGCGCTTTGATGTTTGGAGCCAAAATCTGATGCAATATGTCACTGCGCTCGACTTGGCCCTCGCTAAAGCTTACAATTCACGCCTAGTTTTGAGGAGCAGATATAAAATAAGAACGGGTGGGACAAAAAAGTAGAGGCAATGGTTCATGAAATAAATCGTCCCAATTACAATAAAGTGTGGCTCTTGGTCAGCGTGCGCGGCAGGCAGTTCATCTTTATTACAATCAGTTAATGAAAATCAATCCCCCTCCTGATAAACTCTTATCTCCACGGCCTTTGCGTGCCCCTCGTGCGCGGAGATAATAAATTAGGGTAATATTGCCTCTGATGAGGGAGTGAATTGCAAATTATTGTAACTTTGTAAGATTTATGATGCAGATGCTTAATTTCCGAGCCGGGTTTTTCGGGCGTCATGTTGCCGGGGGCCATTTGTTAAAAAGTTTGGTGACACTATCTCGTTAATAAAAATACACAGTGAGACAAACAGGTGCGATCAACTGTGCCCTCACTGTTACTGTAAGGCGCACCGAGACTCCGGTTTTACCTTCACCAGTGAACGCGTCAGAGTTGCAGGAGCCCAGGGGGGATGGGTACATGTTTGCTAAAGTAGGACTGCCAATCATGCCATGTTATTTTTTCCCCCAATCTCTATCACACGAGCCAGGAGCGTATGATTTGATATGTAGGTCAATACCCATTCTGGAGCGAGCCATTGGGTGAGATATGTCTAGTTGCTTGCTGTCACTCTGATTATTGAGCAGACGCAGAGAGATTGGGTTGGTCAGGTATGAAAGAGCCTGCAGTGCGAGATAGCTCCGTAATCGCGGCGGCTTGGTGTCTGGGAAACGCACACGTACGCGCACGCACACACGCTCATTTACCCTCACACAGGTGCGTAGTGAGAAATGAGCAACTTGTGCCTCTTTGTTCTGCGGCGCTGACCCGTGTAACGGGGTGTAATGCCCGGGTCTGCGCCGTGCGTCCTCCAGTCAAGTGCGTCATTAGGCAAAAAGCAGGTGAAAGTCTCAAGTCACAGAGACACGGCGGTGGCGTGATCAGCTGCCAGCCAAATGAGTGGCCGTCGCACTGTCGATGTCAAGGGAATCAGAGGAGATGTGTTTTTGGCAGTGAAAGATCAGAAAGGTGTATTTCTTCTCTTGCGCAGTGATGGAGCCCTGGGTGTCTCTGTACTGGGGAAATAGAGCTATGTCTACGTCTGTCAGGTCACAAAGAACAGTAATAACAGTAATAAAGTCCACTCCAGTTGCAAAGATGTACCCTCCATGGCCCAAAGTTGCATTGAGAGGCTTCAGTATATAGGCTATGAAAAAGAGCTTGAAGATCTTGAGTGAAATAGCTGGGGTTGGGCTTATTATCCCAAAACAACCGCTCAAGTCAAGCACAGTACTATAGAAACTACTGTGAATAAAACTTCTTATCTCAAAGTTGGATGGCATGAACTCCTCCATTAAGTTCTGTACAGTATAAAAAATGAATAGTGGGTGCGTCGTTTACAATAAAAACTCTATCAAACAATCTGAAAAAGCTTTAAAATGAGCTGATTTAAATGAAAATGGAACAAACTAATGTAATCTTTCCAACAAAGTGCAAAGTGATAACTCTGTGTGTTTGTGCTTATCACATTTGTCAGATACTTTATTGTGAACTTTTCTAGGGAAGTATCCGTCTTCTGCTCGTCTCCAAAGGAAATGCCATCGCTTTGCCTGGAATTTTTCATTGACACCACCAGGTCAAGTTACAGGTCAGATCTGTGGAGGGATGGGCCTGCGTTCAGTAAGACACTGTGTTTTTTTCGAGGGATTCGTGAGCAATAAAAACACTGTAATTGTATCAATGCAAGACAGATAAATTAATTAATGCCATATTGTGATAAAAGCCTTAACAGCTCCATGATACCAGTAGGTGGCGTACCCTCCACCACCAAAGTTACATAGTGCACCTTTAATCCTAAACCGATACATTTAAGGAAACATTTTATTTCCTCTGGTTATTGTTGTCGAGAATGAAAGGTGATCAGGACATAAACTGCAAATGACGGATTTCAATTTCCATTCTACAAGCCTTTTTTGCTCGTCCAGAATCTAGTATGAATAATCAAGTTTCACATTTGCGGATATTCTGGTGGACATTTGTGATTTTCCTCATATTTGCCACACCAAAATGCCATGTAATCTTGCCTCTCATCTGGCAGTATGACACCGTCTCATCCAAAAATCTGAAAACCACCAATAAACCTGTGAAAGAGGAACCGGAAGCCAAACAACCACCGCCAGTACGCACACCGCATTTTGAGAAACACTGCAAATGACTGCTTCTAAGCTAAACACGGTCTTTGAGGAACAGCTGAATGGCTTTACAACTGCAGCCCGTCCAACAGCTCATGCATCATTTAGTGTCAATAAATTTAGTGCGAATTCTGAAATCTGACATTACTCTACCAGCCATTACCAGTGAGCCTCCGAACACTGAATAAATAATAAGTTGTTGCAAATCATTTGATCAAAAGCACCCCGGCCTAATCCTATGAGGAACACGTTACATTAAGACAGCCATCCATCTCCCCATTATCAATCAAGGAGAGGACTCACACACCACTATCTATTTATCTTGCCAAGTGCTCTATTAATATCAAATTAATGCCTCCATTGAGAGTATCAATCACTCACGCAGTTTTTCCTCAACTCATTAGCCTGGTAATTGTCCTTGTTTACCGCCGAAAGTCAAGACAAGATGACTTCAAAATATAAGCAGTACACCTCTGCCTTCCCTGGACAGCCCATCTGGTGACAGTACACATTTCCAAATCTTAATGTGTGCAAGTCAGACTTTTCCATTTTAAAGTTGTCATAAGTGTTGCCCCATTTTTGAGTGTGCGCTCACTTGGGGGTATTACATAAGGATGGAGCTGTCAGATAGATGTAGCTAGACAAGATGAAGTCTAGATTTGTTTGCTTAAAATGTTTGGAACAAGAACAACTATCAGATAGTCCGTTCAATTAGAAATCAGCTTGAAGCAACAGCAACACTTTTACTGTTTAGTAAATAGTCATACTATCATGACCAATGACATGTAGAGTGAATAATACAGATAATCTCTTCATCAAAGCACCAGTGGATGGTAGAAAATTACAATATTCTTCAATGTTAATTCAATGTTATGTTCAATGTTTTATTATTATGATTAGTTGTTAGTTTTGTCAGTTTGACCTGGAGCAAATTGTAATCGTCAGATGTAGTGAAGTGAGGCCTGTTTGGTCTGATACAGACTAATGTAACTCAAACTGGATCAGTTACATTGATCACAATAATGCTGCATATTAGACAGATGTGGTAATAACATATATAACAATCAATACTATACTTAAATTTGTGTTAGATCTTGTTGCTATATGCACTGGACCTGCATTGCTGACACCAGTGATGCCAATCGTTGTTCATATGCCATGCAAATATGGGCACCCAGTGTTATGGTTGTTGACTCGGACCTGGTGTTAACCACAGACTAAATCCCATTTGGAGGCGTGCAGTGTTCTGGCAGACAGAGGCAGAGCCAGCAGCCAGCTCAGCTCTCAGAGGAACGGCTTACACATGGGACCGAGAGCACACTGTGGATCCCTACAACAGTGAACCTGTCAGGACTGCCTCTGCTGCAGGCCAGCGCACCTTATGGACTGAGGACACCACTAGGACTCAGGGGGTACTGCAACATGAGAAATTAATGATACAACAAACCCAAGTACGAAGTGTCCAACATTTTAATACAGAAAATTACATAAAGACCGCAGCACATTAGTTTACTTTTTAAGATAACTCAAAATAACCTAGAATTCACAACAAATGCAAAACATGTTACAGTTAAAAGTCTATACACAGGCAAATGTACACATATAAAACACTTATATACACTCTTTCAATATATTATTATATAAAGATTTGTTTTTTGTTTTGTTTTTTTATGTTTAGAACAGGAAGCCAAGCAGCTTGAAGAGGGAGTGTGTCACAGAAATGCTGAGTGCCTCTCTGGCTCATGGCAGACTATGAATAGGTAGTTTTTACTAACAGTTGTTGGATCCTGTGCATTGAACTTGGCTAAATTGTACAGAGAAATGTTTGACAGAGGCGTAAATGATAACATTCAGAAGTGCTGCCATTGCAGCTTACGGATGAGTTTGGAGCAGATATTTACATGTATGAATCCCGGTGTAAACCTATAAACTATAGTGGACTGTAGTGGACCGACGATTCCTGTGTCAGTTCAGAGAGCGAGGTTTGAATCCACATAACACCTCTCACCAGTGTGAAATCCTTCAAATGGAGAAAATGATACATTCACAGATTCCAAGAGAATATACTTTATAAACAGTCTGTTCACTCGAGTCACTCTTTCCTCAAGCCGGTAATGCTTCCATGTAGTGTTTCCAAGTTTCTTTGTTTAAATCATTTTTCTTTATACATTTTTACAAAAGCAGCAGAATTAGGAGGAGCAGAGGCAGAAGAGCCTGGCTGTGTGTTTGTGAGAACGACACAGCGTGACTGTATAGACGGGGAGTCCTAGGTGAGTTTTGCTTTAGTTTGCTAGGCGGTAGTGCCTTTAGGTCCTCCAGCGCGCCAAACGCTGCCATGGAGAACTCGGGGTCTCCAGTGGTCAGCAGGTCGAACACACACGACTGGAAGTAGACATCCTCCACCTGCAGAGTCTCTCTACACTTGGCTGTGGCGCGCTCCACAGTGTATACCTGGTGGGGGGGCCTCAGAGGGCCCAGCTCTGTGTTAGTGCCCTGTGAGCTGCCCGGGACACGCCCCCGGCCCAGCATGTGCTCTTTGATGAGCTCATTACGCGGACAGCCGTGCAGGCACAGCTGCAGCCCACTGTTGTCCTCAGAAAAGTCCAGAAGGTCCTCAGGCATGCGGATGGCGAAGGTCAGGTAGCTGCCCACGCGTCGAATGATGATGGAAGTGCCCATGTATCTGGCCTGGATTTTCACCTGGCGCCCCACACCAGAGCCGCCCCGCTCCACAATGGTGAGGCTCTCTCCCCCACTGCGAGAGCCATCCATGAAGGCCAGTGGCAAGTCTTCAGTGGTGGCCTGGTAAACCTTCTGGTCTGTACAGCCCAGGTAAGATTTAAAGATTACTGTGATCTGAAAATAAAACAAAAAACACAACATTAATCATCAAAATGCATCAGCATTTTAAAAGAAAGTGGATAGTTGTGTTATTTTCTTGAGTAACACTGTTCAGAACAAAACAAAGGGAATATAATATGCAGTCCCGACGCCTGCCACCAGGTGGCAGCAGGACATTAGTGCTGAGACCTCTGGCTTCTCTCCTACAGAGTGACACTTTTATCTGACTGTAATCTTATCCTGGTTAATTGATAACAATCTGAAGTCAGAGGATTTCTGTCACTGTTTAACTGAACTGTTCTAAACCAGATTTAGATAAGAAAACTCAGATAAAGAGCATGTTGCCTCCACATTGCGCTGCGCTTCTCAGACGTCATCACCTCACTCCTGCACATTGCTCAGACTTGCACTGTGGCTGTGATTCATTTTCCAGCCAAGCTTTGAAAAACTCTAAGCCTTGTTTCTTCAGAGCGTCCTGACAAAGCGGCTGTGGTGGAGTTTACACTTATGGGGATACTGTACTTGATGGATGATTTCCAGTCTCAAGTCTGGCAGCTCAAAACAAGTCTGAAAGCATGATGTGGGCATGCGGGCACTGGCACTGACACAGGCGGCAGGTTTACATTGAAGGTGCACACCCAGAACAAACTGTTACTGTTTTTCAAAGGTTGTGTTGAAATCTCTGCCGCCATCTCACTGTTCTACATTTGCTTTAGTTCAATGCAAATCCACCGGCTCTGTTTGTTTTCACACAGACGAGACGTAAAATTGGTGTGCGAAAGTGATAAGAATTTATTATGAACCGCCAAATAAAAGAGGCTGCTTTTATATGCAGGACGCCTACTCCACCTCTGGCATTCCAGCTTTTTATCGGCAAACACCAGTCGCTTCAATTAATAGAATTAGGCCCTCGCGCTGCCGTCCAATTATTACTTTATTTTTCCACATTATTCCATATTTACACAGAAAGGGCTAGTTAATTATTTGACCAGAGGGGTGAAAAAACATTCCTGATCGTGGCGGCGGAGTAGAATGTTGGAGCGAGCTTTAATCACTTCCATATGACCACCCATGTGTTAAGGTAGAGCGCTCAAGCATGTCTGTGATTCAACACCAGCAGAGCCCTCCTCCCTCTCCTCTTTCCCTCATAGATCTGAAGGAGCTGCAAGACAAGAGGAATGCTGAAGGCTGGAGAGGCACCGTGGAATGACAATTAACTTCACATGTTCGATACTTTATGGCAATAGTAGAATAATACTAGTGCGCTCACAAACACATATAGACCGTAGAGCTACCGAGTTAGGGACTGTTTGTTTAGGGCTCAGGCAGACAATTATTTTCATTAGAGGCAAGTCCGAGCAATTATTTTCTCATTTAATCAATTATTCATGGCTCGCCCTAACTCTAACCCCAGGCATGTCGGCATCTCATCACTTGAAAGTTTCATTTTCTTTACATTTTGCCCAGGTTATGTTTGGGACTGATGTACAGACTGGCTACAATAGGCTTTGGCATGCAAAATTGGAGGAATTTAATATAACTTGTGTTAGTAAAACTGTAAAGAGTCAGTTCATATTTGCAGTAAATGACACAGTTTCAGAATAAAATATTTCACACACAATTGTCAATACTGGAAACTCAAAGTACTTGGAGAAGCTGCAGTGTGATTAGGTGATTCAACATGGGCAGTTAATCAAAAATATTGATAAGATTGTGAATGTTGTTTTGCAGATATGCAACATTGTAATATCAAGTTAATCTTTTATTATTATGAAAAATGCTTCAAAAAGAGCGGATTAAAAATGAAAAACAGATGTTGTTACTTCAAAATGAGTGTATTTGCTGATATTTCTGCACTTTTGAGGGCAATTCTCAGTCATTTATCTGATGCATAAACGTCAACTAATACATTTAACAACTTGTTTAGTACATTCCTCTTAAATGTGTATAATATCATCTGAATAACATTATACAGGTACTCCAAAAAATATTGATAATGTGATATTCATTTTTGTCACTATAACCCAACCCTAGTTTGCATGTAACATTTTATTACAATATGAATAACCAACCAGTGTAATAACAACAAAAATATTGTATGTGAAGTAGTGACATTCTGTACTCAATAGTATAGGATTAGGAGAATACAAACATACCTTGCTAGTTGCTGTGGCGCTGGAGCCTAGGACCACAGGCACGTTGGTCACCTGCACGGACAGGTATTTGTTATCAATCAGAGGCCACGCCCCCTCCACTTTACAGGTCTGAAACTCATCTCTGAAAGTCCGCAGGTGTGGGTCTCCAAATAATCCACAATGCGCGTATTTTTTCTGCTGTGCGGCTGGTCCGGACAACAACACACGGTTCTCGTAGTTGCACTGCTCGGACACGGCGGGCTTGGAGGTGCTGGGGGCTTTGGCAGAGGAGGTGGGCCCGTCGCTGGAACAGTTGTACTGGGAGAAGAGCTCCTTAATGCGAAAAACGGCAGAGTGGTAGACTAGGTCGCCCCTACAGCTGCGCGCCTGCCTGCGGGTGCACAGAGCGTAGGCCCGCAGAGCGATGCAGTAGTCCACATCATGGGCCACTTCCTCCTGCAGCCCACCTGACGCCGAGGTAGAAGCCACGTACTCTGTGTTGCATCGCTGGATCCGACACTGCTGGCAGTGAGCTGGGAAAGGAGAAAACAAGGGGTTAATCAAGTTCTTTAGATGTCATTTAGCATGTTGTACCAGTCCTGTATAGAAAATAGTAAATGTCGACATGTGTAAACATTAAGATGCTTAGTTCCAATAGGTTTTAATACTATAATATGGACGCCAAGATTATTAAGTTAATCAATAAAGAACTATGTTTATTCAGGTCACACAATATGATCATAAGAACTTAAAAATAATCATTGTGACAATCTATATAGTCCAAAAAATAAATCTCAATGTAAATTAGTTTTACTGGCTTTTTTGTCACATTAATTTTCATTCAGAAAGTTTAATTTCGTAAAGATGGTCACAAACAGGAATTATAACATGATAGACAATGGGAACGAAAGAACGTTTTTACTGTTGTTGGGTATAATAATCATTGAGTATAATAATCTTTAAATGATTTTTTCTTACAATAATAACACAAACATTTTATATTGTGACATCCCTATGCATCATGTGATGTCTTCTTAAGTAAACAAATTTGGCCAAAATGATATTACCACACACTGTGATAATAAATGGTTATATTATAGAAACCTGGCCTACTCCCTGTTCTTGCTGCTTGTTTTAACATACAACTTAAGCTCTACCCTAAAGACCGAGCAGTCAAAAGTTTTCCACTATCAACTTTAGTTCAATCAGGAGAGCCATTAAAACCCAAATGGTCCAGCTCATGAGGGCCATGCTCCCACACTGTGCTACGGAGTCAGTCAGAACTTATTTCCCCCGACCAGGGCGAACTCGCTGGAGGAGGAAACCAACCCGTGTAGAGTGCCGCGGGGTGTTGAATGTGGTTTGGCTGTAGCTCAGAGTAACCCAACAAGTCCATTACTCCAGACTAGAGGGCACAGGAGGCTGCATCACAGGCAGTGGTCCGTGTTAGTGAAGTGGGTACATGTGAAAATTGAAGATGTATTTTGGTAACGGTGAGTCACAGGGTTTAGGACTTACTAATTTGTGATTTGGCAAGCGAGTAGACAAGGTTTTAGGTGTGTGTTTCTGTGGTGATGGCACCTCCTGGGATCTTCTGTAATCTATCTAATACTAGCAGATATCAAAATCAGCACAATCAACATTGCCCTAGAGATCAAAACTATCATGAGAAAGTCAGTATTATTGGTGATAAGAAATTTTACATCAGGATTTGTGAATTGTGACTCTACTCAATCTAGACACCAAAGAAATTGACAGATTGTCTGTTTATGTCACATTAACCACACGTATCATTCAGAATGTTTGATTTCATAAAGCTGGTCACATACTAGATGAACAGTAATCTATCAAAATAAGAGTGGAGGACTGTTCACTGTTGATTGGTCATGGAGTCAGTAATTGTTGATAATTGTAAAACTGTGATTTTTTTTTTCTCTAAATAATTCCAATACTAAAACTTTACACTGTGACATCAGAATTATGACAAGTCTTCGAGTACAATAGACTGTCCATTCGAGTCTCTCTTACCATCGTTGTCTGACATACAATGATTGTTTTGGAATTCACTTATGCTAGAGACATACCCTTGGGCACATTATTATGCTATTACAACGGTCTTGACTATCAACTAGAATACTACCGGGATGCACTGCAGTTGCAAAAACAGCCCTCTATTGCAATAACCTAATCTCCTGTGTATTCCAAAACTCCTTCTAATCTCTGAACATCCCAAAGACAACACAACAAACACTCTTTCAAAAGTGTGCGTGTGAATTTTTGCAGGGCTTTCACATAGCTCTGAAGTACTGAGCAGGCCTGACACATGATTAATGCATTTCACATTGACTGCACTTTAACACCAGCGCTGATAAAATAGAGCAGGGTGTGAGAGGTCAAACCAGAGGCATTCTGCATCCATGGGCTCTGACTGGATCCACTGAGGAGAGTGCTGTGACCAACAATGTTTCACTATCACCGTCCAAAAACACATGAACATCAATGAATCTCAAACAGGCAGGGCGAAATTGACATACATTTTTAATTTAATTATCAATATACAATACAACAAGGCATCAGGAATGTGCCTGTAAATGTCTTTGTTGAGGTTCAAGTGACACAGAAAACGTGAGTGGACCATAAAATAACCTCAAAAGGACAATAAATATAACTTTATAAGCTTGTTTGGAAGATTACATTAGAATTGTCTGTTTTTGGAATCATATTTAATTCTAGGCTATATACTCAATATTCTAATTTGAGTATATATGTCCAAAACAAGGAGCTTGGAGTTAATATATTTCAGAAAGTGCAACCAACCACTAAGCAATTGATGTAATAGGAAAACTAGTGGATAACCTTCCCTTTAGAGCAACATGATGTCATTACAAGTCATCAACATTGGTTATATATAATAATTGGCGCAAAAAACACAGAGCAATGTTCAGGCTGCAATTAAATTAATAGGACTATTATAATAATGGCATTGTGTTAGCATAATCTTGATTAGATTGACAAAAAAAAATCCTGCCAATTTGAATAAATGAATATTTTGTGATGAGGACGTTCACCATCGAATAGCAAAAACACTCCCTGCAATTTAAAAGAATTCACAGGAGCCGCGTTTGGGGGTCAAAAAGTATGCGACCACTATGCGTGAAAGTTTACAAAGTTGAAAATTAAGAAAGTGCTTCGGTAAACTTCAAAAATACGTGTTCATTTTCGCATTTCAGTGACGAATATAGAGGTATGTTTGTGTCACCCCGTTTAAAGTTGCCTTTGTTGCCCCGTTAGTGTGATTTCTTGGTTAAAAACAACAAGCCCCGTCCATTTGGTGCAACAGAGCTAAATGCTAACACTGAGCTAGCACGCAACTCCGCACCTCTCAAATCTCAAACAAAAGTTGATGTACTTGTGTTTTTTAAAAGGTGGTATACGTTTGATGACTATGCAGAAAGTATCGTGTATAGTTGTTATGGTGTAAAGTAATAATTAAGTCCTAAAACGAGTATGTAAAGTGTGAACTCGTGCTCCTGAGACACAAGCGGAGCAGGACACAGGGCAACAGGCTTTACTTTGTCCCCGAGGCGAACGGGGCAATCGCTAACAAAGGCGAATAAACTTCCTTCTCCGATGCCAAAACGATGTCCAAATAAAGAATATACATGTAGTGTGCGTTAAAAATGTGCAGGTGACGTTAGTTTATACAACAGCGCAGGGAGAGATAACTTTAGTTCAGTGCGTCGACTCTGCGCGTTACTTTGCATGCAACAGTGCAGAGGCACAGATTGAAAATCTCTTACCTGGTCGAAACAGCAGCGAAAGCAAAACCATGATGAGCGTTACACAGTCCCAAAGCTGCCGCTTAGCCGTGATCTGAAGTCCGCTTCTCCCCATGCCAATCCATTCACCTAGAATGGAGATCCGCGACTGCTTCTCATCGACGCTGTGGCTGCGGGAAATCACACAAAAATTCGTCTTCTTCCACAGCGCTGTCATTCAAAAGGGGCCCTGTCTTCAGGGCGGCTCTACAGGGGAGGGGTCTAAGCTGAAGCCGAGGCCCAGAGGTGATTACTGGCCAATGAAAGACTAATTATTCACTAACCACTTGATATTTACATGTAGTGGCAATTACTGGGATGAGGACAGTGGAAAAAGCTCTCCAACAACAGCGGGATGGTGTGAAATAACAGACCACGTTTTAATGAAGACTTCACAAGTAGGTGGTAAGTTCATTATCCTCATAACAACACATCTATAGCCCAACAAAACAATCGCCCTAGACCCTATTACACAATAAACTATTTTCAATTATCCCATAACTTCATGGCCTAAAATGTTGATAGAAGTTTTCTTTTCCTTAGCACAAGCAACTAAAACTTAACACTAAAGCTCTGCAGGTCAGCTGTTTTGTTTGGCCACCCACAACTCCCACCCCCACCCAAAGAGGACAAATGTTTGTGTGTTTCCAGCATCAGGCAGGAATCTCTCACCTGTTGTTTTCAAACTCTACTTTTAGTTTAAATAATGAGGTTTGCTTGACACCTGTGTGCAAACTAAATAGACCCAAACAAAGAAAAGACAGAAAACACTAATAGAATTTGGCCCATTAAGCACCAGCAAGAGTCACAAGTTTCGACATTATTTTGGAGAATAGGTGCTTTCCAAACCAATAAACTTCACTTTAGTTATGCAAATAAAAATGTTGATTATATTTTCAACAAATCTCAATTATTATCTTTTCCATGACTTGCTATATGCCGCAGCCTGTGTGTTACTCTTTTCCTTTTGTGGCGAACTTTCCAGCCCTTCTCTCTCTTTCTCTCTCTCTTCCCCAACGACACTCCGTCTTTCATTTGCACAGCTGCTTCAAGCCGAGCCCTATGTAAGCAGCACATACAGTACACTCACTCACACCTCCACTAACACGTATTCTGTAGCTCTGTGTCGCACAAATACATTCATGGAAAACAAACAGTTATGAAGCTGCTAACAGTTTTACAAACATGTTACTTTCCCACAATCAGTATTAATTAAAACATAGCCAAGACCAACTCTCATACTAAAATATTTTCAAGTTGAGGGGTAAATACTCTATACATGAGGCATTGTAACCCTTTTGTCTCACAATGGCAAACTAAAACCAATGTCAAAATACATAAATGTGGATTGCTACACCTCCATCCACCCTTATCCCATATGTTGCCTGTTTTAAGACAGATTAAAAGTTATGGTGATGTTTTGGTGCAGCTGGAACATTGGGGCCTCCGTCCTGACTTTATGAGGGAGAAGTGAACCCAGACAGTTATTGGATCACTGGGTTTTCTATACACCGACTGGCTCCTCCAACTGCACAATTGTGTGATTCAGGTGGCCTGTCAGTCCAGTGAAAAAGGTCTCATTCGGCTCATGTTGATGCTGGCTGATATATATATATGTATGTATAAATATATATATATATATATATATATATATATATATATATATATATATATAGTGTAGGGGGGTAAAGGAAGACAGCTCAAACCAAGTGGAACGTGCGGATTGTTACGGCACTGCCAGGGAGGGGCCTCTGTCACAGTTAGTGTGCCAAGTCGGTTCCCCAGAGAACGCTACCTTTCTGTTTGTTCAGCTAATTTTGGAGGGTTGCTTGGTTGATCTGCTTTATGGCTTGACTTTATAGTCACATTCAACAAAAAAAAAAAAACTTAAATGGGTTACACAGCACAGCCACACTGATGTGCTGAGTGCTAGTCTGACATTCATTTGGATCGAGCAGGTCTCACCTTTGGTCTTGAGAATGAGCAGATGGCATTTCCTGAAAAAGAGACAAAACATTACAGTTATCGATCCCTGAGGATTTTTATAGAAGGCATGGTCCCAAGTAAAATAACTACTACCTCCCATTACTACTGAATCTGAAATGCACTCGATTTGCCACAAATGCTAGTTTTGACTTTTTTTTCCCCGTTTCATTGCTTTTTTGGCAGAACATCAGAGGGAATCATGGGAAGGAAAAGAGATATTCACTAAATCCCAAAACTCAAACCTAGAATGATGAGACAAGATGCTACATGTTAACGTGTGTATTACCTACCCAAGCAAATAGAAAATTTTAATTTCATTTTTTACCTTTTATATATTTTTAGGAGTTAAATCAGATTTGGAGATAGCCATAGCCAGCCTTCAGTGTAAATACACAAGGAAAGTATTGAGCATTAGGACTGTTTTAAATTCACTGTGGTGTGAACAACAGCATAGAGGATCTCAGCACAGACCAAGGACTCTTGTCCTAAATGAGCTTGGGTTCCCAGTGCGAGGCTGATGAGCAGTGAAGCACACAGTTAATTGATGCAGGTGGATGGTAAGGATGAATTCAGCACATGAAAGAGCCTCCTGAAAGGCCTGTCAGTCTGATGGACACAGAAAGAACCCTTTATGTCCACATGATTCCTTAGGACGAGGAATTGTGTGCTGCAAACCAACAAATGGTTCTTTTGAATACAACAATTCTAGACCAAGGCTTGTTTAGAATGAGTGGATTCAAATATTCAGTTTAGAAAATATTTTAGCACATTGTGTTCATAAATAAATAGTGTTATGCCTAAAATTGAATGCATGTAATGTTTAAGTTAAACCAGTAACGGTAGCAGTGACTGTCGCATAGGTACAACATATGGGTCAAAGGTAATATTTAAAGCTCTACTGGTGTAGTGGTCGTAGACTAATATGGGCTCAACTTTTAAGTTGTAATTAAGTTATAGTTCTTGATCGAGGACATTGTTTCTACGATGGATCACTCTTGGATGAATGAAGGTATGAGGGAACACTGACTTGATCAGGTACTATACATAAACACATGCTACAGTTTTTGTGTTGCAGGCATGGTGTTAGCACAAGGATTTTTGGTCAACACAAAGATAAGAATGTCTAATTGTAAAAGCCAAAGTAGTGATAGACTTTTGCAGAGCGAGTGAGAGAGGAGCGGAGCGGGGGAGGGGCGCAGGAACAGGGGCGAGGATTGGATTTCCTTTGACTGTGTGTCTGGGCAGCTCCACATGTTCCTCATTAAAGCGCTCACACTGTGGGAGCAGCTCCACACCAGGATGCTTGTTTTTGTTATTAGGCCCATCGCGCTGTGGTCGGGTGGAAGCCCCAAAACAAGCCCGGGCCCAGTCTGTAGGACCATCTCCTCACCACGCTGTCCACAACCACACCACACCACAGCCCGCCATCTGCACCAACTTGTACTGGCATTAAAGTTCAGTGTGCACAGGAGAAGTGAGCCATGTTTTATGGAACAGGGCTTGGGCTCTACTTAAAGAGCCATCAATGCTTAGAGGTTCAGTCTGTGGTGTGGCTGCTTTAGATCAAATACATGCAGAATAAAAAAAAAGTTGGCCCCCATGTTATTTTCTATTACTGATTTATTCATCACTGCTTATCCATGATTGCTAACAAACATATAAAAGTACTCTTAAGTGAAGTTGTCAGACTCAGTATCAAATAAATGTTTATACAAGTAGATGTTAAAAAAAAGTTTAATATTTAAGTAGACTGCTACGTCATATACCCTAAGCGGATTCCTCAACTACTACTATACTAATGCCATTACTGCTAATTTTATTATAACCACTTCTACAAGTCAACCTCGATCTACAAATTTCATTACAAATTAACTTGCCTTTAAGTAGGTCAAAAATACAGATGTCTTCTTTCAATTGAAAACTGTACTAAAATGAATGTACAAGCAGGTTTGCTAAATAAATAAATGAATCCAAATTGCACATTTTGCACTTTTATTCCAAACTGAAACTTATGGCCTAGTAAAAAAAAGTAAAAGTAAAATCCCTTTGCTTTCAGCAAGATTAACACCAACGTATATCCTCTTTAGTTTTGTTGTTTTTTTCCCCCCAGAAATACAAAATAAAAGTAGAAGCAAATTACTGTTGTTTCATGCTTCTGAGCACTGTTGAATTTCATGCTCATCTAAGATCTGTCAGTGGAGACGTGGATAGTGTTTCTCTGAGGTTGATAACATCAGCGATTGGGATCAGGAGCAGCACGGGCCCTCCGCTGCCCCTTTATGCACCACGCGGCCGCAAAACAACACACTCGCTTATTGAATTTTAAACAGGAACCAGAGCAAATTGGCGGCTTGGTTTTTTTTCTCTGAGCCCCTGTCTGAAATGAACTTTAAGGCCGCAGCGTGGAGATGTAGACACAGACAGCGACTGTGGGGGCCCCTCTCTTTGTTATCTTGGCCCAGATAAGAGGAGCTGTGGTGTTAGAGTATACGGAGCGGCCCTGATACGGATCTGAGCTCAAGCATCCCACTTATGGCTCTGTGATTGATAGCTGTCGGCACACTCTGGAGCTTTGAGGGGCTTCACTGCTGTTTGTGGAGAACCTCCTCTGGAGGCGGGTCTGTTTACCAGGCCCCATTGGATCTTTGTCTCTGAGTAAACATGGATTATCACACATGCTGATTGTGCTAAGAGACTGACCTACATTAAAATGCCATTATTTAGATTTTATTCCCAGGTACAGAAGGTCACAAGTGAGTGTGGGGGGTTTCTTTATGAGCTTTTAACCATGCCATAACGTACCACAACGATTCGTGCATGTTTGAGTAATCCTGTATTTCCTTGAGTGCTCAGAAAATTGCAGTCTTCACTTACCCTTATCTCCTCCCACTGCTCTGTACTTACTTGTACTTATTAAAAACAATACTGACCCTAGTCCATACATGAAGGTTTAAAAACGTCACACAGCCATTTTCAACAATAATAACAAGTAGGTCTAAATAAAAATCTGTTACAGTGAAATACCACTGTGAAGAGGCTGGGCCTCTCAGGACTGTACAGTTTGAAACAGGAAGTCAGTGGAGCAGTTTCTATTATAAAGTGTTATGGTCTAAATCTAATCTAAGGTCGGAATTTGGATCTAATCACAATCTTCCTTTTCTGAGATTTCACTGTGATTGGTTTAAAATGTCTGTCACGCACGTATGTCACTCACTCAGAGATTGGGATCTGTCAATATGAGGTAAAAAATTGTGATGTCTTTTTGCGCCTCATATTGATATATGATTCTTTACAAACTTTAAAATCTTTACAATTTAACACAAAAATAGCGCAATGTTTCCTCCAAAGCTTGCACTTTCCAAACCACATGCTTTCACGGACAGAGGCTGTAGTGGACCTTTCAATTAAAAAAAAACACCAATATCATTGACGATTAGTCATGAATGTTGCTCGCAGTTAATAATACAATTTGATTAACTGCCCAGCTCTATTTGACAGTGCTTAAGCTTGAGCTCAGTTAAAAAGAGAAGCGCTAAAAAAATCAAAAACAATCCAGATAATTTGTTTCAGTGAGTCCAGAAGAAGAAGTGAAAGCCAAAAGAGACAAAAACACTATTTAATTTAGCTGCAGGGGGTCATACGCCAGTGTCCCCTAACCTTGCTGCTGGTCTCAAGATAAATTGAATGAGCTGAATTGAGTGAGACTCATTCGCACCAGAGAGAAAAGAAAGGCCGAAAGAATCACATTAAAGAAAGAACATTTGACACATGTCAAAATACATTGAGCTGGCCCCAAGACTAGATTAATGTCATTGGTTGAGATCAACATACAAGTCATGTTTTCTTTACTTGTTTACTCCTTCTTGTCATGCCCATGCTCGTGAATAGACCGTCAGGTACAGGTAACCTTAGCCCCGGGGTCAAGGGTTCATCCTGGGCTGATGAGGGACGATACGTAAAATAAATGAAACCCCACGCAGCACTGGGACCTCTGATGTCCTCGGCCTGAAGGGAGAGAGTTCAGGGCCATCTGACCTTTGCACTCTGCCTCCTCCTCTATGTTGAGAGTGTGTGAGGTTTTAGAGTTAAATCTGCCCCTTATTTTTGGCTCCTCTCATACTTCATGTTCTGACTTCATCAACTATCAAAAAAAGTGTTTCATATCTTGCAGATTGAGTGGTGTATTCCACCCAGGAGCGCTGTCTGGACATGCCTTCTCTACATCCAGAACAGTGCTCCCTCACTCCCTGCTGCTGGAGCCCTGTGCATCACACAAACAGGCAACAAATTGCTTTGCAGTGACCTCTGACATCTGGTTTCTCTGCTCGAATTGAAATCTTAATAACACGGCCCAGAGTTAATACTGTGCACTGCTGAATCCACATCTCCATTTCCTCAGTCTGTGCAAGGTGGCTGTGTTAAGAAGGTGGATTTTACAGCAAATTTGGACTCGTATTTGAACAAATGTTTTAGTTAAGGTTTGCATTATCATCATTTTCAACTATTTTTTTACTTTCAATGACTGTTGGTTTCGTTTAAAAATTATTTTATACAGCAATAAAGAGGGTAAATCATTGTTTTTGAATGGTTGTTTTCTTATCGTTAGTGACCATTGTTTGTTTATAGTAGGGAGTTACATTTATAAAGTTACAAAAAAAAGCATATTTCAAATAAATGTTATCTTTCTTTCAGGGTCACTAGGTCATTCTTTGGCTTCTAGTATGCTTTAATTTCCATAATAATTTGGCCTGATGACCTTTCTGACACAGCCCATCGATGTTGACCCAGACTGTGAAACATCTTTTCACACACTGTGCTTGGTATGTACATTCATCATTTACCAACTACAACAACAATTATAACGATAATAATAATCAGTAACTTTTGATGCCACTCAAAAACACTTTACAGTTAGCACAAACAAAAATTAAATGGATTTGACATACTACTAGAGTTTAGACATTTAAAGATTGACCAACCTTTTAAAGGGAGGGTTTGCCAACTGTTGTTGTCCTATATTGTATTGCTTTGCCTGTAATGTTCAACAATATGGCATTAAACTATCTATCTCCACAGAGACCAGGCATAGTTACTGGTCAGATCTGTGGAGAGTTGACCCATGTCACAGTAAGAATGCGTGTGTTTTAAGGTATATTTAGCAATAAAAAGAAATACAAGATGGATCCGTGGTGGAACATTTCAGGACAAAAATGAATTCTCCATGGAGACAAGCAGTGGTTCCCCCCTCGAGAAACATGACATAATGCACCTTCAAGATAACATTTATAGGTAAACTACTTATTACAAAAGTATATTCTTCTTGCTTCATTTATATTTGATTACAGCGCTGTCTTTGTGATGAAAAACATTTGTATAAATTGTATAAAAAATACACATGTATTACCAGTAGCCTTACAGTTAAGATATTAAAATAGCAGTAAGTTGTAGAGTTCTTTTCTAGAAAGTTTAAATTTGAACTATGCTCTAACCTGACAACCTGACATAGAGACCCAGACTGTTGGTTTAACTCACCCAGTTAAATTTAGCCATTGATGAAGCAAACTTGAGCTATGGGGGAGGCATCCTGGGAATGTTGGAGCCAGTCTGAGTTGGTTTAAGGCAGTGCGCCCTAGAAACACATACTTCCCTTGACTTCACTGTACTGTCTCACTGTACACTTTGCAGCTGAAATGTGTGAAGTGTGAAAATACTATAGAGAGGTGTCGGCCAATGGTGATGACTGTGCTGCTATATCACTGTTAACAGATGTTTCACTCATTAAACCATGCTATCACTCTAGCCACGCCAAGAGTAAAATACAGTCGACTTCTACAAGTTTGGTTAGTTACTTGAATGACTTTAGCTTGCAGCCTAGCCCAGGTTAGCATTGTCCTCAGCTTGATGATATTATGATGATGCCAGAGATTAAAAAAGCTTACCTTGAACTATTTTTTAAGCAGGGAGTAAAATGTCTGTTCCCTCCTAACTTCAGCTGGACAACTAGCGGAGCGGCTACAGGGGTACAGATAGCCATTTGGAATCACAACAGCTGTGTGTTTCA
Organism: Rhinogobius similis; assembly: GCA_019453435.1. Classification (NCBI taxonomy): domain Eukaryota; kingdom Metazoa; phylum Chordata; class Actinopteri; order Gobiiformes; family Gobiidae; genus Rhinogobius; species Rhinogobius similis. The sequence goes on along the minus strand of CM033623.1, from coordinate 14,651,089 downwards.
AGAATCGGCACTTTGATTAGGGCAGGATCCTAGTGAGCGATGAGGCCTAATTCCGACATATCTGGGCAGGGCACTTCGGAGAATGCTCCGAATGGAAAAAACACTGTTGTACTGTTGTCCACGTGCATATATAGACACACACCCAGACTTAATGCAGTTATATTCAGAGATATTCATAGACATGTATCTGCTTCCCCCTGTGTAAAGGACAATGGTGTCCAACTTTATTCTCTCCCAGCTCCACCCTGTCCCACCACCTATGTCAGCTTATTGCTTCACCCTGTCATTGTTACAGAAAAGTTGCCACTGTCTTTTGTGTTTATGGCTTGAGTATTTGCTTCTACAAAAATACAACAATCTATAGTGTGCTAATGGATCATATTTGAGCTAAACTTCCCAATCCTTGTATTGACCACACCTCGATCCAGCTCTTTCTTGTGGCTACACTGTTTTTGGTTCGACACCCACAGAACAAGAGCCATCATGCCTTGTACTGTGTGTTTGGTTTCTCATTGGGCCGCTGCGAACAGGCCGAGGAGATGTGAATGTGATTAACCTTGCCAGACTTGACTCAGCGCTCTCGCTCCAGGGATATAAGAATGCGTTCTCAGTGATTTATAGATGCGGAGCAGTCAGCCACAAGGCCTGGGGCTCAGAGTGAAGGAGAGGGAGCCAAACAACAGTACTTAATTCAGGACTGACAAATATTCTGCAGGAAGCCTGAGCAGACCCCCTCTGGTTCCTCTGCAGCAGTAAACTTGTAAACTTAAGCATTAACAAAGCCTAAACTAAAAGAAACATTGTCTGTTTAAGTCAACTTGTTTCACTGTTTCTGTTTCACCCAGACAGCATACTAAAGGCATCTTTGCGAGCTCCCTGGGAAATCCTGCTTTGAGCAGATGTGAGATTGCAGTAAAAGCGATTCTTAATCCTGCACACATTTTTCAAACTTGTGAAATTACAGAATTCCCTCATAGGCTGTCCGTGATTCATTGGCATTGTTTGTCTCCATCCCAGAGTCTGTTCGGGCCAATCATTTTGGGCGAGCAGCTGTTCGCTCAGACAGCTGCAGCGGCCATTCATTTCAGCCGGCAGGCAATTAAAAAATCAAGCCAACTTTGTGTTTGAGGTGATCCATGGTTATTCCTACATTTAATCCCTCTCCCATGCTTGACTTCACTCACGCACAGTCATAACTCCACACATGACGTGCATCCATTAGGAGCACTAGCCTGAGATGACGGCCTGCTCGTATGAAGATTCCCTATCCCAAGAGGCCAAAGCTCCAAATTGGAGCGACATGGCACCATTGGATTTTGGGAATTATTGGAGGCCAAGCGGAGAGGAGCCATGTAATCTCAAGACTTACTGCTCCACAGATTTTTCCATATCTGCGTTAACGGAGGTATGCGGCCACACAAAGTCTGTCTGGCGTCGCGGTGGCACTCAGTGGAGAGTTAAATCGAGCCAAGGCCATGCCTTGTGCCACTAATGCATTCTTTACAGTCCACACACCGGGCAGCGGCAGTTGTGCTGGACAATGTGGTCAGAATCCAGTTGTTCAGTGCACTCAGGCCCACAGCAGGTGTGAGCCGCTCATCTGCAGCCTTACAGCTTCACTATTGTTTCAGATACATGTGCTCTTTTGGAATTGATTTGGAAAATTTAATGGGATTATATTATTGGTCATGCCCTTTGGCTCCAAACAGGCTGTAAGAACATACTCATCAGTGAGAAATGGCTTAATTGGATTTGCCATATGTGAGAGTTTTGTATTTTCAGAGATGTGGCCTCCACTTTCTCTGGGCATTGTTTGACACAAGTAAACAGAGCCATTCCTCTTCTCCAACAGAACCAACATGGTGCCAAGCTGGCCCCAGCTTCAAAGATACATTTGGAGTGTGCACACAAACCATTTGGCAGATGAAATAATTTCACTCTCTCCAACCTTTCTTCGAGACTACGATATGTAATAAACAATACAAACATTCTCTCATAGACTTTTGATTTACTGGCATTGTTTCTCTGTACCTTGCAATGGCTGCACGTAATATAACATTTCACATCTGTTTGGGAGCAGTCCAAAAGGAGACTAAGTAACTTTGAAAAATAGGCTGAAAAATGACAGGAAAGAAGGTTTAAGGTGCTGTCCCGGATTATTTCTGTTTTGTAACATGAAAAACAGTAATAGTTTGTTTTAAAGTCTTAAAACAGTCACATCACTCATTATGCTAACGTTGCACTTCCTGCTTCACAAAGAATAAAACGCACTATGGTTCCATTTTCACCCAAACAGGTGCTTTTATTGTACTGGGGCAAAACAGATTTAACTTTATTACATGCAAAAAACTGGTTTCAAAGCAATAGAAATCAAGTACAGCGCCTTTTGTTTTCAATCAGAATTCAGTGATCAAGGTTCTGCGATCTAGCACTTGACACTACAACTTGCCAAAAAACGCTGATGTGAATGCTAATTGTTCTGCTAACAGTGAACGCATTATTTAATTCAAAAATCGATTTTCATTTAGCTGCACAATGGAGGAAGAAAATATTTTAGTTTTATCTTTTTGAAATCATACAGTGAATTTTCTTAATGGTACCTGTTTTACTCTGTTTGTTTTCTGTGTCTGCAATGTGTTGTTTTTGGTAAATGCCATCACTTTGTCAGTACCTCACCAAAGAGATTGTCGCCATGATTTATTTGTAATGGCTGGTGCACAGACACGGCTTTATGTCCATGGAATGACAGCCTTTGACCAGCTGTGGCTTCACTTTTTCCACACATGTCCACAATACTGTCCTATTTTTTCCACTAAAGACGGGAAGCGTGGATCATATGGGACGGTGATTTCTGACTTCCTCTGGGCTCTTGTCTAATGATTGCTGGGATAAAGGGACCATCATCTCTCCTGCTCCCCCACTCAACCCACAAGCAACGTCTTCCTGTCTGCCATATGTGCACACCAGCATCGAGACAAGTGAAGACTGCTTACTTTTTAGTCCTAACTATTGAACAAACCTGAACAAGCCTGCTCAGTTTTGGTCTTTCACAACATCAATTTCACCTTCACAATGCGAAAGCGAGCTACAGAGTAATACAACTGGGCTAGAAGTGCGTTTTTATAATTGCCCTAGCTCATGTGCTATGGAAAGCGAGGGCAGGGGCCAACGGCATCAAAGCCTGGGTGATCATTCTTCAGCCTGTCTGCGCTGAAAGAGGGACAGAGGCAGGAGAAGGGGGAAGAAACACAAATACAGATGACCAAACAAACTGGGGCAGATGTGGCCAGGGATCTCGATGGACAGGAGCTTCAGTATTCCATCGGTTCCTTCTTCTCCATTTTCACACCTGTTAGTATTTAACAAACAAAGTGCAGGCTGAGAAATAACATTACAAAAACAACAGAGCTGATGTTGAAGTGACATCATGGATTATTAAGGTGGGGGAGGGGGTCTAATAAGGCTCTGCTCTGGCCCGGCTCGGTAAAGAGGGCAGGAAACTCAAGGCAGAGGCAATTTGAGAAGTTTAGCCTCTGAGTGCAGCTGTTTTCTCAGTCTCTCTCTCACAGCTCCACACAGCTGCAGCATGGACACCAGCACTGACCTCTCCTCCACCGGCCATTCCTCTGTGTTTATTTGACATGGACTTGACAACGCGCATATGAACGGATCACATCAGACTTTCCAACATGAGAAAACCATAACAGTGAAGATTGTGCAAAAAATAATGTATCAAAGGCAACAATTAACTTTAGATGCTCTTGCTTAGACAATACAAAACAGTTATGCAAATAGAACTGAAGAAGTTAGATGAAGTGTATGTTACATGTTTAGGGCAAAAGCACATACATATATTTGTATGTGTGTGTGTGTGTGTGTGTTCACACGGGGTGCACAGTTGCATATTGGTTAGCACTCTCGCCTCCCAATAAGGAGATCATGGGTTTGATTCCCGGGCCGGACCAACATCACATGATCTCTTAAATGTAAATGAGCTTATAGCTTTTTACAACTACACATCTTATTAGAAAAAAAAACTTTTAAAAAAGTTAATAATTACAAGAAGACAGAATGAACTTTCCAAATATATCACATCTCTAGGCGGAGTCTGCATGTATTTCCCATGTTTCTGTCAGTTCTCTCTGGGTTCTACGGCTTCCTCCCACCATCTAAAGACATGCATGTGTGGGTTAATTGGTAACTTAACTGCCCCTAGTGAATGAATTTGAGAGTGAATATTTGTCTGTGTGTTTATGTCTCTGCCCAGAATATACCCCAGAACACAGAAGATTAACTGTACTCACATGTAACTGAAATACTGAATTATTTACAATTAAAGGTAATTAAAGTTTCTTTAATTTTGAAAATAATAATTATCCACACTAAATAGCATTATTTACATATATTTGTTTGATCATCTGTTTTTGTTGTCCTCTGCATTGGACCCAACCTTCACTTCCACTGGGGCAGCCAGATCTTGAGCTAAGTTTGGGCAGGACTACCTTAGCTGGAGGATTTACCTATGATGAATATTTTGTGCTGATGGGGAAACCGGAGAAACCCACCCAGACAGGACCTAGGAGTTGAATTCAGAACCTTCTTGTTGTGAGGCGAGAGTGCTAGCAACTCCACCACCATGCCAAAAGATTGACATGGATTAGCTTTTCCTCTTAACAAGCAGTGATATTCTTCTTGGTTTACCATACCTTTTAGCCCAGATGCCCTTACTCATGTATTCCTCTTACATTTGGCACAAAAAGTACAATTGGTTTGAATGCATGTGTCTGGAATTTACATTATAAGAAACCGTTATGAGAATGAAAAATGTCCCACATGAAAACATAAAACAAACAACTGCATATTTTTCTGCATAGTTAAACCCAATAAGTCATTGCAGTTGTTTTTTATTGATGGCATGTGTTTTCTGTGGAGAATCCCATTGCAGCAGTAGACATTGCGCAGAACACACAGATTACCAATAACTAGAGAGAAACAAAACAACCAGGATTTATAGGACAGTGTTTATGGTGATGCCGTATACCACACACTGTGTTCAAGAGCCACACAGCAACAAGAAAAAGGTGTGCATTGTCTTTTGAACTGCTAATCTTGTGCGTGCAGGCAGAATTCTTATCTGACATCTTTATTTTATAGCTAGTGTTTTTAAGTTCACACATTGCAAGCAGCTTTTCCGACCTTTGAAAGACTCCGGCATTTTCACTGTCACTGTTGTTGCATTTATCTCGATAGACGCCTCAATTACAACCCACTGATAGCCTTAAAGTCAGAGAGAGGAGCTCAGAATGGGACGACTGCCAAGCATCATGGTCAAAACACAGCTAGCATCCGAGAGAGAAGAGATATGTGTTTGCAAAGAAGAAAAGGGAGCAGGGTGAAATGTGGCAGGCCTCTGACAACTGAGCCCCTCCGCCATGCTGCCTTTGTTGCCAGATCACAACCAGATGTGCCAAGTGTGTCCAAACAGGAATGAGAGTGTGAAGGCAATTTTCAGCAATTTGTCAGATTTTGAGTTTGCCTCCTCCCGCCCCTCCCATCTCATACCTCCACCCCCCCAAAAGGCAAATACTGGAGGGGTATGACAGTCATTGCAGGATCCCAGGAGTGTTCGGCTGTGCATGGCCTCCAGCACAGTGACGTGCTAAGAGATATACAGGGGAACATCAGAACAGCGGGGCAAGACAAGGCCTGCAGTATTGACAAATAAGTATGCATCGCACGTTCATGCAGCTGTGTTACCGTACTGTGTTATTGTTTTCTGGGTTAGTCACTCAAATCAATAATAATCACAGAATCAATTTCACTGCTTATATTTCAGATTTACAGATTCACAGATGTACAAGTTGTAGTACTATAACTGACCACCATGGCTGTAATGATTTAAAGTTTCATTTTGGCCTTCTGGACACTTTCACCTGGGTTTGAATTTCTCAGCTGTGATTGGATTATTGCAGAAAAGTTGTTAATGGATTTTTTTGTGTTATGACCCACTAGCAAATATATATTTTTTTTAATAGTTTTTCGTTTATATGATTCACAGCCAAGTCTGAGGATACTTCTGCTGTCCACTTTCTACAAACAATTCCAAATCAATTATGTTTTGTGCCTCAGTTGCACTCAGTTTCGTGCCTTTGCATGCAAGCAGGCAATCTCCTAACACAGTTAAAGATGTATAGCAGTAACAACAACATCGGGCCTGATGGGAGTCACGACAGCATTTTTTGGCTCGGGATGGCGAGTCACAAAGCTCAGTGGTAAAAACAGCAAACCAGAAACATCAGGCGGGCCATGAATCTGTTTAGCAACACGTGGTGCTCAAGATGCTAACAAACTAAACATGTGAAGGTGATTGAAAGCTCCTAGACACCATCAGTGCAGTATAACAGAGGAGTGATTGTGAGTGCCAAGTCTTGCAGGATCCCACCCACTTTGCCTCCTTTTCTCTCCAAGTTGGTTCAATGTTTGAGTCACACTTTTCGCGAGTCTCAAGTCTGCCGGGACCAATGAAAAGGACAATTGTGGGAGTGTTTGCATAACGGTTCTGTCAGTCATGTGTCTGAGGGAGAGAGCTCAAATTCAACAAGAACGCCTGTTTGAATCTGTTGCCTTATTGCTCTGGAATTCAGCAGAAATTGTCCTCACTGCTCACAAAATGGCTCCTCTTTCTCTAACAGTTATACTATTACCATGTTCAGTTGAGCACTATTACCATGTTCAGTTGAGCAAAATAATTCAATTAGTTTTGCTTGTGCATTTAAGAGTCATTATTAGACCATTACATTTTTACTTTAGATAAGTATGAGTAAAATATTTTTTGGGTCTCATTTAATAATCATATGATACTTAATTTATCTAATCCTTTTCTTCCTCTGTGATAAGTTACCTCTAATAATCATATGATATCAGTGGTTAGAGGCCCGATTGTGATTTAAATAGTAAACTGATTACCAATCTTTGTTCTTGGCCTTAAATATTGGCAGTCACAATATTTTCCTCTGAGACTTTCAGACTAGAATGGCCAAGAAATAGAGACATTTCCAGGCAGTAAAAGTGCAAAGTTTTGGGATTTCCCTCCTTGGGGTGTGTATGTCTAGCATTACCTCCAAATGTTGGTGCTCTTGAGTTTCCTTACTGTGTGTGGTTGTTCGAAGCTGTGCTCTTAATATTGTTCATTTGTAAAAGATTGTGCATTTGTTCATACAAGGTTTCTTATGGTTGATCTTGTGTTGCGTCTATGGTGCATCTGTCATGTTTATATTGTTGTGTCATGGAGATTTTTTTTTTCTTCTGGTCTTGAGTGACAGGCAGAATGAGCTGACATGTGTGCTCTCCAGATGTGGGAAAATCTATACAAAAAACTGGCTGTACACTGTATTCATAGTCACACCACTCTATGGCGTTTCACCTTTGATTTAAAAAGCAAAATACATTTTATAGATACTCATTTTGATCATGAAGTTGAATAAGTAATATTTATACAATGAGGAACCAAGCATTATGTAGTTTTTACGCACAACAAGGAATTTGAGAATACTACTGACCCTAGTGCAGTTATTTGCTTTCCTTTTCTAAACTTTGCCAAAGTCATCATAGCACATCTTTAAATAGCACATTATTAGATTCAATGATACTTGTTTCCATCCCTGTTACATTGGTATGTGCTTTGCCATTGTCTGCTGTGTATACCCAGAGAATGTGCACTTGTGCTGGCTGTACATGTTTGTATATATAGCCTGTGGCAGCTGCTAGCCGCACCTGTGTTTGGCCCTGCCTTAGGCCTGTTGTCACACATAGTTTCAGTCCGATCTGGAAAAGTCTGGCCAGAAACACGCCCTGATTAACCCACACTCATCCCTTTTGTATAGCTCATGAACGAAAGCATTCTTAACAGCATTTCTAAATTAAATTCAATTGTCATCATCGCGTTTTTACGATCGTTAGTCTGAACAAAACCATCCGTCCAAACTTCTTTCTTCCATATGATTGTGATGAACCCGCTCTATATTTTACGTTTCATTAGGTTACATGTTATGAAGTTCGTGCATGCGTGAAACAGTGGCCTGGTGCACTGTTCTGTCACTTCCCATTCATTATCTGACTAATTCAATTTCCGTTGTGCTGCAGATAGTTACAGTCCATAACTTTAAGATATGATCACTGCAGTAATAACCTGTAATTAGTTTCATGTTGGAAAAGGAGAAAAATGAACTCAAAGGCTAATGTTAGCCTCAGTCTTTCTTATCCCAGTGTCTTTGACTTTGCGACAAAAAAATTATTAAAAGCTACTGAGATGGAAGTGGTCCACACATTTTCGGAAGCTCTTTTTTATTGTTTATTTATTTGTATGTATGTTCATTAGGTGTCACCAAACTGACAACTACTGTTTCTGGAGTCCTTATTATAACCTATGCTCTCTGTTTCCGTGACATTCAGTGTTTTTTGGGGGTTTCCCCTAAGCGCCGTGGGTTCCAGTTTTACGGTGCTGGAAGTTGGCCTTTTGCCTTAGCCGTTGCCAAATCCAGAGGGTACAATAGACTGTCTGGCATCTGGTTTGGTTATTGGCTGGCGTGTACAAATGCTGATATTGTGCGCACAAACGTTTGACACCATTTTGGGCAGAATCAGGCCCAACTTCAAACAGGTTGTCAGAAAAGGTCCCCATTTGTCCTATACTTACTCAAATGAGTATCTAGTTTTGATACTATTTCATATTAATATCTGGCTATCAAATTTTTTTCAAACCTTACACGCTATCCAAAAAGTATGTTTTATTTCTCAAAGTAAAACATTTATTTGTATATACAGTCCAGGACTCAGTAATGAGTAACGCCATTGTCATTGTTGATCGCTTCAGAAATTGGTTGCGGCGCTTGATGCAAGTGTTTCCAGGAGGTGAGAGGGAGCATTTCTCCAAGTGGTGAAGATGACCTCATGAAGGACATCTGTCTGGAACTGCTGTTTATTTTTGTAAACTTCTGCAATCCATCCTCAAAGGTTCTCAATTGGATTTAGATCAGGAGATGGTCCAAAACAATGATGTTATTCTCCTGGAGGAAGTCCTTTGTCTTGCAGGCTGTGTGAACTTAAGCGTTGTCCTGTTGAAAAATACAGTGGTTTCCACAAATGAGGGCCCTCAATTATGAGGGATGCTCTCTACAACATCTGCACAGAGCCAGCGGCCGTTTGATGCCCCTGCACCACCTGGAGGTCCACTGTTCCACTGAAGACAAAAGCAGCCCAGATCATTATGGTGCCCCCTCCCTGTGGCGTGTACATCTCAGGTGGATCTGCTTGTCGTGCCAGTAACACTGGAAACCATCAGGACCATCAAGGTTACATGTTTTCTGATCAGAGAATAACACTTTCTTCCACCTTTTAATGTCCCATGTTTGGTGTCTCTTGTGAAGTCCAAGCAGCAGTTCTGTGGCATTCAAGGAGATGAGGCCTTTGAAGAAGTTTCTTGTTTTGAAGCCCTTCAGTGGCAGATGTGTCTGATGATTATTGGGCTGTCGTCTGCACCATTAACGGCCTTAAGATAGATAGATAGCTAGATGGATGGATGGATGGATGGATGGATGGATGGATGATTGTCCAGTGTCTTGTCAGACAGCCAACTGGATACTCCGGCTCAGTGCTGTGTCATTTTTTACGGTCTTCCACTTGACGTTTTTGGTCCATAACCCTCAGGATCTTTTAAGAAATTCCAAATGACTGCATCCCACCTCAGCAGTGATGGCGCGCTGCGAGAGGCCCTGCTTATGCAGCGCAACAACCCAACCACGTTCAAAAAGAGAACGATTTTTTCTTCTCTTTGCCATCAGAATGTCATGACAGTGTGAATCCCTGACAGAAAATGACTGAAACACTGAATCTGCATTTTTGCACAGATTTGGGCTTTTAAAGACATGCTGTCCTAAACCTTTGATCAGCTGCAGAGCAGACTATTTCAAATTAATTGCTGTTTTCAATAAAATGTTTACCCAAACGTTTTCTTTTTGTCTTACTCCCATTTCTGTTGCATATTGAAGCTCTACTTGGAATCTTGTTAAGATCCAACAGTGCAAAATGTGACTTTGGCCATTTCTTTAACTGGTCTTAAACTTTTTATCGGGATTGTATATCTTGTTCTCAATCATAAAATGGTACTTTTTGCTTTGGTGAATTGGAGTAGAAGCCTCTATTGAATCTAGTTACTTTTCATTAGATCAGTAAATGAACATGTCCACAATGCCTCAGATGTGACAGCTGTGTGCATGTGATGTTCTGGTGATAACATTTTCCACAGTTCATTCCTGCTCTTCTCTCTGCGTCACCAAGTCCCCATTTCTCCAACTGGGATTATTCATTTTTCCACTGCTCCGAGTCAGAACGTTTTGGAGAGAATGTATGTGTTAGTAATTTTAAAAGTTAGCTCTAGAGGGGGGGTTACCGGTGTCATATCCCACAATGCAACAGTGAATTCCTTTAACATGTGGTGCGTCAGGAAAGGGCTGGTTGACCTCTGCCTCTCCACGAGCCCCTTGGGAACGGCTTTGCTCTGTTGCTCCAGAAATCGTGGATCGCTGCTCAAACCGTTTCTCTGCCTGTGACTGGAATTGTAATCACCTCATTGTGCTTCTCTCTCAGCTCAACTCTGCTCTTTGGACCCTTCTACCATTTTCTATTTTTTTCACTTTTGCTTTTATTTGAGCCGTTTTCTTTCTTTTGGTCTTATTTACTGTTCTGGACCGATGCAGCACACGTAACCCATTATGGGAAGTAGAAAAGAGAGAGAAAGTCTAAAGGTGAAATGTGCTGCTATGGCATTATCCATGAGAATAAAAGCTTATATACTTCGACATACATAGCCACCATGTGTAAAGAATTTGCTTTGCTTCATTAAATGAATAAGGATTGTCTTATTGTTTGATTGTAGCATTATTGACCAACTATTTATTTATGAGCAGAACTGGTAAGGGCATTTTCTTCTTTTTTTTAATTTTCTTTTTTGAATTTTAGAATTTTAAACACACAAAACACTGAAGACAACAGAGAGAGAGAGAGAGAGAGCAAAAAATAAACAATAAGTTTAAGTCCCATTTCGACCAAACTTTGTCAATGAAGTCCGATTGTATTTTCACCTTTTTGAATGTCAGTTACATAATGTAGGTCCATAGATGTTCAGTTTGTGTCATCCTTTTTTTGTTATGGTCTTCCATCCCATCGCAAGAAGTATGTTCCAAAGTTTTCCATTTTCTGTTTGCATGGCTGGAGTTTTGAGGCCCAAATAGTAATTGTTGTATAGTTTACAATATTTTTTTCTATAATAAACCATATCACTTTGCCATAATTTGATCACATTTGACCAAGCTCGAGACTTGTCTAAAGTCCAGGTTTCACTAACTTGTGACCCTTATAAATAAATAAAAAAACACAAATACAAAGAACAAATACTTCAAACATATATTTAATCCACCAGGGCAGAATAACTGTTTCGTCCTAAAGCCGTAGCCTTGTTACATCACTGTGACCTCGTGCTCCGTGCAGTCATCTTTGGCACCAGCCCATTCACCACAGGTGCAATAATCAGTGAGTGGGACGCCTAATTAGCGGGCGGGGGCTCGATCACAGGGGGCTCCAGTGAGCGCATTAAAGGTCCCTGGGATGTCAGTGAGGCCTGGGGGGCATGTGAGGGCCACAGAGGGCCTGTGGGTCACCAGTATACCGCCGGATTCTTTGTGCCACTCAAAGAGGCTGTGTTTTTGGGTGTGAGCAGTGGTGGGGCATTGGTTAAAGCCTTCGTGGGGTGGATGTGATGGGACAGTGGGAAGTAGACAGCTGCACAGGGGTGAATAGGGGGGCCCTTTGTGTCCGGCCAACAAAAATCTGTGACCAATTATCTGTGTCTGTCTCACAAGAGGAATTCTTCTACACTTGGGTTTGAGGGGAGATGGTGGGTGAGAAAGCAGTGCTGAAAGTAGTGCTGCTATAAAAGTATAGAAATGCAGTGATTAGTGCTTTATTATTCTTAATGAACAGGCAAGGTCAACATTGGGCCAAGAACAAACATGTATGGATCATTGTTCCAGTACAGATGTTACACAAATTATTTATGTTGATGTTTGGATAGTTTAGTGTCTTAAAGTCTGGGTATTTCTTTTACATCACAACATGATTGATTTATAGACTACTTTTAGTTTGGATCTCTTCTATTATTGTTTCAAATAGTTTGACATGCAGTGTTTGTTTTATGTTTTACCAAAACACAACATCTATGTCATTTCTTATTCATGGCCAATTTTATTCAAAGATGCACTTTGTATGTTTTCTGGTTGAGGGTCCATCACCTTTTTTCATGGAGATGTCATTGATTTGCCTGGAATCAAACCAGGTCAAACCCTCATTCATCGAGGAGTGATGGATCGTAGACAAGGTTTGTGATGACTGTCTCTCAAACCTTGTCTTTGCTGGTTTGTCTAGAATGTTTCACGGTATGGCATTAATGTTATCTTACTCTTCTTGCAATTCAATATTTTTTACAATTGCAGGGTTTAAGGCAAAAAACCCTTAACTGCAACTTGGCCTGCTGGCATCATCTGCTTGTTTCCATGGAGAGTAGTATCTGTCTACTCATGAAAACAATTATATTAACAGAACCTCCGCCAGAAATGTTAATTAGTGCACCTATAAAAACATGTCTTAATATACACAGTACATTTCTTAACCTCTCCTAGTCTTAATGAACGCCTTCATTAGTGTGTAGAAGCAAATTAACTTATTTGCGTCTAATTTTAGCACAGGAAAATAACAATTTGCCCCGCAATTGCAGAATGAGACTGTCCCAGGACTCACCCCTCTCTTGGTCTTGGTGCGGTTTGTTTCCCGCCATGTGAAAAGTGAGTCTCGTCGCGAGAAAGTGGTTCTGAGGAGGAGAGTCAGGTCTGGATGTGGACGGCCTATGGGACATGTGTTAGGCATTATGGGGCTAATTACAGTTTTAAAAGGGCTGTGTTTACCACTGAAGGAAAAAATGCAAGAGAATTTTATTGTCTCCACTCAAATTATTCATCCTTGACAAGCTCAATTGACATTAACATAATTACCAATGTAATCGCTGCGGCTGCTATTTTACCGTTCGGTCAGTTCAAGGAGGAAGTGTCTAAGGCTTAAGTGCTCCTCTCTGACCATTTATCACCAGCAGGATGCAGGATACAGCAGAGCTGTCTTCATAATGGGACAGTTAGAAAGATCAACAGGTACTAAGAGCGATACCATTCATCACATCATGTTGGCACTCTCTCTCTAAATGAGTACAATTACTGCTCTCAAAGCTTTGGTTGCAATATTTTGTTGTATAGTAGAAGTGTAGTGATGTGTGCCATGGGTAGTGATGATATTATCGCAAAGCATCAAGAATGTGCTAAAATGTGCTTCTAAATGTCTTGGTTGAGGTTCAAGTAATGCACAAAATATAAATGGCCCATAAAATTAACCATAAAAGAGCAGAAATATCACTTTATACCCTTGTTTGGGAGATAACACTAGACATTTCGGTTTCTTTTTTAGCTAATTTTTAATAGTTATAAGTTTAGAGCCAATATACTCGATTTTCTAGTTTTGCGTATCCCCAACACAACAGTTGTGATATTAACCGTTTTTCAATTCAGCTCCTACCTCTAAGTAGGACTATTGTATTGTAATGCTGGTGATCAAAATAGATTAAAGTATGAACAATACAATGATGTACAGATTGGTAGAACCAATTAAGTAAACCAAGTTTACTATGACATTTTACTATCAAAAGCATGCTGGATAAACCCAGACAGTTAGCTGTATCTTGTATCGCTGCCATCCATCACATTGTGTTGTCGTTAGCTTTAGCTGTTTTAGCACTTGGAGTTTTTGAACTGGAAAAGAGCATGTGTTTGCAGGAAGAGGGATAAGGCTCACAGTGAACTCTGGCACGGACGGGTGTGTTGTTGCATAGGTATAGAATAACTCCTCCGCCGCAGCTGACCCTACCGCCACCTCGCCGGGACAATCCCACACGGTTGCCAGTGGCGATGACTCCAGTTGATCTTCACCTGTCAAAGCAAAGGCTCCCCACTAAAGACTTGCAGCTTGAGGAGAGGAAAGCAAAACATAAGAGATAGAACAAACAGATGGACATTTTGACCAGTTCTTATGAAAACATTTCTTGGATAAGTAAAAATATAAACTAGGAAATGTGTAACAATATACTAACTAGCAAACCACTTAATCAGCATAAACAGCAATACATAACTGGTAATAACTCACCATGCCAACAATAAAATGTCTGTACTCAAATGCAAAACTCTCCTGGAAATGTCTAATGTTGCACAACAAGTTTTCAAAGAATTCTTTTAGTGTAAGAAGTGTGAATTATTTTCAATAGTATAATCTTTTTGACGATGTAATCCATGATCTAAACCTATACAAATATATCAAATGTATTCATGTCTTTGACATCCTTCTGAAAATGTTCAAACATTAAAGATGCAACATTAGGGGAACAGCCTAAGCTAATAGTTTCTCACTAAAACTTGCCTTAAGGCCTTGTCAAACTTTTTCCTACAAAAAATAACAAAGCAAATACAAAAAATGTGCCCCTATGTGACTCCAGCCAGCGGTTCCATTGGGTGAAAAGATACACGTCAAGTTGTAATCAATCAATCGACAAGCAACAGGAGGCTGGCATTGTTTTGCATTTCTGCCGGTTGTTTCTTCCTGGGATTTTTCTTCCCTGACAGGAGGTGCCGCGAGCAGACGCACAGTTGAAAAGACGTTTGCATTCTTTCAGCGAGTCTCCTCTGTCCCCTCTTTGCTTTTCTTAACACTTGAACAAGTTGACTCAGCCACCAACACAGAACAAGAAATCATTTTAACTGGAGGGTGATTAGTTGTAGTTCATCACCTATACTTTGATGAAAAGTTACAATAATAGTCGTAGCCATGGCTATGGTCAATGCAGTTTCATCGTCTTGATTAAATCACATCCTTTCACTTAAAAGTGTAAATGATTTAAAACAAAAACCTTTTATTATTTATTATTACCTTGAATTCGTGAGAACCTGCATTAAAATCAGCTGTTGTAACTGTTGCAGAAGTAGAATTCATAACAGTGGCAGTTGTGGTAGCATTTGGCATATATTTGTGTGAGTTTTATGCTCACTTAATACCTTTTGAGTATATTTACTAAACCATATTGAACTTGTTTCACCTCTGCTTCAATGCGATGTGTGTTATCAGAGTGAATCTGTCCTGAGTGCAGGAGGAGAGTGGCAGGAGCCACTTGTTAGTATTAGATTAGTGCCTGTGGTCACATTTTGTTGTCATAAGGTCGGAGCAGTATTAGCATGTGGCTTTTTATTGGGCTCTCACAATCGGCCGTGTCATGTGGTTTGTGTCAGAGTCAAGAACAATGAAAACTCTCTGTGTTTATAGAGGAGCACTTCTCAGGAAACTGGATTGAAGTTTTCAAACTCAAAGAGGGAAAGCCCTTGTAAAAAGTACCAAGTGCGGAGCAGAGGTGAAGAGTAGATTCTATTACTGATGTGGGTTTTTTTTTAACTTTTTTAAAATGTGCATCATTGAACTAAGACTAAATGTTTTTGCATTCATGGCTTAATCGATTGCAGTAATAGTAATAGTAGTTGTTGTTGGAGTAGTTGAAGTAGAAACAGTAAATAGTGGTAGAGGTAATATAGTGGTAATATTACTGTTAGCATGCCGCTGCATGATTATGTTGTTATATGATGATAGTAGTAAAGGCAGTCGAAGTTCCAGTAAGTACTTTCTTCATAAAAATGTCCAAAGTAAAGATGCTTTTTTCCTTTAACCTTTGTTTATTCAGGTAGGTCGATTGAGAACCATTTTTTATTTACAATGATGAGCTGGTCAAGAAACAGAAGCACAAGAGCAGTGCAACAGTCCAGACAAGAAAAATATTGAGATAATCCATTTAATTTTTCACACATTAGATTGCACTCATCAGGAACTACAAGGATGACCAGAAGGCAGCTAAAGGGATAAAATTACGGCGCTTCGGGGTTTCTTGCTCATTCCAATGATTGAGACCGAGAGAAGTGCGGACTGTTATAATAACCATTGTTTTTACCAATGCTATTTGAATTAATAAAATTAAACCACTGCAACAACCTGTGAAAAGCAAGTGATGGCCTTGACTGTTTGGACACAGGAAGCCAATTGATTGATTCATGTTTTACTATTGCTGTGTTGATGTCAATGTCAAAGGTGAATGTTGTATCCATCTGTATACATATACTTTGATGAGACAACAACAGACAATACAGAGCTGAAATACTAAATAGTATTTGAACAGTCATGCTTATCATTGTGATTTTTTCTTTCTTTTTAGAAGCAGATACAGTCTTACTTCCTCCAGGACCTTCTTTGATTAATTCGGTTGGCCCTGTAACAATTAAAAGACAAATGTGAGCACTCTGTTTGTCTTGTGTCAGGTTAAGCAAATAACCTCTTTACCCCATGTCGGTCGAGGGCCAGGGGTGGCAGAGGTGTACTTCACCGACCCTATGGAGTCCATGCATTCATTTGCTGTGTCATTGTTACAGTAGAAAGTTGCATGGGGACGACAACAATAGATCTATAGGCTTAAGAGACTGTTCTGACAATGAGCTATGTGAATCTTGTCTGTCTTCTGTAAACCGTGGGGGGCGTGATGCTGTGGAAATGGATGGCTACCTGTTGTATGCAGTCATTATGCATGCAGAGCCCTCAGGGGGAGGAGGGAAAGAGGCAGAGGAGAAAGAGGAGGAGGGAGACTTGGCGCTGGAGCCCAACCCCACATCTGGTACATGTTGTGTAGACTTTTACTTTTTTCCTTAAAAGTGCAGATGGTTGAGAATTGTAGTAAAAAAGTCGCTCTACAAAAATAATAATAAAACTCAGATCCTATGGGGAATTGTGACTTTCCCTTATGGCGCTGCTGCTGGAGATTGTAGTCTGTTTCTATAGAGGAAACAATAGTTCTTGGAAGGTAATTAGTGAATGCCAAAGTGTGCTATTGAATTGGCTTTTGAAGTGTTTTTATTTTAACTAGCAAATTTAAGCAAGACCAATTTCAAACTTCAAAATTATAAATCAAAATAATATTAGTAAAGTCGAGCTAAAATAATTTGAATTATCATTTGTGGAACTGGTTGTAGAAATAATAGTATTTGGCAGTTGTATCTGACTTCTTTTGAGGATTGTGACTTAAACTGAGGTGTAATATTGTTTTTTATTGATTGAACATAACTGTTTTGTTTGCCGATTAGCCGGTGTGAGCAGTACTCGGTTGGATTGCTACAGCTTGCATCACTCCACACCTTCAATGTTTGTGTCAGTAGATCAGATCCACTTTAAACAACCGCCCGATTGGAACATAACATTCACTGTGTCGTAAGCAGCACCTAAATCTTCAAAACAAATGTATACAATGACAACAACATGCTGGACCAGGCCGCTCCAGCAGGTGATGTCTATGGTCAAACACTACTGACATTGGCCCCGCTCGAGTTCTGGTTTTCCAGAGTAAACTTGTGCTTCGCTCTCTGTCTCACGTCCCAGGTCGGCCATGTTGCGTCTCCCATGCGTTAGGCCACATCACATGGTTCAGTTCTGGCAGTGCCCACTCCGTGTTGACTCACCAAGCTGCACCTCGCCAGCTATTCATACCTTCCTCCAGCTCTCATTTTATTTTCCCCCCAAATCACTTACCGAGCCAGCAGCCCAGATGGGGAATTCACGACTCGACCAAAAACTAAATATAGCCTTCTACTGACTCCCACTGGTGAGAATTACATAGTTTTAATATTTACCTAATGTCTGCTTTATTTACAATGAACTAGGACAAATAAATTAATATTGCGTTTGCTTGAAAGCACTGTAGAAAAAGCACAAAGTGGGACAGTGCAGTTCTTCTCTGTCTTTTTGGCTTTTATCTTTTGGCCAGAGCATAGGAAATCACACTCTAATGACTAATAGTTTACTACTCTTAGCTATTTCACTTGTTGTCACTCGCAGATTTTTGATTACTAAAGTGTGACATGTGGTGATCTTGACAAAGGATGATTCTGATGTTTTAGTTGTTCTGTTTCTCTATGTATCCAGACTTTTTATGCATATATATTTGTTTGCTTAAAGCC
Organism: Rhinogobius similis; assembly: GCA_019453435.1. NCBI lineage: Eukaryota > Metazoa > Chordata > Actinopteri > Gobiiformes > Gobiidae > Rhinogobius > Rhinogobius similis. The sequence continues at coordinate 14,632,904 of CM033623.1, read as the reverse complement.
AAGACTTGAACTCAAAACCTTTAGGCATGATGTCACCATGAACATGCTAAAAATAACTACTCAACCATATAAAAAGACCAGTAGGGCTGTAATGATTTAGTCATTTAGTTGATTAGTTGGTCGATGTTGTTTTAGTCTTTTTTATTAGTCGACTAATTATTTTACTTTGATTTAAAGGATTTATATGGAGCAACAAAAAGGAGAAAATAGAGCGAGTTAGCTGAAGATTTTGGAGAGAATCATGTAACTTATACAGGTCCATATCTAACATATAAATACACTGTTTACTAATACTTTTATTTAATCTCTTGAGTGCCCTTTGGGTTAGATACATGGATAGCTTTTGCCACACCCCCTTTTGGTTGACCAATCAGTCCATGAAGGTCTTTTAGTCCTACTACAGCCCTACAGTCCAATTAAAATTATAGTGGAGTAGAAAGTACAGCTTCCTGCTCTCAAATGTAGTGAAGTAAAAAGTATCCACTGTAAAATGAGTACACTGCTTTTACTTTTGTACTTCATTACGTTTTACCACTGGCATAATCAAATAACACAGGCAACTCAATGGTCATGTTTCACACTACGTAGAGCAGGGGTGTCCAGACTTTTTCCGTCGAGGGCCACATATTGAAATATGGACCAAGTGGAGGGCCACAAATCAATCGCGGAACGTTCAAAAAAGCTGCATTTATCTGATGTTTTAAGTACCACCACATCTGCATTCAGTCTCAGTGCCTTAATATCAGGTCTGTATTGCACCAAAATGTTAATTGTGTAGGTTAGAATTGCAGAAAATCTGAAATTTGCTGTAAAAAGTACTTCTCAGGACAATGTGGGCCAATTCACCAGGAAGCCTAAGGGCCAGGAAAAATTGGTCTGAGGGCCACATTTGGCCCCAAGCCTTAGTTTGGACATGCCTGACGTAGAGTATTTTGATCACTGACAGTAGATCAAAATATGTTTAAATAATCAACAAAATAGACCATAATTAAGACTGATGTATGCAAACATAACTTGTACATACATATTCATTCATATATGATCGTGAAGTCATGTTTTACCCAAGAACACATGAAAGTGTGAAATAATTGGAACAGATGATTTTTCCACAGTTCATTGAGACAAGGTAGCTCACTATACTTGGATTATTCATAACTCTATATTTTAAATTCCTTGGCACTGCAGTATGCAATAACAATACAATGACGATAATACAAAAACTTTACAATGCATTTTTTTTTTATGACACCACAATTTCTCACTATTTTTTAGGCAAAATATTCTAATTTAAATATTGTAGGACATTTTTTACTTCCTTCTGGGCTCATATTTGCCATTTTGACTGTTGTGGGGGCATATATTCTAAACATACTCCCGCCTGTCTTTACCTGAGCAGCTTTCCTCTCTTAACTCCAGACAGACAGACAGTCCACTGGGATCACTGGAGCTGAAGGCCGACATGATGAAACTGATGCAGACAGCAGGTTTGTACGGAGGCCCCACGGGGACAATCGGAGGAGCTGTGAGGGGGCAGTGGAGGCTAAATCTGGGCTCGGGCCCCAAACTGAGGTCCCTGTCTGGAACACAATCTGCCGGCCATCTGCAGGCGCTCCGGTTCTGTTTGATATTCAAACAAACACCTGTCAGAAGTCCATGTCTCATCTCAGCTCTGCGCTTTGGAAATTGGCAAAATTCTGAACTTGTGCCTCACCAGAAACTAGAGGGAAGAGGGGCAAATGTGGCTTTTTATTCCAACCATCTGTGCAGGAGTTAAATATAGATTTTAATGGAAGGCTCTGAGGACTAGTTCTACTTTCCACCAAAGTGTCAAAGAATAATAGAACATTGATGGTGCTATGTCCACTCAGGTGTTTGCACAGTCAATTATTTCAGGTTTAATTTGTTTTCGTCCTAACACATGTTGGCACAGCTGACTGGACTGGTGCAGCCACTGACAAGATGCCAAGAGCTGTCAGTGGCCACAGAGCCTTAGACAAAATCAGGGATGTTCCAACCTCTTTTTTTTCCATAGAAAAATGACGGCAATTGTCATTGATCAATTGTTGCAGTTGAAAGGACTTGAAGCCATGAAATGTATACTACACATTTGCGGAGCCAAGCCCAAACCCATATTGATTATGCCCAGCGTTTTTGAATTTCTATTTTGGAAATTTCTTTCAAAAAAAGTAAACCTCTTATAGAGGTATGCCCTTGTCCACCAACATAACCTATTGTTTAAAACAATAATTAAAGCTTTCCCTTTTCACTTCAAAAATATTCATCTTATGATATTAAATGTAGACTAAAAACAGAAAAACAAAAGTAAATAATATCTAATCCCTGACTAAATGAGCACATAGCACCTAAAGTAATCCGTTACTACATTTTGAAAACCCCTCAGCTGAAGCATCTTTGCCCCTCCCTCTTTGCTCCCTGCTGTTTATCACGGCCTTTCTTCTCGCAGTCACTTGCAGGTCTGCACTGAACACGGTATACTGGAAACGCTGGGACAGCGTTTGGCAGCGCTCCAGTCTCCACATCTGCCTGACTGCTGTTCCTCTCTCTCTCTGCTGTGTCTCTCTCTCCTCCGCCCCCTCAGAGTCCTGGTCCAGTCGTCAGGGCCGTCTCTGGGCCAGCACATGTGAGCCGCGGTGATGGACTGGTGCAGAGATCTCTAGTGTGAGTGACTAATGACGCAGACTCATCTCTGAGGGCATGGACCAATACATTTATCCAGTGCCATTCATCACACTGCTGTCAAGCCACTGCAGACGCCTGACGGAGAGCACACGCTGAACTTTAAGTGAAGCTGACACCAAGAAAAATCACTTTCAATGAAACTGTGAAGTTGAAAGTAATATATGCATGTGTTCTTGACTTTTTGGCAAGAGCTAATATATTCAAATTTGGATTCTCAATGTTGTGTTAAATTACAATACAATAATGTTGTCATAAAACTAAAATTGCAAACTCGATTTTGATATTAAGGAATAGGCTTGATACTCAATACAAACTTTGATACCACAATGATAACAAAAAAGACAATAGATAATAGACTGTAATTTTCAACACATAAAATAGTGCTTTGTGTATGTTAGTACACATGTAGTCTTATACAGTACTAGTTCTGATAAGCTCAAGATAATTCTAAAACTGTTCAGGAAAAGTCAATTTTTTTCCTGTTTATATGATTTTTATTTCAAATAAGTATTTAGTTTGGATACTAGTTTTAATATTGATTAGTGTTAGGGTGGTCAATACTTTTGACTGAAACAGCACTCTGAATAGTAGTTGTTAAATCTAATAGTTCAGCTTAATATAACAAATAGACCCATGTATATACATTTTCAAGGCCATTTACTTATATAGAATTAACAGTTTTCCATTTGAAGGCTGTCTAACCTTTTCTGTTGAATAGTCTTAATGGCCTTTTTCTTTGCGCTTGCCTCGACAGTCTTCTGTGTGTCGTCTCAATACCCCTCCTTTGACTGTGGGGATAACCTTGAGAAAGTTGCTTACACGTTTAAATACATCATAAAAGCCAATCGCACATAAAGCCACATCTTTTATTCATAGAAAAAGTCTATTCAAGTTTGTCAGTGAGCTGAAAAATGTGACGGGCAGGTACAGTGCGTTCCCATCCCTCTCCCGACACTATGTACATTTGAGAGCCGTGGTAAGTTGGAGGAATAATGAAGCAGAACATAGAAGAGTTTAGGCCACTACAAACACAGAGATGGTTAGTTTAGCCTTGGTTTGCCTTTGTTTTGTGATGGTTTAGACCTGTTTTTGTTCTAGTTTAATCCTGATTTAGACCTGCTTTATCCTGGTTGGATTAACCACAGAAGGCCATATTTTAGACTTGTTTGGCTCTAGGATGGTCATGGTCCAACTTGGACCTTGTTTAACATGTTAGTCCTCAAATAGTTTTAAAATTGTCCTTGTTTATGGTACTTGGTATGCCCTTGGTCTAGAAAGTAAGTAAGTAAAGTTTATTTGTACAGCACCTTTCACAGACAACAAAGTCACATCAAAGTGCTTCACAACAAAAAGTTAAAATTCAGAAAACAAACAGGAGTCGAGCAGTGGCCTGGCTGAGCACAGGCACCATATTGCTGTTCCTGTCTTAGTCAGGTGTAGTCTTAGGTAGGCTTAGCTTACTCCTGGTTTCTGCTTCAGCTGGCTTGTGCTGGGGTAGACAGTACCCACACTTACTTTCCATGTATATGGACCTAGGCTAGTCGAAAGCATAATGAAGCAGATAGGGCACAACCAAGACAGCTGTGAGTTTTGTGTAAAGATGTCCTGACTAGTGGGGGGCAGAGAGACGGGCAGCGAAAGGTAAAAAGAAACAAGGAACTGACAATTAGGGAACAACTAATCAGCCAGTGTGTAGCCAAGCGCATCCCCCCACGCCGGTGCCAGCGCTTGCACTGTGCTTGAACCTGTGCTGAATGCCAACGGCAGATAATTATAAACCCGCGGGGCAGGCCTCTTGTGTGCAGAGGGAGGGATGGAGCCCCCGCCAGCTCTGAACTCCTGACCTCCTTCACACACCGAGCGTCTGTTGTGGGCTTCGGGAGGTGCAAGATGGGTCACAGAGTGGAGCGAGAGCCGGGGGAGCGAAGGAGGGGGCACATAGCAGGGGGTGTAAGAGAGCGAGATGGGGGAGGGGCTTAAAAGAGTGTCACTGTGTTGGCATTTAATCATCGGCCAATCAGGAGGCAGGAGGAGCCACTTGACAAATCTTAGTGAAAGCCACCACCAGAGCTTTTGTTACGACGTGGTTATCTCTTCTTTATCAGCTCTCATGACGGTGCTTAGGTCTATTATGTACAAAGAGATTCTTTTGTCTGAGGCTGATTTTCTCCTCAAGTTTCCTTAACTCAGCATTACACTGCATACACTTTGTTATCCCAAAACCCAGATGACGAATAGTTTTGAAGTCTTACATTTAAGGCTCATTCAAACGAATCGGCAATCAAGTTTCCTTTTTGGTCCGTCCCATTACTCTCCTATTTATATCAATGTTGCGCTTCTAAACTTGCGACATGGCTCCACAACCTATAATCTTTTTGCTCTACATTACTCTTCCAAAACTTATAGGAGGACTAATAAAATAAGGTTTAATAAGAGTTTTTACAATCTTCTGTCTTCTGTGCATTGATTTTGTAGTTCATAGTTAGGTCTGTCAAGATAATTACCATATCAACTTATCGTTTAGTTAATGGTAGATGCAATAATATATTTTGAGGCTCAATATTTCTCGTGCATACCTATTCTTCGTACTAGTGGGAAAATTGTTCATGGTATACCAAGATTACTTCAATGACTTATTTTATACTGTATGCTAACTACAATATTTTACATTTAGAAAAGTGTCTTTAGGGTTATTATGTCCATGGTCTTAATTATTTTTGAGATTTTCGGTGGCGATATGTTGCAAATTTGTTATTGTGGCAGGCTTAGTCATACTTTCACATCAAATTCCACACCAAACCATCTCAGCTCTTTTGCGCTGGCTGTTGGGCCCTTGTCGTTGCGTTCTGCGTGCACCTCACTGTCCAATTACTCGCTCTGCTGTTTCATATTTCCATTATGTTGAACTGTGAGCAGGAAAATGATATAGCACTCATGTCTGGACCACTCTGACCTACTAAAACACACAGGTAAAGAAATTACTGGCACCCGCACGAAGGAAAAATCCCACAGTGATCTTGTCTCTGAAGTCAGAAGCGTCTGCAGACCACCTCAGCTCATCTGGCACCACACTCTCATCATGAAGATCTCTCTCGCTTTGCACTTCGCCAATTTCCCATGATTGAACGTAATGGGGACCAGATAACCTCCTCCTCTGCCTCTCCCGCTCGGCTCTTTGATCACTCCTGACCTGGCTCCGGCTCAACTCTGACACACTGGCAACCGTTCCTTGAGTGGTTTGTGATTGCTGGCAGACAGACGGCAGAGATATATGGAGCATCGGCGTGCAAGTCTCGCAATCCCCCGGTCCAACATTACAAGTTCATTTCATGGGATAGAGTCGAGAAACACTGTGCCCACGCCGAATCGAGTGTCTGTTATTTATGTTTACATGCGTTTCATGAGTGATTGTCTGGAGAGAATAGAACAAGATGTGCACAAAGATTCCCAAATTCGATTCAGGAGATTTGTAAATCCAGTGCAAATTACTCCTGCCCGTTCCTTCTCGGGCCGCCATACTTCTCTTTGAAAGTGGTCTTCTGAGCCAATCATTCCCAGATGCTGAATATTACATGTAATGACTTCCATTTGCCGGCTCCTTTACTCTCGCTGCTGAGGTGACACGCTGTCTCCCTCTGACATGTCCTCACAATGGACAATTACCCAGTGCTCATCAATCACTGCTGCAAAGGTCTTTGACAAGGCAAATCTGGCACGAATCATCCTCTTTGATAACCCAGGAAGGTTCGCTGAGCGTCTTTTGTTCATGAGAGGTGGAGACTCTCCTGGCTGGATGTTCACAAGACTTTTTTTTTTAGTTCTGACACTTTTGTAAACACATCTGGTCAGTCATTGCTATCTGTTTTGGAGTTGAAACCATTGATAATTTTACCAATAGAGAGACAGTTGTCATTTCTAACACTACTTTCACCCAAAGAATATACTAGATGGTGTCGTGTACTTCTTACAACATTGTCAAACCAGTATCAAACTCCTTAGTCCTGCAGTTTTTGTCGCAACTCAGTTTAAAATGAAAATATACAGAAACACGATTATTGTTCAGTATCAGTTAATATGTTGTGAAGAGTATGGGGAGCACAGGTTGGATTAAGACATAATGTAAGTTAAGTAAACTTTCATTATGAGCTATTTTTCAAGGACCAGGGAAAATCACAACCATTAAACTTCACTTCTTTCCTCGTAATCCTACTGTTTTTTTCCTCCTAAAGTTTTCTTGGTCAGTGATTTAAAAGTAACACTTGCAAATGTTCCATCGATTTGAAAGAACAGCAGAGGTACGATTTGTCAATAACAGTATTCCTCTCTGCGCTTGTAGACTGGGGCAAGGTCAGTAGTCCAATTAAAGAGCTGAAGCTGTAATTGCAGCTTCACTAAGTTGTACACAATGTTCGGACTCATTATTGGAGAACAGTCAGGGACTGCATGCATTTAGAAAACACTGGTTGTTTGTATAGGGGAGCATGTGTACATTTATTCAATTGTTCAGCTGTAGCTATGAATTAGACCAGACAAGATACACTAACCTCAGATATGCTCGGACACCTCTCCGCTCTGCAGGGTTGAAACGTCACTACTTTCACTCATAAACTTTGTAGGGAAATGCACTTTTTTGTGAACTTATTACTTTTACTTGCCAAAAGATGTGCTTTGTCGTCACACTGAACAAATCCTTTTGCGTTGGCATAGTAGTCTTTTTGTAGTTGTAACTTGAATCATCCATTCAACATCGACTTAATTGAAGTAAAAATAGGGAGTAGTACTTACCAAAATATATCCACTGCTTGTCAAGTGATCATTTTCTTGTATTCTCTGGCTACTTGTGTATTATCAAGTAGCCAGACAGTATTTTTTCCATATAAACCAAGCTTTTTGCAATTTATCTGCATCACATTAATAAATATTTTGCCCAACATTTGGCCTTGCCTCTCCATCCTCCCTCCCCCGCGTTCTCCCCTGTTTCTCTGTCTATTCTTCATTTTGCGAGGCGCTCTTCCATGGCTGACCTGCGTTTCACCCCTACCTCTGCACCATCCCAACTGCAAACACAGGCTGAGTTAGAGACCAAGTCCATGTCCCGGGACCACACTTTGATCCTATCGGGATTCTGGCCCTGATGACCTGCCATATACAAGTCGGATCTGGAGTCACATGGACTCCTCACTTGTGTAGTGTATGGATAATTACACTTATCAAAAGGAACTGAAAATGACATTTTCCCTTTGAGGTGGGCAATTTAATGTTGATTTAAAGACTATTTGGCTATTGAATATATTGTTTATATAATTCTACAAAAAGAGCTGGTAAAAATAAAATTGAATAAAAAAAGTTGGGTAACAGTTTAGAATAACTCCCCTTCTTCCTGTCTTAGTAAAGCATGAATAAAGAATTAATTAATAATTAAAGCCGCAAAGCGGCGATGATGGCCTCGCCGCCAGACCGCCTTTCCTGCGGCCTCGGCCGGTCCCAAACCGCCACGGGCACCGGCCCTCCTCTTCTGAGCGTCACTGGCCTCCGTGAACCCCCTCCCCAAGCGCCGTCCCTATAGAAGTGCCTAGGCGGGCACTGCTCTCCAGAGGTGGCAAAAGCATCCAAAACACGGCTTCGATGTAATTAACTTATTAGATCAAAATGCTCTAAATAATGCATCTGCCAATTTTCACTGACTTTGCTCGAAATAATTTAGGGATCTCCACTGACTTATGAAATGTGTCATAGGAAATGAATGGGGGATATGTGTGCTCCCAGAGTCAAAACAATACAAAATAGGACATCAATGTAATAGACTTTTTTGCAGCTTTTGCCGCTTCAAAGCAGTTTACAAGATTTCGTGGAAATTAGGAAATGTTGGTACTTTTACATGACCAGCAGGGGGCGCTATAATGAAACCTGCTTATGTGCTCCTGAGTCTGTTCCGTTTAATATTTTATTCTGCATCGGTGACTACAGTTTGGGCTCTATAGGGCAATACCTGTGGCTAGGAGAGATATTGAAATTAACAGGAAATTAAAGCGTTTTTCACAGGAAGTCATGACTAAACCGCACTTTGAGATAGGCCAAAAAAATGGCAGATCATTAAATTCCAATCTGTCTTGATTAGACACGTAATGCAGACCAATGTCGGCCAAAAACCCTAGGACAAGTTCTCAATGGAAAATAAAAACTTAAAGTGGCGTTTAAAATGAAAATCAATATGGCCGCCATGTCGTTGGTCCGACGACTGAGCACCAATTATGTTTTAGGGTGCTTTTTATGTGTACTATCACTGTGCCAAATTTTATGGGCCTCCTCCAAAGTAAATGTGTCTCCCTCTACATAGACCTGCCCAAAGGTGGCGCTGCAGAGGCTGTTTCTTGGTTTCAGGAAAATACAGTTATGACTCCATTAATGTCCCTTAAAAGGACTCTCTGTATTAAGTTTGGTGGCTGTCCTGCAGGTTTTAGTTGTTTTTATTGCAGCCTTGTGTGAATAGAATCAGACTCCCATAAAGAATGAATAGGACCTTGGGGGCTCTAGAGTTAAAATTATGAAGAGTAGGGGCATGGGTCCCATTGAGTTTTTTGCATCTTATGAAGCATAGAATCATCTCTCCAAATTTGGTGTCAATCGGACAAGCTTGCAGCTTTTAACTGAACTGTAGGGGTGCTATAGTGATTCGTGGCCCTGTGCTCCTGGTGTATTTTGTGTAGTATTTAATTCTCCATCATTGGTGGCAATTTGGACTCTGTAGGTCCAGTCCATGTGCCTTTGAGGAGCACGCAGAGAAACAGGAAATAGAGGCGATTTTTCACAGGAAGTAATGACTAAATCAAGGCGAGATAGGCCAAAAAAATTGGCAGATTATTAAATTCCAATCTGTCTTGATTAGGGACGTGTCACGTTAGACCGATGTCGGCCAAAACCCTAGGACAAGTTCTCAATGGAAAATAAAAGTTAAAGTGGCGGTGAAATAAAAAAATCAATATGGCCGCCTTGTCGTTGGTCTGACGACTGAGCACCAATTATGTTTTAGGGTGCTTTTTATGTGTACTATCACTGTGCCAAATTTTATGGGCCTCCTCCAAAGTAAATGTGTCTCCTTCTCCATAGGCTTCACCCAAAAGGTGGCGCTGTAGAGGCTGTTTATTAGTTTCAGGAAAAATACAGTTATGACCCATTAATGTCCCTTAAAAGGAGTCTCTGTATTGAGTTTGGTGGCTGTCCTGCAGGTTTTAGTTGTTTTTTATTGCAGCCTTGTATGAATAGAATCAGACTCCCATAAAGAATGAATAGGAGCTCTGGGGGGCTCTAGAGTTAAAATTATGAAGAATAGGGCATGGGTCCCATTGACTTTTTTGCATCTTATGAAGCATAGAATCATCTCACCAAATTTGGTGTCAATCGGACAAGCTTGCAGCTTTTAACTGAACTGTAGGGGGCGCTATAGTGACTCGTGGCCCTGTGCTCCCTAGTCTATTGTGTGTAGTATTTAATTCTCCATCATTGGTGGCAATTTGGACTCTGTAGGTCCAGTCCATGTGTCTTTGAGGAGCACGGCAAGAAAAAGGAAATAGAGGCGAATTTTCACAGGAAGTCATGACTAAACCGCGCAAGATAGGCCAAAAAAATTGGCAGATTATTAAATTCCAATCTGTCTTGATTAGACACGTGTACGTTAGACCGATGTTGGCCAAAAACCCTAGGACAAGTTCTCAATGGAAAATAAAAAGTTTAAGTGGCATTTAAAATTAAAATCAATATGGCCGCCTTGTTGTTGGTCTGACGACTGAGCACCAATTATGTTTTAGGGTGCTTTTTATGTGTACTATCACTGTGCCAAATTTTATGGGCCTCCTCCAAAGTAAATGTGTCTCCTTCTCCATAGGCCTCACCCAAAAGGTGGCGCTGTAGAGGCTGTTTATTAGTTTCAGGAAAAATACAGTTATGACCCATTAATGTCCCTTAAAAGGAGTCACTGTATTAAGTTTGGTGGCTGTCCTGCAGATTTTAGTTATTTATTGTGGCAGCCTTGTGCGAATGGAGTTAGGCTCCCATAGACAATGAATTGGAGCTCTGGGGGTCTCTAGAGGCAACATTATGAAGAATAGACCATGGGTCTCATTGACTTTTTTGCATCTTATTAAGCGAAGAATCATATCACCAAATTTGGTGTCAATCGGACAAGCTTGGAGCATTTAACTGAACTGTAGGGCGCTATAGTGATTCGTGGCCCTGTGCTCCTAGTGTATTTTGTGTAGTATTTAATTCTCCATCATTGGTGGCAATTTGGACTCTGTAGGTCCAGTGCATGTGCCTTTGAGGAGCATGCAGAGAAACATGAAATAGAGGCGATATTTCACAGGAAGTCATGACTAAACCGCGCGAGATAGGCCAAAAAAATTGGCAGATTATTAAATTTCAATCTGTCTTGATTAGGCACGTGTACGTTAGACCGATGTCGGCCAAAAACCCTAGGACAAGTTCTCAATGGAAAACAAAAAGTTAAAGTGGCGTGTGAAATAAAAATCAATATGGCCGCCATGTCGTTGCTCTGACCACTGAGCACCAATTATGTTTAAGGGTGCTTTTATGTGTACTATCACTGTGCCAAATTTTTATGGGCCTCCTCCAAAGTAAATGTGTCTCCCTCTCCATAGGCCTCACCCAAAAGGTGGCGCTGTAGAGGCTTTTTATTAGTTTCAGGAAAAAATACAATTATGACCCATTAATGTCCCTTAAAAGGAGTCACTGTATTGAGTTTGGTGGCTGTCCTACAGGTTTTAGTTGTTTATTATTGCAGCCTTGTATGAAGACAGTCTGAGTCCCATAGACAATGAATGAGCTCTGGAGGCCTCTAGAGGCAAAAAGTGTAAAAATAGGCTATAGGGCTCATTGGCTTTTCTGATCAGGAGGCCATCTAGGAATTGTTCGCAAATTTTCACTAATAAAAGTCAAAGTAATGCTTTTTCCCCATTGTAATTTAGTGCTCCTACAGGTGGTGCCGTTGTTGATTGTTATTGTGCGCACATAAATGGATTCAGCAGCTTTACGTTTACGTGTGTTTCAAATTTCATGTCGATCGGAGAAAGCGTGTGCGTGCAGGAGCTATTTAAATGATTTCGTGAGCACTCGTTTCGCCCCTGGTTGCCAACGGTGATAAATGCACCATATCACTGATTCAGTTTTTTTCATGGCGCCCTGCACTGGACATATTCCCCAAGTTTCGTCCAAATCGGACAAAGTCGATGTTTGACTTAATAGGTAGGTGGCGCTAGCGAGTACTTTTTATTTATTTTTATTAATGCATTACATTCAGATCATAATTACGCACTCGTGACTGAAATTACAGCTCTCTCAGTCCAAGCGTGTAGCCGTGACATGCGATCGGAAAAACAGGAAACGAAGGCATTCTTCGATGGCAAGCCACGGCGAAACCGTTCGAGATATCCGAATAAAAGTGGCAGATTATTACATTTCAATGCGTGCCGATCACAGAAATGTGTGCCAGACCCACGTGTGGCAAAAGCCCTAGGACAAGTTCTCCGTCAAAAAAAAAGTCAAACTGGCGTGGCGACTTCGGTCCAATATGGCCGCCGTGCGCTTGGTCCGAGGGCCGCGCCCAATGTCATGTTTTGCTCGGTTCACTGTTCTCTATCACTGCTCCGAAGCTTTCGTGCGCGTCGGGCAAAATTTGCTCGTCCCATTTCCCCATAGGGGTCCGATTCGGGCCGGTGCTGCTCGCGCTCGTTCGGGTCGGATGTTCTCGAGACGCACGAAATACGACATTTTTTCCGGCCGACAGACTATACCCCCATTGAAGACTTTTCGTGCATGTTTACTGGGTCAAAAAGGGCCGCGAAGAGTAAGAAAACGAGAAAAAGAAGAAGCAAGAAACCGACGAAACACAATGTCCCTCGCCAGTTTACTGGCTCGGGCCAATTAACAAAGAATGTATTAAGAACGATTCAGGCTTATTAACTACTTAACTTATACTCTAACCCAAATTCCTAGCCCTAACCCTAACCCTAACCCTGTTACCAAAAGTTGTGTTTTAAACTAAATAGGGTTAAAAGATAGTTTTTTATCCTTATTTGATATTATATTATACATTATATTTCTGCACTTTACCGACATTTCACACTCACGTCTAATAATTAAACCTCAACTAATATGTTTAAAGACATGTTTTATCATATTTCTGTTGGATTGACATAATATCGCCTGACTGCTGTTATCGAGATACTATTGCCCGCCCATATTTTTCCCCATTAATGCTCTTAATTTAATCACTCTTTATTAGCATTATTTGAATTGAATGCTATTGTACATAAACTATTATAATAATAAACACTGCTAAGTGTTTTAGGAGTACTCATCAATAACTGAATAACCACTAATTATAGCAGACCAATTACCACTTTATTAGTGAACAAAATATCAAGTGTAAATACAATACAAAAAAGTAAAAAAAATACAATGCTAGTCTGAGTTTGTAAAACCAGATGTAAAAAGAGCCACTATCAATAACAATACAACTTTGAGTAATGATGAAGAAACACTGTTGTAACAAGATAAAAAGTTGATTTCACATAATTTTTCTCCTTTCACCAAATAAAGGTGAAGGATGCTGACTGAAGGCTTTGTTTATTCTTTTATGACATACTTATTTAACATTCTGTTTTAGAGTTCACTAAGACCAGGTAACAATTACGATTTTAAAAACTATGGTTATTTTAATAGTCAAAATTATTCTGATTAATCATTGTATTATCAGTGCATGCTTTATTTTCCAGTTACGGTCATTACTTGTTACTTTAATTCTGATCACAACAGTGTCAAATACTACATTTTTTACACAACTGTAGTTTTAGGTTAGGCTTGGTGCACTCCTTTAAGAATACAGGAGCCACTCCAGCACGCTCTGATTGCAGCCACGTGCTCCTTCCTATTTTCTCACGACCCTCACTTGACACAGCCACATCACTGACCCTCAGATCTGTCTCTTTGTCAGGGGAGAAATTATCGTTCATGTGAATCCGATGTTACAGACAGGCCAGTGTGCGCTGCCTCCACACTCAAGCAGAAGCACCTGTCTCCAAATAAATCTCCCATAAAGTGATATATACTGTGGCCCATCATACATGTCTGGAAATTCTGAAATCCGATTCTGGCTCACTCCCACGACATTCTCCAACAGGGCACTCATTCCGCTGCGGTTATGTGGGTTAAGTCCTGGCGGAGGACTGGAGTCACATGCTTGTGCACCTTCATCCCTGTGAGGTTGTGGAGGATTTTGACCCCAGGATGTAGGGTCAGCTCTGAGGCCCCGGCCGCTGTTCACTGATGCAAGTCCTGTCAGCTCAGTGTCCTGCTCCCTTTACTGCAGTGTAAATAAAGAATACTGGAGTCCAGTTGCTCTGGTTAAGTGATGTATGTTGTCTCCAATATGTGTGGTGAGCAATACAGGTGAGCAAATGGGGCATGTGATGTTGGTTTTTCATTTACATGTTTTTGTGTTGTAAAAGTGAGTACGTGGCATTTTAGAACACTCTGAGTCTTAACTTTTCAAATAATCTCAGCTAAGCACAGTGATTTGGGCGGGGATAAGGGTTTAGGTGAAATCAGGAATTTTCTGAGCGCTCTAGTCTTGATGCATGATACTCAGACATCGTGAATCAATCAAAATACAACTTTAAATAATCAAATTATGATAACCACTGTTGTAACAAGGTTAACAAAGTTTGAGCCCCAAGTGAAAAAGGGTTAGAAAAGACTGATTTGGGATTTGAGCTACAGCTGTTTTGTATACTTACTTCCTGAATTTTGAGCTTCATCTTTTGACTATTTTGTATCTGATCTGTTCCAGTAATGACATTTCCTGACTTGATCCTATTGTGCTTGAGCTCAGTAGGCACAATGACAAAGTAAAGAGCGGGAAGGATACAGTCCCTGCAGGTCGTAAATTGCAGAGGTAGAGTGAGTTTGTCTAGGGACTTTAGTGGCGGCAGAAGCTCTTTAAAGACTCAAGTGCTCTCTGCGACTTTAACCCTCTCACCTCTCCTCATTGGCTGCTCTTTTATTCAGCGCCCTGATTTATTGGAGTTCACCAGGGAGAAAAACAAGCAAGAGCCCAGCGATCAGACACAGGGGTGATAAACGACCCGGCCTGCTATCTTCATCTGTAGAGAGAGGGACCTCCTCTTCCACTCAGAGTGCTCTCTGTGAGGAAGTCAGGGTCAAGTGTCCCCCCACTTCTGCACACGACCAAAGACAGCCAAGTAGATAGAGATCGGTCATTAGCTGAGTCTCAAATATGATGCGCAAATATATATATCTCACCCCTAATTTATCCAGCTCTTGCTATGTCACACCTGTATAACTCCAGCATGTCCAAACTCCATCCCAATCCACACATTACATTATCTAGTAACACCGACAACGTTCATGTTGTCTTCTTTTTATACATCCACAAACTTCAGGACACTTAACAACAGCTGATATGTGACGCGTCACCACCAACACCACTGATAGTTCTGAAGATTTCTTGCATTTAGCAGCCGAAACTTGTCAACAAGGCAATTACATTGCCTAAAATGTTGTCTTTAAAAAGAGCTTAAGTTTGTTGGACAAAAGTGCACAGATATTATCAGATTTAATTTATCAGACGAATACAGATGGGCTGTTTTGGGCTGTAAATTGGTTATTATTTAATTAATCCAAAAACATTTTTATTATCATAAGGATGTCATAGTATCTGTTTTACTTAATTAAAATGCTTGAGGTACATTTGTTTGCGGGTGGAGGTGCATAGGAAGAAAACTACAGACTAGCTCATGCATATTTTGAAATTCCATTTCAAAATAAACATTGATACGAACTTTTTGTCTATAATTTTTGTTTACACGTGATGTATTTACTCTTTATAAATTAATAATAAAGATCATTAAATGCATAAGTATTAGTTATTGCTCTGGAGTAAATGTGGACTTTGTCTGTTACAAGTATTAAAAGGGAAGCAAAGGTAACCACAGCACTTGTACTTGTACACAGTATGTACTTTTAAATCTCCACTATGAGTGACTGGATCCAATTTCTGTGCAAATAAATGATATTTGTGAATGTGAGAAATGATTCATTATTGTATCCTTCTTGCTGCAACAGGTGTAAATCAAAAGTATGACCAGTTTACAGTTCTTCTAACCTGCCCCAGTCCAAACGCAGTCCCAGCGCAGCTCCCCAATCTCTCGCCTTCTCCCCGTATGAAATTCTTTGGGAAGTCATTTTATATCACCCTTTGACTGTGCATTGAACTGTAAAACCACCCTATTGGAGACAAAATAAAGGGAAAGGAGAAAGGGGGGGGGGGGGGCAGTGGGGGGAGGGGGTAAGGAGAATTATAATTCTTTGCAGGCCTTTGGTATTAACCCAAACACCAGAGCTGTCAGCAGTTCAGAGAGGGAGGTGCGAGGGCCAAACATTCAGTGTTAATTGGCACTTTGTAAGCTCTGAGCCTTCCCTTTGTGACGGGCGAGTGGAGGAGAGAGAGAGTGAGGAGGGCGGGGGAGTGGTCAGTGGTGTGGGGTGTGAGGGAGGGGTGAGAGGGCAAGCAACAGAGAGAGAGAGACTGCTCTGGTTCCTGTAGGTTTGTTGGGCCTTGTTGAGGGTATTTACGGTTCACTTCTTATCCTTTGTTAATTGGGCTTTTTCTCTCCCCCAATGACAAAAAAGGAGAATTCATGTAACCCCCAGCCTGCCACCCAGGACCCTGTGACTCCCTCCACCACCACCTCACTCATTGACTGATATGGACAAAATATGGCCCAATAAAGGTTTGTAAATTCCGGAATGGAGGCAAAAGTGAAGTAGAACATTTCAATGGAGATTAAGATAACAAAATATGAAAAATCAAGGTGTTTTTTGCAAATGACAACCACTCAAAGACATTTATTGTAGTATTGTACATTATTTGTTTTAATAAGAGATTATGGTAGACATTTAGCATTTTTGATATGGCAAAATATACCGTTTTTAATGCAGTTTTTTCACTAGAAAATTGTGCCCATTCATTCATATCAGAGAAGCAAACTAACTGACATTCTACCCTTGAAATTCAATATGGTTGCTTATTTTGTGCTATAAAGACTTAAAAACAATAGCGTTTTAATCTGACAAGTGTGTTGAGGTCAACTTTATTTTGCCTTTGGTTGGGTCCATTCTGGAATTTTGAACTTTCTGATGTCATTGGGAAAAAGGTTTATTGCCATTGTGAGTGAGCAACAAACTAGGAACTTGCTTTAGAAGTAAGGTGCAACATATAACAATGAATAAAATAGCACCAAAATAAATAAAACAGTTATACTTATTATTACATATTTATTTAACTAATTTGGAAATATAATTGATAGACTTGCAGTAAATCTCTTTTTTGTGAAAATGTTTCTTTTTTTTTTTTTTTTAAACAAGACAGAACACAGAGAGGGAAGAAAACAGACAAAGCCGGCGCAAAAGTTCACGACACACCCTATCATTTGAGTTATATTAACACTTCTACACGTTAGTTTGCTTCTTAAGTCGTGTGTTTGTTATAGTTCACACAAGCATTGTTTTTTCACCTGACCAAAGAGTCCATTAGGATGAGTTTGGTTAACAGGTGTGAATATAACCCTCACGTCCTCCTTCTTTTCGCTCTGACTCTGATTCACAATGATGTGTTTTGTCAGCAGCACAAGGAGAGGCCTGTCTCTGCAGAAGACCATTAGAAGCCGGATGTACAACTCTGTGAATCGTCGTCTTCTATCCCACATGTTTTGGAGAGTTCTACCATTATTGGAGAAGACGTGTGCCTGTTTTGCCAAAGATAGATGCCTCTCGTCCTCCTCCTCCTTTTGTCCTCCTTTTGTCTTCCTCTCATCCTCTTCTCGTCCTCTTGTCCTCCTCCTCTACCTCTCGTCCTCCACTTGTCTGCCTCCTCTCTTCCTCCTCCTTTCGTCCTCCTCCTCTCGCTTTCCTCTCATCCTCCTCTTGTCTTCCTCTCATACACCTGTCATTCTCTTTTTCTCGTTTTCCTCCTCTTCACATTCTCCTCTTGTCCTCCGCCTCTCATCTTCCTCTCGTACTCCTCTTGTCATCCTCCTCATCTTCCTCGTCCTCCTCATCTCGCCCTCCCTTTGTCCTCTTCTTGTCCGCCTCCTCTCTTCCCCCTCCTTTCGTCCTCCTACTCTTGTTCTCCTATCGCCCTCCTCTCATCCTCCTCTTGTTCTCCTCCACTCATCCTCCTCTTATACTCCTGTCATCGTCCTTTTCTCGTCCTCCTCCTCTCATTCTCCTCTCATACGCCTGTCAGCTTCCTTTTCTCATTCTTCACCTCTTGTCCTCCTGTCATTCTCCTCCTCTCTTCCTTCTCCTCTCGTCCTCCTCGTACCGTCCTCCTCCTCTCTTCCTCCTCCTGCCGTCCTCCTCCTCTTGTCCTTTTGTTCTCCTCCTCCCCTTTTCCTCTTGTCATCATCTTGTCCTCCTCTTGTCCGAATAGTCCCTTCCTCCTCCTTTTGTCCTCTTATCGCCCTCCTCTCATGCTCCTCTTGTTCTCCTTCTCTCGTCCTCCTGTCGTCCTCCTCCTCTTGTCCTGCTGTCGTCCTCCTCCTCTCCTCTTCTCGTCCTCCTTCTCTCATCCTCCTCTGATCCCTCTCTTGTCCTCCTCCTCTATTCCTACTCCTCTTGTCTTCCTCTGATCCTTCTGTCGTCCTCCTCCTCTATTCCTCCCCCTGTCGTCCTCCTCTGATCCTCCTCTCGTCCTCCCCCTCTCGCCCTCCTGTCGTCGTCCTCCACTTGTCCTGCTGTCGTCCTCCTCCTCTCCTCTTCTCGTCCTCCTTCTCTCATCCTCCTCTGATCCCTCTCTTGTCCTCCTCCTCTATTCCTACTCCTCTTGTCCTCCTCTGATCCTTCTGTCGTCCTCCTCCTCTATTCCTCCCCCTGTCGTCCTCCTCTGATCCTCCTCTCGTCCTCCCCCTCTCGCCCTCCTGTCGTCGTCCTCCACTTGTCCTGCTGTCGTCCTCCTCCTCTCCTCTTCTCGTCCTCCTTCTCTCATCCTCCTCTGATCCCTCTCTTGTCCTCCTCCTCTATTCCTACTCCTCTTGTCCTCCTCTGATCCTTCTGTCGTCCTCCTCCTCTATTCCTCCCCCTGTCGTCCTCCTCTGATCCTCCTCTCGTCCTCCCCCTCTCGCCCTCCTGTCGTCCTCCTCCTCTCGTCCTGCTGTCGTCCTCCTCCTCTCCTCTTCTCATCCTTCTGTCGTCCTCCTTCTCTCGTCCTCCTCTGATCCCTCTCTTGTCCTCCTCCTCTATTCCTACTCCTCTCGTCCTCCTCTGATCCTCCTCTCGTCCTCCCCCTCTCGCCCTCCTGTCGTCCTCCTCCTCTCGTCCTGCTGTCGTCGTCCTCCTCTCCTCTTCTTATCCTTCTGTCGTCCTCCTTCTCTCGTCCTCCTCTGATCCCTCTCTTGTCCTCCTCCTCTATTCCTACTCCTCTCGTCCTCCTCTGATCTTTCTGTCGTCCTCCTCCTCTATTCCTCCCCCTGTTGCCCTCCTCTGATCCTCCTCTCGTCCTCCTGTCCTCCTCTCATCTTGGCTGTAAATAATAATAGTGGTGGTAGTGAAAGAACACAGGTGTTGAGCATTGTGCACCGCTCAATAGGCTCAGGTCAAAGGTCGGTGGGCTGTGTCAGCCGCCTCACACCCACGCTTTAGATTCACACTGATGCGCCCTTTCAGAGATATTCATTGGCTGCGCTCTCCCGTCTTACCCTCTTCCTTTGTTATCATAGCTCCAATGTTTTGTGAAAACTTTGTAAAGGTCAGGCTCAAACTTGGAGGAAGATTAACATTCTTTGACGGTAATCGGCCGGCTTTAATCAATAGCTTCTTTGGACAAAAGCCACAACACATTTAGAGACTCACAGGGGCAATGTAGTAACTAGGGTATGAGAAAAATGGTGGCACTGTACTAAAATGAACTGATAAAACACAATTCATAAACATTCTCAACAACTGATAAACTAGACCATCTTCATTTTACCAGCAGCTGTTTGCTGTGTTTGGACTCAAAAGTCTTTGGTCTCAAAGCTTGTAACTTGAAGGTTTGGTTCAATCTTTACTCCAACACTTTTCCGCAATCTTTGTTTGTTGTAATTTCTTTTATTTGCATTGCTTTTATACATTGTTGACACTTGCTATTTATTGTTGTCTTACTGCTGCTATTAGTACAGTAGGCCTTTAGGTCTTTCTTTCACTGCAACGGCACTTTATTTATTATGCTCTTCGGTTGCTTGACATGCAATAAAAGCCAAAAATCATTCCAGTTATTTTATATCAACAAGTCTACAACCTATAAAAACGTTGCAAAGTTCTCTAGCGGTTCCTTGTTGGCTTTGTCTTTCTGGAGTAAGCTTCATCTCAGTCTGAGGATAAGTGTAGAAGCCGTGTCCTTTGTGTTCAAACAGTCAGGTCGAGGCCCAACCATAAATTGGCACACGATAACTTAAGTGGCCTGTATGATTTCTGTAGATAGGTGACTTTTTATGGTGTGAAACCTGGCATTTGTGCTTTATCAGCATGTGCGGGTATAAAACGGAGGCCATATGCTGTTAGTCAAAGAGGTTGCAGACTTCCTTTACATGTCATTTGCCTTTATGACTGTAGCTCATAGACAGATTGTCTTTTATCTGTTAACATAGGGACCAGCCAAGACTCTGCATGACTAATGTTTGAAAGATTTTTTGTGGTATGAATAAATGTCACGTTCAAGCCTGATCTGAATATTTGACCTTGCGCTTACCACCATGGAGTGAATGAATGATGCAATGTGAAGCATCTTTGAGTGTCCAGAAAAGCACTGTATAAGTATGATGCATTATTAATATTAGAATATTAGAAATATTAATATTTGAGTCTCATACAAGTGTTACAAACTTTACACTGCTGAAGACTGGATGAATTCCTCGGCAGCCTGAGTTGTACCTGCTTTGGAGTGGGTGTGCTGCTCCAGTGGAGATGGAGATAGTGAGAAGAGTGAGAGGATTTATGAGGCAGCATTAGGAGCACTAATCTGTTGCAGGTGTTTCTGGCTGCTCTCAGGAGCCTCTGCTGCGCTCCTCCCCAGGAGGCCCCTCCATATTTGTATCTATGCGATGGGAAAGACACATAAGGAACAAGATTTTTCCTACAGCATGAGCAGTAATTCTGCTATCTCCAGCTCTCTCAAACATCAAGAGTGTCAAGATAAGAAGCAAGAGAACATGTGTTCAAATTACTTTGGCCTATCAGTCTCCTTAACCATAACACAGCAGCAGAGGAACACAGGTAGGCCTCAGTCCTCTCCATCAGTGATGGCTCAGTCTGAGAGTACACAAGCTCTTCATCGACAGCAGAGGACCACACCACAGAGTAGCAGCATGAGCAGAGCCCACAAACACAGGAGCAAGAGACACTGCCGCTGATAAACAAAGTCACAGAGGGATCCGCCGAGAAAGCTGCGCTCTGCAGGAAGACAGCACTCAGTCTACTGTGGCAGAACTGGAGATGGACTAGGTCTGCTGTGACGCACAGCAGAGAAAAATAGAACATTTCAGCATTTAAAACATACCCAAAACACACAAGCTGGTGTGTGATTGTTAAAGAGGGTTCGTGCCAGCTGCAGAAAAGCAGCGGTTTTTGATGAGGTCATGTTCATTTACTTCTGTTACTCTACTGCCCTCTTGTGGACACAATGTCTCATACGCTCATAAATACAAATGAGACGAATTGTAAAGTAAGTGATTAAATACCTTTATTCATTGTGTGGCATTCAATATCAGACAATTGCTTTTGGTAAGTTCTTCATGGTTTGTAGTTGTAAACACTCCGAATAAAGTAGTTTGTTGCTGTAGGGATCCAGTCTTTAGTAAGAGTTATGATAAACAAACGCCAAGGGTAGTAGAGCTCTGCCTGTCTTGTGGCTCCTGTTTTGATGATGTTCAAAGCGGCCTCAGAGGCAGGGGCAGCTGGCACATTGGTGACAATGCCCCTAAAAATCACAAAATAATGTAAACAATAAACATACTTTTAAAAATCCATGCAGTCTAATTCACCGAATATTTAGCACTAACTTGATTTTCTCCATTGCAGTCTCAGTATCAATGAGACCAAGAGTACAAATTGACAGAGACACGTTGCTGTTTTTCATTGCAAGTTCCTGCTGAAGAGAGCCAAAGAAGCCATTCAAGGCACATTTTGTGGCAGTATAAGGAGCAGTCAAGGGCCCGGGAACTTTAGCTGTGAAAATGTGTTGTAATGGTTAATGATTACAACTGTAAAGAGTGCTTTACTGCATTTCTACAAGGACATGGTATTTCTTTTCTGGCATAATCATTACAGAAGTGTCTGTTGTGGTGAAAAAAGAGCTAAAATAATGGCCTACTAGGCACAGATTGGCTGGCATGCATGTAGTGCAGTAACTCCACTGAACTGAGTGTGGGGTATTAGGGATCCTGATTGTCACCATATGTTTCTAATTAACAATATTTTCAAACACAATAGTATTGCTGGTATAAATTTAATAAAATGAGAAACATTACGTTACCTACAAATGAGGAAACTATCACCAGTGAGCCTTTGTTCTGCTCGAGTGATCGCAGGGCTTTCCAGGCCATCTGAACATAGCTGAAGAAATTGACCTTTGGAAAATGGACGTCAGGGTTAGTAACACTCAATGACTGTATAATAACGCTGCCAGATTCATAGTTTATCACGGAGATCACAACCTTCATCAGCCACCTGGAGTGCTCTATGTCACCCTTCCACATGCTGACAGTGGTGGGGCCGATGTGGTTGAGAACCAAGTAATC
Source organism: Rhinogobius similis (assembly GCA_019453435.1). Classification (NCBI taxonomy): domain Eukaryota; kingdom Metazoa; phylum Chordata; class Actinopteri; order Gobiiformes; family Gobiidae; genus Rhinogobius; species Rhinogobius similis. The sequence continues at coordinate 14,610,336 of CM033623.1, read as the reverse complement.
TAGTCCTCCCAACTTTTCCAGAGAAAATTCTACCACTTTGTCAGGGTCTGTTTCAGTGGACATGTCTGCTGCAATGTAGAGAGCTTTCTGGGCTCCTAAACTTAGGCACTTATCAACAACCTAAAAACAAACCACAGCACGTAAAGTTACATTAAAAAAAGCATGTTGTTACACAATAAGACAAGAATGTTACATTATGCAATGTAACTTCTCAGTGCACATTCTATTATTGATATTCTTATTTTATGTAGAGAACTAACCTGCTGTAACACTTTCTCTCTTCTTGCTGTAATTACTATTTGAGCTCCAAAACGAGCATAATGGTAAGCCATTTGTTCTCCAATGCCTGTACTGGCCCCAGTAACCAGAACCCTGGCACCTCGAAGGGTCTCTGAAAACACATTTGTTTTCCAAAACTCATATGGTACCTTGCAAATTAAGTTCTCCATACGTTGTTTGACTGTAATCATCTGATATGATCATTATGATCAGTTAATCATTGCTACAAACCAAACACTTTCATTCTGAGGAAACTGCCAGTCAGCCCTTTGAATGTAAACAAAACAGTTGTTTGACTGGTTTGCAAATCTCTGAAACTTTGGAAGCCTTAAAGTCGTATTGCACAAAAACAGTAATAGAAATTCCCAGTATCCTGGTTGTATATCAGCCATTTCAAATGTTTCAAGAGCAAATCATGATCAAAAGTACAAAACTGAACTACTGGTTCACCTACCTGGGTCAAAAGTTACTGTGCACCAGTTAATTGCTATAAAAGCAACACTTATACTTGATAAAATGATCTTCGTTAACGTTCTCATTTTAGCGACTATATTTTGTCAAGCTTTAATCCCAGAAACACCAAAAGAACAGACGATGATACCCTATATCAAACAATAACTCCTCCTTTCTATGCCCAATGGGGGTGTGGTGACTGAATTTGCCTATTTCAGTCACACTTCGCTTGATCAATCACAATCACACTCACATGTAAACATTTAGACAAGTTATGTAAACTAGAAGAAGCGTCTTGCTCCAGGACACAAAGGCAGTCAGCTTGCTTTGCCTGTGCAAGCATCGCTCAAACTCACAATCTTACAGCTAGTGGCAAAATGCTTCTGATCAACTTGCGGTCAAAATAAATGAAATGACGTGGTTGATGCTAGTTGAGAGGACTGTGTGAATCATGTCAATTTACTTCTTTAACACTACTGCCCTCTTGTGGATAAAAGCCACATACTACTTACACAGCACGCACTTCAGTCATTGTACAGCACAGTTTAAGAGTAATGGAGGTCATAAATATTTTGACAAGTTGGGTGTATATGCTTAAAAATTAGAGGGCAATGAATGAGTTGAGGGTTTATTTAGACTGACGGTTATTTCATATCTTATAATTTCATATCCGAGAATGTGATGTTACACATGTGGACAGGAGACAGATTTCTGTATTGTTGTGTACCTGCGTAATACATATTAAAAACAACGATAAAATCTACAAATGCTGAAACAGAGCATATATATTAGTGATTAGGTCCATAATTTTGCTGTACCAAAATACTGCATATTAACAATATTAGTTTTACCTGCCTATAATCTCTTTAAACATGTATGACTTATAGAATGAAACTCTGCAATTAACCAATTAAATTACTAAATGTGAAAAAACCAAGAGAATCATCTCAACTTACTTATCTGGACAATACCATGTTATAGCCTAAATGGTAAGAACATAAACAACATATTGAAAATACTATAAGTAAAACAGTTAACGGCACAGTTAAGCACATTAAATAACTGTAGATTCACATTACTGTAGTGCATGATTATAAGGTCCAGTGTGTAGACTGAACATCTCACATAAATTTACCACTTAATTGTGCATTTCATGGTATATAGTTGTATGCGTTCCGGATAATGTAGTTGGTTGCGTCAGGGATCCAGTCTTTAGTAAGAGTTATAATATACGTATTCCAGGGGTAGTAGAGCTCTGCCTGTCGAGTGGCTCCTGTCTTGATGATGTTCAAAGCTGCCTCAGAAGCAGGGGCAGCCGGGACATCAATGACTCCCCTAAGAATCATAGTCAAATATTTTACATCTTAAAGAAACACTATGTAGGTGACATTCATCTATGTGGAACTATATATTTGTTGAGAGATTGTGTCCAATCCACAAAAAGGTTTTTCAACTATAAACACATGCCTGTGTTGATGAATAAAGCCAACACATTGCCTTGATGGTACAAAAATCAAAATCAAAATCAAATGCTTAAAAATGAAATGTCAACGTGGCTCGGCCCAGTAATAACAGAGATTTTAACAATGCACCAGGACAAAATATCTGCATTGTGTCAGTTTAACAGACAGTTATATAGAGTTTCAGCTAAATATGAAATAAACTGTGGATAGTTGTGGTGTTGTGATGTTACATGAATGGCACATATTGGCAAGAATAAAATGCTATTATAGTAGGGGCTTACCTGACTTTCTCCATTGCAGAATCTGTGTCAATGAGACCCAGTGTACAAATAGACAGAGACACGTTGCTGTTTTTCATTGCCAGTTCATGCTGAAGAGAGCCAAAGAAGCCGTTTAAGGCAAACTTTGTTGAGGTGTAAGGGGCAGTAAAGGGACCAGCCATCTTACCTGTGGGGATGTATAGACGGAAAGTATTAACTTTTCCCTCTTGATAATTAAGTACTGATATACGTTACTAACATTACAAGTTTTGTTCAAACTCATAAAACATTATGACTAAAGGCATTTCAAACTTACCTAGAAGTGAGGAAACTATCACCAGTGAGCCTTTGTTCTGCTCGAGTGATGGCAGGGCTTTCCAGGCCATCTGAACGTAGCTGAAGAAATTGACCTGTGGAAAATATTTCAAACAGGTACTTCAACACGTTTACGTAAGTAGATTTTTTTTAACAAACTTGAGTACTTCTTCCACCACTTAGAGATCACTACCTTCATCAGCCACCTGGAGTGCTCTATGTCGCCCTTCCACATGCTGAAAGGGGTGGGGCCGATGTGGTTGAGAACCAAGTAATCTAGTCCTCCCAACTTTTCCAGAGAAAATTCTACCACTTTGTCAGGGTCTGTTTCAGTGGACATGTCTGCTGCAATGTAGAAAGCTTTCTGGGCTCCTAAACTTAGGCACTTATCAACAACCTAAAAACAAACCACAGCACGTAAAGTTACATTTAAAAAAGCATGTTGTTACACAATAAGACAAGAATGTTACATTATGCAATGTAACTTCTCAGTGCACATTCTATTATTGATATTCTTATTTTATGTAGAGAACTAACCTGCTGTAACACTTTCTCTCTTCTTGCTGTAATTACTATTTGAGCTCCAAAACGAGCATAATGGTAAGCCATTTGTTCTCCAATGCCTGTACTGGCCCCAGTAACCAGAACCCTGGCACCTCGAAGGGTCTCTGAAAACACATTGATTTATACTACTTATTTGTACAACGTCAATATATTATTTATGGGGTCCATTGACACCAAAATCCTCTGTCTGTTGATTTAGGTTTGTTTGTTTTGTGCAATTAGCTGCTTTGAGTTGACATAAATATTTGTATAGGCCTACTTCAAAGGAAGTACCTGAGGTCACACACACCATACAGTTGTGGATCTATACTTGATCCATACACAAATGGGGTTTCAGCTAATCTTATAATATGCTGTACATATATGCACAATAGTCTACATATTACTGCAGTCACAGTGATGATTGTGTATGCAGCAAAGGTAGGCCTACACAACAAAACCAATGTAACGTTATATGAGTGGCGCACCTACCTGGCTGAAAACTTGGCGTATACCATTTGACAGCTAAAAAAGCAACACCGATACTCGCGAAGAGGATCTTTGTTAAAGTTCTCATTATACTGTTATGAGCCCCAGAATCAGGAAAGAGCAAAACTTTCTTGAATCACAAATGCGATTTATGCCCAAGAAAATAGCCCCTCCTTTACCGACGTTGGGGGAGTGGTAATAACTGGTAAAACCGCTGAGAACTAGGAGAAAAACAAAACTCTGACACATAGACATAACTCTGACAACTAGGTGAACAGAAACGTTAGGTTAAATGGGTATTAAGCTCGGGATCGTGACGTCACACATCCAGTTAACCAATGTTAAATCAATGGAGATTTTAAGATGCTGAATACTAAACTCAGCGTTAATTCAAAAGGATTCTAACACTATATATTGATAAATATATTTACCAGAAGTGACCCAGCAGTTTATCAGGTTCCTCCATGGATTTTTTTTTTTTACGTCGTTTTGACTAATGTTTCTCTATGTAAATTTAACACGCCAACTGCAATCATGGCGGATTTCCATGGCAACGGCTGTTTTTTGACGCGCTATCCTCAGCTCAAAACCGATATTTAATTGTTGTATATATCTTTTTTTTTAATTATTATTATTATTATTATACAATATTTCGACTTTCATAACAGTTCAGTGGTTGAAAAATAAAATAACGAATCTGCTATGGTTTAGTTTGAAAGTGGAACTCAGGGTAACGGGATATAATAAAACTAGAGGGATAGAGCATTGGTAAACAGACCATCCACCGCCATGTTCTGTCTGTGAAATTCTACCCTAAAAGAAGTCTTACAAATAGGGAGGTTTGTTGATTTTTTAAATTTTATTTTTTTAATTTATGTTTTATCTTTATCTGATCTTCTTCATGTTCATCCATACTAATGTAAAAAAAAAATATATATATATATATATATATTTTTTTAATCAGCAATAGTATCTAAAAATACAGCAATTCTGCATTAAATACAGAGCATCGACGTATTATTAGGTCGAATCATTTTCATAATTCAGTGAAAACGGGTCTTGAAAGACACAGGTAGTGTAATCATTATATGTCAATTTTAATCCAGGGCTGTCCAAACATTTTTCAAAGTAGGCTGTATTATAACATAGACATTGCAGGCAAGTGATAAATGTGGCAAATCATTAAGATAAATGCATTTAGCAAATATTTGACAGTTTCATCATACCATTATCCAGGCTCCATTTTTTTACATTGTCAAGTCTGTGGAGGATATTTAAACTTGCAATAAAATGTACAACTTGGGCCATACTGCACTGTACATAACAAGAGTCAAAGTCCATGTGTTGTATGGACTTTGTGCCCTGTGTTGTACCCTGTGTTGTGCCCTGTTTATAACCATAGTAATTATCCCAATGTTTTACGATCTATGGTTGTGCTATAGATAACCATAGTCATAGTCCATGTGTTGTACTCATTTCCATAGTCTTTAGCTGTGTTGTGCTGTACACGACCACGGCCATAGCCATTTATTCCATAATAGTATTAATAATTTTAAAAATAGAGTCTATTTTTCATCTTGCTTTTTGATTGGATAATCTGCTGTTATTGAATTCTGTGTTGCAAGACTGGAGTTTCCCTGCTTTATCAATGACATTTTTAACAAATTTTTTTAACTTAAATTTGATCCTCTTGCAGTCCCAAGATGGCCGCCGCAAGTGACATGGCAAAAGTGTCTATGATTTCTAGCTTTATTTACACTTTGTCTGGATTGTCCTTCAACACTGTTTCACCGCTTTACCCATCTTCTCCATACATTTGGACAAATCACATCTACTAAGAGGACCATACAGAACAAGACATGGCAGCAAGGATTTTGCCAGTAATAAAGTCAGTCTATTTTCTTTTTTTTTTTTTAAATAGAGCCCTTTACCCACAGTCCTGTTACTTGCTAACGTGGCTAAGCTAGTCACCAAACCACTGATTGTTGACATTTTGCCACTCGTTTTGTGTATTGTTCCGCGGCGGCATTGTTTATCTGCCGAAAATTTTTACTTTAATGACTTTAAATAAACTATTGGTGTTTTTTGAGCTAAAATTAAATGCTTTTTAGGCTTGCGACAAAGGTGACCATTGCTGGGGGAGCCATATATGTGGTCTACGACTCAGGGCTGCTGGGCAGCAGTGAGCAGGGCGCTGTGGCTCTGGAGAAAGCCAAGGCTGCAATTCCCCCTGCAGTGGACGAGTGGATGAAATATTTCGGCGTGGAGGTACAATATACATTTACTAGTATCACGGACAATTGAAATGGAACATAAAACCAATGTTTATGTGTCTATAGGCTCAACTCCCCACTGTACCAAAGATGGAGTTTGCGCCCCTCGAGGCATGGAACTCTGGTGTGTAATAATATATTATCTCTAGATCTTTGGTTTGTCACAAGTTTGCAATTTGATGTGCTTGATTTGTACAATTCTGGGGACTGTCTAAGGGGAAATATCTATTGCTAAAATATCTATCCCGTTTTTTCTTTTTTTGAAGGCGTCAGATGGACGATTTCAACTCTGTCAGAAGCCCCAACAAAAGCATCAGATTACACCCATCAGGGTTTTCAATACATAAAGGACCTCACAAAGTAAATCATCTCAGGCATCTGACATTTATTTATATTTGAATTTGCACTTGACTCCTTATGCTAAGTTTGTACCGTAACATCTATTGAAAACTTGATAGCCAATTCATCATTAGAATACACTGGCAATTTTAACTGTCAACAATAAGGTATTATTTTTCATTAAAGATGGTTCTGTACATATACAAGGCAAATTGGAAAGATTTTTCTGCAGTGCCCTTTACTCAACATGTTTCAAATATATATTTACATCAAACATATCAATAAATATTACTAAAGCCCTAACTTATCAACGTATTTAATTCAGTATTAAGAAAAAGTTCACATCAAAGTATGGAAAAAAATATTTATTGTATAACACAAATGATGATCTTGTAACGTCAGGGTGCTATATGCGATAAAATGTACATCACATACTCAAAACCAGTATCTGACATTGTGGCACTATGGCTGTAATAATATTAACTTTAATTTGAATTTTCATGAATGTGGCTAAAAGGCTACTGATCACAATAGTCACACATTATGAAGCCATTTTCATAGATGGTGCATGCAGAATGATTTGCAACAATAACGGCTACAGAATAACTGTTAGAATACAAGCAAAATCAATGGTGTCACACAAAGATCAAGAATAAAAAATAATTAAGCAATCTAGCCTGTATCTTGGGGTCAACAGTTGTGGTTATGAAGTTAATACATGTACTGCCATCATGTATTAAGAGGTATAAAGCCACACTTTTTCAAAGCTATTGCTGAGCTTTGCGATTATAAAGTAACACTTTCAACAAGCTAAAACCATTACTGTCAATCAAATAAACGATACAACTTTAGACTATATTGCAGCAATATCGTTTTGTGCATCTAGTGAGCAATCATTCAATTAGCAGATAACTAGATGTATTGTTTCAAATCATATTGTTGAACACATTCAGAAACATACTGTTTAACAACCTCCAGTTTTGATGTAAAGTTGTACTAAACATTAAGAACTGGTAGCAACAGATTAGAGACAAAAACAACACTTGGGTGCAAAACTACAAGCTTCAAGGCACTTACATTAGTTGTTTCCTTGCCAACGTACAGTGTACTTTGGGCATAGAATAGTATTATAACTAGTCATCTATTGTCAATTTAATTTTAGCTTAAAAGTTGTTTCTATATCAAATAAAGTGCCTGTAAACTGTAGTTATGTAATACGATCAAATGTTTGACTGCTTTCTGGGTAATAATATAGCTCTTTATAGCGGTCGGGAGGTGTTATCCCAAACAGCCCAAATATACAATATGGATCTAAAACTAAAGCAGCAATTGTCAAAGAAAGTCACTTTCTCAAATCTGAGAATAGTAGTTAAAAATACAACCATGCTTTCAAAAATAATATTGCACTTTCCTCTGAACAGCAAAGCGTGTTAACCTTTAACCCTGTAATGGCTTTGAAAAATAAAATGTTAAATAAAGCTGCCTGTAGGACCTAGGTGGTCTTAACTAAGTCATAAACATGAATATGGTAGTCGTCGTCATATTTTATGTAGTACACAGAAGGTTTGGCTGGGACCTGGTAGATTACCAGACCAGTTCTCTTCAAGCCCTTATCTGTGACGTACTCCACTTGTTTTCCCACTAGGCTCTCTGTCTCCTCTCCTGGTTTTCTATCAGGGGGCAACAAGTGCTTGTTTTCTAAAAAAAAAAGAGGAAAAAACAAACAAACATGAAAATGATGAATGAATAAACATATACTTCTGAACAGCTGCATATTGTATTTATTTGTTTGTAAGTGTTGACTCTATAAAGTAACCACTCCAAGGCATTTTTAAGTCAAATGTCACATGGGAAGCACAGATAATTCATTTTCCTCACATAGTAAGCCACCCAAAACCAAAAAAAAAAGCCTCTAAAATACTATTAATAAACAGTATCTCTTTGTGCTACAGTGATTAACAGTACCTGCTTCAGGCAGTATCCTAAGGTCTCCGTCGGCATAGTCATCCCACAACTGGTACATATAAAGAACAGGGTCCTTTTCATATGTTATATAATACCAGTGTGTCATTATTGGAGCTCTAGAGAGGACCATTCCTCTCCATTCATTCTTCTCTCCATCCTCCTTCTCAAACAGATGCTCCACCGCCTTACCAACCAGCTCCTCAGCTCCAGGAGGAATCTTGAGCTTATTATTTACTGCATAGATATAATAGATATTGGTAAGATATTTGTAATAATCAAATACAGAGGTACAAATATACAGAAACAGACATACCAACTTTTTCAGATAAGACTTGTAGGTTGGACACACGTTCATCTCTGAACAGCTCTATACCATAGACACAGTCAAAACCATCATATTTAACCATGTAAAGAGATGGGTTTACGCTTAGTCTGTCAAGTACTGTTCCCTTCCATTTGCTTTGGTTTCCCTTCTCACGCCAGTTATGTTGAATACGTAGTCCCAGGATGGTGTTAGGATCTATTGTGTCACTCAGTTCCCCACTACTACGCTTTCTGAAAATACAAACATGAAGGTTTTAATACCAAAGTCCAAAGGATATGTTACATACAGAAGCAGTACACACCTGGCCCTTCTCTTGGACATGTCTCCAGACATTCAAAGACTTTAAATAGAAGACAAAAACAGGTTAATTAGAAAATTGGCAACAAACCAGTGGAAGTTAATTTTATAGAACATACTGGGATCTCTGGGGGCACTTTTTCTGCAACCACTTTCAAGGGGGCACTAGTTTCAGATTTTTAAAGGTGAAATTAAATCATATATTAATTGAATTGAATAGTATTTGAAAATATAAATGTACTTTGTCATAGTACAAGATGAATTTGCCTGAAGTATCACTAGCACACGAGTCAAGGGGTGCTTGAAGAATGAGACATGGCTTAGGGGGGAACTAGAGACAAAACAGATTGGGGGCCACTGACCTAGACCACAATCTGAGACAGTTATTATAACGAGGCGGTTAAATGTGAGCCTTATTAGATTAGCCAATAGATACACTGCCTGTAGCATTAGCAAGTACTTGCACAGAAGTTCAGTCTAATTTTGATTCGTCACTCAGATGTCTGCCTTTAGTTTGTGTCATGACAAAGCCCACCTGTCACTGCACTGCACGGTGTAAAGGCGGTGATCAGCCACAGTCATTTGACCCAGAGCCTCTTCCTCACTGCAGACAGAGCCTCTTCTTCACTGCAGACACACAGGAGGCCAGGCTTTTCTGTGGGTGGCTAACAGCAGCTACCAAAACTACCGCTAACAATAACAGCTAATATTATGCATTACCTTCAGTCAGACGCCATAGCTGTATAGTTTGGCGTTGTGATCATTGTGGTCACATAAACGTGTTATAAAAGCAACCGCATGCGAGTGTAAAATCTCGCGGAATCTCCGGGTTTTTGCTGCTATCGGGAAAAAACACCAGTACCCAGGATGCCATTCGTCACGGCTGCGTAAGGAAAAGACACTAAGTTCCGCACAATGCTTAGTGGGAAATGCTGTTCAAATGTATCGTCATTTTATAGTTAGCAAACTGTAACTTCATGTGTGTGATTTAAATGTAATGAGTAATTACTGGTTGTCTGATTTTTGTTAGAATGTCACATTTACAATTAGCGTTACTAAAAAAGTCAATAAAATTCACATTCAAGGGAATGTTATTGCAAACGAAATCAATGTGCTTTATTTTTCTATAGAACATATATTTTACAAACAGCCATTTTCAAATGCTGCATTTAGTAAACGAAAACTCTTTAAAAAGTAGGTAAGTCGTTGTCCACATGTTCACTTCTCTTGTAAGTTACAGCCACAATCCCTAATTGTTGACAACATTTAAAATCCAGTCTGTGAATGATGATATGCGTGTGTACACGTCAGGTGTCCTGGGGTCTCCACATCTGCGCCCAGAGAAGGAGACGACGCCTGCAGCAGCGCCATCACACACCAGAGGCCCGCCCGAGTCGCCCTGAGAGACACACACGGGACAGGGACACGTCAGGACTCTTCCAGAACATCCCTGGTGGTCGCTGTAATGTTATGTATGAGTCTGGACACTTTGCAGAGCCAATACACACGAAGAAGCAATCAGTGGGTGAAATAATGTAGGACTAAGGGTCTTTAATTGAACAGAGAACAGATCGTGCACGCTGAAAGGACATTAGTGCATAGACTATAGGAAGTGCGCCCTCTGCTGGAAACAGAGGGAATGAAGTAAACCATTTACAAAAAACAGATGCACGATCATGAACATATTCTTTTCTGTTCAGGTGGAGATGGCCCGCTCTATAGAGTATGCTCAACGTTTAATGGATAAATTAACTACATCTGATAATCTGATCTTTCACAATTTGATGAAAATTATTCTAAAGTCTGTAGTAAGCAGTGTTACTAATACTTAGTTACTGTAATTAAATTACAATTTAGGTAAATTAGTGATGTGACTCATTACTTTGAAAATATCTGTTATTAATTTACAGTTTTAAGTGACTTAGTAATCTAACACATGCTAATTAAAAGACAGTTATTACCAAACTACTGTTAGTTACTTTAAACACCAACAATATTGTTTAGGAAGCGAATGCAACCTTTCTCTGCAAGACTACAGCCTAAACAAGGAGCAGGTTGAATGTGTTTGAAGTCAAAAACCATAAGCGTGACTTATACTGTCAGTTAACACCTCAAAGCCAGAGATCTGCTGCTCGGAGGAGCTTTAGACCCATTTCGATTCTTGCTGTTTTGCCAAAGAAGAGTATTTAAACAACTTATTTGTTGTTTCCTCTGTTTAAATGTCATTAATAAAACATAAAAGCAAATATTTTATTCATTTATACAGTGTTGCAAATTGCGGCAGGCTGCAACTAACGATTATTTTTTCTAATCGATTAGTCTGGCAATCTTTCGCTTTCAATTAATCTATTTGTTGTTTTGAATGTGTAAAATAAGATTTTTTTTTCTACATTTGAGCTGTATGAGCCATATAAGATAATATTGAAAACAAGACTGAGAAAATAGTTTTTCATCCAAAAAACTAATTGTACATCCTTCCTGTGTCATTTTTGATTCAAAGTACTTCCTCAACACTGTTATTAAATAACTTTAAAACTGTGTTGATGGGATCAGTATATGTCCTACTGAGCAGAATCCCTCAAAGTTGTCCGCGCCGGTGCCGCAGACCATGCTCCGTGTGATGGGCACTGCTCCCCAGCTCCCACGACATCTTCTCTGGGATAAGATGGTAACGTTGACCTCCTGCAGCCTGTTTGCTAAGGTGTTGTTATCACCGATGTCTCCCCATCCAGCAGTGATGCAGTTAGCACCAGCTCTAAGCGGGCCTCTTTGCAAAGGAATGAGCTGAACCGCTGCAGTGAGGTTGACCTTGGCGTTCAGCTGTTGGAAATCACAAAAAATCAGTTATTATTATCAGTGCGTATTTGAAGAAAATGTGTTTTTTTACTTCTTACCCTGAGGAGCATGATGTCATTGGCATGTCCGTCGTAGTTTGGATGGGGAATAGAGCTCATAGCAGTGAAAGTCTGTTTTGTGGGTTCATTAGCTGCCAACAAATCACCTCCTAGTACGACTGTGAATGGCCTAACAAAATGCATAACGGTGTCAAGGTTCAAACATTTAAACATGTATTTCATCTGTGAAATTCCAAAAAATAATGAACATCGATTGTCCCATTTGTAAACTGAAGTAGTTGATATTTATCTTACACAGAAACCTGACAGTGAGCCGCTGTGAGCACAAAATCTTCTTTGACCAGGAGCCCTCCACAGCCGTGTCGTCCGCGCAGCTGCAGCGAAGCCATGTACGGCCGAGAGTGCGGCAGTGCGTCTCTGCCTCCGACAATGTGTGATCCCTCTGCTCCTGTACTCAAGGTATCATTCACACTCATTTAATCACCTCAGATCGCTGTCTATCAAAGTACTGCTTACCATAGTAGACCAAGGATAATATCAATACCACAGATCCCGTTGCCATGGTGATTTGAATCAACAAGGATGCTTCAAGATTGGTCTGGTCATTTTAAAGAACCTGATTTTCTGGTATTGCTTCAGCGTAGGTGTCAACAGCCATTTTCACCAGAGGAAAAATGTCAACAGAATATGCTGCAAGACATGAAGCAAACAAACTTCTCTTTTACTTTATGTCCTGTCTTTGGTCATAACAGGCTTATAATGATAATACAATAACACAACATCATTCCACATAATAGCTTATAGCTTATTATATGCTATTTAGATGGACTTTAGTTGTTGTCATTGTTATTTTTAGATAGAAGTATATATTGAAAATGAGTACCACCACTACACTAGAACAACTGTAATTAGAGTGAATAATACTCTGATAACTGTACCAGGCATAACTTGTCTAACCCCCCACCACATCCCATTAACACACATACATTATGCAAAGAATATTTTATTTTTATCAGCACACAAAGCATATTTTACACGCTTTTTTAGTTGAAGCTGATGGTTTCGAGGATCCAATCTAAGTATTTTGAAATGTCGACATACACATTTGGGACTTCATCTTCGTAGTTACAGTTGCCAAGTCTATTGAAAGACACAATTCCCACTGCAGTATTTTCGCACACTAGTGGGCCACCAGAATCACCCTAAAACACAACGCAATTTAGTTCAGCATTTTTTTTTACATGTGTTTGTCATTTTCTTACCTGGCAAAACCCCTTGTTAGTGGTGGATCCTCCAGCACAGAAGACATTGTGAGGAAGACCCTTCCATTCATTTGCACAGGTGGTTGTGTCTATAATGGACACAGTGGTGGCCATTAGCTCATTGACATTTGGACCACCTGTACGTGTCCTTCCCCATCCTGCAACTTGGCACACATCATCTGGTTTGACCTCCGTGTACACACTTGGGAGTTGTATTATTTGCACATCGTTTCCCAACTCAACTCTTTTCTTCAGCTAAAAAATATAATAAAAACATATTGAAACACTAGATTCTCTCATATATTATAATGTACTTAAATGAGCATTATTACAATTGTCACAAAACTATTAGTATAATTTGCATTTGTAACAGATGCACTGATTTAATCTGTATTTTTTATTCAGAGAATAGTGAGTAAAAAAATACTAGTAAATAATATTATAGTTTAAGTATCGGAACTCTACAGTACACTGAGACTAGACTGGAGTACTTTGAACCGCAGTATGTATTGTACATACTTTTAGCAGCAGCAGATCATCCCCCAAACCCACAGCTTTATAGGATGGATGCTTGAACAGCTTCTCAATTTCGATGATCTGTCCATTATTTTCTCGGAGGTTGTGGTTGCCCAGGACAACATGGTGGGGTTGTCTGAACAGGGAAACATGTTGGAAAAGTAAAACAAAACAAAAATCCACTTGCACTTTTAGAGATTTTTACTTACTCATCAAAACAGTGAGCTGCAGTGAGGACAAAGTGGTCACTCACTAAGAAGCCCCCACACACATGACCAATGATGTTCTGCACTGAGGCCATGTACGGCATGTCTCCATCTTGGACTCTTTTTCCATTTACTATGACGCTCCCAGTCACTGCAAAGATAATACTGTCATTATCAAATATAAAACAGCACTATTTGTATAATCTGTTGAAAAAAGACACTCATACAAAAACAAAAAAAGAATGAGAAGTCTGCTGCAACTAGTGCCATATTTCTACTGTTACAGAACTATAAGCCCATAGCCTTGATTTTCAGCCAGTTTGACTTAATACTTGAGGTATAGCCTGATTTGCCTTGGAAAAATTCAAATTTTAATTTCCACATGCATATAATGTCTTGTCCACTGAGCATCCTGTACCAAAAAAGAAAGCGAAACGATCCCAATTCCCACATTTAAAGAACCAGATTGTGGCACGCACATTATTATTCACCCCACCAATATCTATTTTATATCTACTAAAAGGTCAGATTTAGTAATTATCTTTTCAATCAAAAATAGTGTGCTGCGACTTAAAAAACTTAAAAAACACTGGCCCAATATTGCTAGTGATTGCCTCTACTTTCTGTAAATTAGAATAATTTCAGGTAAATAAACCAGTAACTCACCAGTCTGTTGTAAACAACAGAGAAAGAGAAGCACGGCAATGATTTGTTGATGTTGCATCTTCGCTGCGACCTGAGGAAATGGTGCCACTTTTATACATTCTCTTGCGTGAGAGATTGTTATCAAGTTCCAGACTAGAAGGGTCATGGTCACCACACTTGATATCAACTTTAACATCTTTACTCTCATTAAAATGCAGTGCAAAAAGCACATGGAGAGAAATGTAGATAAAATAAGGGATTAACAAAGTGTGTTTGGAACACAACTATTGTTGTAGAAATCCAGCAGACGCACTCAAACTCAAGCTTTTTCTAAACGTAAATCACCACCCTATAATCATCTCTAGTTTTTTAGTAATAGATTTTAGTAAAATGAAAGCTCATGAAAGCTACTGGCTGAATATTTTTATTATTGTATTTTTTACAAAAGGGCACAGGTTTCAATATATTTTCTCATTTATCCATTTAAAATAGTTTGCAGTGTTTACAAACACAAGCAGATTATCTGTTTTGTTGAAAGATAGAAGTCCAACGGCAATGTTGTTGCACACCAAAGGGCCACCAGAATCACCCTAAAACAAAATGTAATTCAGCCCTACATCATTGATGCATAGGATTTTACAATTTTCTAACAATTACTCACCTGAGAAAATCCTCTGCTATTGGTGTCTTGAGCACAGATGACGTGAGGAACGTTGATCGATTCTTTCTTACAGTCTAAAATGCACATGTTGCTGACCTTGAACTTTTCATCCTCTCCCCATCCTGCAGCCTGGCACCTCTCATGTTCTTTGACTTCCATGGTTATATTTGGGAGTTGTATCTTCTGTATGCGTTTTCCAAGCTCAACTTTTTGCTTTAACTAAATAAAAGCAAAACAGGACATGAACAGGACAATTGACTGTATTATGTGGATAAGTTTGTACATACTTTAAGTAGCAACAGGTCATCCCCGGTAAACCTTCCTTGAAAGGACGAGTGCTTGATTTTCTCTGCGATGTCAATTTTTTCTCCATCTTTGAGTTTGTGGTTGGCGCCCAGGATGACATGTATGGGACGTCTAAATCAGAGTTACAAGTTAGAAAAGTAAGACACAATGACTTCTACTGATCACTCATACTATAACATACTCATCAAAACAGTGAGCTGCAGTGAGAACAAACTGTTCAGTCACTAAGAAGCCCCCACACACATGACCAATTTTGCTCTGCACTGAGGCCATGTACGGCAGGACTCCATCTGAGACTCTGTTTCCATTTACTGTGACGCTCCCAGTCACTGCACAAGAGAAGTAGTTCATACGTGTATTATTAGCAAATAAAAATCAGCATCCACTATGTACATAAGAAATTAAAATCAAAAGAAGTGCACAGACTAAGTGTAGACAAAAACCCACCAGTTTGCTGTAGAAATGTGTGGGAAAGAAACACCGTAATGATGAGTGGATGGAGCATCCTCAGCGTCACTGTTATGTTGTAGAAACATTGTGTCACTTTTATAGGCTCTTGTGTTAATCAGCAGGAGAGATTTTTATCAACTCTGTGTACACTGTATAGGCTGAAACACCCTAAATGTAACTTCAAAAGGCTAACTGCCAGAATAGTGAATATTCTTCATAAAAGTATTCGGCTTGTGTTTTATCATGGTAAAGATGAGTGTTGTGTACTTCTGGAAATACAGATAAGAATCATGCATTAGTTGCTGTAATGGTCTTTTAGCTTTTGCAAAATGTTTTGATCAGTGCAGTTATAGTTAATATTATTTAATTGCAAAGGGAAGCCTTGTAATTAAATACTATGCTTATGCAACCACAAATACTGTGACGTAACTTAGAGGGTCATAAAACAAAAAAGGTTTTTATATATTTGGACCTCAAAACTACTGCTATGGACACAATAAATGAATACATTTGGATCACACTTCTGGCTGCAGGGAAAAAGGCCATCACAACAAAATGAATGATACCAATCAACTATCAAAGACTGGACTGACATAGTATAGACATTAGAAAAATACAACAAATTACTTTTGGACTCTATTTGAAAGTGGACAAATTTGTCAAACTTTGGACAAGATGGCACATGTATGTTGGACAGTATGTGCTGTAGCTTCTTTGGGTGTCCCTTGATTTCATTTGCTCTCTCTCTCTCTTTGGCGTCGTGTTCTGTGTTCTTTGTTCTTTTTTGTTCTCTATAAAAACATTAAAAACTGAAAAAAGAAGATATAAAAAAAGAAAAAAGTGTTTGTTGGACTCTTGGGTCATATATTCATCAAACGCTTTTTTGTGGTTAGTTGCTCAAAACCTTGTGATGACATTCATTTGGTAACAAGAAACTTGCAGCATTAAGCATTAACTTTGTTAATTACCTTTCTTTTTTTCTTTCTTCTTTTATTCGACCTGGAGCACAACACATGTTAAAAGTACAAAAACAATGCTTATCTGTAATAGCTGAACATTTTACCATTTTACGTAATCATTTTTGTCTGTGTTTACGAGTGTTGGTTCCTATTTTTTTTTCATGTGAAAGTGGGTCACACTAAATTGATGTGAAATGATTAGTATGAAAAGATGACAGATAATATTTTGAAGCCACGCTCACCACAGAGTCTGCTTCTCAGGGTTGTCATCATTTTTATAACTTATCAGCTCTTTTTCGTGTGAGCTTTATCAAAATATCACAGCAGTTGAAAGTGGGCACATAGCAAAGTTTGTGCATCGTAAATGCATGTTTTGAACTTGTTTATATTAATTACTAATTTCTTTTATTCATTAAAACAATAATTTATAAATAACTATAATAATAAATACATACATAAAGACATAAAAGTTCATCATTATGGATTTATTTATTCATCTATTTATTTGACAAGCACTTACTTTAACAGAAACAGTTATATTGTAAATCCTTGTCTAATTGTTGCTCTTATGTGGATAAAACATATTCTGTATTGTTGGACCACTTTTTCGAGGATTAACTGCTATTATATTATTATTATTATTATTATTATTATTATTATTATTATTATTATTATTATTATTATTATTATTATTATTTTATTTTATTTTATTTATTTTTTTATTTATTTATTTTTTTATTATTATTATAGGCTTCTGTAAAGCTCCAAAGGAATAATTAAAAAAATGAACATTTTGGTGAAAAGATTACACAAAAAATTGACTGCTGCATACATGTTTTTTATTTCTTTTTCTTGTTTTGCACTGTAGATCTACAATAGGAATCTAAACTAAACATCCTTGAACCAACTGTATTTAGCAGGTCCCACTTTTTAAAATGTCATTGATCCAGGGAAGAAACATAGAAATATCAGTGTAGACATTGGGGAATTCACTTGGATATTTACATGCTTCTTTTCTCTTGAAGGACACAATACCGACTGGATTGCCTCTGCACTCTAGAGGACCACCTGAGTCAGCCTAAAAAAACAGAAGAATTTGTTTATTTTTTAATGATATTTAAAAGATTATAGTTATAAAATTGTAATTATGTGGCCAAGTACCTCGCAGAATCCCTTGCTGATTCTATATCCACCGGCGCAGAGGGTGCTGTGAGGAAGCAAACTGCCCCATATCCTCTTGCATTCGTCCCGATCAATGATGGTCACTCGTGCTTTCTTAAGGTTTTTCACAGTAGCACCATTATCCACCTCCATTCCCCATCCTGCCACAACACAGCTTTGATCTGGAGAAAGTGAAACTGGACTTTTTGGAAGATCGATGGCTTTGACCTTGGTCCCTTGAGCTGGTCGAGACAGCTGTAGAAATATCCAGAGGTTAAAGTTACTTATATTACTTTTACAGTTAAATTGCACTTCAAGAGAGAAACACTTATTTCCAGATGTCGTAATGTAAAAATCCGTTTGGCACATGCCTGATTGGTATATTTTGTTTTGAGCACTGACCTTGAGGAGCATGATGTCGTACCCCTTTTCGGGGTCCACATAGGATGGATGTTTGCACGTTTTTGCCACATCATATCTCATGTCATTGGAGACAGAATCTAGATTGTGTGTTCCGAGTATCACACTTGAAACCCTTAAAAATCATAACATATTGATCATTTTAAAGTTTAAATATAGTCCACAATAATTAATAAATGACTAATTGTAATTAAAATACAGCTTACGCCTCACAGTGAGCAGCAGTTAGCACAAAGTCATCGTTGATCAGAAAGCCTCCACATTTGTGTTTCCCTTCATTCCACAGCGATGCCATGTACTGCATTGAGTCGTCAGGGACGTCCACTCCGTTTACGATCTTGGCCCCACGTGCTGAATGAAGAAGGATAAATTAGTAAATAATAAGAGATGTTTGTTTATGATTTAAGTAGAAGTCTCACCGCTTTGCCCCCCACTCCCAAGAAGCAGGAACAGCAGAAGCTTGTGGTACAGATGCATGGTGCCTGTGGACTGTTGATGGTACGTATAAGCATGTGTCTGTGTGAGTCTTAACTGATCTTCCTCTTCAGTGCATGCCACAGCAGATCTTTGACCCGAGCCAGTAAACTGGCGGGGGAGGTTGTGCCGGCCCAAATCGGACCCCTATGGGGAATGGGACGAGCAAATTTGGTCCGACGCGCACGAAACTCGGAACAGTGATATAGAACAGTGAACCGAGCAAAACATGACATTGGAGCGCGGCCCTCGGACCAAGCGCACGGCGGCCATATTGGATCAAAGTCGCCACGCCAGTTTGACTTTGTTTTTTTGACGGAGAACTTGTCCTAGAGCTTTGGCCCGATGTGGGTCTGTGGGTGATTGGGACGCATTGAAATTTACTAATGATCCAATTTTTGGGGATATCTCGAATGGTTTCGCCGTGACGCGACGTCGAAGAACACCTTCGTTTACTGTGTTTTCGATCGCATGTCACAGCCACACGCTTTGACTGACAGAGTTGTAATTTCACTCACAAGTGTGTAATCATAGCCTGGATGTAATGCATTAATAAAATTAAATCAAAAGTACTCGCTAGCGCCCCCTACCTATTAAGTGAAACATCAACATTGTCCGATTTGGACGAAACTTGGGGAATATGTCCAGTACAGGGCGCCATGAAAAAAACTGAATTAGTGATATGGTGCATTTATCACCGTTGGCCACCAGGGGCGCAAAGAGTGCACACAAAATAATTTAAATAGCTCTTGCACGCACTTGCATACTTCGATCGAAATGAAATGTGAAACACTCGTAAACCTAAAGCCGCTGAATCCATTCATGTGCGCACAATAACAATCAACCCTACGGCGCCACCTGTAGGAGCGCACTAAATTACAATGGGGATAAAAACATTTACTTTGACTTTTATTTGTGAAAATTTGCAGACAATTCCTAGACGCCCTCCTGATCAGAAAAGCCAATGAGACCCATGGCCTATTCTTCACACTTTTGCCTCTAGAGCCCTCCAGAGCTCCCATTCATGCTCTATGGGAGTTTCTTCACACAAGGCTGCAATAAAAAACAATTAAAACCTGAGGAACAGCCACCAAACTTAATACATTTAAGGGACATTATTGGGTCATAACTGTATTTTTCCTGACGCGGTCGAGACCGCGTGGGAAGGCGGTCGCGCGGGGGGCAGGGGGCTTCGCGGCTTTAATTGTATCTTGTCTTTTACTTCAGTAAAGAAAGCAACTATGTGTTCTTGACTGCATGCATTTGTTATGGTATTAAAAGGACTTTGATACTGCAGTCTGTGCAGTTGGGTCCTGTCTACAAATACAGTATGTATAATATAGCATTTACTCTCTTTACTCTTACTCTTTTTATTTTATTGTTTCTATTGCCAAAAAAATCCCTGGCCTAGTGGTGCTATGGAAATTGTAATGTACCATACTGTGGAATATTCCTGGCAAAGAAATAACATCTCCATAAAGATAAGAGGGTGGCAGATCCTCCACCAGTGCACTTTAATATCCAATTTTTTTTTCTCCGTCTAACCTTATTGGTGACGTTTTATGATAAACATGATGAACTCATGCATCAGTATATCATGACTTATCAGGAACTTACTTTCTTTGATTTCATGTTGTTTAATTATTACTTGATGAAACTTCATGAAAGTACTGTAATAAATTAACATGGAAATCTTTTTACTTATTCACCATCTTTAAATCTTTAAAGTAATTGATCATAGTTTTGAAGACATTTGAACCAAAACAATTATTTGATCATGATTCATAAGATCATCCATGAATATCATGAGTCATCGTGAATGTTCTAGGGGTATGATTCTCACTTGGGGTGCGAGAGGTCCCGGGTTAAGATCCCAGACGAGCCCCCACTTGCTACCTCTCTGGCTCAGGAGCAGCAACAAAGAGGAAAGACCACATCATTGGCACCATTTCAATAAAATGTATTTAATAAAAAATAACGTGAATGTGAGGATCAGTCATGAATGCAGTGATGTGGGTGCATGTGGTGTGTGGATGTGTAGATAAACAACTAAAACTAAAATGGAGTCATCCAGTGGCCAGGACAGGAGTGGAGCGAGCAGAGAGAGCAGCCATGCTCTCAGCCCTTTATAGTCCCATGCATGCGTGGAGGTGAATGCCTGCAGCAACGCAAACAGGAACAAGGGTGAACAGTACATGGCTGTCACCGTTTGCAAAAGATACAGACACAGAACTAAGTCTAACCTAAACAAACAGCTGAGAGGCTCATTATTTCATCATGATTGTGCTTCAGTAAGGCTTTAAACAAAGGTTCAAATAGGCTTTTTAAGTTTGTCGGACGTCACCTCACTATCACATACAGCACGGCCATTACCCATAAAGCAAAGGGCCATGTTTAGATATTGATAACTCATTATGTTCTAATACATGAAAATATCTAGAGTTCATGCATGACCTCATGTCCCCTTATTATAAAAAGTTACCAAGTTATCATTTCTGTCTTTATACATAACATAACATAACATAACATAACATAACATAACATAACATAACATAACATAACATAACATAACATAACATAACATATCTTCTATTGAAAACATTGAGAATGCATGTAGACATAAACCACTCTATAAGCCATTGTTCAAGAGTTTCCTTTAGTCACAGCAAATTGATGGATTGGATATTTATTTCGAGGATACACTTTAAGTTAACTTCTATGTCAACAACTTCTATATCAACAGTAATCCTTTAAAGAGCAGAACACAAAAGCAATGTCAGCATAAGCATGAATTTTAATGTACATATATTAACACAAGACATGATGCTGCTCGCTTGTAAAAAAGATGTAAAGAATACTCCCTTTAATGAAATATTCTACAACATTTCGTTATATATATTACCTTCATTTTCTTTTCCTTTTTTTCTTATTATCATACCATATCTGCTGTTACTTACAACATAGCCTTTTCCCCCTTTGCACAACCAACATCACAAGTTATAGAATACAACAACAAAAAGTGAGTGCTATATTGCATTTTCATATTCCTCCAAGCACATTTGAATCAATCAGCAGTCGTTTTGTGCCA
Organism: Rhinogobius similis; assembly: GCA_019453435.1. NCBI lineage: Eukaryota > Metazoa > Chordata > Actinopteri > Gobiiformes > Gobiidae > Rhinogobius > Rhinogobius similis. The sequence goes on along the minus strand of CM033623.1, from coordinate 14,588,332 downwards.
GTGCATCTGTGATCCAGGGAAGGAACTTAGTCAGGCCTGTGTAAACATTGGGGAATGTTGGATAGTCACAAATGCTTAAATAATAGAAAGACACAATTCCAACTGCTGTTTCATTGCAGATCAGCGGCCCACCAGAATCTCCCTGTTTGCAGAAAAAACAATAATAAATGAATAAGTATTTTGTATAATGCTGTGAAGTAAGTAATGCTCACCTGACAGAATCCTTTGGTTGTTTTGTAGCCGCCTGCGCAGATAACTCCGTCTGGCAATTTTACATCAGCTTCACTCCATTTATTTGAACATATATCATGACTTATGATGGATACGTTGACCATTCTGAGGTGCTTTACCCCAGGACCGTTAGTTTGGGTGGAACCCCACCCAGCTACTCTGCACTGGGCCTCTTGCATTTGGGCCTCTTGCTGGTGTAACGGCACCGGTTTGAGTGGGCATGGTCTGGACAGCTGGACAAAAGCAGAAGTATTGTATAGTTAGTATTTTAATGGTTGAGACAGTAATACAATACTTACTTTGAGAAGCATAATATCTGAGGCAAGACCAAATTTAAAAGGAGCGTTGCATTTCCTGATTCTGTATCTCATAGAGTCATCAACGTTGCTAAGATCGTTGGTGCCAAGGACAACACTGTGAGGTTTGCTGAAAGATATAATACATGTTATATTAAGGCTTATTTTAGGAACAATTCTAGAACCCATACAAATTTCATTAATTCATCAATAAGACGTCATTTATTTAAATAAAGAAATGGCATTTAAAAAAAACAAAACATAAAGCTGTATATTTACAAATTTGACCTATCGAGTTCATTGACTGTTTGGAGAAACATTTCAAAACTGGCACAGTTTGATGTGTTTTCTCTGTAACCTGGGGTTGAAACTAAAAGTATATATGTGAATCCTGTATTATGTAGAAACATACCCATATTCACAATGAGCTGCAGTGATCACAAATTGGTCACTAATGAGGAAGCCTCCACAGAGGTGCTCCCCACTGTCTGTCTGCAGTGATGCCATGTATTGCAGAATACCATCTGGGACAGTCTCCCCATTTATGATCCTACCTCCAAACACTGAAAACATATTCAAGACAAATTCACAGCCTCAATTGATTACTATTACTATTAATTGATTTACTAAATTGTTCATCTTACCATATCGCTGGGTTGAGATGAGGAGGGCGAGAAGCATGCAGCAGAGGGCCGTGTACATGTTGACAACTATATTAGAAGTAATCCAGTGATTGTCTTTATCAGAGCAGATGTAGCACTATCAGTGACCTCACCTTGTGGTTCAAGCTGTATCCTCTCAGAATTAGCACACCGGATGTCACTCAAGATGTCACTGTTAGGATCCAAATGTCTCAACTCAGAAAGCCTAAGTTTTTTTCATTCTTTATACGCAACCTGATTTTAGTTATATTACTTTGATATCAACTGCCATAGAACAAGCACGGTTTTACATTTTTGTATGCTGTAGTGTCTTTTTTATACTATTAAGTTTTTTTTTAATTTTTACACTAATGCAACCCACACACTTCAAATTCTATCAATACAATAGATATTCACTATTTCAAATAACTAAAATACCCAATTAATCATCATAACATTCCACTTCTCTTTATCTCAAAAAATGTAAAGTTTCTGAAAGTTATTTTCAAACCAGATTGTTTCCAGTTGTTTCCATCTCACTCCATACTTTTTGGGATACAAATGTTTTATTTGCAAAACAAATGTTAAAAAAAAAACAAAAAACCAAAAAAACAACAACCAAGAACTCATTTATGACAAGAACTCATTTATGAATTGGTCAGTCAAATCAATAAACATTTGTAATTTTCATTTATGAAAAAGAAGATAAAAGAAAAATATTAAAATTTGTTTACAAGATTCATGTCCATGTTTGTCCACGTTCATGTGCAATATGTTTCTTTTCTGCAATTTACAAGTCTTCAAACGATAACTTGAGCTAAAGTCACCTGTGTGGGTTGTATTGTTATTTTATGGTTCAGTGTAAACTTATGGTTCTTTGACTCGTAATCTTAAAATAAGTTAAGGAACGTTTTACTTGACTAGTGGTTAGTTGAACAGAGCATTAAACTACTAAACATTCACCATTGTGAAGTTAAACCAGAACTGTACCATTAGTAGCTTTATTATTGCACTTGAGTTTCATCTGTTATGTCACAGGAAAGAATGACCCTAAACTACAGCATCAACTCATCAATAGTTGCTCTGTAAAACATTTTAATTTTGCATCCATGGCATACAATTCTCACTTTCACACAAAGTACATCTTTTATTGTGTTCTCAATATGAATGAAGCCGTCCACATTCTTTGAAACCCATGCAACAATTAAGCATCATTAGCTAGAGTGACTTTACATTTCACTGTTCACTGTTCACATGTCCTTTCTGTAGAAGGCTGATTCATTTCTGAGGTACGGTACTCATAATACCTAATCTATTGTTTAAATCACACATGTCCCAGTTTTTAATTTCTTGCTAATTTTGTGCCTTGATAACTGATGATATCTGATCTGCTGCAGTTTTTCTGAATTTTAGAGCATTGAAATGTATTGAAAGATACGTTTAATGTCATGGACAGTATGCCTGTTGGATGTGTTGGTTTGATTTTTAATTTAACATTGTTTGAGTTCCATTGACACATTGACTGTATATTTGTGGGTTGTTTAGGTACACTAACTCTGATGCCTGTGCCTGATAAATATTTCTTGTTTCATTTCTTGGCATGTTGCTCCAATTGCAACTGAATTTGCAAGTGTTATTAAGGGCTTATGAATCAGCACTGACCTGAGATTTAAGATTTGGATAACAAAGGATATGAAGATATTTTACCAGATTGTAAACAAAACTCAAATAAAAACTTTTGATATGCTGAAGGAGCAGGTACAATTTTTACAAGAAGTTAAACAAAGCAATGATTATTAAAACCCTCCATTTTAATAAGACCTTTCTAGGGGATTAATATCAAAATTATATAACTGCAGCATTAATTTATATATATATATATATATATATATATATATATATATATATATATATATATATATATATATATATATATATATATATATATATATATATATATATATATAATATGTGTATATATATGTGTGTGTGTGTGTGTGTGTGTGTGTATATATATATATATATATATATATATATATATATATATATATATATATATATATATATATATATATATATATATATATACATATATATATATATACACATTTATATGTGTGTGTATATATATATATATATATATATATATATATATATATATATATATATATATGTGTGTGTGTATAGTATATGTATAGTCCTGAAATTTTAAGACCGGTTGAATAAATGGCAAAAGTCACTTTTTGCATCGTTGGATCTTAACATGGTTCCAAAAAGAGCGTCAATATGCAACAAGAAATGGGACAAAAAGATAAAGTTTGAGTAAACATTTTATTGTCCAATTAAACTGAAATAGTGTATATATATATATAAATTATACTTTTTTTTAATGAATTTCAAACTACAAGTATCATTTCCAAGAAAGTCCTTGCATGACTTTTACTTGGTTGATTTGTAATCAGGTCAGTCTGGTTTTTACTGTTATCTTATGTGGTCTGCTATCTTATAGTTCTTTTTGAACTGCCTATCTGCCTATTAGATAAGCCTATCCCATAAGTTGTTGTAAATGTGTTTAACCTTTTATATAGTGACTTTTTTTTCCCCCTTTATTTATTGGTTACATTTACAGTGATACAGAGAATATTTATAAGGACAAACATTGAGCAATAAATTATTACTTAGTTCATCTTTCTTTTCTTTAAAAGAAAGTCCTGTATTGTTTCATACATTTATAGAATTTAAAAACAAATAACCCACCAGCCCACCCACACCCACCCTCGCTCCCGCCCTCCCCATCCCTCCCCATCCCTCCCCATCACTCCCCAAAGGCTCAGGGTCATTCAATTCGTGTACCGAGTTCATTAACAAAAATAATAATTATAAAACACATTTCATTACAATACCTAACATTCAAAAACGAAACAAATCAACATCAGTTCGTAGGTTCTGGATTTTAAAGATCACGTCCCATATTTTCTTAAATACTTCAGGTTTACCTTTGGCACCATATTTTATTTTTTCTGCAATACCAAAGTAATTCATTCCACCAGTGTTGCTTTGTTGGAGGCATTGTGTTTTTCCAGTATATTAAGATGCATTTTTTTGCTGCTGCCATAGCTAATGAGATACATTTTTTCTCATAGGAATTTAGAGAGTAATTAAGTCTATTCAGGATCTCAATGTCACCCAACAAAGCTAGGCTGGGGTCATTTGGGATTTCTTTTTGTAGAAGTTTGCCAAGGTGTTCAAAAATATTTTTCCAGTATGTTTCCAATTCATCACAAGTCCAGAACATATGAAAGATATCAGCCCTGTCAGCGTTGCACCTGGGACAGCACGACGAGCTCTGACAGAATTGGTTTAGTTTATTGGGCGAATAATATATGCGATTTAATAAATTAAGTTGAATAAGTCTATGCCTTGTGTTTGAAAGGATTGTTTGAGAATCTCTGAGGATGCGTTCCCACCTTTCTGTTGAGAAAGCTTTCCCCAGATCAAATTCCCATTTTTCTTTTTTAATTAAATGCTCATATTGTTGTTGCTTATTTATAATTGTGTAGAATTTTGAAATCTGTTGTTTAGATGAAGTCAGCAAATCAATTTTTGAGGCTAAAGGGTTTGCATTTATTTTTGGAAAGTCTTTACCTGTCCGTTCTTTTATCCAGCTTTTGAGTTGTATACATTTGTAGATATCTGTTTGGGTAAGTTTGTATTTTTGCTTAATGTAATGAACAGAGGTCTCCTATTTTATATATCCCAGCTTGCTTCCATTTGTGTGCACTTGCATCTGAGATGCCGGGTGGTAAAGCTGGGTTATGCCACAAGGGGGTGCAAGTATATATTTTATTATTCAATCCCATACTCTTATGGCAGTTCTGCTAGCATTTTAGAGTGTGGTATATGATTGGGTTTTTAATATTCCTCCTAAGTCTTCCATACATCCAAAATATTTTACATCTTTAAGGGAAAGTGGATTGCTTATATTTTGTTCAATATTTATCCATGATGGGGTATACCCTTCAGGGTGGGACCACTTCCAAATATTACGCAGTTGTCCAACGTTATAGTACAATTTAAAATCGTACACAATATCAATACTTCTAAATTGTATCAGTAATTGTACCTGCAGTAATTGTAGTTCTTGAGAAGACAAGATCAGTATTTTTTTTTTACATATCACATGTCATCTTTGCTCACATTCATTTCTCAGAAGTTGATGGTCGTAGAGAAATGAAAAGTTGCTCTGTTAGTTGACCACTAGGAGGCGCTTCTTGACTATAACGATCTCCCACATGGGCAGGTAGTTTGAACTTTCATTCAGGTGTAAAGTTTCTAGTTTTGACCTTGCAATGTAGTAAACTGTATGTTTGGATTGCAATAACCAAAATCTGACTTACAGATAACAACAGCAAAAAAGAATCATCGCAAGGTCTGTTTGCTGTAACTAATTAGTCAGAGTACCGATACCCTTTCAATACCTTTTCAAAATGCTGCTGCTACTACTACTACTACTACAACAACTACTACAACTACTACTACTACTACTACTTCTATAGCCACGACTTTATCATCATAATCAAAGTAAAACTAAATAAAAAACTTCTAATCCAAGTGCAAAGAATTGATAAGGGATAGGATGAGTTCACACTTGCCCTTTTGTAATACTGGTTTGATCCCAGTTCAGTCCTGATGCAGCCTTGGTCTGGTCCTGTTTTATCCTGGTTGATTCTAGTCTTGGTTTAGTTCCAGGATTAGTGCCAATTTTGATCCAGTGTGTGAACCCATAGATGTGATTAGATTAGATTAGCCTTTATTGTCTCCTTATGTAGAAGTTTCTGTTAGACAATGGACACACACAAAACCAACAAAAGACAGTCCAGTCATCACATTCACACAACCATGTACATCATCCACATCCAATTTTTTCATTATTTTCTTTACAGCTTGAGTATGACACTTTACTGTAATCTTCCTCACAAATGTACCAAGTTAACTCAAAGTTTTAATGCAACACAAAATTCACTCTATGTTTCTTTTCCACAACCTCCGCAGGTAAAGAGAGTTTGTTTGAGGAAGACCATCCCCTTGCTTATCTGTGCTGTGAAAAGTGCTGTGTTGAAGGAACTGGCCCTTGCTCACAGTGACAGAACACAGGCAGCCTGGAGTTGTACTGACATCAGCATTACTTCGCTCAGAAGAGTTGCAGGGATTTGGAGGTGCTCCATCTTTACATAAAGCTGTTATGATTTTTCTTTAATGCCAGGCGAGTACAATCTTATAAAGCTGTGTTTAGGGGGAATTTACATGTCATCTAAATAATGCTCTTTGTTAAACTTAAGATGAGCAAAATGGCAACTACAGTTAGTTAGCATCGCCACTCAAAACGATTGATTGAAATGTAAAAAGATAGATTGTTTGCTTGATAACATCACATGGCACAATTTAGGCAAAGGTCGCTCGGTGGACATGGCTGAAATTACTTTCATACTGTTATCAATTTGAAATTTTTAAATTGATTTCTACTTTTGTCTTCCTGAATCAACTAACCTTATTATTGCTTACATGTTTGGGATTGGGTCCAGATGGGCATGGTGACTTAGGGCTTGTGTCCATTGCGCAATGTTTTTCATCTTATAAGTCCTGTGGATACCCGGCAAACGCAAAGAACCCATTTTCCTATGGGGACAATAAACTGCACCTTAACTTTAAAGCCATAACATAATTTACAATAGTGTAGGGTTTTAGTAACCAAATCATATTAAGTGCATTTACAAGTAGATCGACCTTTTTAATGATATAATGCAGTTGCAAAGGATAAATGAAATAGAAATGTAGGTATATTTACCAATAGCACATTGCACACTGCTTCTCTGGCCTTACCCCCCTGTGGGTGGCACCGCTGCTGGCATCCAGAGAATGCCCGACATGAGGCAGGACGTCCCGGCTCCACATACCTGTGTCCAGAGGAGAAGTGTCCCGTGTGCCACTCAGCAGCTCCGCTCGTGTGGAGTGAGTGGATTTAGACGTGGACACTAATCCAGCCTGTGATGAGTAGGGCCAGACTGATGGCTACAGTGAACTGCCACACTGTCAACACGGCACTCACAGGGCACACACTACTGCTGCTTCAATCTTCTACTTCAAAGGTTTCATCAAAAGTCGTGTTTTTATTTACAAAGATTAGATGTTGATGAATAAGTGCTGCCAACAAAAAGAAAACAAAATCTGTTCAGTTTTGCCTCTCCTCTGTTACTCCTCTGTGCACATGGCAGAGAAAAAAAAAGTCTAGGTAGCAATAAATATCATGTGTCATGTGCAACAGTCACTTGGTGACCATTTGTGACCCATTTCCCAGAGTACTTTATACAGATTTTAATTTACTGATACCTACACTCCGCAGAACTCATCCATCATCATCTCTTTGGCTCATTTCATTTAGCATTACTATAACTTGGGCTGTTTTTGTAACAAAACAAGGCCTAATCCTAAATTCACAGAACTGTGAATGTGCCTCCAACAAATGGCAGACAAATGAGGAGGATTAGCAAAGCCCTGTGAAAGAGTGAAAGGTTTGCCATTGATCTACGGTGGTCCGGCTCCCTTTCACCCCACTGGGTAAGAGCATACAGGCCACTCCACAGCCCCCTAGGCCACCGAGGGACACACAACAGCCACAATTAGTCTCAGGACCTGTAATAGCAATTCAATAAAAGCTTTAAAATTGTGCCTTAGTCTGTCTGCCACCCCGCCGCCCCCTCCCGTCCATCCCATTTGGGTCGACATACATAAGATTGGTATTATGAGTGGCGAGGGGAGCTTTTTTCCCTACCCACCACAGTTCTTTTCAACTGCTGAGAGAGAAAATGGCCACACAGGGTTTCAAAGGTTTCAGAAGCTGTAGTTTGTTGTTGCTGGAGCTACATGACTTGTGCCCCTGTAGATTTTGGCAAAGGCGCCACAAATTTGAAGTTTTTCCTGTCACTCAGCTGCTGATTTATCTCATTTTTTTATCTCTTTGAGCATATGTCACTGCTGATATTTATCTTGCAATTACATTTTTATAATTGAAAATATTGGTTGAATGTGGCATGGACTCTGTGCACCTGGACAGAAATAGTCAAATAGTCACACGGGATGTGAAATGTAATGCTGAGCGATGATAGGGTTAGCGGGCATCACAGGTGTAGTGTTTGCAGGTGAAGTAGAAGAGAGATCCAGTCAATTTCCACTTAAGCGTAAGCTTACTGTTTATATAACTTACTTGTGTATATTGAATATTATTTACACATGGCATAGTAAAATGATAAAGGGAGGATGTATGGTAAACTCTTCAACATCTTTACATTGACTTGTAGATTGATTCAACTCATTTGGGACATTCCACATTATTTTCCAGTGTTTTAGAGTTTTGTTTTGTGATCAAAGACCGACGCTTTTGATCGAGACTTCCAAAGGTTCGAGCTTGTTTGGCTGGAGAGTGCACTGACAGAACAGTGGTAGATAATTACAGCTCCCATTTAGTGTCCCAGGAACTGGCACCAGCACCCCGCTGCACCCGCAGGCCAAAGAGGAGAAATAGGATTCTTGGAAGGTTTAAAAGAAGGGCAGAAGTACAAGGACAGAAATAACAGCCTCTGATGTTGAGGTGAATAAAATACAAATAGATACAGATCTTTGACTAAATTCTGTTTTCTAAAATTATTAAAATGTTGGCTTCTCGGGTATCTGCAGTATTATCATCAGTATATACCGTTCTGTTGCTGTGGAGAAGGAGCTGAACCAAAAAAAGGTCTAGATTTACAAAAAAACTCTCTAAACCTTTGATCATAGAGTTGGTCGCGGCTAATGATTTTAGTTTACTTGAGCTATATATTAGTACTACGCACAAAATATTATACTTTTTTTTTTGCTGCTTTGACATCAAATAATATCTTCATTTCACATACAGCACAGTGCCTTTGGACTGTGGCTACAGCTTTTTAAATGTCTTCAGTGAGCGTGTGTGTCCCAGCAGTTTGAGCAGACATCTTTACAGTGATCTCACACTATGACAGAGTTTAGCCTTTCTTCTGCTGCGTAACCCTCCGCCTGGTTCAAGTGGCCTCCTGTCTCCCTGCAGGCTCTGTCTCTGTGTAAAGGCCCTGTGTAGAGTGTATAAAACAGACACAGGGAAGTTTGCAGCATCAATGCCCGTCCTGCTGTGAGCTGTGCGCTGTGTGTTATAATAATGAGGCTGTTTGGGTCAAAGATGAGATGAAGATGCTATTCAATTAACAACCACACAAGGATACAAGCATCGCTAGTCTGCATTTGTTTTTATTGTCAAACTCAACAAAAACCAAAGCACTCAAATTGTTGAATTTGAAACTTGGTTTTGAAACAGTATACTGGAGAAAAAAAATAAAAATACGTTTATGTACTAAAATACTGGCAGATTATGGGAAAAAAGTTTTTAAAGCGCTGTACCGTAAAAGTGCAGACCAATTGACTGTAATGTTTTCATCACTGTGTATTACATTATCGTACATCATATTGTGACCACAGCTGATGCAGTTGTTAAGTGTACATACTGAATGAAATGTATAAGCAGACCACTGTCCTTCTACCAATCTAATATCAATGTACACAAAATTCTCCCTTTTATCCAGATCAAATCTGACATGAAATGGAGTTATAGCGTTGTCTGCTAACAATATTATGTTTTATTAACAACAATCCAGTTTTTAAGTATTAGTCAAACTAAACCATGTACAAATATTGACATGGCTGATGATTGAAATGTGACATGTCAGCCACGCTGAATGACTACATTAGATGAAACAGGTATTATGTGAGTATTATGAATACAATGAATGATAGCTATACACGGAAGACGAAGACTAATCTGACTGCTTAATTTTAGTACTGTTAATGATATCTTGTACATGGATGTATTCAGCCGCACTTGTTCTGCAGCCAGGTCTCAGAGTGTGTTCCAGAAAGACTCAGAGTTAAGCAGATGTGGTTTAAGCACCTTACATAACGGTAGTCTGGTCAGTCCTTCTTGGTTGGAATGACATTTAACGTAAAAAATGAAAAGGAACGCATGTCGTGGCAGAATAAAATATGCAGACAGTACACCCTGCCATTTCTCAGTGACTAATGGTTATTGAAGTTGATGAGTCTGCTGGGCTCAGCATGTTATGGAATTGCATACCCTGTAAAGCTTCATACAATAGCCTACACACTAATGGTCAGTAACTGCTGTCAAGCCTGAGCATAGCTTAACTTATGTCACACTGAAAACAATTCAAACTCAAAGGAAATAACTTAAACATTTTGACTAACTCAATTCATGTTATAAAAACAAATATACACATGGGAACAGTAGTCCATGATGAGCAGCTAGGAGGGAAGCATGGGCAGGAAGTGAGTGGATGGGTGCCTCCTCCGGGCCTTGTGACCTCTCCTGGGTTTCCCTCGCCCATTCAAAGACACAAACATCTGTCGCCCGCCGTGTTTCCAGCGCAGGGAGGCGTAAGTGTTGTATCCGTTCTCTTCGATGCGCTCCTTGAACTTGCAGCTCGGGTTGTACTTCACCTGTGGACAGAGGTTAGGGGTTAAAGGTGTCTCTCTATGGTGAATCTATAGCTACTCGTCACACTGCTGTGGTATAGGCCCCCCTTCAAGAAGAGCTCAAAGGTTAATGTCTGTGGATGTAGTAAAAGGCTTCCAGGTGGATTTGTTTGAATGTGCTTTAATTCATTTTAAACTATGTTCCAGTTGGTGGAGACTACAGTTTTACTCAAGTGGGTTACTTATTGTGAGAGTTTTTTTTTATTTTCTGTGTCATTTTAATGTCTTTTGCAGACAATCCAACAAATGAACCCCCCCAATTAACCAGAAAGGCACATGTCTTTTTTAACAATAAGGGCTTAAACTTTTATCTTTGTTGATCTTTGGGGTCAAACCAACAATGGAGAGTGCACACATGGCTCTTCCATGGGTGGTTACCAGGTCTTATCAGCTTCTCAAAGAGTCTTGACAGATATCGCATGAGACAAGAGCTTCTGCCGCATTCCCTTTTCCAGATCCATATCTCTGTGCTATAATGAGCCCCTCTTTGAGATACCATCAGGATAGTAAAGGCTTGGACTTGGCATTATTCACCTGACTTTTTCTTGTTACTGAGGATTCATATTTGGAAAGTTCATTCTGTCTTCTTGTAAATATTAACTTGTGAGTTTCTTCTAATAAGACGGTGTAAAAAAGCTATAAGCTCATTTACCTGACATGTTTCAGAGGATCTCTGACGAAGGCGGAAGTCCTCCCACCGAAACATGTCAGGTAAATGAGCTTATAGCTTTTTTACAACCGTCTTATTAGAAGAAACTCACAAGTTAACTGAGGATTCATAACGTGGGTTATGTTGCTGCAATGCCTTGATTCTCTCTGACCTGGTTTAGTCCATATTTAGTCTTTATTTATCCTGGTCTTAGTTTGGTCCTGCTTTACCTGTTATATTCTGTGTATACCTGGTTTAGTCCAGATGTAGTCCTGTATTTGTTATGGTAGATTTTTACTGTTGTTTTTGCTGATTGCTTTTAACATTCGCACCTAAATGTACCCAAGGTTCAGTATCCCACATATTCCTGCGGCATGATGTGTGGCTGGTTTCTACAAAGTGCTGTGATTAAGTTTGAAAGCTTGCTGTGCGAACAACAAGTGGCAGATGGCACGCACACTTTAAAGACGTCCCAGCTGGCCTCTTTGTCATTGTTGCTTTTCTTTTCACCGCTATATTTTGACAGAGAACAAGCTGCAGGTATCATCAGGACTGGCTCAGGTATACCGGCGTGATTGATAGCAACCGTGTGACCTTAAACTAGACCATGGGGATTCCTGGGATTTCACTTCACTCTGCTAGAAATATCAAACAGCTCTGGTTTGAGTTGAAACCCATTTGGGACCTCTGTGAACATCCCTGTGCCCTCCCATATTGACCAGGTTGTGAACTCACCGATCCGAACAGCGTGCCTTTCTTGGACATGGCTAAGTACAGACCGGTGCTGACAGATTTGATGGCAACAACTCCAACACTGACTGATCGGATTTCCATCAGGCCTGCAAAATAAAAGGGAACAGGAGTCTGGGTTAGGAACATAGGGCTCTGGGAGTTTCCCCATTAAAAGACACTGTGGCATTAGCGAGTCGAAAAGCAGAAGAAGAGGCAGAACTCGGGAGAGAGGTTCGCTGTGAGTTGTCGATCAATAAACTACTCTAATCAATACTAAAACTAGTATTGAAACTAGATACCATCTGTATAAGACCGCAGGGAAATATTAAATAACTATTTTGTGTGTATATATTATTGTGGTCAGTAAAAAGTATCAAGCCTTTTTCTTAGTATCAAATTGAGTTTGAAATTTTAATGTTGTGATAACAAAGTATGTGCCATAAGACAGCCTTTTTTGTTATTATATCGGTATTTAGTACTGTAATCCAGCACAAGGTGTGACTGACTGACTGCTGTACTCCTGCTGGTTCCAAGCCTGAATAAAATGTGTTGTGTTTGGAAAGAATGGAAATTGGAAATTAATATGCAAATCACTGCACACATAAAGGAAGATTATGCCCTTTAGTAAATATGTGTAAGATAAGGAAGGAGCTAAGTATATGGAAATATTGATGATATTGAAATTGTTATTTTGAAAATATGCAAAATTAGCCTATTGAGTATATTGTTGAAATAAACCATAAACAAAAGTAAACAAGAGAGCCAAGTAAGTAAAAAACTAAGCTGATTAAAATCTTTCAGTGGTGTTGAATAGCTATACACTTTTGTGATTAATTTAACAATCCAATTATTTGTTCAAATTCATGTCACAGCACATTTTATAGACATGCAATTTCCAAAGTCCAAAATTTAACCAGTAAAGCAAAAATACAGAAGACAGACAGAAGACAGAACATCTACGAGCAGTCCATCCGGTTTGGAGATCACAGGATCCTGATGGCTTCATCAAACCAGGACCTGCAGCATTCACTGGGGCGGTTTGTAGCCAAGTGTGAAGCAGCTGGGATGAGAATCAGCACCTTTAAATCTGAGGCCATGGTTCTCGACCTTAAAAAGGTGGCTTGCCCTCTCCGGGTGGGTGGAGAGTCCTTGCCTCAAGTGAAGTATCTCAGGGTCTTGTTCATGAGTGAGGGAAGGATGGAGTGTAAGATATGGGCGCTGTATCGGACCTTTGTGGTAAAGAAAGAGCTGAGTCGAAGACAAAGCTCTCAGATGTACCGGTCAATCTACGTTCCTACTCTCACCTATGGTCATGAGCTTTGGGTAATGACCGAAAGGACAACATCGTGGATACAAGCGGTCGAAATGAGTTTGCTCCATAGGGTGGCTGGGCACTTCCTTAGAGATAAGGTGAAGAGCTCGGTCACACGGGAGGAGCTCAGAGTAGAGCCACTGCTCTTCCACGTTGAGAAGAAGCTGACGTGGCTCGAGCATCTGTTCCGGATGCCTCCTAGAAGACTCCCTTAGGAGGTGTTCTGGGCATGTCCCACCAGGAGGTGGCACCGACGAAGACACGCTGGAGGGACTATGTCTCAGATCCCTCCGGAGGAGCTGCAGGAAGTTTCTCGGAGGTGAGGAAAATCTGGGAGTCCCTGCTTAAACTGCTGCCCCTGCAACCCGGCCCTGGATAAGTGGATGGATGGCTAAATAAAAAAATAGCAAGAAATAAATAATACTATAAAATAAATGTTAATAAAATAAAAGACACAAGTTAAAGCCAGAGGATAAAAGTGGTCTTAAGATGAGACTTAAAACACTTTGGGGGCCGTTTAGACTTGGGGGGAGGCAGAGTGTTACAGAGTAAAAGAGTACAGAGTAACAGAGAAAAAGCCTGGTCCCTCCTGGTTTTAAATCTCGTCTTAGGCACCCTGAGCTTGAGCTGGCCCTTGGACCACTAGCGTGGGCAGGGTGGTAAACACGCTTGTATCTCAACCAAGACATTTGGAATTTCAGCACATTTATGATGGATTACAATATTATCGGGCATATTAATAATAATAAAAAAGATATTCATTTTTGCCCACTTCTTAAACCCCCATATTTAGTAAGTAATAAAAGCTGTTAAATGAGCGCAGATGTTTTCTTTTGCAATTTGGTACAGTACAGTAATAATGTAATTTAATTAGGTGACACTGGACAACATTGATTATTCATGATTGTCGATATTTTTTTTTTCCTTTAAAAAAGATTTCTGAGAGATTATGTTATTAGGTTATTTAGCTTAATATAAAAATGAATTTACCAATTGGGTAAGTAAAATTATCTTAACCCATACATACTTGAAGCATAAGTAATGTATTGAAACAACAACGATTTGAAAACATTGGATTGGATTAGAAATTAAGACTAATATCCTGAAATCAAGGCATTGTAACTCATCTAGAAATGTATTTTTGGCAGTGTAATTCTATAGGCTCAAATCAAAATGTGAAGTTGACAAATCCAGATTCACAGGATTTTTTTTCATTTAGTTTTTATGTGATTATGTTTCAAATGGAAAATCAGAAAATCAATTTGTATTTTGGATTTGGGTTTAAATGTACAAACTACAGAACAAACCATATAGATACATTTAACACAACAAATAGTCAAATTTCTTCCACCAAAGTCTGAACTCAGAACATGTTTTTACTGACACAGAGGATTGAATGTAGACCTTTTGGTTAAAAAACCCTAACTGACGATTTTACATACTGTAACTGAATCTCGATCTCAATTAAAATTCCATTAATTACCCCGCCTTATGTAAAGGCATTAATTACTCAAGTCATCTCTGCCATTAAAATGCAACGGATGCATTTTCCAAATGACACAATGCCTCTAATTAGCCCATAGTTACGTAACACGTGATAAAATCTGTGTCAGTCCCCCAGACGTGATACTACATCCTAATCACACCCAGTTGTTTGTTGACAGACATAAAACTTTTGCATGCTCTCCACTTATCCAATGCTTAAAAGCCCCTAAAAGGTTGTAAAAGCTTTCAGACATGTTGGTTAATTGTATCCTTTGCTTTCTACCAAACATGAAGGTGCACACATGTGGTGGTTACACTAAGAAGATGTTTGGGTGATGACCTGGCGAAGCTGAATAGTGGCTGATTACATGCCATGCTTCCTTATCAATATCCTTTTCTGCTCACTTACATCTTCGAAAATACCCTCATGTGGTTGGCTATCTAATCAGACCATAAGATCTTCTCGTTACACCCTTCTAAGCCTGGAGTGTTCAGAGGGAAAACATTTTACCCAAAGTAGCAAACGCCGGCTGGATGTGTGTGCTTGTTTTGAAAATCTGGTGTGAACATAGAGCCAAAGGTGCGAATGTAACGGTGATCTGAGACTGGTTCAAAATCAGGCTGTAGGCTCTGCTTGCGACACCAGCATCCATCTTTCAGAGGAGATGCCTTATAATCTATGTTTCAAGTGTATGAGCAGCCACATGTAGGAGTCACTAATAGTACTTTTATTAAACAAACTTTAGAGATCCAGATCCAGGGTAAAATCCAATATAACCAACATTAGAGTGTTATATTACAGCTCATAGGCCTTTGTTGTGTATGCTCTTTTTAAAAAAAAAATTTTTTCATTCATGTACCACCAATTCCAAGTGACTGAGAAAGACTCTAGCCTGATGTGAGGTACAGCCCAGACTATGAATAATTGGCTTTGGGTTTTAAGAAATTTCACAGAGAACAACTTACTATATACTCATATTCACTTAATATGGAACTTAATATGAAGTGTTTTCCACTTCACCTGAATTAGCTTAGAAGTACTTAGAACACATTAATGCAGGAGAGCATGTATGCCCATAAAGGAGATATTGTAAATGTAAAATATATTGTTGTATTATTTAGTTTTTCAGGAGTTTAGCATGAAACCCTGGGTCCTGGGTACAAATCAGCTGCCTTTATGACACATGCACATTAACAGACTTTGTGAAGGCCCCTTCATGCCCTGGCCCCTGGGTTTACCCCCATAGTCCAATGCTTCTGTACTTTAACAGTTTTCTGTTGTGTTGTTCACATCTTGAACTCACACTTGACCAAAGCCATAGCTCTTCTAAAAAGGACAGCTGCTGATACCATCAAGCAGTTAGTGCTGGCCTCTTGGATCACATCACAAGACCAGGACGGCCACATCTGCTGCTGCCATCACTCGGGACATGTTTGAAACCCTTTACAGCCCTGAACATGGGCAGTCATGCTTCCCCAGTGAAGTCATCCTCACGCACAGACACAGTACAAAGAGGAGACGGAGGAGAGCGTAAACAAACACACTGTCGAGTGTCTTTCTTCTGCCACAGCTGCAGGGACAGGGGAATGCCACAGTCCATCCAGGTATCAACCCAGCTGCACCCCCATCATGGCCGCGCTGCCTCTGATCCTCACAGGAAACTTTAACACTTTGATGGCCGTTTGTTCTTTACAAGCTCTGTTTACAAACACTGCCGGAGCTGTGGTGGCACCTGGAGCGTGCAAAACAAAACACTCATAAGTAATTAGCCCGAGGCCGATTTATGAGGCATTAGTCCAAGCCAATGAAAACCGCTGGTGCCTGAAAGTGCTGCCAGTAGTAATGGCCAATCTTTCAAGTGCTAGAGGTGTGTTTGAGACATGTTTTCTGAATTTTGTGTGACAGATGTAAAATATATGATTTTTTTTATCCTTGCTTTTTTATATCCTTGCTTCTTTATGTTTTAATTTGGTGCCAGCAAGTCAGCTCCGGTCATGTTTTTAAATCTCTTCTTCTCAAACATCCCCCCTGATTAGTAAAGGGTAAAAAAAACAAAAACAACAGCAGATGATTTGATTTGATTAGATGAATAGGATTTTCATACTGCAGAAACACTTGGCCACATCTAAAGACACCAGTTAGAGTCACAGAAGTCATAGTTGAACTCTTTGTAAAGTCATTCTATTGTTGAAACCCTGAGAAACTGCTGACTGTATAAAAGTCCTAATTTGTATTTACAAGAGATAAAATGCACAACAATAGCAATAAATAAATGTTAATTGCATGCATAATTATCCCCCAGATAAAAAAGATAAAATAAGTATATTTAAATGAATTAAGCAGAAATTAATTTCAACTACATTCAAAACATTTTTCCTTTTATCACACCACACAGAATTAACCACATAGTGCAGTGACCTCTCTTTTGTGTTCAAACAATACACAAATTACTTCAGAGAGGAGCACCACAATGGGGACAAATTAATTCTTTGAGAGACAGAACTGAATGTCACTAGCATGTCATTGATATCCTGCTGTGGAAGTGCCACTGCTGGCCCATTGAGCCTTTGAAAAAAGTATTTCTGCTTCCTGTTTTCAGTGGTTTAGATCTCTTAACCTTTGACATGTTTGGCTGGGAGTGTCAATAAGCCCAAACTATTGAAGTGTAGTCAAGAGTGAATTTACCATTTATTTCGCTTCTATCTAAAGCGTGTCCTTTTTACTCTATCATATGGTATTGTCCCACAGTTTTGGACTTCTGCCCACCGTTAGATCATTCAAGCCTTTTCTGACCTTGAGAAAAAGAAAAGAACTAGTGTGTTCTTCATTGTCAGCCTAAGCAAAAGGAAAGGAAAAGGAGAGGCAGGTGCAATACCCACACTCACCTGAGAGAGGATTATGTGCATAGGCTGCTGTATTACAAAACTTGAACGCTACTGAGGAGCTATTCTAATCTGAAGTAGATTAGTATAAAATGAACAACCTAAATTCATAAAACAGACTAAATATTTCTGTTGAATAGAATAATTGTGTAAATTATCCAGTCATAAGCAAGAGCACGCAAGGTTCCTGTCCCAAGGAGTGTCGTGTGACCAGTGCATAACAATAATAACAGCTTTCAGTACTAAACGCCAAGATTTGTCACTCAGTTCTAGGATTTTTTATTTATAATCTTGCCCATCCATAAAAACAGTTTGAATACTGTGTTTTGTCCATTACAAATGATAATCTAGAAAGTGGGTAAATACTCTGGTCGCTGGTGGCTAATTTCTTGGGCGGTCCACTTGAACAGCTCTCCACGGCTCAGTGCTCGACTGGGTCGATCCTGGGAAGTTGGGAGCTCCTGCTGGGCTCCTGCTCCTGATTGACATACCTTTTCAATTATTTCACAGTTTGCTTGGTCTTTAAATGAAGAGGGCCTTGTTATTTTTTTCCCTTCTGCCCTCCTTTTCAAAATACAGGCTTTTCATGTCGGTTCTAGGCCGCCAGGCCTAATGGTTGTGACCAGCACCTTTGATCTGCCTTGACCCTCTTGAAGGCCTGATCTCAGGGAAAATGGACGCCCGAATGTATCAGTACAGACAATAGCTACATCACTCATTGCTGCTTTAAACACCTTGAAGTATTATTTGCCAGAAGCTGCACTACTGGTAGACCCAGAGCTCAGATTTATCTCACAGTTTGCAGTGGAAAAAATTCTTTAATAGAAAATGGGGTTAAGGTATACTTTATTATCCCTGTAGGGAAATTTCCCAAATTTCACCCGAATTTAATGCCACCAGTGCATAAGGAGCAGTGGACTCTGCAGCATCTGGCGATCCATCTCCATCCTAAACTAGGCTTGAGCAGGACTTAGCTGGAGGCCTAGCTATTATGTTGTTTTAGTTTGATGAGGAAGTATTCAGTGGCAATTCATCCAGACATAGGAAGACTCCAATTTGGACACATTGAGAGATGTCATGTCTACACAAAAAGACCCCACCAACCCTGCAATACCTCACAACTTATGACCTTAAAGATTACTGGTGCAATCTATAATAATCAATTTATTGCTGGTCCCATTGTAGTTTAACAAAACAGTGTCCTAAAGCCAAAATTACTAATTTAATGAACTATTTATCAGAAACATACAAGTTAAGTTATTTTGTGTTAAGCAATAGAAATATAATACTAGGATATTTGTCTTACTGCATATATTTAATGGGTGGTCGATGATCTCATAGATAAGAAAGCTGATCGTCTGTCTGCTCTTGAAGACTGCAGTGCCACTGAGACAGGAAGAGATCAATTACAGGAAAGAGCTGTACACCAGGAGCTGCATATTTTCATTCGACTTCATTCAATAAGTTCATTTTATCAGCACTCAAGATTCTTATTTAAGGTGAAAACAGTGCTCAGCTGGTTTACACAGCACCCTGTTTGCCCTACAAGACACAATTTTTACCTTCAACATCTAATCAATCTAAAATAATCACTTTGTTACTCCACCAATATTAAATTTGAATTACAAACTAAAGAATCTACGTCAAATCATCTGTACTGAAAGATTCACACCAGAAATAGACCCAATACAGAAGCCTGTTCTTTTTTTTTTGTCAGGGATTTTTTTTTTCCTTTTTGCAGACGTGCATTTTCCCCTGTTTCTCATCTGCTTAACTGGCAGACTACACTTCAGTTCGATCACATCTTTCCTACCCTCAGCCTGGATCAGCCCTCTCCTGTCAACACTGGGTCACATGCATCACGCCTATAACTGTCACTGCGTGCAGGTTATTTATTCATCCATTACCAGCAGCTCAAGAATGTCTGCCTTGAGGTAAAGGAGCTTAGCCAAGTGCAGAATCACACACTTCAGTCTAAATTGAAAATAACTGTTTCTCTCAAATGGGAGGAATCACTACAACAACATAATGGCCATACCTGCTTGCCAATGCCCGATCCTGTCAGATATTGCAAACTAAGTAGGTTGGAGCTTGGTTAGTTCTTGGATGGGAGACCACTGGAACACCAGGTGCCACAGTGGGGTGGCTGGAGGAGGAAACGTTGTTATGTCCTTTGGCAAGACACGCGTGTGTGTGAATGGTTGGTGTTGGTCGGACAGGCCTAAGGTGCAGATTAGTAGTCTGCCCCAGGGCAGCTGTGGCTACAATAGTAGCTTACCACTACCAGATGTGGAGTGAATGAATAATGCAATGTGAAGCGTCTTTGAGTGTCAAGAAAAGTGCTATATATTTATGATGCATTATCATAAAATATTTACATTTACTCTTACAGTCTCTGGAGAGAAGATACAAGTATTTTTAAAGCATTTAAACAGTTACAGGTTGTTGTCTTAATGGGACCTTATCTGCTTCTTGCCAGGTAAATCCACTAATAGAGGGGTAAAGCAGACCGTTTAGCTCAGTACAAGCCTAAACGCAGGTCTTTGAGCCTGTGAACAGCCACATGGCAGTGATCTGTTGAAAAGTGACTCCAACGCTCCAGCGACAAGGAGGGACATTCTCCCACACACAATCCAGAGGCTGGTCCTCTTTCAGGGCTGCACTCGGCCTGTTACCCCCTCCTTTTATATGGTACCACTGGAAGAAGTACTCCAGGGATTAACCCAGCCAGGTCTTTCAAAGGCCATTAGAGCAAATTACAGGTATCTTGTTACCAGAGTGCTGGGACAGGCCAGGTGAGGGGCGCAGAGGCCAGGCGGGAGTCCAGGGGTCAGCCTGGGACAAAAAACAAGGCCACCCTGGGCCCCTCTCTATCACAGTGTCTCGCTGGCTCCACAAACTTCGCCTAACATCAATGAATGGCTCACTTGATGGGACCTCAGAGACATTGTCTCAGCACCGTAACTTTAGCCCTTTTTCACAAGATCCCCCACCAACCCCACTCTGTCTCCCCATCTTATTTTTTACTGATGGCTACAACTTTCCTCATCCCCACCCATTCTTTTTACATAATTTAAACTAAAGGGTGATGTAAAATAGGAATTATACTGAATCTAACCGTGGACTAACTATATGAATCACTAAAAGTAATTTGCATGGGTCAGTCTCAGCTTTCATTAAATTCTGACTTCATTCTTTCATTTACATTGAAATGCACAGCACGGCCTTGCTGTGCTCTGTCAGAGTATCGGTATGCTGCCAGCGTGAGACTGATGCTGCTGATAAGACAGGAGATGGCCACAGGGAGTTCCGCATCCTGCCATTTTCTCTGGACACACACATGCGCTCCGTGGCACACACATGCCCAGGGGCCACTTGTGTCTGCCACATTCGCCCTATCCCAACTATGGATGACAATCTAGTGAAGGAGCTGCGGAAGTGTTTCATCAACCAATTACCGCTGCTAGATAATGCCTACGTTCCCACAGTCCACAAGGCCGGGGGGTCAAATGTGACCAATTACCCTCCATCCCTTCACGGGACAGATAGTTCGTCTGATATGTCCCCAGACAGACTGACCCAATCACCACACACATGGAGACACATGGACGTGGACCTGAGTGAAAAATGCATCTGGTTTCTAAACGTCTTTCTAAAGACCACCACATTCAACATCAAAAAGCAACGCTTCAACCTGTGTGTGTTTAATCCTCAACCTGAACCTTCCGTCCTCTGATTGTCTGTAATTGGACATCACTCTGTTCATTAGGGACCTCCCTGATTCTATGCAGAGGGCACAGACCCTCTCTGATCAAATCCAAGATTTACGAGTGTGTTGGGGCAACACTAAAGCAGAACCTGATGCTGAGTAACTGGAGCAAAGATGTGGTCCTGTGTATTAAGGTGGCAAAGGTGAAAGAGGTTAACGAAGCCCCCAGCATGCTCTCTGGCTGTTAGTCTGTGTCTATATGGAGTTGAGGGGCTGCAATCTAACCAATAGGAGGCCTCTTTAATCAAGCAGGTAGGGCGGAGAGCCTCCAAATCATGCATCACATCCATAACAAGCAAACCACAAATGCTTTACAGACAATTAAGAGCATGTCAGACCACCAATAGCTCAGTGACTAATGACAGCTCCACTTTCCCGATAAAGGTGCTGGGTCCTGTGTAAACTAAAGACTAAAGAGGTCATGCCCCATGTGCCACCAAACTGTATGATTGTCTGCATCATGATGACGTCCACACAATAAAACAACAACAAAAAAACAAACATCTAAATCAAGTGGGACCACTTGAGCACATGCGTCTGGTTGCCATTTTTTCGTACTGGTAAAATGAAAGAACAAATATTATCTGCTGATGGAGCAGGCCAAAGAAAAGATACAAGCACCAAAAAGCAAATCCATAAAATACCCTAATTTAATCTTTGTAGTCAGACTTTGTAGTCTTATCATAAATGATAAGAATGCCACTGTGCAGTGAGAGTGAGCGAGACACTAAATATTGTCGATGACCTAGAGCTGCCCCTTATTTACATTATTTAAATGTCAGGGGCAAACGGGGGTGACTGAAGCACAAGCCTCTGTCAAAGCTGTCACCTGCTCCACTGGTCAAAAGGCCCTGACCCCAGCTCTAGCTCTGCAGATGAGGGGAGTGAGAGAGTGCATGGGGAAATGTCATGCTTTTACATACAGACAAATCTGAATCTGAAAACAAAGTAGCCTAACATGAAGTTACATTCATTTATAATACTAATAATAATCTATAATTTACAATGGACTGATATGAACCACATATGTCTGCTATTGTCGTAGTTTCAAATGATTCATATTTGCTTTATTTTGTAGATTTTCAACCTTTCGCAGTGGTGCACACATAGAGCACAAAACAATTACCCCAACACTCTCTAGGACCAGGACCGTTACTAAATAGTCATGTTTTTTGGTGTTTTTTTTTTGAGTGGGCTGTAGTAAAATCATAATTTATAATACAAGTCATGTCACACATTTCCTAGTACAGTACAATGATTATAATAGTTGAAGGTGGTCTGAATTGTCTCACTTCCTACTCGGGCTTCTTTTGTGAAGGTTCCTTCTTTTGCATTATTTTTGGTAGCTTGTTTCGCTCTGAAAATCTGGCAACCTTGACAGACAGCACAGGCCACAGTTCAGGAAGGTCTGGTTCATGTTACCCTTTAGAGCGGGACACGCACATATTTTTCGTTTATAGGGTCCACTTCTTGCTCCACATGGGAAGTGGTCTAATGTCACATGTATTTCAAATGCATTGTATGTTGAATATAAAACATAACAATGCACAACAACTCTGTAAATAAGTCTGGTGATTTGTCTCAGACTATTGGTAAGCTTACACAATATGACTGCACCTATGTTTTTAACTTTTAAAAGACACATATTCTGCTACAGAGACTTTTTTGAGCTTTTAACCATGTTCTAAGAATGTTACGCCATCAAAAACATACCTGCAGTTGCATTCAGCTGCATTCACGCTGTTTTGAGGAATGTTCATTTGAAAATCCTCTCCTTCCGATTTCGTACGTCACTTCTCAGATTTCATACGGCATTTATCCGAGAATCTTTCGCTGTTTTAAGTCCTTGAATCATCGCCAGACTCATTCTGAGCATTTCTGCCATCTAAACACGATAACTGCTGCTAGGCTAAATCATCTTGTGTCTAACATCGTCATAACATCGTCACAACATAAGTAAACCGTGTAAGCGCTATCCGTCATCTACTGTCTGGATGCAATCATTGCTTACAGTAGACAAATCCTTTTATAAGGCCATAATTTTTTTTTTTTTTTTGTTTAAAAACATGAGATGGCAAATTTAAGGTACTCAAGAGAAAAATGCATAATATTTTTTAAATTTACAATACAATTTGTCCATTTCCTTTCCGTGGAAATTTAGATATCTGTTTGATTTCGTTTTTGTTAAATTTCATTAAGTTTGAAGAAAAAAATAATAATTGTAATATAATAGAAACAGAACAGTGACAATTGAAAATCTCAGTAGGCTGTACTCTATTTTGTTGACCCATATTGTTATCAAAGACGTTACTCAAAGCATGATTTAAGTGTCCAACATTGCTTCCGCTATGATCTTGACTAATATTGAAAAGGAAAAAAGCTGTCTTTAGGGCAACAGGTGCAATACATTCCTGCTGTTATTGCTTCCCGCTCTGGGCCTCAGTAAGGCTCACCTCTGCAGTCACACGGCTGTGGCTGCTCAAGAGATGCTAGGATCACTCTTTTTCCATCTCTCGACACCATGGTTTCTCTTTCAGTAATTTATTCATGGGCCAGTGGCAACACACTTTTCAGGGCATGGTGTCTGGCTCACTTTAAGCAGCAAGGTGACCGCCCCTAAACAACACAATTAATGTGCCTTGTTCAAATTTCCATACATTTTAATAAAGAAAAATGTGTGTACAGTTTCAGGTGTGAGGCCTCCTCTGGGCATTTGGCTGATACTCCACTTGTTGATAAATTGACTGTTCCCATGTGATCTGGTTGTACTCTGGTTGAAGATTAGTGCTATTCTAATGTTTTGTAAATGAGGAAAATTACTTACAAAGAATAGTTTTTGTTGGAAGACTGGAATATTCTAACTGTTCCAACACATTTAGAAACAAAATAAGGAATAATACAGTCATTACTGTAATTAGTAATTAATTTAATTTTATTTAATTTAATCAATTTGATGACAATGAACAATTTGTAGTTGTAGTGCAAATAGAATCTACACTACGGGTCACAAATGCTTTGGACCATGGGAGGATGCCAGAGTAGCCCGACAGACCCATGATCACATGGAGAGTACATATTACATACGCCACAGCAGATTACTGTTGGGTCAGCCTGAGATCAAACCCATAGCCTCCTTCCACAAAGTGCTAAGTTTAGAATATATGCAACCTGAGCTTATATTTTACATTTCAAATATCTTTATTTGTAGCACGTCCTCTTCTGTGTTGCAGACATTTGAGTTTGTACTTACTTCCTCAGCAACTGTAGCTGCACCTATTTAACTATCTGTGAAGCTGTTTTACAAGCCTTACTACTGCTCCCTCCTGAATGGCTGTAGAGATGAGCCCCTGGCTCAAGAGCTTGGGGCTTTTCTCTTCCTCACATCTACAGGATGTGCAGAACTGTGGGATGTACAACTGGAGCCAGAGTCAGACTCTATAAACCTGCTCATGAACCCAGTAAACACAGTGACAAGCTAGATGCTGCAAAACAGACAGCCGCTAAATTTCTTGACTACCAGTTATTATCTATTCATGGTAAAGACTCTTGTCCTGCTGCTGATGCCAGGATTATTATTACTGTCAAATTGCATTTTTGTTGTACATTCTGACTACTACTTATAGTGATAAAACATACAAGATTCATTCAGTATTACCAATTTACTGCCATTTGAAACTACCACGAATCCCTGATCTTAGTTGAGACGACCCAGAGCAAACCTTGCATAATGACTAATGAGCAGCGGGAACCAGTCCAGCACTTCTCCAGTCTTTAATTTCCACCTCAATACTGAGCAGAGCACGCCCCAGAACTGCTGCAGCCTCATTAACATGTGCATTCTCCTCTTTCTGAACAGCTAGGACTTCCTCTGTCCAGGTGCGTCCCTCCTCGGGCCCTGTTCTTCCTGTCATCCACGTTTGAGCACTCCCAGGAGTAACACTGAGTCATCACTGGGAAGAGACCCAAAACATAATATCTTTAAAGTCACACGACAAACAGACAGTGTAATGTTAGAGCTGCATGAGGAAACCATGGTCTACATAGTAGCCTCAATTCAGTGTGAAGAACTAGACGTAATATAAATATAAACATAATGCACCGACAATGCCATTTACTAATTCCCCCACTGTTGTAGATGCAAACAATAACAACACATCACATCCTATTCTATGCCAACCCTCTGTGGAGTAGAAACGCTATTCCACAAAATATAGCATTATTTATTGTGGTAATTCTTGCCACAGAAGAATTTCTTGCAGTTTAACCTTCATCTCTTTATAGAAACGTGTCAGACAGTTAGCGCTCTTGCTTCACAGCAAGAAGGTCCTGGGTTTGACTCCCGAGCGGTACGGGGGCCCTTCTGTTTGGAGTTTGCATGTTCTCTCTGTGTCTGCAGAGGTTTCTCCCAGATGCTCCGGTTTCCCCTACCACTAAAAACATGTACAATAAGTGTGTGAATGAGAGTGTGTTTGTGTGAGTGAATGCAGGATAACGGATGAAAACTAGCCCATGGCAAATTCTGGCCTACTAAACAAATAAATGTAAATGTATTCACTTTCACTTAAAACATGCTAAAATTATTTTCAAATCATATTTCTTTTTGGGACTTTTTTCCCCCATGAATCCCATCCAAAGGAAATAAGCAGAGGAAAGGTTCTTCTCTTCAAACTGAGAGATGTTGCACACCAAGGGAAAGTTGGTAAACACAACACACCCTGGCACTGTAAGATGTAAGGCCAGCCTCATGGCAGGTGACCTTATTTCCTCAGGGTGAATTGGCTCTCACAACAAAAGCGTTAAGCGCCTATATTCTTAAAAAAGAAATCAAACATCAAGTAAAATACTGTACTGGGCTGTCACTTACGATTATTTTAGGTCGACTAGTTAGCGTTGATTTTTTTTTTTCATTAGTCGACTTGTCAATTAATTATTGCTATGGTAAATTTAAACTTTTTAAATATGTTATCAGCCAAATCAAGGTTGAAATATGGTGACTGGAGGCTTCTAGATAGAGTATTAATGTTACTGTCTGTTATAAAAAGGTCTTTTAACATGTGTTTCAGAGTCAGTATAGTTCAGTTAATTTAGTCCATTAGTTAGTCCATTCAGTTAATTTAGTCCATTAATCGCTGCAGCCCTATTGTAAATGCCAGAGGAAATAATTTGGACAACAGAACTTATGAAGATATAATTTATTGTTTGGAAACTGGAAAATCTTATTTATCTTCCATTAGAGTTCATAAGAAATGAGACAAATGAGAGAAGGTCTCATCACAATATTTTCTGCCATAGTTCTACAGTAAACTCAACCAGAAACATACATTTTATTGCATTATTTTGTTTTTGCTGCTATAGATTGAACTTTGGGTGGGACAGCTCTGCTGTTTAATTAAGAGCGTGACCGATGACCCTGATATGATGTACACCTATCTCTGGAGCTTTTCTAAATACTTGTGTATTTTCCTCTAAATCATTTTATACTCTAACATAAGTAAAAATTAGTCTCTTCAACCCTGCTTTATCCATTCTTATGAGTATGTTTGTGGACCTCATGACCATTTAATTGGTATTGATAGAATGCATTTAAATTCTGCCTTTACATACGATGTCTGTCTCTATAATGATTGAAATGTTTTTTTTACGGGGACATTTGAACTTTTTATATACATTTTAGAAATAAACTCATAGTTTTATGAAGCTGTTCATAAATCTGTTTTTAACTAATCTCACAATCTATTTAGCTTACTAAGCCTGACCACTTCATAGCCACTTGCTTGACCCGTGTCTTATGGCACCATGTACCATCCACTGTCTCTTTGAGCCCCTCTTCCCTCAACTGTTCCATGCCACCGCTCCACTGGGATTGATACAATATTTTCCAGCCTCAATTAGCAGCAAGTGTGTTGACTAATTCCAACTGTTTTTGCACCTGAGCAGGGAGTTAAGAGTTGGAAAAAGTGAGCGGGTGGAGGTGAGGGCCGGAGCAGGGTGTAGCAGACGGAGCTGTCGAGGCAATATAGCTGTGTCCACAGGAGTGGAAGGGGGACGCAGAGGGCAGGGGAGAGGCGGCCTGACTGCCGGCCAAGAATCTCTCGAGGCACATGTATCTATGACACATCAGGTCAAACCTGCAGCCTATAAGTCCCCATGACTGTATCACATTACAGGATGTATACTTATGGAAATGACAAGATTTCATTTTGAAGAGTCAGCTCTTTTAACTCCACTGAAAGAAATGTCTAAACTATTTTGGATGTTTTTTGCTGTTGTTTTTTTTTAAAGCTCAGTGACACATTTACTGATAAATAACTCTTCAAGGTTGAGTAAATTCTTTAAATGAGATTGCATCCTCTTTTTTGTCTCCCTGATGGTGCACTCTTGTATCTATGACAGTGTCATTAAATATGCAGAACGCACTTGTCCTCACTCTAATCGATCGCATGGCCAAAGTATCAGTGTCCAGAAGTGCTCTGGGTCAGGAAGCTTTAAGTCTGATTAAAAGCTGTTGTGACTTTGGAGAAACTCCATCAAAATGCCAATCAAACTCACCCTGTTCTCTTGAGATGAGTAACACAAAGCGATCACATGTGCCACTTAGTTCAATTTAAGACAAATGCTCTCCAGCCAATGAGCAGCAGCAGTGTCCACGGACAGCAGTGGTTACAGCCTGGCCGTGTGAGAGAAAGAATTGTTCTTTCCACCAACGGAAATAAGAGGATGATAGCTCAACATCACATTACAGCCAAGAGGATAGCACTTTTTCTTCTACTTTCTAATACTACTCCAATTTAGTAATTTTATGAAGGTAATATTTTATAATGGTGGGTAAAACAAAAAGTAATATGGCTGAAGAGTAATTACTAATGTAAAAGTATGTAATAATTCACAAGTTGATTTTCTACACAAGTGTGTGGTTTTTCGGGTAGTGCCAGGTGGCTAACTCCAACAGGTTCAAAATGTCACCTTGCATGAAGCAAAGGCAGGGGCTGAGGCTGCGCTGGATGCAGCAGCTGCCTCTAGTAGCAATATGGAAAAACTCTGAGTCACACACTTTCATAAAAAGGCACTAACAACCAAAGATACATAAATATTACACTTGAGGGCATAACCGTTTCTATGGGCCATCCACTCAGTCAGTGAGTAATGGAGAGGGAGGTCACCGTATGACCACAGCCGGCTCATTTAACTTGTGCCAATAAGACACCCACTAATACACAGCAGAAAGGCACTGCTGCTGTTTGAGAAACCTCTTCTCAGGTGTCTCTGAGGCAGATACATGCCAGGAATATGCCACATATATGAAGGCGTCAACCATTGATAAAGAGTGTCTTAACTGTTTTGTGTAATTCTTATTATCACCTGATAATTAAGTCTTATGTGCTTTTTTCAGTTTTAACAATTTAATCCTTCGAAAAAAGTACAACCTTTTGCCAAACATACTTTCATCTGCCAACTGATGCTAAGTGTCTTTTCTCCGGTCAACATTCTAGTTAACTCTGTCACCCCATGAGGACCCCTAGTCCACTCTAGGGTATTCTCTCCCTACCTAACAACATGTCTTACATGCTACAAAAACTTTAAAAAAAACTTACTGTCTGCGTAGTTTTTCCGTCGAGTGCCATCCACCTTGCCTGTTTTATCAATGCACAGGAAGAACTTGTTGGCAGAGTACAGCCGCCGCAGTCGGACATCTCCCTCCAGGTGATTATAGCTGCGAGTGTGCCTCTCCAAAGTCCATGAACAGTTGATTGCTGTGGCGAGCCCCTGGACGGACTCATGCCGAACCCCGGGAGGACAGGCCCCTGTGGCAGTGCCAGTGGTGACCAAAAGCAGGGTGAGGCATGCCAGGCAAAGAGAGGCTGCACTGGGCAGGGGGATGAGCTGCCCGTTGGAGGGGCTAGCTGCTGTGCCGAGGGCACGTTCAGGACTGAAGTGGGCTGCGGATGTCGTCCATCTGCACATGGTGGGTCAGACTCCCAATGTGCACCCTGGGGCTGCCGGCATGCTGATGTCTAGGAGATGCCCTGTGGGGGGAAGGGGGGGGTAATTAATGTGAAGTCTGCTATAAATTAAGATGCTGCTGGTCCTTTGCAGTCTGAGGTTTACAAAGATATCACTGTCTTCCTAAACATTTGTCCAAATTCCTCCTGGCTTCATCTTCCTCTTGGCTTTTTTGCATCCTGGTGTTATAAGATTCACATCTGAAAGTTCCCCCAAAAGTTGCTCCTTCTCCTTCTCCTCAAGTCTTCTTTTCTCCAGATGGAGTCCAAGAATGTGCTTCTGTCAGTGTGGATGCCTCAGTGTGCAGTGTGCACCTTGCAGTGCCTGGTCCCTTCCAGCTGGAGTGGAGTAAGGTGCCGGTGGGAGCTGCTGACCCGTAGCTGAGAGAGAGTTGAATGAGGGCTGGTGTCTGGCTGTGTGTGTGTGGAGGTGTATGATACAGAGGAAGGGAGAGAGTGCGCCTGGGAGGGAGTGAGAGTCAGCAAGCATGGGGTAGTGAAGCAGCAAGTGCAGTCAGTCACTCTCTGTCTGCTGTGGGAGCACCACCGGAGCTGTCCCGCATTTTATCCAGGGCAGGACCTGCATCTGGGAGGCTGAGTGGAGCAGTGTGAGGAGGTGGGGCCATCAAACACATTCATAACAATTCAAGACTGAATTCATTTTTTATTCCTGTTGCTACTCCTTCTGTTTTTAATAGACACATTTAATCTTGTCCCATCTTGTCCCATATTTGATATTCAAACACAGATCATATGAGATTGATTTTTCTCCATCAAGTCTTCCTTTTCTAACACCTCTTTCTTAGCACATGGGATAAATCACGAAAGTCCCTTTAGAGGCATCTGCTTCACCATCAAGAGGTGGGAAACATAGGGCAGGTTGCACAAGTGTCAGCAGAGTTAATCCAGATGGCGCTGGCTGGACAAGCTTTCTGATCACCTGAGCTAATATGTCAATGGAACACCCTCTCTGATCTCCACCCTTTCATTTGAAGGTAGCCAGGCGGAAATGAAGAACACCTTTTTAGAGACTTCCAACACTCTTGTCTGTTTTTTTTACAAGCTGTGTAATGAAGCTGATTAGGAGGCATCAAAGAATCACTGTGTCCCACCAGAGTTAATGCAGAATAATTCTATACATAATAATGATGCATTTTTTGTCACATGGCAAAAACAGAAATAAAACAATACAAAGATGTACAATGGCTGTTTTGATTTGGTTGATTTTTCAACGTGATAGTTTCAGTTGTCTCTAACCCTGAGGCCACCGGCTAAGCCAAAGGTGTTTTGAGAACTACAAACGCAAAGTGGGGCACAGTTGAGCTCACACTTTTGTACTTGTTAAATGCCCCCTGAGATGCAGCCTTTTGACACTGTTCCGCGAAAATCAGTCTATGACCCTTCATTCAAACTCACTGCCTTTGTAGCATTGAATTCTAAAGTAAACGGGGTACATATATTAACAAGATAAAGACAATAGATAAAGACAATATAACATGTTTTTTCTAAGTGTTGAAATATTTTTGATTAATAATTGTACAGTGGGCAATTATTAAACAAATAACTCAAGTGGAAGTAAAAAAAAAAATTGATGTAGGATAATTTGGTTTATTAGGACCTCAACACACTCACCTGGCAGAATGTGAGCTCTACTTCAGTAAAAAGAGTCTGCAGATGTCTGCTGCATTATTCCTGATATCTTTGGTTTCTTACTGCCTCGGTCTAAAATGATAAAAATTGAAGAGGAAATGTTAGCGTGGACCTTTTACCCCAGGCAGAACATTAAAGTAAATGATCAAGATCTACTCATTTTTAAATTTCTTTCCATGGGCATTGATATGTCCCAAACTGATATGATGTAATCAAATAAACAATGTAGTAATATACCATGTTAAATATTCAGTGAGGTCCATTTCCCTATATTCTCTTTCATTACCTGTCTCTATATCAGCCAAACTCATTCAAGATGCTGAGGCATGTTGTGGTTTTGGAGTCATATTTTCATATCAGATGCAGCAGCAAATTGTTGAGTGGTGATGTTTGAATATTTGGGCTCTGACTTTACAGCCGGGTTTACTTGTTGTTGTTATACAGCGTGTCTAAAAAAATCACATTCTTTGATGCACTTTTGAGGTTAGGTGGGTGTGCCCAGAGCTATGGGCCAGAGTGTCCAATCAGGATGCGCTCCAATGTAGGAACCTAATGTTTCCCAGCAGGTTTCCAAGAGGCTCAGTAAGTGTATGAATAGAGATAATATCGCTATAATGAGGCCTGTTTTGTATCATCAGTGTCTTCAAAAGAGCTGAAACCTGACCTATGCTTTAGCATCCACAATCCCCTGCTAATGGCTGCCTTTTATTAATTGTGTTTCTGCTTGCTCACCATTGTATCTTTCTGCCTTTTACTTCCTTTCGCCTCAAAGAAGTTTTGGCTTGTTCCAGATGTCAATGAATAGTGATATGATGGTCTCACAAGAAATTGAAAGAATACATTGAAAGCTGTTGATTTGGAAACTTTTTACCTGTAATGAGACAACACAGGGTATCTCTAACAAAGCATATTCTTTTTTTAAATTATTACATTCACTTTTACGGTGGCTTCAGAAATTGAATACTTATTTTGTATTTTCTCCACATGTTTATAATTCATGCATATTATATAATTTTTTATATTATATGTATTTTTTAATACAAAAAGTGCATTCACACAAAATCTTATCTATGTGACTGTAGTGTGAGATGCACTTTTATAATCTTGCATACTAATAGTTGTAGACTATGGTTATGTTGTTCTGCAGATACAGATCTACATAAATAAATAAAAAATGTTATGGATGTAACAATTTTTGGGAAAGGCTGTCATGGATTTCAAGAAAAAGTCGAAAGTTCAGTAGCTTTATATAAATGTCAAGTTTTATTTCAACTCAATAATGGTAAATTGAGACTATTATACTGTAGGGATATGCTTGTAAATACAATGACAGAACAACATTGACTCACTAATTGGAGCCATCTTAAAAATGTGTGGGAAGCTAAGTGACTCACAGAAGTCCAGGAAAGGCCTGGGCATTAGTCTGTGATGTCTGCACTGATGTAATTAGCACTAATAGACTTAAGTATCTGCAGTCCTTTAAGCATTAATGCTTACTAAGAATGATGTAGACATATTTAATCCAATCCTTTGTGCCAGCTCCATGCCTGGAAAAATGGCGGGAATACATAGGTAATAAAAAAGACTAGAATGTACTTTTCAACACAAAATAAATCTTATCTTATAATAATCTTAATTATTATCTTAATGTGATAATATCTCTCTCTCTCTCTCTCTCTCTCTCTCTCTCTCTCTCTCTCTCTATATATATATATATATATATATATATATATACACACATAAATAACTCCCTTCTCACCCTCCGTGGGTGGTCTCATCCCTTTCTAAGCTCGAGCTTGAGAGTTCTGCACAGTATCTTATCTGTTCCTAGCACTGCGCTTTTCTGGACTGAGATGTCTGATGTTCCTCCAGGGATCTGCTGTAGCCACTCCTCCAGTTTGGGGGTCACTGCCCCGAGTGCTTCGATCACCACGGGCACCACTTTGGCCTCCACCTATCAGGCCTTCTCCACCTCTTCTCTGAGCCCTTGTTATTTCTGTAGTTTCTCCTGGTCCTTTCTCTTGATGTTGCCATCACTTGATGTTGCCATGTCAACCACAATGGTCTTCCTTTGCTGTTTATCCACCACCACGATGTCTGGTCGGTTTGCCATTACCATTCTGTCAGTCTGTATCTGGAAGTTCCACAGGATCTTTGCTTCGTCATTCTCTACCACCTTTGGAGGTGTTTCCTATTTTGACCTAGGAGTTTCCAGTCCATACTCCGCACAGATATTTCTGTACACTATGCCAGCCAATTGTTGTGCTGGTTATGGTGTTCCATTTATGCTTTCCCTGCCAGCATCTTAGAGCCTGCAGTTATGTGCTGGAATGACTCAGGAGCTTCTATGCACAGCCTACACCCCGAGTCTTGTCTGCTATGGTAGATCTTAGGCTCTGTTACTCTGTTGCTCAGGACCTGCTCCTGTGCAGCCATGATGAGTGCCTCTGTGCTGTCCTTCAGTCTGGCTTGCTCTAGCCACTTGATATCAGCCACTTCAGTTATGTTCCGGTGGTACATCACTCTGTTCCCCATTGCCTGAGACATTCTCTGAGCACATCATCATCTGGAGCCTTAGCCTTGATGTATTTGTGGATCTTGGATGTTTCATCCTGGATAGTGGCTCTCATGCTCACTAGTCCATAGCCTCCTTCTTCACGGCTAGTACAGTGTCAGGGTGCTGGATTCGGGATGGAACCCTCCATACATGGTAAGGAGCTTTCATGTCTTAACATCTCTGGTCTGTATCTCTTCTTTTGGCCATCGTATTATGCCCGCAGGGTATCTGATCACTGGCAGGGTGTACCTGTTTATCGCCCGGGACTTGTTCTTGCCATTGAGCTGGCTTCTTAGGACTTGCCTTACTCGCTGGAGGTATTTGGCTGTTGCCGCTTTCCTTATTACCTCTTCGAGGTTGTAATTTGCCAGTGGTATTCCAAGGTACTTGTACCCATCCTCAATGTTTGCTATTGTTCCTTCTAGGAGTGAGACCTTGATGGTGGCCCCATTCCTGAGTCGGTATCCATAGCCAGTCTTGTTGATTATCTGGCTGAGGGGGTTCAGACTTATGCAGAACAGCAGTGGGGACAGAGCATCTCCTCCTATATACCACATCTGATGGACACAAGTTGTGCAAGTTCCTTACCATTGGCCTCGAGGGTGGTCTTCTACTGCCTCATTGAGCTTGGTACGAAGGCACCAAGCGTGCTGTTGATGTTGTACATCTCCAAGTATTCAGTGATCCATGTGTGTGGCATTGAGTTGTAGGCTTTCTTGTAATCAATCCAGGCAGTGTACAGTTTGGTGTGCCGGGCTCTGCAGTCTTGGGCGATTGTTCTGTCAACCAGGAGTTTGGCTCCTCTTTGCCTATGCTTTTCGCTGACAGGAGCTTATATTTTGTGGAGAGATATTGGCAGATAGTTGGCCGATATAAAGTATTGCAATTCCACTTTTTTTTGTGTGGATAAAAACATGTTTATTGTAAAAAGAAAAAAAGAAAAAGAGAGAAAAACAAGCAAATTTGACATTTGACATTTGAGTTGTGCCATGCTTGATGCAAGTATTTCCATGAGGTGAGAGGGAACATTTCTCCAAGTGGTGAAGACGGCCCCATGAAGGGCATCTACTGTTGTTCATATTTGTAAACTTCTCTTGCCATCCATCCCCAAAAGTTCTTAATTGGATTTAAATCAGTGGAACACGCAGGATGGTCCAAAAGAGTGATATTATTCCCCTGGAGGAAGTCCTTTGTCCTGCGGGCTTTGTGAACTGTAGTGTTGTCCTGTTGGAAAAACACATTTCAGATGAGGGCCCTTAGTCATGAGGGATGCTCTCTGCAACATCTGCACAGAACAGAACCTGGAACTCAATTGTTCCACTGAAGGAAAAGCACAGCAGATTATTTTTATTACTTCACTGTGGCGCGTATAATACATCTCAGGTGGATCTGCTTGTAGAGTCAGTAACATGGCTCTTTATTCTCATCAGAGAATAAAACGTTCTTCCACCTTTCAATGTCCCATGTTTGGTGCTCTCTTGTAAAGTTCAAGCAGCATTTTTGTGGCATTCAAGGAGACCAGGCCTTTGAGGATGTTTTTTGTTTTTGAACCTCTTCAGTTGCAGATCATGTCTGATGGTTATTGGGCTGTCGTCAGCACCAGTAACGGCTTTAATTTGTCATTTTTGGGGGTCTTCCATTTGACCTTTTTTGTTCCATAACCCACTGAGACTTCTTACTGCGTTCCACCTCAGCAGCAATGGCATGCTGCGAGAGGCCCTGCTTATGCAGCTCAACAACCCAACCACGTTCAAAAACAATCAGAACTTCATGACAGCGTGAATACCTGACAGAAAATGACACTGAATCCACATTCGGGCTTTTAAAGGCATGTGGTCCTAATCTTTTGATCCACCCATCTTCTTCCGCTTATCCGGGTCCGGGTTGCGGTGGCAGCAGCCTACAGGGACTCCCAGACTTCCCGCATCCTAGACACTTCCTCCAGCTCCTCCAGGCGATCCCAGGGTGTTCCCAGGCCAGGCCAGAGACATAGTCCCTCCAACGTGTCCTGGGGCTTCCCGGGGCCACCTTCCAGTGGGACCGGAACAGATTCCCGACGTGGAGGAGCAGCGGCTCTACTCCAAACTCCTTCCGTGTGACTGAGCTCCTCACCTCACCATGGAGCGCCTGGCCACCCTGCAGAGGAAACTAATTTCGACCGCTTGTATCTGCGATCTTGTCCTTCCGGACATTATCCAAAGCTCATGACCATAGGTGAAGGTAGGAGTGTAACACAGAATAAACTATTTCAGTTTTAGTTGTTGTTTTCAAAACAATGTTTACTGAAACTTTTTTTTGTCTCACTACCATTTCTTTTGCATATTGAAGCTCTACTTGGAAGCTTGTTAAGATGAAACCTTGCAAAACCATGCAAAATGTGACTTGTATATATGTACATAATTTTTTTTATAGAGAGAGAGAGAGAGAGAGAGAGAGAGAGAGAGAGAGAGAGAGAGAGAGAGGGAGTTGACGATTTTTATCGATTTTTTAACCAAAAACAACAAAATAAATTTGTGTCCACTTAGTTTTCTTAACCATCACAGGAGGTTGAGAAAAGTTTTGGGCTTCATGGAACTGGCCGCAAATGACCTTTAAGTAATGTAAAGCCCTTTGCGAAAGGCATTTACCAAGTATTTCAATGAAAAGTATCTCCATCAAGTATTCCTTGCCAGGTGAAGCCATTTGAAATGCAGCCCTCTCTCCATCTGTTAAACAAATAGGGAGTCCCCTACAAAGGTGTGCAAAAGAATCCGCATGATCAAAGTGTAGGAGAATGGCAGCCTTGTCGTGGCCTGGCCATTATCAGGCTCCATGAATGCCTGTCTTCTCCTCTTTTGTGTGCTGAGGCATTGACAGTCACTCACCCGGCAATGACTGTCACACCAGCGCTAAGAGCCAGCCGCCGACAGGGGCCAACCACATCAAACGGCAGTGTCGAGGGGCCCTGCTTGTGAACCGTGGCAACAAACACCTCCTGATCCTCACCTACAGCTCAGCAGCAGACACCTACCGCTGAGCTCCCGGCCTCTGCCTCCACTGAGAAAAGATGTACTGCCTGGACCTCATTTCCCTGTGCGCCCCCCCTCTCTGCCTGCCACTCTGTCAAGTAGTGCTTGTGTTAACCTCCAGCCCGTCGAGACACAAAGGGCCGCTAAAGTGTTTAAGAATGCTTTATGGATGCATGACAAGGGGAGGGTGACGCTGCTGGGGGTCAAAAAGTATACAGGATATGAATAAGATAAATTTAGTGTAACTCCCGGCTTGGAGAAAAGTCACACTTGATTTTAAACTGTATGATCTTTGAACTTCAAAGCTCTCGGGTGAATAGGAGGACTAATGACTTTCAGGGGGCAGTAAAAGAGTTGGTCAGAATGGGGTCTTTCCTTTGCTAATGTATAAAACTACAGTAAACAATATTTTTACGATTATGACTGTTACTTATAATACTCAAGTTAAAGTCCCATTCAGCATAACTTTAGGGCACAAGAAAAATGTTGAGTAGCGTATACAGAGCCTGCATCCAGCAACGCTATCACAATTACTTATTAGGAGCTTACAATTAGGCCTACAAACACTATTGTATTCACTGTTACTTTCACTGTTGTAGAACAATCCATCAAGGTAAATCTACTATAGGTTTACTTTTCCCCCCTCAAAACTTATTCAATTATTTCAAAAATGCCAGCTATAAAAAAGTCAAAAAGTTGTTTATTCTTACAGAACTGTTGAACAAAAAATACATAAATAAATAACTGAACATCTAAGAACATAACAAGGGCCAAATATTGCTCTTAAAAGGTAACATTCAAAACACCTGCTGCTTGAAGTTTCGTCTCAGCCTTTGTTGATCATAGTGAGACTGCCATCTATAGGTTAAAATGACAAATGTACAATTTTAAATGCAAAAACTATAAACCCCATTTAGTTAATCAAATAAATGGGGTTTAACGAACTATCAATCATTCCATACATTAGGGCTGCAACTAACGTTTATTATAATTGTTTTCTTATGTCTTTTTTTTTCTCCAAAATACATGTTTAACCAAATCAAGTTTGCTTCCAGATAAAGAATATTCACAAATAAAGTGTACTATTGATGAAAATGTGTCATAGTTAATCCTTTTGTGACATTTTTATTTATTAATGCCAGTGTCTTTGTAATGCTACGACAGTGTTTCGGGCTCTTAGTCCGGTCATCAATTACGATTATAAAAATACGAAGTTAACTGGTCACATTATTCCGATTGGTTGTTGCAGCCCATAGACTGATCTACAGTCTATGTTGCAGCCCCAATATGCTTTTTAAATAACGTCCTAGACATGACAAGCCTATGTTATTAACGAAACATAAGCACTGCAGTAAGAAAGACAGATGCATAATAGATGTTTGTGCGGTTTGTATAGCTTATACAATTTTAATTTGCCTGCTGTCTGATTTTTTTTTTTATTCGTTTTTTTTTGTAACCACGACGAGTGTTGTTTTCGAAATCCAAAATCGATTCTGTTATCTTTTACTTCACCTAACTTTACTCGATGATCCTCACGTGATTACTCTGGTCTGGAGCAAAATGGCGGCGTACATGCACCGTGTTCAGTAATGCGGTTATAAGATGTCAACATGTCACTGCTCAGACTGTGTGCCTTTGTCAAATGTGTGAAGAGCAGCCGCATTTTGTTGGAAAAGTGCGCTGTACGAGTCTCTCCCGTGAACTGTTGTCCTCTGTGCCTTAACTTAGGAAACTCCAGACGAATAACAGGTGAGCTGAAGGATACACTGAACCTCCATCACCAGAACAAACCATTGTGCATTGGACAAAGTGTAATATTCATGTTTGAAATACATATAAAACCAAGACTTGTAACCTATAGTTAAATTATGAACCCTGTCTGTCTGTCTGTCTGTCTGTAACATTACTACTATATCGTCGTTTGCTGTACTGAAATTACGCTGTTAATGACGATATCTGGACAAGCAGTCAGTGTGATAATGTTTTGATTCTCTATTGACAGAACCCCATCTAAACCTACAAAGAAGGAACTTGTCGTTTCTGATTCCCAAGTCGGATGACAACAAGAAACGCAGGCTGGAACGGTCTCTAGTGGATGGTGAGCTGTATAAGAGAAATACTCTAACGGTGTCAACTTAAACCATGCAACCGTTCTGGTGGGGGATGTTATTGCTTTGCCTGGAATGTGTTATATTGCTCTAAAATATCTTGCATGCATTTTTACTGATAGCGGGGGATAAGTGTAAAAGCCATGTGGTGGAGCTTTCCAGACATAGCAATCTGATTCTTCATGAAGACAGGCATGCGGCGTACCATTCACTGGAAAAATTAAATAGTGCTCCTATGAATGCTTTCTTCTAACTTGCACATTCTGTATCAATAGTTAACCTGTGACTGCTCATTTATTCTTGTGCGCATGTATCATATTACATTGGATATTTTATTATTCAAAAGTTGAACATTTAGTCCAAGGGGGTCTTACTCTTTCTCAGCTTAAGAAGTTTGCACAAGAAAGTATGTTGGACTGAACCTTTGGAAATTTAACAATGGTTGATATGGTTTCTTGCTATAATGTAGCCCTGAGTTCACAGTTTGGAAGTATAGGTGTCTTGTATAGCTGTCTATACTTTTATTTGGTTATTTAAATTATAGTGAGTGAACCAGTACCATTGTCATTTATAGTCTACAGCTCTCCTGATCTTGGTTTAAAGTGTCTGAAGTTTGATAAATTATCTGATCTATCTGAGTGACCACTGATCAGACCTTTTAAAAGTAATTTAGTAATCACTACTCTGATTTCTTCATATTTTTGAAAAATTACATTACTGATTCATCCTCTTAATGAGTTTGAAAAAAGGGAACATGCAGCTCAGGAATCTTCCTTTTGGCAGCAGAGGTGACGTGTGTAAAGGTTTATTGATTTATTGATTCACAGCAGGTTTGTGTCTGTGCTACCTGTTGATCCTTTTTTATTCAAAGTTAATTTTTAACACATTGGATTATTGCTTTACTAAAATAAATCTGTTAATAGTAATCCCTTACTATTTAACCAGTTACTGACCAACTGGTTTTGACCAACACTGCTTGTCAAAACAGGAATATTCACTTAAGATGCAGAACAGAAACTATTTTTTTCCTGCATGAGTCTCTTAAAACAGGAATATAGCACCTTGTCTTTAGATATGTAATAAAAAACATAACTTAAAAAAATAATGTATTCAGCTTGTCTGTATTGCATAATTAATCTGTTTTGTGCTGTGTTCTTTAGTTCTGGAAGCCAGAATCCAGCAGCTTCAATCTGACGTTGTTTTGCATGTCCAGCATGCAAAAGTGCAGTTTGTTTCCACTCCTTCCTCTGGAACAGGAGCTTTATCTGGTAAAAGTCCCAAAAACCAACCTCAGGCAAAAGCGGACCAGCTCAAATCAAGCAAGTCAAAGTCTTCCTCAAAATCCCAGCCGAGTCGTTGGATGGAAAAGCTTTCGCAGGAAAAGACGAACAAACTTAAGAAAGAGCAACATCTACAACAAAAAATCCAAAAGAAGTCTAAAGACACTAAAATAAGCAAAGGCAGCCAAATGCTTCCTGGTACGTCACATAAAACTATTTCTACCACAGCTAAAAAAACGACACCTTCAAAGAAGAAAAATAAAAATCGTGTGAAACTGTCAGATAAAATTCGAGCCGCAGTGGCTTCAAACTCCACGGCTGTAGCCGGAACTGCTTCATTGTCTCGAAAGGCTTCGAAAAGACATACAAATTGTTTAGTCAATATAACTTTGAATGATGAAGGCTCAACTAATATAACACAGACTAAGGAAAGAGCAAATGTGTTGGCGGAGGCTGAGGAGCTGGAGAAAAGACTGAATGGACAATTGAGCAAATGGTCTTCCACCAATACAACAGATGCAGCAGAGCCAGTTCAGGCTGATGGCACATTTGCTGCAGAACTCCAGCAGAGTATTCACTCGTACCTAGAGGCTTGTGTGTTTGTGGGGGACATTGACCGCGCACATCGCTTCCTGCTCAGCCAACACCGAGTCATGAGCAGGCGGAAGCATCTCAACACAGACATCTACAACATCATGATGAGGGTCTGGGCCAAAAAGGTGAGTTAGTTGTATGTTCTATTTTTTTTTTTTTCCAAAGTTGTTTTAACTGGGTTTTTCACACCAATACTGAGGAAAGCATCAAAAAACGTATTTGTATTGAATGTTTTGAAAGAAATGTTAATACACATCTCGCTAATGTTTCTGTTGTTTGTCCTTTTATCTTAAATTTCATGGAAGTTCTAAGTAATTATGATTGAAATTTGTGTTCTTATGCTGTCAATAGGGCACACTGAATCACATTGGCCGCATATTTATTTTGTTGGAAGAGACGGGTCTAAAGCCAAACCTGAGATCCTACTGCGCTGCGCTGGAATGTATGGGGCGCAATCCAAGCTGCTCACCCCGAGTTATTACCAGGCAAGTATGGAACACCTATTTATTTATTTTTGGTTTGGCGTAGCTGCAAACAGTACAGGTATGTATGTAATGATTTGATCAGACCAGCAGGTGGCCCCCTTTCCCTGTTTCTTTTACGTATTGTTCTTCCATTGCATCGTGTTCACTTTTCACTTTCGCTTTATAGTTTAGTTGTCTAGAATCCAAAATCCTTATTTAGTCAACAGGATTACATATTTTAATTATGTTGTTATAATTATTGAATTTAGCACGACAAATTAAATGTATGTCTATGCTAATTTTTCAACAAAATTACATTAATCAAAGCCTGAGGAGCCAGACAAACTATTTTCCTATTGAAAGGAAGCAGTAGATCCTCCTTTCTTCAAGAAGCATCTTTTTTAAATTACAGATAGATACAGAATACAGATAAATATTAATTAAAATTCCTAGTCAATGGACATTTACGATGACCTCATTTGATCTCAGTAGTACAGAAACAACACCACATTGATGTTCACATTTTTCACCTTTGTTTCCATAGCAACTATAATACGCTGATGCCTGTAATATTTAATGATGTTTTTTCACCAAGCTCCTGAATAGAAGACCTAGTGTTAATAAGGCTCACTAGAGGTCGACGACAAGAGACTGGTGTAATTAAAAAGTAACAGAGTGACGGGGCCCCTCTGACACATTTTGTGCAGGGTTTAATATATTTGCGCAAGTACATTTCTTCATCAGGAACTACCATGATTGCAGCAGCACCCCAGTTTTGCTGCAACTAGGGCGTCTTGACAAATTGTATGAGTTCATCAAGCGTTGCAAGTGTACACTGGAATTTATTAATGGTATTAACCAAGAATAATGCGGCGGTATGATGCATTTGTATTTTTTGGCAAAAGGCAACTTGAGGTAACTTTAAAGAAGACAATAGACAAAGGTAGAGCTGACTCAAAGATACATTGAAAGTGATTAGGACATTAGGAATTGTACAACAAACACTTTGAAATGTTAAGAGTCATCTGTCCAAACATACTGTACACAATGTCAGAAGCTGCGGGAGGAAGTTTATTATTAATTGACAAATTGGGCACAAATTAAAATTATTTATGAACTGTACTTCCATTTATTGTAGCTCTGATCATATATTTTTCTTCCGTTTCTTATGAATATGTCTCAGCGGGTGTCCCACCTCTGATGCCACATGAACACTTTCGACTGGGCACTAGGGCAGGAATAAGCCTCCATCGATTACTGTAAAATGATTCTCTCATGACACAGGCAGACTTAAATCCTACTCAGTTACCTCTTATCTGCATTGGCTCTCTGAATATATTGTTGCCTGGCCATTTCTTTTGCACTTGTTTCGCATCAAACATTATTTTTCCCAATCTGTCCTCAGTCTTTTCAACCCATTATCCCTTGAAGTTTTGCCTTTGTAAGTGCTGCCTCTCCCACAGCTCCCTCCTCCCCAGTGTGCTGCTGAGCACTCACCAGGCTGATTATGCTCTATCATTCAACCTCTTTGCCCTTTCTGTTCATTTGGACCACACCGCCAGCACCCACACTAATCCTCCTTTTGTTCAAGCTTCTCTTTTACTTCAACCCGAATTGCACATGGCATCACACTTGACTCCAAGACCGAGTGAAGGAAACAAGACTTGCTTTGCTAAAAATATTTGCCTACTTATCACTATTTACTGCTGAAAATATCACATTAATACATTTTTCCTGTTGAAATTTTACCTTGCAAAACTTGTCAATATCAAAACTGCTAAAAGGCTTTTTGGAGGCCATGAAATTATGCATTTGTTTTCCCTGTGGAGGGTGCCTATTCATGGGTTTCGGCTCCTGTTATTAGAGACAGTATGAGGACTTTTCCCCATTCAAAAGATATAATATTTGCTTTCATTTTTTAATATGCAATAGCAGCATTCCTAAGTTCTGTTTCATCCGTTGTGATCGACTTAAGGCAGTGGTGAAAGCATTGAATGTTCTCTTCACACATATGCAGGTCAGCCGGGATGCACAGAACTGTCGCAACATACATTACTCTTGTTTTTATCATTCTGAAACCATTTGCTGTGACTATGGGACTTCCTATTGACTTCCTCTTTGACAAACCTTATTTTTTTGGACATTTGTTGAATTGCGTAACATGTTAAATAATGCAAGTGCAGTCTCGCTATTGATGCTGATGACACAGTTCATGTAGTATAAATATAATACGTATGATTCTTGCCATTGCAAAGGCATATTGAATTACATATACTGCTTGGGCCTGTCTATTTCCTGAAACAATTTCCCTTCAATGCATTCATTCTTCTTGATGCTTCTGCAAAACTCTGCTTGTGTCTGATTAGACTAGGTCTGAGGAAGCTGCTGAGCCAGGATTTCCACCTCAATATAATTAGCACACTGTTATTTATAATTATTATAAAAAGGAGAACAAGGTAAATTGGAGGTCTCTGATGACAAATGGGGTTTTCACAAAACTCTGGGAGACAAATTGTGTTGTTTACCTTCAGGCAGATCTCAGACTTTTTTCCTCATGGTCCTCATGCATTTTCTTACTATTCTACTTGTGTGGCTGGAACTTGAAGAAAATGTCAGAAATTTTAAACAACTACAGACCAGTCCAGTCCCGCCTAAGACCCAAACTTACTGGTTTACCTTTCATATATGCATTAATAAATTGACAATATTTGAACTGAGCTTTTTATAAAGACTTTTATAAAGAAGTCCTGATTCATACAATATTCAACATATTTGCTGTATAGGGGATATCTAGTTGACAATGTGCAATTTGATCACAGCAGGAAATGCCTTGCAGATGAAATTTACAAAATCCAGATACAAGGCAGTCTGCATGGATGTACTAAACCTGTATCTTTTCATCACATGGTTCTAAATGTAATATTTTAGTATTTCAGTTAACTTAAACTGCTCCTACATTTCTTAGCTTGGAGATGCAGTTATTTTATTTTAATTAATCAGATGGTATGAGAGTGAAATCCCACATCTCCTGACAGGTCAGAGGTCAAAGGATTGTACTCCAGCTCCAAAGTCTGTTGAGCACGGTGGATCTTATCTGTGATGCAAATCAAAGTGTCTCTAATGAGCTCCTCTGAATTCTACACACATGTGAGAATCCTAATTACTCAATCATGCCAACTTGTGACTTTAATACTTTTTAGTCCTTAGGTTTACAATTCAAGTAGTTTTTCTTTTTTAAATGCTCCTTAACTCCAAGCAGTGCTTTGTATATTTATTTTGTCATATAATTCACAAACCCACACGGTCCTGCTTTCCAGATTTTGGGTTCAACTTCTCCAAGACTAGAATTCTAGTTGTCTCTGGACTAATAAAGACTCAACAGTACAACTCATGACTGTATCATCTAATTTAAAACCCTTATGGTGTTTGTCCAGGTGCCTGAACCAGATGGAGGAGGATGGAGTTTCTGTGGATGATTTGTTCAGTCGGTGTCTGTTCAGACAAGATGAGAGAGACATGGTGCTGAATGCCATTCATGTTGTTCAGCCTGACTACCAGCCAAACCTCAGCCCAGATGGAGGTCAACAGTATCCATCCCTAGTGGAGGACTATTACACTCAGGTAACATGGGCCAAATCCAGTATACAGTACAGTAAATACAGTAAATATTGCCCAATCTTTTGTTTAACAATATGAAGCTGTTA
Source organism: Rhinogobius similis (assembly GCA_019453435.1). NCBI lineage: Eukaryota > Metazoa > Chordata > Actinopteri > Gobiiformes > Gobiidae > Rhinogobius > Rhinogobius similis. The sequence continues at coordinate 14,543,354 of CM033623.1, read as the reverse complement.
TTATTGAGAATATCAAGGACAAGAAATGTATGGGAGCAAGGGGTGGGCGATGATTTTTGGAGTGTAATTTCCTACAGAAATGTGTTTGTCTTTAAAATGAAATATTTGTAAAATGAATCACACAAATTTATAAATATCACCATAAACCTTTATTTGAAAGTTTAAAACATAACTACTTTAAATAAAAAAAAAAAAGCCTTTTTCCCCCCATAAACGATATACTCATTCAAATTTTCCATATCTTCAAAACAACAAATTATCTGAAGTTTTGATCTATTCTCCACCCATAATTAACCTGGCCCATGCCAGATTGATATGTGTATGATTCTGCATTGAGTTCTACACATTATCAATCTGAACAGACTCTCGAAAGCTGTCGGGAAAATTCGTGACATCATGACAAATATTTGAACTGACTGGTTGCAGCATCACAACAGCGTAACAAGCTGAGAAATCAAACTCTGGTTAAATCCAGTTGAGAGAAAAGCACAGACTTCTTCCCCGTCCTCAAATGCACCAAGCATTTCTATGTGTATGTTTTTCAAAACAAAATGGTTTGTAAATATGCTAAAATAGGGTGAAGTAGTTCCATTGCCATGTTTGTTTAGGTAGGTGCATTTGACTTCCGTTCAAACCACAATGCTGCACCCTGATTGGTCCGACACACAGCTCCCAGTGTAGCCTTAAAAGCGGGAGACCATCCAGATGGATTCTCAAAAGTATGTGAAATCACAAATATTGCAAGATTTAAATGGCAGGGCCAGCCAGGTTATCTGTAATGAGAGCTGTAAAAAAAATGGCAATAACAAAAAATGCTTTAGGTCCAACTGAGGAGTAACAGGTGACAATTTTAGGTATGCGCTTTCTTGGGCTAGACATTTAGATAAACAGTTTAGAGATATAGAAATATTGTTACATTTCAGAATCACATTCATTGTAGAAGTTCAAGTTACAGGCAGAAGGTTTTATACATAAGACAATGAAGAGGACATTAAGCTATCGGTATTAAACTAGCAATTAGTGTTGCAGCCATATTTATCCGTTAAAATGAACTTATTTTTCTTTTAAATTGCTTTCTCCATTCCCTAAATCAGAGCATTTTATTCTGTTTAACCCTGTACAAAATGTGAGCACTGAATCTGGTCATGTAAACCTAAACCTAATCAATATGCAAATGTAGTGTAGTGTAGTTTATGAGAAGCTGATTTGCAGTGGTGACCCTGCAGACCAAAAGGAAACAAACCTGGTCCCTGAATATTTATTATTCTTGTGTTTGCTTTTGGGTTTTACACCATGGCAGGGTTGAGAAAGCTGTCAGCGAGCTCTGGCGTGACTCCTAAAGATTTGATTGTCACCCCTTCACAGCCAGCTACAGTCAGGCGCTAGCTCTGCCCTATTTATAGTGTGCCAACCCTGCTTTCTAATGGCTCCTGTGCTTTCCTTTTGAGTCGCTTCTCTCACCTCTCCTCCTGCTCTTCCCACCTCCCTTCCCCCATTCAATCTCACATGATTCATTAACAGCTTTTTTGTGCAATTGTGCTATTTTTAACCTCATCACATACTCCATATTCTTTGGACCTGACACATTCAGAGTTGTCTTTTGTAGGCCTAGGCTGGTGGTGTGATGAGTGGAGCGGGGCTTGCATTTTGAGATAAAAGTTCAGCTTAAATCACATCAGGCGTCCTTGCATCATTACTCATGCCTGTGATTGGAGAACTGGCTTATTATTACCCATGTGGTGATCTAACTGTAACATTTTGGCTGACTTATTGGCACAGGGGAAGTTTGCCCAAATAACTAGTCCTTGTGATAACAGAGTACAAATGCTGGCAGATCTCTAGACAACAGACGCAATCTCATTATAATATGTTTGTTGTTGTGAGAACATAGTGAGATAGAATTTATTAAAATATTGTTTATAAAATGCTGTTTGATCAAGATGTGGCGCGTCACTAGAGATTATTTGATGTTCTTTGACATTTCTCTATTTCTAACAAAAAATTGGCCTATATCCAATTACATTTTGATTAATGCTTATGCTGCGATAAAGCTCCTGCTGTCTTTTGAAGTCTGTTTCCAATGCATTAAATGTAAGTAAAGATTACATAACATTTAGGGTCACGTCTATACGTGACACTAAATTTGCGTCTTTCTCCACTTTCCCTAAATAAGGTGAAAACGTTATTTTACTGTAATTTAACAACAACAAAACCCAGTGTACTCTTTATGTCAAGCCAAGCATGAATAAAGCTCGGGTGGCAGTATAGGGGGTCGGAGTAGGTGAAAGCCGAACATTTCCGAGTGCTCACGCCTCAAATGCAAGACAAAGATGGAATTACTCAAACATGCTTGAATCAATTGATGATGGAGCGTCATCATGACATGGTTTTAAGGACACATTCTGCTACAGACATTTTTGAGCTTTTAACAATGTTACGTCATCCAAAACATACCTGAAGTAGCATTCAGTTGCATTCACGCTGTTTTAAGGAATGTTTATCAGAAAATCCTTCCCCCTACGAGCATCAAACACACTACCTGCGGAACTCCCTCTATCTGGGACATATTTTCGGATCATCTACGTCAGTTATCCTAGAATATTCTGCTGGTTTAAGTCCTTAAATCATCGCTCAGTAAGTGTAATTTCATACTGGCTGATTTAAAAAAATTAACTGGATGAATAAGAATCATGACCTTTTAAACATGGGATGGGCGATTTAAGGTACTCAAGAGCATGTTTAAAGGCTAATAACAATAGGAAAAAAGCAGAAAATTTTTTCATTAAAGCTCATTTAAAAAAAATTACATAATAAAACCTCTCTAGGCGATGATTGTAAACATGCTTGCAACTCTTTAACTGATGGTACTTGATACCGAAAATGTGTGTTCAAATACAAGTGTTCCTGGAAAGTGGCTGTTTTATGTGCATTGTGTGTCAGATTTCAATCATTGGTGTGTGAACGCTAAAAGATAGAATAGCGTGGCTTTGAAAGATGAGATTAATTCCCCCTGGCAGCAGTCCAGATGAACTTACGACTTGGCTTTGGGTGACTGACCTGACTCATAATTCTTTATCTGCTTCCTGTCTTGAACCTTGGCTGATAGGATCTCAACATCCATCCCTGCAATTGCACGATACACACTGCAATAAAACCCCGTACCAACTGTCTTGTTCTGTGATCTGTGCTTTAGAGGGCGGAGCATTGCTATCCCAAACTGCACTTCACCAAGCATCAGCTGCAGGAGCGCTTCAATCAGCAGCTCAGCATGGAGCAGGCCTGCACCGTCACCATCGACTCTGTGGAGGCGTCCAAACCAGTCACTGAAAACATGGACAAAATGGTACACACATCACACATTTCTGTTGAGCAGTCTGTTCACTATACCAACTAATGTGTTTATCTTTTAAAGAAATAGTATGTAACTTTCTCCAGGTGTCAAGTCACCTGCATGATTCCATGGTAATAGAGAATTAAAACCATACTTCTGAACATTATCCATGGAGATAAGTAAGGCTCCTCCAGACCTTGGCCAGGTTTGATTCAGCCTGTTCAGTCTGGACGCATGTTTTTCAGTGCAAGACAAACATCCAAAATAAAAGAAAGCACTAATTTTAAGCCAAAAAGTAACAAACTGGGGCTTTAATACAGTTACAGTTACAGAGTCTTGCAATAGTGAACAATGATCTGAAATGGAAAAAAAGTAGGTCTCTTCTGCTTTTTTGGAAAATAAGTGATATAATTAGTCCCCATACTGACCCCTTGTGGTGAGACTATCTTTGCCACCAAAAACTAATCATATATTTATTTTGTTATCCTATTACTGACCTTTCCTGGAAATCAATATTGACTAACTGACAAGTACTGTATGTACTAGCACTACGTTTTCTTCTAGATCTTTTTGTCTTTAAATTAAAACAGTAGTTAATATGTATAACAAAACTGAACAAACATTACATCAAGCCTCGATTCCAAACCTGGCATTTGGATCTGGCCCTGGATGGTGTGTGCCTGCAGATGGGCTGTGGGAAGCGAGCAGTCGGAGAGTCCCTGGTGGTCAGAGAGCATTTACAGACAGACAAGGCAGAATAATAATGCACTGTAATGGTGGCTGGCCGATGGAGAAAACGTCACCTCTATCCACACACACTGCTGGGGGCACGCTGAAAAATTCTTCACTTGTAAAATGAAAATGTACTAATGTAATAGTTTATCTAACTGTCGATACAAAAGTCTGAAGTAAAACCTTGCAGTTGTGAATAAATCTTCATTGAAGCTGTTAAAAATGAGTAAAACACATATTATTTGGGGAAAAATAAAATGATTATTAAAATTAAATGCACAATTTGTAACTTTTCTGGTCGAGGGTCTGTTACCTGTTTATCTCACGTAAATGTTATTGCTTTGCATGGAATGTTACATAGTATGGTATAAATGTATCTATACTTAATTTATACAGTTACTGTTGTTTGAATTACTTGGTTTGCTGGAGTCTCCTGCTTGGCTCCATGGAGATTGATAGGTTGTATGCCTATCAATTCCAGTCAAAACAATAACATCTACATTGAGAATTTAAGGTTTTGGATCCGCCACCTCAAAACATACTGTGTCATTTTTAAGTATTGACTCCAAAACCACTTTTTGGTAAAATTTATAAAAAGTGAATTTTCCTTTTGCACTATTATGAGTGTTGGGTTGTTGTTGTAGTTATTCATTTTTAGCTGTTTTGTTGCGTTCAGAGGACGCTGCTGTCAGAGCTGAGGACACATTGGCACAAAACACTGCTCCAGGCTTTGAAGGAGAGCAAGATGATCCTCGCAAACACCAACTCCAGAGACTACAGGCTCAATCTCTATCCGTACCTGTGTCTACTGGACGACAGCGACTACGTGGACATCATGGTGCAGGTAATCAACAAGTCTTACTCTCATTATGCACAATATGTGAAAAGTAATTAGAAATGCATTCATCAACTTTGAAATTAGAAATGTCATCATCTTTAGGTCCGTATTGATGTCTGTGTACAATATGTCTTTTTTTGTTATGTTCATCTAGTTTTTGATTTCGACATAAGCATCAAATTGAAAAAGACAAGGGTTTATAGCTTTAGAAAAATCTGAAAGTTACTCTTCTTTGATCAGTTTCAGACATAACTTCTGATGAGCGATGTGCGTTTTGATTTCAGTATCTTCATGTCAACTGAGCAAGACCTGACAAGCAGGATGACAGTAACAATATATTTTCCTGCATTTAACTTCTGTGCATACTCTGTCCAGAGTGTTGCTAACATGCCGCCCAGTGGGGAGTCCCTCAAGATTCTGGCTCGAGACCTGGGCAGCAGAGTTTACACCAAGTACTCTGTGAGGCAGAAGCAGAAGAATCACATGGTGCAGAAGATGTGCAACATTTACAGCTCGTACACAGACATTTTAGCTAAGGACACAAAGGTAAGAAGAAAAACTGGTTACGAAAATACAGTTGTTTTCATCAACAAATTATCAAAGACAATGGAGGCATTTATTTGCACAGTATTTTTTTCTTGTAATTCTATTGAAAACATTTTCCATCTGACATAATTCTCATTGATTATACGTATAAAATAAGATTACAAAAGACTAGTCCTCTTTTTTTATTTGTTTAAACTGGAACTTGTTTGTAAGTTTTGATCAATTTGACAGTAAACAAAATATATAAACATTATGCCCTATATTTATATTATTTCACTGGGTGTATTTTTTATTGCAGTCTTTTTTCTCAATGGGATGTTGAAGCTGAGTCAGGGCTGCTCTATTGTTTTGACGCTGCAGCTGCACTCTGGAGAAAACTCTTGTTTAATATAATGAGGCGGCGCTCATTATTTTCAACGGCTTCCTACCTGTAGTTATGGAAGGTGTTTGTTTCTAAGGCACTTTACATGTAGCCCTTTGTTGTGAAAATTGAGCTTGTTATCCTGTTTTTATGTTGTGATAACCTTAAAACATTAATTTGATTTTAAATGTGAGAAAGGTTTAGAATTTGCATATCTTGCATCCATTTAAAAGCCTGTTTCTTTTTCCTGCTCCTGTTTAGTTGTTGCACCAAAGCTGACCTTAGAGTATACTAAATTATGTACATGTTTTCACTTCACTTACAGTATTATACAAAACAACAAACAAAAAGCTAATTGTCCTGTCCATAAACAGTTAAGTTGATAAAACTCTTGCCTCACTGCAAGAAAGAACATAGTTCAGCTCCTGGGCTCCGTGGGGCCTTTCTGTGAAAGTTTGCACGTTCTCCCTGTGGATGTGGGATATCCTCCAGTTGATCTGGTTGATGTCATAAACCTAAACCTGCTCAATAGGCTAAGCATTTGGCTTGATTGTCCTGATCACGCTCAAGATCTGCCGTGTGATCGTGGACTAATCCTGACGGGTTTCCTCAGCCGCATTGAGAAATGGCTGAAAGGCAGTGAACACATTTCCTACAAAAGAACAAAATAGTGTTACATTATCACAAGTTGGCTTCTTGCATCAACTTTGAGAAAAAATGTGTCACTAAAAATACCACTGCCCTGTGCCTTTTAGGTGTACAGTGTCCTTCCCAGAGAGCGCTGGTGTGAGCTGGAGGCAGAGAACACGGTTGGTCCCTCTCTGAGGGGAGCAGAGACAAACTGGCCCTACATAGTGAGTCTGGAGCTGGGCACATACCTGGTGGATCTGATGGTGAAAAACCTCAAAATAAACAGCGACATCCTGAACCCCACGTACGACCGCAAGCTCATTCCCATCCTCTACCACATGTACACTTTCCGGAGCACCAGACAGGTAACAAGTCCTCCATCAATCTGATGTTTCATGTTAATATTGATGTTAGTATTCTAGTTTGCATAATGGCTTGCATGTAGTTGCTTGCTTAAAATGTCATAAACTATACATTTTAATGCCAGTATCTCTGTGATAATAGTTTTTCTAATTTGTCTGACATTATTCAATTCCAGAAAAGCTGTGAAAACACATTCAGTTTTTATGATTTCTTCTGTCAGGGAAACTTCAAAATCAAGTTGTTATTTTGAATTACTGTCATAATAAAAAAAAAAAAAAGTAAATATTTTTTATTTTCAATTTTTTTTAGAATAGTTTAATGGTATTATTTTAAAGTCTAAATCAACTCTGAGTCGGACTCATTTAATAACTGGCCTGTCTCTGCTTGACACACTTGACCTTAACATGGGACACTGTCAGTCACCACAAAGCCCTGTGGCCTCATACTCGAGCACCCTCAGCTCCCGTGTGCGAGTGTGAATTATAAAACCACTTCCCGCCGAGTGAATTGGCAGGGGGCAGCGGAGTAAGATGAATAGGGTCCTGGCTAATCCTTCTTTTACTGTCCTCTTAATTGGCTCGCTGATTTGTTGCCATGGGACCTCACTCCAGTTTGAGCGGAGAAGTTGAAGGAGGGAAAAGATGGGACTTTTTGAAAAGGTTTTTGACAAAAGCAGATTTTCAGGTTCTTCTATATAATACCGCAGAGATATTCCTTTACCTCTTCCCGCTATATTCACTTTTTTATTCTCTTGGTGAAGGTCAGGCCAACAGGGGAGTATCCTAATGATTTTACAGCTCAGCGGGAAAGTCTGACTCATACAGGCTTGGCTGAGAAATTATTTTTTTTCTATCATGTTGCTTTCATTTTTTTCTCAAATTGTCTCATGCGCTGCGCCCTGTGACCTGTACAGTATTAAAGAGGGGTAGAGATAACTATGGCAATTTAAACTTGGGCTTGTTAATGCTAACTCTAACTCTTCTGGACCATTGTAAAAACTTTTCTTGTCATCTTACTAGATTCATACATTACTATTATTATTATTATGTGGGTTTTATCGTTTATATGTGGATAACATTTAACCAGAGATCATTTGAAATGCCATTGCATACTCTCTCTATGTTATATTGTAATCAGTCCTTGTCATCCACCACCACTAAGCCATACAGTGTTGAAAAAATTCTTCCTATAACCTCTTTTGGCAGGTCGGCTTCATCAAACCTCATCCCATCCTGACCCAGATGCAGCAGGAGGCCATGGAGACCAAGTTGACTTTTGACTCCTATGTCATCCCGATGCTGTGTCCTCCTGTGCCCTGGACGTCAGTCAAATTTGGGGCTTACCTTCTGACCCCCACCAAACTGATGCGCACTGTCGACGGAGCCACCCAGCACGAGAATTTGCTGGAGAAGTGCCAGAACCTACAGCCAGTCATGGACTCGCTAAACCAGCTGGGAAACTGTGCCTGGAAAGTCAATAAACCACTTCTGGATATTATCATCTCAATTTTTAACGATAAAGGGAGCGACAAATTGGATATCCCTCCACCTATGTCAGAGGCCCCTAAAATCCCTCAGTTCAATTCCCAAGATCCGTCATACACAGCGAGTGAGAAGGCCCAAATTAAAAGAGAGGTCGTTATTGCCAAAAAGAAATGCAGTGAAATGCACAGTTTGCGAATGGATGCACTTTATAAACTTTCTATTGCCAATTACATGCGAGATGAGGTGTTCTGGTTCCCTCATAGCATGGACTTCAGAGGTCGTACGTACCCCTGTCCACCATATTTTAACCACTTGGGGAGCGATGTGACACGGGCCATCCTTTTGTTTGCTGAAGGAAAGCCTCTCGGTCCTAAGGGGCTGGACTGGTTAAAGATCCACTTAGTCAATCTGACAGGTCTGAAGAAGAGGAGCTCGCTGCAAGAACGACTGGAGTACGCAAACTCTATCATGGAAGAAATATTGGATTCTGCTGACAACCCACTGAATGTGAGTAGTTTATTGGGTTCAGGTCACTGTCTCAACGTTTTATTGCCCTTATTCCGCTCTGCTCACTTTTGCCTTTTTTTGCCACGGATCCGCACTCCTGTAGTAATTGCACTTCCGGTTTGACAAAAACCCTGTTCACGCAAATGGTGAACGAGGGAAAAGTCTTGCCGCTAAAATATTTCATTAAGTAAATTGATTTGTGTAAAATGTTTAATGTACACAAGCAACAAGTCAGCAATGCACCGATTTCCTGGGCAGCCTGAAAACTTTTGAGCTTGTGTAGAACTTATTTTGCGTTGAGCTTGTCTACCCCATGTAAACTAATTCAACGGGAAAAAGATGGCAGCGCCCACTGAAACTTTTGGAAGGTGGATAGCCTAAACATCTGAAGTGTGTGATGCAAGACAAAATAAGTGACAGAGAAATATTTTTTCTGATTATTAAAAAAACGAATAACAACGTTGTTACGTTTTTACTGCATGAACGATTTTGGTTGTTCCTGCAACATTTTCAAAAACCATACATTTTCCAGTATAATCTACAGCCAGCACAATATGCCTTTAAATTTGTTTTTCCGTAAACTCTTTAAAAAAGGTCACACACTTTCAGTTTAAAAAACAGCCTAAAAGCACAGGGATATTGTTGGTTGTGTCTAATCACACAGTTGGACTCGTTTGTGTTCAGGGCAGGGGCTGGTGGATGAATGCAGATGAGCCGTGGCAGGCCCTGGCATGCTGTATGGAAATAGCCAACACAGTGAGATCACCTGATCCACAACAATTTATTTCTCATTTTCCTGTTCACCAGGTAACCATTCACCTCATTATCTAACAGCTGCATGTAGCACATAGTCCATTTGGTATTAAAGCTAGATTTAACATTATTTATTGATGAATTTGATTAATTGGAATGGCAAATAAATCAACTGACTTTTCCAAAAATGTTGTAAATGACTCATAACAGAAGTGATTTTTAGGCCTTTCTTTTTGACTGGAAAGCTAATTAATGTAGCGTAAGCGTGATTGGGTGATAATGGATCATTGTTTGCTTCTGGTAATTGTCTTTCCTCAGGCAGGGGCCAAATCTGTTCAAGTGACATTCAAATGTGAAATTAATTAAAAATATGTTTGAAAAAAAATGTCTAATTATCCAGTTTTAGGTTCTTTCACAAAACATTCTAGTGAAATTAAGTTCTTTAATCAATTGTTTCCTCTTAGCTGCTCACAATTACACTGATCAGATCTGTTCAATTATAGTATTTTTGTTAATTTTTAATCATGTCTTCTGTTTTTTCTGTTTAATTTAATTTTAATGTAATGTCCTGTGGTCCATTTATTGTCACAATCCCACATGCATCTTCTTACCTTGTGCGCGCTCTGCTCTAGGATGGGTCCTGTAATGGGCTGCAGCACTATGCTGCTCTGGGCAGAGACGTTATTGGTGCCACATCTGTCAACCTCATGCCCTGCGACCTGCCCCAGGATGTCTACAGTGGAGTAGCACAGCAGGTCAGTGCCACACAACTGTTTAAAATTTGTTTTCTGTCAAAGGTGTTTGTTATGCCAAACAATGAATAATAATATATATTTAAATTTCCAAAGCCCAGATCACAATTTTGATTTTTTCACCATTTACCCAAAGCGCAAAGTATCTTATATACGGTCTTTACCACTTCATTTACACTCAACACGAACCGGGTTTGACATATGTTTTGTACGGTTTACTATGGTAGTATCTGAGTTCAGGAGCATAGGTTCATGAGATAACACAGAGAAGTATTATTTTTACTTCTTACCTGCTCCTACACTGCATCCGCAGTGCTCAGAGGCTACTGTGACTATATGCATTGATTTGAATTACTTTAAATTTCTTGCAAGACCAGTGCGGGTCCCGAATGCCACCCTATTTGCAATAGCCACAAACCTGGCAATTACAACTAACTTCTTCTGAGTTCACGGTGTTTACTGTGAGTGGTTAAAGTCACTCACTCAGGACCTGACTGAGGTTGACTTAGTGGAATGGGTGGGGAAAAGTGTCTGTGCTTTTGTTTTAAACAGAGAAGCACTGAACTATGGTATGATTAATTTGACCAAAATAGGATGTGTTCACAAGGATCAGGTTATATCACCCAGCCCTTATTCTCTTCATTTAAAGTTCTTTTTTGCTTATATATTTTAAAGAAAGCATACTTAAAGGTCCCATAACATGCAAAATCGACTTTTCAGAGGTTTTAACCTTCCTACAGTGCTATTTGGGCCTCGTATGTGTACCCAAAGTGTTTTTTTGATTGATTCCCGCATGCTTTCGCTAGAGAACTGTCTTTTCCGTCCCCCTCGGATGAGCAGGCAGACGGGGGCTCCTCACTAAGATGACACGGCTTCACCAGGATGACGCGTCGCTCAAGCCACGCCTCCAGGAAGCGCGCAGCCGCAAGAATAAAAACAGCTAATGCTAATGCTACACAGGAATTACACAATGGATACGACAGATAGAAGAGTTAGCTTTTTATTTACCAAACGGCAACGTCCGTCGTCGAGGTACTGGAGCACGTCAAACTCCAGGTCAGATCCAGGACGTAGGCACCGTCAGGACGGATAAAATGTTTATTCCCGTGTTTGTGTATCGCTGTTTACCGGAGCACACGGCACATGCGCACCATCTCCGCTTTAGGCTTCATCACGGGTTGGGCGGGGGAGGCAGACTGCTTTCTGTTCGGGGGGGTCGGATCTGCCGTTTGCTTTTGCAAGGAGGGGGGCCAGTCCAAGAAATGGGTGTTTTTTGGAAACTGTTATGTTATGGATATTGCACAACGCAAAATTTTATCAACAAAGCCCTTAGAATAGACTGTGTAATGGGAAAATAGCAGAATATGGGTCCTTTAATATTCAGATGAGTGACTAGAATACAAAGTTAGACATGTCTTTTACTTGAAGCACTTAAAGTTTTTTTGTGGACTATGTCTTGCATTAATTTGCTTAGTTAATATGCATCACACCAGTCTCAGAGTTAGACTTTCCCTTATATCTAAAAGCTCAAAGGGCGAAGGTGCACGCTGCAATCAAAGCAGTGTGCGTGCTGTGAACAACCCCATTATTGGACAAACAATGTGAAATTAAGGTGATAAACTAACATAAACAGTATTGGAAGAATCTAAATTTGCTCATTTAGATGCAAATACATTTTTATCAGGATTGTGATAAAATACAACATTCTTATCTAACGACCCAGCTCAGAACACCTGCCAAAGGTTTGGCCTAAAACTGTGATTAATTAATGTGTCTTTTTCAAATTAGCAGTTGAAGGTAATCCACTCTGCAAAGTGCACCCCATACCAACATTAAAACATTAAAATATGTTCAATTTTTTTTTATTTTCTTTTGGTGTATACTATTAAATAATATACAGTACATCAGTTGGTTTCGAGTTATGTGAAAATTAATACATCCGTTCTGTCTTCTTATGGATGGTCAAAATGACATCCACAAGTAATGTGATCCAAACCCATTAACAAGCCACTTACTCATTGCAAAAAACAATGCAATACTTAACTTTACTCTGTGTACGTTTTCTGCTTGTTTTAAGGGCAAGTTACAGGCGAGCCCCCCTCGCTCTAAGAATGTATGTTTTTTCAAGCTATTTGTTTGACATCTATCAATAATGCAGTAAATGCAGTATGGATAGCTTTATAACATCACAGATAAAGCAATAAAATCTCCTTGGAGATGAGCACTTGGCAGACCACCACCAGTAAAGTTACATAGTACACCTTTAAAATAAATATCAGATAACAGATATCAAGCTACGTTGACAAACCCTATTATGTGGCATCTTAAAAGTACAGCATTAGTACTTTGTCTCTGTCTTTCAGGTGGAGGAGCTGCGGGCGCGGGATGCAGAGAAGGGCCTAAAAATCGCACAGGTCCTGAAGGGCTTCATCAGTCGGAAAGTGGTCAAGCAGACAGTGATGACTGTGGTGTACGGGGTCACGCGCTACGGGGGACGCCTGCAGATCGAGAAGAGGCTGAAAGAGATTGATGACTTCCCTAAAGTACGTAGAAAGAGCGAGAGAGAGAGAGAGTGGAGCTGGGGGGCTTCCTTTGAATGTGCATTGTCTTATTTTTAGCGTAGCATGACGGAGAGGTCTTTTAGTACAGGATTGGCTCCATATGGACTTCTTGTCGCATCATATATGTTCCTTCCATATTATTACTCTATTTCTTTTCTACATTGATTTATCATTTATGACTCCGGAACTCAAACCCGGTGAGATTCGTTGCTGAACTACATTTCACAATTGTACATTAAAGCTAGAAGTTAAGATAAGTCATTATGCAAACCAAGAGAGAATGATCTGTGCACATTTTGACATGTTTTTTTTTTCACACATCCATCCAAAGTTTGTGAAATTATTAGAAACTTCCAACTCACAGATAGCTGTTGTCTCACATGCAATGTACTGTATATATAGAGGAGATTGGCTGGTCCATGCCCTCTGTGTATCTCAAGTCTCACAGCTTTGGAGAATTGGAGAATTGTGCTAAATGACTTCTGCATAATGTCTGTAATTGTTTAAACGGTGAATTAGTGGGGAGTGTAATTGTGCCTGATTGTGCAGGGATAGGTGGAAGCAGAGGCAGCCTCAGTTGTGAGAAGATCTTATCTCTGTGCTGAAAAATAAGCTCCAAAACATATCTGTGAATTTTTATTAATGTTCATTAGATATATCAGTTTAATATTTGATAATTGAGTGTATCTGTATAGTGACTATTTACTCTGATGTTCATTTACCATGGGCAGTTTCACAGATATTGAGCTGTTGAAGAATTTAAGTAGAATTTAAGTGTGCCACAAAAGGCAATACGTCTTGCATTTGAGAAACAGCTACTGACTTAAACATTATTTTGTATGTTTATAAAATCAATATTGTTAGCCCAACTTTATTCGTAATAATAATTCGTTCAGGCAAATTTCTCCCACTATACTTATTTTTCTTAACATAAAAGCCACTTGAGATTACTTTATTGTTTAACTTTTGACACTTTACCCTAAACAAATTGGTTATATGCATTTTAAGTAGTGTATAATCCTAATTAGATTTATAATGGACTGACATCTCTTATGAATACATCGGTCTAACTCTTTGTTCCCTTTCAGGAGTATGTGTGGGATGCCTCGCATTACCTGGTGCGGCTCGTCTTCAGTGGCTTAAAAGAAATGTTTACAGGCACAAGAGAAATCCAGGTTTGTACAGCATTGGTTAGATATAGATTCAATGTAACAAAATGCCTTCTTCAGCCATTTTTCTCCATCTACACGACTTTGTATAATAGACTTTCCCTCCTGACCCAGTCCTGAATGTAGGCTAGGTGTTATTTTTATTAATGACTTTTGTGCCTCACTATTACCTTGCCATAGACTCTCATTCATCACATAGAGTCCATTTATAGATTCTGGATGTGCACCTGGTCTGGAACTGCTAATAGAAGCACCACCCACTGGCGGCATGCACCCTTTGGGAACTGTGCAGGGATGACCCAGTCTGGAATGAAAAATCCCCCTCCCAACATACTATGCAGTCATATGTTTGCACCTGCTGCTACAAAACGGGTCATTCATGATGTCCAGGAAAGGGAACCTCATGCCCATTGAAGTTCCATCCTCGCTATATATACTATGAAGCTGAAGTGTAAATCATATTACTAAGAGTAACATATCTGTACTTGGGTTATTTATTAATTCATTCATTAAGGTATATAAGGGTTACAGTGAACATCACCATATTAACCCCATAGTTACCTTGTTCAGCTTCGGCAGCCATTTTGTCTCTACTTCAGAACACATACAAACTAATAGAAAGCTGGACTTTTCATGCAGGTACTAAGTCTGTCTACTTGATCGGTCTGGTTAGGTTTCATTGATAATACAGCTGTGTCTCTTCTGCATAGGAAGTTAATGCCATGTTTTCTGATAATCTTACAATAACATCAGCATGGAGTGTGTGAACAGAACTGGACTGAGTACTGAACCCTTGCAAAAAACATTAGACTTATATAGTACTTTTTGGACACTCAAAGACACTTAACATTGCATTAGTCATTCACTCTACACTCTGTGGTGGTAAGCTACTATTGTAGCCACGGCTGCCCTGGGGCAGACTGACTGAAGCGAGGCCGCCAATATGCGCTATCGGCTCCACCGACCACCACCAACCACTCACACACATGTCACTCTCATACTTGGCAATGTGGGTGAAATGTCTTGCCTAAGGACACAACGGGATTTCCACCTCCAGACGCTCCAATGTAGCACCTGGTGTCTCTCATCCAAGTACTAACCAGGCCCGACCTACTTAGCTTCCAAGGTCTGATGGGATTGGGCAGTGGCATGCGGGTATGGCCACAAAGTCGTATTTATCCGATAAATACGATTGAAACCAACTGATGGCTGTCCCTCTAACACCTACATCACATCTGCAGTAGAATGTTGTGGTCGATGGTTTCAAACACTGCACTGAGATCCAACAGAGCCAGCACTGAGACCAGTCCATTGTCAGCAGATAACACAGCATTTGAGTCTTTAACTATTGCAGTTTCATGCTGTGGTGCGTACGCACAAAACCCTGGCTGAAAAACGTCAAAAAGATGATTGTCCTGTAGGTGGCAACAGAGCTGTTCAACTCCAGCTCTTTCAAGGATTTTGGAGACAAAATCTCAATGTATTTATTCTCCAACGTTCCAGTTTTTTCTTCCAGATTAGGAAGTGAGTAGTGAAGCAGAGCTCTGTTGTTGTTGGTACATCCTGGTTTGTTTACCTTGCATTGCCTGGTGGACATAAAGTCACAGATATACAAAATATTTTTTAACCAAATATATTAAACATCAGTTGAGTTTATTTCAGTTGAAATGTTACCGGTAATTGATATCTGTTCTTATTACATTTTGATGTGAATGTCTATAAACTCCAACACAGTTTTGCTGCTAACTTTTTTTTTCTCCCTTCACCCCTCTTATCCGCCGTATTGATCGCATTAGTCAGTCAGTCAGTCCAAGCTATCTATCTAGTTAATCTCTCAGTAGCATAGCTTGCTTTCCAGCTATCTTCATCTCTTTGTGCCTCGGATAGGGCTGAAGTCTATAGCAGTGATGAATGCTGCTGCTTTGGGCCAGGCTGTTACATTGGTTTGCTGGGACATATATTTGTCTTGGCAACAGCTCATTGTGTGAAAATATTCTTGTGGGACTTTCATTCACATAAAACTGTGCCAGACACTTACGCAAACAGCAGTTTTAAATTAAGCAACAATTTCTCACCTGTCCCTTTTAGTTCATAACAATAGTCTTTTCAAAAGCACATACCTTATGCCTAGATCATCTGTGTATGCTTTTAAGGAGTTCTTGCTTATACCAAATACAACACTATCTTTTTTATAGCTTGATTTGTAGAATGTTTAACCCAATGGTAGGAACACGATGAGCAGAGATGTCTCAAATTCATGACCTTGTTTGAACATGCATGCTCAATATGCACTTGACTCCAGTACTTGCTCTCTCCTTTTCCAGGACTGGCTGACTGAAAGTGCCAGGCTCATTTCCAAGTCTGGACACACTGTGGAGTGGGTGACTCCCCTAGGATTACCCATAATTCAACCATATCATCGCAAACGTAATCAAGTGGTAAGTCTAGTACAAATGATATGAGCCCATCCATGAGATGAGAGGCTATGGATGTTATGTATGTCATATTGGACACAATGGGATGTTTTATGATTTAACTCAAAAATCCAATCTTACCAAGTCTGGCCTTTTTTAACACAACTTCATGTTTTTTTTTTACTGTTATTTTGCTCCACTTAGCACTTCCACGCTCAAGTGTTTGTTGGAACAAGGTTTGTCTGGATTTTTTAAAGATTCTCAAATGGTGTTGCAGTTATACTAGAGGTACACAGACTTCATTTTCCTATCACAGGCTCACTGTTACTAATGTTATCCTACCTTATTCATAAAACTGTCATTCTGTAGCACAGAGAATGTCAGTTGACTGTTCCAAGTCTTCTTGAAGGGGCTGTTGCAGTGCTGATGGTGTATTGTTAGTGTGCTGTTAGTGGTCGAACAGAAACGAAGCTCACACCTTCTTCAGAGTGCCCCGTCACTATTTGAACTGCGATAGTGTCTTTACTTGGAGATTAAACTTCTATATCCCGGGACATGTCCAGATAGTGGGCCTTATTGGAACACTCACGTTAAAGTCATCGCATGGTTATATAAATGTATTTGACCTCTACAAGCTGTTGCATAAGTTAAAGGAGGAGATAGCATATGCTACTTGCTGACAGTCTGTGAGGCTATAGGCCACCCCACATGCAGCAGGCCTTTTGGTTTGACATCAAGTGGGAGGTTGGCGGGAGGTTGGCATGGGGGGCAGTGAGACACCTCGTAAGCAGGTGCAGAAGAGGCTGGGTGACAGATGGTTGTGTCCCCTGGGGCTCCTCTCACTGTCAATGTAGTGAAGAGCATCACTTGATTTGATCTGATCTTTCTTTAATGTCCAGGGATATGTGGAAGCTGATTAGCCTGTGCCATTTTCCAGATCCCTGGATGAGTAAATAAGTGAATGTAGCAGTGACTTCCTGGAACAGTCACAAAGGTTTTAGCTCATGTTTCACAGATAAGTTTCTTCATCCCGGCTTTAATTCCCTAATCCAGTTGCATCACTAGGCAACAAAAATCAAAGTAACTTGCAGAAAGGTCACCTCTTTTACTGTATAGTGGGATTAAATTCAATCTCCCAGCCTCCTTGCAGCCTCTTAATTCAAGGTTGGGATTTGGAGGGGTCATTACTAATTATACCCACAGAATAAAACTGTGTGGCAAAACATTTTGTTTTGTGAGTATGTGAGAAGCGGAGGTGGGTAGTTAAAATTGTACTCAAATATACTATTATTGTACTGTTATTTCTTAAGTGAAAGTAAAACAGCAGGTGAAGTAAAATTTGGTGACAAACAACGTACATGCAGAGATGTTACATCTGATTGATATTTTAAGACCTCAGTCCTCAAGTATTATTGGTATAAACACGCACCTTTGTGCTTATTTATTCATATTTCTATTGCTGGCACTGTGCTTTATGGAGCAGAAAGTTGAAAAAACATGTTGATACTGTACATGTCAGCGGCTGTAACTGGACTGCAGGCTCAGAGGTCACTGTAGCTCTTTTTTATTTTGCATCCTGTTCTCCCGCTCTCTGGCAAGGTGATGGTGAAATCACATTGTCAGTAAACCGTGACACAAGGGACTCATCAGTTGGATTGGCTGGATTTGAGTGGATTTGGAGTTTATAGTGTGACTAAAAGCCTCTGATCTAATGTCCTCAGTGTGGAAAGAAAGTATCAGGTAATCCCAGCTTTGTTCTGGACACTGATGATTTCCCTCGAGTCTGGTAAATTATCCTAAATAAATGCAAACAGTACAGTCTATAGAATAGCCACTGATGATTTCCCCAGAGTCTGGTAAAATATCATAAATAAATGCAAACCATTACAGTCTATAGTACACCTTTACTGGAGGTGAAAGAGCAGTCAGAGTTGAACTAATTACTAAAGTTAAAGAAATGTATTTGTTGAAACTATAATTAAATGCTGGGTATTAAACATATTACATTGGGATAACATGAACATTGGTAACATGAAGCTTAAGAAATCTTTAAAGATGAATTATGGCTGTGAGTAGAGTAACAATATAATTTATTAAATAGGATAAAACTCTATTAAGCAGATAATTATAAAAGTAAACGCTGTTCTCAATTGGATAAACTACCCATTGTCTTCAACTAATAATTGTTGGGTTGGTACTTAGTCATAGGCCATTATCTTTTCCATCTTTTCCAAAAGCAGAATAAATACAGTACAGGTGGAGAAAATTCTGGCTGAAGTCACAATGGTTTGACTTTTTCTGTATTAGGAAACTACATTTTTAAATGTCAGTGTGATGCCCTCTCTGACTTCTTTTGAGGAGCAGTGTTGAAGACAGAGACACTATGATTATGCAGAGCCTTGTGCCATTTTGAGGTAAAAAAAAAAAAAAAAAACGTTTTACCTTGCAATGAAAGCACTGTGAGGTGAAAAACTTCTAGTGAATGTCAAGAGTGCAAAGCACTAGACAATGCCCCATTTTTCTTCACAGAAAAAGCAAAGTGACCTAGGATTTTCGAACAGAGGTGAGGCGGGCATTCATGTGAATATTCAGCCGGGATATTTGACTTTTATCCACATTGTGATCGATGGGGATTCCCTTCTATAAAGTGTACAGTGGTGGCCTCACGCACAAGGCCATCTGTGCGCCATGTCCCAGGTGATTTAATGAAGCAGCCTGTTCCCCACAGACTCACCACAGGGTTTGTCCAGAGCCCATCCATCACCCCTCACGATTTGAACGCATCAGGAACGCAGGCATCCAGATGAACACAATGTACGCTACTGACCTCATTCACAATGAGGTAGTCTATTAGTCACAGCAGGAGTGATGACCTCCATTTGCGTGACCCTCGCCCCCTCTTACATCACAGCCGACTCTCCCCTGTCTTTATAACCTGTCTACGTGTACTCTGAGAGGTGCGTAAAAATAGGATTGATGGACAGAGAGTCCCAAAGTGCTTTTATCATCAGTGATGGATGAGATGGCTTCTGTGACAGCAACTTCTACTACATGAGATTTTATGCCTATTTCATGATAAGTGTCACATTCTCTATTTTTTTTTTTTTTTGTGCTGTAACCTTCAGACTAGACAACTGAAAGCTTGCATTTTAAAACACTTCAAACCATAAAGATTATATCTATATCTATATCTATCTATCCATATATATATATATATATATATATATATATTACCTGTAGTTATTTGGTATACATGTTTAATTTGTTTATTTTGCAAGGCATTTTCAACACATTAAACATTTTAATTAATGCTTGCTGGTGGTGCAGTTGTTAGGGGAGTTGCTGTTGTTGTTTTTACCACTTCAGCATTGTGTGTTTGATTCCCGCTCTCGGCCATTTGCTGAATGTCTGTACATGGTCTGTACCCTGATAAATGGTAAATGGGCACATTTTTATATAGCGTTTTTCCACCTTCAAGGCACTCAATGCGCGACTTAAAAAGCGCTTAAAAAGTAATTTTTTTGTCAGAAGAAATAAAAAAGTCTCTTAAAAGCAATCATCTAATTTACTGACAAACCTGCAGCCTAGAATGAGATGTAAAATGTAAAATACCTTGACATTTGACTCTTTAGAAAAATGTAAATGTACAGTAACTTCTCTTTCATCTATACAGTTCAACCAGGAATGCCCAGTTCACCATATCCTTCTGTATAACCCTGATGGGACACAGACAGGACACATGTTTTCAAGCTAGAGCGACTGCATAAGGTGGACTTTACTGTTTTGTTTCAACGGTCGTGATCTTCCAAGGCTTGTAAAACTGAAACAGTGAAATTTGATGTGATTTATTAACTACCCACTTGTTCCACAAATTACTGCACTGTAATCTCAGTATGTTGCTGGTGGCCTTTTTGTGTTATTTGAGGGCATAATTGTATGCACATACTCGTCTCAAAAGCACACACTTTCAGAACTGATACAGACCTTGATGTGGTTGAAATTGAACCCCAAAAATATTCAGTAACTTGTTTTGCCCCAGGGCTCAGTGGGAGAGGATTGCATTGGTAAGGGCAACCAGTGTAAAGGTATCCCAAATCAATCACCGCTTTCGAGGAGGCAGATGATTTTATTTTGATGAAAATGTGTATGATAAGTAAGAGATGGAATGTTAAAATGTAAAAATAATTCCCAATTGTTCTAAATATTAAAGTAACTGCTGATCCTTATGCATGTGGGATAAAGTGAAAACATTAAAACCCAGCACAGTGTTAAGGCTTAATTAATCTAGTCTGTGTAGCTATTTCTTCAGTTATGGTTGCTGTAGGAAGTCCTCATTTCCCACTTTTAAACCAATTTCTACCATTGTTTGTCTAATAGGGGAAGCTAATATATATGTTTCTTTAAATTATGATTGAATATGATAGGCCAACACAAATACAGTCCATTCATACCCAATCTTGTTTCCTTTTTAGGATTCTATTCATGTTTTAACATACGGTTAAAATGCCAAATTGGAAGTAACACAGTTGAGTCTGTACCCAGAGTAACACAGTCTAAATCTCTGGTGGGCCATTTTCTCCTTTGAAGATGTGAAAACATACTTTCTCTCTATACATCACGCTCCTAAAGCAATCGGAGTACCCAAGGGACCAATGACTTGTCAGCTGTCCAGGTCACAACCAATCTAATGTACCATGTACCAGAAAGTACAGGATTTCTGAGGAGAGGACTGCATTATCAAGCCTGGCAGGTCTCAGTCACATATCCCAGTGTGAAACCACCCAGATCAAGCCAGTTCTAGCCAAACGTATTTCCAGTTTGGTGGAAATATGTTTGGATTACAGCCGCATTGTCACCCCGAATCACAAAAATTACATTTATTGAGCTACACATGCATTGTAATTTGCAATAAAAAGATGTTGCTCCAAAAAGGTAAATTCAAATTTCTATAATAAATATATTAGAATTATAAACATAGACGGGTATCTAGTTGTGTCCTTATTGAGACTGTTAAAGATGCAGCACTCTGACCTGAAAACAAGCAAATTAATGTAAATTAGTTACTTTCCTTTTAATTATTGCAAATATATTCAAGACCATTCCCCCATTCATAATGTTGTTTAGGCCTGATTTGATTAGTATTATTTTGTCTTGTGCAGAATTATGAGATGCTAAAATATGTAATAATAGTTAATAGTAGATTTAGTATTCTTAGTCTTCTATTTGCGATTTTTCATATAATTTGTATACATTGATTTAAATTTGTTAATTGCCTTCTTTAAACAACTCTTAGTCTCTTAGATAGTGTGGAGCATATTGTATATATGCAGTGCACTAGTCTTTGTTGTCTTTGAACATAACATGAATGAAGCGACAACATAATATATCTGGAACAAAGTGGGGTGAGCAGATGCCAGACTCCGATGCATTAGTGTAAACACATTAAAGCTACTATATGGGGCAGAGTGGTGAGGGCTGCTCGATGCCAGTTGTATCAGTCCCTTGATAGTTAGCTGCTGTTCTCACCCAGGCGTCCATCCAAGGGTCAAGGAAGATGGGCCCCTGCCACAGATATTTCCGATGAGACTTCATGCACTTTACCACACTGGGACCAGGTCCTGAAATACAGGCAATATAATATTATTTTATTCTTGTCAACACCACTGTCAAGAAATTAATTCAGTTCATATTAAAGCTGTAGTCCTTATGGCGTTTAGTCGATTAATCCATCAATGGTGTTTTAGTTGACAAAATCTGTGCAGAAATGAGAATGCGGAGTGGAGTGAGTTAGCTGGAATATTTGAAAACCTCCAAGCTAACATAGACATCCTTCACAGATGCGCAGAGCATGTCTTGACGAAGAAATGCTTAAGTCGGCTGTTCCCCCAGTTCATATATTAAATCAATACTTGTTATAGAACAGCAACAGCTGTTTTAGGCTCTTCTTTTCTTCTTTCTTTTATTTAACCATTTGTGTGCAGATGTGTTCTTGTCGCGTGGATGTTCATGTGTAAACAGTCGAGGTCCAAGATGGAAGCTGGCTCTTTTTAATGTATACTCAGAGGGGAAAAAACTGAGCGGATTCACCTTGATCTAGAAAGGGACAATTGAACGACAAAACAAAATGAAAATTCCTTCTCAGTTGCTGGCAGGATATATTTAGTATACACTGGGCGCCCCTTGAGTTTTGGAACAAGAAAGTACCATTGGACTGACTCCTGTCTTTTTCTGTACACTACTGTAAGCGCCTAATTTCACGCAGCACACAGAAAAATGGGTGTAGTGACGGAGCTGACAGGGCATGACGAGGTCACCACTCACACACTTCCTACAGACACACTCGTGTGGGTGTATTCATTTAGCTGAAGAGAGCCCAAAAGCAGCGCCGTACAGTAACTTAATCTGCTTTTTAGCCAAGGTCTTTTGGTGCCACTGCTGCCAAAATGTGCCGACAGAGAACACTGTGAAGACTTTAAGGCTGTGAATGAAGCTCATACTCGAGCGATAATCCCTGGCTGAAAATGCTCTGTATCCTTTAGGGCCTGCTTTAATCCCCTGAAAATGCCTACTGTCTGGCGTTACGGGGGAGACTGGGACAACGCTTATTAATAACTTGAACTTTGAAACAGTGAAAAGATTCGAAGAGAGCTAAATTTAGTTAGCTGTTCACTTTTAGCTTTCATAATGCTAACTTTGAACATGCTCTTGACACATACGCGATTATCAAGAAATGTCAAGTGATTTTGATTTACTGTAATAGTTAGTTGCTGTTATTAATATTATTCTATAAAAGGGAAGCTATTTGTTCCAAGTGACCACAGGCATTGACTTGGTCTAAAGTCTTAGTCTTGGTCTAAGTGGTTTAAAAAAAAAAAAAAAATATATATATATATATATATATATATATATATATATATATATATATATATATGGTGAAACACCGCACTCTGTTATTTAAGAAGTGGGGTTAGGTGAACTGAGTTTTAAAGTTTAGTTAAATATGTCTACTGTGGAAAAGTAATTTTGGAAGCCCTCAAATAAGTCACATTTGTTGGACATCTGTTGTAGACCAAAACGTTGTGGATGGTTGGTCCTTAAAAAGATTTTATGACAACCGTTTCCCTTATTATTTTGTTTGTCACTAAATGCTTCATCTCAACATGGTAAACCTATCTCATAAAATCCAAAACAAGTTCCCATTTCCTGAGTTGTATTACAGATTTTTGTCTCTCTGTGTCCACAGCTGAAGAGCACCATGCAGCACATCAACCTCCAGATCAGCCACGACACCAAAGAGTGAGTTGTCCCTTCTCCTCCGCCTCCTAATCTGTAGTCTGAGCTGTCACCATTTACCTCACATTAGTGACCCAGGGACCAAGGACCAAAGACAACGGCTGAGAACTAAAAAAAAAAAAAAAAGAACATTTACCCACGGACTGGTTTGAAAAGCTAAATATTCTGAAACTTTCTTTCCAACTTGGTGAGTGCACGTAAAGGACATCAGACCATTACTGCACATTTGCTGACAAAAGAACAGTCTCCTGTGGATATTTCCTCTAATTGCCTGATGGAATTAGGAAGTACAGCTGTGCACATGTCCGTCTAGCCTTTACAAAGGGTACGGACAATGAAAGGTACATGCCAAGATTCCAGTTCAATCTTGTGCTTTTGTCCTTCTCTCAAAAGTACTTAAATCCCAGCTGTAACTGAGCAGATGTGATTTGCAATAGTAGTATTTTAATTAAAATTGCTTGCTACTGAAACTTGGAGAAGGGTACACAAAGATAAACAAAGGATTACTGTCCAAAAACATAATTTTGGATATAGTGGCACATAAGCATGTTTTGCCTGGTCAGAGTTAAAGCAAATGAAATCCAATGGTGAGTGAAATTTGTGTCTGGAAAAGGGTTTTGGGGCTGTGTGCTTGACTGCTCTGGTGGTGAGAGGGGACCGTGTTCAGCAGAGAGGTTATAGAGGTCATTGAGAGAACGAGAGTGACAGGGGAAGACTGACAACCATCGTCCCCAATACGTCTCCCATGGACTCAACTCTGGGAATACACAGCTCCAAAAATCACCACCTCGTCATAAACTGGCTGTCAGTGCACGCATTAATGTTTTAGTGGCTTCTGTCCTGATCCTAACATGACACAGCTATTCATTCTGCCTTGGCTTTAAAACGGGCTTGTCCAGTTTGTTAATAGCAACATCGCCAGAGCTTACAGTTGTCACGTTCTTATTTATACAGAAGGCTCTAAGCTACTGTCAGTTTGCCAAACATGATGTGGGTTCTCATACTCCATAACAGTTACACCACAGACCCTGATACCAAGCTTGAATAAATGGCAAAAGTCACATTTTGCATGGTTGGATCTTAACAAGGTTCCAAGTAGAGCTTCAGTACCAAGAAATGTGAGTGAGATTAAAAAAAATAAAAGTTTGAGTAAAGATTTTATTGAAAACAACAATTAAACTCAAATAGGCTGTTCTGTAGCTGATCAAAAGTTTAGAACCACATCTCTAAAAACAACCACAAAACCCCCTCAAAACAGAAATCAAAATCTTAAACATGAACTCCGTAATGAGTAGTGCCACCGTTATTGTTTATCGCTTCAAGTGTGCAAGTGCAAGGAGGTGAGTGGGAACATTTCTCCAAGTGGTGAAGACAGCCTCATGAAAGGCATCTACTGTCTGGAACATTTCCACTTCCCGGTGGTGTCTTAGTTGACCAACATTTTTATTAGTCGACTAATTATTTTATTTATATTTAAAAGATTTATACGGCAAAATCTGCAAGAAGATTTGGGGTCCAACACATAAATACAGTTTCCTTGTACTTGTCTTTATAAATAGTTGTTTTTGCATGATTTTGTCTACACTTGTTTTCTTTTGAGTGAGTTTGATAAATTGGGTACATTTTTGCAACACTCCCCTTTAGTCGACTAATCGATCGACAGGGCAGGTCTATAGTCGACCAAGAATTTCTTTAGTCGACTAGAGCCCTAGACACATGTCATGCTGTAAGTTTCTTTGTTTTTTATAGTCACGCATATCTTTATGCGTCTATCTGACAGTTATTTGATACTCTATATTCCAATTATCTTCAAAACAACAATTTTGATATATTGCTCACCTCTACTCAGCATATGACGTAATACTTGCCATTATATTTACAAACATAAAAATGCTCTGAAGGGAAATCTAAGTTTAGGACTATTCTACCACGTAACCCTTAAACCTTTTCCACTGTGTCAGACCTGTGGGACCAGAGGTGCAGCTCAATGTGTCAAGAGGAAGAAGTTTTGATCTAAACATAGACGAGCTACGGTTTACCCTTATAGAAGTGTTTTTCTTCAGCCTAAAAACAGCGCGTCCAAAAATAAAAGGGCAGGAGAAAGGTGAGAATGATGGATAGACGGACCGACAGACAGGGGTATTATGTGTGTGCTTGGGCTAGGCCTCTGTCTCTATTCCCATTAGAAGACTGTTGTGCTCAGTGGCAGCCCAGAGGATTTGAATGGCACAGGCTCACTGTAATAGCAGCTCCGAGAAGCAGATTGCCACACATCCATGCTCATTTTCAGCAACACTGCTTTTATATTACCTTGAAAATTTACTCCTATACCATCTATAAGTACAAATATTATCAAAATGTAAAAAGTCTATTCTATTTTACGTGAAATTACACACAGGGTACAGTTTAGTTGTTTAGTACGAGGCCGATAATGTTATGTTTTTAGTGACCATTAGAAAATTGGAAGTGAAAATGTCCACAAAGGCTGAAGTCAGTGTAATATGTTATTCATGATATTGATTTAACCTATGCACTTCCTCCCATTATGCTCACAACATTAAAAGCTCTTATGATGATTCCCATAAGAGCAATTTAACTAAAAGCTAAAGCAGTTTTTGTTTATTTAAAGAATTATACTTTTTCTACTGTGGCTCCACATGTAAGCAGCTAAAGAAAGCGCTACATGTTAAATATTTTAATTCAATTGGTGTTTATTGTGATCCTAATAGTAAATAATAAACTATAATCCATGTATTTACCCTGAGATGGGAGATAGATATGCATATGGAGATGCCAAATTAAGCATATTAAGTACATTGTCTGTAAATAAAACTATTAAAAATAACAATACAAAGAGCTGATTAAATATTGAGTGAATAAAAACATTAAGTGTTATCTCCCAAACAAGAGTATAAAGTGATATTTTCTGTCTTCCATTCACGGTTTGGCCGTACTTGAACCTAAACCAATACATTTAGAGGCACATTTTTTGCTCAAATGTTACTGAATATTGTTATTGAGAACATTTTAAAAATATTGAGATATTTTTTGTCAATTTCACCAAGTCCTAACATTTACTAGGTTTAAAGCTCATTCTGATTACTGTGTGTTGTATATTTTGTTTGTGCACAGGAGACCCGACACAGTCAAACAAAAGAACGCCTTCCCTCCAAACTTCATCCACTCCCTGGACTCCACGCACATGATGCTGACGTCACTGCACTGTCACAGGTAGGATTAATTTACTAACGAACAGTAATAAATGTGATCCTAAGCTTCTGTTCTGTCTTTCTTAGTGCTGGTCTTACATTTGTGTCAGTGCACGACTGCTACTGGACCCATGCCCTCACTGTGGACACAATGAACAAGGTATCATATCCATATCTTTGCCTAACTATTTCTCAATACATATGCATGCAGCCTTGTCAGAGGGTGTGAGTTAAATCATAAATCATTTATTGAGAACAATCTATTCTGACTATTCTAGGTGTATACTTCTACCTATCCTATCATAAATATGCCTTTAAAATGAAGGTATAACATTTATTGTAGTATCGCAATCTATTTTCTGCACATTGTCTTGAGTGATGATGTCCTGCGTCTTAGGTTATTTATATGCGAGGCAAGTTCTATTTTTAAGAAAACTAATCTAAGTGTTGCCCCAGTACGTAATAAAATATATATCTTTAGATGTGTTTGTAATGAACGACTTCGTGAGGGCAGTAAACTGTGCTTTGTGATGCCCGTAAAACACACTTCATCTTGTATCACTAGTTTCTCTGAGCCACAGGCTGCCCATGAGCTGCAGGTAGCGCCATTAAAAAGCACCCGTTGTGCAGAATAAATGAGTGGTCCTGTTCGGAAAAACTGGCTTGTCAACAGGCGCAGATGGAGACACAGTGTTGAATAAAATGGATCAAATTACCATAAAGTCCCAATTTTCCGTAAGACAGAGACTCTGGGCACAGTCACACTTTTATGTCGGCGGAGGAGGGTCGACCAATCAGCCGTTCCGGTCTGAGAGCCTGATATATCCTCCCTGATATTGTGTGTCTCATGATTAGCGCGTGCCTGGCTCGTTACAAGGGTAATTGAACAGAGCAGAGGGGCAGGCTGTTAAATATTTCAGTCAAACGTCAAAGCACATGACACAGGACTTAAGGTCTCAAATCTGTGCAGGAAGCAGCAAGCGGTGGCAAGTCAGTTTACTTGTTCGTACGGGTGGAACAAGTTTATTGAGCAAATCTTCAACTAATTTTGTAATCAAATAATCGTTATATGGACTACACCCAGACTGCTAAACATGCTATGTGCTGAAAGAAGAGGTTGCATGACTCGGATGAAGCAGTAATTTCATCAAAATGACATGTTAATTTTTGATGAAATCCTGTTAGGTATATTCTATCTAGATGTCCTCAAGTGGCATTACTTAGCGTTAAATAGCTTTTATCTGTGTCAATTCACAGGCTTTTTGCTATCTAAACAACTTGTCTATTAATCGAAAGAAAAATGGCTAAATTAATCAATGAGCAAAGTAGTCATTAGTTGCACTTGCTACTTGTGTACATTCCAAACACCACATTTTTTAATGCAGATATATTTTTGCAATAGTCTTTGTCAGTTTTCTTATTATGTAAATTTGACATTTAACAGGGTTTACATTTACTAGGGGTGTAAGCAAATATCTTTGGAAATTTGG
Source organism: Rhinogobius similis (assembly GCA_019453435.1). NCBI lineage: Eukaryota > Metazoa > Chordata > Actinopteri > Gobiiformes > Gobiidae > Rhinogobius > Rhinogobius similis. Next base: position 14,514,921 of record CM033623.1, on the reverse strand, counting down.
GTTTTACCAGATGGGACTCGGACATGATGGGCCCAACAGTGATAATAGTGATGACATACAAACTGCATGAGAAATTGTTTGGTGCCACATACATTGTAACCCACATACATACAAACCACTTTTTTATAAATTGGCATTATGAGGTGGATATCTTCTTTCATTTATCATGCTCTGAGTGACAAACTGACAGCTGCCTAATGCACCAAGACATAAGTCAATATTTAATGATGCCTGTCCTGGGAGCTGTGGTTCTCCGATGGTTCCTTGAATGTTGAGCAGTGTGCCATGACCGACATGCGTTCTGCGAGATGTGGGCTGAGCGTCTGGGGAGTTTCTGGGTTAAGTTTGACTACTTCGCTCACAGTCCTCCTCCCTGAGTCCCTTTTTTGCCTTTTGCCTTGTCAGATCTGTCGGGAACAGTTTGTCGCACTGCACAGCCAGCCCATCCTCCAAGACCTGTCCAACTTCCTGCTCCTGAAATACTGTTCAGGGCCCATGTGAGTACTAGAGAGAAAAAAACCTAAGGTTTAAAGATTTAAATCTTACTCTTAAACTCTAAGTCTGATACTACAAAATGTTTGCACATAATATATAAAATTAAATCATGTTTACAAATGTTAAAGGCCCACCATGTGACTTCTCAGCCAAAATTAGATTAAAAGCATTAATGTAATTATTTGAATTATTTTTTAAAGCTCCTAAAAACCTTGAAAAACATGTGGACTTGCCTCTCCACAGACCTGCCTAGTGATGGGCTCGCCACATTTTTGTCTCCATGGAAATGTTATTGCTTTGCAATGTTCTATAGTATGGCATAAAATGTAACATCTCAACAAAGAATGTTCCAAAGTAGGGCTTTAACTTTCTAGCACCAGAAATGTTACACCGCAGGGCTTTAAAGAACTTACGCAATTAAGTGGTCGATGCAACTAAAACTATAAAAATGAAATATTAAGTGGTCTGATTATCCTACCTCAAGAAGAAAGAAGAAAATGGACTTTTAGGAGCTTTTAACCATGAAATGATTGTCCCTCTTGTCATTAAACCACCAACCAACCAAAGTTGTATTTAGAGTGTTTCATGCATATTTGAGTCATTTTTATTCTCCTGTGGAAAGGGCTCCATCTTATTCAGTTCAAGTCTTCTCCGTGTCACATGCAGTGATGTTTACTTACTTCTGTCAGCAATTTTATTCTTAAACATAACATACGTAGGATTCGTCGTGTAACCATTTTGCCACAAATGTAAAAAATCGTGGACTGCAGCTCTCCAAACGCAATGTGACGTAGAGGGGCTGGTGCAAATCACCGCCGCAGTTTTCAGCACTGGAGTAAGCACACTTGTTTTTTAGTTAAGTCATTTCAGATCAATATGGCGATTTAAGATGTCCAAAATATAATAATAATAATACATATGTTAGCTTTTATTGTTATTTTATTATTTTGAAACAATCTTAAAATGTATTCTGTAAATTGTTCTTGCATTATTAAACCTACTTATGACTAGCTTTTCCCTTATCAAGCATCACTGCCAGACTTTTATGGTATGAACAAAAGCCACCATATATTGAAAAATGACAGCAGCAATGGCTCACACGTCATTACGTTATCCAAACAGACAGTAGGATATTAAACTACCTCATCAAACATCTCGCATTAGGAGTTATGGGACTGTAAAAGTTTATTAGCACGTCACAGTTTTTCTTTCTCAGACACATAAAATGATTTTGTGCAGTGAGCGCTTGAGTGTGCGTTACTGGCCCCAGGCGGGGTTATGCTCATCTCGCCGCTGTGTTTTTCTCTTTGGGATAATTGGACACCTTCTCCGCAGCCTTGACTCCAGCGCAGCCAGCGTCTCACTCACTCTCTCTGTCCCCCACAACGCACATTATTCTTCTGTAAGCCGACAAAACACATTATTCATCCTTGTAGGCTCCTGTGGGAAGGACGGCAGGACAAATGAGACGATTTGGGTTTCTTTACTTCTTTCAACTCCCAATTTTAGGTCTCAGATTGTCTACACAGCCTATATCTGACACTGAGCTAGCTTTGATTAGTAGCTATTGTTCGATTGTTTTGTTCAGTATATTCATCATAATAGGCTGCATTAACAGACTTCTATACATTATTTCAGACTCAGGTTTTGACAATGTCCACGACTCACTTATCATTCATGTATGCATCTATGGTCCATAATGGTCCAAATACTAAGTTGCCATGTGCTTCCCAAGGGCACGTCTTATTATTAAAAATCCTATTCACTGGAATGTTATTATTATTAGGCAAGCTCACGCAGTACAGCCAATTACAAATAAGCAAGATTATTATGTGTATTATCGGATTCTATTCTCCTCTGATTAAATGTCCTGCTGCAAACAATGGAGAAATATCAGTTTTCTTTTTAAAAGCTTTAAAAGTTTGGAGTTGATCTACTACAACAAGGAACAACTTTCATGAACAGACTGATCATAAACATGAGATATAATAGTTCTGGGACCATATTGAATTTTGTGTCACAATTTTCTATCCATCTATTGCAATTAATAGTAACATCACAATAATTATTAGAATTGCTGACTTTTCACAAATGTAATGGAATTTTATACTCAAAAGACCAGAGATGTAATGTAATCAAGTTAAAAATACATATTCCTAAGTAACTTATTCCTTTTTATGAATAAGTTACTTGTTTAAACAACCATTATTCATTTTTACTTTGTTTTAAATGATAACAAAAGTGATCTAGAAGAGAACATTTCTGCACAGTCTGATGGGACGATGATCTCTGTTGATTACTACGATTATACGAGTATACAGTTAATGTCCTTTCTTTTTTTCATAACTAGTAATATTAATGTTTATTGCACCATTCCCAATCTAGAGTTTATCTTGGATTTTAAAGGCAGTAAAAATATAATAAATATATGTAAAAAAACAAAAAAATATATGTAAAATACAACAAAATATAAAGGGTTAGGGTACTTAAGTCTTTTTAAAAAATCTGTACTTTATTTAAATACATTTTACAGTGGATACTTTTTACTTTTACTTCACTTGATCTAGTACATCGAGTAATAAGAGCTTCCCATATAGTTTTAGAGGTCTTGACTTTGTGCAAAAAAAAATTACACAACAAAAATGAAATTGAAGAAATTAGTGCAAGATCACAACATTTTACTGTTTAATAGTTATCAAAAATCTGCATGAAATACCTTTTTACTATAAAAGTACAATTTTAAACACTTAATTTTACTTTCTGTGGACTTCTTCTGATTATGTACTTTGTGACTGCAATTATATTATAAACATTAAAGACGACCTATTATGCTTTTGTCTAATCATAATCATTGTTATATTTTGGACATCTTAAATTGCAATATTGATCTAAAATGACCATTTAAAAAAATAAGTCTGTTTACTTCCGTGTTGAATACAGTGCGGTGATTTGCTCCGGCCTCGTTACATTACGTCGCCTTTGAAGAGCTGCAGTTTATATCAAGGATTTTTTTCCCCATTTTTAACCAAAATGGCTACACGTTTAAGAAAATAAAATAGCTGATTGTAAATATCGGTGAGCGTGACACGGGGAGTAGTTAAGACATGAACTGGCGGAGAATAAAGATTACTCAAACATGCATGTATCACTCTAAATACTACTTTTTGTGGTTTAATGACAAGAGGGACAATCATATTATGGTTCATATTATTTTATTTTGCAAAATAGGTTTCCTTACGCATGACGTATGATCATAATGCCTGTGTCAGAGTTTTTCCAAATACTATTTAAAGTTTTTGGTTAGTTTATTTTTTTGCCTCCACAATATTCCACCACTTCAACACTCCAGTAGGCATCGGTGATTGTTTATCTCCTTGTCCAAGTGTTTTTGACTTTCTGCTGGAGGTGTTTACACTCTCCCTGACCTTCCAGCTCGTCTGTAGAGGGTCATTAACTTGTGACTTCACTGGTGTTTTTCCCTTTGTGGCAGGACTGAGGCCAAGAACAAGAAGTACCAGGAGTACAGGAGGCTGATGCTGCTGCTGGCCAAAGTGCCCCAGACAGGTTAGTTATGCAGACTGCTTTGCCTCTGCCGCACACTGTTTTTGAACTGGGGACATCGTTCGGACTCCTGTCTCCACTTTTCCTAATTGGGTGAACGACAACCTTTTATGTCCTGGAGGTTTTTTTCCATAGATTTTGTGGTTGGAAGGCTCTCTGTAGCCACATGTTAGCTTCATAATTGCTGAAAGGTGCAGATTCAGATGCAGGTGGATGCTAGCTTTGCTCTTATGTAACCTCTCCATATGTACTGGACTGTCTGACAGCTGGCTCCTACAAATTGATTGTTGTTAATTGTGTTCCTCCTCTGCATAAGCGGCTTAAAGAGGATGAGGCCAGTCAGGTGTGGACTGAGAGCGTGACTTTGAATGTCCATTATATTTACCGTTCAATACTTGACTCGCTATCAGAAATCTGTTATAATCATCTGTGGGCAAACTTCCTATTATGTACATGTGGTTTATTGACCATAATCCGCCTGGCTCTGTTGGGTAACTTTGGAAGCTTATCGGCTTAAAATAGAATAAGAATACTTCAGAAAATAATGTTTCACTTATACATTTCAATTAAGGCTCGCAATTTGAATGGACACAGGCAGGACATTTTGAAGTGCTGTAATTTCCTCTGCAAACTAGAAAATATCCTGTCTTATTCTGCATACTAGCTGCTAACCCTGTAGTTTAGAGCTGAAATGATTCTATTTTAGTTTGTTAGTCATTTGTCAAATGATCCTGAATGTGTTTAAAATGTGAACTTTGAACAAAATCCTATAGTTAAAACATTTTAAAACAATTGTTAATCAAATCACAATCACCATACTTGTCATGACATGACATGATCTAATGAAATTAGATATTTTTCCCAAATCATGCAGCCCTAATTTCAATTATCACCAAAAACAGCCTTCTATAGACAATAATAACTGAATTTGCAAATTAATTTCTTTTTTTGTTTTCACTGAGATGAAGTTGCATTGTGTGGCGACAAGTAAATCAACCTGGTGTTCTTTTAGGGCGGCACAGCATGACACGGTGTGGAGCTGTTTATTTATTTCACACAATGCATTATGTCATCACGGTTACAATCTGTTGTTCTGTTACTGACCCTCAAAGCATGAAGAAAAATTGGAAATCTTTTACAAAACTTTCTTACTCCGTATTCATTAGTGCATGGCTTGACATCGCTTCTCTTCCAGCTACAACAGTAACTTAGCTCTCGGTCAGAAACTTTTTATGGCCCTACTTTAATAATTCATGCTGGTGCTTCTGCCGGTGCACACAGTTGTCAGGGACAGCACATAAGCCACAGCGCAGGACCTCATCCAGGGGCTAAAATTAGCATCTGACTTCTAAAGTTGTGCTCAATTGCACTGGTACACAGCAAAGAGATGATTATTAAAGGTTTAACAGAATAATTATCTTTAGCATTTCTAAGGTAAATTATATGCACTTTACGTGTAAGAATCTTTTTAGTTGCATTTCTGAAGGCTTACATGAACTGAAAACCAAAATAAATATGTAATAATGAAATCAATAATACACTTTTTAGGACAGTTAAAGACACTTTAAGAAAGAAATTAATAATAAAACAGCTTAACAACTTAACAAACTTAACTATACAGTTTATTACATTGCATTATTACTATCACAATATAAGCTACAATACTTTTACTTCAGTTTGTGTGCTATGTTAATAAATTGATTATGATTACTAAGATTAAATTAACTCTAATTATGGTTAATCTAAAATTGTGAAACAGGTAGCTTTGGTGGTGGTTTATATTTTAGTGTTCAGTATTTAGTTTTTGTGTAACCTTGGAATTACACATAGATTTTCTATGTTTATTCCTTTTGTATGCCTGATCCAGGTTAGTAGTAAAGTCGAAACTCAATTGAGGTATCTGGTTTGAAAAGCTGGTGAACCGCTACAAAAGCTGATTTTTATTTTGCTGGACACATCAACATGTTAACCTGTCCTCTGCCTGTGTAGGTGATTTTGATCTGGAGCTGGTGAAAGAGTCGACGTACTTCTTCAGCTGAGGCCTCACCAGGCAAACCAGTCGTGGACATGAGTGAAATTGACATTCGCTGCTGGAAGGCTGGTGGAGCCTGCATCGATCCTGGTGCCTCTCAGTCTCCTGATTTACGAGCGCTCCTCTGAAGATGGTCACCCACAGAGAACAAACCCAGAGGTGGTCTGCTCCTCCAGACACGAGATGAGAGCGTCAATAGTGGACAGGGATGTTACACCTTCAGTTATAACATTATGACCAGGTTCAAATACAGGACACACAAATACTAGCATCTGTTTACGGGTAACAACTACTTGCCAATCAGAGAAGTTGACTTTTGTTTCTCCTTTCACTTTTGAAAGATGAGCAGAAAAGATCATTAACACCATAAGACCTCATCATTTTATAATTCTGGACCCAATTATTGAGCCATCATTATATGTTCTCTAAAGTTTATCTCTTTACCATCAGGCGCTTTAGTCTGTGGTCATAATGTTATGTCAGACTGTTTTATTTTGGACCATAGTTGGAGGTTTTTTTTTCATTGGATGGAAACTCATCACTCAGCCTTTTTGCCTGCTGGACTATAATCTCATGATTGGCTGGCCAGTGTGCATTTGCCTGCTGTGCAAAGAGCTGTCTGTCCACTTTTCCATCTAACAGCTGATCCCAATCTAACAACAGGATGCTAATCACAGGAATTTTTCCTGCAGGTTATACTTGATGTGACATTTGAGAACATAAGTGACTGAAGCTGCAGACATAAAGCCATGCAGCTAATACAGTCATCATGGAGTCCGCCTATTTGCCGTCCTGGAATGACTAAGCACTTCACAATTGCCTCTAAATAAATGTGTTTCTTAAAATGTCTCCTCATTCAATTCATAATTCAAAGAAGTAGCCAGCCATCCTGTGCTTCAATAGGCGTCTGAGCTGAGCTGTTATTTAGTTATATCTGCATATTTCAGTCCATTGTGTGTATGGGATAAGATGAATGCCCTTCTTTTAACGCTACCACAAAGACTTGACTAATCAACTCATATTTTTCTGGGCCATTGTTGCTCCTAGAAGTAAAAATAGATCTGATCATTTTCTGGAAACGTTCCAGCAGTTTCAGACGAAAGGTGTTCAAAGCCACAGTGCTCCAAACACCGAGAGATGAATGACAATGAAACGAAATGGAAATCATGTACAAAGGATGTACTACTGAGCTTGTTACTATGGGATTTGTTCACAATACACTTTGAATTTTATGATTTTGCTACCTGTGACTTTTTGTGTCATTAGACTTTAATTATCTGTACTCACATGCAACCTCTCCTGTCTCATGGTTCCTAATAAGTGGGGCAGTAATCATCTCTGTGCCGAATTTCAAAACTCTTTACAATTTTTCTCTCCCTTGACATTTGTGCTCCCAAGCCACAGTTTGCATATAGTTTTCGATGATGAAAGTTCCTCAAATCAAGAAAGATGGAGAACATTGTATGTGGGCGGCACGGTGGCACAGCGGTGCGGGCTCTCACCTCACAGCAAGAATGTCCCTTTGACTCCCAGGCGCCGTGGACCTTTCTGTGTGAAGTTTGCATGTTCTCCCTCCGTACCCTGTGTGTAGTTTGCCTCCGGGTGCTACAGTTTCACTTACCACTAAAAACATGTACAATAGGCTCCTCCCCTCGAGATTCTAAATATCTATGGGACTTTCTTGGTTAAACAATTGTCAATAAATTGCATGCTACGCACTTGTTTGTGGATATGCATATGGAGCTATCTATGACCTGTGCAGAGGAAAAACAGATGAACTGTACAGGCCCCCACCACCTGAACCTCCACCTGAGCAGGTCCACTACAGTAAAGTGAAAGTTTAGCTGACATTGACAGTATTCCTGATATTGAAGATGTCCTTTGAGCAGATTGAGCAGATTGCCTCTGCCCCTTTATCCTGATGGGCCTGTGTTCCTTTGGGGCGAGTCCACACTCGTTGCACTGGCCTGTACCGCGCTAATGGAACAAACTGCTCTCAGGAAATTGCTTCTGCTGCAGGGTAGAGATCCACACATATATTCTAGAGGTTATGATTGTGGGGCCCACATTTGGCAGGGTGGTTAGCTCTCCTTTATTTCTTTCACCAGATCATGGAACCTTCAAGCAGCGTCTTGCTTCTTAGGTATTTGCTTTGCATTATTAAGCTTTATCTGATCAAATAGACTCATTTTATTTTACCTTGTATGAAGATCTGTATTTCATAATCTGGTTGCCAAGCACTGGACAATCAGAGTAAACTGATAATGTTACTCATCATGAAACTCAAAAGATGTTAAATGCCAAAACATTTGGTGGTATATTAGTCAGACCCACAGATGGAATATTACCAGCTCCAATAACATTGGAGCCACTGTGACACCTTGGACATTGAGCCATGGTTAGGAATGTGTCCTTGGATAGTACATCCGATGGCTTTTACCAATCCTTGAAAGAGGCCTGGTTGAATCATACTGTGCTGTATTCCTCTGCTTTTCCATGCTAAACACGTAGGCCTCTGCCTTGTTATCTGGATGTACAGTAAACAACATGTAAACAACATGGTAAGTAAAGAAAACATCAGCCATGCGAGGAATGTGACAGCGCTTATCGTCACAGGGGGCCAGAGCTGGGAGCCACTGCTGATAGGCGCCACTCAACTTGCCCCGAGTTAGACGGCTTTGATTCTGTTGCCAAGCTGCTGGGCTGCCCCGCCATATCTGTTGCAGTGTGGCATCATGGGAGTCTGGGACTCTGCAGCAGCAGTAGAGGGGGGTAGCCTGGACTGAGCCAGGATTAAAACTAAGGTGCCAGGGGTCAGTCACCTGAGAGATTGGTGGATTAGTGAATCAGACGACACATCAAGAGGAAAAGCGGTTACCACACGCTGTCACTGTGATTAGTTAACTTTCTTTTCATTTTCCAATTACATTTAGAAGGCATTTGGAGATATTACTTTAATAGTCGTTAGCTTTTCTCTTGTGTTTTTACAAAAACATTTCAATGCAATGCTCCATAGGTTGCGTTCACGTGACATCACAGTATTCTATACTGTACGCCTATTGACAATGTGATAACATTAACATTGAGATGGAGACAGGGCAGAATTCTCAGGTAGAATTTGCTGTTTAAATGTTAGATTGGAGATTAGTGGTTTATGGTTCATCTCTCTAATTACTGGGCGTATACACATGAAAAAAAAACTGGCACAGAGTTCAACATCCTCTGTCAACAGAAATAAAAGTGAAATATTTTTGTCACAATGGCTCACAGAGTGTTACCATTTTTCAACTCAACTCACAACTTTCAATTCTTGTCAGTTGAAAACACTTAAAGCAAAAAGATTACAATTGCAGGTTCGTGGAGCCAATCCCAAAGACATACTGATGAGGTTCACTTTTGTGGTTTTCTATTTTGGAGATTTCTTTGAAAAACATTAAATCTGCCATAGAGTCACATAGGCCCTAGTCTACAACGGGAACACAACCTACAGAGGTTTTGCACTGACTTTCTTTTTTTTTTTTTTTTTTTGAGAAATACTAGCAAAGCTAGCTTGTTTACTAACAGGTAATTTCCTCAATACACAGGCCCAAAAACATCTTATTTAAGGGGGGAAAAAAAGGTAACTAGTTCAGTTGTTCAGTGTTTGATCACAAAGTCTGCATTTTGTTAAACAGCCTGCAGTGTTCCTGTACTCTGTATTTATTATATTTATTTCATTTCTTAGTTATTATTGTTTTTTATTGCAGGTTTTAGTCTTTATATTTTTACTTTTAACTTTAGGTCTTAGTTTTTACTTTGTATTAATTTACTTGAATTCAGTTATTTATTTTAGACTCGCCAGTGTTTCCTCTGAGGGGCCCTCTGTACCAGGAGCGCTGGTCTGCTGTGGCTGTGGGGCCCTGGCTCATGGGCCCCTGGTGGGGGTTTGGTGTGGGCCTCTTCTCTCCCCTGGACCCTGAGTCTGTGTCCTGTAGCTGCAGACGACTCTCTGCTCCTGGAGCAGACGGCTTCTCCGATGGTGCGTCTTCAATTAGTCTTATCTGTACTCAGCCTCATGTATTTTAGAGCGTGAGTGTGTGAGAGTGTATGTGCATGTGTGAGAGTGTGTGTACATGTGTGAGAGTGTATGTGCATGTGTGAGAGTGTATGTACGTGTGTGAGAGTGTGTGTACATGTGTGAAAGTGTATGTACATGTGTGAAAGTGTATGTGCATGTGTGAGAGTGTATGTGCATGTGTGAGAGTGTATGTACGTGTGTGAGAGTGTGTGTACATGTGTGAAAGTGTATGTACATGTGTGAAAGTGTATGTGCATGTGTGAGAGTGTATGTGCATGTGTGAGAGTGTATGTGCATGTGTGAGAGTGTGTGTACATGTGTGAGAGTGTATGTGCATGTGTGAGAGTGTATGTGCGTGTGTGAGAGTGTATGTACGTGTGTGAGAGTGTATGTACGTGTGTGAGAGTGTATGTACGTGTGTGAGAGTGTATGTACGTGTGTGAGAGTGTATGTACGTGTGTGAGAGTGTATGTACGTGTGTGAGAGTGTATGTACGTGTGTGAAAGTGTATGTACGTGTGTGAAAGTGTATGTACATGTGTGAAAGTGTATGTGCGTGTGTGAGAGTGTATGTACATGTGTGAGAGTGTATGTACATGTGTGAAAGTGTATGTGCATGTGTGAGAGTGTATGTGCATGTGTGAGAGTGTATGTGCGTGTGTGAGAGTGTATGTGCATGTGTGAGAGTGTGTGTACGTGTGTGAGAGTGTATGTACATGTGTGAGAGTGCATGTGCATGTGTGAGAGTGTATGTACATGTGTGAGAGTGTATGAACGTGTGTACGTATGTCTATGTAGGTGGTCGACTGACTGACAGAGTTCCAACCCTGGATTTGGAGCTGCATAGATACACAGATGATTTTTATTTATTTTTTTTTTAAAGAAAGACATTGATTCAAATATTTCTTTTTCATAGACAGGCCAACTGGAATAATCCAAACACAGAGAAGTACAATTCTCCTGTATAAATACATTTTATTTTTGGACTTTATACATGTATTGCAGTGGGTTATAGGTGACAGTGACGGTTGCATTGTAATAGTTTTGCATTTTTGTACAGCCACACAGAAGGATTATATGAGTGATGCTTAATCTAGGCACTATAGTTATGCTCACTTTTAGATGAGTGTGGATGAACTCAAAACTCATTGGCGACTGTATTTGATTCAAGTGTCCATTTATCAATATGAGTTCTAACTTGTGTGTCTGTGTCCAGCGTCTTAAAGAATGCACAAGTAGCATGAAGTGAATTGTTTGAAGTGATACTTCTGCTACACAATGCCACATAATTATCGACCAAAATAAATTATTTCAGTATTTTTTGTGTTGTCCAAAAAATAAATTCAATGAATTATTCATATGATGCATTTAATGACCCACTTTGGAGCATGTATATGTGTGCATGTTGTGTGCATATGCCTTTGAAACCCTTCAGGCTGCACTGAAACGCTGACAGCTGAGACACTGTAACTTTTACATAACATGCTGCTGGAGCCGTGAAGAGCATTAACAGAGCTGTAGGCAACATGCATAGTAGAAACTGTGGTGTCAAAGTTTGCTATGAACTCAGAAAAGGTATAAGAACAAAAAAGTAACCATGGAAACTGCTGCCACAGCAGCTGCCATTGACTCAGTACAAGCTGCAATGAAACGTGAACTAGTCATTTGCTTCCAAATAAATATTATAATAATAATAATTTCTCCAATGAGAAAAACATATTCACGTTTTCTACAGTTTCTTCAGTGTGCCTACATTTACAGTAAACTAGGCTAAATAAATAGTCCCTTTACATGTATACATAAATTACAACCTAGTTAATTCTCAAACTCAGAACAAACTTTTTATAAAATCTGGTCTAAGACATGAAATATTGCATCTCTATGAACAACTCCAGAGTAGCACAGATCATCTGTATTTAAAGTGAGTTTACTGAGACTGCCTGTGCGTTATTGCTCTCTGTAGAACTCAGAAGTGTTTGTGTGGTTGGTCAAAAACTCGTGAAACACAACTGTTTGCATACATGTCCAGCAGTCAGGACACACTTTGGCCACTGTCTTTTACTTAGTTTGTATAATGTTCACAGCTGGGTCATTACTGTCTTCAGGTTGATGATGTTTTGTCATGAAAACTTGGCAACACATTGAACATCCATACGCTATGAGTGGAAAATCTTCCTGGGAATAGAATTTCCCCATCCTTTGCACAATATTGGTGTTACATAATATGCCCAAGTTAACTAGGACCCAGTTTTAGAAGTTTTGTCTCCAGGAAAGGACACAAACACAGTCAGTAATAATTATCTTTCAGTAAATGAGTTCCAGCGTGCATAATTTGGGTAAAACAAAGTGCTCTGAGAAAATACTTGGACTTGAAGAATAACTTAAATTGTGAGAGGGAATAAGATATGGAAGGAGGAAGTGAATATTGGCACTTTAAAGTCAATCAGAGGAGAATACCAGTTTCAGACTAACAGCCCTCGTTCATCTGTAATGGAATCACTTTGGACAGACGAAGGTCAGAGAGTGTTGGGTCTGGAGTTATAGATTGTTATAGCTTTGGATATGAGTCTTTAGTGTCCCATAAAACTCTTAACACAGGCAGTACTGACGGAGGCACACTGTTCCGGTCTGACCTTGGCAGAGCTCTGACAGTCTTGAGTTCATTATGAGTCGCTTTGGCTTAGACATAATGACTGACTATGAACAGGGTATTTGGGGGAGGAAAAGTGACTCACAATTGAATGATTTAGTTTTGAATTGTAGAAAATCCTTGGAAGTAACTGGCAGTGATTTTTATAGGCTAGATCAGCATATTTAAGGAAATTCTTTCTGAATACTTAAAACTTTAAACACATTATCTCAGATGATTTATTTTTAAGTTACATTAATCAGCTTCAGGCCATCTAAATAAGTTGACTGGCAGGTTAGATTCTTCGTAGAGAATGATTGATCACGTCAAATATTTTTTTAGCCATCAGTCCAAAATCAATCAATCAAATAAAAAAATATGAAGCCAGACGTCAGATATTTGTCTTGGGAAAGTAACCAAAATCTTATCACATTAGACTTATTTTCAATTTACCACTTTTATGAAGAAATATTGATTAATGTAGCTTTAAAGAACACAAATATATTCTTGAGTAAAAATCAATGGTTTTGCTGGAACAAAGCAATTTGTCCCACTTTTGGAGTTTTTAGAGCAAAAGATGCTTGTCCCAGGGGACTAATTATTATTGGAGAATATAGGCAGCAGGATTGACTATAAGAAATAAAAGTAGTTTATTTTTAGCCCCCGTAATTATGGCTTAGGCCTATTATACTGAAATGAAAGTGGCAATTTCCAATACTGCGTCTTTATATAAAATTGTTTGAACTACGATTGTTTTAAACTACTTATTAATACACCTATGAGGGAGATACAACTACACCATTAAATTACAGGGATAAACGTGTTATAGGTCCTTCCTGAATTTCTTTTTCTATTATTCTTTCTTTAATCAGTAATACATTTCAAAGCTGATGTGTTGAATATAAATTCAAACTATTTAGGACATTTTGGGAGGATGGTACCTTACTCCTATAGTTCTGTGCACTTATTGAGTTTGTGAGCATATCAAAATTCATCATGTCTACAATCTCCACTTAGACACTCCTCAGTTCCACTCAGTTCTCATTCATACATTCATATAATGTCAAGTGTGAGGGCGGACCATAGAAAGTTGTTCCCTCACAGCTGAAAAGAGTTTTACTGAGATCACAAGTTGGACGATAACCTTGATCTTACTTTGACGTAATCTGTTTCCGCAATACTCCCTATTGAGTCCTTTTTGGGGTGCCCTGAGTCTCCAAGTCCTTGTCCTGAGCCCCCTCCTGCCTGTCCGCTACCCCCCATCCCAAATCCTTGAAAGGGTGAAGGTGAGACTGCTGCAGGAAAGGCCCCTACAGACATTTGGTGTGGCAGCATCACCCTTTGAGGAATGGCACTCCGGGCAGCACTTTGTCCCGATGGCGTCTGTGGAGGTGGTCCTATTGACGTAGAGGAGACTCTTGTGGACTGAGGAGGGCTTGGGACGGCAGGCTGCAACCCCTCGTGGGGCAATGAGGGTTGGGATGCTGATAGTGCTCTTGCGTCCTGGTTCAAGGTTCCCATTTGTAAGGAATGAGTGCTCTTATGGGTGCTTGGTCGATGAATGGGGCTGGATATGTGTTGCTGAACTAGGGAGAGTTGGGATCCAGATGTGGGCCCAGAGAGTCCGCTAGATCCGTACTGGAAGGATCGTCCTCCCGTGGCTAATGGGCTCTGAACGGGTGGGCTGGACATGACCGAGGCAAAGGCACCAGAAGCGATGAGCTGTGGCTGGAGCGGAGAGGCCGAAACCTGGAAGCGCCGCACCATACGAGGAGACTGCAGCGCGTTCCCCTGGTTGGGAGAGCAGAAGCTCATGGCCACGGCCTGCTGCAAGGTGGCAATGGCCGAGCTCTGTTGTTGCTGGGCAGAGGAGGGAGGAGGCAGGAATATCCCCCCAGGAAGAGGCGGGGTTAAGGTGGACAGAGACATGGCACGAGGTCGCGGCGTTTCCACGTGTTGTACCATCTCGCGGTCGTACTTGACAATTTCCTGGATCATCTCATTCTCACGGTTGTTGAAAACGCCTGAGTTGAGATCGTGCTGAACCTTGTGCATCAAAATTGAATTCTTCTTCCCTGCAATGACAATGGTGATGATATTAGTTCCTGAAATATGTGAGTGAAACAGATGGGAAAACAGGTTAGCAGAAGCATCAGGGACTTTGAAAGATAGATGTTTTTTTTAAACTATATGAGCCTAACAATGACAAGTGAGGTAGTTAACATCGTACCACTCTCAAATGAGCACACAATTGTAAATGTTTCCTCTTTTATTCTGAAAAGAGATATTTTTCTGAAAAGTGTGGTAAATGCAGATTCCACTTCATGGGGTGCAGAATATACTAGTCCCACTCATACCAGAGACACAGGTGACAGTC
The DNA here is from genome assembly GCA_019453435.1 of Rhinogobius similis. Taxonomy (NCBI): domain Eukaryota; kingdom Metazoa; phylum Chordata; class Actinopteri; order Gobiiformes; family Gobiidae; genus Rhinogobius; species Rhinogobius similis. The sequence continues at coordinate 14,499,771 of CM033623.1, read as the reverse complement.
ACACTTGTACACAGAGCAGCTCATGACCCATACCTCCACAAAACATTAATAGAATTACAAATCAACACCTTATTTCTCATTTCAAAATGTTATAAACAAAAAGAAGGGACAAAAAATTGTAGAGTCATATACGTTTCTGTTACACACAGAACTATTTCACGGGTTCCTAAAGACCATATGCCTCCTCCATAGTGTTTGTGAGATTGTGAGTGTCTATTCTTTCTTGATTGGCACACACTACACCAATATGTTACTCTATATTTGGCTCTGGACTGCTTCCACATCAAGATAAAGCACTAATGAGCCCAGCTACTGTACATCCACAAAATGTAAAATACTTTCTCCTGTGTGATGTGCTGCCCATATCTTTGGTCCTGTTTTTGAGATTCATAAATAGAGATGATCATGCTATTCTAGGCCTGCGTGAGAATCATCTGATCTGTGTCTTGGGCTGGGAGTGCCACAGGAAGAAGCAGGTGTTTCAGAGAAGTGCAATCCAAAGTGATCACGTTCTCACCCCCTCAGGTGACGAACACTGTGTGAGTGTTGATGACTGAAGTGAAATCAGGGAGAGGCTAGTCCTTGCTTCATCAGTGTTTGATAGGGCTGAATAATTTGGGGAAAATGTCTAATTGCGATTTTTCTGAAACATATTGTGATTTCTATTAAATTTGCAATTTGTGTTTAAAATGAATTTAGTTCTATGTTCTTCTGAACACATCTAAGAGAGATCACAACTGAGAAAAGACTAATATCAGCTGCTAAAGTAATACAAGAATAATTTCATCAAGTATTAAGGGTTAAGCTACAGTGTTAGTTGGTTGTATACATATTAAGATCCCCATTGAGGGAAGTTATTTAGTTTTTTGCAGGAAAAAAATTAATTGCATAAATATGGTTGTCTGCCCAGCCAAGACCCACGCTTTCACAATATTTTAATTAATGAATCTAATTAAGACGTTTTGATCAGGATTCCTGTCTCCCCGATTTCATTAAGCGTGATTGACAGGCGGCTTAACCACTCAGAGAAACACATGGTCCGTTCGTGTCTGAGGTAAAAGAATGTATAGAAAATATTATGAGTGTATTTAAGAGGAGAATTCTTCCACATTTGAGAAACACATGCTGCAAGTTAGCGACCCTTGTTGGAACGCCCCATGTTAAAAGGGTTTTTTGTCTCCCTTCTGTATTCGAGCAGATTGTAGGAAGGACTAGCTGCTCAACAAAAAATATGGTATAAATAGAAAGTGAAAAAAGCATTTATATAATTTGGTTTAAGATTGTTACAACTATATTATGGATGGCAGGGGCTCTGAAAGAAGTGTTGGCCCACTAGCCCTGGACCAGAGCTGCTATTGTGTCATTTGGCAACGCTTTGCATACAGTATCTCCATTTAACATATGGACCATATGGACTTCCAGACCCCATTTTCCCCCATTTGTTTAGCAAGAGCAGTGCCCAGCCGATGGTGCAGCTGCAAGGGGCCACTCTTTACCAGTTGCTGCTGGACAAGATGATGTGGCTGTTGGGGCTTAGGATCTGGCTGCTCCAGGCCTTCACAACCGGATCCACATAATTCCTCAGCAGTGGAGGCCAAGACGGACCAACCACAGGCCCAGCATTTGTATGTATAGGTGACTGTAACGCTGCATGATTTACTCTGAGCCATTGTATAGGCCAATCATGGAGCGTGTGGGAGAATCCAAGACTTCAAAGTGCTTCCTGCAAGCTTGGCCAATACGATCACGGTGGGATATGATATGGTGAGTCATTAGCCTCTTTAGCTGCTTTAGCATGTACAAGGACCAATGACAGGGAGCACACTCAGGGGGAGATGGATGAGACAATCCCCCTGTATTATACAATAAGAATGGACAGAACATTTCCATGAGCTTCCTGCTGATTGTGGAAGCTCTGGAGTATGAAGCAGATCCCTGTATGTGCCGTGTTACAAAGATCAGTGTCAAAAAACAGTGTTTGGCAAACTATGGTACCACTGGTGATACACGGTACACTTTTCAGTTTGAGAATTGTATTGTTTAATTTAGAGACAAATCTATCAGTGTTTTTGTCCTCCTTTGGGTTAATCATTATTTACTACCATATCCATAGTTTAGACTTGATTTAGTTCAGATTTAGATTTAGTGGTAATCGTAAAGCCAAACATTATCTCAGATGGTAAATGATCTGAAATGTTTGACAACCACTGATCTAGATGGTTCAGTCAACTTGTGTGAAATGCTAGAACCAAAATCAGCAAGTTATTTCATTTCAATAAATCATCTTAAATGACAAGCTCATAAGCTAAAGGCTGATATTAACACTGATTTACAAAGAGGATCAAACTTTCCAGCAGCTACCAACCAGACCTGGACATTAATAAGTGTGAGTAGCCTACATGCAAATTTTGCCACTTTTAAAGTTTTGAATAGACTATTATAATAGAGATTATAATACTATATTTTAGCATTTTAATTGGCCTTTGGCAAAATACAAAAAACAAAAGTTTCTTCACTTTGTTCAGTTTGTTCCAGGAAGTTTTAGACAAGTTTAGCTTCAGCAACATTCATATTCTTGGCATGGACACTGTCAGTCTTGTCTTGTTTGCTCTGCTCATTATTGAGTGAAAGAAACAAAACAAACATAAAATATGTGTGATTAATATTCATCGGGTGCAAAGTCCAATGAGGATATTTGGACAGTGGGAACATATTGAATCTAGCAGCATTTGGAGAAATCAAACAGGAGGTGTGAGTCAAGGCTGGTATGAGTCTGACCAGCTGCTACAATTATTGCAAAAAATAATACACAAAATAGATTCATTATATTTGTTGTGAGTCATTTAGACTGAATTAGTTAGTTGGTCTAGATTTGTTTTATGTTTTACACATCTCAAGAGAGATTAAGAAAGATTCTACACCAACTGTTTATATAAAACAAGTCAAAGCTACAAAAACCGAGATCATATTTTGAAGTCGGTGTAATCCCCCAATCGTCAAAAATGTTTCAGAGGTAGTCATTGTGTGTGTTAAATGTTTTTAAAATTGAGACGTTCGGTGTCATCCGGAAGTAATTTTTAATCTGAAGATACTGGACTAAGAAGCAAGAAATAATATTTTGAATTTGAGTGAACTATTGTAGATATTAAGTCTTTGCAATACTCAATGCATGGAGTTTATTTTAGTAAGAATTTTATGTCTAAATGCTAAATTGTCTGATACTACACTGATAGAGACTGTGGGGACAATCGTACTTCATGTCGTCATTCACTGAATCTGTAATGTATTGTCCTTTTGTGTTTACTGCTTGGCTCAATGAACATCCAGCTGTAGCCTTGTCTCTAATGTAATCAACCCTACATATTTTTGTTGAAATGTTTTCTCTCTCCTTCCTGCTTTTTTTCCATGGTTACACACTCAAACTGCAACACTTACAGCTTTAGTTTATCATGGCTTCTATTTTCTGCTGATTATAATGGCATAGTACCATGTGATGAGGGCATTACTCTTACACTCTTACATCTAAGGACTAGTAAATGACACGTTCAGCGATACACCATTATTAATAGAACTCTTCAGGAAGTATATTTGCAGACATAAATCTCCTGCTCTTTCTGCATGTACCTCTATGTAATCTAACCTCGACTGTTGGTATCCAAAGCATGTAGTGATTTGTAGGAAATTTGGAATAGGTTGATCATCCAGACATAATAATTTATTTGAACATAGAGCATGCACAAGAAATAAAAGGACACACAACTCGTGTTGGATGCACTGAAGACAGTATAAGCAATGACACATGCCGTGCTGCTAAAGTCAAGTGGCAAAAAAACTACAAGTTCAGAAAATTGTTATTTCTAAAACCGGTTCAGAAAGTCCATTATGAGTTGAATTGCTGCTGTGCGAATATGGGCTTTCTGCCCAGTATACCTTCATTATATAGAATTCACCGTGTCCCAGCTGTGAGGTAGCGGGCCATTTTGACACGTGAACAAATGAATAGATTTCCCTTCTGCCTCATTTGGTCGCATGAATGACTCACTTCCTGATGAATACCTGTGGCTGTGGTTTGAGCAAATGCTAATTGTCTGTGGCTAAATGCTTATGATGCGAATCATAAATTACATCTTGATCACTTTGGTATTTTCTTCCTTGGCTCTCCTTTGTCCTTTTTAACTGCTTAATGTTCCAGTAAAAGTCTATAAAAAGGAATATAATTGGAGGTTTTGTGTTAAACTTCAAGCATTGCTGTTAAAGATACAAGCCTAAAAGAGTCATGCTCAAAAACAGCACAGTAATCTGCCAGCTATATTAGTGCTGTCAAACGATTAAAAAAACTTTGGAACTGTGATTAATCACATCACACGCTTTTTCACTTGTCATAATTTTCATGTCTATTTTAAAGTATTTTTGCACATTCGCTTCTGAAAATTAAATAATTTTATTAATTCACAGATCTAAATACATTATTTAAATACATTATTTAGACCTGCCTAGACTTAATTAAAGTCTACATATTTCATATTAAGTCTGTGGCACACACTTCATGACCAAACACAGGTTTAATGGATTAATGGCCTTTCATACATTCATAGAACTATAGTTATACATAGGTAACTGACATTCATGGAGACAGATGGAGCTGGTGTTGGTCTGGTGTCACACACGTCAGTTTTGTTTTCGTTACCGAGCATGCGCGGATCAACACGTGATCTCTGCGTGTTTGGTTTGTTCTGCTGCGCGGAGCAAAGCTGCATCTCTCTCTGCATCTCCGCGCTCGTAAATATCAGCCCCTGAGATTTTTGCGCTCGTCACCGTGAGGATTTATGGATTATATGTGTAAAATGAACAGCGTGACTACAGCGCTTCCCCTGTACCTTCCTCCTTCGCTCAGGTAAAGCCTCCTGTGTGATTTAAAAGAATGTGTTTTGTCGAATCAACACGTGATTAATCCGCGTCAATTTGTGATTAATGATTAATCGCACAAGTTAATGCGTTAACTTTGACAGCCCTATTATATATATATATATATATATATATATATATATATATATATATATATATATATATATATATATATATATATATATATATATATATATATATCTTTGCACTCATCATGGCTGCACAGGAACAGGCCCTGAGCACCAGAGCGATAGAGGCCCAGATCTACCACACCAGACAAGACCCACGGTGTAGGCTGTGCAAAGAAGCTCCTGAGACAGTCCAACACATAACTGCAGGGTGTAAGATGCTGGCAGGGAAAGCATACATGGAACGCCACAACCAAGTGGCTGGTATAGTGTACAGAAACATCTGTGCGGAGTACGGGCTGGAAACCCCAAGGTCAAAGTGGGAAACACCTCCAAAAGTGGTAGAGAATGACCGAGCGAAGATCCTGTGGGACTTCCAGATACAGACTGACAGAATGGTAATGGCAAACCAACCAGACATCGTGGTGGTGGATAAAGAGCAGAGGAAGGCCGTTGTGGTTGATGTGGCGATACCAAGTGATGGCAACATCAGGAGAAAGGAACATGAGAAACTGGAGAAATACCAAGGGCTCAGAGAAGAGCTGGAGAAGGCCTGGAAGGTGAAGGCCAAGGTGGTGCCCGTGGTGATCGGAGCACTTGGGGCAGTGACCCCCAAACTGGAGGAGTGGCTACAACAGATCCCTGGAGGAACATCAGACATCTCAGTCCAGAAGAGCGCAGTGCTAGGAACAGCTAAGATACTGCGCCGAACCCTCAAGCTCCCTGGCCTCTGGTAGAGGACCCGAGCTCAGAGATGGATGTGACCACCCGCGGAGGGTGAGCAGGGAATTTTATATATATTAAACCCAACTTTAGATTTTTGTACCTATTCTGTCGAGTCTGTCGATGGCTACAGTCTCAAAGGCTCTCCTCATCATAGGATACTCCTCCAGCACTTCGTTGAAGTTGTCCACAGATAGAGAGTAGAGCCGGCAGTATGTGTCGGCACGAACACTGGCCGTGCGCCGGCCCCGGGTCAACAGGCAGATCTCTGAGGGAAAAACAAGAAATACAACATAAACACATTGAGGATAAGAGTCATTCAGCAATAATAAATATAATTCAAATATGATTCAAGACTGACCTGCTTTCACTGTAGCTCTGCTTATTTGAACAACACAAAAGAACCACTCATTTTTATTATTCATGTCCTATTCAATTGTATATTTGAGTGATAAAGTATATTATATAGCTGTGTATTGAAACTAGACACAAACTGTGTGATATGGGTCTTGGTCCTGATTTTGTATTAGTTTGCTGGTCTTGAAAACACAATTACCTATATGTCCATGTCAATAAGAGTTTGGAACATCACTGACAGCTGACAGAAGCTTTCTATATTTGGAGATGCTTCGTTACATTCAGATGTTGCCTTTTTCATTCCACTGAATCTCTCTCTTCCTCTTTCCTCTATGGACTAGATTTAGTGTTGTCTTGACAACCATAAGCCTTGCACCTGAAACAGTGACCTGCTGTGACCTTTGGTTCAACAAGGAGAGAAAACATTACAATATGAGCATGCGTATGGAGGCTCCTGTGTACTCTTGGGGTCTCATTTATAAAGCGTATATACAAAAACATTATGAACATGATGGAAAAAAGCGGTCCAGTTCAAAAATCCTGAATTTAGCTTTCAAAGATGAGGCAGAAGATGATCTGTGCTCAAAAAGATGAGAAGTGAGCAAATTTGAGGACCTTTTTTTTTTTTTTTTTTTTTTTGCGTTTCATAGGTACAATTTTGGTAAATAAGACCCCCGAGCAGTGATTCTAATCCTGTTGAGAGTTCAGTTGAAGTCCAGGTTAAGATACCAAAAAGAGGTTGAATTCTAGTGGACTGGGTTAAATATGTCGTAACTCAGGTGGCAGTTTTCACACCTTTGGGCAGTTCAACAAATATACTGTAACAGATACTACTTACTGTAAATAATAGGGAGCAAGATTCAGAGTTGTTAACTCCTCTCTTTAAAGAGATATTTAAGTCAGTCTGAAGAAGCTACTTGGATGAGTGGTGAAACATTCACTCTAAAAACTTTGTCCAGTTGACAGAATTCAACCTTCTTTTGCTGTGACTCCTACCTGGACGACTGAGGGATTACAGACTTTGGTATGGTAATGGTTTCGGGATGTTTAGAGCAGGTTTAGACATGACATGTTGTGGGTCTAGACATAGGTTAGTTCCATTTTAGGCACCAGGTTTTGTTCAAGGAAAAATTAGACTGTCGGTTTTGCAGTCTCTGTGTCTGGCCAAACCACAATGTTATTCCTGTGAAAAGACAAGATTAAACTTATTTGGTTCTTGGCGTGAAAAGCTTGAGATCCACTGTGAAGAACTTTTTATTTCTTTCCAGCAAGAAGCAATTTATTTATTTGAATGGGACAGCGAGCAATGACTTAATGTGATCCATGAAGACTAAAATGTAGATATAGTGGGGTTAGTGCAGAACTTGTGAAGATGACCAGGAGCGAGCTGAAGCATTGTGTGCTACATAAATCATGGAAAGCCTGCACTGAGAAACTCAGTCAGTTGCTAAGTGTGATTTGGGACATGAATGAATAAAGGAATGAGCAATTCATGCAGTTGATATGATTATACTATGCATTACTACTTTACAAAGAGGAAATACGGTGCTCAACATTATAACATGCTACACAAAGAGCATTTCTGAATTTATGGCCCAGATGTTGGTCCATAAATCGCTACATTTTGCTAGTTACACACGGCCCAGTGATTTGCATATTACTTTGGGCATCATTATCATGCAGTGGGAAACACTTGGAAAGGATAATCAGATTAATGAAGCCATGGGGGCTACAGTAAAAGCTTGTTCCAACCACCATTTGCTCCATGTGGACTGGGCAACTGTCAAGAGCAATGACAACAAAAACAGTGTATTTCTTCACATGGTGCAAATACCAAACTCACTCTACAGTTAAAATTTGTATTGTGCTACTAAATTATGTGGACTATTTTTCACTGGCTTTAGACTTAAGCATTTTGACTTTCTAAGGCAACATAGTGAATAGTAGACTATTATGTTTTACAACATACAGACCAGTGTAAAGACCAAGCAATCACTGAACACCCAACTGCCATTTCAATCTGAAGACCCAAATAGACAAAAAAAAATCCATTAGAATATAGATAGATAGATATTTAATGTCTTAGGCTGGTACACAGAATTATGTTTTGTCGCTTAAATCCCAGCTAAAAAATATCATACAAAGTATGAGGGGCGGAAGAAAATGTCCCCGGGTTCTAGACCCTGGTGGGGGTGAAAAAATGAAGTGATTATGCTGTTGAAGAGAGAATGTCCCACTGATGAGGAGAAAGGGAGAAGGAGGGTTAGTGGCTGTGGTGGAGGTGTGTAGCGGCTGCGGTTCTAGATGTAGAGGAGGAATCAGGTACATGAAGAGGTGAGACCACAATTACTGGAGTGAAGAGAAGGATTCGAGTCTGAATTTTCACTTTAGCTCTATAATCATGAATAAGATAATTCTTAAAAAACTGATTTACAATATATAAAAGCTTTGGTGTCTTTATATATTGTAGTACAGAGAATGTAGGTCATTGTGCTCACACTGAAATATCCTCAAATCTAGTTACTCTGGTCCAGTTATGATGAACCAATCCAGTCCATGTCCAGTTCATTTCCTCCATGGAGTAAACCCTGAGACACTGCTCCTGATGGCACTCCAGTCCGTGCTGAAGATTACAAATGGCCCTGTCAACACCGAGCGGCGGTGCTAATTAGCATGTATTAATTGGATATGTGGACATGTTCACAGCTCTGCAGGCAGCTGAGCATCTTCAGCACCGACGTTGAACTTAGGTCAACCCAGCCAGCAGCTTTTCAAGATATGAGCTGGATTTAGCCAAAACCAGTAATGATATTTGTTTAGTTCATGTATTTAAATGAACATGACAATTCTGGTGATGATAAAGAAACAGAAGCCGCCTTTTTATATACATTTTGTCAGTTTGTGTGTCACAGGAGATCAGGACATAAATTCAACAGCATGCCAAAGAAGTAAAATCAGGTGTAATTGTTCTTCCACCTGGTACTTGACTTTTAACTATTTTCAAGGTTTATGAAAGATGATGACCTATTACCCACCTCCAAAGTAGGATCCGTCCAAGAGCTTCATGCCAGTATTGCCTTTCGTGAGCACACTGACCACACCGTGTTGGATGAAGTACATTTTCTTGCCGATGGTGCCCTCTCGGATGATATAGTCGCCGGGCTGGAAAACCTCGAACCTCAGCTTGGTCAACATGCCCGTCACAAAGTTGGGGTCAGCGTTTGCGAACAGAGGCATGGAGGCAACCAGCTTACGGCAGTTAAAATTCACTATTTCCTAAAGATGGACAAGAGACATCACAGAACTAAAAGCAACAAGTCAAGTCAAGCAGAAATGGTCTATTCAAATAACCAGCTTGAATAAAAGGTACAGTCAACAAAACATAAAGCATTACTGTAAACAAGCTTACTGATACCAGCTTGTAGCCGTTTGATTAAAAGGTTGTTAAATCCACCTGCATAATATTTACATTACGTAGTAGTGGTCAATAACACTCTGAAAAAGTATCATTAATCCACCCTTTAATAAAGCTGATGAGGCAGCTTTATTGCACACTATTGTCCAACCAGGAAGTAACAGTATAAATGTCACCAAAATAGTCAAACTTTGGAAAACAGGTATGATTTTATTTTAGGTAGTTCTTAGATATAATTATATGAACTATTCTAGGGTTAATTAGTGATATTCCTCTAAACGTACACGATGTTACTTTAAATCAACAGATCATAACTTGATGGTGTGTTGCCGGGGATAATTAAGCTGGGTATATACTGCACCTCTGTGTCCGTACCTCTCTGAGCGGCTCGTTAAGCTCCTCCAGGATGCTCTCCTCATCAAACATCTTGCCCTGGTATCGGTGCTCGTAGTAGTCATGGATTTTCTGTCGGAAGTCCGCCGGCAGCTTGTGGAACGACATGTACTGCTCCACTTGTTTGTACTGGAACGATAGGGAGAGGTTTTGTGAAACAGGCGACCGACACAAAGGGAATTACTTCTTTTGTTCATGTCGCAACAGGAAAGCAGTTGGATGGTGTCGTAAGCACTACAAAGAGCAATTTCACAGTACACCGGTTCAATTTTGTCTGATAAAAAGGGATAAAACGACAATTCCTGCTGTGTGGTAGTGTCCTGTTTATCTCTATTAGTTCTAAGTGATGTGCAACACACGCTGGTAATGTGGGGCAATGCGGGTGAAGTGTCTTGCCCAAAGACACAAAGGCAGTGTGTCTGTCACAAGAATCAAACATCACACGTATTCTTAAATTAGGTAACTGTGAACACTGTGAGCCTTCACAAAATATGTCCATGTTTTGGCTGAGAAAAAAAGTCACATCAACTGGTGCAAATGTATGCAAATTCAAAATATAATCAAATCAAGCGGACTTTAAGTTATTTTTAGAGGTGTACTATAACCTTTCCGGTGGGTGTGGAGAGTTTTTTATTGCTCAAGAATACATGTATTGTAACTGTGATTGGGTTCGCTTCTCCACAGAGCTGACCTGTAACTTGGCTTGGTTCCATCACCTGCTTGTCTCCATGGTGATAGATGAGTATAGTGTCATACGGTGTAACGTCACAGGCAATAACCCTAAAAGCTAACCCTTCCACCAAAGAAGATACATAATGCACCTTTCTCTAATAGAGAGAAAACATGGGTGTGTTTTCCATCACCAAACTCAAAAGTGTAAGCAATGTAAAGCCACAAAAGGTCATTTCAAACACAAGTGATTCACAGATCGACTACTGTTTATTGACTGTACGTCAAATAGAGGCCGAATGTCTGCTTCTCATCTCATTACAATGGCACACAGGACATTACATGCCTGGATTCACAACGAAAATAGAGGAAGAACAGATTCCTCTATAAAGCAAGACTGAATGGGCCAGCGTCAATTGGGTGTACAGGTAAAAGCAGTAGGCAACCCCCCCCTCAAGTACATACGTTTGGTGTTATATGGGATGCTCAAAAAAGGGTCTTTTTATGATGTTTCACGCACCAACACCTTTCAGTCAACACAAGACTCTACACATCAGTGGCAGCCCCAGGAGGAAAACATCACATGGATTTTCTCTTGCAGCAAAAAGGCCAGCAACCTTCAGACTGGCTTTCACTTCCTGTTTGTGTTAGTTTTTAAAAGGTTAGCAAGGCATTGGCCCAAATTCTGAATGTAACAAATAGTGCAGAGAAAATGAACATCCAAAGTAACACTTACCACACAGAGGGAGGGCTCTGTTTGAATCCAGGGCCCCCTTTCTTTTCTCATCAACCTACAGGTACTTACGATCTGATGGGCTGTCTTTTTCTGTTTCGTCATGTTCATCTAAGTTGACAAATATTTTAATGAGGCTGTATGCGATTTATGTGGATCATGGCAGAAAGGAAAATTCATAGGAGAACAAATGAATTATCCAGAGTTTGGGAAATTAATCATCAGTTTCAATACACTGTTTACACTTCTGTTCACATGGATGTCCGTGATGATTCTGACAACACCATGTGGGCTTGCAAGATTAATCACAGTCGAATCAAAATTATACTTTGAAGCAAATCGCAAAGACTGTCATTTTTGAAGCACCATAGTTTCCTCCACAAGCGACAAAATATCTGGTCTAATTCTGTATAAAAATGTGTTGTTTAGATCTGTCCAAACATGTTCTGAAATACACTGGATTCTTTTATTAGTTTGTCAGTCCATAAGCCTATGTTATATGTTTAAAATGTAACTTTTAATAATAAAAAAAATCCAACTGTAATTTTATTAGAAGAAATGTATATTTTTCTCAAACCGTGAAACCCTACTACCACATCACACAACCCTTGAGTTAACTAAGAAGTGCATTTGTCACTTAAAGCCCTGTAGTGTCGATAGGTTCTACACTGTACTCGCCTGCTGCTCCTGAAAGCTCGTGGCCACAGCTGAAAACGGGTCATAGTCGACTTCACAACTTTGCAGTAACCTCCATAATCCTACCTTTTGATGTTCTGCACCAGCCTTTTGTTGTGCTGTATTCTGCTATCATCTTAAAATATGAAAATCTTAGTCCATGGAAGAAAAAGTAGTCAAGGTAGTCAAGTGGACATAGTTTTTGAAATCGAGACACTTCGATAAGTAATTTTCAATCTTGATTTCTACCATATAGTGCCACTGTATAAATCATGTGACCATTTGGGTGTGTTTTCTTCCACTGCTCCTTCTCATTTTTATGCTCTTTGAAATATCAGATTTAGTCATTTAATGTTCTGTCTCTCCAGTTACATTCACTTCAAATTATAAACCTGATGTAATGGTCAGGCTTTCACTCTTGAGTAGTATCCTTAAATACTTATTTACTCATTTACTAAGTAATTTCTTGGAGCACTACTGTCACCTCAGCAAACAGTACACTGTTACATCATGGATCATTATGTGAATCAATACAGACAAGTTGCAAAGTGATGTACCTTACAATGAGATAATATAATGACTAATTCTTTCCACTGCACGTGTGTTACTGCTGTGAGTCATCTCTCTGAGGAATAAACTGTCAATTGGACGGAGTGTTAGCTCAATGCAATGTTAAAGGACACTGCCCCCTGGGTCTTGTCCGACACAAAGGACTATGGGAGAAGGACCACTTTAACTCACTAGACTAGATTATTACACCACATTTAAATGACCAAGTACGATAATTCAGAAAGACTGGAGTTTGAATCCAAGCATAGTACAAATGTAGTAAAGGCTTGCAATTTCAATTCCACAGTGATTATAAAAATACTATTTTGTAAACAACAGAATGATATTTATATAAAATAAATACAAATACATAAAACAATATTTAAGAAATAGATAGGAGTTTGTGTCCATTGTCCCTGTGTTCAGGTTGTGCCACGGCTGGTTTGCTCTTGGTTCTGCTCCATGGACCTCACTCTCTCCTTTGAGTCATTCTAGTCTACTTTATTTTATTTTATTTTATCTTATTCTTAATCTTATGCATGCCTATTTTATATATTTTATTCATTGTTTTATGTTGCACCTTACACCGAAGCAAGTTCCTATATTTGTGAATTTTGATCACTGACAATGGCATTAAACCGATTCTGATTCTGATTCTGATCAGCACTTTCTCAACCTCCTCCTGCTGTTTGCATCTCTGCTCCACACGCTCCTTCTTTGTTTTGGTCAGTTTTCTTGCTAGTTCCCTTCCCTCTCCTCTTTGAGGTGCATTTCTCATTTCTCAACTCAAACTTTATCTCCTCAATTTTTCTGTTGAAATTGCTGAAAATGTTCCTCTAAAGATGTGTTAACACAAGCTAAATCTTCTAGATCTTCTCATTGCGTTTCAGTTTTTCTTTCTCCAACTCATCTTTTGCTTTGGCCAGTTTTCTTGCCAATGCTTAGTTCTCATATTTCAGGTGCACCTCTCGATCAAGAAACTGAAACGTAATCTCCATTTTTACTGTTGGCATCTTCATGCTCCTTGATGTGTTAAACACATTTTCCATCTTCTACATCTCTTCTTTGTGCTTTCGTTTTTGCTCCTCCAGCTCTTCTTTAGCTGTGGCCAGTTCTCTTGACAGCAGTTTTCCTCTTTTGTGTGCACATTTGACAAATATAATTTAAATGTTTTCATTTGGGATCGACACTGGTCAATTGCATTGCCATCTGAATAAAGAATTCTGCACATTTCTGTATCATGCACATCAACAATTCTGATCATTCCAGCTCTGACCACTGACAACCAGTGCACTGTTGTTGTGTCCTTGATGTCACTCCTGGTCTGTTCACAACATCTATTAAAGAATGTATTTTACTAACTCCCACAAAGGTGATTAATAAAGCTGTATCAAGTACAGACTGTGCTGGAGAAAACACATTGTGTGGTGACCATTTAAAATCTTTTCAACCTTTCTTTTAAACCAGATGGCGACGTGGGAAGTGATATTAATATGTGATACAAATAAGTATGTGGTTCTTAAATGTAAGACCGGGAAAGAAATGTGACATGCTTTAAGGTTTGGCAATAAATAAACAAAAGTATTATAACAGAAAGTATTATAACAACAACATCTCCATGGGGACAAGCAGTTGGCAGACTCTCCACCAGTAAAGTTACAGAGCGCAGTTTTCTCAGGTTTAAACAAATACATACACAGACGCATTTCTCTATACATAAAACAATATACTACAAACTGAAATCTAGATCAGAACTTAAGTGGCTCTAAGGCTTGACTGCAGTTGATTCAATAGAAGGGTCTTCACCTGCTTCGGTCCGATCTATCCACCTTATATTTCATTATATTGAGTGGCAATGCAATATTGTGCAGAGACAATCAGAATTTACGCCGACACGCCCAGGCCAGCAGCGACGGGGCATCTGTGGTGACCTTGCGTGCTACGTCCAATGACACATGAATGAGAAGGACACTGATGTGAGAAATTACATTTTGTCACATGGAGTGGTGACAAGGAGGGAAAATAAACAACAGACCTGACCCCATCGGGTTGGGACATGGCAAATCACAATACCTTTAATACTTACAGGAGCTGCCATGGACAATATTAATGTTCTCACACCAGATGATTTACAGACAGTGTGGAAATTGCTTTATGGGAGTTGATGCTCTAGAAACAAAAGGGCGCAATGAGGATTGTAAACTAAAATCAATGCTTGGTTTTTTTTACCATCAGTTTTTTGTATTTTTCTTTAGCAAGTGGCTTCTTAAGTGACAACTCTTATTATAGTATTACAGTATTTATGAAAGTCGATAAAGAAAAGGTTGTAGAAAATTTGTTTCACAAACATGTCAGTTAAATTGATGGGACATGGGAGCAAAAGTGGTGTTAAAGACATGGTGTTTGTTTTGTCACACTCATGGACAACCATTCATTTTGGACATTTGATATCAGATATTTATTTATTTGGTATATTTTGGGTCAAATGGGGAGTAATAGAAACTCTAAGCATTTGTAAAGCACAAACCTTTGCAAAGATTATAAAGTCTTTAGACAGAAAAATATTTCTCAAGGATGTAATCTGTTAACAGATGAAGTACCCTGATTGTGACCCAGATCCACAGTAAAATGCATAGTAGTTCAAATTATGTTCTTGTTTTTGAAAATGAGACGCTTCAACTCTCATTTGGAAGTCTTTTTCAGTCGACATCTATCATATTCTTCCCACTGTGAGTTGGTCTACAATTGACAAAAGCTTTATGTTGAAAAAAAAAAACAAAAATGTATTTGAATATTTGCACATCTCATGCACATGGGGATTTGTTTGAAAACACCAGATTTTGTCATTTAATATTTTGTCCTATAGCTAAGTATAAATCCGATGTGATGTTCAGATTTTTACTCTTACTTGTCTTCAGTTTTTTACTCTTTTAAGTAATTTTTTTGGGAATACAACTCTTACTTGAATACACTTTTTGGCTACTCACCTCAACTAAAAGTACTAATCCACTGTTACATTATGGATCATTATTGGATTCAAAGAGAAAAGTTTCAGAAACCTTACAATGAGTACTTTTAACAAAAAAAAAAAAAAACTATTTCTCAAGGATATAATCTGTTCACAAATGGAGCACAAATTGTGACCCAGATTCACATTAAAATGTATAATGTGTATAAAATGATGATCCTGCAGCAACATTATTGTGCTAGTGACATTATTTGCTATTAAGCAACACTGCTCAACATGTTCAGTAACTCCCTTCTGTTTGTGAAGATAAAGATGCAGTCACCATGTGCTGGTGTGGATTCTCACGTTGGAGAGCATCTTGCCCCTGAATGCTGGAGAGTGATTGATGTTGTTGCTGTTGGACTGGGCAGATACTTCCCATACGACAGTAGCAGCTTCTATCAACATTGAACAATGTAGAAAAGCACAACATCTAAAACTTTAACATGAAAATTACACTTCAGAAATGATAGAGCTTGTTGAAAAGGGCTCTCTTTATAATTGAGTGTGAGCTGCTCTTGTAGCATGTTCACAATTAGGGAGAGGAGTTGATTTATTACATTAAATTACTGGAGGGGTGGCGGGATTGTGGTTTAAATTTATGCTTTAATATTAATGTCTTCCTGCCTTTATTTATTGTTTTATTTTTAGTTCTCCCTTGCTTCCTCCTCCTATTCATAGACATGTTTGCATTGGCGATTCAGTAACTGCTCTTGTTCTAAAAATAAATGGAAAGAGCCAACAACGCAACCAACTGTGTCTGGCAGGAATTTAAACAAATGAAAGCGTAAACAACCACTAGTTCAATACAGATACAGCTCTGTTTCCCAGAAAGTGCTAAATTGGATTAATTAAGCTGTATGTGTAATATTGTTATTATGTCATTGCAATACACTTTCAAATAGCAATTTAAGCTAAAGCAGGCCCACAGTGTCTCGTCTATTACATTGCTTTAAATTGAAACGTTACTGGGAATAATAGAATGACCTCTAAATTGGCTAAATTAGAGGCGTAATCCAACAGTACAACAGAGCATCCATTCAAACCAGATGATTCACGCTCATAAAAGTGCCAGTGACCGGACTAATCCAGGACACGTCTCCATTATACTCCGGTTTAGAAGTTCTTATACTGACATGTCCATATTCGACGTGTCAGGACGGTGTGGATCAGGGCTGTTTGGCGGGGGCCCAGGGGTTCGGATTGAGGACGGTGTTGCACTTGAGAGGCAGAAAGTAACGGCGGAAGAGAGGAGTGCAGTTATGTAATGGCTAATGTCCTGCTCCACTGGCAGATGGAGTATGGCCCAGCAGTGAAGGGCAGCGACAGGGTAGAGGCAACGTCCTGGGACTGTGAGGCGAGAGCGGTGGTTAAGAACAGGACAAGAAGAAGTAGGGCTGGGCTGTATATAATAATAAGAAAGTTAAATAATAATAAAATAATACAACTCCAGATTTTCCCCCCTCATATGTTGATAGATCACAATTTTCTATTCAATTTTACTTAGTTTTGTTAAAAAGTCATAAAAATGGAACAACAAATATTCAAATTTCTTCCTCCAAATTCTAAAATGCTTCTGACAGTGGATTGGCTGTACAATTAAAAAGAACCATGATGTAAAAGGACTGAATCTAGATTTAGAAAATAAAAAGATATACACTGTTTGTGGATCAGAGAACACATTTTATACATTGTGGCGCCCCTTTTTTGAGAGACCCACAAGAGTAATCCACCTATATTCCTCTTCTTCCCAGTTTTTTAAATTTGTATTATTATATTTTTGTAATATTTATACAGTATATATATTTGTTAGTGTTTTATTCATATTTCTGTCATATTATCAGCTGTATTTTTGTTTGGCAGCTGGTTTCAGTGAAAATGTGTTCATTAAAAAGAGCTTTGAAAGAATTGAGTGAATGTCAAGCTCAATAAAAATTCGATTAACTTCACAGCCCAAAGCAAAAGTCATCACAATGTGGAAATTAATGGTTAAATTAAACATTTACTACAATAAAATGTTTCAAATAAAGTAAAGTAAGTAAAGGGCTAATGAAGCACAGGTTGTTTTTTGTGACTCAATCTTTTTATTGAAGCAGTGAGTAATGGAGCTCAACAGTCTTTACTTTTGGATCGGATTGAGCTTCAAAGTGAGTGGTCACTGCTGAGCTCCATAGTGAGAAGTAGTAGTTGGACTTAGTCACTTTTGACAGATTTAGGTTGCAACAAATATGGTAAAGGCCGTGGGAGAAAGCGGCTATGCGTTGTATAGCTACTTGTTTATTGATCACATCTCTAAGTAACTGAACAGGAGCTTGCTATGAACCAAAAACAAAACAAAAACTTTAGGAGCTCCTGAACTTTCCACTGTGTCCAGGCCGTTGAGGGGAAATGCTTAGTGCTGGGACTATTAAGAGAGCAATGCAAACTGTTTGCTCTGCTCTATGTCAATAAGCGGCCGTGCTGTCTCCTACATTTACACTATCTCCTTCCAAGAATCTCTGTCGTCAGCAAGGCCTCTTCAGACTCCGAGCTGTGTCCAGTGTGTTATCTGATGGAGAGCTATTTGCAGACAGTGGAGGGGCATGGTGCACTTAATGCCAAACAGACAGGCTCATATACAGTATAAAGCAGACTCTGTATTAGATAGCGACTGTGGTTTGACTTGAGCAGGGACAATGCCAGATACTGTATATTCATTGTGTAGACGTCAGACATTTACAAGGCCAGATTTATGTGAACAAAACCGGACTCAGTGGAAAGCTAAGTTCTTTATTTGTGTCAGTCAATGTTCAAGGCTCAAGACATTAAAGAATCTATTGAGGAAACGATGGAGTTGAATGGTGAGTCCGGATTGTGTTGAGTCATTATCACAAGTGGAAGTGACAATTTAAGTAGTGTTAGTTCTGCAGTGCCATTTTGAATCACTTGTTATTTGAAAAGGTGCAGTTATGGTTCAAACTAAGACAACTATGCAATGTGCCAATGCAAAAAGCTAAAAATACATATGACAAACCAGGCGCAAAAATTCTAAATCATCATCATTTGTCAACATGTCCCAGAGTTTGAGTTTGTAGAGGAAAGTAGTTACACAGAACTTGTCTTCGTGCGTTTTTGTGAAGTTATTGAGGCATGAAACACAAACTGAACCAATATAACCTCTTTGACAAAGCAAAATAAAACAACTTGAATAAATAAAAAACAAATGAGAATAGGAAAGGAATGCATGATCAAAAGAGGAGTTACTTCTGAAAATAAATTGTAAAATGTGTGGCAAGCAAGAATAGGTTAGAAGAGAGCAAGATCAAAAGCCAAATCCATGAAAACAAGTTTATTATCGGTTATGCGAAGATATAAAAGGTGCTGCTAAATTAGCGAGTAAAAACTTTGGGCAGAAAGTCTTACTTAAAAAACACAATTATTATCCCACTGTATGCACTGGTGGACAGTGTTTGCCTCTCATTATAATCTCCTGAATCTACACCCAGTTCGTCACACATTAATGAGCTTGTGTAAAAGATGATCTTCTTCCCATCCATATTTTTATTGTATTGTGCAATGATTTAAATGTCTTAGAGAAGTCGGGTTTAGAGTTCAGTTATTAAACACTAACCAAAACGATCATACACCTGTGCACCTGTGTATTAATCACTGATGATCATTGATTATTGATTGAAGGAAATGTATAGACCCATCAGTTAAAAGATGTTATTGATTGAAATTAAAATAAACCAAGAAAGCGGCACAAATTTGTTTCAACATTTTTCACAAATCTTTAGACTCCACTCTGTACAGGACATAGATTCGTGTCTTTGCGACCATATGCTGGTTTCAGATGACATCACAGCATTCTGTGGGCCAATAATATTTAATACAAATTGGGGCAGCTAAAATTAATATTGTTAAAATTGTTTATTATTGTTGTAATACAGCAAGCTCTTGGCACTGAACTTTGGCATGACATTTGTTGGCATAACTTTGATTTCTAGTTGTTGCTAGACCCAAGAACTTGCTGTATTACGACAAAAATAAGCATTGCAATATTCATTTTAGCTGCCCCCCGTTTGTATTATTATTGGCCAACAGAATGCTGTGATGCCATCTGAAACCCAGCAATAATGGACTTTAGCAGTAAATCCAAATCAGTGTATGTATTGTATCTGCCATGACAACTTTATACTCCCTCCATGTTGCAATCAGTTTACCCAGCTCACAGTTGCTTCTGTACCCAGCAGCAGTTTGCGCGCTCCCTGCTATCAACACCTACCTGTAGATAACAAAGACCGATGATTATCCCCAAACATCACACGCAGCCCTCCCCACTGGGCTCAGCAACCAGCAAACACACTACATTCTGTGTGGAGACCAGAATAGTCCCAGACACATGCAGGCACAACCACCACATCTAACATCGCTTTGTTCTCATCACTGGCCAGAGGCTGCGCCCACTTCCAGTCGGCATAACCACCAATCGGATGTGTCTGTCAGAATACAGAGCCACAACAGCCTCATGGATCACAAAGCCACCATGACAGGGCGTGTGGGTGCCCTCCAGTCCTGGGAAGTCCCACTCTTTGATCCACACACAGGCAGAGGTGCGCTGAGCCAAGCCATGAATATATAATAAGCAGACCATATGCCACATGTGGTCATTAACAAGTGTTGGATTAAATGAGCTTGCTCTCTCTGATTATATCAAACGTGATAGCTTTCCTGTAATGGACGTGAACTAGGCCTGTCCCTGTACTGCTCTGCTCCGCCGCACAGTAGACCCAGAGAGCAGAGGAAATCCTGCATGATCTTCCATGAGTTAAGTCAGATAATCCAGATCTATGCTTTTCCACAGATAGATGTAGAGGTAATGTTTATGGAATATCTGCACTGTGAATGTATTTAAGTAAATATGTTTAAGGTTAGCACATTAAGATTAGTTTAATGCCATACCGAGGCACGTTCCATGGTGGCGGACACTCAAAAGAAAAGTTACACCCTTACAGTCTTTTGTATTACTAAAACAAGTACATAGTTTATGAAACTATACCGAAGTTTCAGCCTGGAAGACTACCGCGCTGCCTTATCTGCACAACCTCCTTCATCATCCCGCTCAGCTATGATAGGGTATCACCATCCAGCCCTCCTCCACCCCAGCACCACCTCTGCACCTCAGCACCATATTTACAGTCTCATTTTCATTCAGGTTTTTATTTTCACAACCACCCATGTCCCATGTCCCGGCTCCGGGGAGAAGATTCCTATCATATCCTGCTCTACAGCCACTGCTCATCATTCCGTGCCAGGGTCTAGGTGCCAAAACCTAATGTGCTGATCTATGTATATCCTTATGTCATTCCAAATGTATTTCATTCATTACCAACGCATATGGTCTTCATTTGAATCTCTCCTGGTTGAAGTAGCTTTGTCTATTCATCCCAGTGTCAGTGCGTTCCCTGTGGACATCAGCCTCCTCTTGGCATTCAGAGACATTCACCATGGTTAATTGGTGACTCTAGCCACCATTGGATTAAAGTCAGAGCGAATAGTTGTCAGGTAGTCTCAGCCAGGTGTTCCTCACCTAACGACCTTATGACAGCTGAAACTAAAATAAAACCCAGATGTACTCCAGTTTTCTGCAGGAGTTGTATGACTGAATAAAATGAGCGAAATTAGCATAACTAAGTAGAAATTAAATACATTTTTAAATGACAGTGTAAAAACAACATCTGCCCAAAACACACCTTAGCCAGTTGAAGCTAAATGAGGGGGATATGCTCTCCTCATCAGTGCAAATAAACAAACCCATGTGAGATCAGATGTGTTACCTTCTCCTGGTACTGGCGGCGGGAGGAGTCCAGTGACTGGATGAGTGCGGTGGCGTGTCCGATGAACATGGCGTAGCAGGTGGCGCCCACAATCATACTGAGCATGGTGAGCCAGATGTCCGACATGCTCTCAGGCGCCTGGCGACCATAGCCAATACACAACATGTGGCTCATGGCCTTGAACAGGGCGAATGAATACAGCTCACTCCACGAGTCGTTCTGAAACACAAAACATGCCAGAGGATGGGCAAGGAGCATGCAGAAAAATCTGAAAACAATTACACTGACCACCCTAATGTGTTGCTACGTTACTTATTTATATGTTTATTATTATGTTTAGATCTGCAACATTTGCAGATGTCGTCTGATGGTTATTGGGTTACAGTTGGCACCAGAAACAGCCTTAATTTGGGTTGAGGATCGCCGAATCCTCCGGCTCAGTGTCATTTTTTGGGTCTTCTACTTGACTTTTTTGTTCCATAATAAAGAAATTCCAAATGACTGTCTGCGAGAGGCCCTGCTTATGCAGCTCAAAACCAAACCACATTCAAAAAGATAACTTTTTTTGCTTTCATTTGTCATCAGAACGTCATGACAGTGTGAATACTTGACAGAAAATGACAATGAATTCACATTTTTGCACAGATTTGGGCTTATAAAGGCATATGGTCCTAAACTTTGGATCAGCTGCAGCCAGTTTAACTGTTGTTTTTCTTTTGTCTCAGTCCCATTTCTTGTTGCATATTGGAGTTTGGAACCTTGTTAAGCTCCAACCCTGCAAATTGTGACTTTTGCCATTTATTCAACTGGTCTTAAACTTTTGTATATTTGAAAAAGCTAGTTCTTTGAAACAGGGCTGTAGGCTTTTAATTGTTAAGTCGATCAGTCTGTCGGTGGAGTCTTAGTCGACCAACTTTATTTCTTAGTTGAACAACTTATTTTATTGGGATCATAAATATTTATAGGAACCTCAGCAGAGAGGATAAGGCATGGAGTGAGTTAGCAGAATATTTGAGATGTAAAGTTAATCTACAATTTTACCTATGAAGACTAGTTCCTCTCTGTATGCATAGTTAGTATTGTGTCTTTGTAGTGCAGTTTGGGTTAGATCAAAGAGATAATGAATAGTTTTTAGAGCTTGCGACATACCAACTTTATTTCACTAATCCATGCACAGCACTTGCCTTCAGTCAACCTCTTCAATCAAGATGGTTTTCCATTGACTACAGCCCTAACGTCCCTTTTCTTACAATGCATACATGGCTAGCAATACAGCCAAATTTATGTGCAAGAAAGGTCTGTCCTTTTCACGGTGAGATTATTGACATCTTCAAAGCTCCCTCAGTTTTTTTTACACAAATGATCAAGTGGCTATTGTTACAGAACTCCGACATGGCTGTGCTGAAAGCTTGCTCTGAAGCTGTGGTCTGAACATCTCTGTCTAGTGTTGAGCTAATGAGCATCTGCCTCCTCCTCCAGGCCGTTTGATTGGCGCTCGCTCTGTCCATGTTAATCGTCTCGTTCATCACAGACAACTCACAGGCCTGGCCCAACCCTCACATCCGCCTTTAAACAACACTGTCCAGATTTCTACATCGGGAAAAAGGCTGATTGGCCCTTGACACTCTCTGCTGCTTTGTATTTCTTCCTCAGACTCTTTGCATGTTATTTGAAATTCAAATGCAATTCAAAAGTGAGTGGACAAGCACTGGTAGGAGACAGCAATCACATTTGTGGAAATTAGCCATTCTACAGGTGAACTGAAAAGGCCAAAACACAAAATGAGGTTTCAGATTGTAAAACTGACACTGACTATATCTATGATCAGTTGTGTTGTGTTTGGAGATTTGTTTTGGTGATAAAATAGACTGCAGTTTGAATAGGAAGTGTGTGACTCTTGACAAGCATTGTGGAAAAAAACAAAAAATCTTGATGTATTATGACTGCCATTTGCAGTGCTTTGTTATGAGACATGCCTGTATGTTTATTTTTCAGGAATGTTTGAGCAAGGTTGCGGTTTAACGGTTAGAGTTAATCTTGAATACAGGTAGAAATCACAATAAGAGAACAAATAACTTTAAAGGCTCGTCCTAAATGTAAGAATGTGTCTTATCCAGCAGAGGCAACCAAACCCAACCAAAACAAATACCCTTTAAAAAAAACTTAAACCTTAGGTACCCAACTTTTTGTTTAACTACTGTTAGCAGAACTTTGTGAAAAAAAATCTCTATATGCTGTCTTCATCTCATAATTAAACATGTCATCTTTTTAAACCTGTAATAAATAGCAATGCGAGTCACTATAAGACACTTTGGGATGAGAGCTGATTGGCTGAGCAGGGACACTTGTGTCTGAAAAAGCTGTTATATGAAAAGTTGTTGTTAGCGGCCCAGAAAAAAAACAAAAAAACAAAAACAAAACATGCATATGAAAAGTGATGCGCCAAAGAGATTGTGAGTGGAATAAGTTAGAAATGTTTCATTTTTTCACTGTTTGAAAATGAGGTATCCCAGCTTTAAGTTGAAGTAAAGCCATTTTCATCTTTGGACTGCATTTCCTTCCTCCGCTTCCTGTATAAAGCCCAGATATTATGTTACTATTATTATTATTATTGTTGTTATTCATTCATTTACTTTCTACCGCTTGTTCCCGTTAGGGGTCGGGGGTGACTGGAGCCTATCCCAGTGACTTTGGGCCTTAGGCGGGGTACACCCTCGACAACTTATCGCAGGGCTGACACATAGACATGGACATGGACAGTCAACCTTTCAGTCTCACATTCATTCACTACGGGCAATTTAGAGTTACCAATTAACCTAAACACATGCATGTCTTTGGACGGAGGGAGGAAGCCAGAGAGAACCCACGGTAACACGGAGAGGACATGCAGACTCCACCCAGAGAGAACATGTGATGTTGGTCTGGTCCGGGAATCAAACCCACAATCTCCTTATTGGGAGGCAGGAGATCTAGCTGCTCTGTCACCGTGCAGCCCTACTGTAGTTAATGTTATTATTATTATTTTAAACATCTATTGTCTCGCACATAACAGTACCAAGAACTAAATCCCTTTAATCCCCCAGTCCCTATTTAGACAGAGGAACCACCAAGTCAACCTTCTGTCAACTGTTATATCATAATTTATGAGCTTGCAAGCAATTTTCCATCCATTTCTTTAACATGGGTAACACAGGGAGACTAGTTGTTTTCCTTAGAGCTTTCCTGGTGTTGAAGAGACATTGAAGTTTGAACTGGAGGAAAATGTCAAATGTCAATCTTTGTCATTTTGGCAGTACAATAAACACCCAACACTTCTAGGTTATTGCAAAACAGTATTTTCCTGCAGCTTGCTGTTTGTAGTGCGTCTTGCGCCTCATCTCCAGTGCCCCGGGTGGTTAACAGTCAGAGCTGCTCCCTCCGGTCAGCCATCAACATGCCACAGGCTCCAGCAGCAGGGGACCAGACCCTAAACCCAGGGCCAAAGCACAAATCAACACCTCCTTCCACTCCACTGCCTCTGTCTGTCTTTGCAGGCTCCTTCACACATCACTATACACCACGACTTTAACTTTACATATTTAAGAGTGGCTCAGGATGGAGGGGTAAGTGTACATGAATCCAGACCATACATACTTTTAAAGGCGGAAAACGATGGAAACCAGAGTGACTGAGGGATTATACAGAAATGTTTTTAATGAATATTGCAGTGTGATGTGTTGGAAAATATGAATTCAAGTAAAGGAAGTGTAAATTGAATATAGAACAGCAACGAAAAATACAGAGGCTTGGTTTTCTGTACACAGCAAAATCTAGTATGTACACTAACTAACTAGCTGTCGTTTTTCATGTTTTTCAAATTGCATCAGTCCTTAGGCGTTCATGTTTTATTTTGTGGAAATGCAATTTGTATCAAGAACGGATACAATTATTTGCAGATCTGAACAGACAGACTTCCATATTCTTACCAAGTGATGGAAAATGAATAAAGCCCTTCGAATAAGAAGGAACTAGGGTATAAGAGAGCTGACCTACATACATATATCACATGTATCATTCTTAAAACAAAACGTGTGAAGATTGGTGATGTACAGCAAATGACTCAACCCTGTGCATGTATTGGTGTCTTGTCTTATGGGTCAGCTGAAACATTAGATGATACAAGTCACAACTATATTGAAAAATGAAAGCATAATTAAAGCATAAACAGAACAGCACTCAAATTAAGATTGTCAAACTGTATCCATTCAAATAAACAAGACTGGGACAAAATATTGAAGACCAGAAGTAAAAAAAAAAACATTAAGTAAGACAAACGCACACATTGTTTCCTCACTGGAGGGAGTATATTCTTGGCAACATTATAACTCCTCCAACTCTTGTTTTCTCTTCATCCCATAAGTCTATTAGTATCACTGAGCATTTTCATCAAAAGCCAAACAGTTATAGAGTAGGACAAAACAAGCTGGATGTCCCACTATAGAACTCAGCCCTGAGCAGCTGTATGCATATGTTGCATTTGCTTTTAAGTAGAAGAAGATACGATCTTATTCTACCTGACAAGCCGCACAGCTGTCTCTTTGCATTGGAAATTACAACACTCATTGTAACGCAATAAACTGATTCTGCAGAGAAGCCTCAATGAGCAGAGGAAGGAATTATGAAATTAGTTTAGTCTTCATTTTATTTGCCGTTGGACTTCAC
Organism: Rhinogobius similis; assembly: GCA_019453435.1. Classification (NCBI taxonomy): domain Eukaryota; kingdom Metazoa; phylum Chordata; class Actinopteri; order Gobiiformes; family Gobiidae; genus Rhinogobius; species Rhinogobius similis. The sequence goes on along the minus strand of CM033623.1, from coordinate 14,473,700 downwards.
TGGTAGATAGTAAATTGTTTTAAATACATTTAGTGTGGATGTGGGAGATGATGTATTATGGTGTATTATAGGAAGAGAGAGAACAGTGTGGGCTCACGGTCTATAAGCCACTGTTTGTTTGGATGTGCCTGTCCTGCTGATACAGAGCAGCCCAAATCTGACACAGCAAGTCAGGGATTAAGATAGAGATTTCTAATATGTAAACTGGCTTAAAATCCTTGTTTGGTGTTTAGACGCATGACGTTTTTTTTCGTGCGTAACGCTGGTAAATACAGAAGGAACAGCATCTGGAAATAATCACATGGGAATCAGTGAACTCTCACGCAAACAATATTAGATGCAGTATTTTAGTGAATAACCAAGTTTAATTGGTTGGGTTGCACTGTAAAATGACGTTTGAATTATGCAACATGTGTTTAATTTATAAATTGGTCTGTATAAAACAAAGGTGAATGTTTAACAATGGCATTATAAGTACAAAGTTTAACATAAAAACTTACATTTTCAACATGAAGAATATGAAAGTAACATGCCAACCTTATACTGTATGTATGTGTGTTTGCAATCAAACATCCATATGTTTCATATTAAGCCCTAAAGAGTTGACGTCTCTCACAGCGGTGTATTGGTGGGGACATCCCAGCTGGAACAAGTTTGCTTGCAGCCAGTCAGAGGACTCAGCCATGCAGCTCTAACCAACTACAGATGAGACCGGGAAATAACATCACCTACTAACTGACTTCATATGTCATTTTGAATCTTAGATAACTGATAAAAAAGTTCACCGGTCCAAAACACTCTGCACATGTTGGCTGTTAGATGTTAGAGAAGTTGAAATATTTAGCCCAAAAGACAAAACGGTAATATACTGCATGTGTAAAGATACTGATGTGGCCAGGCACAAGGTCTAGGAGGACTAAAGAATATCTCCTGGTGTGAGATAAGAGGAGAACTAGCAGCTTCTATGATGTGACCCGTGAAAAGGAGCAGGCAAAAAAGCCCTACAGAGAACACAGAAGGAGTGAAGCAGAACGTTAAAAATGCTGTAAAGAATACATTGTTGTTTTCTGCATAAACTGAATGAAAGCAGACAAGTAGGAGACAACACTGCACAGTGCACACACTGGAATGGATTATGTTATGTAAGGTGATGACAATATAATTTGCTATAATTGCATTTCACCTCAGGCATAATAAAAGATTATAATTGAATTAGGAAAGAGTACAACGCTAATGCCCCTCTGTATTGGGAGTTTGCCATAAAATGTTTCCATATTATCTTTGTAAGTGCTGAAATAGTGCAGACATTTATCAAACATTTATTCAGATTCTTCTTTTTTTTTTTTTTATTCTGTGAGTTACACTGTTTTGCAGACAGAGCTACATCTCCAACATATTCCAGCTATAAAGGTTTTTAAGTTTGCACTATTAAAATACTTTAAACAAAAAAGAAGAATGGTTTAATAGGCTACATAAAAGTCCTAAAGCCTGCACAATAGGCTAACCCTGAAGCACAAAAGGCTACAAACAAACCAAATAAAGGCCATTGAGGCTAGTCCTCCTGAGTATGTACTGGGCGTGTCCAAACTGCAGCAGAAGCAGGGCAGACAGTCTCGTTCTGGAAGTCCCACAGCGCTGTATTTGTAAGCACTTCACTAGTCTGTACCCCATTTTACACAAAGTTTCAAAGCTCTGAAACATTATACCAACGTTATTAAATTATTACACTATACTTACTAGCAGTGCATCATAGTTAAATGTGACACGTCAACCTTTCTTCTCAGAATGGGGTCGGTTTCAGAGGGGAAACTTGCCCCAATAAGACTACAACATTATCCAGGCTAAGCCACTAGATTCATGCTATAGCTGCAGTAGAAGTGTGGACCTCTAAATAAACCACAAAGAGATGAAGAATAACATAGTTGTCAGCAATACATATGACGTCTCATACAGTTAAGGAAGTAAAACCAACCACAACTAAACTGAAAATAGCTCCATATCAGCTTATTAAAACATGAAATATTGTTATTAAATAGAGCTGGAAATCACAAGGTCCCTCACGATTCAACATGATACACGATCAGTGATGGGAAGAATACTCACGGAATACCGAATTAGGCCTGCGCAAATAATCGAAATTGAATCGAAATCACAATTTAAAAAAAAATACAACTACAAGTGACATAGAGCGTCAAAAAACACTACTAATGTCGAGAAAAACATGACAAAAGGCGACAAAAATGTTTGCTTGTCAATTAATTTCAGTCTTTTTGTCAATTGTCCTGTTGAGTTTGAAATGTGAACAGAATCCATAAATCATAACTGAAATACTGGTCAGAAAAATCGCCATTAGATATTGCCTAAAAAGTGCTCCCCCCAACTGTATACATGCAATAAAAATGATAATGTATTCAGTTACTTTGTCTAGAGTCAGAGTATTGTAACATACTACGCTGCGTTATAAGTAATTGTACCAGAATACATTTTTCGGTGCATGTATTCAGTCACTTCCCAACTCAGTACAATATCATGTTTTTGTGATCCATGCAATAATCTGCAACAGTATTTCTTGGCTAAACCACAACTTGAACAAACTATATATGAAACACACCCATTTTATTCATCAAAACAGTGAATATGTCAGAATATGTGTCACAAAATTGAAGCGCTCTCACAAACAAATGTACTAAAATATACCGAAAAATACTCATGATATATCAATACAGCAGCCGACAATATCAATACTGTATCACTAAATTTAGTATCACAATATTTTGATTTTTTAGCTCTTTTATTAACCGTACTAATTGTAATTCTACTTAAATCAGAATCAGAATAGGTTTATTGCCATTGTCAGTGATCAAAATTCAGGACAGGGACGATGATGGACGACTTGAATCAGACTGGGACATGGCATGACTCCAGGGAGGTGTTACAGATGTCCGTGAAGACAAGACTCAGTTCATCTGCACAGTGTCTCAGGGTGGCAGGGGAGACGCCGTCTGGTCCAGCAGCTTTTTGGGGGTTGGACTTCCGAAACTGTCTCCTTACATCTTCTCTTTGAAGTAAGAGGCCAGTCGGGGAGGTGGAGGGACCTGGGGTGGGACTGGCAGAAATGTCCATTGTAGTGAGATGGGTGGAGGAGGGGGTTGATAACTCGAACCGGGAATAGAAGGAAACTAGCTGTTCAGTTAGTTTCTGGTCATCGGCAGCGTGGGGGGCTTTGGGCTTGTAGTTGGTGTACAAGCCTGAGCCCTCCCCAAACAGCAGAAGGGTCGTTGGCAGAGAATTGCTCCTTTTGGCGTGTATTGTACAGAGATCTAGCTAGGGTACCCGACTTTTTTTAGTTGTAAATGAAAAAAATTGTTTCCCGCAAAGAATATATTGTAAAAGCAGAGCGCTGTGACAAAAATGAGACCACTGCACGCTGTCTGCATCTGATATTATTTATTATATTTTATGTCTCGTCAACCAGGAAATAGGAGCCGAAAGTAGCGCTTTGATTGGCTGAGCCCTAATAATTATACTTGTGGATATTAACAATGTGCAAAAGAACGAGAGCAAGGAAGTAGTTAGACACCTTTAAAAGTCTACTTACGGTTTTGCTGTGTGAAAATTTGGTACCCCAGCTTTAATTATTACCATCACTACAGCCCACACTGAGCCGGAAGGTAAAAAAAAAACACCTCTGCATATTAGTGAATGAAAAGGCCTGAGAGATGCTGTCACATTTATCTCCAGCTCCACGCGCCTCTCCTGTCCATTACCGCTTCACTGACAGGTCCACCTGCCTCTTACATCACGCCACTAATTGAATGAATGGAGAATATCCTTATTAACTTTCAGAGCGGGCTTACTGCGCACATGCAACTACAGCGCACAGACGCATGGATCTTTTTTTTCCTCCTGCATTCCAATTATTAAATAAGGAATTTCACACAGTGTATTGAGTGTTAAAGTACAGCATTGATCGTAGTTACTCAGGCGAAGGCACTGAACCACCTGTCGTCATGTGTGCCACAATAACACTTACATAACACACGTCGATGATCCCGGCTTGTTTTGCTGCCGGTAATGAATAGCTGTTTTGCATGTTTTTTGTAATGCAGGTTTTTTCCTTATTTAAAAGAAGAAAAAAAAAACGTCACTATATAGGGCAATACACAGTAGCTTTATGACTGTGATATCATATTTCATGAAAGTAACAGAAAATAAACTCTAAATTTGGGGCTGAAATAGGGAGACCATCTCAAACAATAGTAAAAGTCGGACAGACATGACACATTTACACTTATCTATAGAGACTGCTTTAAAATCCTATTATGTTTCATGTTTTTGCCTTAAAACTGTTGGAATAGCAATAATTCACATTAAGATTACAACCCAGAAAGAGTGGACGCCTAAAAAGTGAGGATTTTTTTGTGAGGATTATTCATGTTATCCATGTTTTGTTTGACAACCTCACTATTTTAAATCATTGATATGGCACCGCAAGTAAGTGGGACAACCAAAAGAGGGATAGGTGGACACTCTAGACTGAAAAGTGGTGTGTGTATGGGGTATCAACCTGCTCTTCAGTGTCCATTGTGCACTTTTATAAAGCTTTGAAAGGTGACACTGCTGTTCTACAGTGATGGGTAGATCGATACTAGACATCGACATATCAATACTGACAGAGGTTTGAAAAGTATCAATACTCGTGCAAAAATATTAATACTTGAAATGTCTTTTTTTTTTTACTATTGGAATACAACTTTAATTTTTGCATTTTTAAAAATACATTGTTTATATTTTAGGTTTTCCAAACATATATTTCATTTGTTGTTGAAGTATTACTTGGTATTTGGATCAAATAAACAAAAACAAAGAATGAGAATCTTCTGGAAATTGTCTGTGCTTTTAAATGTCTCTTGTTTAGTATAAATGTGTAAATATTTTTATGACTGTGTGCTGCAATTTCTACTTTGGCCCAGGTCATGCTTGAAAAAGAGGTTTTGATCTCAATGGGTATTTTACCCAGATAAATAAAGGATAATAAATAAATACAATAAAATAAAATAACAATGACTGGGATTAAAAATAAAATTGCAGAAATTATGATTTAGAATTCTGATTGAGAATGGCTAAATAAAAGGTGATTCATTCTAAATGGGTGTGTGTCACTGATGACTGAGTAAAGTCTATTTATACCTCTCTCACAGCAGGCTAACACAGTCACAACAGCAGCAAAGGAACATCTATTTTTAAGTCACTCACACGTACTCAAACACCTGTATATGGGATTTTAAGTGCAAATGATTGCTGCGTAGAGGAAGAGAGAGTGTATCCTGTCCACTGGATGTTATCATGTTCCACTATTAACAGCGAGGTCAGGTCCAGTAAACGTCCGGCCTGGGCACTGGGCCAAATCAGACTGTGGAGGCATCACCTAACAACAATCAATGGAAGAGCTTTCCCGACCTTCACTTCTGAACTGAACCAGGACAGACGCCACATTCACAGGAGCAAAGGACAAAAAGAAATTTAACTGTCAAATTAATTTAAATAATAACAAATACAAAGTGGCATATGTCTGGCCTACTAAACCAGGAGACAAACTGGGACTAGGACTACTCCACAAAGTAACTGCAGGTTTTCAGAAGTATTCTAAAAACATCTACACTGTCTAGAGAGCGAGTCAGTTCATTCTAAAAGTTGATTTAAAATACCTGTCTCCTCTCGTTTTAAAACATGTCTGCCCCTTCAACAGATGTTGGCCAGTGGACCTTAGGCTACGGGTCAAGGTGTAAGGCTTATTCAAGGCTGATATGTAGGCATGTGCACCAAAGAAGAAGTGCACATGAAGAAGAACAGGGAGTCAATGTAAAGATTTGAAGAGTGGAATGATATATGTTCTCCTGCTATATCAAGTATTCTCTTTATTTTGGAAGTTGCCATTATATATATATATATATATATATATATATATATATATATATATATATATATATATATATATATATATATATATATATATATATATATATATATATATATATATATATATATATATATATATACAAAACCAAGTCAAGGTATAAGGAATAGAAGGTCGGACTAAAGTGTGTAGCCTCACTAGCACAAACACACGTCTCAGGCATCAAACAGGATGAATTCAGAGGATGAAGTGAAGAGTAATTCATGGATGACAGGACAATGTAGAGCTGTATGTTGTTGTTTTTCTGTGCATCTATAGCCTGCAGATATAATTAATGTTATAGATGAAAACGTCAACATAAATGTGGCTTTGAAGAGGAGATAATGAGAGCACAACACATGCAAAGCCTGGCAGAGAAATCTAAGAATGCAAAATGGGAAATAAAATGTCTAGATTTAGGGCCTGCTAGAATCTTTATGACATTCACGTATAAAGTATAAGTATAAAAAATATTTTTCATTCAAATCTCACTTTTTAGGACTATTTCATAATATTTCAGTGTTCACTTTTAAGTAACCAAGAGGAGAGAGTACTGACTAATTGCACACCAATTACTTAACGTGCACTATGTAACTTTTCTGGTGCAGGGTCCACTGGAGATGGGATTATTGCTTTGCCTGGAGTGTGCCACATTATCGCACTGAACGTACAAGCAAGTTACAGGTCAGATCTGTGGAAGGGCGATTATTATTATCATCATTTAACGACCCCATAGGTTTTTTGTTGTTGTTTTTTTTTTTACAATTAAGCACCTGTAATAGTGTTGTGCTGTCACATTTAAATGACAGCATTCTATTGTGTGTTTCAAATGCTGCTTTACACATAACTGTAATTTAATTTCAACCTCAATCAGTTGATTCAGTCACAGCACAGAAGTGGAACAATTTAGAAAGATCAAGAGGTTAATAATCATTGCAAAAATAATAGATTGCTTGATTGGAAATTATTATTTTACCCCATGCCCCTTCATTATGGCAGAAATTAGGACATTTCTTTTGTAATGTTGAGCAGATGGGCAGCAGCAAATACCTGGCGGCCAAAAAGAAAGACGAGGAGCGGACACGAACCACACGAAACCCCTCATTTCATCTGTAACTTCTGCTTATGTTTACCAATGTCTCCTGAGTCCAACTACAGAGGGTTTAATTGAGGTTGTGTGATTGCTGTTTTACCTAACTCCCATCTGTCAGCCAAATACCTCTGGGAGAATATGCTCCTAGTGTAGACGTGTGTTTGTTCTGCAGCTGCACAATTAAAAGCAATCCAATTGAAACTGCTGTTTGGATTGTTAAACTATCAAATCATAATGTCCCTTATTTAGACTTGAATGTCCTCTGCAAACATCAAATATTCGGTTTCTTGATGGTAAAATTTGCTGCTTACTGTGCTTAATGTCACATAAAGTTTGGTCCTATAATGCTAGACTTGAGAAAGAAAGCAAATAAAGGGTGTTACTTTTGTTTGGTCATAGTGTCAACAAATCGTAACACTAAAATTTAATATCGACATCCTTAATGGAGACAAGCAGATGACTCCACCAGGCTGTGTCTGTGGAGAGGCGAGCCCACTCACAGTAAGTCATTTTCCTCCAAACTGTGCAGGTCTTTCGTGTTCAAACGAGACGGGAAAACAATACTAGAGTTTCTTCTCACCACCATCTTGTTGAGGGACACCCAGCAGTCGGAGGGGAAGTCCTGGAGCATGGGGACCAGAAACTGCAGACACCCGTCCCAGTGGCACAGCAGCAGCATCATCCCAATCAGGTTAATGATCCGCATGACAGCACTGGCCAGGTCGTAGGTCATGTGGAAGATCTGACAGAGACAGAAGACAGATATTAGGTATAGGAACTTATGTGGAATATTTATAAAGAGACAGACACAAATAATGATAAAGTAAATTTGACATTTTGAAGTTGTAAAAACCTTTGGACACACACATACTGTAAATGTGTTCATTGTGAATTAAGTCTTTGTCCATGCTTGGTTAAGGCAAATTAAGGTGTAAACAATTTCCGATTCCTATTTTTCCGAATTAGGCCTGTAGATTTCTTCGCAGCGCAAATTGGCACTATAGCGTTGAAATGCTCAATTAAGTTTTACAGAGACAGGAAATGGCCAGATTCCTCGGGATTTGATAAAAGACTGCAATGAAATAATTGATTTATTTCACACAGTAGTCAACAATATCGTACCATATATAACAGTATTCTATGCTAAACTGTTATCTGCACATTTTGTTTTGCATTCAAAATAGGACTGCACAATTTTGGGAAAAATATCTAATTGTGATTTTGCATTTGTATTTGTATTGTATTTTTGTGAGTGCGGTTTGATGTTTGAACAGAATCTTATTATTAAATTCTTAAAATCCATTTTGATAAATTGACTGAAAAGGCCTCTAAAATGACAAAAAAGAATCCCATGTATTTCAGAACATGTTTGTACAGATCTAAACTATAGGTTTGGCAGATTTTTGGCAGATTTTATGTAGAATAAGACTGGATGTTTTGTTGTTTGGATTAAATTATGCAGCCCTATTTTGCAGCCCTAATTCAAAACGGTGAATATAACAACTTTTCTAGCTATTACATGTCCCTCCTTTTCAGTGGTTAATAAACAGGGAACAACTTAAGTAATGATGCCAAGATAAAGTTTTGGTTGGTTTCCTGTGATTGTGTGTTGCCATGTATGTTATCAGAGCAGACGGTTCAGGCTGATGTCGGCTGTCAAACACACGGTTGTGAGTTGTAGAGCAGCAGCAGTGGAGCAGAGTCTGAGTGATGAAAACATGATGATGTAACTTGCGCCATTTAATGTTTTATTACTTCAGAGGCCGATTCTTCTCACCCCTATATCTGTAAATACACAAAGTGTCGGGTGGAGTGATTGTTCGTGTGAAAATAAAGTATGATATGATTATGTACTGCTTTTGTATTTGATTAAATGGGTTTACTAACTACGCTGAAACATGAATCACTTCAAAATATTCACCTCAGAACTAAATCTGAACTTTAAGCTTTTGCTACAGATATTGCGTTTGTGTCAATAATCACCAACGTTTTTGTCACTTTTCGTTGCATTTTTGTTGGTTTTAATCATGTGCTTGTCTCTTTTAGTCACGTTTTTGTTTCAGTCGCATTTTTAGCAGAACATAACAAATCTAAACTACAGGATTAGCAGTTTGCAAATTTTGCCAATTGCGTCCATTCAAATTGTGATTCTGAGTTGAATTTGATTAATTGTGCAGCCCTAATTGTAGGGCTGTTGACCAAGAATTAAGCACGCTAATGTGCATTGATTAGTCAACTAAAAGCGAGCGTAATGCTGGTAAAACCTCTAAAAAGCATCAGGATCAAAAACATTTATGTATACAGAGAAGTAAAAAGAGGAGTGAAGACAGATTAGACTCATGATTCACTCACAAAACTCCAGTTATCTCACTCCATGCATTCTCCTTTCTGTTGTTGTCCACGTAAATCAGTTTAAATTCTAATAATATTTGTCAACTAATAACACATTTGGTTAACTAAGACACCATTGACCAAACGACTGACGAACTACAGCATTGTGTTTCTAAGTGTGAAGCGGATCTGACCACAGCCCTGTAAGCACTGCTGTGATTCGCTTCTTTGGACTTGACCGCACCTTATTTAATTTGACAATTTGCATGTGGCTGAATTTGCATTTGAGCACAGATTTTTCATTACATTGCGGCAACTAAAATCTGTTTTCATTGTCGCTTCAGGGTGACCTGTCTTCATTATGTGGCCAAAAATCAGGTGAATACTTCCCTTATAGATCAACAACATGAGTAAAAGTTAAGCTAAGGGTAAATGTAGGCTTAGGTTAGGCTTTGAGTTGAGGTTTTAAGAAGTAGAGACAATGCTTAATCTCGAGATCAGTCTCCAGGAAATGTAATGTCCCCAAAAAGCACAGAAACCCCTCGTGTGTGAGTGAGGGTTGTCGAAGAAGATGCCTCTCTAAATCATAAGCAAAGCAATGACCACAAGAGACCAGCGATTTAACCTAGAAAAGAACTAGGCCAAAATGTTACAGTTATGTATACTTTATGTTTATTAATGCATATAAGCCCAGTTTTGCAGGACAATCTCAGACTTCCTTTGAAAGCATCGTTGTTGCCCTTATTTTGGTTTGTTTATGACTTGATTAATAGTTAAATGTTAGTCACTTAGATGTGCTTGTCCCCTCAGGAATGTGTAATCTTAAAATGAATCTACAGAATGTAACTAAAACAGCATCATACTTGCTGTGATCAGTGATACTTCATGTTCTTCTTTACTTTAAATCACAGCAACTTTGAGATGGACAATGGAGCACAACCCTGGAGTATTAGTGTTAGCCCCTCTGTCATTGAACCTCTGCCAATTAATTCAATCATCTAACATAACTGCAAGCCTTATCTTTGATTGGTAACCAGTAATATCATATTGTCTCGTACATCAGTTACTTTGGGCCAACTGTCAGTTTACTGTCATTTGAGCTTTCATTCTTTTACGTTCTTCTGGTGAAAATTACATGTTGTTACACTGAATTAAATCCATGGTCATTATTTATCCCACAGGTGTTTGTACATGCCCAGTCTGTTTTGCACTTTTGTGAATGGGATGCTAATTCGGGCGTAGCAGCGAGGGGCGCAGTGTGGGGCCGTGGCCTGTGATTAGCTCTGGTCCCATTATGATTAATGAGGCTGCTGGACGAACGCTCCCCTGACTGTACAGCTGCACCTGGCCATGTGTCACTGTCACCACGATCTGGGGCGGACGCTACAACAGTATCTGCTCTACTCTCTGGGTAGACATTATGTGTGTTTAAATAATAGTGTTAACAAATCTGAAGTGTCGACATAGATTATGTTCAAGACGAGGTGTGGGAAGGATCTTTAAGACTGTACACAAGGGCAACAAAATAAAGTACTATCCATTATTACTGCAATACGCCTTCTATTGCAAGTGCCTTCTTTCTTTACAGCTTATAAATTAGTCTTATACAGCACTTTTCCATACGCTTCCAGACAATTTTTGTCAGAATACATTAATACTCCACACACTGTGATAAACTACTTCTGCAGCCACAGCTGCCCTGGGGCAGAATGGTGGAAATTAGGCTGCACCACTTATGGACACCATGGCAGTATACAATATCTCTGACCTACATATTTATACATATTAATAAAGTGTATGTATAAAGACCTATAAAATGGGCATTTGCACTTGAACTACCATTAGCACCATAATCCCAAAACATAGACAATTAAAAAATATATAATATTTAGTTATGAATTGTTAATTGCTATAGCAACGGTGCAGATTTGTCATCACTCTGAAACCCATGGACAGTTTCAATAGAGTTTCAGGAAATCACTGTCTATTTCAACCACTGCCCGGAAGTCTCAGCCTTTTATTGATTTTGACTGAAGTTGTCAGATTTTTTCTTCTGAGCTTCTCTCAAACGAAGCTACTGTATGAGCAGTGAGAGCAGAGACAAGAGCCGTGCTGATCTGGGCTGAGCTGGACTAGAACTAATCGTGTCTGTTTGGGCAGAGAGAGCCAGAGAAGCAGCGCTAAGTCAAAGCAGCGGAGCATCCAGTCCTTTGCTTGTGTAATGAGGGTCTGGTAGAGTTCACATGAGCACTGTCAGCAAACACAGCACACATTTGGAAAAGGGCACAATTAAAGATGCATGATCTCAGGAAGACTACAGTATGTGATGAGACGGCAGAGTAATGTAAAGACTCTTTGAAATGCGATTGTGTTTTTGGAAATATATTTTTAAAATTATAATACACAAAATTATAGAGATTATTGTCTATAATAAAAAATATATATTTTAAAAGGGTGCAAAATAGGCTAATTGAAGGCCAAAGTAAATGAAACGTGCTCTTTAATCTTCCAAACAAGCATATAAGATGATATTTCTGCATTTTTGGCAAATTTGGATTTCCATTCACTGTTATTTGCAATACTTGAACCTCAGCTAGGACATATCCACGTACATTTTAGCACAATTCTGATTGACTGACAAAATATCCTCAAAATATTGGCATTGAAATTCCCCCCAAAAATTGCAATATTAATTTCTGTCATATATATTATTGCATTTTAACTTTTCTCCTGGAGGGTCTGCTACCTTCTAGTATCCATGGATACCACCATTGTTTTATTGCCTAGAATGTTCCACAGTATGGCATTAGACAGATCTATATCCATGGAAACATGGAAGCAGGAGATGCCATCCCGGGGAGAGAGAGTAGATGTTTCAAGGAAATTTTGAGGAAGTAAACAACTGAAACTGACATGCAAGATAGATATGTTGAGTGTCATACTGTGGAACATTCCAGTCCAAGCAATAACGTCTCTATGGACACGGGTGGCATACGCTCTACCAGAAAAGTTTCATAGCACACCTATAAATCCACCTGGTTTTCTGACCAAATAAATGCATTGTCTCACTGAAGCCAAAAACATCCCACTGAACATTATATTTACTTCATGTCTATTTTGAGAGACACAAAATGTGTATTGTCTTTCTTGAAATAAAATATTACATTTCAAACTTTATAATGATGAGCTGGCCATATCCAAGGGGTATGTGATTTGTTAAAAGTGGAAAGATGATGGGATGAGCTCCAACATAAATGAGCCCTCTTTTATTTACTACATTGTTTTTGAACACGGCTGAAGCATATCACTATCACTATATGGTAACACAATATTAATTTCAATCATTATAATGAAAACAAATGCAGAATATACTCTTTTTCATTTACAGCAGGGAAATGTATTGCTTATTACTTGGACGCACAATACTGTCTCTATCTAACAAATATTTAACCAAAATAGATAAGCTCACTAGATTAAAAAATTTGAGTCTGGACCTGAACCAAAGAGGCTCTTTTTGATGGAAATCTGAATGATGAAGTATCTCAAGACATATCTGCTGTGACAGTGGTGAAAATTAAAATCCCTGCTGGTGGTTCAGGTTCCTGTTAAATTATCCCCTGACAATCAAAGATGAATAAGTTGTGAATTGAATTAATCATGTGACAATTAACTTTGTGATTTTGGAGGTAATTACCAACAAACTACAAAGTATCCCGCTCTGAATAATGTATGGCATTAATAAAAAGTGTTTCAAGGCATCATTTTCGAGACCCCTTTGAGAGTCTGATGCAAGTGAGGTTTTACATTAACACTTTCACCTCTGCTGCTCTCACCCCACACTGTACTGTGTCAGCAACAGCAGTTTTACAGTCACATGTCTATAACCTAGAAAACACACTCACTGAGACGACAATAATGATTAACAGGCTTTTCAATGTATTTCTATCCCAGTATATTCCTTTTGAAAAGCTTGCTTATGTCATTCAAATTGTGATATGTGAATTGAAATAAATATTCAAAAGAACGAAATCCAAAAATAATGCTAGGCTTAGTGGTGGATACCTTTCAAAATTGTTTGGGTGCCAGTACCTGAATGATGTATTTATTTCATTCAGAAAATATAAATCATCAGTGAAATATACAAAGAAAATGAATAAAGAAGAGCAATCCCCGGTTTCTGGCACTGTTACCTTGAACAGTTCTTTTTCAGTATAATCATCATTATCTAGACTGATTCCATCAAAGAACATTCATTTCTTTGTCCATTTGTGGTGCTAACTTAAGTTTAAGTAACTTTATATTATACCACTGCTCAGGGCCTACCAAGACTCAAACATGTCATTAAAAGAAAAATTTGTACCAGTTTTCAGTACCAGTAGTGCCAGTACTGCGCTGGTATCTTTAAATGGTACCCAGCCCTAACTAGGCTTAGGAAGGACTTTAACTAAACAAGAACAAAAATCAATCCAGACTAAATCAGTATAAAGTAACCAGGACTAAACCAGATGAATGAAAGGGTAAGCTAACTCAGACCTAAGACAAACAGCTGAAGAAACAAATCAAGGGAGAAAAAATCATGAGAAATAATGAGCACATTTACAGTAGGGTGCATGTCATGTTGAGTACCTCCTGCTGTTCGCTAATTTCCCTCATCTCAAAGAGGGGCTTTCCCTGCATTTTATTTCCATTCACTTATTCAAGGTCCAAGTGTGCGTGGCATACCTCGTGAGACTCTACACATCCATATTCAATCAGCAGTTACTAGTCTCCATCCAGGAGACGCCCATAGTCTTTAAAGCAGGACCAAACCAGATTCACCAGAACAAAAGCATGTTAAATCTTTGTCTGTCGGAGAGCAAAACAAATTCTAATCGAGATCAAATGCATCTGGGACATTTGGACTAAAACAGGACTAGAGGAAAATGGAAAGACAAACTCAGATAAACAAGATCAAACCCAGGATTGAATCAGGACTAAACCAGATGATGTAGGACTAATCCAGGTCTAAACAAGGAAAACAACCTGGACGGGACTAGACCAAAACAAATCAGCAAAATGCGGTATGGCTGTACTACGACATCAATATTATTGTCCTATTTTAACTGAACATGCATTTGGGGTGGGCGATATTGACAAAATTAATCTTCTTGATTTTTTTCTTGATAACAGTAGTCAGACAATATTATGTGAAAAAATGTGAAAAGTGCATAAATATAACTTAATCCTTATTTGTTAGTTAAAAACAAAACTTTTTTTCCATTTTCTTTTCAGCTTTTTGTAGCACTATAAACGAGATACTCGATATCCAAATTCTGCATATCTTCAAAACAACAAACAGTCCTGATATTATCTATATTTCGATATATTGCTCACATCAATTTTTGACACAATAATTTCTGTTTGATTGAAACTAAAATGTGCAGACTCAAAGGCTTAACACTGACAAAACCAAGATTAAATCAAAGCTAATTTAGGACTTTAAGGTAAAAATAAATAAAAAATATACCGTCATTTAAAAACACCATTTCATCATCATCAAAAAAAAAAAAAAAGAGTACTGTCAGATGAGGACCTTGGTGTAATTGCATATATTTAGTTTGTTGCAATATTGATTATTACAATTTTTTATTTATTGTGGAGCCCAACTCTGCACCTGAAAAGAGTGACAGTGTGTGTATGGGCCGTACCTCCTCCCACTGGTGAATGTACCGGATCAGTCTGGACAGTCTGAGCAGACGCAGCAGACTCAGGATCTTTGTGAAGCGCACAATTCTAAGCGCTCGGGCCGTTTTGTACATCTCCGAGTCCATGCCTCGCTCCACGATGAGGAAGATATAATCCACTGGGATGGAGGAGACGAAGTCCACCACAAACCAGCTCTTCAGGTACTTCTGCTTGATCTTGTTGGGGTCGAGGATGATCTCAGTGTTCTCTTCAAACACGATCCCCGTCCTAAAGTTCAGGACCAGGTCTATGAGGAAGAAGGTGTCCGAGACAACATTGAAGATGATCCAAGGCGTGGTGGTCTCCTCCTTGAAGAAGGTGATGCCCACAGGGATGATGATGAGGTTGCCCACCATGAACATGAGCATGGAGAAGTCCCAGTAGAACCTAAAGTAGAAGACAGGGATATGTAGCTGGGGGGAATTTATAAATTTCAATAGGTAAGCCAATATTCAACTAGCCTGGGTCCTCTATAATAAACAAACCTGGATAAAAGGATACAACATAATAGGACCAAATAAAGGCTAAACAAACAAGTAGGAAAGTTCAATCTCCATAAGCTATTATGTTTTAGGTCTGACAATGTGGCACGGTAACTCCATGCATGCTGTGTTTTGGTGTGGTGTATCAGCTATAGGGAAGATCATTTGTTACTAGCACAATCACATGTCATTATCCGCCCATTTCGTAACAATGACAGGAAGAGCTGACCGTGGTGCTGAATCCCCATCCTTTTAGCCTCTTTCGTTACTTTGGCTATTTTTTTAGGTTTCAAAAGTTAGACAGCTAAGGTGGCCGATTAAGTTTATATTGTGTTTTTTTGACAATACGAAATGTTTCTTGGACTCACCTAAAGTCACTATATGGGTGTATGATCCAGTTTCCAGCAGACTTGACGCGCTCCTGCTCCTTCTCTACCGCTTTCTGACTGCCAAACATGCGCAGAGAAAACTTGTTGACTCCGGGCTGGAGCATGGAGCTGAACTGGCGCTGCATGTAGGTCTGGTTGTTCCTGGAGTCCTCATCATCCGCCACAATCTCCTCCGCTTTAGAGAAAGTCACGGAGTTCCTGGACTGGCCAGACAAGTGTCCCTTCCCAACTGAGATGGTGGAGAAGGACACTCTGGACTCCTTCTTGTCCGTTGCGCAGGACTTGACCTCGGACCCGGGGCCCTGGCCGAGGGGCCCCGCTGAGGTGACAGTACCATCCATGCCTATGTGTTCCCCCTTGGCGTCTTCAGCCTCTGCGCCCGTCTCCTGTCTGGAGATGAGAGAGGAGAGGCTGCCTGAACTGGTGGGCTCCCTTCTACAGTCTCCGTTTTTGCTGCATATCATTCCGGTGGCCCCTTCTGCTAACGCACCCGACACTGTGTGCTCCGCGGGGACATACTGCCAGTGGCCGCTGCTCACTGAGCCACTGGACTCATCTCGCAGAAGCCAAAGCTCATTGTTGTTAGAGTTTGTGCGCGCAGTGGACGCGGCTCCGCCTCCCGGCGTCAGCCCCCTCTTCATCTCGCAGCCATCCTCATGTCCGGTCACACCGGAGACTGAGAGCTCCTCCTCACCGTCCTCCTCACACTCGTCCATCGCACGTGCACACTGACAGCCACTCCCACGTGGACTTGGGCGTCGGCGCCTAAAAGCGCCAGGAGTTCATCATCACAGCCTGTGCTTTGTTCCAAAGCTTTGGTCGCACCCTGCATCTGCGAGTGAATGAGGGCAGGCGCTTTAGCACCGCCACAGGGAGAGTATGTTTACCTGCCTGGCCAAGACCACACAATACTTTACAAACAAGGAGGGGCTGGCTTTCCAAGTAAGATATTTGCTTTAATAGAAATACTGACCTAAAACATTGCCAACGGTGATTGTATTGGATAATAGGCTTAACCTACAAGAAGTAAATGACCAAAGTTAAAAAGTACAGGGTGGAGGTAAACGTTGCCTACATGACGGAGGGTCAAAGTATCAAGTTGACCCTTTTAAGCCCTTGTAACCCGAGTACACATGGTACACACTGCCCTCTAGCGGCCACTCTGTGCTCTTTGACCTAAACAGCCTGTTGCTTCGAAGTACATGTTTCAGAAACTAGATTGCCATCTAGTGGCAAAAGAATGTCAACGCGATGTCTCTTAGATCAGCTCAACAGTGCCAAAGTTGTACACATTCTATTATCCAGTCTTTTAATCAAGGGGATGTAATACTTCACATTGTAAATCTGTAACCCAAGATTTGTCCAGCATCCGATGAGAAAACAAACGAGAAAACAAAGTTAAATCCATGACCTTTATTCAGTTTTGTGCATGTTGTACAGATGGTTGTTTCCTGTTGGAAAATACAACAGTGTACATAACTATTCCCAGTTCTTTTACATGAGTATTAGTATAGTTGTATTATGTTAACATCCAATCACAAAACTACTCAGGTTAAATGTAACTTATGGCTTTCTGAGTCATCTACAAAGTGAAGGAACAACAATTACTTTCAACAAGCACACACAAATGTATCATCTCAGTCCATTAGGTGACATAGATTTATAGCTGTATTTTACATCAGCGTAATAGTTTAGCCTTTTTTGAAATGGCAAAAGATTGTTCTCCTTTGCACTTGGTCCTTCAGGAAAAAAAAAACCTATGAAAGTGACAAACAGTGATTCAAAACTTATAAAGAAAAGATTACAAGACAAAAATCTTGCATACCTTAAAGTATGGCAAAACAGTCAATGAATTTCCAGCCATTTCTGCATTCAATATTAAGTTTAAATAGCGAGAACATAATAAAAACTTTAAAACAAATGGTGTGCGTTAAGGCCAAAAATCTGGTGGTGGAAGTGTTGTAAGGACAAATTAAGTGGTTGAAATGCACTCTCATCGCCTGCCACAAAGATGGCAGCGATGGACTCAGTGACAGCGGGCAGTGCTGAAGCATCAGTGCGGATACAGTTGAAGCACCTCCATGTGGAAAAAGTATTGGCTTTACAACAAACACACACAGCCGTTAAACTCATGCAATGTTTGCCCCCCTTGGCCTCAAAAAGAATAAAAACTCACTATGACCTCTGGTTGCACAATGTGGAGAAGATTAAAAAGGAAAACAAAGCAAATAAGAACTTTAAAATCTCTTAAAACATAAACACCCAAGAAAAGAAGATTTGCAGGGTGCACAACAGTGTGCCACACGACAGATGATTCTTACAGTGTCATTCGGACATCTTCCATTACCTGTGGAAAGAAAAAAAAAAGAAAGATTTTCATTGAGTTGTGAGAATGTGAAATTAGACTGTACTGAACACCAAAGAGATATTTGCGCTGATAAAAAATGGCTCCAGGTGATTTCCACGAGCACTGGGCATGCATAGCTCAAGACTAACATTCAGAACTAGAAAATTACATTCCAACTAACTAAAACATTTTAGTTAAGAGTAGTCATCTTTAATAACTATGAACAAAATTTTCCTTGTTTTTAGAGTAGGATGTCTGGGTCGCTAATGGGCCCACATGTTTTTTCCTTTATACAAACCTCAGAGGGATTTTAGTTGGAGTTCCTTTGCCTCACGCCTTTGTCCTTATGGTTTGCATTAGAGTTGCTCTTCCTAAAAAAAACAACAACACACATCCAACTTGAGTTAGCAAAGAGCCAAATTACAAAGCTAAATGTCGATGTATATAAAGATGAACTTACAAGGGAGCAGCGCCTGAGTCATCGTCTGCACAGCGAACAAAGGAAACAAAAAACAGTCAATTTGTGACAAAAAGTACACGACAGTAAAAAGAAGAACCCTGCGACATGCCCCGGCCCACCCCAGAGATGACAGCAGCAATGTTATAACATGACATCCTCCGCACCACAAGTAAAGGTTATGTCAGATCACATGAACTGAAGCATGCCCACCTGCTCCCAATGTCAATGTCGCACATGAAAAGTGGCTCAATTGCATATAGAAATACAAATAAATAAATGTACAGCGTCCTAAACATGATTTCCCTTCAGCATCGAAAAGGCTCATGCAGTACAAGCAAATGCAAATGAGAGCTAAGAACACTGCTGTGGTCAGATTTAGGCACAGACCATTTAAATACAGAGGTGTTCTGTCACTGTTCAGCCGGCGCATGTGTCCACAACAAGGTAAGAGTCTAAAGGCAGAGAGTCCGCTGGATCTCCAGGACCAAACGGTGAATGGAAAAATCGGAAAATCTACTGGCCTTGATATTATGAGCCCTGCCACTTGTCATGCATAATGTTCACGATGCAGAAGGCATGCAGGACAGAAATCTGAAGCCTGCCACATGAACCTGTGTAGGAGCGTTTGAACCAGAACACTAGTCAGAGTGAGAAAAGGACTCTTTGAGAGGCTGGTGTTAGCGGAAGAGGGAAGAGGGGTCAGAATGCAGGGCCAGTGAAAGAAGAGTGACCAGATCTTTTATCACAGTCGTCCAAGAAGAAGTGGTGACTATGAAAGCAGTTCAGACTCCCATAGCTGTTCCACGCGCTCAGTTCAGCTCAACCACTTCAGTCTGACATGCAGTTTTTTTTTTCACTTACCAAAATGCAAAATCAGCAGCAAACAGAGAAGTAAAAAAGTAAATAATAAAAAATAAAACGTTCCTATCACAGATAATTTGCACAAGGGTAGATGCTGCTGCTAGCTCCTGACTGGTTGAAATCAAAAGGAAAAAGATAATAAAAGCAAGTGACTGAGGGCTGATATAGAGAGCATGCAGCTTCATACTCCATTAGGCAATGCATCACCTCAGCAGCTTCCAAATGACCACAGAGGGCTACATTTGAACAGCTCAGTACAGACTGCTACCGTTACTATGACAATGGGGCTTAAACGTGTAAAAAGTGTTCAGATTAAAGCTGAATATGATACCAGAAATACAATTAGGCAAATACATTCATTTCTATGGGGGAAAACTATTTACGACATCAAAATACACAGTACTGTCTAAAGGTGTAAAACATAATACTAGGATAAAAATACAAATACAACTTTTAAAGGGAGTCAATACAATCTTCATACTTTTTTTTCCTAATATTGTAGATAAGATTTGAACAACTTTAAGTACAGGGGTGTCAATACAATCTTCATACTTTTGCACAGGATTGCATTTTTATATTTTGAAATAAGAGTTTTTTTTTTCATAATATTGCGATGTTAACTGGTGTCATTAGTAAATGTAATATCTCGTACAGTGGTTACAGTTCCTAAAATAGTGGCCAAACGTTTCACACAGAAAAGGTCAGAGGATATGAGGATATGTACCGTCAGTGATCTCATCAGGCTTTCTCCTCTTCTCGTAGATGAAGATGATGGTGACCAGGATGATGACCTCAGCCACGATGCCGAGGAAGGGCCAGAGCGCGGCCAGGCGGCTGCGGACGCGCAGGTGGATGCGGTCCATGTTCACGCCAATGTCATTGGAGCCGGAGCAGACATAGTCGCCCACGTCTGTCTCCATGCTCAGGCTGTTGATGGTCAGTATGGTCTTCTCAGGAGTGCTCTTGATCTCATACTTGTCACTGGTGCCATTCGCAATGGGCTGTAGAAGCAGACAAAAAAATTCAGATTCAACACCTCCATTGTAAACTGTTTGGACATGAAGAGAAAGAAGTAACTATGGGTACACATTTTATTATTATTATTATAATAATAGTCTTGTCATTTTAAGAGCATTTTATTTAATTAGGAAAAACTACGGTGTTAACACTAACAAAGACTGACTATTTTTAAAGCTGCAGCTGGCACCAAATGTATTTGTTCTAGGGCTGGGCCATAAGGACAACAATGAATATCTTTATATTTTTTTGGGATTATCTTAATGACAATATTCAGACGATGTTATGGCTACAATATGCCTGAATGTCTTCTTGGGATTGAAGTACCGTATAAAATGATGACTGCGTAGTATAAAATTTTACCAAAAAGTGCAGCAACAATTTTCTTTAAATATTACACTGCAAGTTTGTTATATTTGTATACTTTCACTACTTATTTTTTTTTTGGTTATAAACATGTTTGCATTTGCATATCTTCATATTTGCATATCTTCAAAAGCAACAATTGCAATATTACTCCTTGCATCACTGACTCCAGCTCGGTTGCGGTCCAGGCGGGTCACTTGAAGATTGCCTGTCCCACCAACTCTGGTTTACTGCGGTCCGTTTTTGACGAAAACCACGTAGATTCACGTGGTTTCTCGTGAGAACACTCATCTAATAACATGAAAGCAGCACCAGACCGCTGCGGCGTCTGGCAAAAATAGACTTCTTGCGGATTCCTTCCACAGATTGGTGTAACAGGGCGCATTGATTTTAAGCACTTTTTAAGTCTTGCCAGACCCCGAACCGGAGTCAGTGTACACCAGGGGTTATCCATTTTCTATAGATCTCTCACACCTAATTAGTAGCCCTTGAATGAGAGTGTGTACCTCTTGGACGCCGTCCTGCTCCTTGAACCAGGCCCAGGTGGTGGGCAGAGGGTAACTGTGGCTCACACAGGTCAGCGAAGCTTTGTCGTTCTCATTGCCGTGCTCGGAATGCTTGTAGGCGGAGACGTGTGGCATGGCTAAAATGTACAACACACATTATTATTATCATTTCCAATATAGATGAAAGAACTCACTATTCAATTTTACTGCCTCATTGTGTTTACACTATCGCTACAAGCAAATGCATCCGGCAATAGTTAGAGCCATGTTTCATGTGCTATTGTGTTGGCAAACAATGATACACTTACTTTTGACTTCAATGGTCTTCTGAACTGGCTTGTCCAT
This sequence comes from Rhinogobius similis, assembly GCA_019453435.1. Lineage (NCBI taxonomy): Eukaryota > Metazoa > Chordata > Actinopteri > Gobiiformes > Gobiidae > Rhinogobius > Rhinogobius similis. Next base: position 14,451,823 of record CM033623.1, on the reverse strand, counting down.
CTCAAAGACACATGCGTACTTCCCTCCATTGTGGTAGGTGATCTTCTGCAAACTAGACAAAGACAGAGGACTTAGTGTAAATTTTAACTTCTATATAACTCACACAAAAGAAAATTCATGAGAGAATCATGGTTGCACATAATTCCATTTGTGAATTTACAAGAACCAGAGGCCCATGCTTTAAAGTTGGGCCCAAATTGTTATATTAAAAGGCATTTCACATTTTCTCATAGTTACTTTTATGATGATTAAAAGATGGTGATTAAATAAAAAAAAAAGATTAAATTCACAATACGCTGACAATAAGCGGCCCATTGATGTTTTGGAGGTTCCTCACGTAATCACAATCCTTTTTTGTTTGCTGTCCCGTACAGTGCAGCTCTAATGGGGAATTAAGGTCAGTCCATGTGAGCACTGTGCCGCTGGCGTTGATCTGGCTGCCAGGACGACCGACAAAGCTGCACGCTCCAGCTCCCGCTAATCAAGCCCACAGGACGCCTGAGTGACGCCCACAGCTCCTCAACTAATGGAGGCACGCGGAAGAGAGAAGGTGCCGCGACCAACAGGGAAGAATACACTACGAGTTAACGTGAGCAAAGGCCAGGGAGCCATGATCTACAAATGGACATCCCCAACTAGATTCAATTGTGGTTGGTAGTAAGTACATAAAAGGCAATGATACTCTTATCATCCTCCCATGGTATAATTGTATGTAAAACAATCACAACTTCACATAATTTGGTATAACAAATAGCTTATTTAGTCAATCAATTACAAAATATATATACACCAATACACCAAAAAGGATTAGAGGCAGCAACATTTACTCCAAAAAGCAGTCAAATACTCAAAAATGAACATACTAGGGCTGCAACTAGATGGTGATTACTTTTTCCAGTCGACTAGTCAAACAATGATTTCTATTGTGCGGAAATTTGAAAACATTTCTCTACCAAAATAAAAAGTTTAAAATATGTGACTGAAGACTTACAAAGAAGTGTATTATTGGTAAAAATCTGAAATGATGTGTTCTTTAAACCTCTGATTTTATAATGTCACTGTTCTTGTTATGAGGTTATTAATTTATATTTTTTATTTTTATTATATTAAAATAATAAAAGATTTGCCATAGGTATTTTAGCTTGTACTGTCCAGATAACGATTTACATTATGCTTTTGACCTGTACATACAAATATAAATGTGCTACTCACGTAAGAGATGTAAAGGGGCTCCCAGTGGTGGATTTGGACTCTTCAATCACTTTCCCATCCCGAGTCCAGTGGGAGCCTGTGATGGGCTTGGTCGCGCCGGTCAGGTTACAGCTCAGCACAGCAGAGGTCTCGTTTACCACCTCAATGTGGGAAGTCGTGATGTTTGGCTCTTTGGAGAAAAAACAGGAAAAGTTGACACACAGAAGCACAGACGTTTTCAGGAAAGTCGTCTGGAGAGATCTGCAGGGTTGAACTGGATTTGTAGAGGGTAGCTTCATATAGGACCATCTACTTAAAGGGAAGAAGATACTACGCACATGCAGAAGTCATGACCAGACTTCTTTTGAGGAAACATTTCTCAACATAACACTGGACCACAAGACAAGATGTTCCTCGAGATACCTGCGAGATGCAACCTTCTGTGAATCTGATATTTTGGGCATGCTTTTCAAACACTGGCAGTTGCGAGTTAGTACTAAAAGCTTTGAGAGCAATCAGAGTTAGAGGTGGGCAATATTGAAAAAAATAGCAATATTTTTTTAAATATCGCTAACGTTTGTCAGACGATCGGTCAATCCAAAAGAACTGCGTTTAAACTTGTCATTAAATATATATTAACGTCAAGATTATTTGGTTAATCGATAATCGAGATTATTCAGGTTAAGTAAGAACAAAAAATATATATACATATACACACATTGTGTGAGGTTTCTTCTCTCAATAGTTGTAATAAATTTGCTTAGTTAATCTGTCTGTTTTATTTCACAGACAAATGTGAAATTTCTGTAAAAATGAATCACAAAAAGTGCAGAAATATCACCATATACCCTTACTTGAAGGTTCACAACATAACTTTATTTCATTTTTACTTTTAATCAGCTCTTTTTGTAGCATTTTATTGTACTTATAAACAAATATTTAAATTTAGCATGTCTTCAGGAACTTTCACAATATTATCAAAATTTAGATATACTGCCCACCTCCAATCAGTTTTTTTTTTTTTACCAAAATGTTTGTTTTGAGCAATCTCCGCACCTTATGGCCAGTATTACCTTGACAACTATCTAGACTGTGAAAAGGCGTCAGATCAGGGACTAGTTGGGTAAGACAGGGGTAAAAAGGACAGCCTGAGCACACTTTTCAACAGGCTGACGTCTACTACGAAGCTCTGAGGGGAGGAGGGCAACTTCATAGTGGAGTTTATGGGACAGTGAAGAGCAGGACGTGTTTTCCAGGCAGCCCTGACTCGTCCACTGCCACTCACTCTGAATGACAATAACGTTAGCCTGCGAGCGGATCCACTTGATTCTAGGCGTCCTCTTGAGCTCGTTGCGGTCCGGATCGTTGGATGCTCGGCACTCGTACGTCCCCGAGTCGTTCAGGGCGAGGCTCGTGAGGTGAATGGTGCTAGTGGCGTGGGCTATGTATGTGGCATTAATGTGCACGCGTTCGTCCCACGCCCCGTCGTACAGTTGGGTGTAGGTCTCGTTGTGCTCCTCGCCCTCTATAAACCACCACTGTACCTCTGGGATGGGGTCGCCTATCACCTCGCAGTGCAACTCTGCGTCATCGTCAGTGAACACGAGCTGGGACAGGGGTGACTTGATGAAGCCGGCTTTGGGTGACATTTACGGACGAGCCAAAAAAAAAAAAAAAAAAGATGATTTCATGGTGTTGTAATGGTGGTGAATGGTGATGAAAGACAGAAGAATGGAAGCAAATAGAAAAGAGAAAAGAAAACATTAATAAATCACAAATGAGCAGAAATCAAAAGCACGTTAAAAGGGATGAAGATGGGACAAATAAAAGTAACATTGAATTAAGAAAAACAAACTAAAATGTGTATTAATGAACAAACCAAGCAAATGAGAGCATGCGCAGGTGCCCATGAGGTACGACTGCACAGTTTGGGATAAAAAAAAAAAATCAAAAGAAATTTTTCAACAATTGTGGCAATTTCTAATAAAATTGTAATATACGTTTATAAAAGACTGATTCTGGTCATAGAGCACATTGTGAACAACCCTAGGACCTATAACATTTGGAAGAACACTGTGATTATAAAAGTCTAAACTAATACGACAATACTATGCATTTCAGACAGTTGCCTCGATGGGCCACAGGTAGAAAGCAGTTTAAACAATGTTCAAGAGAATTTAGCAAATGAATAACTGTTCCAGAAGATGTTTGTAGAGGTTTAAAATACAGGTACAACTAGGTTTTTCTATCAAAAACAGGATATTTTGTTCTTTGCAGAAGACATGGCATCTAACTGATTGTAGCCTTTGCGATGTGATAATTGCGATTCCAAATAGATGGCGATGTATTGTACAGCCTAACCATGAAGGCAAGCGAGGCGTGACTTGAATGTGTTTACTGATAGTTCCCTGTATTTTTACTGCTCAGAGGAAGTGTCTCTCATGTTATGGTTGGGTGGGTCCTACAGAAAAATAACATTCTCATTCTTTAAGCTAAAGACCTACTGTGAGCTGGAGCCCTAAGAAAATCAAAGAATGTTTTTCTACTCGATAGTAGGGCTGCAACTAATGATTATTTTAGTTCTCGACTAGACAGTTTTTCTAAAGACAATTATTTATATTGTACACTTAAACTTTTTGACATGATTTAGTAATAATTATAATTATTAAATTCAACAAAGTGTTGTTGTAGTCATACCTACCTAGGTTTATTTATCGAGTCATGACGCACATTGGGCAATAATGACGTCTACAATACTGTGCTTATATGAACAAATGAAAAATAGACCAGTCGTTGCTGTTGGTTTTTCGGCTTAATGTTCAGTCAATGCCACAGTCAAAGGTCACCTTCTCGCCACATGCTGTTTCAAAGTTCAGTATTAAATATAGCCAGCTCACTTGCCCCACGGGCTGATTACTGCTGGTATCTCTCTGCAACAACCTGTCTGAATGATATATAGTTCATTAAAATATTTTCTAAAAAGCAGAAAATGGCGTGCACATTATACAAATTAGTTAAGAATCCTTCAGCAAAGACTGGCAGTGCAAGGCACACAAAAGGTTGAGCAAAGTTTGTTCTATAACAAAGCGTCAGGAAACTGCAAGTGTTATCATCTCATTGCACACTTTTGCAATTTGTCCTATTTCGAGCAGCTCTCAATACTGACAGAATGTTGAAATACTGAGTGGAAAAACTATAATATCCTCCTCAGTCTAAAGCCACAGGTGAATGAAAGGAGGAGGATATACCAGAATGTAATTTATCAATACACCGTGAGGATTAAGCCTCTCTAATAAGAGTACTTCTATCCATGTTTCCCCATCAGTGTATGTCAAACCCACTTTAATTTGGCTGGTGGTCTTTCCATAGGCGTCTTGAGACCCTTGACTTTTTAAAACACTTTAAACACTTAAAAACTCTGGTATTCACTGCGTTTTGTCCTGTGTGTGGAGTGTCCATGGGCTTTTAAACGCGTAAACACAGTCAGTGAAAATACAATCGCCATCTTGGCTTATCACGCTAATTCTGCCTCTGGCCGGTTGAAGTGTGAAGGTCCACAAAGCCCATCGTGTTATGCAAGTTAAACCAGAAGAAAACGAGAACTGAAAAGCCGGACCATATGTTAGTCGTTACTGAGCATGATCACGTGACTGGGGCTAACGGTATTAGCATCCAACAGTTTATCATTTATCAAAACAAATTAGCGAATGGAACAAAACAGTGATTGGAAATAAAATACATGATTAGATCCAAATCACCATGTAAAACAAATGGCCGTTCACCACAATAATGTAAGGTTGTTGAGAAGGGCCACTGTATTTTGCCAAAGCCAGATCCAGTTTGGGACCACTGCTGGTTTTAACACAGTTTAGCAGTAAATTCGCGTTATATGGCTTTTGATTTGAGGGTTGTATTCATTAATAACCCCATATCCTCCTCAAAACAACACGAATCTCTGGTGCTCAGAGCAAAGTCTGTTTCTGTAACCAACATGGCTGACACTAAATTCTTACCTGTCGAGGCACTGACTCTCCAAGAGACTAACAGTACGGCACCGAGCGCCAAAAGTAACTTCATGGTTGCCAATTTCATCAATCAGAGAAGTTAGCGAAGTGAAACAACGTTAATACGAAAGCTTGGACCCCGTTTCGCCGCTCCTTCTTCGACGGCAGACGGAGACGATTGTGTCCTCTAGTTGCACCTCACGCACACAACCCTAGATCAGCACGTACGCATGACGCAAGGCCGTGGGCGTGGTCACGCGCTTATACGTCAGACGTCGAATATAAAATAAAAAATAAGTCAATTGAGCCCATACATGAAAACCACTTAAAATTTTAAATGTGACAATCTGAAGTTGCCTACAGTCGTAGACTCTAAAACCTACTGTAAAGCAACAAAACTGCAAATAGTACATGTAGATTTGTTTTCAGCTGACAGTCCTCCTAGTGTAGTCCGGACCTACAGGATTATTAAAGTAACAATGTGAAGGAAATACACCCAAAGGAGGCCAAACAATACAAGGAACACACGTTTATTAATTTACTGATATACTATGAAAGCAGACGTCCGGTGTGAATGGACAGGGCTTTGAGGGGTTGAAACATAAATAGTGGTCTGCACTTTCAAGGTTAACTTATGCTATATAATTATGTTATTGTTGAAAAAGCATTCAAGAACATGACCAGTGGTAAAAGGCTATTAAAAATGAATCAAAAATATGTATTTATATAAGGAAAATGCTATATACAAAATAAATCAACATTACACAAAATGACAAAACATTGACCAGTGGTACTCAATTTAATTTAATATTGGATCTTTTTTTCTTTTTTTTCTTTACATGATACTGCAAAACACATTTTTTTCTTCATTTTCAAAAATCTTATGTCCCTCTTAAAATGCACTGAAACACTTTATGGAAAAGGGTGTCAGCTAATAGATATGAATAATATAAAAGGAAAATTACTAATAATTAAAATGTCTGTTCATATCCAATTTCCACATAAAAGTAAGACAGCAATTACTGCAATTTTATCAAGTGCAAACCAGCATTATATTATAAATTGGTTAGAAAATCATTCCATCATATAGTCATTTGGTTTGAAAAAACAAAGACGGTTGAAGGGAAAGTACAAGAGCACTTTAAAAAAAAATATATTTTTGTGCTACTTGTAAAACCTGCACATTTTGTGTTAGCCATGATAAACTGTCATTATTGAATTGAAAATACCACCTCCTGTTGAAAGTCTTTTTCCTTTGGACGCCATTGTTTTTCTTCCTGTGCTGCTGACATCACACCTGAAGTTTCAATATTCCTTCACATCTTTGCACAAAGACGCGGCTTTATGGAACTCCACCCTTCCCCTGTTCCGTTCTTGACAATGATGAGAAACGGGGCGACATCAAATACATGGGCTCAAGTATTATCGCGACAGCCCCACAAATCAGGTTTGGGTGCCAGGCATTTCCATGTTCGTACCCAAAGCCTGGAGAGAATGGAGCCGACAGCTCTGAGAACCATGTTTTGAGCTACATGCAGCCAGTGAGAGCAAATACCACAGTCTTCATTAAGAGTTATCAGAGGAGTTATTATTGCTGGTTGAACTTGAAGACTGAGGGGTAGAGGACGATGAAGATGATGGAGAGTTTGAAGAAGAGGAGGAATTAAAGTTCATCTCTGATAATTCTGGAGGATTTGTGGCTGTATTCTGCCCACTTAAGCTTTTCCTACACACTGGGCATGTATCATGCTGTTGACAAAAGCAAAGAAAACATGTAAGTGTTTTTGTTTACCAATTACTAGGGCCAAGAATCGATAAAAGTGATAAACAGCAAATCCGACAAATATTAATCACAACAGACACCCATTAATCTCAATTAATGACACTATCCTTGAAATTATAATACATTGAATGGATAGTTAGACATTTTGCAACCTAGTCAGTGTGGAGTGCATTTACTTTGCAACTCTGGACGTTGTTCATGTTCTCTTTCCTGTTTGGTGTACTCTTAACTGTGGAGCTTGATATGGCCAGACACTGGCAGAGAAGAAAATAGACCTGTTCCTAAGCTCTGTCAGAGGGCAGCAGAGAGGCAGCGCAGCCGCACACATGGATGGCAGACAAGCGATATGGAATTGCCCACATTCAGTACAACGGCTGTGTAATTATTACTGTGTGATATGGAATTAATCCGTAAGCACGAGTAAAATTCCAAACAGCAAACTGAAAACTTTCCTTTCAGCAATGAGCGCTACCGCGGACGTATCTGCAGCATGAGCACTCACAGCTCTGTGTGCGCATGCATACAGAGAGGATTTTTTTTTGACAGAAGGCGTTAAAACCCCAGTTCTCTCAACTCTACTAATTTAATATAAAAGGTGTTAAAGATTAATAGGTACCTGTTCCAGCCAGGGCACTATGCAGTCGTTGTGGAACATGTGATTGCATGGGAGCTGCCTTACATTTTCTCCCACGCTATAATCTTCTTTACATACTGGACATTCTAATCCTGAGGCTGTGGGACAAAGAACAAATTAGATCCTATAAATAACAAAAGAAAATAGTGCTATTTGACATAATTTAAACCTACCAACATGCTCATCTGTAATTTGAATTGTAGGAAGGCTTCTTATTTTATCCCCATCTGCTGGTGGTGGCCCTGTGTTTTCAAATTGGTTCAATAACTTAAGGGGAAAAATAAATTCATAGAGTGATCAATTTGATAAATTTAATTCAATACATGTTATTGGGATTTATACCTGTGTTATTATTGCATCCAAACCATTAGCTCCCCAGGCATAATCCATAGGATTTGAATGAAGAACACCCCTAAAAAAAAAAATTGAGAAATTATTATAACATTGCCAAACTTAATATTTAAATTCAAGATACTCTCCACTTACCATGGCCCCACACCTAAATTTGGCATAGCAGTAGGTGCAATTATTCCATTTACTAATTGCTGAATAATTCTATTAAAAAATAAGGAATAATACAGTTATACAATAGATAAATGCATTGTATCCCTGAGAAGAGAACAAAACATTTCTTCACAAATATAAACGCTGCAAGTTTTTGTATACTGTAGGCAACAACATCAAACTTTAATGCAATACTGGGAGAATGGTATAGTAATACCTCACCCCTCTAATGTCGGGACATCCTCTTGCCACCCTGGTGGTCGCATTGAACCATGCCGACGTCTCTGTTGTCTGGCACCGTATCTGTGCCGCGCTGCAGTTTCTCTTTCTCTGCGATTTTCAGCATCTCTGTTGTCCTCTGTTCCCAGCCCTGCTCCCAAGTCAAAACTGTTACCAAAGACACCCAGGGCAAACTGGCCATTACCAGAAGAGAATGTAAACAAATGCTGCTCTGGATTCTGAAAAGAAAAAATAAGACACAAAGGAGAAACATATTCACACATTTATATTAATGAACAACTAATTAAAAAGGCTAAAAGACACCGGCAGATGAACAGTTAGTATGATTTGTAAGTAGTACAAGTAATTGCTCCCACATGACTTTTGTGCAATTGAACCGAGTGAGTGGAGGACAATGACATTTGAGTAAATAATGAGTTAGAAACCTCAAATGGCTGCTGGTTCTGGGCCCCGCTGGAGATGGTAGACATGGAGCCATTGTCAGCACTAAACAAAGGACAAATATTTGAGGTTAACTGTGGACATGGTGTGTGCCATTAGCATCTTTATATTTGACACATCTGTCAAACAGTTCTTAAAGTTAAATAATGACAAAAAGTAGATTTGAATTGTGCATTCATGCACAACACATATTTGACGGCCGTATTTAATATGTTCAAATCAAACCAAACTTTATTTATAAAGCGCTTTTCATGCAAAAATGTAACACAGTGCTTTAGACAAACATTCCCCGACATTCCACCCAACCACCATAGTCTTGTTCCATCTCAATCTGTATTGAGTTCGGGATAGAACATTAAAAAACAGCTGTTACCATGGAAATATGACATGTTTGTTGTTGATGTGTTAAACTTACATAGAAAAACATTAGCCAAAAAGAAAAAAAAAGTGAGCAAAAAATCCATGGAAGAACCTGATAAACTGATGGGTCATTTCTGGTAAATACATTTATCAATATATAATGTTAGAATATGAGAATATGTTTGAATTAATGCTAAGTTTAGAATTTACCATCTTATAATCTCCACTAATTTAAAATTTACCTAACTGAAAATTCTGTTATGTGTGATATCACAATCCCAAGCTCCAGTGTCAACAAATCAGCTATTAGTTACCAACCTCCTTTCCTCCAGAAGCTCCTCAATAAAACCTGAGTCACATCTTGGGCATGTATAATCCTGTAATGATAATAAATGCAAGACAATTATATAAAAAGTGTATTTGTCTTAAAAGTGTGTTTTTCTTTGTTGTTGTTGCTGTTTTTTTTAAGAACACTTCTACCACATAATGATAATGGTACAATGATCACAAAATAGCATTTTTCCAGATCAGATTAGAAGTACATTTAATAATACAGAACACCTGTTCTAAAATGCCAATGTTCAAACAGAGAGCTTCTCTTGCATTGTCATTGTCACATTCGCAGTTGTTTGACAGATCCTTCTGGTCACAGACAACAATCCCGGAGGGCACTTCTGTGTACATCGCATTAAAAAGACCTAATTCTAATATGGATGTTCTATACCATAGCATTTAAATAATAATCCCAAACACCACGTTTTTATAACGTTAGCGTTATGAATCACAGGCAGATGCTGCCATACCAACAACGCTAGCGCTAGCCAACTAATTACATAACTTCGTTAGCGATTTAATTAGGGTTACGAGGGATACTGCGACGAATCCAGGTAACGCGAGTAAATAGTTCGTTACAATAAATGATGATAATCATATGACGATCAAATGAGAGTGATCTTTTTCCAAATTAACGTTACTACATGCAGTAAATACCGGCACCTCAAAACAACTCTTACCAAACAGATTCCTTTGGCGTATTCATATTTTTTAAAGATAGCTATCTAGTTACCTTAGCTAGCGTTAGCATCGCAGTATGCTACTGCTGTTAGCACACACATCTGTTGACCCCTCAGCAACTGATATTTCTACCAGTTTGGCTAATGAGTTTAGTAATAAAACCTACAGCCATTCATCAGCACAACTATGTCGATGAAACTCACGGGAAGCCGAGGACTGATCTCCGCAGAGCATCTGTGACAGAAGAACCGGTTGGGCCATGGAGGAGCTTCAGCCATCTTTATCTTCAGCCTCTGAAACTGAGCGGCGACTACGGCATCCGCAAAGGACAAAGTGACCATGCAATCATGTGATGCATTACACAATAATACGCACACTTACAACTAATATGAAACGTGTACACTGATAGATAAAATATAATCCAAAGTAGATATTCGAAATATATCCATCTTTTTTTTTCTCGTATCATTATTTATATTCACTATGCATTAAACAGGTCAGCCACACAGTGGTGCTATTGTGTAACAGACGGCTGTCAAAACCTAAATGAGAACCACAAAATCCACTTTTTTAAGTGTAAGGAGTAGGCCTATGTAATGTTGGCCTATATATGTTCTTGTTAAGAAAACCATGTAGCTTTACATTGACTCACTGTTTGGTGAAGATCATTTGCAGTGAGATCTCCTTAAAAACGAAATAAATTGGCTTGGTCCATACATTTTGTGCTTGAACCTTGACTGTGGCTGTAGAATCTCGCGGTTTCGGTTGATTGAACAGTTTCCTCATACGTGAGAAAAACAATGTTCTGTTTTATGTGATGCAGCAGCGGGCTCCCAGTGGTGTCCATGTGGCCCCTGAGGTAGCAGTGAGTTACATAAGAGCTGTGAGGCAGAATTTTTAGTCATAGTTAACTAATTTAGCAGTTTACTTAAATACATAGTCAGTGTTACAACGTAATGGCAGTGATTATTACACTTTGGAAATGATCAAATCAAGACCGTTTCACACTAATTTCTGTTGTTGTTAATGGTACTACATTTTTTTTATCCTTGACATTTTTATACTTTTTTCTTTGTTTGCTTATGTTTATTATCTTCTAATTCAAATTCATATTGTTCAAATGGTCCTCTCACTCCAGGATCTCTCTTCACATAACATGAAACAGAGTTGGTGACAATGTGACAGGACATTGTAACCTGTTGGTCCTGTTGTGTCTGCCTTGTGCATGTGGGAGCAGAGAAGACGTGGCTGTCCCAGGCCTGAGATTAGTGTTGAGGTTTGCTGTGTCTGGTTGAGGTGAGCCATTGTCTGTCCCACTTTAGCCCGCCCAGTCTGCCACATGTGGGTCACACACGGACAGGGAGCCTCTCAGGCAGACCTGCTGACCCTTCAAACTACTGGATAACGGCCTCTAATTCTTGTAGTCTCATCAATCCTTTTTATTTATAATACCAAAACATGAGGCTGCAGCGACATGCTTTCCCATAAGCTACATGATCTTAAACCCACATAACATATAAGTACTAGTCATGAAATCAATTATATAGTTATAGTTATAGTTATATAGTCACTTTCACGTTTAAGTGAAGGGGGAAAGAGTTCAGTGTGGTTCCCAGTTGTAAAACCATTCTAGTTCTGTCATTGAAGATAGTACATGACATCATCCTGGCCTTGCCCATGGGCTCTCACTTCTGTTCATTCTTTGTCAAATCCTCTCTTCCAGTAATACTGTAAGTGAGCAGTGTGGAATTGCACCACTAAACGTACAGAGACATATGTGTAGAATTTTCATCAGTGTTGTAGATCTGTGTACGTTGTGTTGTTTTATTTTGCATAGCCAAGGAAGTTGTATGTGTCATCCATTCTGCTAACGACATCTTCCAGAATTGCCTAAACCTGGCAAGAAAGTGATGTAATAAAATGGTGTGTTTACAAGGCTTAACTGTAAATGTAGGCTATACTCTTTCTATCAGTGAGACAAAAGCGAAACATATTTATTCCATACATGGTAAACAAGCATTTATTAGGGACATGATGACTCTAAAATGCCTTTCATAGGTCAGGACTCGGGACACAGTCATTTTCTCAGCTTGCAACAAAACTTAATTTGAGTCAGACAGTCCCACTTGTTATTTCTGACTAATGCAAGCTGATGTGAGGCAAATGAATATTTACTGTATGTAGACCTTTTTAGCCGTCGTCAGAAAAAACAAATAATACCTCATCAAGAAAATTAATTTCTTTCACTTTGGCATGCTAACTGTTTGCTGTGCTGTAGGATTTCCCCGACTACACAGTGGCCCACAGGAAGGAGGTTGGCCCAGAGGTCACTGAGGAAGTGGACCCTCCACTTACCCCAGAGGTAAGTGGAAACAATTAACTTTAAAGTACTACGGAATATTTTGAGTGAGACTCACCAACATTCAATACAAACAAACACAAACATCCTCTATGACTCTCCATGTAAATAACCATTTCTCAACTGTTTCACTTGCGATATTCAAAAGTGAAATATAGTTTTCCAAATATTTTTCATTTCTTTCAAACAAAACAACAACCATACAACAAAGTACTGAAAATAATATAACTTAGATATAACGCAGATCTACATAACTTAAAACCTCAGACAATCAAATAAAAGTCCTCCAAACACACTGAAATAAGACTTGTTTGCTCAGCAGTCAATGTTCATGTATTTTTCACCTTTTTGTTTCTCTGGGTGTAAACCAACAAGAATAACCTTGGATCCCATTTGCTTAGAATTATATAGAAATAATAATAATAATTTCAATTTCTCCTCCCAGAGCAGTGCCATTTTTCGAGTATAAAATCCAATGAACCGATGTTCCTCTACATTGAGTACATGGACACATGTCTGAGATCGACTGCTGTTATAGAACCTATAATTTGCATTTGCCATTTAAGTTGAATTAATATGAAACCTTTAAATAGATCTGGTATGAAACAAGGTTACTAGCATCCTTACCTTTCTAACAACAAACAACAAATCTCCATTATTCATTTTTAAAAATTCAAATGTTTATTTATTTTTAAAGACACATGAAAACAAACGGAACAGAAAACAACAACAGTGAGGTGCATAAAAACAAAATGAACATAAAACGACATAACAATTCTAGGCACGAACATACAAAAACAGTCTCCATCCATTGCTGCTCCATCCTAGTCTTTCGCCCTGCCTGACAGTTTCTCACACACTACATTGTCCATTATCCTTTCCTTCCATATTTTTAATATGGGAGTTTTGGGCTCCTTCCACATCAGGCACATGTACGTCACCCTCTTGTCCCCCAACAAGCACAACCTGGGGGGCAGGTCAAAAGGTAACCAACCCCACATGAAGTCCAGTGTTTCATTCCAAATTGAAAACACCAGAGGGCCGTCCCATAACGCAAGACTCTTATTTATGTAATTTTCGACCCATATTATAGCCTACCATTTTGAGTAATAGGGGTAGTAAAAGGAATGTCTCCACCAGATTTCTTTCACTAGACAACTTTACATGTCTTATGTAATAGTTTCTTGTCAGTTTTGGCTGCACTCACACAGGTATGGTCATAAAAAACTGTTATATAAATATATCAAAAGACCTAATGAACCCAATTGGATTAAAGTTACATTTCCCTTTAAACAGTGTCTCATTGGAAGATATTTCCAAAAGTGAAAACATTTAACACAAATAAATCGCCAATCTTTCAAATACCTTTCTGTAACAATTGAGTCCAATACATTATTAGTAATATAATAATGTATATGTGGAAAGGTTAATTTTCATAGACCTCTAGCCAGACCATAGTTGTACTTTTAAAAAAGAAGTTGTTGTTTATACTCTATGTTTGGCTTCTGTATCCGTATGTGTGAAAGGAGAGGTAAAATCTTTTTCTATTAAAGCATAATTACATATTTTTTTTCTTCGATTGATGTTGTCATTTTGAGGTGTACCCCCATTCCATATTGGCATACTGTAATATGATCTGCTATTGTATTTATCTTTCCCAACAATGATAGATTAAGTTTACACCACTTGTCCGAGTACATTTTAATTTTTTTAAAGAGTTTTTCAAAATTGTCTACCATAATATCTTCAATGTTTGAATTCAACTGAATTCCTTTTTTCCATCCACCTAAAGTTGTAACCCAATAAAATATTTGAATTGCACGTTTGTTGTATTGGCAATGCAGCCGATGTATGCCAGTTATTTGTATACCCATCTGAGTATTCCTCAACAATCACACCTTTGTACCTTGTACACACCTTTGATTCTAGGATTTTCTGGATATGAATGGCCAGAGGTTCCTAAAAAGTGAACAAAAGTAGTGACAAAGTTACATCCCTGTCTAGTCAACCTGGGGAAAAAATTTAAATGAGGAGCACATTCCGTTAGTAAAGACAGTTGTCGTCTTGGCCAAGTTTCAATAAAGCCATATCAAGAGATACTGCAGCTACAAGATTTGGGTTATTTTTGATCATCCAAGGAAGATGTATTAGTCGTTTCATGTTCTCGGCTGAAGATGTTCTGCACTAATCCTACTAGATCTTTATAAATAATTTCTGGCAACACAGTCTCGAATCCTAAAGCCAGTAATTTTGATAATATTTTACAATCCACATTTATCAAACTTATAGATCTATCTTGTAGTTTTCACGTATTGGTATGAGTGAAATTATGATTGAAACTTTCAGGGAGTGTCTCATATCCAAAATCTTCCTGACAAACATCAGTTAAGAATGGGCAAAATACGTCTATACATTTCTTATAGAATTCGGCTGAAAAGCCATGCACTATTCACTTCAGCGTCAATTAAAAAAGAGGTTAATTTGTCTTCTCCCTTTTTTGGTATTAACATTTTATTTTAAAAAAGTGATCTTTGATATTTTCCAACCATAATTTCAGATGTATGCAGATCGGGGTAAAACGTTTGTGGGTCTTTTCGGGTCAGCCATAGCTTAATGCGTCTTTTCTACCATTACTGTGTGCTAATATTTGTGAAATCATGATGAGTGAACTTAAACGTCAGTGTAATAAACCATTGCTGTTCTTTGAGTGTGGATCCACGTCTGAGGCAGGTCTATTGTGATGGAGTGATGGATGACTTATTTATTATTCTCAGCTGTGGGACACAGTGTTTACAATGCAGTGGTGCAGTTAGAGTGGGTGGTCTCAGGCTTCATCACAATATCATCAGAGATGGTGACGTTGGTGTTAACTTACTGGAAACACAGCGGAAACAATACCATGTGGAGCATGTTGTGAAAGATGCTTGACATATCAGAACAGGATACGCCTCTATCTAACTGTCAGTGTGGGCGTCACAGGCCTCTGTTGCAGGGGATAGACAGTAAACAACTGACTCTAGAGATGGTGATGTAATGGGCCTAATGGTCTCTTGGTCACAGCAGGTAAGCTGAGCAAAAAGGAAGGCACGGCCGTCGGCAAAACACTCATAGACACATAACGCGTGGATGTGACACCTCATTGGCTACACCACAACCAATAACAACCCACCGCCAACATGGAGGAGTGTGGGCTCAGATTCCTGAGGAGTGTAATTAGAATAACTGTGAAATGGCTCATAGTTACTCTGTGGTTACACTGGTACCTCTGGTGCATCACGTCTGACATCAGTCCATATATCATCCTGAACATACTTGCAGTGACAGTCACAGCAGATACAGATCAGAACATTATCACTAGCTCAGAAAGATAAACATATTAAAAAAATAGCTTGAGGTTAATTTGTTGGTCAAAGAATAACATATAGCTGAAGGTCATGAAGCAGTTTTATAAATGTTTTGTAAATATAAATGTTACGACGCTTTTAAACAAACACATTTATTTGCACTGGCTATTTCTTTGTATACTCAGCCAGTGTACTGCTGTACAACGAAACAGCTGAATTCTGCGAGCTTATGAACTATTTGTCTGCCCTTCACAAACTCCTGTCTATGACTTATGACTGACATTAACATTAACACAGGATAACAACCCTTTAGTAGTAGTTTGTTGTGGTTTTGTTATCAGGGGCTTATCATACAGACTGCCATTGCTTGGTGTCTAAAAGACATACAATCACAGCATCTGATTCCTATATCAACAACTGGACTGCTCCATGAGTTGGCATCTCTGGGTGGATCAGAATCAGAATGCAAAAGGTTTTTATTGCTGTTGTACGTGAACAAAATTCACAAACTAGGAACTTGCTTTGGCGATAAGGTGCAACATACAGCAATAAGATCGTATTCATGAAAGTATCTTCATCCTTGCTAATACTTTTGGTAGGGTAGAAACTCCATGACCCTCAGACACATTCAGCAAGAATGTGCCCCCCAATCCTCTGTCTTATTTTATGTTTTTGTATCATAATTTCCCTAGTGGCATTATTATTTACCCTGTTTTTACAATAAACATTCAATTCCCATTATGATAAAGATATTCCTAAACAGGAACATAAACACTTCCCTAAAGCTGAACCAGATGCTGTGGCAAAGAACAGAGAGGTGTTGCATAGAGAGGTGTTGCAGACATCAGTTTGAAAATAGTCATTCCACAATAGTCATGCCCCCTTTTCTGTCTGCCCCTCCCTCCCCCTGTGTGGAGCAGGGACATCCCTGAGGACACAGGAATAATCTGTCCAAGCTGGACTTGATTTTGTTGGTCTTTTATAAGGATCTTTAAGAGGTGTGTGTGAGGGGCTGTTTGGGCCCCGCACGCAACTGTGTGGAGCGCACAGGAGCTGAGAGCAGAGCTGCCCACGGCCCTGGCATCAGCTCACATCTGGTCTGATTAAGTCTTTGTGACACACTTTACAAGAATCAAAACATTATAAATATGAAACAAAAAAGTACATGTGAAATCTTAACCAAGTTTAGAACATATGTGCATTTGATAAACTAGAAATAAGGCAAAAGGAAGACAAACATAGTGTGGCAAACTCTTTATGTAATTTTAAAAGGCAGTACAAAAATACAAAAATATGTCAAATTAAGTACTCATTTGTTCACAGTAAATAGAGAAATACACAGATTTGATTTGTTATTTACAAGAGAATCTCAAGATTGTCACATTGATCCACTGCATAATACATCGGACTGTATCTCTACAGAGTAATCAGATATCTAACTGGCCACTCTCCAGTCGTAGTAAAATCTGGTATGCTCAATTAGTCCAAACGGCAGCCCCTTCCCAGACAAATTATTCAGTTTAACAAACTAATTCCTTTTGTCAAGCCAAAAGAAAACAATCAAGTCAAAGCAGCAAAACAAGGCTGAAGTGAACATGGCAAAAACACAATTAATATAAAACAAATCCAAGTGTTCAACAGAGAAACTATTGTACAGAATTTGGCGGTTGGACCAAGTCTTTTGAGAAACCCACAACAACAAGCTGACTGTTGATTTTAGTAATCAGCAGGTGGGCTGCTTGAGTTTAGGGCAAGCACGTGTGGGACGAATGAGACTATACACATTTGTTTAGGCTGAACTTGGTCCTGCTCCACACCAAAGCCTCAGGATTTACTGTATCTGTAGTGGCTTGTCCTGTCGATGCTCATGCACTCAAACCCCAATGATCACATTAAGTAGTCAACTTTATAAACAAATCAATGGAACTCTTGATCTGTTTATGAGTGGGGAGATGGAATGGTTGTTCAGAGTTGTAAGAGGCAACATAAGTGACCACAGTTGTCAATAATAATACAATTGCTCACAAAGCATAATAAATACAGTTTTATGTTAACCTTCCCAAAATATAATGAACGTTGTAACTAACAAAATGATACCATAAATACAAACCCTCACCAATAAATAGTATACTCTATGTACAATATAGACATTTTAAAATGAAATCAATTTCTTAAGGTGTCAAAACAGCTTGTATGCCTTTACCCAAGTACTAAACCGTTAATGTTTACTGATTCTGATTGATGTTCTCCTACATGTGTTGTGGAAAAAGGGTTCAATAACATTCTGCCTATATATCTCTGTTGTACAGCCCACAAGATGAGTCTGGTCTGTCTAAACTGCATTTTCCTCACTGGCATCATAATTTGGGGATTTCCTCGGAGGATCTGTAATAGAAAAAACAGTTGCAGCTGAATGTGCACACGTTCTCATGGCAGACATGGCAGTGCGACTTACTGTTGCAGTGTCCGTAGTGGCGGACCCCTATAGAGCGTCCCATGAAGCAGGTGGCTCTGCGCAGGTGACAGGCGCTGGGGTACGTGATGTTGTCATTGCCACAGATGGGCTGCTCAGTTGTCATGGGGATGGGGCAGGGGGCTGTGCGGCACATGACACAGTGAGCACTATTGGTCTGGTCTGTCACACACGTGTGGGTCCCAGGACACACCACTTTGGTGCATGACTCTGTGGAGATCATAAGTTACATTTATATAAAAGCTATACATACTGTACTCTGTAAAATAATCAGCTCTTACTCTTGCACTCCCCCTGGTACATGACCTCCAGATCAGGATGTCCCATGCAGCGAGCCATGAGCAGAGTACACTCGTCCTTGTAGGTGCGTCCATCGCTGCCACATACAGCGTGTTTGAGTGACAGGTGGGAGCAGTCTGGGGAGCACTGGCACTGAGGTCTGCCCATCTTCATTTTACAAACCTTCCCCGGGCCACATTTGACTCCCTCACAGTTTTCTACAAAAACAGATTTCACAAGTGCATGAGTGCCATAGTCGGATCATGTAACAGGTTGCAGACATTAGGAGACCTAGAAAAGGCCTTTTCATCCAAAACAAGCATCAGATGTGGGGCTTTCCCAGCTTGAAAGACTGATTTCTCCTTGCACAATATTTGCAATCATCACATCCCTTTATTGACCGTTACACAGAGGGGTGTCTCGCCTGCTGGAATGTGAGCTGGCATGTTTTCATAACAGATCTATGTGCACAGCTCCATACACACGGGCTGGGCTCATGCAGACAGAGAAGTTAACAAGCTGTGAGAAGTGTCCGAGGTGAGGAAGCCCCCATCTCCGGTAACATCTCCTAATTCCTGAGCTCAGGGGGAGTGTAACTACAGTGCTCTGTAGCATCAGACAATGGACAGACTCTTCCGAGGACTTCAAGCTCTGGAATACCAGTCATCGCCATACCCAAATACAGTATATCTAAATACAACAGGGAGCTTAGGTCCTGTTTGTACAAGTGCAAAAGTTCTGCCCTGCTCCTCTGAATCTGTCAACCAGTGTTTTTGTTATATGGCAGGTGTCTGTGCCTGCACTGGCAACACACAGTTGTTAATAACAACACTTTCAAAATGCCAACATTTTACTCCCACAGAATTCCAAGTGACTCGGGCGTCTAGACACCACGTGGTAAGCATTTTTCCATAGCCTGCAAATTGTATCTTATTGTTCTGTTGCTGGAATACAAGGCTCATATACAAAATATTGTAGAAACATCACTTTGATGTGACCAAAATGGTCAGGGAGTATGTGGACAACATACAAAGAAGCACTAGTTGACAATGATTATTAGTGTCCTATTTCTCATCTTTAGGACATGGTCCAAACTGTGAAGCAATGTCTGTGTGCACATAAATTCACAACCTTAAAAACAGATGAACCTGAATGAACCTTGAAGAAATTGTGTGACAAAATCATAAAAAGTAAGATAAAAAAAAGATAGAGGCCCACAGAATAAGGATCTCAGACGCATATCAAAATAAAGTATTTGTATCTATTACTTAGAAATATATAATGAAACATATATGGTTTATTGTAGATTATTCAATTAAACCTCGTGTTTTTCATCACAGAGGTTCAATAACTGCATGTTGTGGTTCAAAAAGCTCTCCCCTCTCACTAACCTTTGCAGGGTTTGCAAGAGACAATGCCCAGGAATCCCAGGAGGCTGATCTCGTTCATAGGCAGGCTGCTGTTGGACCAGGCTGTGTCCAGGCGGCCCGCGGCGCAGCACTCGTCCCGGGTCACTCCTCTCATCAGCACCATGTCACATCTCTGCTCTGGGCCCTGCTGCAGCCAACACATCCCCGCTGCACACAACACAAATCACAAACACATGGAATGGCCGGGTTCAGTACTTTGTGAATTGTACTGGCTAGAATTCAAGCAAATTAGTAAAAATCTAAAAAAAAAAACAAAAACATGGACTCACCATTAGCTGGATTCCACCCAATCTGACATGAAGTAAGGAACAAACCAAAAACAAAGAGGTAAAAGCCCATTGTAGTTTATGTTTGGCAAACAGGTTTCTCTTAAAGTCAAAAATTCGAAGTTGAGTCCAACCCGTTCCCTTGTGTTGTGGATCAGTGATGTCGTCTCCCCTCAGTATAAATATTTAGCCCAGATGGAGTTATGCTGCTGGGATGGGCGATCCTCTCAGCCAGTCATAAGCCAGGGCAGGACACAGTCTGACTCAGTTTCCACAGTCGGGAAATGATCCATGCCCTGCAGCGCCGGACTCTGGGCACTCAAACTGTTGACCTCACTAACTATTTCACACCATATTACCTTATGTAAAGACAGCTAAAACCAAATACAAAAGCACCCTGCTTTTAGGGTACATATGTTGAATTTAGTATTCTACACATTTGGTAAATACATCTATAAAATTTCAAGAATGCATTATACAATATTATTCATAAAATACATGCAGCCATTTCAAAAATGAATAGTATAATTGTTCACTTTCACTGCTAAAATAACCTACTTTTAAAGGAATTACTGAAGTTCTGTTGGACTTTACCAATTAAATATACTTGATTTCATTATTTCTCAGAAGCATGGCATCTGATGATGCCATATACGGCTATAGATTATCAGTTGCATTTTCTTTCAACTCATAAAGAGGGGAGACCTTGATGTGCTCTCTCGTCTAATGTGGCCTCACTTCAGTCTACTCTCAGACCATATGCTGTTTGATCATTAAAGCTACATTTTGTGGCTTGAGGAAGAGTTGTGGCCATAGAGATTACATGCATTCCCGTACCATTACAGTTCTCACACACAGTGGTCTTTGAAAACTCTGCAGCCTTGACCTTTGATTGCCCCTCTTTGTAGTGTAAAATGAACAAAACGAGGGGCCACCAGACTGACGCGGTTAACCTCCAATAATCGACTTCACAAAGGTACATGCTCAGTCACAGAGCTATCACATCTTTGAAAAGTATCCTCAAGTGCTCCATGATAAGTCATTTCCAGATTTGGTCTTGTCATATCTCATTGTGTGCACTGTCTGGGTTTATCGACGGATGGGTCTGTGGTTAGCAGATGAGAGGAAGATGAGGTGAAAGTGGTCTGAGCCTGAGCCAAAAAGCAACTTGAAAATACAAGTCACGTCTGGATCACT
Source organism: Rhinogobius similis (assembly GCA_019453435.1). Lineage (NCBI taxonomy): Eukaryota > Metazoa > Chordata > Actinopteri > Gobiiformes > Gobiidae > Rhinogobius > Rhinogobius similis. The sequence goes on along the minus strand of CM033623.1, from coordinate 14,430,304 downwards.
ACTGAAAAAAACAAAACAAAACACCGATACTTCATTGCTGTGGATATAAACACAAAACCTGTTACTGTGTTAATCAGATATGCTGAAAAATATATGAACTGAATTGATTTTCACTGTCACTCAAAAATTTGTAAACAGCGTGCAGCAATTGCACAGTGGTATGTTCTTTTAAAAGTTTTCTTTGTTTTTTTTTCAATTGATTTTGAGTTTTCTAGAAAGACAGAAAGAATAGTAAAGATTTAACTTTACTATTGTATAATGTTGTATTTATTTTTTATCTGTTGTTTATTCAAACATGGATAACCAATAGAGAATAAAGTAAAATTTTGATCTTGGAGATAATGTTTAGTATAATTGCCGGAAATAATGTTTTAGACAGCATGCAGCTACTTCTATAGTAATGGTAGCAGTACTAGAAGAATTATTTGTGTTAGTAGTTTCATTACGAGTAAGTGGCAGTAGTGTACACTTTGTAAAACTTAACTTTTATAAGTTAAGTTTTACAAAGTCTATAGTAATGGTGGCAGTACTAGAAGAATTATTTGTGTTAGTAGTTTCATTACGAGTAAGTGGCAGTAGTGTACATTTTGTAAAACTTAACTTATAAGACAAGATACATATTTACCACATCTCTTCCAAGTACTATAACTTTACTCTTGGCAGCCTGAGCTGCCAAACACTAAACACTAAACACTCAAATACTGTGGATGTATACACAACAGCAGACACCAAATGTATAAATATAGACTTGTGAGCTGATTTTACGCCATTTTGACAACAAAAGTGTCTCAAGTTTAATCTTATTGTTTGATCTGCACTCCCCTCTCTATCTATGCTGCACTCGTTCACCCTCTCACACACCCAGCCAAAGTAATGTGATCTTGCCCATCTGTCAGCCACTGGGTTTGGGACGCCTTTTGATCGCCGGTGGGGGGAAAATGAAGGTAGCATATGCTGCAGGGTCCCGCGTCCTTGTGAATGATGTTGCTTTCTTCAGGCAGAACTCCCCAGGGCAGTGGAGGAATGCTGCCTGACCTAAGAGGAGGAGAGAGGGGGCGAGGAGAGAGCCGTGAGCATGGCTGTGGGTGGCCTGCACATCTACTCCACTTCTCATATGGTTTGGATCATCACACAAATGAATACAGCATGGCCAGACTTTGCAGCAGCCACTAATGTAAGACTTTTATTAGACTGCAACTTACTGTGTTCTGTCTTGAGAAATGCTGGCCTTTTTCAAGTGGCAGGGCGCCGCGGGGTGACGTGAAACCAGAGATGGCCACAGTGGGCTGTCACTAATCAGAAAGTGAGTGCATCTCTGACAGGGCAGGTGTGGAGCTGCTCTGACCAGGGCTGTGGTCACACACTGCTCTCACTGAGTCTGGACTCTGGACACAGTGACACATCAGTGACATCTAGTGGAATTTCATTCAAAGTACAGAACAGAATGAAACCACTACTGGCTGGGCCTCCACCACTGCTAGCTGGGCCTCCACCACTGCTAGCTGGGCCTCCACCACTGCTAGCTGGGCCTCCACCACTGCCAGTTTGGACCCCACCACTGCCAGCTGGGACCCCACCACTGCCAGCTGGGACCCCACCACTGCTAGCTGGGACCCCACCACTGCCAGTTTGGACCCCACCACTGCCAGTTTGGACCCCACCACTGCTAGCTGGGCTTCCACCACTGCTAGCTGGGCTTCCACCACTACTGGCTGGGCCTCCACCACTGCTAGCTGGGCCTCCACCACTGCCAGTTTGGACCCCACCACTGCCAGCTGGGACCCCACCACTGCCAGCTGGGACCCCACCACTGCCAAATTTGACAATAGAAAACCAAGCACTGTCTACAACACAATCCTTTGTCATTTCAAATATCAATGAAACGCAAGTTCTTAACATCATAAGGGCTCTAAGTTCTTCCAAAGCGACAGATGTTTTTGGAATGGAACACATGCATGCTCAAGGATCTTGGCTCAGCGCTTGCCTCGCCAATTACCTTCATCATTAACTTTTCTATTTCTATTGGCAATTGTCCAAATGCCTGGAAATCTGCAATTGTTACCCCAATTTTCAAATCTGGTAATGCAAGATGTTTGCAGAATTTTAGACCAATAAGTATTCTCCCAGCTGTTTCAAAAGTCCTTGAAAAGTGGGTATCCAAGCAGATCATCCAACATCTAAACAATAGCTCCCCTTCTCTCCATCCAAATGCAGTTTGGCTTTAGAGCAAAACATTCAACAGAGATGGCTACGTGCCTTTTTATTGAAAAAATAAGATCTTCTCTGGATAAGGGTGGTGTTGTAGGGGCAGTTTTCCTTGACCTTAAAAAAGCTTTTGATACAGTAAGCCATGCATCTCTGTTCGCAGCTTCTACACTTCAACTTTCTCTGTAACAACTGTGAACTGGATTCGGTCATATTTAAGTGGCGCGCTCACAATCTGTATCAATTGAAAATTGCCAATCAGGTCTCGTGCAGTTGCCACAGGGATCCCGCAGGGATCAATTTTAGGTCCTATACTGTTTAGCCTGTATATAAATGACTTACCAACTGTCTGTCCGGAAGTCGAGTGCATCATGTATGCAGACTGACACTGTTTTTATTTGTGCATGGCGCTCTAGAGACATTGTTGCAGCTAAGCTCACCAAAGCCATGAATGGAGTTGCATCCTGGTTGCATGGGCACTGCTTGCAGCTGAATGTTGCAAAACTAGGGGCATGTTTTTAGTAAAACCCCAATGCATCTCCAGATCCTGAAATATTTGTTGCAGGAGAAAAGCTGGAACTGTAACCCAGTATAAATATCTTGGCCTCTTGATTGATTCAACTCACTTTTAAAGCGCATGTTGATAAGCTGTGTAAAAAAGTTAAATTGAATCTCTCAAATTTCCGAATAATAAGGAATGATATGTCTACAGATGCAGCAAAAATGTTTCTACAAACTATGATTTTTAGCCATTTTAATTATTGCATAACGAGCTGGTCACAAGCTAATTTAAGCACATTAAAACCCCTGGAGAGTCTGTACAAACAGTCCATCAAAGTTTTAGATAAAAAACCAAGACAATATCACCATTGTGGACTTTTAAAAAAGTATTGTTTTTTAAGCTGGACAGATCTCCCCAAATTTGCTAATTTGCGCCTCATTTACAAAGCCCTACATGATTTGGCCCCTGCTCCTCTAGCCGCTCTCATCACCCAAAGAAACATCTCAGGTCGTGTCACTCGAGGCTCAATGAAAGGTGACTGTGTAATCCCTCTGAGAAAGAGCAGCTTCAGTCAGGCGGCCTGGTCTGTGAGAGCTGCCAGAGAGTGGAACTGTGTACCCGACACCATTAAACACTTATCCTCTTACAAAACATTTAAGAAACATTCGCAAGAGTGGCTGGTGAACACATTTACATGCACACACTAAAATCTATTTGGCTGCTCTCTGTACATTTTTGTAAATATTGTATTATATTTTGTGTTGATGTTGTGTTTTATTAACCATGTCTGTTTTTGTCCATTTTATTGCCATTTTGACATCATGGCCGGGGGACTACAGATGAAAAATAGCCTCTTTGGCTAATTCTGGCTGTTTTACTCATGTTTTATTCATGTGTTTTATGAAATTGCACTGTCCCCTTTTGGAAATAAACTAAACTCAAACTCAAAATGATAGAGGCTTTTACAGAATGCCTCTTTTATTCTCATTTTTAAAATATTGTTACATTGTTGGGGGGGGTTGCACTCTTAACCTCTCCCTTTTGAAATGTAGAACAGACTTGTTGAGTTTTGAATGTTATAAAGTACTGCTTTGGTCAAAATGTACTAGGCCGATATCTTACAAGAGAAAAGGACTGAAGGTGGAAAGTTTGTTGAGCCAGTTCCTAATAAATAATGACAAGGTTTAATATTTAGGGGTCATAAGTTTTCCATCAAAAGTTCTCCCATATCGTTACACAGGCCCCCGCCCTCCTGAAATGATGACGTCATCGAATTCTAGACTGCGAACGCAACTTATTCATTGGTTTCAGCTCCCCGTTTCAAGCAACAGTTTGAGGTCTTCAATTATTTCATTGTTAATCGCTATTGCAGCAGTCTTAATTTCATATCATTCTGAAACCCATGGCATTACTACAAATACTATTTTGTTTTCAAATACAATTCAAGCTCTAATATCTGATCTCATCTCAAGGCGGGAGGGGCACAGCTCCTCAATCCAACAGGTATTCACTGTACACCAATAAATAGTGTTGCCACAACATCACATGGTCTGTCTCAGCTGTTTTGATTGTCTGGTGATGACGATAACTTTGCCGTGGCACTTGTTTACAGAAAAAAATTGAAATATTTGCAATGGCACATGACGTATGACTTCATGTAAAATAGGTTGTTATGTTGAATAAGCAACACAAACACGTCGTAAATAGGTGTCCTTTACGTCACGTATAAGGTTCAGGGAAAATACTTTATTTTAAAAATGTTTGTGACTAAATGTTCAGTGGAAACCCATTAAAGACAAAACTGATGTGGCGTTCACATCAGTGTTAACAGACATTTTTGTGACAGTTTAAAAAAAATAGCAAAAAAGTGTCCCAATTTACCTGACCACTCCAGCTCGCGTCAGTGTATTGAACTGTGAAGAGCGCTAAAGTACAGCTCTAGGCTTATATGATAAACCCTATTGTCTTACCTTCCTTCCTTAAAGTTCAGAAAGTTGTTTTTCACTTGGGTTCCAGCCATTGCCAAAGCTGCGGTTTAAGAAAATGACCAGATGGGGGCGCTGATAGCTCATCTTTCAGTTGTTTGTTCAAATACTGCCTCTCAAACAGCACGCTATGCCTTTACATCATGATGCTGATATGGACAGGAACATAAAGGGTTACAAATCGGATCCTATTATGCCAATATTTTGTGCACCCAAATTCTAATTGAAAGATGTTTAAAGTTTCACTCTAAATTTAGACTGTTGACTATTTATGTTTTATTGACTTTAGATATAAATATTTCCAAGTCACGTCTCTTTCTATTTACAGGCTGTGGACTCTTGACATTTGAAGAAAGTCAACAACCTCTTACAAACCTTTGCCAAGTGTCTGTGACGGAAAAGAAAAACTTGAAGTCTCTCCCTCTTGTCATCTCAAATCAGTTGAGAGGATAGAAAGACCCACTCGCTCTTTTGCGTCCACCCACGGCCGTCTTAAGGAGTGAAGTGTCCACGTCACAGTGCCAAACAGGACGGCATGGCCGGTGGTAATTGCTCTGTCTGCTCCGGGCCGGCAGAAAGCAGCTGCATCATCTCTCCACTCAATTTACCCCTAATGTGTGTTACTGATTGAACTGGTGACGGAGGCCATGCAGAGAGATGTCCCCTCTGTCCCCCTCTCTGCCCTCCTCACCTGTTCCCTTCTCCTTTGGGCATTTGCACTGGCTCTGTGGATTAAAACCATGTAAATGTCTCTTTAAAACTGAGGAAGCTTAACACAGACATCAAATATTTTACATATGTTTGTGTAAACAGACTAAATGATATGTGGCTAAATTATGATGAAGTGATTTGGGGGTTTGATCCAGTATTATTGTTGTTGTGCCCTCGATCCTCATCAGTGACTACAGCAGTCAGTGGCGTGGCAATGGCCCACAAGTTGGAGTCAAGTCCGAAGTCAAAGACAGGCAAGTCCAAGTCAAGTCCCAAGTCAATGGCCCACAAGTCTTAGTCCATTTCATTAAGTCAAGTCTTAAGTCATCAAAATAGTGAGCAGAGATGATGTCCTCCCTGATTATTTATGTATTTATCGGCATTTGGAAGATGAACATTAACTTGATCATGCACACAAAAGTAGTGAAGTAAAAGATAAAATATTTCCACTGTTAAAATGACTTATGTAAAGTACAGATACCATTTTGTAACATTAAATTTTCAGTAAAGCTCACTAACCTCACTAAGTCTAAATCAAGAAAAGTGTAAAGAAAAAAGAAGCCTATTCATGCGCTTCAAAATGAAGAAACATTAGCATAGTTTCCATAGCAAGTTTCCGTCAAAAAACAATATTATAGCATCTGAATGGTCAAAAGCTGAAACAAAGCAACATGTGTTGTCAATGGCCCACAAGTCCAAGTCAAGTCTGAAGTTTTGATCCATTTCATCAAGTCAAGTCTCAAGTCATCAAAAACAGTGAGAGATTATGTCCTCCCTGGTTACTTTATCAGCACCTGGATGATGAAGTGAACTTGAAGCTTTGTTCTGCTTTGAAAGTTGATCTTTTGAAACACATTTTAAAGCTTAAACATATTGCTTTAAACTGGTTTGTGCCAGTGCACGTTTGGCTTCTCTCTCTTTGTTGTAGCCACTTTGTAGAGAGCTCTTTTCCGTCTCTCTGCTTTGTAACCAGCTCAGGCTCATTTCGCCGGTCGTGACTGTGGCTCTCCCATTGAGGCGAGATGACATTCACTTAGGCCAGTTTAAGTGGAGCTAAAAACACTCTACTCATTCGCAGTGGGGAATAGTGACCCTTGGAGTTCATCGCTGCTAAAACGGCCGTGCGCATCAGTTTTCATGCGCCCATGTGCTGGCTTTCAACTTTTCAGTAATCGCTCACTCAAAGGGGAGTATTGTTGAACATGAACATACATTTCAAGTCTTTAAGTGGACTTAGGATGGCAGACAGGAGGCTTTCTGTGACTGAATACATATGCTTTGTATGTATTCACACTGTTTGGACAAATGCAGAGAAAGTCAACAAATATTTTCTGAGAAGTTGCCTCATGACTCTTATCCTCAAATATTTATTAACATCAGTCCTATAGTCACGTTTATGGTCTCCACTTATATTCAGTCAATCATTTCAACTTAATTTAATTCTGTTTACCTACTTCTATTAAGTTGTAGGTTTAGTTTAGTGAGGAACAGTGTGTGACATCTCCAGACATTAACAGAAGGGACAGTTTTCCAGTATGGTTGAGTCTCTGGCATATCTACAATACGGATTGCTTTTGAATGGTCAAAAGCTGAAGCAAAGAAACGTGTAGTTAAAAGTGTACAACGTAACCTGCTTAACTCCACTGAGATGGTATTACTGTGCTATGATTAAAACATGTTTGAGTAATCCTTATATTTGCAAAGTTCACTCTGTCTTCTTGTAATTATTAACTTGCGAGTTCCCTCTAATAAGACAGTTGTAAAAAGCTATAAGCTCATTTACTTGACATGTTTCGGAGGGAGGACTTCCTCTTTCGTCAGAGGTCACAGAGGTCAGAGGTCTTATTAGAAGAAGCTCTCAAGTCTGAGTAATCCTTGTCCTGCGACTAAGACTCGAGTCCTCAGAAAATGACTGTTTTCACCTACCTCCTATCACATCACTTAGTTGTGATTATTTGAAAAGTGATGCCTTCAAGTGACAGAGATAGGGTTCTGAAATGTCATTCGGTTATTCTGCTGCTTGCTATGGTTAAATGTCACAATGAAGAGGCGGGGCTTATCAGATCTGCAGTTTGATCTGCAAGCCAATGGACCAAGCCATTTTAGATCAATATTGTGGTTTAAAATGAACAAAATGCAAATTATGATCTACTTATATTACAGTTAATTTGCCTGAAAAATGCATCTGTATGCCTCCTTTAATTCCTCATTTAGTGAATATGTTTTTTCAGCACGCCAAGGCTCCAAGGTCGGGGGGCTGCCAGTGATGTGCCAGAAAGCATCTGGTCGGCGCTGCATCTCACTCTGACTTATGCTGCCCAAAGAAAAGTGTTTGTCAGGTTCCATTTACAGCTGCCACTTTTAGTACGGTGCTAATTGTATCTATGACTCACCTACTGTAGGCAGCCAGCCAACAGCGTAGTTACTCACCACCACTCAAAGTCTCCAAAGTCATGATATAACACAAATACACAAACTTTAGTCATGAGAATGGTGCTTGATAGGTTGAACTGCTCCCATCATCTGAAGCAAGAAATCCAGGCATCACTTTCACTTCCAAACAGTCTCTTTGAAAATGAAATGACAAGATTTAAGAAAGATTGACAAAAAATCCAGGTACAATTGTGAAGTCAGCATGAAATTAAATCTTTCCATAAAATATATCTTCTGTAAAGTCCAAGGACGTGAATGCGAATGTAAATTTGGTACATGAATTAAGAGAAATGTCTTTTCATATATAACATAATCAAGATTTCTCTGCCGCTTCCAAACCCACAGGTGATGGGTTGATAGCTTTAAACTACTGATCATTTTGTCAATGTCATACAAAGTCCATTGGTTGTCAGAAAAATTACAATTACCAAAGGTTGAAATACTTTGTCCCTGGCCTGTCTGTCACATGTCTTATTATATATACAATTTTAAGTGCAGGGTCCAAAACATTATATTCTCCATGTAGATGTCACTGTTATGCTTGGCATGTTCTACACAATGGCATGGGACTCCACCAAACGTAGTACTTTAAGTGAATAAAAACACCTGTAATTGTTAATACAGTACGTTTATACCATATTGTGGTACATTCCAGGCAATACAATGACATTTCTGTGAGACAAACAGGTGACAGACCCGTCCGAAAACGTACGTGACGCATCTAATCATTCTACAAGTATGAATTATGAATACTGAAACTGAATTTGCCTGGTTGGTCTAAGGCGTATTTGTTATGCATATCTGTTTCCATGCTGGTAAAAAAAACTTTGAGTGTGCCTCTATAGGAGCTGCCCCTTTAACAGCTCTTGACTTTCTCTGGAGCCGAGCCACTGCAGTTACCATGGCAACAGATGGCTAAGTGTCTCTGCCGCTCCGAAGTGTGTGCTACATGAAAGCTGTCAGAAATAGATAAACACGCGGCGACGCAGAGGAGCGAAATAGTTGAGTTTTCTGAATTGTGTGGCGGCGACATATGATCGTGATTCACCAGTTTCACATTCATTTGCTCAAACAGTCTGTAATGACAACATTCAGCTGCTGCTGTCAACATGATATTACAGTAAAACCCTCCATGAGTCAAAACTTGGAGAAAACAGGAACCACGAAGGGTCTATATGAACATACAACGTGCCTTTGGCAATGCATGATCAGCATAGTTGTGTAACAAGCAACAATTCGTAATTCATTTTACATAACATTAGCCTCTATGAAGTCTAATAACTGCATTATTAATGCAGAGTAACTATTAGTTGCCGTAGCGACAATGGTCTAAGTACTGGAGTGGCTGGTTGTTTTCAGAAGGATGGTGATTCAAATGTTTCATATTGGGCAAAATTCTTAACCCACTAGTCTGAGTGATGGTGTCTTGTGCCTGACTGAATCACTCTCGGTGCTGTGGATTGAAGACCATGTCCCATACATTTTCAGCTGTGACATACAACAAAAGTTATATTTTTATATTATATTTCTATTTCATCAGCCACACCAAAACTTCACTTTGTCTTTAAAATTGTAAAATTGTCTTTAATGCACTTTTCACCATGTTAAAATGATGTTCCCCCCACTGACTCACTGACAGTTGTATTTTAATGGATTTGTGCTTGAGTAATCATGCATTGTCCCGTATCAAAGGCTTAAGTGCTCAGACAGTTTCTGTTTTCACCTAGCCCTTATCTCTGCCCACTTCTCTTTACTTACGATTAAGGGTTCACCGGAAGGCAATGAAAAATAATTTGAATGAATGAAAAAGTAAATCATGTACAGTTCAGACAGCGACATTCTTGAGTCTGACATCTTGAGTCTGTGCAGGAGCAATGGGGACATAAATGCACAGTAACAGAAAAACGGCATGTGGCTGTATAAATATTTAAACAAGTGAAAGGGCAGATGGGTCTTTAGAATTAATTACCCCACTCAGTGTAAATATGAACATGAAGAGGGAGTCACGATGAGCCGAGGCACTGAGCTGGAGTCCATGCAGTTTTAATGAATCACAACAAACCCTTTTCCTGCCACTACAGGAAGTGCTCAGGACGCTGCCATTAAACAGTTAAATTATAATGGGCAGCAGCCTTAATAAAGTCACAATCCATAATTAGATGCTTCACATAAAGGCTGAGTACAAAACTAACACAACACAACCGAACAGAACAGGGAGGCAGAGTTAGAATGATGCTGTGGTTTGCATATTTCTAGGCTATAAAACAATTGAGGAGGTCAGAAATATATTTTGTCTGACAGCAAATGAGCCCTGATGACTCGATTGATCAAAATATTATTAGAAAATATTGGAAACATATTATGAGTGTGTTAAACTTCTACAATAAGTGTAAAAATGACACTGTTTATTTAATTGCATGTGACAAGTTTGTAATACACGCATGTTGCTACACATAGAAATGTCAGAAGGTGTATGTCAGTTGAATGCCGCAAAGGTCAAAGGTCATCAGTACTTTCTGTTGGAATGGTATTTCCACACTAAAGCTGCGGATATATAGAAGTGACAATTCAAGAATAATTAATGCCAACAACTCGAACAAGGAATCAGTCCTATTGAATGAATGATGAAAAATGAATTTGTCAATCATTCCAAGTCTGTTATATTCATCTTTTATTTCATATGACAGCAAAGGGAAGGACATAAGAGCTGTGCAATAGAAAATGTAAAGGCAATGTAACTCTTTGTATTTATCATTTACAGATACAATGACAGTTTTCATAGAAAGATATTGGGCATTATACACAAACTGACCATGTGACAAAGGATAAAAATAATGTGTCTTTCCATAGCTGACACATTCACCGCCCGCACATGGCACACTCAATACTATTCACACCCTCCACACGTGTTCCCACGCACATACTGCTAACTTTCATCCATACAGTTATAAAAACACTCCTACCTCCAGCTCCTGTGGCTCAGCGTGCACTTTAAATGGTTACAAAACAATAAGGTCCTTGTCCGTGCGTTTCCTACTCTCACACAAGGACGCTGCTGTGACGCGTCGTGGGATATTTTGTCCTGGCAACAATACGTAATCGCTAACAGTAAAAAGCCACCTACTGCGGACACATGGAGTAGTGAAGTGACAGTGATTGCAGTCATTGTACAAGCAAAGCAGTCTCACACGGACTGTTATATGGCCATTTCTAAAGAACACCTGAGACCCAGAGAGTGAAAGTTTTAATGAGCTGTACTGATTGCAATTGAAAGTAAATGTTTGGACAGATTACTTATTAAGACACAGAAAAAATAAACAGAATAAACCTGTGATTTTCTCTTTTTGTGAGCTTTTAATGAAACTCCTCGTGTTTTTCTAATTATTACTTAATTTTGTGGGATATTATTATTACTACTTTATTATACTATTATAATTTTACATCAGTCAAGTTGCAGTGTGTAAAGAAAAATGTCAAAATACAAGTTGAAAGTTAGAGCTGAATTCTCAAATCGAATCTCTCTTTCCATGTCTGCCAATGCAAATTTCATCAAAAATACAAGGACAATTTACACACAACAGATGCAATATGGTATTATAATTAGTCAAATCATAACTATTGTGCAATTTTTTAAATTAATTTTGGCCTTTGTTTTCAATAATGTTGCTAGGTAACTGCTGCTCACGTCCAACCAGGAAGTAACGTTATAAGCGTCATAAAAATGGTCAAACTGGGGAAAAAGACACAATTTTTAGTAAATTCTAAAATAAAATTATGTTCACTGTATTTAATGAAATGTGTACTATAAACTGCACTTTTTTTGGGTGAAAAGATTCCGCGGCATTACCAAATCACACATTTTAGAAAAGAAAGTTGGATAATGTAGCAAATATTGTCAGTGTCACTGCCTGGTTCTTTAAATTTGGCAGTGGGGAGTCTGCATGTCCTCCCCGTGTTACCGTGGGCTCTCTCCGGGTTCTCCGGCCTCCTCCCACCGTCCAAACACATGACTGTGACAGGTTAATTGGCAACGCAAAATTGCCCCAAGTGACTGAATGTTAGAGTGAATGGTTGTCTGTCCATGTCCATGTCTCTCTGTCAGCCTTATGACCAGTTGGCCACTGTCCAGGGTGAACCCCGCTGTCACCTGTGACCCCTATCAGGAACAAGCGACAGAAAATGAATGAATGAATGATTGAAATCCACATGTGAATCATTTGGTTTCAAATTGTAGTTTTTTCAAGGCACATCTGCCCAAGGACACTGTGTAAATGGAAGGCATACACTTAAATTTGAACTGCCAACTCTCTGATTATATTTTGGCGGTTTGTTTTCATTTTTATTTTCTAAATCTTTCCTCTTGACCCTCTCTGTTTTATAAATAATTCATGCACATTAATAACTCCATTTCCGGTACTTGCCATTTCAAGCACTTGTGCTGTATTTAAATGACGCTGAATTAATGAAGCTGTTGTTGTTTCCACCTGTTTCCACTAGACTGTCTTTGTGAGTCCGAGGACAGGACACGAGTGGCTCTGTAATGAGGGCCGCCCGCTCACGACCCTTCCTCACATGTGCACATCTTCAGACTGCATTTGTCAAAGTGTGAGCCTCTCCTCCACTTCTAACAAGCTGTCACCGCTCAGAGTCTACAATTATGTTCTGCAATATTGCTGCCAAAGACATGAATCATTGTTGAACATTCTTGTGTGTTTAAACCTTTACAATCAGGTTGTACATATGTTACTGGTTACTATTGCACTTACAATTCATAACTTGGTAGAAATCAATAATAAGTATGAGAAATATTAATTCAGCAGCTAGGTTCTTCCTCTATAGCAATTGTATTTTTATTTTGGAGAATATTACTTTTAGATTGAATGAGTTGAAGAGGAGGTGAGACATTTCCACTGAAAACTATAGTCAAGTTGACATTTAAATGACACAGTTTGAATAGACTGTCTATAATAAAAGGAAAACAAATATAAACACATGTGTTTAGTAATTTGATTGCTCTTTGGGGGATTTTCTGTTGGGTTGGAGTTCAGCTGTCGACTAGTTTATAAGAACTGATTTATTTGTCTGTCTCTTTTGAGGTTAGTGCTGTTGTGATTTTGGTCTACAGATAGAAATGCCAAGTGAATTGTTATTTTCGCAACAAAAGGGATCATTGATTTGTCCCTTGTACAAGCTATTTTTGGAGCCAGCAGGCACTCATCTTTGTGATCAAAAGAGGAACAAGCTTTGTATTTAAGATGAAAGAAACAGTAGAGTTTGTACTAAATCTTTTGAAAAACATATGTGACAGAAAAACAAACCGGACGTTTGGTATGTCATGATTTAAGAATTCAGTAGCAATGCTGACTTTATCATCTCTATAATAACATGTAATTCATAAAAGAAAGACAAGATCTTTAATTTTAAATAGGTTCAGTTATTTGTTATAAAGTAAAATATCCCACCATGAAACATTAGTAGAGTGTCAGTTAAATGTTATATTGTTTTTTCATGTTGTGGTGAAACATTGTTCAAGGATGAGCAGCTCTTGACCTTTTCTGTAACTGCCACAGCACATAATGTATGAATATGTATTCAACTGAGCAAAGTCACCTTTTTACCTCTTCACAAACTATAACTCTAGTTTGATAATAGCTTTGGGCACCTTTGACAAACGGCAGTAATTGTGCAGGGGCAGAGAGACAAAGAGGTGATGTAATGGTGATTTGTTCCACTTGGAAAGAGCTCAAACTGCCCGTCTCATCCAAGAATCTTGTGCTTAAGTTTTCTCATTTTACTTTTTAAAATTGAAAAAGAGACAAAGAGTGAAAACTACAAATGGATTTTCTTCAGACATTATTGGCTGACCTGTCACCATGGACATGTGTGTTGCATTTCTGGAGTGTGTGCTAAAAACATGGTGTATTGGTCAATTTCAACTCAAATTTAAACATATTTCTCTATATAACATTGAAAAAACAGGCTTTTCTTTTCACTTACTTCATTGTTCTTCAAATATCCTTATGTAGCAGTGATGTGTGTTCTTGGCTTATCTGTTTGTGCTGTGTTTTATAGCTTTGTAGATGACCGCATGCACATGTTTTATAAAGTACAAGGTGTAAAATATGAAGAAAAAACAGGTGAAAGACCTGCTAATGTCAAGTTCAGTTAAAACCTTTCCACATCTGTTTGTAGAGACTGGCACCTTACAATATAAACTGTGGTCACTAAATCACTGTAATGAAAAACTATGAAACATTTGTGCACTCAATATTGTTTACATTTACCACCACCCGCGCACTCTGAGGTCCGAGGGTAAGCCAGGCCTAAGACGAGACTCAAAACCAGAGTTTGCCCTCCTGCTCCTACAGCCATCACAGGGAAGTATTTTAAGTCTCCTTTTAAGATTCACTTTTTATTTTTTAGCTTTCAACACTGCATGATTCGGGTGGTCCCCTTTGTCTCTTATGTATTTAAATGTATTTTATTGCAGTGATTTGTGGATGAATCAAAGTAACAAAAGCCCCTCTGGAACACTCTGTAATCAGACCTCCTCAGTCATCACAGAGCTGACCGTTAGTGTCGGAAATTCAACACAATCTTCTCTTTATTTAGTTTCATTAGACGTTATTACATGAGTGTACAGTGCAGTGCCCGACCAAGTCTTACTCACAACTGTCTCCAGAAACACAAGGGAAATTACATCCCTGTATTTATTAGGCTCATCATGTCTTATTGTGTTGGTGTGTATGTTGGGGCATTTCTTTTTCAATAGTTGAGCGTGATGAGCTGCCCACTAAATGTGACTGTGTCCACACAGGGCCCAATTAAATCAAACATCATCATTCTGATCAGTGACTGTGTGCAGTGTGGACACATTGTTTCATGGCAAGAGACAAAAAACAGAAAAAAAATAAAGTGTAAAAAATATTTTACTGTTTTAATTTTACTGTTTACTGTTTTTTTTATTATTATTATTCATTTCAAATGCAGTCATTTCTAATAAACTTGACAAACCATGCCATGAGTTCTTCTTTGAATAGAGTGTCTGCTACACTATATATACAGGCGAGGACCTTGTGACATAATATATGTATTTTTAAACATATACAGCCCATAGAAGGCCCCCATAGCCTATAGTTTCTTCATATAAGATCAAAGATGGGTGAAGTTAGCCAACATTTCCCATTTGTGTGCTGTGTGCAATTTGTGTGCTGAACCTGACACAGATCTCACATTTTTCTGACACAAGTGAAAGCTCGAAATAGTCTAATATTATTGTTTCTCTTCAGGCTTCATGAGTCATTACATCAAGTTTTTGCACAGAAAATACTGCCTGACTGACGGCAAACCATGTTGCACAATATCTGACACAGAAACTATTTCTACTAAAAGCTGGTTTCAAATTGCAAATAAGAGTGATCTAATTAACCCGTCTGCGTGTTGTGCTCTTTGTGACATCAGTTGATATTATGAGCAGAGCCATTCAGGAAATCTGAAGTGGGTCTGGAATCCAATTTGAACTCATTTTGAAGTTTATTCCTAAAATGATGAGTCATGCAGTTTATTCAAAATCTGACATCATATTAAACTTTTGTTGATTAATTGTTCACTCAGGCTGACAGACAGATATTTTTACAGGATGGAAAAACTTTAGTATATATATATATATATATATATATATATATATATATATATATATATATATATATATATATATATATATATATATATATATATATATATATATATATATATATACTGTATATATATATATAGAGAGAGAGAAATAGGGATGGCTATATATATATATATATATATATATATATATATATATATATATATATATATATATATATATATATATAACAAAATATAACAAAAATCTGTATTAAAAGAAGAAGAAAAAAAGAAGTGTCCGAGGCTCGTCTGGTAGTTGCAATAATACTTTATTTGTATAAACCTAACACGTTTCGACAAACGATTCACCCCCCACACTCGGTGCACAGTGTGTGCCAACCTGCACCAATAACCTCTTCAACCAATCACTCACACATCACATACAGGCAGAGAGCACAAAGTGTCTTGCCCGAGGACACAAAGACAGCGCACCAAGCTTACAAGATCTCACTGTCACCCAGAATGGCCTGTTGGATTTAGTTAAGCAAGCCTTACAAGTCTTACACAATTAATTGACTTTTAAAAATTTTTGCCCCAACTTTATCCCTCATGGGACACGGGGGCACCAGGCTCAGCACCCACACATCAGTCCAGCTCTCACTCTGTCCCTGCCGCTCCCTCAAACACACACAGACACAATAGTGCTGTGGGTGCTGTACACAAATCCATTTTCGCCTTTTTGTTTTGCTTGACCTCTACCAACTCTATTTCTGTCTCCTCTGAACGATTTTCCAGAAACAAATATATTTTCCCCCGTTAGCGTTAGCTGCAAATCGCACATTAGTGGAGTCTTCAGGTTGCCACGGTAACAGGGTGAGTCATCCTGTTGCAGTCAGTTTTAGTCACACTTCAACTCACTGTACGTTTCCCTTATATTCACATCCTATATTACATATACAGAGTCCATACATCGTTATCATTGATTGGGAAAATGGAAAATGGACAGCATTACTTAAAATAGGCCTATAGTAACACAGGACAAAAAGCAGTCATTTGAAGTACTATGGCTCTTAGAGGCACACAGGAGCGCTCCTGACTGAAAGATGGTACTGACATTACTACTGATTGCTATTTTTTCCTTTCCAGCTATTCATTAGTTACAACCACAGTAGTTTTTCAGTGTTACAGATGCCCTTTAGGACCATTCATAAGATTCATAAGATGAATATTTAATGTAAATGTTTTGTAACAACGACCAATTTCAGTGTATTTGTTTATTTGAATGTTTATTGTGTTATTCCTGGGTTCCATAATCTTTTTGCAACCCAAAATAATATTTTTGTGTATAATATTTGATAATCAGTGTAATTTTAAATTACAAAAGCTTTAGGAGACTGGTAAATACAAATGAAGATTCAGATAATTGATTAATGAACATTGATTAGATGCATTCTTCCCCCAGTATCAAAAATATCTCTTTTATTTTTGTGACGTGACTTTGTGTCCATGAGGGCACCTATAAATCAAATGAATATGAATATTCTTATTATAGAAGCACTTTTAGACATAGTTTAAAAGTGTATTGATGAAAAAATAGGATGGTGAGTATTGACAGCATGCAAATCGTTGCTTGTGATGACTTATTTATGGAGCAGGGCTAATCAGTGAACCCACAGCTTCTGAAGCCCTTCTGTGAATAAGTGAGATGGCGGTGAGAGAGGAGATGAGGAAGGGGCGAGCTAATCCTAACAACACTTAGCTTTGATTAAAATGGTGCGAAATTGAGATTGTCATAACGGTTTGCTATTTCCTGTTTTTGTTCCAATGAGGACTTGACAAGTTCACAGCTGCATGAAAGCCAATCCACCCCTGCTACAGACGTGAATCATCAAACAAACACCTCTTTGTCACTTAATTAGCATTGTTCTTGATAAAGTTATATTGAGATGAGTCAAGACAAGAACCAACTGGTATCTGGTTATGAGTTTAAAATACAGTTTTAAACTAAAAATACTACTTTTTCATGCAAGATTAAGACATATATAAATAAATAAATAATAAAATCTACATATATATATATATATATATATATATATATATATATATATATATATATATATATATATATATATTTTTTAATCTCCTCACATTTGAATGCAATGCCTCCGCCTGTGACATCATCACATGCAGAGGCTGATGTTAAAGATGTGACTCACCTCTGGGGCCCTTCACCACCGACTCGACGGTCCCTGACAGGGCAGTGACAGGAGGGCTGCGGTCAAACGCTACCCTTTGGGTAAATAACG
Organism: Rhinogobius similis; assembly: GCA_019453435.1. Taxonomy (NCBI): domain Eukaryota; kingdom Metazoa; phylum Chordata; class Actinopteri; order Gobiiformes; family Gobiidae; genus Rhinogobius; species Rhinogobius similis. The sequence goes on along the minus strand of CM033623.1, from coordinate 14,412,545 downwards.
GGAGAAGATTGAAAGCGTCTCACTCGATCTGTGGACAGGACAAACTCCTCCTGAGATGCATTTTCACCTTCGATCCTGAGAAAATGAGTCAGTGAGAAAACCCAGAGCACAAGATTGTTTTTACTTTTGACACATAGCTGGTTTGAATCAAGAGACTGAACTTCGTGAAGCTTCCAACTAAACGTTTCTTTGAACAATATTGCAAGTATTTCGATAACTCATTTTAGGTTTACTTTAAAGTTGCCTGTGTAACCCCTCAGTTTTTCATTTCACCGCTAGTTACGGTTAAATGTCACTATGAAGAGCCAGGGCTTAACAGTTCTGCAGGTTTGAACAGGAAGTTAATGAACCTGTTTCTATGACCAAGCTGTTTTAGATCAAATTTTGTGATTTACATTGAACAAAACACAAAATGATGACCTACGTATGTTATAGTTCAATACTATTTTGTGATTTACATTGAACAAAACACAAAATGATGACCTACGTATGTTATAGTTCAATACTATGTACCTAAAAATTGCACAATATGTCTTCTTTAAAGCAAGAAAAAAAGTGTCAAAGATTTGACATTATGTGTAAAAAGCTTGATCATAACGTTTTCAAACCAGTGCAACAGAAGAGAGAGAATCTGTGGCTAATATTTTCTAATGTAAAGTACTTTTTTCTTCAATTTAGTTTAATTTTGATCTGGCCTTTCTAACTCCGAAAGAAAAACTGGTTTGGTCCCAATAGACAAATCTGTAGCTGACATATATCAGTTAATGCCACGTGCGATGCTTACATGGTGAATTTCAACATCGAAATAGCAAACTATCATGTTCATTTTTAAACAAATTTACCGATGGGTCGACAGATAAAAATAACCTTCTGAGTGAGTGCAACAATATGCCTGTAAACTGTGAGTGGGCGATTTGTCCTTCAGCCCACAGAGTATCTCCACTTTAACCACCTGAAGAGGAAAAAACAAAACAAAAACGGCATTATGTATCAACAACACAGAACAGCATCCCAGGAGAGGTGCATGATGGGAATTAAGGGGTGCTAGGAGAAATGGCGTGGATAAAGCGGTGCATAGCAGGTGTGTGGGAAGAGCCATGCTGCATAGTAAGCTTTCAGGGTGTTTTCTGTCTCCATGCTTTTATCTCCAGCCCTGCTCCTGCCTAATCTTGTCTCATCTTTAGCCTCCACTTCATTTCCTCTTCACGACTCATTTAACCGGGCTGTTTTATCTCATTGACGGTGATGGTGAATGGAAGTAAACATTGTGCATCCAAGACACTCTGGCTACGGATCCATCTAGAACGATTCTCAGTGGATGTGTGTCATGACGGACAGAATAAGCCTGCCCAGGAAGCTACAAATATGGTCAAAGGAGGAGTCATGTGATCACAGCTGTGGCTGACAGCACAGAGGGGCACATCCATTCTTCCTTTTTGGGAAAATATGACTTCAGACTATTTTGTATTCCTCTCACTGATCCTCGCGTTGTACTTGATTGAAAAATGAAGAGAGAGACAAGCCATTGATCCACAAGGAAATTACTCATAGAAAAATATAGATTAGCAGTAATAAAATGTGTCAGTCTTAGTTGTACCGTATAGGTTAAATATAGTCTCGATCTGGATGGAAAGGCTTAGCTTTGATTGGCACTAAACTTAAAGGTGCAGTTTGTAACTTTTGGGGCGGAGGATACGCTGTCTGCTCGTCTCCACGGAAATGTTACTGCTTTGCTAAACTTAACTATCACCATGGAGAAAGGTTACAGGTCAAATTTATAGAGAGTAGGGTTGTCAAAAGAAAGAAATCATATACACTTATACTAAAAGATACTCACTTAAGAGTCAATACAAAACAATAATTCTCTGAGCAGTTTTAATTATCTTGCCAATGGTAATATTAATTCATTCATTTAATCCTTATCATGGACAAATATTAAGAATATTGTAAATAAGTTGCAGCATTATTTACAGTACAATATTTAAAATAGAAAACTACAAGAAGTCTTCAGTCTTGTCTTCATTGTCCCTCGACTCCGCAGAACTTAACTAACTTGTGTGCTAATTGCAGTTGGAAGTTTTAGGACACTTCTAGAGGCTGCAAGACGATTATTCTCCTACAGACTCAAAAACGTCTTATGTAAGGAGCGAAAGGTAATCAGATTCACTGATCATATCGTCTGTATCAGTGATAAATGTGAGCGTGTCTGCAGTGTTTCTGTTGTTTGTCTGGTTTTTACCTGTTTATTTGCATTAAGTATTAAGTATTTGTTGTCAGACTTTAGTAACTTTTTATCATTTTTGTTTTGTTTTGAGTGTTTACAGTGTTTACTTACCACTCTAATGATGTGACGTCATCTGCATAAGGTCTATTAAAGAGGCAGGAGTCACCGCACTGGGGACAACCAAAGTCTATACACCGACATTTGGTGACGTCAGAATTCTTTGCATGATTTTATAGTAATAATGCCGCAGAACAACAGGACAACATCTTAATATTACAATATAAATAAATTGCTGTTATCTTGTGTTTAAAATTACAGTCTATTGTTATTGGTTATCATTGTGGTAATAAACTCAGTATTGAGTATCAAGCCTATTCCTTAATATCGAAATCGAGTTTGAAATTGATCGCAACACTTATAAAGAGGAAGTCACAGCTAGAAAAGTTACACAGTGCACCTTTAAGGCAGATGCATTTACCTTTCTTTTTAATGCACCTTTAACAATACTAATGAACCTCACATTCCACAGTAAACCCCCCATGAGCAAAGGCACGGCTGTTTGTTCATTATTACTTCCCACTTAGCAGCAGCTTCAGGCACCCTGCGAGAAAAAGGTGAAAATTAGAAAACGGCATGTAATTGTGAGCCAAAGAGGAACCCAGCGGTGAGTCATCAGGCGTCTCTCATCCGCGGCTGCTCTGTTTGTGATTGGGAGGGGAGGGGTGGGGGCCGGGGGTGTGGGCGGAAGGAGGGATGCGTGGGAGGAAAAGAGGAGAGGAAAAGAGGAAAGAAAGATGAAGAAAAAAGGCGGGGGTTTCCCTTCAGAAATCTCCCTGAACACAGAGCATCTCCTCCGGGGCTGACAGCGCAGGAGGGAGGGGGGCTGCGGAGGTGAGCTCATTTGTATGGGAGCTGTAGAATGTGTGAAGGTAGGCGGAGGAAGCCAAAGCCTGGATGACCATAATAGTGACGACTATTCTAGACCGATGTTAAAGCTGATAACTAGTTTTCCATGTAAACATTTTACGGTCACGATGTATTGCTCACAGAAACGGCACAATCCCAAAAAGATCCTCTGCCTTTTCACAGCCTGCTTTTTCATTTTTAACAATTGGGCAGTGCACCAACTGCCAAACAGTCCGAAATTGTCCGTAGACTTTTCATAATTTCACTTGAAACTTGAAATAAAGCAGTGCAGAATGTTTTTGACATTGTCATCCTTCGGAAATATGTATTTGGGCCTCAAAACTCCTGCATACAATGAATGGATACCTTTGGAGCATACTCTTCGCAGCAGGGAGGAAGGCCATCACTAACAACATGTACAAGAAGTGTGTGAAATGAGAGTGCGTTTTTGACAGTGAATACTGGAGTAGAATGTACATTAACACATACTGTCCTGACCAAATAAACAAAACAAAAAAATAAATAAAGTAAACCAAAAAATCACAAAAAAGTTTAATACAATCAAGAACTGAATCAACATAATGGACATTTGTAAAAAAAACAACAACAAAAAAACAAAAACAAAACATAAAATTGTAATATTGTAATTCATTAAGATTTAATTTGAAAATTAAAGTTAAGATAATACCTGCATGAACTCATCTGGTAATTTCTGAAAGCCATTAAAAACATTTGAAATGTTGTACAATAGGTTTGTTGTAATTGTAATGTAATGTGTGCTTTTTATTGTTGTCTGGACCTGTCGTGGGACTACAGACGGAAAGTAGCTAAATCTTTTCTTTTGTAAGATTAATGACCTCATACATGGTCCCTTGCAATAAAGACTAAACTAAACTAAACCACCACAACAGAATCATTTCAATCTTTAAGGCACATCCAAGCGTTCATAAATAACATCTACTTACTTTCCCTTGAAATACATCAGTGAGCACATAATGTTCATTTGCTGCACGAATTCAAGAATATTCTGTTATTCATTTCTATTTAAGTGGTCACAATGTGTTATCTTTTTTCATAACTTTTACAAATGCAACCGAAAGCCAGTGCATTATATTTGACTGTCCTTACATGAAAAGAGAAAATCTATATACGTTTTTAAACACAAATCACTCTGTTTTTTCTTTCCTCTTTTCTTTGGTCACTGCCGAAAGGAACAAACCCAGTGGAAAGAAAAGGCAATCATACCATGTTGACCTAAATGTTGCTCTGTGCTTACAATGTCTCATAAATGCTCCATGCAACAACTGTTTTTTCCTTATCACTTGTAAAGACAATCTGTTCTTCGGTCCACGTCTGCAGAATGTAAATAAGCATGCAGTATATATTAAAAATGCATAGCGCTCACTCCGTAATCTATATAGGTCAGACATTTGAGACGCAGCAGCATGAGGAGGGGATTCTGCAGGTTTTCTCTTCTTCGTGAGCAGGTGACGTAGATGGACTCACAAAAGGAAACCCCAATGCCAGGCCTGGATTGGCTGCTGGATGCGTGAGCCTGTGTCAGAGATTGGCTGGGCTGCTGTTATGAAGGAGAGTGATGTAAAGCAGAGAAACTCACAAGCTGTTCAAGGTATTTCTGTAAAGTCAGATCACTTCTTTAACAGGCATTCCATCAGCAAAAAACAGGTCTGATCTGCATTAAATGAATGGCCTGACAGTTATTACAGAGGCTACCATCGGCTGTGCTTAGACATTGTATTTGTGAGGTGAATGGTGATAGAGCTGGAGGCATCACTGTTAGCTTGTGTTTTATCTAAACCATGAGCACTAGAAATATGTTGAACCCATAGTTATTGTAATGATGTACATTTCAACAATAGGTCCAGGTGCTTTAGCTGTTCCATGGGCATGGGGATTTTGCAAGGTTAATTTACAGGAAACATTCACCTATAAAAAAAATATTCCCAGCAGTGTGATTGAACATGTACAAGTCAGTTTATATTACAAGTCTAATGCACAATAACATCATTGTTGTACAAACCCAAAAACAATGACATTTGGATGCATGTGTTTGGACAGTGGGAGGAAGCTGGAGAGAACCCACGGTAACACGTGTTCTTTTTTAACCCAAAAATAATAATAGTTTTCCTTAAAAAATAGTAGGTTAAGATTAAGATAAGAGAAGGATTTGTATCTATGGGTAAAATAGGGGTCACTGGGAGAAAAAAGGTTGGGAATCACTGGATTAGAGCAATTATCTTAATCATAATTGTAATTGAAATTTGATTGAACCTATGTATTTTGTTGCCAGAGCAGCTCACTATTTGAATGCCGCTCTCTTACAATCACACATCATAACTGAGATAGTCAGGCAGTCGTGCACAAGTGGTTCTGAGTTATGGAATCATGACATTGTTGCCACCTCAGTTTACCTTGAGTTTACCTTCAATAAAATGTTGATCATTCAGTTCTTTTCTCCCTCTTTTCTTACGTAAGCAGCAGTTCACACTACTCCTACGTTCTCGACACGGCTCTACCTCGCAGTCGTCATCACACCTTTTGTAATGTCTCACAGATGTGACTCATTATTGTTTCTGTAACTGTACCCATTTGGAATAAATTGACAGATTGACTAGTTGCTATTTTTGCAGTCTTCTAAAACCTAAGATGGTGGTGAAATATTTGCAAAACCATGCTTCTAATTTGTTCTAATGATAAAAATATCAATAACGTTTGTTACCAAATACGTTTCTTTCTATTTTTGTGCTCTTAGCTCTTATTGCCCCTAACAACCCTCATCTCCAAACCAAACAAAGCTTGTGTTGCAATCAATAAAAGAGTAAAAGAACAGACAAGAAATCAATATTAGTCTCAACACTAAAAGGAGAGAGAAAGTTAAGTGCAATAAGTTCCCACGCTTAAAGTAATAAATACATCCACTGGTTGTTTTAGTTTATTCATTTATTCACAGATTTGAAAACAATTGTAAAATGACACTTTTTAAATAATTTTGATCCCTCTAGACTTAACAAATACAGAAAGCAAATGTTTATTATTTTCTCTTTCTTTTGATAATGAAGCAATCTAACAAGCAAAGTGGAACCACAAAATCTGATCATTTACAGCATCCTATAGTATGACTCCAAAAATACAAAATTTCTTTATAGTCCTACTAATATCAGCATCTTTATAAGAAAATGAGCAAAAAGTATGACAATCTGTAGTGGAAGTAATGTAAATAAACTAAAAAGGAAACTCTCATGCAAACCTATGCACAGCATCAATGCATTTGACAGGCTACTGGTAACAACACACATTACCACATTATTTGCTCTGTCTAAATATATTAGGGACACCCATTCAGTCTATTCAGAATTCAGCTTTGTACAAATTAAAACGATGTAGCTATCTTTCACAATTCATTTAAATGATGCCTTTTACATAGTTTACCTCATTAATGGCAGAAAGACTGCTAAGGGAGCATTTTGTGACAGAATACCTCCAACTGACTGAGTACACTAAATGAATGGAAAATGGCTCAAAATGGCCTCCCTCCCTGCTCTCCTGGGAGAATCACTTTCATGTATCTCACTAGTCATTGTGCTCCCTAATGAGAGCTGCAGTCGTTATGTCAGGGTCCACTCAGCCGCAAGAGGAGCTCCTTATGAGGACAGATCTAATGTCTGCAAACTGTGAAAAGAGCAACGAGTCCTGAGGAAGCCATTGACCATTCTGGCACAACAATAAAAAAAAGTCTGAATTAACTTGTAATGCCAGGAATGTTGGGAGGAAAAATGGGTGTCTAAATAGCCGAGTCATTAGGGTCATTCCTTGACAATGCTCTGACAATGGGCTGATGTGGCTCTAGCTGAACACTATGGCAGCTGTGTAGTAATTGGATGTCAAAAATGTAGCCTCAGCAACAATAAACACTTTTGTCCGGTCATGTTTACAGACTGGAATGGAGCTCTCTTTCTTGTGATATGAAAAAGATTACTGTGATATAAAAGATGAAGTCCATGCATGAGAAAACATGCCTTTTGAAGAGATTGAAAAACATCCATGTTTATGTAATAATAGTTTACTGTGACGTCAGTCTGAAAGCTGTAAACCTGCGCAGTTAAGGTGAGACACTATAGGCAAAACAATTTTTTTCTGTTTGTTTGTTTGTTTTTGGTCAGTTTGTTCCCTCAACATATAAGTTATCACCTGGAACAACATTGTCTAATCTGCACCTAAATATGTTAATCAACTTGTATCCATAGATTTATATGGAACAAGGGACATTGTAACTTCAAGGGCTGTTTTCTCAAAATACCTTTTTCTCCCATAGGGACATAATGATCAGCCCTTTTCAACTTTACAATGTTGTACTTAACATATAAATATGAGCAATCATTTTCTGTCTATGAGTAAACTACAGAAGAAGTTTCAGATTACTAACTCTGACCGAGATTTTTATTTTCACTATTCACCTACACTATAGTATCGCACCTTAATTCTTAAGTCTCGACAAAGGAGTCATAAATTAGTCACACCATATACAAAGAGCAATACCTGGCTATACCAGTAAGGCCAGTGAGCAATAAAGGCATACAAAACATAATAACAAGTCAACAAAAATAAATAATATTTGGCAAACATCACTTACAGACAAAACAAACAAAAATGCGATCAGAAGAATATCTTCTACTTTAAAAAAATGGTTCTCATATTTCCAATGTATCCATTGATTCAAATGAACTATGCTCAGAACCATCTCAATGAATAAATTAAATAAACGGTTGATATACAAAAAAATGACAACAAGAATAGTAACAAAATCTGATTCTGGCAAAGATTACTTGAATATTTCTGTGCATTTACTAAGCTTTTACCTCACAAATGCTTGCTTATGTTGTATGTACTCTAGCTAGCAGACTGTGTCCAGAAGTGAAGCTGTCTATTCCCTAATAGCACCAGGTTTCACAGTGAATGACTGAACACATTTACCTGCTGCACTTTTACTTTAACTTTGAGCGCAGGAACTGAGCTAAAACTAAACAGCTTGGAGACAATACTGGCAAACAGAAAAATAAAATATGTTAAAGAAATATGTTTGTATATAAATACAAACATGTGTATTTAAGACAGTTATTTAGGGTATGCTAGATAGTATTATAGAAACATTACTAGGGAAATTTTGCAGCAATTTTCTGGTGGTTTTAGTCCAGCTTAAGTATACAGAGACATCTAAACAGAATGAAATTTCGTAGGAGTGACTAGGAGCTCTTGAGCCCTGCTACACTGGGCTGTGGTCAGGGGAGGCGTGTGTGGCTGTTACTGTTACACACTCTGCTGCTGCCGAGTCCTTGGTTCTTCGAAGGCCTATGTACAGCCTTTCCTCCAGATGAGTGCTTAATTTGTCTGTTAGCTCTGCTGTTATGGTTTGGGGGCCGTACCCAGTGGAGTCAGGGGCCCGGGAAGGAGAACGTTCATCTGGGGGCTCGGGTGGCACGGAGGACTGTTTGGTTTCTTCATGTTCAGGGGGGTCAAGTTCTGTGTGAGAGGGTTGAGGAGATGCAGAGGTGAGGGTGGTTTCCTGATCCTTTGATTCATGCTTGGTCGTGGTGGTGGCAATCTTTGGAATTTCGGGAGCGCTGCCTGTCGTGTCGCTGGTCTCCTCATCAGGTGCGCTGACTATCCGAGGCAGTGTGCTGTGGTAACTTGTGTCTATGGGGTAGTTGACACTTTCGCCCCGTCTCAGAGGAGTTCTTTGTCTCTCAAAAGATGAATGAAAATGTCTGACACCAGGATCGCTCCACTGCTTGTGCCGTTGCCATTGTTTGCGAAGGTGAATCCTTGACCTATGTTTTTTGAGCGGTGATTCCTGTAAGTCAAACTGGGGATCATGGCGGAGGAATTCATGGAAGAGTGCGTCTGTTTTTTCGTCTATGCTATAGTCTCGTCGATGTAGAGCAGGAGGGTTGAATGGAGGCTGAGCTGCTTCTCGAGGTATAAGCATTTGACCATATGGCTGCCAGCTCAAAGAACTGGCACCCGTTTCTGTGGGACCTCCTCCACTGGCACCCGAGAGCTCATCGTCAGGGTCCTCCTCAAAGAAATGAGACTCAAAGCTCTCCCCGATGGTGCCAGAGCGTCCCGCACGGGTGAAATGGTGTCTCTTCTCATGAGCCGTTCTGTCCTTGGGGCTGCTACTGCCACTGCTGAATGGTCTGAACTCTTCAGGGCCGCGACATGGAGCCTCTATCGAGGCGTAGCCACTGTCCATCTGCAGAAGTTTACGGTTTGATGTTTCTCCATCACTGCCTCGCTCTGAATCAGTGCTTTCCTGTTTGCGATTTCTTACTTCTTTCCTCTCTATTTTCTCCTCTGTATACATAAAAAACTCTTTTTCCTCCACACCACCCTCGGTTTCGTCTTCTAAGTCTTGGGACGGGAAGCTGGCCAGTTCCCCTCTCTCAGCCTCAGTGTGCCCTCCCAGCGAGCATACACTGTCAGCATCACTACAGACAGAGTTCCTGTCGTTGTTGCTGCTATGGTCGGAGGCAGCATACTGCTCCAGTGTGGCGCGTAGCGTCCAGATGTCTCTGTAAAGTGTCTGGGGGTCCTGGGAATCAGCCGTGTCCAAGGAATCGGGAATTTCCCTCTTCCCCAGTGCGTCATCTTGGGGATCAGGAGATAGGCCGATCACCCCAGGACCTTTATGGCTGGTGCTTGGTTCCACCATGACTTCCACTTCTACCCTGTAGTATGCACAAATGTATGGACAAAATCAAATGAGACAAACTCAGAAGTGAAAAAAGAAACTAGTATCTCCTGAACCTGTCATGACTGGTCACCACACAATGGTTAATGACTAGCAATGGCAGCTGTTGCATGTCATTCAACTGTTGTGATGTTAATGAAATAGGCATTCTAGGGACACCAGAATTAAAATAACAAGAACAGTAAATTATTAGTGGAGATGGGCTTTCAAGGAGGTACTTGTGTTGTCTTGAGTCACAGCTCACAGGAAATTGCTTTCATTTATACAAACAAGTGCAAATGCACAGGAAACATGGCTCTCATCTAATGCAAAATTCAGTCCTAGAAATAACTTCTTATATAAAAGGTTTTCTGATATAAGCACAGAGACAGTCCATTAAAATTAAAATAGAATGACACAATTTTCTATTTATGGTGTTATTATGGTACCAAAATCTTTAGATTGCCAAGGGTCATCTTAATAACACTTTCAAATCTTAGCTCTAATACACCTGATCCACAAAATATACATGGCTAGAGCTGTAATTGGATGTTTTCGGACAATTACATGTTAAAACATCCAATTACTTAGAAAAATAGAGAAAACTGGGTCTTAAAGCTGCATGACAGACATTGAGTTTTTCTTTAGCTTAGTTTCTATGTTTATGGGAGCAAGGCGGCAAAGCAGTGGACAGGATGAATGGCAAGGAAATTAAAGATACCTGCCAAGGGACGGGGGTGGAGTGGTGGGAGGGGAGAGGAGCCGGGTGCTGGTTTGGCTCGGTCTGTAGGGGGCGTCTCGGGTGCGGGCGATGTACTGGATAAGGTCTATGTGGTGTGTATCATTGTCATCTTGGTCCATGCTTTCGCTGGCTGCTCTCTGGCGCTGGAACTGCCTCCTCTTTGGTGAACCTAAGGGGATGAAAGTAATGGATGACAATATGAGTGCCATAATAAAATTCAAAAGAACACTTGATCATCTGAGGGTATTTAGTGGGATTTTTGTATGCTTTTGTGTATGGACAAGACAGGCTGATCAGCAGGAGGGAATCTCTCAGGGGTTTAAATGACTTGGACCGTTAAAAATATGCGTCACAGAGCCATCTGTTGTATGTGAGAGTGTGAACAGTACAGCATATCCGATGCTGAGCCACCTCACAGTTGGGTACTTCAGCCTCTCGCGTAACAAGAAGGGTCTGTTTACCATCATGAAACCCCCACCGTCAAAACAAACATTCCACGTTTCACTTGGAGACGATTGTTAATTATAACATGCATAAAACACACTGGATAAACATTTCTCATAACACAGTTTTAAACACTACATTAAAGAATAATCTACTTTACCTCTTGTGTCCAGACTGGAGGCTCGCTGGCTGCTGTCCAACTTCCACTTTTTGATCTTTAAGTATGGACTGGCTCCCTCCAGACTGGCATGGCGCCTCAGTTTGGTGAAGAACTGCAGCATGGGCCCCTGGCTCCCTGCTCCGCTGATAACAGGAGGAGTGCTGGTCCCCCCATGAGGTCCCTCACCGACACTGACGCTGCTGCCCCGGGCCCCTGCTGTCTTCATCTCAATCTGACAGAGGAGAGAAATGTGTTGAGAAACACTGGCCAATGACTCCGACGCCTAGTCTTTAGAAGACTCACCGAGATGGCTTCGATACAAAACTAATTTCACTAAACAACAAAGAATGTTTGTCCTAATAAACAAAATATTTATCAGATGTTCATGTACAAAGTAGAGGTCCAAACATGTGCTCTACATGTATGGACCTCCACTTTGTACATTAACGTCTGCATTTGCTTGCTTGTTAGAGTTAGTTAAGTTAACCTAAAGTGATTTATGTGATAAATGTTTCCTGAAATATATATATATATATATATATATATATATATATATGTTAAGTAACAAGTATATACGTTGGAACTTAATAGATTCTTCCCGTGGTACTTAATGTGGTATTTGGCATTAAAGCATTAAAGTGCCGTAAGGGCATTAACTGTTACGTATCAGTGATCAATTTGTAGTGAGTATACGCAAATCCAGCTGCACGTCTAGTGGGTATACGGCGTAAACCTGCATATCACGTAGACTACACCACTGTTTGTTTTGGTACTTATGGTGGGACTTACACTGGTACTTACAGGAAGTGTGTGTATTGTTAGATATAGTGGTAGGATGGTGTTATTAGCAACGATCAATGGAAACGGTTTATTGTGGACATTTGTTTTGTCGATATTTATTACAATGAAGACTAGCTAAAACACACAGTGCATGTTTACCTAGTCACAATAACAAATAACTTACAGAGCTCAGGTTTCTGTCCTTGAGGCTCAGTGCCATGGTCTTCTGGTTAAAGTTGGTGTCCACCACAGAGTTAAGAGCATCTCCAGGCAGTGCAACACTGGGGCTCAAACCGGTCAGTGCCGTCTGCGGCAAGGGACACAGCATCGGCTGTAGACAGAAAACACTGTTAGGGTTTCCTTTTGATAGTCTTTTTCTTGATTTTACCTTTTTACGGCTGTTACTTTAGATCAGAGGGGGGCAAACTAAGGCCCGGGGGCCACATGCGGCCCTTTTGGCATTTTGATCCGGCCCGCAAAGCATTCAATAAAAAATTGTATGAGTTAGGTGTGGTGCATTTGTCATTTTATAGTTTCCTGAGCAGCTGCTTGTTCATTAAAAATCAGTTTTGAGAACAGCCACCACTAGAATAACACCAAACTTTGACGCATTGGATAAAAGGAGTGATCAACTGCACTGTTCCCACTAAATAACGGTAATGATTTTTGCTATTCTGTAGTAAGTTTTTGTGTATTTTAGGCATTAAGTCTATATGTAGTAGCATGTGTGTAAAATGGTCCGGCCCCCAGGCAAGTGTAAAAATCCAATGTGGCCCTTGCGTCAAAATAATTGCCCACCCCTGCTTTAGATACTATTTTAGGTAAGGGTTTAGATGGTAGAAGCTTGACGACAAAAAAAATGTATACAAACTATAATCCACTGCGGATGGATTTGTTGTTGTTTACGGAGTATTTTTTTTTTTCTCTTTCATTGCTTAGGGTACAAACTCTTAATCTAATATAAATGTGGGTTTGTGCAGTAAGTAGGCAGGGACCAGTGCTCTCTTTGTTTAGGTACATTAGGTTGATACATGTCCATGCCCTGACCCAAGTAAATGATGCTCTAATTGGCCCTTGTCAGGACTAATGATGCATCAGGCCCAGCAGCGGGTCAGGACTATCACCTGGAAGATGGAGAGTGCAGATTTGGCGGGCGGGCACGTTGTCATGGTGATTGTGTTTTCAGCAGAGTCGCACTCGTGGATAGTGACAATCTTCAGAGCCGGAGCAGGGATGTTGAGGTTTGTGAGCCGCGCGTTCTTCAGGTGATGAAAGTCCCCCTCTGTCAGAGTGTACCTATGACATGCAACATTAGCGTTGGTTAAAGAGTAACTCAACATTTAGCTAATGTGTTACTCTCAAAACTACCCAAGCTTTAAGCTTGAAAAAGTTAGAAAAGCCAGGAAAAACTAGAAGGGGTATATTTGCGGGTCAAGCCAAGCAAAATTGCCAACTTTGATAAAATATTCTGTTTTCAATGACTAAAGGACAGATGACAACAAAATGAAATATCAGTATAATAGAAGTTTTATGTCAACTATTTACAAAGTTGTAAGACTGTCTTGTCTCACAAGAGTCTGAGGTTCAAAATAATATTTAAAAAACAAAACAAAACAAAACCAAATATGGGGTAACTATTTTGACAAACCGATTAATGTTGTTCCAGTAAAACTACTGGCAGAATTTACTATCTGAATATAAATGTACATAGCATAATGTTTACAATGCAGACTTATTTTCTCCAGGACTGTAAACCTTTGAACAAAAGGTAAGTACACATTGACTCTAGAACCACCACAGCTAAACTGGATTATGCATTTAGCCTGCTGAAGAATTCCTTCAGCATTATTTGCATATGAGGCCCAGGTTTTAAGCAAAAACGTAGAAATGTGAATTGTTTCTAATGTTTGTGTCATTCTAAAAGTACTTACTTTAAGAGTAAACACAGTCAGATTTATTTTATTTTAAGTTTTTCATACCTGCGTCCCTTTTCCTGAGCTTTCTTGCTGTGGTCAAACAGCGCAGCTTCATTGAAAGACACACGACGGCCGGTGGTGCCCGTGGACAGGAAACGCTCGGTCTCCTGATCATGAGAACTGGCCATGGACAAGCAGTCTGACTCATCCACCCTGATTGTGATTTCTACAGAAAAACCAGAGAGGCAGACGTGAATTTAATTGAAACAGTAATTTAGTTGCATTTACAGTAAACAAAGAATTCAGATGACACTTTGCTTCCTGTTCAGTGTTACACGCTTCACTCAAACATAACCTGGCTGTTTAAATGTTTGGCTAGCCGTCAATCCAAATGGAGTCCAAAAAATGTTTCAAGTGTATGTTTGGTAAGGTCACAAAATGTAGTGAAGTGTGGTGCCAAATTGATAGAGCCTTTGAGTGCCTCGCTTTTACTGGAGACTGCATTCACAGCATCCAAAAACCTCCAAATGTATTCTGGGTATGACAGCACTACTTTACGTAATTGAATTGAGATCACAAAAAACTGATAGAATGCATTGTGCATTTCTACTGACTGGATAAAAATATCTCTCATAATTGCTCTCATCGCTGTATTGCTTTTCCTGTGATTTTGCTCACCCCTCACTCCTCCCTCCTCTCTTACCATGGGTGGGGTGCGACTCCTCCATGTAGGTGGTGGTGGTTTTCTCTGGGTCATCGGTGTCCCTGAGGCACAAGGGGACATTTAGATCAATGGCCTGACATGTATTACTCCTGATGTCTGTCTTTCATCTGATTGACCCGTCTGCTGGGGAGCCACCAAGGTGATTGTGATCATAAGCAGTGGCATTATTTGACCTTTCTATTGAGCAACAGATTTACCTGGCCTTATAAACAAACAGATCAACAACAGAAGAGCCAGCCAACTACTAGGGCAACAAGACTGGCATTCATTATTCTGCTTAACTAAATGGTTAAGTAATCAATAAGGGTCTAAATCATTGCCAGGAACTTGATGACCTTGAGAGCTAAGGAGCCTATTCAACTATTCAACTGATAGCAAGCTATTAACAGATGGCTTATTTCCAATGCCCTTAAATGAAGAGTAAATTTGACATCAAATACAAGCACGTTTAACACATTGCTTCAAAAATAATATCATTATTTTATTTCCTTTTCATATGATTAAGTAACAAAGAGCAATTCAACAAGTGCATGATCCTAACTATATGTTTTCATTTGTTCAATGAAGAGCTCTCCTTATGATTTATATTAAAATAAATATATATTTACTTGTTCTGAGGTAATTATTATGATTTTACATAATTTATTGGATATTTATGGAAACTTAAGTGCTGCCTCTCGTGGCCCCTGGTGTTCCCAATGTCTCCCATCCAAGCACTAACCAGGTCCTCACCTCCTTAGCTTTCGAAAGCAAACAAGATCAAGCACTGACAAGATGATTTGACCAGTTTAGACCACAAACTGTCAAGATTTTGTGATAATATATTACCTTGACTGTTTCTAAAACTGTAAACTGTAAATCTGATCATGTCATTCTTCTGTAGATGCCTATGCACAATGTACCAATATCTTTATATTATATATACCTCATTCTAAACTCGAATACTGACTTCCCCACTTCCCAGACACTAATTCCAGAAAGATTCACCCACCCAAACAGAACTGCAAGTTGTTGGGTTTTTTTGTTGTTTTTTTTGCCATTTTAAAATAGTATTACTACTATTGTATTTTCCATACAATAGTGTATGTAGCTAATATTATATCTCTACTGTTCTTACAAATACATGCTGTAAAAGTCAAATACTAACAAAAAACATATTAGGACACTAATTTGAAGGCATAGAGCTCAGAAAATATATAGACATAGAATATTGCATGCTTTATACTTTGTGTGATGGCAGGTTGAAAAATAGTGTTTATAATGGACAACAATGGAAGATTACATGCATTTCACCGCTGACCATATAAGGTAAAATTATGTCATCATCCCAAAATTATGTCAGGACTGTAATTTAAAGCCAGATGGTTCGGAAAATGTATACATATGAGATAATGCATGCTGTCTACTCCCAGTATTTTTCTAGCATGTTTTACAATGGGTTAAAAATGCAAAACTGATGAAAACATTTTAACACCCAAAGATGCATCACTCAGCCAAAAATCACCTTCTTTTTTTTGTTTTTTGTTTTTTTACAATAAGGAAATTATGCACTTGTTTTGAGACAGATGAGACTGTCTGCACATGCAAACAGATAATAAGACACAAGCAAACAATTGTCAGATTTAGTTAACACTGAGAATTACTATTAAAGCACAATTGCAATTACTGGCCCTTCACTATATTCACAATAGTACAAGTGCCATGTGTTGCTAAGGGAGAGTCGTACGATTGTCTGTTCTTGCCTTTCATTTCCTCTGTGGCTCCTGGTTCCCTGCGCACTGTGGATGTGTCTGGGTTTGTGCACACAGAGCTGGGCTGAGATGCTAGATTAATCACCCCTGATGGCTGCTATGAAATCTCATTAGACTCATCATTTGTACCGGTCTGCCCCATTCTCTGCTGCTCTGCCGTAGCCCGCCTCACATCCTCAGCCCAGTCTCACTGTTTATCTGCATCTAGCGGCTGTATATTTGACTGTATGTACTTATTTGTGCTGCTGGAAAGTGGGACAGACCGCCTCCAGTATGCCCATGTTATTGCTCAATGAAGGAAGATAAATCATAAATGAATGAGCAGGAATATTGAATGCGTCTCCACCTGTGTTTTTCCTAACAGCCCCACAGGGAACATGGCAATCAAACGCTGTCTTGTTTTTACATGTCTCTGTAGTTGCCTATATCATTACATAATAATAACAATGCAATTATCTTTTATTGTCGAGAGGGCTTATCTAATGCATAACTGTCAGTTAATTGAAAATAATTAGTTGGACAACAAAGGACAACAAACTTATCTGCATAATGTATTGTAATGTAAGGTATTCAAATGTATTAAACTGTGCAATTTCAAGAAATTAAGAAGAAGAAAATAATGTTTTTGAATACTAAGTGTACAGAGTGTTATTATAAGATTTTAGATTGTAATTATTGGTGTATCATTTTCTATTTAAACGTGTGCTCTATAACTTTTCTGGTGGAAAGACACCTGTTTGTCTTCATGGAGATGTTCCCAGAAAAATTACAAAGAACTATCTAAGATTTTAGTCACGCACTTTATGGACTAGAATCTTTAAATCTCAGCATAAAATTTGTCCTTACCTAGCACAGCATTTGCCTCCATGATAGCAGCGTCGGCAGAAGATGAGGACGACGGATGTGACGGTGAGAGTTCCTACCAGAAAGATGGACAGAATCACCAGGAGGAGCACATAGCCGTTTCTCTGCTCCTCCGCCTCAACTGCAATCTGGAGAGAGAGAATGTAATTGTATAGAACATCTAATTATCGCCTGCACTCTTAAAGAACCTGCTGGCAGGCTGACCTTTACCAAATCAACTGGTCAACTGGTCAGAATCACTACAAAAAGTATTTCATTCAAGTCTATATATAGTGATGAAAGTTAACCCAAATCTACAATGCCTCCAAGTGATAAGTGAATCACAGCTGATTAAAACATTGGAATTCGTCTTTACTGAGATCATCCTCAAGCATGATACCAGCACAAAATATACAGCATAGATGGATTTTACAAAGGTTTACACTGTGTTACTTTTCAGGTGGATACCACCACCATTCATGTTGTGATAGTCAAGGTAGACTGTGTGTTACACGTGTTAATGAACCCCCCGGTCTGACGTCAGGTTGTAATTTCTCTGCACAGGGAAATGAAAGATGAGATTAGGACCCAGATTTAATTATTGGAAGTCCAGGTCAGGATGTTCCCTATTAGCCAGTCAAAGTCAAAGGAGCACACGGGGGAAAGCGTGGGTCTGGCAACGATGTAAACACACAAACAGATAGAAGCAGGAAGTGGCTAAATGAGTGGTGAAAAGACTTACAGTGGAGTTTTCTGGTAGGATATTCCAGACGGTAGACTCATTGCTCATGGTCCAGGCCAACTAGTGAGTCGCCCTGAGAGGAAAACATACAAACATTAGTGAAGATAAGAAAAACATAAGGGTTTTCCTCTTGATCTATCACTCCGTTAAAGCCAAAGCACAGCAAGCCATAAATATCTCATCCAATAAATCGCAACTCTCTGAGACAAGTTTACTGTCTGATGTCCTTTCTCTTCTGCCAAAACCCATGCATTAAATCAGAGTGAAGTGAGGTTAGTAATTTGCAGGTTTAATTTAGCAAATCATTTTACATCAGGTGATATTTTTCTTTACAAACTTTTAACTGAGATGTCCACTGAATCGTTAAAATGGCAAACCCTCATCTGTCACACCACTAACTTCCCTGGGCCGCGACTAATTTGGTATGAGAGTCATGTTGGAATTGGCCTTAAATCTGTAATTTATCATAACCATTGTCATTCATCCAGGCTTTGGACTGACAAAAGAACGTTTATGAATCCTTTGAATTGGATTTAAAAGACAGTTCATGCATGAGCCAATTGTAGAGCAGTATTACTAAAAACAATTACACATTACCAAATAAATTCACATTTAATCAAGCAAGAAACATTGCAAGCCAATTGTCAGTTCATTTCCAGCTTGTTCAACATACCCAACATTATCACCACTACCGAAGATGCAAATGTTATCATCTCTGCCTGTAGATCATCCTCCTTAATCTCACATCAACCCAAAGAGTCTATCTTTCACCAGGCAGCAGCCACCCACACAAATGCAGTAAAGCTTGGAGAGAGGAGAGAGAGAGAGAGAAACAGGCATCCGCTCTAACAACTCAGTGCCACTAGTGCTGCTATGCGTTTGCTCGTGCAGATCATAGCCATTTATACCGTTACTTCTGCACCAAACGCCCACACTGACACACACCTAGATGGATCCACGCAAACAGCAGGGGGGCAACACAGTGAAATGACCCCTTCCTGGTCTGCCACTCACTATCTGGCACTCAACTTTAGCAACACGTTAGCTTTGGCTGAGCTGTTCTAAATTCTCTGCACCTGACATCCATAAACGCATGAAGCTTGGGCCAGAGATGCTTTCCTTCCTTGTAGCTCCTTCTACCCTACACCCTGCATTCTCTTACCGTGATGATGGGCAGTTTGCATGCAGCTATGGATGTCTGTTTCTGGCAATAAGAGAGAGAGAGAGTGTGGGGGAAAATCCTCTTCAGCTCCCTTGCTGCATCCTCAGTCCTCTCAGCTGCCAACTGAGCCGGAGCAGCTACTGTCGGTCACACTTAGGGCTGGCCCACTGGCCTGGGGGCAATGGGACAGCTCTGGTACATATCTGAAACAGCATCAAATCAATCAGTGGATTAAAATACATTAATTAAAAATCTGTATAATCGAATGAGAGATGCACAAATCCTACAGCGATGACGATATTTCTGACAACTATACTTTACTTTGCTGCATGGTACAAGCCCGTCGGTGGTATTGATGGACAGATGGTGACACACGGGTGTCCCAGCAGCAGCGGAATATCCCGTACAGTTTAATACTAGGGTAAATATTTTCATCAGCAATTACTTTGATGTTAGAAATGTAAATTTGTGTTTGAAATTCCCGACAGCAAAACGCCTATTTGACGTTCAAAGCTCGTAAACAAAAACCTGTTCCTTATGCGGATGGCTGCACTAAGAAAACAACGCGTTTCAGGCTGTTTCTGCATTTTCTCGGAGAAAAATGAGCATCGACCCATGCGCATATTAGAGCCAAATTGATTATGTGAAGCGCACAAAAAGACAAAAGAAAATAAAAACAAGCAGACTGTTTAAATCCTGTGAAAATGTGAATACAGATGGCATGTTGACATTTTTCAGCCTCTAATTATTTTTCAAGAGCCCGCTCACTCCGAGAGAGAAAAGGTAGAGCCCGCGCACGAATAGAGACGGCTATAACAGCACAATGGACCCACTCACCTCCTCAGTCACCGTCCCGGTCCATGAATCGTAAACAACCGCACGCTCTCTGGGAACACTTTAATGTGGATTTTAAGCCTAAAAGTATTTATGAATGAATCCCCACTGTTTAAGACACGCCCACCGCCCCAGTCAGAGACGCGCCACGTGACGCAAGAGTGAGGTAAAGGATAAAGGCGACTGACTTAAAGCTCCCATAAACTCTCACTGTGTGTGAATGAATCTTACGAGAAGAAAAATCATACGATAAAAGAACACATTTTCCTAATAATACAAGATTATGATGTTGGTATCCATCAGGTGCATCTGCAATTTATTATAAGCCCCTATCATGATAGGAGTTATTTTGTTATTAAGTTATTATTTCAGACAAAATGTTACCCACGGGGTATCGTGCCTGCTTGAATGTAGCTATGTTCAATTTCATATATTGTAATATCTTACCAGACCAGACTATTAGTTTGAAGAAAATAAGCCTCACCACCATGTCTACGGGGTATTCTGGTGTTTTGGTGCCATCTACTGTTTCTTTACACATTTGCATTTATTTAGTATTTAGGATTCTCTCTGAATGTGAATGTCCAGGACTGGTTACACGTGGTCTGCGGTTGTGAAGCCTGTTGGAGGAACTGCCAAATAGTTGAAATGAAATACTTTTGAATACAAGACCTCAAGAGGGAGCCGATCATCAGCTCAGAGGACGTACTTCCTGCGGCAGCTGAGGCCAAGCTGCCGGCGCGGATGATGGTGTAGTTCTACTCTGGAGCCACAGCCAACTCTCGCCACAGCCAGGGACGAGCAGGTCGTATCACAGCAGACCTTTCTCACCCTGGACATGGACTATTTTAGCCACTCCCCTCAGGCAGGAGGCTACGGTCCATCAGGACCAGACCAGTTTCTTTCCACCTGCCACCTTAATAATATCTGTCACTTTAATAATGTAAATAATACTATTCCACTGTTTTTACTGAAAGTTTGCACTATTGTTCTGATCTCATGTATATTGTGTGTATATTGTATTTTAATTTTTTATAATTTTTATTCAACACATATTTTATTTTACATGCCCTTATTTTATCATATTTTAGCACACTCAGTTATTTTTACCTTTCTATATTATGAGTCACTGTTATTGCACCTTACCGCCAAAGCAATCCTCGTTTGTGAGTTTTGTTCACTGACAATGCATGCTCCCTCAAAACATGGCATTTTGCTGTGTGATAAAACTGAACATTTCAGAGTTTCTTTTTATTTTTGCCAGCCTAAGGCACATCTGTGCAATATTCATACTGTCTAATCAGCATCTTGATATTCCACAACTGTGAGGTGGGATGGATTATCTCAGCAAAGGAGAAGTGCTCACTAACACAGATTTATACAAATTTATGAACAATATTGGAGAGAAATTTGTATTTTGTGTACACACATTTAAAAAATATATATAGTTTTGTTCAGGTCCAGAAAAATGGGAGCAAAAACAAATATTGCGTTTATTTTTGTAAACACACAAGCACACACGCACGCGCACAGACAAGATCACAAGCAAGTAAAAAAAAACAAACATTTGAATGTAAAGAAAAGTTTAATCTTTCTTGTTTGACAACATCTGCATAGCTCTATGTTTAAAAGAGCAAAGATAAGTCCTTAATTTTAACAGTATATAAAAAAGACCGGATTCATCTTAGATACACGGATTCACGCAGGGTCGGCAAAGGACCACATTTCCCACGATGCTTTGCGGCGCCGTGAAGCCTTATGGGTAGACAACCAACGTCCTTGGTCTATCAAGCCTGCACCGCTGCCTTCACTCAAGGGGAGTCCTGCCATTCACTGAACAGACATAAACCACAGTAAAATGCTGGCAGCCCGCTTCCTCCGCCGCGCTGTCCCGGTGCTGAGGCACGCCAGGTCCTACGCCGAGGCCGTGTCCGGAGCCCCGCAGATGTCCTTCACGTTTGCTTCCCCGACACAGGTACGAGCTACATGGACGAGCTAATGGGCTAGCGCTAGGCTAGCACACCGTGTATGTCCGTGGCCCAGATACTATCAGTTTGCCTTTGATCTGCAATAAAATATGCATATCAATTATTATGTGCCGTGCAAATGAAAGACTGCATGTAACTGATGCCACTTTGTCCTTAATATTTTAATTTTAGGTTGTGTAGATCGCATTACCATTTAGCGTTAGCTTTTAGCTGCATTAGCTGTCATTCAATGTCTTTGAACAACTTTGGCACAGATTGTTCTTTTGGATTCAAATGCGCCATGGACTATAATGCACTACTGTTGATTTTGAATGCACTTGGCCACACATGACACGCATTTTAAGTTGATAATTTGTTTTGTTTTTGTCTTTACTGCCTTTGCTTGCACCAAAACGTCAAGAAACAGATTATAATGTTGCCGTCTGATTGTGTGCATGTAATTGTATGTCTTGTATGTCATTTTTTTGTCCGTTTATCTATGTCTTTTTATCCCATTGATACTTTCACCTGTGTTATTAAAATGTGTTGTACACTTTCCAGGTGTTTTTCAATGCTGCCAGCGTGAAACAAGTTGATGTGCCCACCCTGACCGGTGCGTTTGGTATCCTCCCTGCCCATGTTCCAACTCTGCAGGTGCTCAGGCCTGGTGTTGTCACAGTCTTCAATGACGATGGTTCCTCTACAAAATACTTTGGTAAGCTTTTAATTTAGCACTGCACCGACCTTTGTAGTAATACTATAATGTGAACAGAAAGATGTTGAACTCCATCCCAGAACCCACAGTACAACCTATGTCATGTTCACAGTGAGCAGTGGGTCAGTGACAGTCAATGTAGACTCTTCAGTACAACTTCTCGCTGAGGAGGCAGTTCCACTTGACCAGCTGGATGTTGCAGTGAGTAAATGCACATTATTATTAATATAACTATTATTATTATGCAAGAGAAGAGATTTTTCTCGAATACATACATAAATACCGATTTAAATCTTTCGAACTCATTCCTACATCTCTTAAAGTCTTTGGCACATCACTAGTTTGCACATACATATATTTTTGGGTTACTTGCACAACTTTAGGACAGCTTTTTCAGGCACAAAAGTGATTACTGTTGCTCAGCCAATCGACTCTCATCCCAAAGTGTCATATAGTGACTCACATGGCTCTTTCTTACAAGTGTGAAAAGATCAAATGTTTAATAATTCGTTGAAGACAGCTTGTACACATCCACATTCTTTTCTTTTCCCAAAAAGTTCTGCTTTTACAAAACACTTTCTGTTGAGGAAAACAAAATGTGTGCCGTGAACAAAAAATAGTAGCTTTAATCACTAAAACAAGATGTTAATGATATTTTTGTACATCTTTTCCATAAAAACCTAAATGTAATTGATCGCTTGATTGATTTTACACGATAAGATAAGGTATTTTATCATGCCCAAGCAATATTGATCCTGGTATTTTCCAACATTTACAGTCTGAAATACATAAGTAGATTTACTTAAGTAAAATGGCTAAAAATGCTAAAATTTGCATTGTATCGATTCAAATAATAGTCCCTGGATTTCATAGGTTAAAATGAATGCAGCCTCTAAATATCACATGCTTTAGTGTAATTATGTGATGCTAGTGGCATTCATACATATTTACCTTAGAGGATTTGAAGACGGTAATTTTATTAGTTTATTTAGCGCTTTCCCAGCGGCTTATAATCCTCTCATCAATACTGCCCTTGAACTCTGAGTCCATATTTAAATGTCATCCCTATTAATGCAGCCCTGTGCTGTGTGCAGAAGCCGCGGAGGGCTCTGTTGTGACCTTGACTAGTGCCAGTGTCACTGTCAAGTTGACTACCAGCTAAATGAGTTATTTTCCCCTTGTCGTGTTTGAGTCCACAGTGAAAATGCGCACAGTCCCACGCTGTTAATAAGGAAGGAAAGGTCAGTCACTGTTGAGTTATAGCAGATGTGTCAAATCCCCACTGGGAGACCTTTAACTTCCAGCTATGTTTGGCATTTCTCGTTTCTAATCGCTCCTGTGACAAATGGAGCTTTCGGAGGCGATAGGGATTTTCTCTACTTGTCCTTCACCCCACTTTGAGCCTATTCTTGTCTCCTCACTGCTTTGACTTTTACATTGTGATCCCCAAATGGTTTCTCAAGTTGATTGCTCTGTCAGCTTCCCAACCCAAGAGTTTAACTTCATACCACTTGAAACAACTTGCAATAGAGATCAAAGTATTGTTTATAAAGATTCACTAAATCCCATTTTCTTCCTAGGCTGCAAAAGCCAACCTAGAAAAGGCACAGGCCGAGTTGATGTCTACGTCTGATGAAGCTGCAAGAGCAGAAGCTCAGATCTGCATAGAGGCCAATGAGGCCATTGTGAAGGCTCTGGAGTAAAACTGGTAAAACGATCATCAGCTGATTATTTGGCATACATAAGTAGACTAAATATAGTGTTTTATAATGGAAGTTCTTTGTGTTCTCTTTAGGTTGCTTATGTTCTTTGATGGAAATCAATAATTCCTATATTTCCAGCTTCAGTTTGTCCACATTGTATTATACAGTCAATAAAATAAATTTATTTGGAATTACCTCCCTGTGTTCTTAAATGTGATTGTCTTTTATTCTGCTTTGATTCTATAAAAGGGGGGATCATTCAATTGGAGGACTCGTGTTGTTGAAATATGATGGGTAGGTATGTATGTAGTTTGACCGCCTGCCACTTGGGGGCAGTAGACTGCAAGAAATGCAGAAGGGTTTCTTATAAAAATCTCATCAGTGGGTCATGGCTTTAACCGTTGTGGACAAATACTTCAAAGTATTTCCTTGTTACATAAAGTACTATCGTTTTGTGTAGCCCATGTTATGTGGTTGCACTCACTGAGTCACGTTTTCTGTGAAATGAAGCCTACCTGTGGGTTGGAGTTATGTGGAACTTGCCTTTTTATGCAAATGATTTATCTGAGTATGCCTCACACAGAGCCAGTAAACGTAATTTGCAGACCATTTTGTGCAAACTGAGATTTCTACTTTTCATTACTCTCAAAACCACACACGTTTTTCTCCTTCTTTATTATTACTATTATATATTACTACTATTTATTTTCATAATTCTCTACTTAAATCTGGTTTCTTTTCTTCAAATTTTGCCGATTGACTTGTGTTTGTTAAAAAAAAAAAGTGTGTTTAGACTATTTATTTAGTCATCCCCAGGGGGCGGGGATGTTTGAACTCTGGTAAACACATGGACTGCTGGACACAGAAGGAGAGGGGGGACCAAACAACAATTCAACAACAAGACGTCAATTAAGACGCGAAGATAAAGGACTAACTAGTCTACTGAACTATAAAAATCAGATTGTAACAAACCCCTCACTCTCACTTTTCTAACAAGGTGTTTACCAAAATAATGCCAAATAAGAGTTTTAAAAAATGCACTGGGAATAATAAACATATTAAACAGTTACAGAACTGACCAAAAAAACACAAAAACCGCACACATTCAGAACATGACTACTGGAGATGTTGACCTTTCTCTTGTGTCGACACTGAGCCTTAAAAGAGTACTCCTACATCAAATATATCAAATACCTCAAAATATACCTGTGAGTGAATTGTGTTTTGACATTCATTAAAAGGGAGTCTGTAATTATCTTGATTAAAGAACCATATCTCCTCTATAATTGGTAAATTGCATATCTACAAATTCTTTTGAAAGTCTATTCATTAACTTGTGTGGTGTAGACCGACTTATCTTTGTTCAAAATCCATTAAATCCTCACACATACTTTTAACCTTCATGGTTTTTGTTTCTCTTCTCTACCTGTCTGTGTGACTGTGTTGTTCGTCATTACTGTCTTCCAGCTGTCCCACAAACACTCACGTATATTCTCTATATGAGTCAGTCTCCCTCGGGGCGCAGAGACGTGTGAGTGATTATACAGATTTATTATAGGGCTGTCGTCTTCACAAAATGTCAAGTTCATACCTGACCATAAGAGTTCTATTGAAGCACTTGGGAGTCTCAAATGAGCCATGATGTTTTATCTTAAAGAAGCCTTTGATCATACAAAATCTATGTCATATTTGCTTACTCGATGTAGATATGTCATACTGTGTTTTAACAGACATTGGCCTCATAGTCACTTATTTCCATCATTGGAGAAAAAAAACACAATCTTGTAAATCAGTAAATTAGTACATTTCAAACATTTAATGGTGTTTCTGGGTCAAGTTCATTCCATTGAACCCCAATGATTCACCCAAAACAGAAATCCTGACAAAGGTTAAAGAGGACTGACACAGTTTGTTCTGCTTCTTTATTGTTAAAGGAGACATTGTTTTTTGCGGGTATGAAAGTATAACATGCATATTCATCATTATACAGTTTGTTCAGTGTTGATCTAGAATGACTTAGTGATAGCAACAGGCTCATTGACTTCACTATGAGAAACATCTAAACTCTATCTTTAATTTGTTCTTTGCACTTTTCTTGTGCTGGTTGTGAAGTCTCCCATGGACTCACCTGATGGGAGTCACAATCTACAACAGAGCCCTGCTAGACCAAACAAAGGTTTGGTCTAGCAGATTTTTTATTTTTTTTTTGAACATTTCGTAATCTTTATATCTTCTGGATGTTTTATGAACTTCAAGTGTCTTAATGAAAATCTGCAACTTCTCCTTGCTTCAGTGAAACGCCCACATCACTTCCTGTTTGCTGCTTGATTCTGTGGGTGGGACAGATTTGGAAATCCCTATCCAAGAGGATTAGGGTCATTTTGATCAGTCAGTTTTGAATTACTGGGATAGAAATCTCTGATCCGTAGTTCTGGGAATTTGGAAATCCAGATCATTTTGATTTGGATTCAAAATTTTGAACTACTGGTCCCTGAGCACTCAAGCCTAAAATTCAGGACATTACAGGATTACTCAAACATGTATGAATCAATGGAAATAAAAGCTCATAAAAGTTGATTTTACATAATATGTCACCTTATGTTCATCGCACTAGAAACACATTTGATCATTCAGAGCACTTGCATTTCACTTTATAACCTCAGTCAGCTTCAGTCATTATGCAAAGTCTGTCTTTTTATATATTTACAATTCTGTGTTCATTTTAAGCTTAATAGTAACAGAGATGTGACTTTTGCCTCCTTTGACTTGAAACCCGTGGAGAGTCTCTGTAGAGGCCACTCCAGCACAAACCTCTTCATTTCCTTTTGTACCGATGCACTTTATTAGCGTCATAAATTACGGGACACAATTCACATGCACACTTCTCGTTGACATTATCACTCAATTTTAATGATGATTCAAGCAGCCTGAGAGAACTGCTAATGCACCAGCAGCGTAGTGGAGAAAAAGTGAATTCGGTTCAATGAAAAATAGGACAATCAGGCTTAAATTGAGGTGTGATAGATGCCCTGTTTGTGAAAAGGTGTAAAGACAACTGGAAAGACAGAGCAGCTCCAGTTTATCTGTGATCTTACAGGTACATCTTATTTTGTTGATCTAAATTTAAACGCTTGTGTTGAGTGATGTATTTTATATCAGTTCATCAGTTATGTCGTAGGACTCATGAACATATTCCTGCATAATTCATGTCAACAATATTTTGTGCTGGTTAGTAATTAGTTTGCGTTGTTTTGATCTTACTGTGTATATACTGTATTGCATTTAAGCCTTAAATCTTTTCTATTCTTGCACATATTTTATTCAATTTCAGCATTGTCAGTAGTGTTTTCACTATTATTATTCATTGTTTTATGTTCCTCTCCGTCGACGTAAGTTCCTACACTGGAAAAAAATGACCATCTGAAATAAGATAATTACTCCTTATTTCAAGCCATTATTAACTTATTTTGAGTGTATTATAGCTGTCTTGAAATAAGATTACCAATGGAACAAGCATAAAATGTCTTGTTTTACTTAGAATAAGAAAAAGACAAGCATTTGCAAAACTTGAAATTTGAAAAGAAAAATACAACTGCACTTGAAATCAGAACAAAACTTGCTTTTTCTATTTGCAAATCTTATTCTAAGGAAACCGAAATCAAGATAAATACTACTTAATTCAATCGCTTTTTTTTTTTTTTAACTTGTTTTAAAATTCCATTGTACTGAAAAAGAACTAATGTAGGCCTTATGTAGGTATTCTGTCTAATTTTTTTAAACTTTATTTAACAAAACCCAAAAAATTCTCAATCTAATTCAAGTCAGAATCTCCCAACAGCAGCTTTACTCCTCTGTATTTACCAACAAAAATCTAAGCAGGTTTTGAAATCTGACATTCCTCTGCACAGAGCTTGTTCCCTCGTATAATTGGAGCAAACAAGAACAGAACAGAAGCCAAAACTACAGACTCGGCTTCACAAAAACTCCAGTCAATTGTTTTTTGAGTTCAGAAGAGTTCAGAAATGGCTTCAGTTTGAGTTGGAAGAAATTTTATTCAGACTTTTTGGGGAAATCAGCCTGAATGATAAGAGATTAAGATTGCATTTTTTTTTGTAGTTTGTGAATTTTGTTCACTGATAAAACTTTCCTGAATATTAATAGTCTTCCAGTGTGAACTTTTATCTCCATTTGTCTGTCTCTTCATGTGAACTCTTTATTCCCACATTAACGAGCACACAAACCTTCTGCCATTTCCAGTCCACATAATTGCATAAAGGCAAAGAGAAGAGAAACCGAAAAAACCAATGAGCTCACACTACTACTACAAATTAACATTCAGCGACCGTCACTGCAGTCCTCCAGCTTTCTTGCTTCCTGCATTTGCACTCGTGAGGTATAATGGTCAAGCACGGCTAAGTGTGCATCAAGGAGCCGGGGAGGACGGCCGAGTCGTGTACAATGGCAGCGCGGCCACGAGAGAGAGCCGTATCTGCCGAGGAGAAGCTGATTGAAGTGCTGACCTTTTGGTGATGCTGCGCAAAGAGGGGGCCTGCACACTCTCAGTCAGCTGTCAGATACTGCATCAGCCCGAGTGGGAGTGAGACCACGACTTCCACCTCCCACCGGCATCAACCCTGCCTCTCCACCACCACCAACACGGAGGAAACCAAGCACAAACACACACCCCCCGCCCCCCAAAACAGTTTTCCAGTTTGTGCCAGCCAGGTATAACCGTTTCTGAAAATAGCTCTGTGGGCTTTTGGGAGAAAATTGCAAAGCCGCAAACAGAAGCGGGCTGCTGCAGAGGTGAGATAATCAGCTTGTGGTAACAGCGAATGGCCCCTGAGTGGAAGGCAGGTAATCATTGTACCAGTGTTTTTGTGGGAGAGGAGCGGAGTGCTGCTGTCCTTATCTGTGTGTGCCTGTGCATATAATCGGGAAATAAGCAGTCAGTGGAAACAAGAAGTTTGAATAAGATTAATAAGAACACGGACATGGCAATGAATTGGAACTAATAAAGGTCAACAAGTTTTGGGCAACAAGTAAAACAACACATGTAGAGTTAGACTGAGGTCAGCTTTTGGTGGCAGTGGTACTTAGTCTTCGTTGTAGAGTGCAGTCATTTGTCTATTGATTTCCTGTAGAGTTAAGGTATAGGACCCTCTGTTAAATGATCATTTACGTTACAGCTACTACCTTAAATAATACTTATGACTGTGACTACAGGCAAAACTCTTGACAAGCTCAACATATTAGCTTTCACAACATTGTCCAATCTGCACATATGTTTTATTATTTAATTTAATCCATTGTTTCGCAACCCTTTAGGAGATGTGTCACAATTTGGTGATTGAACAATATTGTGGAACACAAATTGACTGAAACATTACCAAATCACAGCTTTCAGTAAAAAAGAAGAAGGAAAAAAAGTGCTATAAAAGCAATTGTGGTGAATACGGTCCATGCCACTGTCTCATTTTTTTTTTTTTTTTCTGATGGTGATTACTGATTTATTACTTGTTTTGCTATTTTCTTTGAATCAGAATATTTTCTCAGGACTTTTTTGTGTCATTATGACATTATCCTTTATTTTAACTAAAACAAGTCATTTTTTTTTCATTTCCAGACCAAGTTCATCTATAATATGTAAACAAAATGAAACAGGAAATTTGAACCTGGCTCAATTTTCAGATTCAAATGTCCCAAATATGTGGAATGTGAACACATAAAATGCTCCATGTATATATGAAAACATGATGAAAAACCTGTAATACATTGTTCTTATGTTTAGGTATGTAAACTACACAAAGACGTTTCAAAATAATATCTCTGAATGTAGGATTCGTTCCTGTTCCCCTGCAGTGCTCGCCTTTACAGCTAACATCACAACAGCTTACAAACAGAAAAAAGCTACTGTAATGAAATCAGTCATTAGACCAAATACAATCAATGACACAATAAAAGAGAAAATGTTAGCTACACTCACATTCATACAATAACATAAATGTGATGCATTTGCCTTACAAAAATAAATGTTTTGTTCTTAATGATGAAAGTTAATTGTTATGGATGTGTATGTATGTATTAATGTATACATTAATTTAAATTTGTTGATGTCAGTGTACATAACAGCTCGGGTGATGCAGTTGGCCATAATTTATTCATTGTTTGTACATTTCCTAAAGTATTCAATTTGCTGTGCCAACACATCGAGTCCCTGCTCCGATGAAAAGCATTTACATAAAAACAGTCTGCTGATCCAGATGCACAGATCTATTTCCTCACTCAGACTGGAGTTAAGTTTAGCTCCTCTCTTTGATGAACATCTTACACAAAGAAAAAAACCTCCTCATATCTTATCAGGTTCTCATAATGCTGACGTCTCTAATCATAAGATTAAGACATATTTCCTTCAAATTCAAAGGCTGAGCTTGAAAACAAAAATGATGTTTGAAGAAATCGCGTAACTTTGCCCAGGGAAGTGTGATTGTGGCTGTATGGCATTCCTAAACGGGGTGTTCACAAAGGTTGAGGAGAGTACATCATCTGGGTGGGACCGAAGCAGTGTGTGTGTGGTCAATATTTCTACATCTACAAGGACTTTTTCACAGTAAGCTGAGGCAGAGGTAAGGCGAGGACAGTGTAGGAGATACATAAGCGCAGGGGCATGTAAAGAGCATGTACAGACCTATGTATAGGATGATACACAATCTCAGGTCAAGCTAAGGTTGTCTCGAGCGTCATTTAAGATTAAGGTACGGCTAGACCTTCTGAATAAATATGTTTGTTCATGAGGCAGTATAGATGTATTTGACTGAACCTATTACTTAACAGTGTTACCATATTTTTACTAACTTTATGGACAAGTTATTCAATTGTGTGTATAGCGTATAAATTTAGTCTGGCTTCTCCACTCTTGGTAAACATGAAGACATCCCTGGAATTGACCCCGCACCGTGTTTGCTCACTTACAGCCCCCCTACATTGACAGAGGATCCCAGAGGACAGGTGCGGGGCATCTGTGTAACTGTTCATGTCAGTGTCGTGCTACAGGCCTGTCCCACACACAGGGCCACCGGGGCTACAGCTGCTCTACGCTAACACTTGTCCCAGCCAATAGTCATTGATGAAATATTGTGGATGAATGAGCTAAAATCCTCAAAATGGCGCCTAAACAAACAGGAAACTGAAGCAATGAACAATTAACTTATTTTTTTCCCTCTAAACAAAGCAATTTTATCAAGATTGTTGAAAAGTAGTATATTAATGACAATAGTTTGAAAAGTTTATCTGAGCTTGTGTCACGATACTAACATTTCAAACTTGATTCGATACTAAGAAATATTCTCAATACTACACTCGATACCAACAGGATAATTGTAAATGCTCTTTTTTAGGTCAAGGTTTTAGATAATTGACTGACATTTTCAACACTTAATAACAGTGTTTATCTTTATTTAACACTGTGGTCTTATACTAGTTCTAATACCTAATAATACCTGTCACTTTTATCATGTAAATAATACTATTCCACTGTTTACACTGCAAGTTTGCCCTATTGTTCTGAGCTCGCATCCTTGTATATATTGTATTTCATTTTTATTCTACTCATATTTTATTTTGCATGCCCTGCTTTTATCTTATTTCAGCATAGTCTATTCTTTTTACCTTTCTATTATTATTATACATTGCTGTATGTTGCACCTTATCGCTAAAGCAAGTTCCTTGTTTGTGAATTTTGTTTACCCTCAATGGCAATAAAAAATCTGATTCTGATTCTTCAGATAAAAGTCAAGATAATTCTAAAACTGTTCAGGGAAGGTCAGATTCGGTCTTTCTTTTTAGTATTGATGACTGACTGAGTATCTTATTTTTGATACTTTTGACAACCCTAACCTGATCACAAAAGAAAAATAATATTTGTGGTGGTTGTAGCATTTTGTGGCAGCTTCTTTAAAGACTCATCAAACCTCCTTCAGTTCAGAGTGGCATTATTACAGCAGTATTTTCTTGCTGTGTACCAGTTGCATCTGGTCTGTATCTCACGGTTTGGAGGCGCTTTGTCTTCTAGGGACTTTTCACATGCTATTTATTTCCTGGAGTTTGCCTTTAGCTTTGCTTCCTGCTCGCTTGATATTTCCAAAACAGCTTATGGATGTGCCCGGACATGAGAGCGAGCGATTACACACCTGAGAGCACATGAAATGAAGCTACAGGCGTGCCGCGATAGAGGTGAGGTGGTGGGCCCCCTTTGATGACAGGAGACGCTGTAGAAGAAGCATATTCAAAAGAAAAATAGTCTGAAGTAGTCTGCAAAAGCCCTTCTTCTTTCCTCTGCTGACTCCACTGCTTTTATTCTGTGCATAAATGAAAAATGAAAAAAGAATATAGGTAACAAACAAAATGTCTTACAGGTGCACTTTGTAACTTTGGTGGTTTGGTGGTGGACCTGAATACTAAATTGCATTTGAAACTTTTACTTTATTCCTCTGACACAATAACCTTAAAGTAGGATTATTCCCTTTGTGTAAAAATATTAAGTATTATTGTCAAAAATGCCTGACATGAATTACAACAAATGGCAGAATTATACACTTAGTTGGTATCTATAAAGAGTCATACATGTAACTTATTCCACCTACAGCTCAACATTGTTGTGTTACAGGGAAAAAAAAAAAAAGATTTACCCACAATAAATGTACACGATACGATTAGCCCCAAAATATATTGTCCCATCCCTCATATATTCGATATAGTAATGTGACAGGCCTATGTAACTCTATGGGTGATTCACTGTTTTTGAAAGAGATATTCAAAATAGAAATCCCCAAACACTGAAATGTATCATTCATTTGTTTGGCTCCACAAACTTATTAAATTATATTAATAGCTTAAGCTCATGGCTTAAAGTCTTTCAACTGACAACAATCAAGCTGAATGGCACCGCTTGCTGAAGCTATTGTGAAAAAACAATGTATCTTTTGTTTGTTTAATACTAAAAGAGAAGACATTGAGCTTTGTGCCTGTTTTTGTATCATGTTGATAGGCCCAGAAATGACAGAGATATGAACCAGGTCAACAAACCTGCAACCAGACAGTTCAGCAGCAAATTCCACAACAGACGTCTTACTTGACCTCCGGCTCAAGGTAAAACCATGGGCCTGTTGTGACGTCACCTGGACATAACCTGCTCAACAGATGCCAGATGGATGTGTAAATATGTTGCAGGCCACACTCTGGAACATTCCAGGCAAAGGAGGAACATCTCCATGGAGACAAACAGGCAAGGCAGGTTTGGAGCATAATTCATATAGTAATTTAACGTGCATTACATAAGAGTACCAGGTGTACCCTGACCAGAAAAGTGACATAGTGCAGCTTTAATTACTGAAATATGGGGTTTAAGTGCCATGACAGGTTGGACAATTCACTTCTTTAGAATTTTTTTCAATATTACCACTGCATTGGCATTGGTTTGGTATTAGTGATTGTCCTGAGTGCAGACATATAGTAGACACATGATATCGTAGAACATATTACAGGTTAAATATTATTCTTTTTGTGGAAGCAGAGAAAATGCTTTGGTCTAGAAACAGTAGAAGTCATTGTACAAGTTTTATAGCTTCTTCCACTTCTGGTAAAACCTTGAGCATGTTATCAGTTTCAGTACAGTTTTGAAACTTTCCAACACACTCACAGTTTCTTCAACTATCACACTGATGTAACTCTTCCTGAAAACTATGTCAGAAGAGTTGGACTAATTCATGATGTAATTTAAGTAACAGTTTTTATTGTGAAAGTGAGACAACAGATAACGGACTTATGGTTGGGCATTTTGAGAAGAAAACATGGGCTCAGCCCGTTTTTTTTTTTTCCTACCTTTTTTGGGGGGTGTAGATACCGGCTTATATTACGATACTGTTTGTTTTTGCAATAACTACCAGACCAATTTCACAAGCCTCTCGAAATATATTATTACAATAAGGAAATACAGCAACTGCAAATTATAGTCGTTTTTTATTTGTCTTATATGTGAACAATGATTTTACTCCTAAAAGGGTGATGGGGCCCTCAGATGTCATGCATAATTGTATTTAGTCCCTCAAGGGCTTTAATCAACTACAGTGCATTTTATTACAATAAAAACAGATTAAACTGTAGAAAAATGCAATTGAGAAAACAAACCTGTCATGCTTTTGAGGGCCCTTCCCTGTCTTGGGCCCCCTTTGCCCCCCCCCCCAGTCTGACGCCCCTGCATATATGTCTAGCTATTCCATGGAACTAGACAATATACAATGTATGTGCGACAGTATTAAAGTGTGGTGATATGATGCTGTTACAGAGACTTTGTTTTGGTTTCACACTAAATGGAAAATGCATTGAAACACAATTAGCAAATCACAAAGGCTGTAATTTTTTGAACTGAAATTATTTCCTTGACAATCGACAACAATACAACCTAAGCGCAACTAAAAGTGACCAAAAAGAAGCTACTCAAAAATCGAACTACTAAAACTCACAAAAACATACCGAACGTACCGAAATACGTGATTCTTTTATTTGTTTGTCTGTTCATTTTTCAGTCTTTTTGTCAATTCTCCTGGTTGTGTTTAAAATTTGAACTAAGAACAGAACTCCATTATTAAAACATAGATCACAAAACCTATCACAATCGCAATACTGGTCAGAAAGAATTAGAGACAGAATTAGAATATTATTTGATATTTTTCCCAAATTGTGCAGCTCATAAAACATAAGAACACATAAGCTACTGTTAGATGAGATCCATATACATTTACTTAAGTAGATAAAAATACACAACATAAAAATATGCTAGTTAGTTTTACTGTTTTATTAAGGTATTTAAAAACATTGCTTGCACACTTAAAACAAAAGGACATAGTTGGTGGTAAGAGGCATAAAGCAGGAAGTCAAATTTGACAGATTCCCCCCATATTTTGCAGAGTTTAAAATAGTGTCACAGCGCCGCTAAAGCTCAAAGGTCAAGTGTGTGAACGGGAGGCACATGTGACAGAAATGAAAGGAAGTCCAGACACACGTGGCTCCCATTATAAGACCGTAGCGGTGCATGTGCTTCCCT
Source organism: Rhinogobius similis (assembly GCA_019453435.1). NCBI lineage: Eukaryota > Metazoa > Chordata > Actinopteri > Gobiiformes > Gobiidae > Rhinogobius > Rhinogobius similis. Next base: position 14,377,083 of record CM033623.1, on the reverse strand, counting down.
TTAACCTTTAGCACACACAGGCTAATCACTCTGCGCTGCACTGGGACGCAGTGCTGCACTCATCACAGCCTCCAGATCACACGCTTGTTTGAGCCGCATTGGAAAATATGCTAACAGGCCAGTTTCCACTTGAAGATGACAGAAATAACTTCCTTAATACAAAGCAGCCTTATACTGTAGACTCCAGGGAGGCGGATGATAGTGTTCTTAAAACTTAGAAAGAAGCCATGAAATGTAAATAAAAACAGTAAAAGGGATTACAAATTAAACAAATTGTTATGTTATAGTATAACTTCAAAAACAAGTGTTGAAACCAGCAGGAAAAAAGACTTTAAGAGATAAAAGCAACTGGTTTATTTGAAGTTGTGGATTTATACGGCCTTTTTATTTAGACTTTGTGAGACTTGTAGGCACCATCCAATTCAAAACAACTTTATACTCAAATAAAATAGCAAATATCTTAAGGTGAGACACCACAGGTGAATAGGAAAAAATCTTAAATTTAAAGATATCATTTTGAAACTTCTCACTTCTCACTTTTACTCACTTAAATGTAAGAAAAAATTTTCATCAGGTCATGTTTTTTATGTATAAATAAAGCATTTTATGTGTAAAAAAAAAATTAATAAAATTGCACATATTCTGGACATTTTAATCAGAAAAAATTACAAATTAGTTACAAAAAACTTTACTGAGCTAATTTTCTATACCTTATATCTCAGTGAACTAGATCTAACAGAAAATTAGCCTAAAATTCAAATTTTACTTTTTTTCTTTTCTTTTTTTTTTTTTTTTTTACTTAAAAATTTAATAAATCAGGCTAAGAATTAGATGTCAAGAAATCCTTCTGTACATTCTGTCAAAATCTTATTAAGTACAAGATTGTAAAGTTCGGAGCTAAAATGTCCTAGAAATCTATGGATGAAGTGGATTAAATGTAAGTAATAAAACATATTTAGGAGCAGATTGGACAAGTTTCCACTTTCCACAACTGACCAGAAACCAAAAGACTGCTGTAGTGTCTCGCCTTAACTAGAGTTTTATTGTGAATACATTTTTGAGAACCTTCTGTTTCATGTAATTTTCAGTTTCTTTTTTCCATTTATGATTTCTCATTCATGGCTGATTGCACTTCCTTATTTCTTGCATCATTACTGTAAAACCCGAGGTGATTCCTCTAATAATATCGGTTTTCCCGTCTTACAACACTGCAGCGCCTGTACTGCATAAGAAATGTCCACAGATCAGGTCATTGGTCCATACTCTGGTTTCAGTCACAGCCCGTTGCAACCTTAACTGACTGCAGTGTTGTGTCAGTACGTCGCAGTAAAGCATCTCCTGTTGCATATGTATGTGAGTTTGAGTTCAGCCCGGGTCAAAAATGCTCCTGATGACGCCACACGTGGAGCTCAGAGCTGCGGGCCGACTCGCTCCTCAAAGGTCACACAGATAGTTCCATATGGAAGACATTCTAGTTATACACAGGTGGAGGAGGAACTCAGGAGCTGAACTCAGGCTAATGCAGAGCTGTGTCCCAGTAAGACTAATGCTACTTTATGGTAATATTATTCAAGAAGAAAAAGTAGTGACCCAAATAAAGACTAAAAAGTATCTGTACAAACTACCTGGATGTAAAACGTAACTGAAATAAGTTAATGGGATTGGACAGACAAAAATACAAAGATATGGACACAAACATTACAGAAATTAATCATATCTGAAAGCAAGGTGTGACACGTGCAAACAACACCAAGCTTTCATGTCTTTAGTCTTGAAAGAGAAACCAAAACTATTCTAAAAAATACAATTTCCTCAGAAAGTAAATGTAAAGAAAAGTTCCACCTACCTCAAATGTAACGGTAATGCTATAGTGTTATACATGACCAATAAGTAAACTGTATGTGGCTATAGCTGCTACAGTGTTTGAACTGTCAGAACGTCTACAAACATAACCAACAAGTTATGTTTGAAGGTAAAGTCTATATGGAAAGCTATGACATAGTTTGATGGGATGGCACCTTTGGTAAATATTTATCATAGTTTTACATCTGTGAATACATTTTGAAAAATAAAGATAAAAAATAACAGGAAGTAGTTCTAAAAGTGTTCTAAAACGGAATCCCTCTGTGATGAACCACCAAAGCAAGTTCCTAGTTTGTGAATTTCGTTCACTGACAATGGCAATAAACCTTTTTTCTGATTCTGATGTGCAATGTACAAATACAATAGAGACAATTTACACAGAACTGACACAATTATCGGACTAATTGACTGGCTATCAGGTATTATGTTGTCAAATCAGAACTATTGTGTTATTTATATGGATTTTGGCCCTTGTTTACTGTATGGTTGCTAGGTAACAGTTGTGGAAGCCCATATTCCACCAGGAAGTACTTTACAAACTTTACAAAAACTGTCAAACTGGGGACAAATGTTTAAGACAAAATGTTTAGTAAATTCTGAAATATAATCATGTTCATTGCTACTGTTATAGTGAAATGTGTCTAACCCAGTGTTTTTCAACCTTTTTTGAGTGTTGTTGTGGCACACTTTATGAGTTTAAAACATACCACGGCACACTACCTGCAACTAAAACATTACCAAATCAGACCATTTAGTTTAAAAGTATGGTAAGTAATGTTTGTGTCACTGTCTGTTTTTTTTTATGTGGCAATAGTGATGGTTTTGCATTCTTTTTTGATGCAGATGTTGCTCATGACCCTCCAAAAGGTAAATTAGTCAATTACATCTGCATTTGTGAATCTGTGAACTCAAATTGGACATTATTTAAGGCACATCTGGCAAAACCTCCAGGCACATTGGTTGAAAATCAAGGGTCTAACCTGTTATATGCACTTTAAGGAGCAAGTTCTAATTATTTAAAGTTGTCAAGTTATAGACTTAACTAATAGTGAGGAGGAACCAAAACTTCCAACAAGAAAATAAAGTGAAAATATGTGGTCAAAAAACTACTCTGAGAGGTTTAGAATCACAACAAAAAGTTCCAAAAGTAGGCCTAACTATAACTGGATAAATGTAACCGTGTACTGCCAATCTCTGGCCACAAACATTCCCACTTTTATAATTCTGCTCTAACAATTACATCATATAACTACTACTACTACTAAAATAATTGCAAAGAACAATTCTTTTTAAAATAGCATTTATGATTGCTACCACTGCAACATTCTTATCTTAATTCAATCTTCTACTACTAATCTACTTAGGACTATACTCACCACGCTCACTATTACTATTTGGTTTCATTTATACTATGCTATTGCTAGTAAGAGTGAGTGAGATGGAAACAAATTATGGCCACAATATTGATTTAGTCACGATTCACATACATTTTGCCGCAATTCTTGTAAATTTTGCCAAAGCCCATCACCGTCACAGCTGATACGAAGGCTGCAGCAGAAAGACTTTTTCCACTGCTGGTTTTAGATTGGATTTACAGTGACCAATCGCTAGTCTGCCTCTTCCAAACATCATCATAATCTATGCTCACGCCCATGTCATTACGGGGACACATTTTCCAGTGGTTAAATTGCTCCACATTAAAATAACAGTTCCACAATGGCATCGCATGTGAAGGTCAGGCTATTCTAACAACAGTGATGTCATTTGTCTGCATACAGGCCATTTGTAGTTCAAAGGTCAAACTAATTATTGTTGACACCAGATTGAGCAATAACAGGCGGTTAAATTAATCAGGATCTTAATATGAGCAACTAAATAATCATAATTAAATGTCAACTAGTAGATCCTCAATGTATTACAGGGCTGTATACATATATCATGTGCAATAACTACATTGGATTACTTCAAAGAAGAAAGTTATTTTTGTAATACCATACCATATACTGATGAAGTATTTTGGGATGTCTAGATCAAAGGTCACTTGGAGTTTCATATCCAGTGTGTAGTACTACTGTAATACATTTTATACTGGCTGGTATTTTATTACATGGTATTACTGAATTCTTTTATTCCACCTGAGACTGGTTCTATTTTAAATGTTCCAATGGCATTTGAAAATGTTATAAAAGCCACCTGCAGTGTGAGGTGCACTATGTAGCTTTCCTAGTGAGTGTTCAGTCTGCATGTCTCTAAGGAATGTTCCACCATATGGCATTCAACTTTATATTGATATCTACTGTATAATGCATTGAGTCATTAACAGGTCGTATTATTGCTAAAATGATATCTTGAAAAACAGGCTTCCTTTTTGGCCATTTGCTTGTCCTCATGTAGTTAACTCCGTACTTTGGAACATCAGGCAAAGCAAGTATTTCCAGTAACACAATGAGGCATAATGTTCACCAAAAATGTATATACTGTAGTACACTTTTAACATAAAACAAAATACATATATTTAATACATATGTATACATTTTAATCATCCAAGCTTTACACATACTTTCAAACTTTCAAGTTGAAAATGAATTTAATTAATGTTTTCTGGTTAATTTTAAATGTACTTAGACTTAGACGTACTTAGATTTACTTAGACTTTCGTTTGTAATAAATCACCACTTTTAATAGAAATCAAATTGAAATTGAAATTTTAATGGACCGAATTAGCAAATCGCAAAGGCTACAATTTTTGAAGTGCCATAACTTCCTCCACAAACAATAAAATATCTTGTTTTATTCTGCATAAAACTGCCAACCCTGTAGTTTAAACATGTTCTGAAATACATGAAGTGATTCTTTCTACCTTTGTCAGTTTATAGGCATATTTTAGTTTTTTTTTTTGTCAATTCTCCTGAATGTGCATAAAATGTTTTTATTTAGTCGTTTTATTTCAAACCTGCATGCAGTTTACAACACAAATTCACATCATTCACATACAATTGCCTGGTTTGAAAGGGGGACGGTGGAAGCTTTTGCTTAATGTGAACTTTGAACAGAATCCTATTATTAAAAGATATCACAATACTGGTCAGAAAAATTGCAATTACATATTTTTTCCATCGTGCTGCCCTCCCAAATTCAAATTTCCACAATGTGCATCTCACTGTCTGCATAGTGCACCTTAACCGCACTTTCTTTTGGAACATGCAATCACAATAAACCAAGCGGTCACACCTATAGTCTTGTGTATATAATTTGACTCCTAAATCATTCCTTCTCTGAGGGATTCCCTACATCAAACATTTACTGCTTCTACACTCCATAAATCAGAACGTTGTCACAGAGAACCAACCCATTATGCAATGTGGGCTCCTGCACTGCACCTGCTTAGGCACCACATCCTTAACAAGAATACATCAACACCACTGTATATTTAGATACAAGAGATTAAACGGAGGACTTGGAGCTGGCCAACATACTGTAACCAGTAACACGAAAGAGAAAGAGTAGAAGTGACTAAACTTAGACAAGGCAAAGCCGAGAGGGGTGATAGGAGCTTAGAAATGATCTCAAGGCATGTTGATGTTTTTGTGGGCGACATTATGATGACAAACCCAGTTGACTGCGAGCGACTCAAGCCAGTGCCTCCATTGAACACCTCACAGCGGAAAGAGAACTGAACATTTGCACTCGAGTAAAAGTACACATGGATAAAGGTGTACTTGCTACTCCTGCTGCCAAATGTGGACAAATGGGAGGAATATGTGCGTTCTGGGGGTGGAAAGTGACCTGCATAACATGATTCAAAGCAAATAGAAAGTTAAAGCCATACCCCAGAACATTCTTCATGCAGATTGACACATTTGTACACAGTATTTAGACTATTTGAACTTTGTGCCAGTGGATGCATTTCATTCATGTGGACAGGCAAAGCAATTACAGATATATATTGACATAAACCAGGTCAACAAAGCTGCAATCTGACAGTTAAACAGCAAACATCGCCATATAATTCTGACCTGTCTCCAGCTGTGAACACAAACTATTAACCTGTGATTTAATGGCTGCTCAGAGCATTCTCTAGGACTCTTTGACAAACCGTGGTTAATGAATAAGGAACTGACTAATCAAAATCCATGGGCGATTTAGAGTGTCTTTGTTAACCTAATCTCGCACTGACACACTGTTGCTCTTGGGGCTTTTAGTTTCATTACTTAAACAAACTGGACGATTATAAGTTAAGTTACTGTGTGTCGGGTAGATTTTTGCAAAGAAAATACTGTCAGGAGTGATCCCAATAAATAATGGTGAAACGTGTACACAGCGGTCTGAATGACATTTGCAATCAGCCGTGTTGACGTTCTCACTAGAATCACTTCCCTGTTTTGTATCAATACACATGCAACACCCAAATTTTAACTCACACCATCAGCGATTTTGACGCTTAATCATAATCAAGTTATACATGTTTGATCAATGCTGTTTGATTAGTGGTAGAGTAGAGTGCTGGGTAATGGCCTACGCCGTGATACAGTACATATCCAGATACTCGGAGCTGGATATATCTTGATGCACTGATATCCCATGAAACTGGTGTTAAAACTAAAATGATTTGACAATCAGATTGATTTTTGATTTTGTGTAGAATAACAAAATGCTTTGAAACGTTCATTATGCTCTTAATATCTGGGTGCAATTGTCCTATGTCACTGTTCCAGCCCAGCAGATTGAGACTTAATGCAAAAGTCAGCAGGTTAATAATTGTATAACTCAATAATATATAATGATTTGTGTTGTTTAAAAGTATCGTGATACACATCTCTCTATCAAGATGCATGTTATCAAGAAGTCTGGTCACAGTGTAGTTTGAGTATAGGCCAAAAAGTCGTTTGCTATTCAACAATGAGATCCAGAGAGTTTAGTGTACCCCCCTCTATGATACTTCTCCCATGACTGCAAAATAATTAGGTTTATTGTACAGGTTGTGTTCACAAAACCACACCATTCCATCAGCCAATGATATTTAATACAGATGGAGACAGACACATGAATGCAATTGTGTCACAAAAATGTCCCACTATTGAACAGTACATAACTGTTTTGCCAATTACTCAAAAAATGAATACAAAATCTTTGTCCTGCGAGCGGGCTTGTAACTCCACAAACCTGACTCGTACTTGGTCTGAAGGAGCCTGCTCCCACATAAAAATGTTGTTCCTAGCTATAGTATTCCACAGTATGTCATAACACTGTTCTATCTCCATGAAGAATGTTCCCAAGTGCTTTTCTATTTTCATGGATTCATATTAGTGAATTTCCACAAGAAAGTTACATACTATACCTTTAATTAGGTTAAAATTAAAATATATTTGCCTTGAATGTGTCCAATCTCTGTAAAAAACAACAACTTTAAAAACATATCTATACTGAAACTACGGCTTGAATACAGATGGCAGCAACTATAGGCACCAATCTGTACCTGCACCTTATTCAAATTCAGCTGCTCTCTCTCCTTTTTCCCTCTCCCTCTCTCTCTCCTCTTCGTTCTTTCTCTTTTATCTTTCCCTCTCCTGTACTTCTCTCTTTCTCTTCTCCCTCTCTCGCTCTCTTTCTCCCTCCTCTGCCTCTCCTTTGTCCCTCTCCTCTTTCCTTCCCCTCTGTCCTCTTTCCCTCCCCTCTGTCCTCTTTCCCTCCCCTCTGTCCTCTTTCCCTCCCCTCTGTCCTCTTTCCCTCCCCTCTCTCCTCTTTCCCTCCCCTCTCTCCTCTTTCCCTCCCCTCTCCGTTGCTGCTGCCAGTATTTAGCTGTTCTGTTCCGTCTCATCCTACAGCTCAGTGCTTCTATAGATAGGACCGGGCCACTCCACTCCAGTTCTTCCTGCATGACTCAGCTCTCCGGCGCTGCACTGTAAATATTTAACCACGTCATTCCTGGCATTCACTTGTTTTAATATCCAAAATGTACCTCTTCTCCAAAATGACGCTGGTGTTTTATCCATTTAGACAAATGCTTGATTTTTTTTTGTTGAAGTACCAGGAAAGAGTAAGAGGCTGGTGGTTGCTGCGTTCAATTTGCATGTTATTATGTTCAGGAAAACCTCTTTGTGGTTTAAAAAAAAAAAAAAAAAATGTCCTTGCTTAAGTTGACAAGAGTGCAATCAGCAGAAAGTGCAATGAACTTGGATGGGAAACAGTACTTTTACTGTCGAAAAGTTTGGGCAGTGTTTTGTTTGATAGATGCTGCCCTCAGAAGACCCGGAACACCTCACAAGAGAGGCTTTTTCGGACTATATTTTTGGCAGCATAGTATCAGTTGTTATAATTATAGTAGTACTGATAAGTAAAGGTTGTAGTATTTATAATTGTACTTCCTGGTTGTACACGAGCAGCAGATGTGACAAAGGTAGAGGCGTTACCTAGCAACTACATCGTAAACAAGAGTCAGAATGCAATCAATTAACACAATAGTTCTGATTTGACAAATAATAAAACCAGATAACAGCTTATGTTAAATGATTGTTTAAACTGTCAGATAGTGTGTCTGTTGTGTGTAAATTGCACCTGCATTTTCGATGGAAAGTCACTTATTGATGACATAAATAGAGGGATTCCCTTTTTATCAAATCAAATCAACTTATTTTTATAATGCCCAAAATCACAACAACAGTTGCCTCGATGGGCCACAGTTGCCTCGATGGGCCACTTTTTATAACGCTACACTACCTCTTTATGCAGTTATTTTATTCACAAACTGCAACTTGACTGATGTAAGGCTGTTTACCACAGGTTTGATCCCATCAAACCAAGTAATAATTGGAAAAAGATGAAAACCTGTCACCTGCCTGTTCCATGTATCCTCTGCAAGACAAGCATTCATTTGAAGGGGAAATATGTAAGATCAACTTTTATGACGTTATAAGCGTGTTCCCTCAATATGAACTTAATACTGCACTTACTTCACTCAATGGTGAAAACGTACAAAAACATGTACATTAAAATCATCCAAGGAAATTCCACCCGTGGGTCAAAAGTTTGTCTAAGTCTCAGTAAGTCTAAGTCTAAGTATCAGTTCTGCAGTTTTGAACAGGAATGGACTGGTTTCTGTTATTAGACCAATATTGTGGTGTGTTGTGTAGTTTAATACTAAATATCTGAAAAAAAAAAAACATATTATCATTTAATCTTAAAATGACATACTGTTGCTTGTATTAATTTTAGTACTAATAGGCTGCACTGGAGTACAGGCAACGTCACTGGTGGGAATGGGCTATTTTAAGAGTGGGGTATGGAGTATGACCGGAGTGTGTTTCTCGCTGTCTGACGTCACACCATGATCTTGGTTCGGTCTGCCATGCAGCCTCCAATGACCTTTCCCTATCTCTGATTAGATTAGCAGCTACAAGCCAAGCATAATGCAATGGCCAGCTTATCTGTAGACACACAATTTTGTAAAAGACATGGAGTGCAGTAAAGACATTCTTACAATTAAGACATAATACAGTATGTTGACTGGGCAAGGAGACTAGTAAGAAAAGTAAGAATGTAGAAAAACAGCCAAGACTGAGGTAGCCTGCAGCTCTGTGACCAGCCCTAAGCCGAGGACGGAGGAGGATTAGTGGGCAGGGATTGCGGTGAGCGTGTGGGCGTGTGTGGAAGTATTCAACTGCGTGGGAGAGGAGCAGGGCCGATTTGGCAAGTTCTGAACTCGTTTGCACCAACAAAGGAAATGCCTGCATCTGGTATTCATCAGCGTGTACAGTAAAGGCATACTACACGAAGGCACGTTCACAAATCTTATCAAGCACAGTTTTACTGAAAGTGTAAAAAGGTGCCAGGAGTTCTGAGAAAAGTGTTGTGCTGAAACTGATTTAGAGCCTCGTCTACGCATGCTGACCCCAAAGAACATTTTTTTCCAAGTGATAGTAGTGAATGAGTGGTGGAAAACTCATATCTTTGTTTTACCAGAAGTAATGCACAAGTAGTCCATTCTGCTGTGCCAAAACCACCTACCCAGACACCCACTCGTCCGGCCCTAAGTTCCTCCTATCTCTCCCTGTGTCTATTTGATTCACTCCACACTGGTATCCATAACCTTTGCCGGACGGCCAATCCCTCAGGCTCTGCGCCGTGGGCTGTCAAACAGACAAATAAACAAACACGCTAAGCTAACACCTCCCAGTTTGGCCGAGTTTCACAGCTATAAAGGTCCTTATCGTGCCCGGCTTATGTCCTGTGGGTGGATTTCATTAGCTTATTTAGCACATCCTATTGAGTTCTATTGTGGGCTGTTTTTAGCGTAAAATGATCAAGTCGTGGGTGTGTTGCATGGGCACCATTTGGGTTGAGTTCCTGACAGGACAAGTCTAAAGAGTTGGGGGAGTACATTGTGGTGTTGCAATGAGTAGTGTCGCGTCACGACTCGAGAGAAACTGTGAACAAGACAAATGGTCAGCCAGACAAGGGCAGAATATAGAGGCTAGTGTGAAATATCTTGTTACAAACGTGATATGCTGGCCCATAAAAAGTACATTGTATTCTCACAACAATGACTAACTACTACACTACCACGAGCCAATAGTTTTTAATCCAAAGTATCTCATCAAGTGTCAGACTGATTTATTGCATAATGTCACTATGGCTGTAAGGTATAATAAAGTTAATATGACTGACATTTATTCACACATTTTTGATTCTTTGCCCAAATATGTATCATCTACCTTCCATCAGAGAAGTGTTGACTAAGGCCTTGTTGGATACGTCACTCCATAAATATGAAGTCACACACACACGCACACACAAACGCACACACACATACACACACACCACTATATGATGAATGTGCCATCTGTGTACAATGACTGGAAAGAGCTTGAGAAATAACTGCGCCCAGTTTGAACAGCAAGTTGAACATTTAAAATATTGTGTGACTTGTTGTTTTGTTGTTGTTGAAATAATAATAATAATAATAATAATAATAATAATAATGATAATAAAATGGACATAGGGGCAAGTGCAGGTGGCAATATTCTCTTAAAAGCCTCATGTTTTTGATCTGATCACAATTCATATTTAGCTTTATATCGCCTTTAAGAGGAAGCACTCACTCACCAATAGGCTATATAATAAAAATGTCAAAAGTTTAAAGTACAAAAAGTTTTTTTATTTCTGGGAATCATGACTCACATCTTTGGCGAAAGGGATCTGATTGAAGTGTCTTGGATGTACAAAAGTAGCCACAAACTCTGACTAAATGGTGCTTTGATGTGAGACTTTCCTTTTCTATCTGCTGTCACGTTTCGCACACATTTCTCTCTCTTTTTCTCTCAGACATTGACACTCTTGTTGGCGCGTCGTCTGCTGCAGTGTGTAAAGTTGTACAGATCGAGATGTGTCATCAGTCATCTGTGCTGTGAGCCGGAGGGCAGCAGGTCACGAGCTACTGCAAACTAATCTACTACTACTTCAAACAAAACTTCTTTCTTCTTCTTTCTTAAGGTGAAGGTTCTTGGAGCTTTCCCAAAATACACACATAATGAAGGAATGTAATACTTGTAAATGTATTTTGTGAACGTGTACTTTTGGAGTTTGCAATTCAATAACAGTTTTTAGGCCTATATCAATGGATAGTATATTGGTCTATAATTCATTCATTCTTTACAAAAAACAAAACAAAAACATGACATCAGTGTTGGGTTTCGCTGGAAAATTGCCCTTAGTAAAAAATTGTATTATGACAAAAATGTTTCCGTTATGCTAAGTCTAATTCTGATCATACTCACCATGATCATTTGCACCAAATATTAGCATATTTGTTTTGTTTAGGTTTCTGAGGAAGATGCCAGTAAAAAAAGCAAAAAAAAACAACCAAGTTTCTTTTTTTTTAACCACATAATTGTTGAGTTTTGTTTGGTGGTTACATTCAAAAGCACTAGTCATTGCTGGAGTGCTCAGACACTAATACAGAGATACTGCAAGTTCTCTGCCGTGCACTAAATGTTGTGTACACCCACATCATCTGAAACTATCCGTGTCTTCTGTTCATTTTTTTCACTCATCCTTCACCGGCATGAAAAAACTAAATGTATTTTGTACCGTCTCCTCCTTGAACTCTTTAATCAGAAAACATTTTCACCTCAGATCTACCTGTTCATCATTCATGTGGAAAACACACACCAGCTCATTGTTGCTAATCCAAGGACATTTTGTTCTCTACGCAAATTGGAAGCGTGAAGTAGAAAGAGATGGGAAAGGTTTGCACATAATGAACAGAGTGGAAAGCTTTGAATAGTTAAGGTACACAGTATATATAGAGTCCATTTGATAAAGAATAATTTAATATATTTTGAGACTAAAGTTCTGTGGTTCTGTGTACAGTGAAACACACACAAAAGACCAGAACAAGCCACAACCGTTGGCTTCGGTTAAGCAATTGGGCTGGACCTTCACCAAGTCGTTACAGTTTGAAACTGCATTCAGTCAAGTGCAATAATTTGTTTTTCCAGGATATCTCATTGGTTGCATAATTTCAGTTGATTTCAGTGGCGGTATAGTCATCCATTGCTTTCAGTCTCTGTAAATGCATATTGAACCTTTTCTGGTGGTCATTGCTTTGTAATATGCTCACGGTACTAATATTTCAAACTCGATTTCGATACTAGGGAATAAGCACTTGACTATAGGGCTGCAAGATTAATCACAATCTAATCAAACTTGCAAACTGAATGGACGCAATTAGTAAAACTCAAAGGCTACCATTTTTGAAGTATCAGACTTTTCTCTACAAAATATCCTGTCTTGGTCTGCATAAACACAGCTAACCTTTAGTGACTCTGTTTTAGTTTGTTTGTTCATAGGCTCACACTCATTTTGTCATCTCTCCAGGACGCATTTAAATATGGACTTTGAACAGTATCCCATTATTAAAACATAAATTGCTAAACTAATCACATTCGCAATAGTTACAATGAGATATTTTACCAAATCATGTAGCCCTCATCTTCAACACAAACTACACAAACTTTCTTTAAGTTACCATGCGTTCTTGTAGTTCTGATGAAGCTCAAAATCATGATAAATCTGTTCAGAGATGTCAAATATATTCCATTTGTGTGATTTCTTTTGTATTGGTCACATTTATAAAACTCAACGTGTAATACTTACTAAAAGTGTACATACAGACAAAGGTCTCTTCTCGTCTCTCTGAGAAGTGAGCCTCATCTTTGAAAGCCCAGGCGCACAGTTCAGAGTTTTTGGACTGAAACGTTCATTTACTTGTCAAGTTTTCATAGATCACAAACTTAAAGTCTATATGACAGGTTTTCATTATATTCAAATTGAGGTTTAGTTTGGTGGGAGGGCACTTGTGGAAAATATTTAGCATAGTTTTACATTTTTGAAGTAACAAGAAATTTTGATAAATAAAAGTTTAAAATTACAGGAAATAGTAGTACTAAAATGGAATGTCATCAAAATGTGACGTACAGCATATAAACAGTTAACACTCAACTGACACCTTTTTCTGACAGTTTAAACGGTCATTCAACAAAATAAAGGTGTTATGATTTGACAAATAATAAAACTTGATAACTATTATGATTTTTATGGATTTTCAAAATTGTTGCTTGGTAGCAGTTGTGGATTTACATCCATGTCATATTTGCTGTCCCTGTCCAACCAGAATGTACAATTATAAAAGTTATGAAAATTGTCAAACTGGGGACAAATAGGCAAATCAATCAATCATCATTCAATCATATTCACTGCATTTTAGTTAAATGTGTAGTCTAACTTGTCCTATAGACTTTAAGGCAAGCCCACACCCAGTAAGAATTTGAGTTTTTCACTGTATTTTTGACCAACAACACCTTTAATTGAATGAATACAAGATAGAGACTGTATGTTTAATGCCTAACCTTGACTAACATTCTAGGAAAAGCAATACCATTGATACGAGAAAGTGGTGTACCCTCATACAGAAAAAGTGACATAATGTGTCTTTATGTTACTTCAATATCCACACCTGATCTGGGCTACTGTAGTTCAATTGGCAGGTGGAAAGGCACTGAACTCACTGACTCTTGGCGAACGCGTCATTTCATAAATCTATTGGACAGCGGGACACTCCTAGTATGATCAACCCTGGGTGCATCTTTTAGCTCCTCCGCCATCTCTATGTGTCAGCTCCCTGTGGTTACACGCCGCGCATAGTGTTGAGACGGTGCGCGAGGTGTGGCTATACTGCACTCACTGCCACTTATGGGGCTGAATCAGGGAGGAAATGGTGGCAGTATGAACAACACAACGGCTGCGGGCACGGTTCATTTCTCTCCCCAGGCGGAGGGCGGCCCACTGCTGACTTTGATGGATAGGAATGCTGCTCCTCTCCCACACACGCACACACGCCCACTGACAACCCACACACTGTCTCTCCACCAAACAGGAACGCATTGTTGCCTGCACATAGTAGCCGGTATGGGCCCACTCTGTCCCATCACATCTGATACCCAATGTGAAATGTTTAGGCCTCGCCCACATGGCAGCGCTCCCCTGTCAATAAAACCTTTCCCAGAAGTACGTGTGATGCATTACCGGGTATGCGACAGCACGTGGGGGTCGCTCCTCCATCCTTTATCAAAAGCTTATCCATGTGCATCATGCTGCCTTGTGCACTGTGGAGACAACATTACATTTTAGGTCACACCATGATAAATTTGTGCATTAACACTGTTTCGTTTACTAATCAGATTGTGTCGTGACATTAACACAGATAAAATGAGAGGCCGGACATACTGTACACGGTGCTACTGTGTATGTAATTAAAATAGATCACGAGCCCGTCCAGTGACAAACAATTTGGACACTTACTTGTTCCACAAATAGGATATTTTTATGAAACGGTGCCAGACAAAAAGGTCAAGATTGCACAGTGTATCACCACTTGTTTGGTTGTGTGGGCTCCAGCATCTCAGAAGTTACAGCCTGTCGCCCACTAAACAAAAGGTTGGCAGTGCTATACACTCCCCCAATGCACATGCTGTTGTGTCCTCGGGCAAAACACTTCCACCCCACTGTCTGTGCAAATAAGTTAGTTTGATTGTTTGTTTGATGGTGAGGATGAAAGGCATGGAATGGTGGCCATGTATATAGTTTTTTTAAATCAAGGTTTTTGGCACTTTGTCTATTTTTAAATACTTTTTTGTCATTTTGGGTGGTTTTATTTGTATTGAGTATGCACAAATGTACTGATAAGGATCATAAAAAAAAAAAAACCTTTTATTGAATCTCTTCCTTCACTTATTCCTGTCTATATGACAGGTTAGACATCATAATTTACTAAAATGTAGTGAAGATGATTATATTTAAGCCAAAATCCATATAAATCACACAATAGTTATGATTTGAGAAATTATAATAAATGATAATACCTGATAACACCTTTATTTTGACTGGCCCTTTAAACTGTCAGAAAAATGTTTGATGAGTGTTAATTGTATATTTATTTTCAACTGTACGTCGCTTTTGGAGGACATACAGGTGGAGGAATTCCATTTTAGAACTCAGCACGACTTCCTGTCATTTTAAACTTTTATTTTTCAGATTTTCTTCACAAACTGCTACTTCACAGATGTCAATTATGAAAAATATTGAACACAGGTGCCCTCACACCACACTAAGTCAGTATTAGAGAAAAATGAGAACCTGTCATATAGACTTTAAGTCATGGATGCCTGGAGCCTGGTGTTCCTGTTGTTTCATGTTATTATTAAACACGTTCTTCTTAGTGTGTCATTATCAAATTAAAAAGGCACATTCCTCAGCTTTGGCCCCGTCTGTGACATTTAATTGCTCATTTAGTCCTTGAGGACGGCATCGCTGAACTGGAAAGTCTAATTTGGGCCAAGAAGGTTAAAGTGACCTGAGCTGATGTGGCAGTGCTGACAAACAGTTAAAGGAAGAACTTGACCCTGCAGCCACACTGACCTTAATGTACATTCGGCTTGAGATTATATAATCTACAATAGACACTGCACTAGATCACAACTGTTATTGATATAAACTATAGTCAAATGCAATATTATTATGGCAAGAAAATCTGTCATCATTATTCTGTGGGTCTCCATTTTATACAGCAAGAAATATTATTTCCTTTGGATATTTGAGGTTGATGTGTTCCCAGCAACTTTTGGACTTCCACACTATTCACAACGCATTTGCACTACAATTTAGTCAGTACTTTATGTGAATTGTTTTCACTATAGGAGGAAGCCCAAGTCCCCAGAGATTTTATTTACTGTAAAAGAGTTTTGATTCCTCAATTTTCTGACCCGGTGAAGCCTATTAGTCATCAACTGGATTTTGACAGCGCTTGAGTTATTCAAACAGTAATTGAACTGGTAGCTTTTTTCCCTTCTTTTTTAACCATATTATATTTGTCTTGCAGTCCTACTTTGTGCATTACTCAATGATGTATAGCAGGCAATTGGAACAAAATACAAAGTGTGTCAATGCAATAACTTATTTTAGAAAATTGAGACAAATAAAACTAGAGCTGGAACTAAAACAGGCCACCTTGTCTTGTTGTTGAATCACTCATAGCGCTAAGTGTCTCCTTTCCTCTCCCACAGTGCTCCATGAGTCAGTTGTCCTACAGTGTGATAATATGCTGGTGGGCCTCCGTGTTCCTGCTCAGTGGGGAGACAGAGGAGAGTGTCTGCTTAATCAGACAGACAGGCTGTGCTGGTCCTGAGGCTGCAGGAGGAACAGTGCTAGCTCCAGCGTGTAAGCATCTCCAACAGCAGGAGTCATCTTTGTCCCTGTGAGTCATTCTGCAATAACTGCCTTGTCAGGTGAAGCTTTGATGAGTTATTGTCACATATTAATTATACTCATCCCTTATGGCTCGATAATCATTTAAATCTATGCTTTTCTATTGCTCACTTCTACTAATGTGCAGTGAATCATATAACAAAAATCTTGTTTTATCCAGGCTTAAAACTGGCACTGTGTTCTATTCTATTAGTAAATGTTATCTATGCAAATTCAAAATGATGAGCATTTAAAACATGCAATCAAGAAGCCCATGGGTGAGTTCACATTAAACATTCACAGCATCAAAATAGGGACTGAACTAGGGATAAACCCCAAACAACAACAATAACAAGTCCAAACCGAACTAACATGGACTCAATTTAGGACCAAATAATAAAAAGTGTACGGAGAACGCCCCCTTTTTGGCACACTCTTATTCCTAATTAAGCCTCAAACACGGGTGCAAATAATATCCATCAGACCAACACGACTTGCCATGAATTAGACCTGTATTATGTTTGCGGTATAAACTTTGTTGTTACAGGAAACGTCCTTCTCCAAGCAGGAAAACGCGCCAGCAAAGTTTTTGTTTACCTCTCTGCGCGCCCTTGTATCCAGGCAGCGTGTTTACCTGCGCTGTTGCCCGGTGACATTTTCTCCGTCGTCATCAAAGACTGGCAACACCCCTAATATCGCCAAACGTTTATTACTCTGAGCTTTTGTTAAGGAGGCACAACACTGATAAGTAAATTGAATTCCTATTAAGCCCTGGAGCCGTATAAATAGCACTTATTCTCAGCCTGGGCTCGTCACCGTCACATTAGTTTGCGTAGGCACATTCTTCACTCCCATGGGAGCGCAAACGTGGGAGAGTTTGCTGTTGCGAGTCAATGCCACCTTAAATGGCACGCTGACATAACATGAACACTACTCTCCACCCATATCCGAGAAGAGTGTGTTAAGAGGTATCTCACCTTCCATCTCCGAGTCACTCTTATTATAAAGCAACTTACAGTGGGACTGACAACACCGCTTCCTCATTGGTCCAAGCGCTCAGGACCCTTGTACGTCCTTGTGCGTAACGGCGTGGACTTGCTCAGAGACGCGCGGAGATCTCCAAGGAATTAACGTGCTGGGATTTACCTGGAACTTGTGTGACTTTATGGTTATACCTTACATGCCAAAGCTGGGGGAACATATTGAGAAACAGCAGCGAAGCTATACGGTTTTCGCCACAATACTTGGTAAGTCTACTTTACACTAATTACTGGACAGTATTGCTCTGGGCACTCATTGTCTGCACAAATGAGAAGCGCCCGAGCAAACTGACACGCAGCATATTGTGTTGGTGGGTAAGGAAATTGATTGAAGACAATGAGTCAATGGGGGATCGATAAAGGCATGTTGTCAAGTGATTAGATGAGCCACCTTCCATGTAATTTCTGTGGTCGTGATTAAGTTAATAAGGCTGGTATCGACTCACGCAATATGTCACAGCCAGTGTAAACTATAATGAGCTGATGACACCACAGCAGTGATGGTCAGTAAGAACACATCTACAACATGCTTAGGTTATTATTTTAGGTTCTATTGACAACAAGTCTTATTATTGTTGTATTTTTTTATTTATTATTTTGCAATTGTTGATTTTTCTTTGTCCCCAATTAATTTCACATAGGCTGTTGATTTCAAGTGTTAATTGTGTGTGGTTATTTGTTCTAGTCGCTAGATGGCGTCTGAGCACGGTCTTTTTCAAGGTTCCACTTGAGTGAGGAAAATGTGCTGACAAAAACTCTATGCAACTACATTGAACGACTACTGAATCTTGGACTTGGTCTTTGTTCAGTAGATGTGTTTTTCTTGTTTACTTGCATGGTCATTTTAATGTCATAGCAGAAATGCCATACAGGAGTAGCCAGTTCAAGAAGCAATCAGATAAGAGCCTTACAGCCTTGTCATTCCCGACATAGATTTAAAAATGCACATCCTTCTTCCGAAAGAGAAGCCCGTTTCGTTGAGAGCGCTTTGCATATCAGTAATCATGTCTGTTTGAGTGTAGGAGACGATAATGTCTGTACAGAGTAATAACACACGAATTCATGCGAGGGAAATATTGTTATAACCTATTTATTGGTGAAGTAGGTTAAGCAGCCTACGCAACCAGTAGGCATTTAAAAGGCAGAATACCCATGGGATCAAAATTAAATAAGGCAGGGTGAAATTATTTATAAAATCTTTGCAAACTAGTAACAGTTGTTGAGAGGTGGATTAATCCGTGATTACTGGGGAGCTGAGTTAAAGCACTACGGCTGTGTGCTGCTGTGGTATGAGCACATATTTTTGTTATATGCTGTAATTTATTATGAATGGCCTCAACTCTTGGGCTCCACGCGGGTGTGAGTGTCTTGATCCCATTGGCTGCTGAGAGCAGCGTCCTGAAGGATCGCTCATGTGATTGGTCGGAGGCTGCGGGGTTGTGGGCGTATTTTATCGATGGTGGAAGTGGGATACTTGTGACAATGTTCATTGTCGATATCTCATTGGAGCGGCTGTAGGTGCGCAGCGGAGAGCCGCTCACAGCCAAGGGAGGCTTCGCAGCTTACGGACCGTGCTTTGCACCACTTAGGCTCTCAGATGCTTAAACCCCCCAAGAGGACTTTGTATTCTTTTGTTTATAGACATCAAATATTGTCTCCGTAACATTTTTGCTGACTGCAGTCTTCGCGTTTCCATATGGTAATACTCTCTGTATGTAGCATTTAGGACGCTTACACCTTGGAAAAAACAGCAAAGACAAAAGAGCTGACAAAGACTAAACCGAACCTTATGTAGGTGACTCTCTTGGGGAACTATTCGCATGTTATCGAGCAGAAAGAGGACGAGTTGGCTTCTGTTTCGACTCTCGGGGAGCGAGAGTACGGAGAGAGGAGAGCCTCTTTGAATGCTGCATCTCAGTTGAGAACAGAACAAGGGACCTTTGCCTAAACAACGGATCTTGCACTTCATTTCACTCTTGCTCAACTACGGCTCTGTGCATCTCGCCTCCCCATCTCCCACTACAGGTTATCGGATGGACCAGCATCCCAGCGCCCGGAGCTGCACCAGTCGCGGAGCTTCGTCCTGCGAGGCCGTCCCGACTGAGCCATCCATGAATCTTTACATCCACTCCACCACCGGTACACGCTTTGAGCTCTCCCTGCCCCAGGAGGAGACTGTGGAAGGACTGAAGAGGAGGTTGTCTCAACGTCTCAAAGTACCCAAGGAAAGACTCGCTCTGTTACACAAAGAAACGTGAGTAGGATATTGACTTAGATTTTCTTTTTAGATTTGAAGTATTTGTGGATGGAGCAGTAAACCAGTCACGTTGCTTTTGTCTTTAAATGCCACACGCAACAGCTAGGCACCACTGAAAACATAAAACCACATTAAACCCCATTCTGTATGTTTAAAATCCACCAAAGAATTTCAACCTTGTCTGCTTTGCATGTCAATATATTGAGGAAAGGCAGCGGGCATCAGGACGCACAGTATTGGAATTACGCATAGGAGACGCACTGATCTCTGGAATAGTATTGACAACGCTATCTGCAGACTTCCATTGATTAACCCCGTCATTACGAATACTGAAGGCTGATTGAATTGTTAATACAGCTTGAATCAAACAAGTTAAACATTGATGAACAAAGTCACTAGGACTTGACTGTCACTATTTACTTATTTGCAAGATAACATGGGTGGTTTACACTTCACGTGGTTGTGCCGGGTTAGGGATAAAACTAAACTATGTCCCTTTGTGTCACCAAAATGCATTATTAGTTTTCACCTCTCATGCATGTAAACTATTATTATTTAAACCTACGTGAAACAGCATTAGGTGTGTTCTCCATGACTTGGGCCCAGGTAATTTGACTTAACAAAAGTGCAGGTGGAATTATGCAAAGATTAAGTAAAGGAGGGGGGGGCTTAGTGCATGGAACAGTCAGCATTGTTTTTTCAGACCACCCTCCCCTCCCACTCATTGTAATCAGCAAATAAATCACATCATCCTCTCCAACCTGAAAGCCCCATTTTAATCCTCTCCCGTGCTCCTCAGACTGTAGTCTCACAGAAACCCAGTCTAGAGCTCCTTTGTTCAGATGCATGAGGTGAAATTTAGGTCATGCTCATACAACACGCTGTCCTCTATATTAGACTATTGGACTGGAAGAAGTCACTACACCTGCGTGACTCATAAGACAATAGGATTCTCTGACACCAAACGCTCATACTAGCAGCAGTCACTATGCTATTCTTGCAGTGTTTCAAAGTAAATGGTCACCTTGGTGTCTTCCATTTGACAATACATGCTTGTAATTGTAATGACCAAAATTACTACGATGTTGTACTGATACTAGCAGCAGTGCAGTCACTCCACAAAATGCTACTGAATTATCCACTGAAAATTATGCTCTAAAATTTTGTCTCTATAGTGCATGTCTCCACTTTCTGTCCTCTAGTATATGTGAATGTATTCAAAAATCTCTTTAACTTGAATTGATTATGAGTCATAGTGTTATTCTAAATGTTTGTATTCAGTCTGCCGCTATCTTCTTTGCTAAATACATTACACCAACAGAAAATAATAAAAACAGAAATGGTTACCACTGCCTAGGCAAGTGGCACTAGTGCCAAATCTCCTCTACACGCACTTGTCAAGCTCCACTATACTCCAAATTGAAATATGACAGCCCAATCAATACCTCCCTTTCATGGACCTTTTCACCCACGGCTCTTTCTCCAAACTAGTTTTCAAGCCTGCACTACTGCGGCCCTTTTCAGCTCAGGGCGTTTGTGTTTCTCAAGTCAGAAGATATTGTCAGCACGCACTAATTATCTTGTTCTCTCTAACCCAAGGCGACTAAGTTCAGGTAAACTCCAGGACCTTGGCATATCAGATGGGAGCAAGTTAACACTTGTACCAACAGTCGAAGCAGGATTAATGGTAAGTTTACTTATATTACAGGAGTATATGTAAATACTTGCATAATATTGAATCACTAAATTGCAAACATACATTGCAAAGATTAAAAAGACTGTTCTTTTTCAGTCTCAAGCGTCAAGACCCGAACAGTCCGTAATGCAGGCCTTGGAGAGCCTCACCGAAACTCAGGTTTGAACTGTTTCCACTTTACACAATGCAAAAATCAGTCTAGTTTTTCTGCCTTTTGTGCTTATGTTTGCATGGGGGCTTTGTGTGTGGGGGTAGGGGCAGTAGCCATGGTAAAATGCATCTCTAGATACCACACAGATGAGATTGTGCACAAGCCTCTTTACTTGTCTAATCTCGGCCTCTTAAACAAACCAAGCTAAACCGAGTAGTGCGAGCTGCTGGGATATAATAAGCAGTGACACCCTCCTGTATCCTAGTAACATGTATGTGCGCACAGCTGTGGGAAGCCTGCCCAAGAAAGCCGTATTTGAGAGGATGAGTGTATAGCTCTCACGCCTTTCTGCCCTCTTTTCTGTCTTTGCCTTTATCTGCAATCATTCTCCACCTTTTTATGTTCTAACACACACACACTGCACACGGACAAGTTTCCAGGAAGTCAAGTCCCCGTCATAAACATTGTGCTTAGATCATAAGTTGACAAGCTTCTCACACACTATTAGCATGAGGGTTCCTGGAAGCTTAGCACGCACATTGTAAAAAACACAAACGGCTATGACAGTTTGCATTTTGTAGTGAAACGTTCTATATGTTTTGACTCAAAGCGACGTGACTCACCATGTGATCAATAGTGAGAATATAAGCAGTGAAACGGCGCTTGCTCGCTGGCATTAGCTTGCAGGGCGAGAGAGCGGAGAGGCGATGAGGCTGGGTGCACACAGACAACAGAGTGACGTAAGAAGGCACGCGGCAGCTGATAGACTGAGTCAGACACACTTCCTCTGTAGCATTGGGCAACGCCGCGGAGACGTACGTAACTGCACCACTGACTGATTGCTGACGCGACTAGATGGTGCAATTAGATATTCACGTGTATTTCAACTGTGTCAAGGATGTTCGTCATAGAGTAATATGACAGTAAATGGGCAGGTTGCGTATTTATGTTGCCAGCAAAGAAGATTGATTGATTATCAGATTTGCATGCAGTTCAAACTACATAAAAACACCTATATACAAACAAATCTGAATATGTCGCTCAGTTAAGGGTGTAAATTAAAGATGTCAAGATTAGTCACAGTAGAACAAAAAAATAATAATCATGACAAATTGTAGTACTTTATTTTGTCAGTCAGAAAGTTTGATTTATTAAAGCTGGTCACGTTGACCGCTGTTTGGCAATGATCTCAGTTATCGTGACTAATCAATAAAGGATGTTTTGATATTGTGACATCCTTTGTTTTGATAAGAGGTTGGTTATGCATGATGTTTTATTGCCTGGTGATATATTTTGGCTCAACATTTAGCTAGTAGCACTGACAGCAGATGACTGAGACTGTGTAGGTGTTGTCAAGTGAATGTGTCCTTAATGGTTTGGTTTAAAACTGAATTTCTAGCCTGTTGTTTGCTTGTGGGCTGGATGTGAGCCCTGCCCATCTTCATGTGGGATGCGTTTGCTGAATCTAGTCAATGATCATTTCCAAAACATATTTCCCGTCTCTGCTTTCTTCCCACATTTTGCTTCAACTACTACTCTTTGTTATGAGTCAGGCGCTTCTCAGTGGAGCTTATCGCACAAGCATTTTCAACGCGCTGTTAATCTCTGCGGCTCTGCAAGCATGAATAACAGGCTAAAAGGTTAAAATAAAGGCATCAAGCTGCTTTAGTCTGTTTCTATCCCCACCAATTGATTCCTGCTTTATAATTCATGAAGCAGCCGAATGGAATGATATAGATTGTTGGAGAAGATTACAGATTGGCGTAAGATTAGAAAAACACAAAAGCTTTCCCTCATTTCCTCTCTCCCTAACTCTGGGGCTATCAAAAATCAATCAATGCACTTAGCCCTTAAAAGTGTCTGACATGATAGCTGATATGCATTCTAAAAATAGTTTAGAGGAGATATATGGGTGGTCACACTAGCTCTTGGTCCAAGAATTTACCCCATTACTCCTTCTCACCGCCCAGTATTTGGGTCATCTAATTTCTAGATGGGATCGTAGCTAGAAAGCACATTTGGTTTTGTGGAATAGTGGGCTAAAGTGTATCGTCTTACCCTCAATTGGACTCCAAGGGGGAGTGAATAGATCGCAGCCAACCGGGAAGAACATGACAGTTTCTACAGGGCTACAGCACAGGATAGATAAAAAATGTTTTATGGAAATTGAACCTTAGCAATTATCAGAAAAGGAGAATGTGTTTCAGTTAACAGCCCACCCAAGGCTCTACAGTTTAAATGGGCTGTGGATTGCAAGTCCAGCGAACCAGGCATAAGCTATAACTACTTTGGGTCTGTCCATGATGGCAAGGACAATCCCAGTCTGCCTTAATTCCTCCTCTGGCATCTCGCTACACTTTTCGCATGACATCTAAGCTGTATTAAGCCACTGCCTTCTGACAGCTCATCAAAATACAGTTGCCCTTGCTTCCTCTCTCTCCTCATTCTGTCTACGAAAGGAAGAAACACACACATATAGAGACACACTAGGACTGAAGGGATATATTTAAGAGGATTTCTGATGCTACCGGAGAATGAAAGTCTGATTCCACAGTAGAATGAATGTACAGTACAGAGCTAGTGGTTTAGTCAGGTGTAGAAATATACTAAAATATGTCATGTTTTACTTACAAATTAATAAAACATGGTGAAGGTACAGGTAGGTAGGTGAGAAATCAACACAACACTGGAATGAAATGAATCATTGCACATTGCAGAAGCTTTTTGAAACAATGGCACAGCGAATGTGGGCTGTAATCAAAGCTAAAGACGGTCCAGCCAAACATTAGAGCAAGTGACCTTTATTTTCGATGGCAACTTTTTTTATGGAAGGCTTTGTATATAGATGTGTTAATCTCAGCCTTAGTCTAAGCTCTGTATCTTTTCCATCGTGAGGGAGCATCAACGTTTTGGCAGAGGTTTATGCTCTCAAATTGCTTTTTTATTAAAAGAAAACAACTTAAATCTAGTCAACAAAATTTGGTTGACACCCTTCATCGAATAATTGATTAAACAAGGATAAGTCATTTTTTTGGGGTTGCCAGTGACATCACCAATACATTTACTGAAAGTGAAGGATGACTATACCCCTTGTAGCATAGCAAGTATTTTTTCATTGACGCACATTGCGGTTAGTATTTAGAAGCCACATATGCACCCTTTACCTCCTAACTCTTTGCCCTTCCCCCATGTCACCATCTCTTTGTTGGAAGAAAACTAAACCTACAACCTCTTTCACAATGATTCAGGGTCACACACTTTTTAGTTTTGGCTTAACCCCTCCCGCAGTTGCCTTTTCAGTCTGCATATAGGCTCCAGATATATTCAATTGACTGATACTGCCCCGGTGCATACAGCTTTCAAAATCAATGCCTGGCCCAGCTGGAGTGATGCTCAGCAGGCACCACAACATTGACAAAATTTGCCTTGAACACTAACACAGATAGGGAGTATGTGGCTGTGTGCTGCCATTCTCAAACGTCCCACAGGAATTGGCCTGTTACGTATCTGCTCTACTTTTCCTACCTCTGGCTTCTTTCCCCTGTATTCTCGACGTCAGTGTCATTGTGCCGCTGTGTAGATAAAGGCAATATAGACTGTGGCAGTAAGGGCTACACAATGTATGGCAAATCTATAGGGAGTCACATCTGGCTTGTGCACGCATCACTGTCTCCCACAGGTGCTGCTGCCTGTAAGGTCATAAATATGTAGGGGAAAAGAATGAAGGACAGTTGCACAAAAATGAGACAAAATTGGACTTTGGAGGATGACCCCAGCTCAATGCAAATTGTCAATAAGCTTCTTCTACTGCCCTGCCCTGTATCAACCTTATCTACATGTTAGTTAATCAACCGGATTGACACCAGTGGAAATCATTGGAGAGTAATTGTATTGAGGATTTGGGAGTGCACCGAATTGAAAAAATGACTCAAGCCAGTCTATTGGTCAATATGAATGGATCCTCCCTCACTGTTTTTATAACTACCTTCTCTCTCTCTCTTATTGAAATGGAGGTCTTTTTTATATGCATGCAGCTTAGGAGAGGCTGCGTTTGCTCTTTTGAATGCTAATTTGCTTTTTGTTACCTAAATGAAAGCTACAGAAATTAATTTATTGCGTGAATGTGTAAATCAAATTGTGTATGGAATCAAAGACAATGCTGATCTGAAAAGGTCTATTCATTTTGCGACTAAATCCTCCCTTCAAAAACAACATTAATAGGCAAAGCACACAGCTTTTTTTTTGCACCTGTTTGTAATCCTCTTTGTGCTGCCCTAAATGCAAAGAATGGTGTACTATTAGGTGAAGGGCATCAAGGTGTGCAATGAGCCAGTGAGTACTATCAGAGCATTGCATTGTGCTGTTGTGCAGATACATGCACCAACATCCATATTTAAAATCCTTGTGTGCTTGCTTGCTCATTCGGCTGCAAGGGGAGTGTGTACTTGTCTATATTTGAGTCGTGACTATCATTGTTTTTCTTTTTTTTCATTCCCCTGATGACACTGGGGCTTTTGTGATTCAAGTAGCAGGCATCGTGACAAGAGGGGCTACTGCGTGGGAGGGACTGAGGCCAGGAATATCCAGTCTGATAGTCACCATCTAGTCTAATGACAGCATATTCAGTTGCTATTGGGGGTCAAATTCCTAACTTAGACGTGTCGTTCAATGCTACAAAAATGCTGGCAATGATGTTTTACTGGCAAGATGAAACACAGGGGCTATTATTAACTGATGCTTCCAAGCCGGTGATTAAACCAGCAGGTAGAAAAGGCCAAGATTGGATCGTAAGAAGTGTTAACAGACATGTGGATGGTTCTCATGTGTATATTTGTGCTTTTGGATTTGAACTGAACAGTTGTTGGCACACAGTGAGGGGTGGCTACAGCAGTAACCCGATCATCCTGAACTTTGCCATTCGGATCTCTCTTTTCACTCACATTCGGTAATAGCCAGCTGGTCCTCTACTAGCACCCTCAGCTTTCTGTTACAAACATCTCTACTGGGGCCTTTGAAGAGCCCCCTGGCTGTGTTTTAGGATTTGGGGGCCATGATGCAAGAAGTGTATTGATTTTTCTTTCTTTTTCTCTTTTGAGAGGTTGTTATTGCATCTTTAGCCGGTGTGTGAGACTATCAATAGTGTCCTGGTGCGATCAAAACATCTGGGTCGATGTGGGGGTTAATTTGCAGGTTTTTGAAGCATACCTGACACACATAGAATTTGGACAGGTGTGTTGGAGGCTGAGTATGGCTTCTTCCTCATCTCAAGGCTTCCCCTCTTCCCAACCATCTGTCCCGCCCTCAAATCCTCCATCCTCTTCTCTCCTCTCCGGCACAAAGCTGCTCAGTTGTTCATGAATGTCAGCTCAGTGCTCTGTCTCCCTCCTCTCTCTCTCCCACTCAGCCCACCAGTCTCTTCCTTCTCCTGCTTATCTCCCAGCCGTAGTTCGCTTAGTGTGCAAAGGAAGAACGACTGCAAATGAGTTCCTTGAACCACAGGGACCCCAATAAATAAAACTGTCAGCCAGAGATGTCGAAAGGGAAAAAAAGAGGGAAGGAGCCAGAGGCGCACTCTCACTGAATATTTCATCACCAGTAGCAGCAGCTCTCTGACACCCTACCCCCATCCCCATGCACCATCCTCGGCTCCTCATGCCATCCAACCCCCTTCGCCTCCATGTTTTACCACCCCTCCTCCCTAGACTGGCCCTTATCATATTCTCCCCTATCTCCGCATAGCAACCAAAGCCTTCTGCCAAACAACATGGCCTGGTCTTCTACGACTATGCTATCACAAAGTATATTCGAAAACCCCCATAAAAGTAGTGGTGTAGTAACTAAAGACTTTCCCATAAAACTACACAATTGGCTGATGCGACTGACATAGTATAACGATACATGTCAATCAAACACAAAGAGATCTTTTATAACAATAATTGGCTCACTGCTGGGTTTTTAAACTTGCCTCCATCCCTTGGCAAACTTAAATTGTTGTTACGATACACATCAAAAATTTCTAACCACTTGACTGCTCCTTTGTGCATAGTGGGTGAGGTGGAGGCAATTAAGGGAGCAGCACTTTATCAACGCCTGAGTAGACTTGCAGCCCGTGTAATTTCTGTCAGAGGTAATGACGCTCACATGTTGTTTTTGGGCAAATACACACAGACACAAGTCTTGTTCTGCAGGCATGACCACCATAGCTTTTTGCATACCAAGGAAAACAATGCTGGGCTGGTTCAGTCTCCCTGCCTTAACACAACAAAAAGAGGTCCTCTTACAATCATGTCCCTCATAAGAACCACTAGAGACAAGGTGAAGTTGCTTTTGTAAACGTTTGTGGAGCGAGAAGATGTGTGTAAAAAGAACAGGAGCCTGGCTTAGAAGCACTCTTTTGTTTGGCTGCAATGTTCTCAAAGCTCTATCTATCTGCTGTGTCCTGACGTCAATGCTTGCTGGGCCGCATTGGTGTCTGTCTTCTTGGCTGTGCTCCGTAGAGAAAGAGAGAGAGGCATGTTTGGACTGGAGCTGAGCTGCTAGTCGAGACCTCTGGGAATGGTTTGCAAGCCAGCTCTCCAACACTAGAGCAACCCCCTCCTCCCCTCGCCCCCGTCTCCGCACACACAAATACACTTCCCTCGCCTCCTTCATAGTCTCTGTCCGTCTGGAAGAGGCTTGTTGTTACACGATCACTCGCCAATCTAGCCCCTGGCAGGCAGCGAGGCAAGCAGGGCTCTCCGCATCCTCCCTTCCCCCAGGAAACAAGGCCCTATTTCAGGTGTTCCACTCCACAGCTCCCGGCTCCGAGCTAGACAAGCTGTTCAGGCCTCTCTTCTCGTTGTCGAGGAAAATAGCATGTCAGTCACAAATTATGCTGCTTGGAAGAAGAAGAATTCTGCACCTGAAGATTTATACAAAATGATACAAGATTGATTGTTGAATACTGAATATGACTAAGGATATTTGCTTAAGCCTTTCAAACCAGGACTGAACAAAGAAATATGACTATGACAATACTACAAGTCTCTAGGTAATAAACTGTACAATCTATTTAGAGTATTATAATATGGATGCATGCTTAGCTTGCTTTGCTTGTCAACATTGCAACAAAAAGCATTGTGGGGCTGTTTTGTTTTTGTTTTGTGGTTAAGGGGAAAGCTAACCGCAAAGCTACGAGAGTGACCATCCAGATTATAGCTGCTGAAACGTCCCCTGTCATTTGTCCTGTCTTTGTTTATGTGGGTTTCTGCCCTTTTAGTTTCTGCCCAAAGATGAGGTTGTGGTGGGTGGCATGTGAGCTTCTCGACCCTTCAGTGAGTCAGAGTAGCACAGAGGAGATTTTTAGCCCGCGCGTGTTGGGAGACTAAGCCGGGCATGTGTGAGCAACTTCTAAATTGACTCGGTGACTCAACCACGCCTGAGACTTTGAGACCAAGAGTGACACAAAATCAACCGGAGGAGGCGAGGATAGAGATAGAGGGAGGGAGAGAAACAGAGAGGAGAGGCTTCCTTCTCTCCCTGGCTAATTTGGAGCTGCCATGTGGTGTCGGGAGCGCAGTAGGAGGACATGAATTTCATCTGGTGGTTTTGAATAATCCGCAGTAGTCATTATAAGGGTAATCAAGCCTCCTCTGTGTTTCTCCTGCTGTCAGTCACCGCCAGGCCTCTTTGCATTGCACTTTGTCCCATGTACTACATATGTAAATAACTTAACAATTTCTTCTTTTAAATTGGAAATACATATGCATGTTACAGGTTAGATGCATTATGTAAACACACGACTTTGTAAAATTGGTGACTGGCAGCTATTAAGTGAGTGTGTTCGATACTCAACATTATATACAACATTATGACAAAAGAAGTGCGTTAAAACATCTCTTTAAACATGTTAGTTGAAGTTTAATTATCAAACAAATGTGAAATGTCTGTAAAACATTATCACAAAAGTGCCAAAATATCACAATATACCCTTATTTGAAAGTTTACAACATAACTTTTAAAATCTATTTTTTAATCAGTTTTTTGTTGCATATTTTACAATAAACGATATACTCAATATTGCATATCTTCAAAACAGCAGTCATGATATTTAATTTTATTTTTATTGAATATGAAATTTCCATATATTTCCCACCTCTATCATCCTATTAAATTAAGTCCACACTAGATTCCCTTTCTGATGCTATCCTTTACATTTGCACACTCAACAGCTGCCAGTCACCCAGACACCTCTCCTCCCCCTCTCCCCTCCTCCCTGCTCTATCTCCATCTCTCCCCCACCTTAAAATACCAGCCCGCTCCCATTCCCCAAACGGACTCCACACTCCAGTAACAGCTCACCGTTGACCTTTTGCACATGGGGTTTCCTGGAGCCTTCTCATGTAGCACCCTGTCCTTACTTCACACCCAAACCCCGGGGCATGCTGGCTTTATTGTCCCACTGAGATGGGGTAATCATGGCGGGTGTGGACTGTATAAACATCGGCTATGTTTGCACTATTAAAAAAAAGTTAAGTAAAGCTGATCTACTCTTTTGTAGCTGGAGGTATCGTCAAAATGTACCCACAACAAAATAATCACTGAATCACTTAATTATTCACAGCATTTGTAAGTAATGGAGAAAAGAAACACTGAAACTACTTTGTGACATCATTTAAAAAGATTTTTTATTGAAAGAACAAAATATAACTTGCTTTAAAGTTCTCATGTAATAAAAGTTACTCATTATTGACTGTTGTTTATTTACATATAACCACGAGATCACCCCACCCCCAGGTTTTTTCACCTGCCTCCCCCTCCTCTTCTCCCGCAATCCTCTTTTTCCAAACCATGTCAATACCAATGTGTAAAGGTCACCCTGGCAACAGAGAGGCAGCGGTCGATAGAGAAATAAATAAGCAGAAAGAAAAGGGAGAGAGGAGTGATGGAGGGCAGAGCCTGGTGATCGCGGGGTTAACTACAGGCCAACATCTCCAAAGCACACTCCAAAGGCAGCACCGTCTGGGGGGAATCAGGCTTTCACTTTCCCTGCCCTGTCTTTGTATGTATGTCTCTATTACTAGGTATTATTCCCTCTCTGTGACTGGTCCTTTTAGTGTGCTCTTGTTGAGTGTATAGCCTTTTTGGCCTGCTCTACTTGCCTCTAGGGATAAACACATGTAAGAGTTATTGAAGCCTATTGGGACAGTAACGTCAACATGATATTAGTAGCTCTTGTTTCCGTTTCTGTGCTTGCATTTGAAAAGATACTCAAAGGTTAAGACACTAAGTTTTTTGCTAAAAATACAGTGGGAGGCAAACGTTGAAGAGCAAGGGGAGCGGGAATGCAGTGGGAGAAGACAAGAGTTTGGTTGTTTAGTGTGAATCCTCAGATCAAGTCGTGACTCCTCTTTAGTCTGTGTGAGTGTGTGTGACTGTGTGCTCGCCCAGGCCACACGCAGGTCAGTGGGGGCCACTGCTCCAGAGCTCCAAAAATGGGCAGCCCTTCCAGATCCGCCATGGACCCATGGACAATCAGGCATTCTGTGCGCAAGAGGCGGGTGGGGTGTATTTCCTGGATGTGGGACTGATTTTTCAGGCCTTGGGCCAGACAGAAGGGTGGCTTTTGTTCCTGCAGTGAATGACACTGCTGACTAAGAACAGGCCGAGGGCAGTGGGAAGAGGAGTGGGCTCTATTTGTGTTCTTCACTGGCTTTCTTCACGCTCTGCAGATGTAAAAGCCCCTGTGTTGGAGACTAGTGAAAGACTCCATAATGCACTATTGGGCTGCGTCTAGAAGAGCGGGTCTGTCTGTGTGCAACGGCCAAATTAGAAAGCAGACTAGCAAAGTTTAGTCACTGTAATAATACTCAACCTGCACTGTGCATAAAAGTGCAATAATAAAACACAGAACTAAATGCTTTTGTCCCTGCTTTGTTTCCTCAGGTCAGTGACTTCCTGTCAGGCCGCTCGCCGCTCACCCTGGCGCTGCGCGTTGGAGACCACATGATGTTTGTGCAGCTGCAGCTGGCGGCACAGCAGTCCGGAGGACCCCAACTCCAGCACAGACACGTCATCACACGGGGCGGTGGGGACAACAGTGTGGCACAACCCACAGGACAGCCTCGTGTGCCCCACCCTCACCCCCACCCGCACCATCCACACAGTCCCAGCTCACATGTTTCCCCACCTCATCCTTCCTCCACTCCTTCTCCAGTGCCCCTGTCCTTCCCCATGCCCTCCACGCACCACCAGCCACTGCCTCCCATGTACCACCAGTCAGCCTCACCCGCTCACTGTAGTCCCCCAACTCCACCCCCACTGCCCCACTCTCCACGGCCGTCCCACATGCCCGCAAGTCTGTTTCGATCTCCAGCCCATCACCATCACCACCATCACTACTACCACCAGCCTTCGTCAAGCCAGTCCGGCCACAGTATGAGCCAGCCCAGCCCTGTAGCCCCAGTCCTGTGCCCAGAGGTAAGCTCTCCAGTGTAATATGTTTATTTATTCTGTACACAATGTAAACAAAGGGTTTCCTCAGAATCACTGATCCCATATACAGATGAGAGAAAAAGGCAGACAATCATTAACCTAACCCTAACAACCATTAATGCAGCAAACAAGGAACTAAAGAAAGCTGCAAAGGAAGATGTGATAGTGTAGAAGTGTGTAAAAGACCTTTACCTATAGGTTTCAGTTTCACTTTCCCATCTTAGCAGTCTGATTCTAAGTTAAGTTAATGCGAGACATGCGTTTCCTGATTTGGTAAAATTGCATATTTGGGTACCTATAGACCAGGTTCTTGTCACCTTAAAAAAGATTGCGTTTCCTACTCAGGTTGCTAAATGTACATATACAGTCTTGTTACTTATAGCCTACAAAGGTCACATAGGGGTGGACATGGGTATACTTTATACATACATATGTTGAAGTGTAAATACCAAAAGGGTCTTCACTGAGACACTGCCAATTAGCTGTGTCTTAATTTGTTGTCCATATGCCTTCTGCAGGCAAACTGCAGCTCCACCACCAGCCCAAACAGTGGCAGCAGTTCCTCCTCCCGCTCCCGCAAACCTGGAGCCATTATTGAGAGCTTTGTGAACCATGCTCCCGGAGTCTTCTCAGGGACTTTTTCAGGTAAACACTAGTTTGCATTTTAACCCTTGAGCACACAAACAAAAGTAGAAACATGCAGTAATATAATTTCTTTCCCTTTTTTCAGGCACTTTGCACCCAAATTGCCAGGACAGCACAGGGCGTCCCAGACGAGATATTAGTACCATTCTCCAAATCCTTAATGATCTTTTGAGTGCAACTCGTCACTACCAGGGCATGCCCCCATCTCTGACACAGTTGCGCTACCAGACCCAATGTGGGTCACCCACGTCCCCATCTCCGCCCCCGTCTCCCCCGGTTACTGGCATGGCAGAGCTTGCTGCCAAAGCTACCTCAGTGCCCTCCTGCAGCCGCAGCAGCCCCCCTCCGGCCCTTCATCCCCTGGTGCAGTGCCAGAGTGAGATCCACATGTGCAAGCCTCCCGGTGAGTGACTCCTCTGTCTGATCCTGCTCATGCAAGCATGTCATCAACAAACCCAAACACACATTAAGTCACTGTGTATCCCTCCCAGCTCTAGCAAACAGATGTTACTACACTTGTGAATATGTGACGGCTGAGCTCATATTTTATACAATACTACCATTTAATTGTAATCTTACTATATGTAATTGTCAGTTAATTGTCTGTTTATCTTCTTGATTTAGTCTGAGTCACTGCTGTTGCTATTAAAATGTTTAATGAGCACTTACTTTGTGGCAAAGCAGTGGAATGAGAGAGCAGAAGCAGTCATATCTCCCTCGACAAGAAAGGTGGAGAGGCTGGAGCAGAAAGGGGGATCCCCTCAGTAATGCTATACTCTGCAGACCTGTTCAGTCAGGCTCCTCCTGTCAGTCTGTGAAGTGTGCTTTGTTTGTGTGCACCTAGGAGATAGTTTTACCCCTTCGAGCCTGGGCTGGGCTATGTTTAGATAAGATTAGACTTCTGAATCTAGCTGCTAAAGAAAGGCTACAGCTGGGGCATGTATGGGCCCAGGCTATAGGGCTGGACAAACCTTGACATACCCAGGCCCACGGGTTGGGGCAGGGCAGGTGTGTGCAGTTCAGATTATACACTGGAGGGGCTGTTTTAAAAGCTCTTTCCTTGAGAAAGACACAGGATGTGGAGTGTCAGACAGATGTCCAGCATCGATAACATTCAGTCAATGTTGTAAGGTTAGACTTGCTGCACTGGGAGAAACAGCATTGTCCTCTGCTGCCTTCTTATCTCCTGGCGAGGAAATTGAGCTACTGCGGTGAGCTGTGGGTAAATTTTGTTGAATAGTTCAACTGGAATGGCTCTCCAATGCTGTGATTAATGTTTAATGTTTTCTTTTGTTTAGAAAAGCAAGTGCATACACTTCTATTGTGACCGTGCTGCTTTGTCCTCTTTGTTTTACGACCGCGTGCACAAGCAGAATGAACCGGTTAAGTCGTTGCAGTCGTAAGAGTTGGCTGCGATTTATAGGCACTGTTGCGTATTTTGTGCATCACTCTACGCGGCCTTACAAGCGCACACTGAACAGATGGAATAACACAAGGATATTTTTCTAACTCAGGGAAGACCTCTCCTCATCGCCCCCTCCTCTTCCTCTTGTCAGCTCTCTCGTTCACATTCTGCAGCCCACGCCACTGTTTCCCCCATTTGCTGTCCAAAAAAGTCCTGCTGTAAAATCCATCTCTCTTCCTCCTAATCACCCCCTCTCTCTTTCCATGTCTGTGTTGTACATCAATACATTGTCTGTGCACATTTGGCCTTTAAGTACAAGATGTATTCCAACATGCAGCCCTGAATAAGAATTTGCTGTGTACAAGAGAGGACAGTGAGAGGTGGCGGAGAGGGGGTTTCTTAAATTCACAACACTAAGCCCTTATTAATCTTGCTAGTGTTAAATTAGTTAAATTAATTACATTTAATTAAGTTCTGTCCAGAATGTCCACTGAGTAGCCATAGCTTCCACCTGGGGCAAGACAACTCAAAAACCCCTTTTCTACTTTTCACATGACTTCACACAGTAGACAATTAGTGATTAGGTAACTGGTAAAGCTCCAAAGGACAATGAATCAACTGCTTTTTGCGGAAATCCTTGTCCCAAAGCTGATGACTAAGCAGACCCCTGTAGTCTTATCAGCTGATACCAATATAGGACTTAACATGGCCACTTAACTTCTCTTCACAGAAATTCACTCAGCTAACAGAAATAACCCGCTGCTTTCCATGTGCTTGAAAATGGTGTGTGCGCAGGTTGAGACAGCCCTCTTGAAAATGTCACATAGCTCGGCTGTCTCCTGAGAGCCTTTACCCTTTCCTCTTGCAAGTTCATGTGCGAGGGGGAGATGACAAGCGTAAATAAAAAGCTCAGAAACATACACACGGGAACACATAGTTGACCACAAATGGCTGCTTTAAAGGCCAGCGCTGTGGTTTGGTGGCTCCACTCTGTAGTTTTTGCTGACAGAGATTATGTGACAAGGTTGGATTTTGAACAAGCCTCTGGGATGTCCCGCTAGGCTGATTGTTAGCTACATTCCAGTACTGAGGAAGATAGACCCCCGCCTCTGGTCCACCCTCCTTTCTACCCCGGACCAGTTTGCCATTGTCTGGGGGCCTAGGGGACAGGGGCCGCACACAGGGCACCGGGCAGGGCCTTTGTGGGATAGAGGCGGGGCTGAGGAGTGGATTAGAGCTTGGCTTTTTAGTCCCCCTGCAGCTGCTTCCAGAAAGAGCTATGCTATGTGCTAAGGTAGTTGCAGAATGGTATTTAAACATAAACATAAAAAACATTTTGTCAGAACGCCCTGATGTCCTTTTACTGGGGTTTCACACAAGATTACTCAATGACAAAATTATCTATACTGTTTACATTCCTCTGCCTTGTTTTTATATTTCCTTAGTTTAGCACAAGCTAGACAGTTGGGGGTTAGAGCGTGCCCCCAACCAATCATTGAGTTATTTAAGCACATTATCCACTGTACAGCTTTGGTGCAGCTCTACAGTGACATACATGCATTGCAGGTATCTCTGTGCCAATGCCCCGGTGACAACAGCAGCAGCAGCAGCATACAACTATCTGGCACAAGCAGCCAAGCACATCAGGTGCCCTTTCATACTCGACAAGGAGAGGAGTGAGTGAGCAGGAGAGAGTGAGACAGAGAGAGGGGGAATGCAAATTAAGTCTAAAAGTCATTGAAGAGCTCATGTCCCTGCAGGGCTGTCACTGCCCTTTCATAGCCTGTCAAAATGTTCATACCAGCTTGGCCGCTTCACTTTGGTGTTTCATTTGGTCATAGAGGACAAATCGTTCCTTTATGAATTTATACCATTTGGTTCTGCACATCTCTAACCCACACATCATCTGACTTTGCTGCAATGTGAATCTCCATTTCTATCTCTTTTTATTCTTCTGTTGCCCACATCCCCTCCCTCCTTCCTTTTTCCCCGGTTCCCTGGATGCTGAGCAAACACAATGTTCTCTCTGCGAGATCACAAGACTTATCAAGGCAAACAAACAAACAACAGCACTAAGACAACTGCAAATGAAGGCCAATCTTTACACAATCAATAGCAGAAGAAGCTCCTTTAATCTCCCCCTGCGTCCCGCACACTGCAGCCCTCCTCCCTTCACCAGCTCTCCCCCCTTCACCCCTCCTTCTGCTGTTGGTGCTCCCTATCTCTGTCCAGCCCTGTGTTGCTGGGCTGGGCTCAAAGGCAAGGAAAACTGACTGACGCATCGATTATTCATAGATCACCCCTTCTTTCTTTTTCCCTCTGTCTATCGCGTTGCCCGCAGTGCCTCATTGTGTACTGCTCTTAGACAGAAGAGTTTGGAGGGTATCTGAACGCTTACGATTGAATTATGGTGCATGAAAGTAGGGCGATACAAATAGTCATTAACATACTGTTGCTTGGTTTGTTTATCAGTATATTTTTAATGCATATAGTTTCAAAGTTGCACTGATTACAGTCTTGGCATTTTGTTATTCTCTGTACAATGCAAGTATTTGCAGCAGTTTCTACATTTACTGTTTAGTAAAGCTGTAGTCATTTGTTGATGAATTGGTCGAAAGTGTCTCAGTCGACCAAAATTTGTACTATTTACTAGGTTTATAAGGATCTGGAAGTAAACTAGGAGTTATTAAACTGTTTTTACATATGAATACCTAGTTTATTTACTACTTGCATACTGCATATTGTTCTTTTTGCTTAAAATCCTATGAGCTTCTGGTCTTGCAAGTTCAGTTTAGGTCAGATTTTTGGTCAGATCATTGAGATACTTCATATATTTGAGAGCTTTTGCCCACACCACATCTTGGCCCGTTTTAGTCGACCAAGAATTTTTTTAGTCGACTACAGCCCTACTGGTTACATTGCCTTTTAAAGATTTCCATCAGACCTTTTTTACTAGGCTACACTTTCTAGCCCTGTAATTCAGTTTTCCGTAGCGTCATGCACATTCTCTGTAGTGGTTCTAAGAAAAGCTCTCCCCCTCGGTCCCCTTTAAGTCGCGTTTCCTGTTGGCTCATTTTGGTGCCACCTCTCTCTCTCTCTCTCCCTCTCTTTCTGGCTGGGTCCTCCAAGGTTATTGTGCTCACGTCAAGCACTGGTCTCCGCAGCAGGGCTCTGGGCCAGCCTGTGTGTATCTCCGTGTATAGTCTGTCCTTCGTAGCCAGCCCTAATAATAGTCCCACTGTCATAAACATAGTCTGGAGATCCCTGCGGCCAGCTGTGTCCGGCCTTCCGCCCAGGGCTCCGGTAGTGACGCTCATGAATGAACACTCACACACATGCACTGACACAAAGTTTGGTGCAGCTCCAAGCACATTCTCGGAGCACTTGCCAAGCCAAAGACCAAGACCTCCTACGGCAACACCAAACTGCTCTATAATGCTGACTTGTGGTTAAAGTCCGGTTAGCAGATTATCCATTAACTGCACTCAAGTTATTTGTGTCCGCCCCAACAACAAAAAGAGGAAAAAATAAAAAAATAAACTTTTAGATAGTGACCAATACAAAGATAAAAGGTGGAGTCTCAATTCCTACAGTGCAATTTATTTAAAACGTGACTTAACTGAGCGCCATCCTCTCTGCTGTTCCTATAAAAACACATTGTGCAATTGTTCATTTTGCCTGCCTTATTTCGACACAGCAGAGTGGTGCCTTTGGCGTGTAAGAGCAGGGGAATAGGCAGGAATAGTGTGGAGGAACAAAGCCTTGCTGCGGTGTATACGGATGTCACATGGAGCTGAGGCAGCGGAACAATGGCCCTAATGTCAGAGCCCCCCTTGTGTCGCCCCGTCACCCCAGTACATACCCCACTTCTGTGGAGATGAAACCCTCACAACATTAGGCCTATTCGATACATAGAACACACATGTTCACACGAGGAACTAATACAGCCAGTCTGTTGTTCAATTAAGTAAAACTTTCATTCACACATTTTATACATACAGTCTATAAAATAAAGTATAAAAATAAATTCCATAAGTCCAACCGATGGAGACAAAAATGGAGAAAAAATATACTGATTTTCAAAGACAATAAATGAATCTGCTCGTTACTATACTACCTTTGTCTAAAGCCACATTTGTTCATCGGGAGACACCGGTGAGTATTTATAGATGGCAAAATGACTCGATCCGATAAGCAAATGAGGGAAAGAGGCGAATTAAGCCCACACAGATTTCATTCCGATGTGGGGAGGAGGAGCAGCGCGAAAATCGATTCGGAAAACTGCCACCTACGGCTGATCCTTATACCCTCCACCCTCGTCTCTCTCTGTCCTTTGCTCTATCCAACCCCCCATGTGCTCCGTCTTTTGCCCCATTTGCCCCTGGGGGAGGAATTCCTTAACCCATACTGCTGCCGCCACCACTGCTGCTAAGACTATTGCCGCCGCCGCCCCCCTCTTGCCCTCACTCCTTCTGCCCCACCTTGCTGTCTCCGGGGAGACTTGGGGCAGCACAAGTGGGGGTTGGAGGAGAGTGAAGAGGGTGGTGGTATGGAGGGGGGGCAGTTGGGTCAATGAGCTGAGAGTAGGAAGCCATAATAAAGAAAAAAAATAGGAGAAAAAACCCTGTCCCCCCACCACTACAACCCCACCCCTCTGCTTACAATTTCCATTCGCTTGCATTTTGTATTGAAAGCCAATAGCGTTGTCCTGGGCCCCGAGATGGATGGCTGCACTAGAGCTAAGGTTTAATCAATAGGTCTTTTTAATTTGCCATCGATCCACGTTAAAAGCTACTGCGGGTGCTTGGCGTGTGAGTGTGTGCGCACGTGCATGCAAGTGTGTTGTTGTGTATACGTTAGTTTGTGCAAATGCGTTATGTACTTCAGTGCGGATCTGGAGTGCACGTGCGTTTTGGTGCACACAGAAGATGGGGGGGGGGGACTAGGAAGCCAGAGAGAAGAGATGGTCACTGTGCTGTGCTTTTGGTTTATTGACATTCGAGATACCCCATTATTTAATTATTTAATTCCCAGACAGATACTAATGGAGCTGGCTAATAGATTGCGGTTGCCCCTTCCCCTTCTTTTCCTCTCTGAATATACGCAGAAATGGAATTAAGCTCGATTTGGCACAAGTGTAGGGATGCATTCACATGGGACGCCCCTCGGGACCTCACTCCCCTATAGTCACATCAACAGCTGAGGAAATGCATTTAGTATGACGTCCATGTCATCTGGAATCATGTGTCCAGATATCATTGCTAGATGGATAGGCTGCCCAATAGGATACATCTTACCTTGACTTATGTTTGTGTGCTGTATGGCCTTGTTACTGGATATAAAGTCTCCCTACTGAGCTATAAGGGGGTGCGATAGCAAAGAGGGGGCGGCTGATGGTGCGTTGTGGGGGAGGTGGAGATGTGATTCCAATGTTAAAGTGTGTACTTGAGTGTGGCAGTGATTCTTGTGTGTCCTAACATTATCATTAAGGCCGTGCGGCTTCATCTGCTGCCTGTAAACATATTGACATTGTCCTCTGCCTTGCTTTGTTTAGTACAGTGGTTGTGATACGTTTCAACGAGAATCAATACTGAGAATATCTGTAGACTTAAATGAGTAGTTTTAATTAATAATAACCATACAAAGAGTCTAACAGGTCCCTTTTTAAGTTGCTTTGAGTGTTAGCTCTACCATTCGCCAGTAAATCAGCAAAAAGTACAAAGATTTGAGTGCTATTTCTCCGTTTCCTTGAATCAGTGACACGTTAATGCCTTCATCATTTGGACAAATTTGGCCTGGTAAAATCTCCACAGTTGCCTACAATCAAAACAAGCCTACTTACCAATCGCCGCATCCTTACCCCTGCTTGCTAGTCTCTTGTTTATAAATGGTATAACCAGACAATGGCTAACCAAACCATCTCTCTGGTTTCCACAGGTGACCGGCTGCGTCAGACAGAGAACCGTGCTACTCGCTGTAAGGTGGAGCGCCTGCAGTTGTTGATGCAGCAGAAGAGGCTCCGCAGGAAGGCCCGGCGGGACCAGCGCGGACCCTACCACTGGCTGCCCAACCGCAAGGCCGGCCGCAGTAACAGCAACAGCAGCATGTCCAGCGAGGGCTCCCTGGATCTGGACTTTGAAGACTCGGTGTGGAAGCCCGATGTCAAGGCCGACCTCAAGTCTGAGTTTGTCATGGCCTAAGATAGGATATAGTATCTTCAAAAATGTGTGCAAAGGATTAAGAATCTTTGGAAGGGAGCGACGAAGAAGGCTCCGTACAGACTTGAACCCATTCTGCAACAATAGCATCAGAACATTGTTTTTTAAAGCTTGGATTTGGGCAAGTCACAAACTCTCCAGTGAGACTTAACCTGGACTTGAGCATAGCAGAAATGAGAGGGAGATGGTGGTGGTGTTTCTAGATTATTTTGTACAACTCACTGTGGACATGAAGCACTCCACTCTGGACTAAATACACAGGACAGAAGCACCAGGCGCTTCACATTCACCAGAAAGGCAGAGCTACCGAACTATATGGATTATTCCTATGGGCATTCTTCTGGATCACACCTACCAAGTTCAGTTTCTACCTGTTATGGGGTGGTTGAATCAGATTTTGTTTGTTTGATTTTTCTTGCCATTTTAAAACATATTATATTTTATAAATGATAAAATATGTAGCATTGTTCACAAAGCATTCAGGTTTTCATATAACAGTAAAAAAGAAGTTGATTTTGCACATGATTTATAACAACTGGTGTGCAAGGAGGCAGGGCCTGAAATAGAAAAGATTATGGAAGTAATGAACCTCAGTGACATAGGGTATCAATAGGAATGAATAAACAAAAATAAATTAATATTAACAGAAAGTGCTTTAGAGGATTTTTAAAACTTTAAACATATATAAAAATCTATTTTTATTTCTTTTCCTATATGCTGTTTTCTAAAAGCAGCAGCCCTCTGTGGCTTTAGTCAAGTCTTTGACTACTAACTAAATGTACATCAATTCATTCATTCAGCCCATTGATGGATTCTATTTGTCTTGCCTCAACCACAAGGAGTTTCGTAGAGCCCACCTCATGTCTTACAGACCTGAAATGACTAGATTTTGTGTATATAACTGTGACAGTTGGCAAAGGTTTATGAGGGTGCGTGTTTTTGTGTACATTGATTTTAGGATGTGCCAGATTGTGTCCAAAATGTCTCCCAAACCTCCCCATAGTTTTTGAATTCATTGCAGTAAATGCATGAACAGTATTGCATTGATTCTCCCATTCAACGTGTGTGATCCAAAACAAACAAAATTTCTATTACCAGAAGGATAAGTAGGATTGAGCATCATAATTATATAGTGCCTCCACCAGTTCATTCATTGACATATCAGGTTAGGCCTTTTACAGTTTTGCTGCTACACACAGAGACGTTCAAAAAGTGGGAGGGAATAGTACGTTTTTTGCATGCAAATGTGTGAAACTACATTTTATTTTCTATTGATGGGAGAGAAAAAAACATTTTGAAACTGGTGCTTTGGGGGAATGAAGG
This sequence comes from Rhinogobius similis, assembly GCA_019453435.1. Taxonomy (NCBI): domain Eukaryota; kingdom Metazoa; phylum Chordata; class Actinopteri; order Gobiiformes; family Gobiidae; genus Rhinogobius; species Rhinogobius similis. The sequence goes on along the minus strand of CM033623.1, from coordinate 14,335,213 downwards.
TTAACAACATGCATGATTTTGTGAAGAAAAATACAACCAATGCTGCTTTTGTTGGTTAGATTTTTGTAACATGTCTTTCTTTTTTACAAAGAGGAAAAGTGTCCTGCAATTTAAGTATTACAGACGCAAAACCAAAACAGATGAAGTTAACTGAACATTCCTGTTGTTTTGACAATGAAGACGATGGCAATTTTTGGAGAGACAAGAGACTCTTTGACTCCCCAATGTGCTGGTTTGATCCCAGGAATTTCAAGGACTTTTTTTTAAGGATCCAGACTGACAGCCCACCTCCCCTCTGCTCGCCTGGAACCAGCAGAACGGCGGACTTAAAAGTTCGTCTAAATTTGGTATATTTCTGTCTGAATGATCGACCACCATTATTGCACTCCTAGAGATTGCAGAGAGAGATTACCTTTTTGGTGAACCTCATTGTTTTTTTAAGTGGCCTTATTATTACCTTCACTAAAAACGAGACACTTGTGGGGGAACAATGGGAACGGGGAAATGTTTTCTGTGTATTGTTGTCGTCATCAAGGCACCATTTTGTCACTGAGGAACTGGGCATCTGTCGTTTAGTGCTTTTTAGCTGGTGGAGTCTCAAATTATGTCAAAGGCTTCTGTGCCTTAAATGTTGCCCTTGCAGTGTCAGTGTCAAGCTGATTTCAAGTTGTTTTCACTGGTTTTTACACACGCAAAACTGTAGTATTTATAGATTTTGAAGGTTATTTGAGCGAAAGTAGTTCCTCAAATCTTGCCTTTTGTCCCAAATGTGTTGCCATATTTGTTGGTCTTCTTTGTTCAATACGCACATCTCCCCCAAGCAGTTGTAACTCCAATACGAAAAGCTACAATTATGCTAAGCTAGCCATCAAAGTTTACGCCACAGTACTTGCAGGCTGAGTGGAAATCGGCCCAGTTCGGACTTTGCTGATCCTAAGAGGACGCCAAAACTACATGCACTTCCTGTTCACTGTTTAGCTCAAGCCCCTCCCAAATTTTAATTTAATTTTCGTTTGTATATGTATGAACTATACTCTGTGTGTGCCTCACTTCTGTGTAAAAGTCAAAAGATGATGAAACAAAACAAAAAAGATGATAAAGCATTACAGAGAGAGGAAAAAAACTTGGTGGTATTATTCAGATCATTTAAGTTGCCTGTTCTTTCTTGTAGCCAACTATTGAATATAACAGGATTCAGAATACAATTTTACAATGTTCTAGCTCTAGACCGGTGTAGCACATGTGTGACTGTATTAATTTATAAACCAAAATGGTAACTGTGAATTATGTATTTCTTTGTGCATTTTTTAAACATTGGGGAGACGGTTGTTATAGGGCATGGTACAGCTGATGCTAATGTCCAAAAGATATCTTTTGTTTTTGGTGGATTATAATGGAAACACACATGTTTCCGAAAAAAGGAAAAAACTAAGAAAAAAATTACAAAAAAAGTGGAAAAAATCTATGAATATATTTTTTTTCTTAAGCAATACATTTCAGTGTGACTTGTGATAGAACATTTTCTTTTTTTAGGTAATAAATAAATAAAAAAGACAAAATGAGTAATCAGCTGTGTGCGTGTATTCATTTCTGATTCAATAAAATTGAATGAAAGCTGCAATTCAGTTTTATGTTTCATGATCGAATCTATTTCATAAGGAAACATGATAAGAGCGGCTTATGTAAAAGAAGCAAAGCTATTATTCTCATTGATAATATATTGCCTTACCCTATAGCTAATGTAATAGATAGACTGGACCATTTCATCAGAGCTGGACTGTGATTTATTGGGGATCGTGAGCGCCCGAAGGATCAGGAGGTCAGGAGCATTCGTATAATACATACATTCATACATCACTTTTTGGATTGTGCACAGAAAACCTAATTATCATTTTTTCTAATTAAATAGATTCACTTCTTTTTGAAATAGAGTTGGGGATCGAAAGCGAAAAACTTTATATTACTGGTCATATTAAAAAAAAAAAAAAAAGTACTTTACTGCCAGCTGTTCCAAATGTTCATGAAGATTAGCAAAAGCAAAATAAAAAAAAGTAAACAAAAGAGCTGTGCTGCCGAATCACTGCTGGTAAATACTATAATGTGGCAGAAAACACAATTTTGTGTTCAGTGTCTCAAAATCTCCATTGGTTTAACATTAGACTGAATACAAATTCTGTTGTCGTAAGATTTAATACAGCCAAAGGTGATGATTCAATCTCTGTAATCCTATAATTTAAAGTTGAGTATAATGAGGCTACATTTAGGGTACTTGAATACATTTAAAAAGTAGGCCTATTTTCAAGCAGTGTTCATTTCTGTGACTAAATTATTTCGTCATGGTTTTTGTGCATGGCATATTTTTGCTGACTAAAACTAATACAGTAATCATAATGACTAAAAAGATGACTAAAACTACTAGATATTTTTGTTGACTAAAATTACTTTTTTTTTTTCAGTGAAAAAAAAAACAAAAAAAAAACAAACCCCAAAAACCTATAACGGATGAAAAGAACAATCCCAGAGCTCCAAAAACAACACGTCGGACATGTCCCATGATGCAATGCATTTACAATACATTTTATTACTGTTCTGGAACAACAACAAAAAACATATTTTCTGGTTAAGTAAAACTAGAATGTTTCAGTCGGCCAAATTAGCGTGACATTTTCATTGACTAAAACTAGACTAAAAGTGAAAAGAATTGTTTGATTAAATCTTGACTAAAACTAATTATCATTTTAGACAAAAGACTAAGACAAAGTCAAGATAACACTGTTGGAAAGTAATTGTAATTGTTAAGTGGCCGGTAGATTAGCATTGATGCAGTTTTGGTAACATTCGAGATTACTCAATTCTGTTCGAAAAAATGTAAAATCACTTTTAACCTACTCGAAGTTTTAGGTGTGGGCGCTTCTTCCACTTTATTCGCAGATTGAATCATTGGTTGGCATTAAAATGTTTCCAAAAAAGGTCATAAAACTGTGAAGACATCGGCTGGTAATTAGGAAACATGACCGTTAATATGTTAACACCCAGGGATTCGTGTCTCATTATGTGTCAAACCACGGGGTGTTAGTAAGAGGCTCGTGCGGGGCGACTGGGACTGTGAGGGGGTAGAATTGCACTAACCTCTTTGGGTCGGAGCTCAGTGACTACATTTCTTTTGTTGAAATCTATCCAATTTTATAGTTTCTTGCATTGCCACAGGTGATAGTGAATAATTACAGGTGACCAAGAATACTACGGTTATCTGGAGCAAATCATTAGCATTTACCTCATATTAAGGCCTTCTACCTCACATTATATACATTTGCTTTTACACATGTGAATACAACTTATAGATTTTGCACATCAATGTACTGTATTGGCACATGCATATTTGTCATTAAATTGCATTGCTGCAGTGGGAATAGGTTGGATTGCCTATAAGAAATGTGTAATCATGAAAATCTGACGGTCTCATTTAGACAGTTTTATTGTAAATTTGTCCAACCATTCATTATTCAATTATTAAACAAAGGTGACATCTAAATTCAAGCCTATCACGGACAGAAGAGGGCAGACGTCCTGTTTAGTTAGACCTTCATTCTGATCGTAGTATGTCTCTTGGCCTTTTCTCTTGATTTTCCTTCTATTTCTGTAAAGATTTTGGAAATGGAGCGCTGACTCAAACAAAAGCAAACATCCCCCTCCTGTCTGGCCTTTTAAAGCATATAAAGCCACAGCATTGTTTGGTAAGAGGATCCAATGAAAGAGGAATATTGATGGAGGGTCACACATCGATCGACTCATCAATAACCAGTGGTGATGTTTTTCTCTCAAAAGACAAGAGCATAAAGGAAAATGACAAATGTGGAGCAAAGTGGCACAATTTGAAGCTGTGCATGCAAGTCACATACAAAATATCTCAGTGTCATAAAACAGCTGTTTTGGTGTTGCACACAAAACATACCATGCAAATGCTGGATTCAAATCATGTCAGTGTCTCAGTCTCAAGTCCGTTTCAAACTGTACCGTGCAATCAGAGCTCACTGGTCATCGCTCCAACATGCGTGTCCCTGATTGGCTAATCCACCTGTCCTTCACGTCCATCTGAACATGGAGATGAAAACAGAAAACAGGCTGATATCGATCTGTACAAAAATACAGAGAGATAGTTTTCTGTATTTTCCAGGCAAGAGTTTTGCCTTCACATTGATGCTAACAGCAGTGCACTTCCTGGTTTGCACAGGATAAAACGCTCTATAATTAGATTCATGACAATGGCCTCCTTTTGACCCTATAGGAGCTGCTTTCAATATATCTGTACAGTGGTTAAAAAAAGAAAAAAATCAGCTACAGCCCCTTTAAGACTAGGCTTCTGTTTTGATTAAAAAAAATAAAAAGACACACAAAAGCAATCACTCATTTATTTCATGCCTACAGCTTTGGATCTATTTAACATGGTGCCATTGTATTTGGTTTGTTTTTACTCAACTTCCTGACAACATATAGTTTCAAGTTTCATCATTTAGGCCTGTCCAAAAGAGACATCAGAAAGAGTAAGTGCCGTTTCTTTAATCATTTTAGTCAAAGATTATTAGGCATTTACTCCTTTATTGAATATGAATAACAGTCTGGATGTGTTTTCGTATGGATTATTTCTCTTAAGACACGGCAAACAAAAAGAGCTAAACTTAGGCACATCCCATCTGTCACTCGAAGCAAAACAAACCACAAGGCAGGAGTTGACACATATTTACAGTGGATCTCGCAGGTGCAGCTAACAGACAACAGACTCCGTTATTTTTGACTAGGGACTGTCTCTGAGATGGGGCCACCAAACACCCAACAGCCTGTTTACACCGTCACATCTTTTCTCCTGAATCTGTCTTTCGTACATGAGTTAGAAGCAACAGCAGCAGGCAGGCAGGCAGCGACACAATGCTAAATTCACACGGTTTCCAGTCATACTGCAACTACCCAGAGAGGCTTTTCTGAGAAGTCGCTGCTTATTTCTGACTGTCATTCACAGCCTCCACACTCATCTGCTGCCTCAGTTCGGCACGCTGGAGGTAACTGTCTCATAGAAATAAAGGAACAGAGAGAGAGAGAGAGAGAATGAGACAGAGGGCTCAGCTGCCACCACAAACTGAAACGTTGTGGCGCAGGAACGGAGAGGAGATCTGGGGTTTCACACGTCGCCTTGTGTTTTCAGATAAGGCACGCTCAGCTGTAACCTTCCCCCTGCGAAAGCACACACGCAAGTAGAACAGAAAGTGTACAAGAGACAAGCATTATCACATGACACGATGACATTCATAACAGAGGAATCTGGTATTACATCTGACGAAAAAACTACGTGCAAGCTAAAAAAATACATGTTTTTTTTTGTAAGAATCATGTATTTTCAACCGTCATGAAGCTTTCCTTTTCTTTAATTCAACAGAAAAAACAATGCAACAATAAAGGTCCAGCTCATTAAAGTTGTGTAGCTGTAATGTTTGCCTGTCTGTCTTCATTTATTTATTGTTTAATTTCCATCTGTTGTCCCTAGACAGGTTACGCAGAATACAATTACAAAACATTACAAGAAACAATAAAAGACTTGTTCATCATTTTATATTTTGTTCATTGTAAACTGCAAAATCTAGCTAAAATGGCTTTAATAGAAACAGGTCCATTGACTTACTGTTCAGATCTGATACTTACTGTTTACTCTTCATAGCGACATTTCATTGTAACCAGCAGTGGATTGTCATTTACATGTTGTTGTTTTTTGAAAGTGGCTATGTGACATTTTAGAACTCCACATGTGTCACTCAGAGTTTATATTTCTTAAAGAATTATGACTAAATACAGGAAAGTGGGCGGGGATAGGTGAAAGCAGGCCTTTTCTGAGCACTCCAGCCTCAGTTGCAGGACAACACAGGATTACTCAAACATCCAGGAATCAATCAAAATACAACTTTGAGCAAACTAATGATGAAGAAACACTGCTGTAGTATTGACAGCTCATTAAAGTTGATCAGGCAGAACATCTTCTTACACAACAACTTTTGATGGAGTGCAATGATCTCCGCATCCTGCCGCCCAAGCCATGTTTTGTTTTACACTGTTTTTCCTCTTGCTCAACTAACTTTGCTTTTAACATTTTTTACATGAGAACAACAAACAATCTGCACTCCTGGATAAAAGCCCCATCTGTACAAGGGAGCAGTGGAGCGGACACGCAGCCAAGATGCATTTTCTCTGGGTCAGGGCATCCACACTCTTCTCCTCTGGTCGACCCGGAGCTTTTTGCACGGTCAGCTGGGATCGTGTTGTCTTTTGTCTATTTTTGTTTGTTCCCTGCGCAGTTGAAGGCGAATAATGGATTCTGTGTTATTACCTGATATTTACGCAGCTGCTAAAGGACCTTTGATATCCTCAGCAGACATTTCCACCACATTTAGGCAGTTTTTTCCCACTCGAGACGCACATTACACTTCAGCTGTCCATCAGCAACAGTGTTCAGGCAACCTCTGGACCGTGACCTTTGAACCTGGGTCTGGGGTCGTAGTTAAAATAAACCCTTGGAACTGGGTAAACAGGATGTGTACAGCTCCCCAGACATATGGCACTCACTAATCAAATGCCACAGAGCTGCAAGAGTGAAGAACGAACGAATTAGAAATCTTTTGAGTGCAATAGACAGTAGTTAAGCCTGCAGTATAAATGGACCAAGCTGCTTAGCAACACATTGAGCTGTGTTCTCAATGTTCCCAATCAAATACACTGTGGTTTATTTTAAGACCAAGATAAATACTATATTTGAAGGTCAAGGTAGTAAATCCACTGAAAAGAGTGGAAAGATAATGAGATAATTTAACATAAATGAGAGGACGGAACTGTGTCTTTGCAGAATTGATGTAAAAGGTCCTTTCATAGAACCAGGAACACAAGGTTATGGTTTACACAAACAAGCAATTTGTTTACGCATAAGCACTGAGTATTTAATCAAGCAGAATCTTTAACTGGAGCCAAGGTTAGCGTCGTAATTAGCTTGCTTTGCTTCAATAACTCATCTCATCAAAAAAAAAAAAAAAAAAGAGTTCCCAAATCAACCCAGCCGATTCAAATTAGAATGTGTAGCTTGAAAACTTGAAGATGTTTAATAAAAGTATTGATAACAACAAAATATCAAATTAACTTTTGTTTCAAACGGAGTGCAGCGTAGACAGTAAATCCATATGGCTCTGCAAAAACAGCTGTCGCAAATGTTTGTCACTGATGAACATCTGGATTTCTTTTTATGTAAGTTAAAGGTGCTGTACTTGATTTTTACTTAAACGACTGTCTTCCTTACTCTCCGAACACATTCCTACCTATCATTATTTGCTGCGATGAGTTTATAAGTGCATTTCAGAACTTTCAGTGGTCAGCAATGAGGGTTGCCATCACGGTAATGCTAATAACAACTATGCTACTTTTATGTTATGGTTATGTAATGTAAATACCCCCTTTAAGACTGACAAAAAGCTGAGATATTATATTATTACACAATTCTTATATTTGTGTGTCCATGTAGATCACCTTCTAGTTATGTTCATTTGTAACACCCACTTTAGACAAAGTCAACGTATTATTGAAAGTCACGTCACAAGATTTAAAAAAGTAACAATGAATGTACCTGACTTTAGATCAAAATCAGTAATGAAGAGCTCCACTCCTGCCATTCAAAGTTCAAAACTTCTTGAACCAAGTACCACAAGTTTGTGATATAAATGTGCAACACTCTGCCCACAAAGGCTGCTATTTCTGTCACTTTCTCCATTATTCTGATTGGATGAGCAGAGCAGCCGTGGGACATGGGCATTGATTCAGAGGTCTGGAACCAAGTTCAGAGAAATGTCAGGTGACCCGACCATCTGTCAACGTGTGAGTCTATGGAGATCCATGCAAACACAATTTGAGTGTTGCTCAGTCCCAAGCTAATGTGGCTACTACGTGATTCATCATCAACTCTGTGTGTGTCCTGTAACAGGTTTAGGAGAGGCGCTGTTAGCACATTGTGTCAACTGTCACATGTCAAATGCTCTTTCCATCTCAATTCTTGTTCTTTTGGTGGAAATATCGAGCTCCGTTCAGCAGTTGCTCTGGTGACCTTTAGCAGCTGTGAGGTTGGGATTGACTGAACCTCTTCTACTTTATCCCTGCCTATTTCTTTATCCTATATACACTGTAACCAAAGAAACCACACATTTCAATAGATGTATCAATTGATTAGGAATACACCAATTACTGTAGATTTATACCACTGTTTAAACCCTTCCGTTCACTTACTGTATTACCTAAAATGTTAATGTCTTCAGCATTTGACCCATGCCTTAGTGGGGCGGGACCACTCCGTCATGAGTAGTTAACGACCACACACAGTGCAGCTCCCAGAGACACACCTCAAGATCCGGAACCAGGATCTGGGTTAATAGTGCATTGAATGAAAATACTTAAATAAACAAGTAAGCTCAACACAGGAACGCCCTTAACCTTGTTATTGTGACATGACTAATCACTTTGCCACCATGCTGAGGACATTATCCATTTTACTATTTCATGTAAATGCATAATTAATGCTCAGTGTGACTGGTTTGTTGCAGTGGTTTTAATGTACAATGGAAGATGTCCCTGGAGCTCCCTGTAAATGATGATGAAGCTTTTATATACACACACACAAACTGTTAATGCTGCACTATGTAACTTATCTGGTTGCCAATAAGATGTTGTTGCTTTAGCTTCAGTGTTAAACAGTATGGCAGTAAACATGTCTATGCAGGTGTGTTAAGTGGGAAATGAAATAACAAGTGAAAAGTGAAAAAAATATGCATTCTCGCCGCAGATTTGACCTGTCACCCGATTGTCTCCATGAAGATATAACAACAACATAGTTACATGGTGCACCTTTAAAGAAGAGCAAAGAAATTGTGGATAGCTCAAAAACAGTGTCCAAAATGTAAAATGTAACCTGTGTGCAACTTTGATTAAACAATCAAAAAGCGCACATCTTAGGTTGTATTTTTTCTGATAACGCCTTAATCCCAGCTGTATTACTTTCAACATGGCACACTTTGTACTCCTGAGTTGTGACTATGGTGGGCAAGATGTTTTCAACATGTTTTAAGCCTAATTAACACACATCCAAGCTGATCACGAGCAGTGTTGTGTCGTCCCCGCTGTGCTGACTTCGCTCTCTCCCAACACTGTGATTTTTGCTCCAAGTAGTACTCAATGAAAAGGGCACTCCGGCAGTTTGGACGCCCTCCAACAGGTATTCACGCCAACTATAGACCATTAAGGGCACATGATCTTGAAGCAAAGTGTCATCTAAGTAAGTATAACAGGTAAGTGTACATTTTCACGCATCCCACTTCCTGACATTTCAACTCCTTGATCCCGTACGCGTTCCACTTCTCCACACCCCTTGCTCCATCCATCCACCCTTGGCCCCCATTAGCGAGTGTGGCGCTGTGAGTTATGGAAGGGCCCTTGCAGTGGTCTGAAACAGCTGAGGTCATGAAAACTGGCAGAGTGCATGCAGCCCCCTGTGCGCTGAATGTAAATGAGTTGGCTTTCCTCCAGAGTGTCCGGGCAGAACTGTGGGATCTCGTCCGTCACTCGGTGCAGTTGCCGGGCAGGACAGTGCTAATCAGGCCACAGTATGCGGGACAGTAGTTAAGATGGTGTTTAGTAAGGCACGCACATCTTCAAGGTCTTGGCTCTTGGACTTAAACACACAAACAAGCACTTTCTGAGCACTGTTGTTCTGTTGTTAACTTTTCAGGCCTTCTCTGGGTCTGCCTTCAGTCTTATCTTGAGGAAACACTGCGTGGGTTTAGCACAGTTTCCACTCGAGAAAAAAGGTGAACGTCAAACCTACCCCAAAAGAGAACACAAAAAAAGTGCAACACTGAGGTTTGTAATCGCACGTTTTGAGGGTGTATATGTGGGTTTAAGAAATTTCCACTGAGTGAACCCAACCAAACCTAATGTTAAAAATAAAGTTGTTGTATTTACCTTTTGTTTCACAGTATTGCACGATACACTGCACAGTTTTATACTGACTCCTGTTGTCTGCAAACGCCTGAGAGCTAATGCAGAAGATTTCAGACATTTAATAATAAAATCAATTACATCTGCTTGTAGATCTGTATTATCACCAATATTCTACGTCTAATAGTCCTTTGACACAGCGTATAATAATATTGTGACATGCCACATCCACAGTCCTGTTTATTATAGTTAAAGAAGGCTAAAGGACTCTGCATAATTTTCTTTCAGCTTGAGCTCACAGACCCCAGCCCATAACTGCCTGGTGCTTATCTCTCCATTTCCCCGGCATGTTTAAGAGCACACAGTTAACTCAGTGGAGAGAGGTAATTGTGTGCAAATGGGACTGTGTGGAATGCCTGATAGCGAGCGTGGCACAGAGCCCCATTAAGGCTGTTTATTTGACTTTGGGGGAAGCCCTTTGCCCATTGTTCATAAACGCCCTTATATGGTAATGGTAAACACAACATTTGGCAACTCCCTCGGTGAACACACAAAAAACTGAATGAAGACAGGAAGTCTCTGCTTGGGCAGGAAGTGGCCTCTGTTACCGTGGTAACAACTTGAAACCCTAAGCAGTGCGGTGAGTGAGAGATAAAGGCAATTACGGCTGATCTCGGTGTCTTGACGTCATTTCACATACGGGAAGAGTTGTGCAGACTATAGCTGCAGATTAAGATGCCAAAACTTTCAGAGAAGAAACTTTCACATGCACATTTCAAATGTGACAAGCTAAAAACTTTTTGGCACAAGAGTGTTTTCAAGAAAACAGGTGAAGTGGAAAATCCCTATATGTTCGCATGAAGGACAATGTTTGAACAAACAACATGCAAACTGTGATATGCAAATTCCCTTTATGTGATTTCCAAATTGGCTAACCTGTTCTTCTCTCTGCTTTTACTGCTTGTCCAAGTATAAAACATGTGTAGTTATTGTTATTGCAACCACTGGCTTGGAAAATGTGATGCTTCAAGTCAAGTAACAACACGAGGATGATGAATTGTACAATTTTGTGCTTTGTCATGTGAGTGAAGGGAAATAAAAAGCAAAACAAAGCATCTGGAACAGCGGGTGCAGTGAGAGACACAGAGCCGTCCATATATGCATGCATGACATATTGAACAAAACTGAGGAAAATGCCAGCAGCGCATATGTCAAACTGCCACAATTTTAGGTCATGGATTAAAACAGTATGTCACAGAGCTTATTGTGTCCTGAAGGAGAATGTGTTTAAATCACATTAGAATGTGCCACACCTCAAAGTAGAAGGTGAGAAATTATGCATACAAAAGAAAAGAAAATCTTCACTTAAAAATATAAATGTTTTCTTATGTCCTATATTTTCCTGCTTTGTAACAGTGTTTTGAGACCTGACCTAATTTGCAGACATATTACAAAGTAGATGAAGGCCTCCCTGTGCGTATTTGTTCATCGTTTGAATAAACAAAATTGGATTCTTTGTTTCTTTTAAACTCTTCACTTGCATTAACTTAACACAACTTAATCCAGTCACTTTTAATTGGATAAAACCAGCAAATAATTCCACACTGAAGGTCAAATTCTTGCCTTATCTCAATAACCCTGTGCATTAGCAGGTGATTTGTTGAATAGAAAGAGCAGCTTTAGCGCGGCCTTTAGAGAACTCCTCCCTCATGACGGGCTCATCCTCACCTCTCTCCTCTGCCCCTTGCTGCCTAATTACAAACTCTGTATCCAACTAGATTCAACCCCCACTCATTAGCCACGGCCTTATCCTTTGTAATTAGCTGTAGCTTGTGCAGCGTATATTAGGGGAATAAGCTCAGGTCAGATTTCATTGGACCCTTAAGGCTAAATCCATACATGACAAACCTCTTTTGAGTGGCTTTGCATGTTTTCATGTTTGTGTTTGGGGCACGTGCAGAATACAGAGGATTAAACACACTGGGGCTTCAGGGATGGGGGTTCTTCTCACACTTAAGAACCTCTAAAGTGGTTTTGCATGGCAGGCATATTCTGACTGCAGTGTTGGGAGGTAACTGCATTCTGGCACAGTTACGCTGGATTCAGAATGCTGTTACTTTCCTAAAATCAAAGGAATACATTGTGGCAACTGCTGGATCATGTAATTCAGGTTTCAAACTGCAGTATCGATAAGAAAAATAGAAAACATCTGTGAGTGAATGTGCATTTTTTTCCCTTTTCTAATGAGTGATTAATAAATGTAAAAAAAAAAAATGTTGCAAAGACATAAAACTGTTTTAATCATATTTTAATGCAACTCAATCTGAGAGTTATTCAGAATACAGGACAGTACACATTCAGTCAGTCTACAACCACATTTCATCAAAGTATTCTTCGCAACATTGTCTAAATGACAAAAAATGCACAATATTATTTGAACATTCTTGTACAGATTAGTTCGGCTCAAATGGCTGAATTAGACATTGAAGTGTAAGAAGTTGCATGTAAGAACACGACTCCCCCCACCCCAACACCTGAAGAAACAGACTTTTCTTTATTCAATTTATTGCATTGTTCATTTCAATTGTGTGTGTACATTCAAATCAACAAAAATACACCCCTCAATCAAAGAGCCAAAAGAAGAAAAAAATCTCATAAATGTCTGCCCTTTCTTAAACACCAACAGAAATACAAGATGGTCTTAACACATTTTAAGTTTGTTTTTACAGTAACATGCAGCGCTTCCATGGATGATTCCTGATATTCTTTTCTTTTCTTTTATTTATTATGTAGTTCTCATGATTTGATTGTTTCTAAAGTTGTTTCTAAACCCAATAGACATTTGAGGAGGTTTTATTGTCCAGGGAAGAGAGAAGTGGAGCTTCCGCCGACTGTCTTGATCAGATCGAAAAGAAAACAAAGTTTGTACAGCTGACGGCAAAAGCAAATTTCGTACTTTATACATCACTATAAGAGTTTGTGTTTTATAAGATGTTCTAATTTCAATAAATTGGATTTAATAAACAATCGGTTGGTGCTCTCTTGAATGGACTTAATGAATAATTTGGTTGTATAATCAATGGTTTAATGTATGTGTTTCCCCAAACTCCCAGGCAGTAACTAAACTAAGGCAAAAGCAATGAACAGTAGGCATTGTTGGTAACAAAATGCTTAACTTTATGTAACACCAATACATTTTTGCTTATTTTTCTTTGCTGCTCATGTGAGATTTCCAGTTTAATTTTTCATCCAGTGTCACACACAAGAATTCCATTTAAGGACAACCAACTGGAAATGTATGCTTTTAAGATTTGTAAATAGCATGCATTTTGTTTTGTTTTTTGTTGTTTTCATCAAACATTTCTTGTTTTGTTTTCGCCATTTCTTTTTCCATTGTCTTTATTAATTCATTTATATTTTCACCGGACAGAAAGAAATTGGAAAGGAAAATTAAAAGTTTAGGCCAGAGAATGGAACCTTGGGGAATTCCACATTCAGTGTGTTCATTTTTTTTCTTGTGTTGCCAGCAAACTGTTCAAATGGTTCTCTATTTTCAGTTTAACACCTCCCTCTCATTTCCTTTGAGTAGATATTTAAGATATGTTTGTACATTGGATCCATAAAAGTCCTAGAGGTCTTAAATGTAGACGTTGAGTAAATGCTACAACAGAAATAGCTAAATGTTTTTCATTTTTGAGGTGAATGCACCCTGACCCTGACTCTACTCAAAACCAGAACCAGCTGTTGTTAAAGAAAATGCTAAGAATCATTGAGCATATCTCTGTGAAATATGACCTGACTGTGAACTTCAGTGGTTTGCCAATGCCATCCAATCAGCAGCCATCTTTTCCTCAACGGGACTTTTGTTATTAAGGGCTGTAAAGCAAATGAGTTATTCTGTGGTGATGGTTTTATGAAGGGCTTAGTTTCTGATTAAAATGGGCACCTAATAAATGCAACTAATTTCGTCCTTTCAATCCTACTACAACTGGTCTTAACTCAGTACAGTTTTGTAATGATATCTTATGAACTGTCTAATGATCCTTTAACAACCTCGTGAGCACATTCTCTGATGTAATTGTGCACTTGTTTTGATAGATACTGAGCTTAGGGAGAAAATGTAATTGCTATATCTGATTTTATTGCCATTTCGAGGAAGTATGCTATAATTCACAGCTAAAGGTCACGCTGAGGAGATGGATGTTAGCAGTTGGGGATTGGTGTTTTTCTTTTGAGGTGATATTAGATAAAAAGTAAGAGTGACCTATAGTGAGGACACTGATGAATCCCCTGTTCTCTGTTGTACACTTTAATAATTTGTTCATTAAATGCTATTTTAAGCAACACCATTGTTTCATTAGTTCTTTGACATTTAAAAAAACTGCACTGGGCCCAACTCAGAAAATACTTTCAGTTCAGTTGACTTTTGTCATAGGAATCTATTTCTGACCATTTCTGAAGACATGTGGTGAATTTATTTTTGCCACAGCTAAATATGTAGTATAACAGGCATTTCATTTTACAGTAAAATACACATAATTGTACTATTATTTAAGGCTAGTCGAGTTTAGTTTAGCAAGGCAAGTTTATTTATAGAACACAACAAGGCAATTCAAAGTGCTTTACACAACAGGAAAAATGCATTAAATAAATAAAAACAAGCAAACAAACAAACAAACAAACAAACAAACAAACAAACAGATGAGGACATTCAAACTCATTTTAAAAATACTTTAAATACTTCAGTTGCATGCCCAGAACAGAACAGGATTTGTCAGTCATTGTCAGAGTATGGGCCTGTCTCACATCTTTGGGAAGAATGTTCCAGTTTAAAACTGCAACGCTGATTCCTCGTGTTTGATCCCGACTCTGGCACCAGCAGGAGGCCGGTCCCTGAGGTCCTCAGAGGCCGAGATGGTTCATGGGGCACTGACATGACAGAGATGTACTTTGGTGGAGTGACTTGAACTCAAGCAGAGCTGCTTTAAAGTATATTTTTTTTAGCCGGAGGAAGCCAGATATGGCAATGTTTAATGCAAGATAAATTTGGCCACATTGTAAATATTTATATAATTTGAGTGTTGATAGTGTTCTGGATAGTTTATCTGGTCCCTCCTCTCACTCACTCTGGGGTAAAGAACCTGTAGGACATCCATGTCCCAGGCCACTCTCAGTCCAAGCTGCCTCTATTTATACTTCAACTTTCTGAACAGCAACTTATTGGAAATAACAAAACAAACACATTTTTTGTATAACAGTTATTGCTACTTAGATATTTTTTGTGAAAAGTCATTTCAATATATCCACTTTTGTCCACACCACAAATGCAGCCCTGTCATCTGTGATCTTTAGTGATTTGTTTTCTTTTTTTTTTTTTTCCTAAAAAATTAAGGCTTTGTTCCACAGGACGGTTGTATCGTGAAATAGGGAAAGACAGAATATAGACATTCAGTAAATGGGTGAGGCCAGGAAGAAACCCCCAGTAGTGATTAATTTCAAAAGGGCTATGTGACAATGATTGTTGCCATTCTAGGTGGCCTGGCCTTTGATGCAGGACGATGCATTTGACTTGGTGGTCAGGTCAACACTCTGTCGTCATAGGTTCCACATTGAGACTTATTATTGATTTGGATTGTCATGTTGTGCAAAAATCTGTTTACACTTTTGTTTTCTATGAGGATATTCATGGGTTTCAGAGTGATAAAAATTCAGCACTGTTGTTAACAATTCAAAACACAATCATATCTTTTGAAAGTAATAAGAAAGATTCCAAATATTCTTCTGGACACTGTTTATGACCACCTTTGGAACCTTTTCTACTATAAATTACTCCTGGACAAATGGTGGAATTACTTGTATCTTGTGAGTGATCAGAAATCATCAAATGTTGCTGATGAACAGGACCTTGACAGCTCCAACCTCCTGTAACATCGACCATCCCAGCCTTCTTACAGTTGCGTTTTGATTGCGCACATTGTGGGACACGGCGAGTGATGCATCTAAATCACAGTAGGTCTGTATCCTTCCTGTCTTGGGGGCGTCCATGCATCAGCACTGTGGGACCCTTGAGTGACACATCAGCCCCCCTCAGCAGATCCCTCTGAGTGTGATCCGATTGTCCACGGTGGGGTGAGTGGATCAGCCGGGACCCTCCTGCCAGGACGCCCTCCCCTCAGTGCCCCGGAGCAGCGTGGTGCCCCTGCTCTGCCCGTGGGGGGCGAGGGGCCGGTGATCAATAAGGATTTGGTGTGTTTGATTGTCTGTGGTATTCAGTGTGTTGTTCTTGTGTTTGTGAGCCTGGTTAAGTGAGGAAGACAGAGGAGATTTACCTTTTTGTATAATCCCACAATGTACTTAATAATATTGCATCGGACTTTTCTTGCTTTATAGCTCTGGAGGGAAGGGTGATCAAGAGTACAAACCAATAGTACGTACTTGTCGGCGTGAGTTTTGAAGCGTCAGCCTTTACGTTAGTGGGTGAGCGCTTTACCACTAAGCCAGTCAAGAAGAAGCGGGTGATGACAATGCAGTGCGTCCAAATCTTAAGCCAGGATGTTAGTCAGAACACCTTTAGCTGGAGGATTAGCCTTTGTTATGGATTTTTGAGTGACACGGAAAAATAGAGGCCTCAGAGTGAACCCACTCAAACTCTTTACAGAAAGACCCTAGAATTTAAAATTTCAACAATCTCAATAATCTATTAGTCAGCAATGTGTTGGTCTTATTTTAAGTTCCTTAAAGAAGACATTTTTTTAGTACCTAGCTACTGTTGAACAGAATAAGATTTATATTTTGTTCATTGTAAACAGCAATTTTAGAAACACGTCCATTGACATGTTCAAAACTGACAAGCCCCACCTCTTCACAGTGGCATTTACATGTTTTCATTTTTGAAGTGACTTTGACATTTTAGAACCCGACATATCACTCTGAGTCAGAATTTATTAAAACAATCACAACTAAGTACTGAAATGTAGGAAGGCACAGGGCATAGGTGAGAAAAAACGGCCAAAAACAATTGCACTCGAGCCTCAGTTGTAGAACAATACAAGATTACTCAAACATGCACCAAGAAATCATCACTTTGAGTAAATATATGATGAGGAAACAGTGTTGTAACAAGGTTGAAAGGTCATTAAAGGTGCCATACCATATTTTTACTGTTTTGAAACGTAGAAAACAGAACACGTGCCCGATTTTTAAAAATGTAATAAAGCAAAATTGTTGTCGCCCCATTGCAGTGAATATTTAGGATGCTGGGACTGTATTGGGTAAGTGAGTGTGACTGCTGTAAAGAGTTTCAAACCAGTAAAAATGAGGTACAGAGTCTTTATGGTTGATTTTTTGCAATACGTCTCCTTTAAGAGAATGGAAGAGGGTTCTAGTATCTTGTACCAGAGCTGCACGGCTGTTCTTGGGGTGGGCCTCTTTCTTGTGGTGCGGGACCCAAGGGAGTGGACTGTGCAAAGAGGCTTTCTGTTGCCCCATCGATCCCCAACATGTCAATTAGATGGACTGGTATAAATGTGTCATGAAGCGGGGCGAGCCTGGGTACGGGCCGGTCCCATGTAAGCAACACCCTCTCATCGGACTGGGTGACATTGGAGCTGGATCACTTCTGAGGACCTCCTGCCATTGAGTTTTTCCGCTGCACAGATTGTTTTTCAGTTTGACCCCGGTCTTCGCTCCGCAGTCAGGCACAATTGTGACGTGAATTACCCCCGACTTCCTCTTTGGTTTCTCTGAAGCTGCAAAAGGAGGCGGCAATGACTAAAAGTTATTTTGAGTTTTGAATCAAAGGGGTAGTTTACTTGTACATTCGTTTTACTGCAACATGGTAACATTTTATAATAACTACACCATAATAAGTCTTAATAAGGCATGATAAATTCATTCATAATGATCAAATAGTTTATTAGTAGTGGCTTCCTAACCCAAAAGAGTTACAGTTAGTTATTAAGTAGTAATATGTTCATGTTTTATCAAGGCTAATTAAGATATAGTTGTTATAGTGTGATATCAAAAACCCTGATATATAATGATTAAAAGTTATTAAAAGTTATATAGAAGTGACATAATCACAGATCTTTGTGCATCAAGAAAACAACAAAATAAAGTTTAAACATCACAGTTATTGGATGTTAGAAAGACTGATGCTGTTTGTGGTAATACAGGCCTTTTCTCCAGTGCCTCTGTTTTATTGACCATTTGGTAGAAAAACAGCCTGTAATCGATGCATGGAGTGTTTCTTATCTGGGTTGTTGTAGCTTTTCTCTACCCAAACTAATTGAAGGTCAAAACCAAATACTCACTTTTACATCAACAGAAAACACATTTTTTGACGAGTGTTTCATAGATCACCAGCGCATCGTACACATGTTCATTCATTATGAGAAAAGCAGCCCACTGTTTGGTAGACACCATTGTCCTCACATATAGATACAAATCGTCATTTGAAGAGCTCTCTGAGACGATAAAATTGACTATGTCCAAACAAGTCCTCCATTATAGAGACAGATTGGGGGTGGTGCTCTCGAATATAATGACAAGCAGAAGTGTGTGACCCCCTGACTGCAGGTGATAAACCGATACTAGGCCTGTCTTTGGCCCTCCTCAATCACCCATAGTGCCCCACACTCCATCCCCCTTCCTCCTTTCTTCACCTCGTTTCCTTAAACCCGTCATGCCTCCTTCCCTAGAGCAGGCGCCCCAGTGTGAAGACCCCTCCCCTGCACAGGTCCCTCACACTGATCACTGGGATTTACTGTGCACTCGTCCACAGTCCTTTGCAGCTCACACACGCCCCTCTGGGTCGATCCAGGTCGAATTCAATTTGTAAGATATTACGTATTGATCCCTGCGCTCCATTCTGGACCCCCTCGCAGCCCCTCCTTCTGTGCAGGGGCCTGGCAGGGGCTCATTGACCCGAGTGCATCATCATCATCAGAGGAGCAGCAATGTGGCAATCTGAGTAGCATCAAGGTGCGGCCCCAGGCTTTAAGTGCTGACCCTCACTTATATCAGCTGGACAGGAACTCCCATATATGGCAGTTTATATATGGCGGTTTATAGTGGGAATGCTGCTCTAATGATGCCTGCACTGAAAAAATACAGTTCAAATGCCTGGTGACAGGTTGGTCGATACCCAGGACCCCACTTTGTGAAAACATGTCAGCTTGAGACGTTTGCACCAACTGGACAAAACCAAACATCTCAGTTTGCAGATATTATTTCACCGTTTATCAAGCTTTTTGAAACATTTAGACATTAGCAATTTAGACACCTGACCATTTATGTGTGTGTTTCTACAAATCTGGACCTAAATTTACAGCATTTTAAGTTTGTTAAATTAAGTTTGGTTCTGGTTTAATACCAATTTGGATGAATGTGCAAATGTAAACACGCCCCAACCCTTATCCTAACCCTGGAACATTTGCAAACTTCAACTCTGCATGTTGCAAATACTTTTTATGTTTTGAATCCTCACGTTTGCTTCACCTATCGTCAGTTCCTTTCTTGGATCTCTTAAATAGTGACCTCACAAGCTGCAGTTTTGGGGTTGCTCTGACCCAGATATCTCTTAATTAAAAAGTGTTGCCTGATTTTAAACACATCAACTGTTTGGCGTTCTCTTGAAACACATCCTCTTGAGATGTTATCCATTCCCCATGAGCTCATGTTAACCCTCTCCCACACATTTACATATATTTTTGAGTGATAAACAGACCCCCCATAGTGCTCCAATAACCATTACTTTTAGCCATTTAGCTTAGCCAACAGGCCTTAAATCTTTCAGATCAATAACTGCTCCCCAGTCGCTTCATCAAACCCACAAGTAAATAATTCAAATGAGATAGTTAAGCCCCTCGGAGTATAAATTGTGCGGGAAAAAAATCTCATTGTGATTTGGAAGAGCGATTTACGGGTAGAACATGCACAGTGGGAAATCGAGGGTGTACATAAATTTACAGGTTAAAATCAATGGCTGGCTTTGACTGTATAAATTGAGATCTGAAAAGCTTTTATGACGTTCATGTTACATTAGCATCAAATATTCAAGAGGCTGAAGATCACTTTCCCATTAGGCAGATCAGCCATCACAACACAGCAACAAACACGTCAGGTGCATCATGTAGGCCTCTGTGCAGCTGGTGTGAGGCATTTGTCCCTGTGGGAAATGTGGCTGCTGCGTTTGACCCAGTGCAATCTGGAGGAGTTCTTTATTACCGATGGAGCTGGTAGAACTGCCTTTATTCTTATCCACTTTATTTCTTGCACATTTTACCAGAAGTGTTTACTAAGTGCTGCACATAGTCAAATAAAATCAACCACTCAACAAATAATTAAAACCATCAAATAAACCGCAAACAATACAAACTGAATAAAAGCAAGAGTTAAAGAGTTAAAATAGACCAACAGGCAAAAACAAATCAGTAAAAGACAGCAGCAGCGTTAAAAGCCAGAGAATAAAAGTGCGTCTTGAGATAAGACTTAATGCACTCCACTGTGGGGACCCCACGAGCTGGATGTGGCCCCTGGACCCAGAGCGTGCGCTGGAGTGTAGATTTGGATGAGATCCAAGATGTAATATAGTCAAAAAAAATAAATAAATAAAAAAATAAAAAAATATATATATATAATATATATATATATATATATATATATATATATATATATATAATCCTATGAATTCTAAAATTATCAGGATGTCAGTGCAAAGATTAATTAAGGATATGTGGTTGTGTTTTTGTTTTGTTTTTTATTTCCTCTTATAAGCCGCACAACAGTTTTGGACTAACCTCAGACAATGAAGTGCATTTTGGTTAATTCCAATGTAAAGTTCATTGCGGTAGTCCAAACGTGACAAAACAGAAAAAAGGATCCATGACGTGCTCGAAGTCTGGAAAACACAATGTGATTTAATTTTGACAAAAATGATAAAAACTGGATTTCAAGTTGATCAAGTTTAAAATCACAATAATGCCATGAGGGGTTTGGTCTGAAGAGAACACTGACACTGGACCCAAACAATATCAACTTCTTTTTTTTTTCTCATTTGATTCAAGACATTTTGAGCCAACCAAACCTTAACGTGATTAAGGCACTCGAGTTGGGGTGTCAGGAGACTTGTGATGTTCTTTTATGATCCATGTAATAATCCAGTTATTTTAAAGTGGACATATCATGCTTTTATTTTCACTTTTTGAACATATAAAACATTTACCTGGGGTCTAAATAAACTATACCTGCAATCTACAGTCTGAATTCCTCCTAATTTTCTTTCTACACGCCTCTCTTTTACCCCTTTTGTAAGGAGCGCTTTTGAGCGCCTTGTTTTGGCACTGTCTCTTTAAATGCAAATGAGTTAGTTCGCTTCGCACCGCACTCCACCCCCTCCCATGCGCATTGCATGCAGACTCCACCCCTTTCAGCCATTGTTGTAGTCCCAAACACAGTCCGTCTGTCGGATCCAAAACTTCTCCAAAGTTAGAAATAAACGTAATGACAATCGAAAAAATGGAAACAAGCGAAGAAATCAACATCCAGCCACGAGCCAGAGTCTGACACAGACCAAGAGGAAATCGAAGAAGACGATCCTCCGCATCAAAGACTTCAAATGGCTGCATCTCAATGGTTTGTTTACTACTATGTAATTCGCTATGCGCTCCGTTAGCTTGACTGAGTGGGAAAGATATTAGCAGGTTTTCTAATGGACCCTCACTTTACCATCTTACTACAACAACAGTCTGGGGAAAAAGGCTACTGTCAAGTCAGTCAGCGTAGTTAAGGTGCTGCGGGCTACGCTTGCTACGCGCTAATGCTAGCGACATGCTAACTCTAGCGACATGCTAACGTCAGCTACGAGCAGTCGGATGTGAGTTCTGCCTTATGAAAACCTAAATAATAAATGTATTATATGTGTATATAAAGACATGTGCCCTAAGCAGCTGGAAAACAGCCGAGTAAAAGATGGGCAGCTACAGGTGTAATGCTAATCCCTCACAAATGGCCAGAACACAGGTAAAGAATGACTGGATAGAAAATAGGTCTAATAAACAGTGTTTCAGCGTTTCTTGACTTACCGCTCCACTATATCGTCATCTCCATAGACCGAAGGAACTGACCCTTCGATCAAATGCAATCTTTGAGCAAATCCCTCGTTGTACTGGCGGAGGTTACTGAAGCACTCCTCTTTGAAGTGCTTAGCGCACACAAACTGAACTTTCCCCACTGTCGGTGGTACATTACCACGAAAAATAACACGTAACCAGCCGATCTCAGTTGTTCGGATGCAGGCGGTCGGTGTAATGAGTTGAACTGGTAACACAACCAAGAACAGAGCATTTTAACTTGTCTACTCGCACCTTTGACATCTTTGCGCTTGGACTACAAAATCGCTACGAGGAAATTAAAGATGGCGGTCTCTGCCGGAAGCTCTTGACCTTGTTTAGTAGTTCCGCTGTGACGTGATAGATAAAAATACGTAACAGATAATGCAGATATTCGAACGAACTGAGAAATATGTTGCAAAATGTATATAAATATATCTCTGCAGCTACTTAAGTGATTAATTTCAACTTTTAGCCACTACCAGACACCCACAGTACACAATAAAAGGTATCTAAGGGCCAAAAAAGTAGATTTTGCATGATATGTCCCCTTTAAAGTCCAGAGTAGAAACTGCACCAGAACATAAAACATACAAGAATCCTCTTTCATTTTTTATTTGTACGATTAGAAACATGTATTTTGGTACTTTACTTTAAATTATTTACTTAGGCCTTCTTCTACAGTCTGTTACATTTAAGTCTATTTTTAAAGTTATTTATCTTTTTTTTCATCCTCCTGCTGAACTGTACATTGCAACTCTCCTGTGTGACAAGTAAAGATTCTCTTATCTTTTCTCATCTCTTGTCTTATTTTTTATCGCTATTATTTATATCATATTTTATAACATGAAAACATTTATATTTGAGCGTCTATGTTCAAGACTGTGGATCATAAAATTGTCTAAGGCTGCGTTCACACTTTTCGTTATTACATTTATCTCATCTTAGTTCTGATGTGGTCCTGGTTTGGTCCAGTTCTAGTCCTTGTTTAGTTCTGATGTGTTTGTGTGTGCCGCCCTGTACTGTCTGATACACTGAGAGACATGGCGTTCCCTTCACTTGTCAGTGGCCGTATACTGTTCTGCCTGATCCCTGAGTGACATTTATGAAAGTGCTAAATGTGCAGAAACCATATGCGAAAACCTCACAGTGTGAATGGTGAACGAGCAAAGGCGTAACACAGGGGCTGAGTGAGTGAAAACCACCCGGTCGAGGTCTTGCATGGCTGCCACAGATAAGAGAAATAAGGTCACATGCTAACAGGGGAGAAAGCGCTGTGCCAAGGTGAGCAATGGCCATGACATTTCACAAACTAGGCTAATTCCCCAGAAAATTTACAGAAAGGGCACGTTGCACATTATTGCATCACAACGCGATCATGTTCATAGCAGTTCACTGGTGTTTCTTTTTTTTACCATGTGGACAATCGTGTGTTTTGCCAAAGAAATGGAAGAAAGATTTACAACACTGTGGCTCAATTTTGTCCACTTCATGCTGTGAATCCCTGATATAAGTCAGACAGAAAAACAATGACATGTTATTGTAATATAAAGGGCACCCTGTTGTAAATTGTTTAAGCAAAGTTGCCACTGTTGCTGCGTCGATAATGATTTACAGTGGCTTAACTTCACAAAATACAAAAATAAAATCTCTTATTTTCAGTCCACAACTTTTACAATGAAACAATAAAACCTTTCCAAGTACTTTCCCAATAATAACAATGATAGAAGCTCACCTGTTTGACACTAATTGTTATCCCCAAAAAGCAGTTGATAAATTGAACGAATAACAGAATTTGGTTCTGTCTCTGGAATGATGTTTGTACACTATAATTGTGTTGATTTTTGGCTCACAGTTTGGCAATGTCCAAGCGCTTGCTTGCTTTTGACCTTTCAATAATAGCTTTGTTATTTTGGAAAAGTTATGGTCAACCAAAATATCAACTGCAATTTTGATTGGGCCAGTGTTTGTTATAGATTAACTGAATAACAGTTTCTCGACCAATTCATGGGATTTCTCCACATCTCTCCGGTTTACTTGTTTTACAGTTTAAATGTCAACAAAATGTATTTTCCAATCGAAGCAGTAACTGCTTACAAATATATTTAGTGAATAGACCGTTTGTTCTTCTTTATTGGGTCAAACATGAATCCTTCACATCACAAGTTCTTCATTACTTTTGTGTTTTTACTCTTGGTCAGTTTTTTTCAGTTCAAACTGGTCTAAAATTTTTCCACTCACAGTTACAATCCAGAACACTTTAATCTTGTGGACAATTATTGGACCTTTAAGATAGATATTTGAACTGTTGAATGGTAACAAGGGTACATTCCAGACAAAAAAAGCACATAAATGGTACAAACAAACTTATAAAAAAAGTACCTCAAGTTTTCAGATTTGAAGCACAGAGGGTACGATAATGTTGCCTAATGGCTCATTTAGAGGAACTTTAAGGGTCCACATTTGTATCCCACATTGGGGGTACAGACATGGATTTCAGAGGGTACTGCCCCAGTGACGAGCGATTGCACCCCCAGGAGAACAATACCATCATTTCTTTTCTGAGAGTGTCATAATGGAGTACAAGCTCCTCTGGAAACACATTTTAATAACAACACTTATTCCTGCCTTAGTAAAGCTTGAACAGAGACTTCATTCAAAATAAACAAAAAGTTTATTAAGAATGATCCAGGCTTAGTAATTACTTCACTACCCTAACCCTATTTCCTAACCCTAACCTAAAAAGTTACTAAGCCTGAATCATGCTTAATATACTCTTTGTTCATTATGAATTAAGTCTTTGTTCATGCTTTATTAAGGCATATTAGGGTGTAGTTATTACAAAGTGCTGCTCCTCTGTGCAGAGCCCACTCCTGATAGGACTCTTCTTTGTCTCTGACTGGACACACGAGGCTCAGCCCCTCTCTCCTCGGCCCTGTGTCTGTCTGAGTCTTGTGTTCATGTTGCAGGCGGCAGACATCAGAATTTCTCTTTGGGACGTCCCGAATGGAGTTTCCTCAACAGCAGCATGTGGGATTCCCTGTGTGGACCCCGTGCTTCCTGCTCTGTGGAGGAAGCAGGAAATGAGAAATGTGAGCTGGTTGTGACTCAGATGGTAGAATGGAAACACAAGTCTGGGCCTTTAAAGTGTGACTGTGTAACAGTCTAAATACCACATGACTGTCTGCAGTTATTTTGTGCACAAAGGAGTGGACTGAGTGAGCAATGGGTGAATCCTAACTTTTACAGTCTCACAAAATATGAGAATCCTTTTTAAATGAAGTCATGTTTTACCTAATTATCTGTGTTGTGAAAAAGCCCTGTTCTGCTGTTGGTATTTTAGTTCAACTTTGATAGATCCAATACATATTTCTTTAATTTGGGATTAGAAAGTACAAAAACATTTCAGTCATAATGGAATCACAAAACATTCCTCCTTTAGTGGCATTTTGTAAACATTAAGAATATCTTATTTTTCATCCACTCAGAGAGGAATATTACCTCATAACAGAATAGAACAGAACTGACCTGTATTTAGGACTAAAAGCAACTCAAACAATATCATACACAGCCTGCAGCCACTGGGCTCATTTCTACATAATTCTTCTCTAATTCTTTCTTATCAGTTTTAAACATGATTACTTTCTCAAAGTGGTCATTTAGTAGTTGTAATAATACTCTCAGACTGCCCTCAGCTCTCACAATTTACTGCTTACTTAGCCTTCATTAGAGGCGAGGGTAATTTACCAGATGCCACTGGTGAAATGTAGAGCCAAAGCTGTGGTCCTTAAACTTAATGTTTTGTCAATGCCATTCAACCAAATCTATTATCACCTTGAGTCCATTGTATGTTTACACTCGAGAGGATTCAAACAGTGACAAAATAGAATAAATGATAAAAAATACTTAATTAGAGGTGAAAGATCAAATTGAAAAGGATAAGGAACATTTTCTAGAGAAAATGTGATTTGTTTTTTCACCAGAGCAACACTTTTTTTTCATTCATGAATGTGCCATCACCTCTGCTCATCCAACCTGCTTCAACGCTTTATTTGCTTTCGTCTTCATAAAGCACGGCTTTTGTGATTGATGACTAGCTTGTGTTTTTCTTTCTTGACTGGTCTCTGTGAAGTGCTCTTCCTTCCTCCCTCCTGATCTCACATGTGTTTGAGTGCTGCATGTTCTCAGGTCTGGACTACATCAAACACTCTCTACACGCTGCAGGCGGAAGAGCTACAGGAACCATGAGGCTCTGGTCCTCTGCTCTGCTGTCTATCATCAAAACATGACCCTGAATCAGCGACAGGAACATCCATGAGTGAGGGACAGGGCTGAAGACGAAATCATGGGAGAATTTAAACAAAAACCTCAACATATTCTATGAAACAATCTTTGCTAAGTTTATCTTTGGGCAGTTAATAGTGACACCAATGATTTTTTATTTGATCAGATACCAAGTAACACGATGACAAGGAATACCATGGGGATCCCATACCGACACCAATGAGTATTAAAATGCATTGAAACTCCTCTGCTATCCAGAGACCTCGACAATCATTGCTTTCACTCCACCTCCGCTTGAACTAATACAAAAGGTAAATATCTGTGCAGAAAACCTAAAAAATATAAGCAATATATTTTGGGGAAAAAAACACACAAAAGACAAACAAGTTTTAAGTTAAGTTTTAAGACTCAATATTGTAGCATGAGTATCAATACTTTTCAATACTGTACCATTTAAAAGTTCCCATCTTAATACAAAAAAGTCCAATTCAAAACGGACAGTATTCCACTGTTTATCATTTTTCTGACTATAGTTCAACTTCATTCACAACACTGCGGCATTCCTCAAACATGTGGATCTTTGCCACAGGGCACAGAAGATACGCATTTATATTCACACATATATTATACTCTTTGATAGCATTCTACAAATGAAGCCCATGAATCCAGAAAACCTTTACAATATTGTAAAGTATAAAGAATATATACTGTATGTCTATATTTAAAAATGTTTCCTTTATATGTGTGTATAGGTTGACTATAAACTGCATGTGAGTTTTCTAAAGGAGAAGTTATTTGGAGCTGGTCTATCCACTTGGCCAACGTATAATTGAATGCATGACAATGAAAGCAGATTCTTATTGTGTGGTTTCCCCCTGCAGCTTTTTGACATTTTGCAGAGCCGCCTATTTGACACAAGAGTGAATGAGAAAAGAGAAAAGCTAGTGTTTGATTTCTGTATAGGTCTAAACCACAGCCCGGCCGTATGTGCGCCACTTCTATGAACTGTAATATGCTGATGAGACACATCAGAACTGTACTGAACAGAGGAGAGACCAGACTGAGCAAATGCACAACAAATCCAATGCCTTTTAAAAATAGATTTAGTTAATAGTAAAAACAGTTTGATACATTATTTTGAGTTACAAGTTTAAAAGTGTTGGTAAGTGGGTCCAAAAGCAAGCAAGCAAACAAACGTTAGCTGTGGGAGTTATCTTTTGCCTTCAGTGTGTGCATTCTGGACAACTGTTAGTCACTGCTGACTTCACCCACCTGGGGCCATTTCCCCACTCACCTTCAAACACTTTTAGGCGATGGAAAGAAGGAGGATTACCCAGAGATAACTCACTTCAGCTGTACATAGTAGGCTCAGTTAGTCAAAGCGTTTCCAGACCTCTTCACTCCCTCAGTGACAACAAAATATCACCAAAAAACATTAGTTTTAGAACTAAATCTTTTCAGAAATGTATGGGTTGAAGGTACAATGTAGAACATCATTCTTGTCAACTGTTATCAATATTCATGAATTCACAAACTCACAAGAATCCATCTTGTCCCGCTCCTGCTGTTGCGGCGCTAGCGGACCAGTAACTGGACCAGTCACCAAAGCCAAAGGTGAAGTCCGAAACAAACCAAAACAAACGTTGTGCATTTGTGGAGGGGAAAGATGTCTGCTGTTCTCTCTGGTTTTCTCTCATTGCAAACTAGTCTCCAGAAAAATACGTATATAATTTACGTTTTTGAATTCACACAGCTATGTATGTTTTTGTTGTCAAAACGTGTTCGATAAGTACGTTCATAGGAAACATACACATGTTACATTTTGCCAATACATTTAAAAAATATGTTTGTGGAAAATGTACACATTTTATGTGTACATTTTTCATTGACATTCTGTAACATCAATTACAAAACATTAAATATGTACATTTTCTGTTCATGTACTCATGCAGCTTAATTAAAAAAAAACAAAAACAACATAAGATGTGTACGTTTTCACAAACATACTTATTGTATGTATTTTGACAACAAAAACGTACAATAGCTACGGAAATGGAATTACAAAATCGTAAATTACGTATTTTTCTGAAGACAGGGCTGCTTATTTTCTCTGCTATTTTCACTGTTGTGATGCTTCGCCCAATCAGCGTGAACTCAATTCAGAGTGCTACACATTGCACTGGCGTTTATGCAGCCCTACAAATAACTTCAATATTATCAATTTTTTTTAACCAATAATTTGCGTTTACAATGTCAGACACATTATTTTTCCTAATAACATCAAGATACATTTGTCTGTTTTGATTCTTGTACTTGAGCCCGCCTATATGTGGCAACAGGGGGTCGTCAGAACTCCTCCTGCGCCTGAAGCTGTGTGCTTATCAGCTCACACTGTGGAAACATGTTACTCCTGAATGCACATCCTCACATCCAGAATATAGTTTGTAACATGCTAAAGGCTTTAGATGTCAAATCTATGTTTGCTTATACTAATTCAAACAAAACAGTTTATCCTCTGTGTCCGTTGTTTGTAAAAGCTTGAACCAAAAATCATCAGTTCCGAATGAGTCCAGCCATGAAACTCCAAAAACTCAAAGTCCAAACTTTGAGTCGATCCATAGAAACCGAGAAGAAATAGATCGGAGCTGTCAGATGTCAGCTGGTGTGAGGCCGGTCTGGAGCTATTGATCCCTGTGATTGATCGTAGGCCCTGTCCATCTGCCTGAATCAGATCTTAATGCCACAGAGTACACAGACACAGAGATGAGGCAGGGGGGCGAGCCCAGAGCCCAAAACCCAAGACAAACAGATAAGATTTAGGCTGAAGTGGCGGGAGCGGCATGAAATGGGAGGCACTGTCTGGCCGCTACAGGCCAGCTGCTGTTGATAACCAATCTGCACCACACTATAGTCCTTTTTGTCAAACATGAAACCAAGCAACCTGATAGCACCAATTAATAAATGAACAATTCTGCTCATTGTCCCATCTGAGCTTTCTTTACACAGGCACAATGGGTCCTCAGAGGGGCCTGAAAGAGTTCCTCATTTCCCTCAAGTGCTACACACCACCAGGGACTGCAAAGCCACTTCATCACACCATGCAGAGTGTGGCAGCGACATGCAGAATGTGTAAAAGTAATGCTGCAGAGGATTTCTGAAGGAACTATTACATTAAGACCTTACTACAACTTTGACAGGTAAAATACTTCAATTTAGTAAATGCATGTAGGCCTATAGCACAAAACCTTTAAGTATTACTCACTACATAATATGTTTATTGTACTTGATTGTACCTTAAAAAATTATAGCATACAAAAATCAAAATCGAAGACACTTATAAATGTAATGTACGTCTGTAAAACTTTCAAATGACATGATCCATGCTAAAAACAATCCATATTTACTTGTGTCTATATGAGAATAATAACTTTTGTTTCCTTTACTCAAAGTAAAATACACACAGGATAATGGTGAGGTTCAAGTAATTCCATATGTAAGTTAAGTTATATCAGAAGCATCCATCGAGGTTTGCAGAGCACACGCTGCATTCGATCAAAGACAGTCACAGTGAAATGCAGTGGCTGTCAGTGTAATGCTCGGAGTGGGATTCGTGAATAGTGTTTGGGAGGGACCGAACAGCACTTCTCAGTGTCTTTGGCGGTTATTTAGAGCGGGCCTAATAAGTAGTGTGGGTGTTGAATGAGGAACTATTAGCTCAATAGATGAATGGAGCAGAGCAGAGAGGCGCTGCTGACTTCTGCAAGGGCAGTTTTCTATTCATGCATCTGCAAAAGGAACACCTGCCCAGATGAGGAGGGGCTACAGGAGGGGGCGTGGTCAGTGAAAGGCTGAAGGAGAAACCAGGAAAAATCGCAGGAAAATCAAGACAAAAACAGTAAGGAAATCAGTTTGTTTAATTATTTTTAACAGAAACTGCAAACAATGAAATACACACTGCATGACATGGAGCTAAAAGCCTGTTCCATTTGAACAGGAAGCCTGCCCATCAATAATTAAATACAATTGTTGATATCTATAGTAATTAATGGATTAAAAAAAAAAACTTTCTGAAAGAAAAAAATATATATGCTAATAGTTTTAAAACTCATGCTACAGATATGATAACCACTGCATACTCATATGTCAACAACCTAATTTTCAATCAAAGTATTGATACCTCGCCGTGACATCACACTGATGGGGAAAAATGTGTAATTTAGCCTTTAGTTGTTAAAATACGGCCTGTGGCTGCGCAGCCCGCTGACCGTACGCTGTAGTGCTCTTTCCCTGCATGAGCACCACCGTTCTGACCGTTCTCCGGCTCTGAGCAAAAGATTAGAAAGCTGTTTTTAACACAACTCAAGTGCTTTCTGGACTGCAGGAGATTTTTCTGCTGCAAACCCATCCAAATCACGACACGAAAGTTCCACAGTTACTGTCGTGACACATTGCACACTCTAGGAAACGCAAGGCTGAAAACGGAGTAAATTCAGAATGTAAGCCTGTGATCAATGTGAGCATTCATGGTCCCATTTAGGTGTTGATTTAAAAAAAAAAAACAGGTGAGTGTGACTAAAACAATTGACGGATGTTTGTGACGTTGGGACTTGTTTAACAGCACAAATCAGCTCGCTTGTAGTAGTTCCTGTTAAGTCAGTTCTTTATGGTTAGATTGTGTTAAAGTAAAGCTCACTTCACTGACATGTGAAAGACATACATTGAAGAGATGACTTAGAAACCATCAATGACAGACAACAATAACATAGATTAATGGAACTTAGAAGGTTGACAGCACTCGACAGACATGAGTTTTTGGATGATTCGTTAACCATTGCAAGACATGATAAGACCCAGAAGCAGGGTGCATTGTGGGTGCTGAGTGGCGCTGTCAGTGGAGTGATGTATGATGGGGCCGATGCATTTGGAGATGAGGGTGTGGCGGGTGGAGGTGGGGGAACTACCAGGCGCGGCTCAGGTTTGGATAAGAAACTGCAGAGACAAGAGAAGAGGAGCTATGTGAGCTATGTGATGATTATCAGGAAACACAAGGTCCCACACGACACTCAGCCCGAGGGGGAGGGGTGACGAGGGAGGGTAAGGGGGGGTGTGAGGTAGGACAGGGCGGGACACAGAGCAGGTGTGCAGGGCGTAGGCTGTCTGTCTGTCTGTCAGGAAGGAGGGAAGCGAACAGAAAGACTTATTGTTTTGGGAAAAGTTAAATACTATAATTATGAAGTTAACAATTTGCAAGCTCATAATTTATTGGACAAAACCTGTCATACTAAATAGTTTTATAATAGTTTAAGACCAAACTCCAAACAAAGTTTCAGAGGCTAAAATGTGCAAGGACATTAAGAGGTGCACTGGATTGCTCCACAGTATAAGGCATTTATTGAATTACTGATGTTTTTGTTGCCTGGTGGCAATGCATGTTTTTGGCAAAACAATAACATATCCATGGAAACAAGCAGCTGGTGGGTTCTCCTCCTAAAAAGATATATAGTGCACCTTTAATCGTAAAACTTGATTGATATTTATAAACCAAATCAGTCACAGTGGTCATGCTTTGTTCAAATTGAAGGAAGGTGTGACATGACATTTGCATTGAGGTAAACTCTGTCACATATGGTTGTGCTCAAGTATACAACAAATGGAATAAAGGGCAGACATCATTTTCATCATAAAGGGTCTATTCTTCTAAATCATATTGTTGAGACTCGACTGATTGAAATGTAGTGCTGCTCCTTTTGGCTATACTTGCAGTGCTCAGCTTTACTTTGTCGTGTGGTGCTTCAGTCTGTCCCCTTTCGGAGGTCGACTTGGGACATAATGAGTTAATTACAGGGCCAACACATGGACAAACACAGCACCATTCACACTTGCAGTTAGTCCTGAGGGCTCTGAATAGGACATGCAGTAGAGCCCACACAGATAGGTCAGTGGTAACGACCAAACGGATAAATGAGTCTTATAACAACATTATAAAGATTATCACATTTCTTTGTGAGTTAATTTTGTTGGGTGTCGAACAAGAGATGGGTGTAATATTTCTGAATGCATTGTTAGATTTTTGTCATTCACATATTGTTGGTATTTTGTCAGTGGTTGAGTTTGTATTCTGCCTCTTACAATGGTAAAATCTTTGACAATATTCAAACAATTTTATAACTTATGTTTTCAGTTACAGTTTTAACGAACTGTCATTTATTCTCGATCTATTGATGAAAACTCACCTTGCTTTTATCTATTCCCTTCTCCTTTACTCAAACTTTGCAATAACAAAGAAGTAGTCAATGACAATAAAAAGACCAATAATCCTCCGAGACATCATGGCTGTAAGCAATGCACAGCAGCGTGGAGTTCAAAGGTCACTGAGGGCATAGAGGAGAGGTTTGCGGGGAAGCTAGGAGCTATCACAGTCATTAGTGTCTCTGTGCGTAGTTCAATAAGTTCCTCCTGCTCTGAGGGCCGAGTGCCTGGCAGCATTCGTCTGTTTTGTTAAATGTCAATAAGAAGCAGCAGTGTATCACCAGAATCACAGGATCAATGGAGAGGAGAGCTGAGTCTGGATCAGCCTGACCCTCTTCTGACCCGCCATCACACGGTACGTGCATGCACTCTGTCGCCTGTCCCACACCCACCCAGTGCTTTAGGGTCCCAAACAATCTCTGACACCCAGGAGAACTCACAGGGTAACTGTCCACTTCGACTCTCTGTTACTATAGCACACCTTATTGCACTGATCTAATCCCTTCAGTATAGTGCATACCCCAGTAATCTCCATTGTGTATTTTACTGCTAATTCTAGAACAATTCTTCCAAATGTCCTAGGATATTTGCTCTATAAAATATTCCAATGTGCCACATGCAGGCCATGCAGAGTTAGTTTCCACTCCCTTGTTCTATTTGTGTACTTCCCGAAACTAAAAATGACAATGACTTCCCTGCACTTCTTCAAAAGCTTTGAAAAAGCAAATAATTGGCTTGTGACTGAGCATTGCGACATAATTAGCAGAAACCTCAGCAGAGTTGCAGTGAGTGTGCCTGTGTACACAATGAGCTGTGTGCCTTGTCAGCTGCTGCTGCTTCTGGTAAAGTGCTCGGCTGTGGGAGTGCAGGGACATTTCTCGCTAAGGGAAGTGGTGGGTTTTGTGGTCTCATTTTAGCCCAGCGCGTTGAGAAATGGCCAAATGTTGCTTTCATTTTGAGCCGAAAGGCTAGCAATTACAGCACGTACGTATCACGTGAGCGAGATGCATGGCCTTTTACTGCACCGCTGAGGGCCTCCAAGGTTGATATGCCAAGAATGAAAAATAAAGAGTGCACCTCCCCCCCATGCCCCTCCCCGCACACAAATAAACAGACATGTACACACATGCGGTGTGTGCCCAAACGGCTTTAGCTCCATATGTGCTCGCAGATCCTCTTTGCATTCATCAGCTTCACACCATAATGAATACCTCCCAGTGCAATGAATGGATTCACAATAACACTGTTCCCGGGCTAACATGAGCTCGGCCCCTAATGCTCTTATTGTTCTCTCTGCGTTTGCTCCATTGAAATATAGATCAATATCAGAGACAATAGATGACCGGCAGCATCAGATGAAAACAGCCCACACTCATATAATTGGTGGCAAGTTGTCGTTAATCTCCTCTGTGTGTTCCTTTTGCATGTGTTTCCTTCTTACTTTGCCTGCTCACATACACAATCACTCACCTCGCTCCTCACTCCACACATCTGGACGATAGGCAACAGACGCATCTTTTTCTGTTCAAGGAGGACATTGATTAATTGCGGCGAGGTGAGCCGTAGAAGCACAATTAAGATTCCATCAGGATAAAGGTAAAGGTAAATTATTTACATTAACAAGCAGAGTCGACTCAACCAAACATCTCTCAACATCTAAACTAAAATGCTGCTTCGATGGGAGAGGGCTTTAATTATGAGTCAGACAAATGTTTGTGTGTTTAAGAAACTGCAGCTGTTATTTAACGTTCAATGTTATTTCACCTTATGAGTAATCTTTAAGAAATCAGCTTAGATTAGTATCCTATTTGCCCAGTGGCAGAGTGATCAGAGCTCTCGCCGCCCAATAAGGAGATCATGGGTTCAATTCCTGGGCCAGACCAACATCACATGATCTCTCTGGGTGCAGTGGGTTCTCTCCGGGTGCTCCGACTTCCTCTGGCTTCCTCCCACCATCACTTGGCAACTAAAAAAATTGCCCCTGGTGAATGAATGTGAGAGTGAATGGTTGTCTGTGTCTATGTCTCCATGTTATCCCTGTGACAAGTTGGCCACAGTCACCCACATCCCCTAATGGGAACAAGCGGTAGAAGATGAATAGCACAACACTCTGACAATGAACATCGTCTCATGTTTGTTTCATGTTTTACTGGTAAAATTGCTGATATGGGAGCATTGAAAGGGTGCTTGGACTTTAAAAACACAGAGGAGCACCACTTTATGATATCGTCTGAGGGAACAATGTGTTTTTGAGATATTGAGAAGGATGCAGGCTGAATATTCTGGATTATTTAAACCTGCGAGCATAAAACAAACACAACTCCAAGAATGTTTGCTCATGAAACAGCATTAAAACATACTTATATGATCAAAAACCATCATATATGAACTCTCCCAGAACAGTTCTTATTACACGGTGACACATTAAAAACTGCTTTCTATGCACTGTGACGGGTTGACTCCGTTTTGCACTCCAAATTAACTTAACAGTAATTCTCATAAATTAATAAATGCAAGCATGGAATCTTTTCATTTAGACGACTTTAGGTAAATACAGTCCTCACATTCATCCAGACTTGAACTGACACAGTATGACCAATTCATTTTAATAAGCAAATAACATTTAGAATCGTATGACATTAGACTGAAAGCTTTTTTGTCTTCCGTCCTTATCTGTGAAGCATTATTCTCACACAGACAGCCCCACGTGACTCCTCACAGCCACTGATGCCCTTGACTCCAATCAATCACACGTCAACCCTGAAGACAAACCTCTGCATATGCATTTTAACCACCCCAACACTGTCGCTAATGTGTGTTTGGATATTTACGCAGCAGCTTACTTCTCCATTGTAAGCAGCCTACTATAAGTGTGTGTGCCACAGAATATGCTTGACATGAAAAGTTTGGGCGTGAATGAGAGCCGAGGAGGGGGGTGGATAGAGAGGAAGGGAGTAGAGAGATAGTGTGTGGGTGGGATCCGTTTTGACAAAGTTCCCCATTTTTCAGAAATAATCACTTGTTCCCGTTACACAGAGCGGCGTGTGACTTGGGGGCTGCTGAGGCGACACAGCTTAAAAAAAATACTCTTCCTTCCTCCCATCTTGTCTTGGCATGGGCTCTTCCTTATACAAAGCTTGTGATACAAACTTGGGAGATGATGGATTGTCCTAAAATGTGCTTACAAATGTCTTTTCCCAAATCAACATGAACCGAACTGTAGACTATTTACCTCTGAAAATGTGTAGGCAATTTGTTTGACTACAGGTTTACTCATTCACAAACAGCAACAAACATGCTAAAAAACGGTGTGACATGTTTCGATTTGAGACTGTTTACAATAAGACCCTTAAAGGTGCTGAACCGGGTTTTAACTGTTTTGAAACGTGAAACACAGAGCTAGTTTGTTTTGTCTTTACAGCAGTCACATGTATCGCTCACTTTCCTAATGCAGTCCCAGCATCTTAAATATTCAACGCGATGAGTTTACAAGCACTTTTCACGAGTCTTTGAGGTTTGCCGTCACTGTAAAGCTAACAAACAGTTGCATGCTAACACTTCTTGTTTAAAAAGATGAATTGTGGTCTCATTTTCACCCAAATAGATGCTTTTATAATAAATCTGTACTGGGCCAAAACAGATTGTACTTTAATATATCAAAAATCTGTTGCATGAACCTGAACAATGCCTTTAACATGCACATGACAAGTTAGGCCGTACATTTCACTCAAATTTATTGAACACGATTACATTTGGGATAATATTTTCAGAGGATTTAACTAAAATATGTATTTTTTTACCCAGTTTGACAATTTGTGTGACATTTACAATGTTACTTCCTGGTTGGACAGAGATAATTCCATAACTGTTACCTAGCAACCATAAAGTAAACAAAGGGCAAAATCCAAATAAATTAAACAATAGTTATATAATTACATATAATAATACCTGATTACACCTTTATTTTGTTAAAGTATTGTTCAAACTGTCATTATGTGTAAATTGTTCTTGCATTTTCTATGGAATGTCGCTTTTTGATGACATAGACGGAGGAATTCTGTCATTCTCGACTTTTATTTAATTTTTTTCTTCACAAACTGCAACTTGACTGACGTAAAATTTTAGCACAGATTCTACCCCATCAAACTAAGCAATAATTAGAAAAATATGCAAACCTGTCACATGCACTTTAAGTATTGTAAACTTTGTAAACTCCCCGTCTGGTTTTACAGTGCATGTCGTCTTGCTGCTCATAACCTCTGTCCTTGCGGCTGCTAACGAGGGGGTGTGGTTGTCACTGGAGGCGTCGAGGCTAAATTACCATATTAATTAGCTCATCCTTTGACCGACAAACACAGCACTGAAATGTCACCACACTCGCACTG
This sequence comes from Rhinogobius similis, assembly GCA_019453435.1. Lineage (NCBI taxonomy): Eukaryota > Metazoa > Chordata > Actinopteri > Gobiiformes > Gobiidae > Rhinogobius > Rhinogobius similis. Next base: position 14,298,177 of record CM033623.1, on the reverse strand, counting down.
GCCATAGGAAACACAATTACTGGAAGTCATTATTGTTTTAGCAATGCCCCATGTTTTCTTGCTCCATTTCCTGTGCCCTGTCAGTTCTCCTCCCACTCCCCCATGCAGTCTCTCCTATGCACTCCCAGCTCTGTCTGTCCTGACCCCAAGGAGCCCATTTGTGAACGCCTCATAGGAAACATGTAGGATGGAGTTAGTCATACATTGGAACTATTTTTTTCCACAGTTGAGCCCTATCTGGCTGCTGCAGAGTACATTTAATTGTCAGACAAGGGGTTCACTTCCTTGTAATGTTGTAAGGAAACTATACATTTCACAAGGTTATGTTTCGTAAGTATTGCAACCACTTAAAACATGAAATATGGAATGTGTCCGGAACACCTTTCTCAAGCTTAATTTCTCACAATTGAGTGTAGCGCAGTATAGTCTATTGTCTGAATGAGGTGCTGAACTGTCTGTTTTAATAGAAGGACTTTTAGTTTTAAGATAATTTAACTTAATTTGTACAGAAGATTTTGTTTCTGATGGATGAAAATATGTCACTTTGAAGCAGCGGTAGAAAGAAACAACTTACAGATTGTCACGCTGGTGTAATTTTGGGGGGGGGTATTTGTAATTTTTGAGTAGATTTTTGCTGATTGTGTACTTGAGTACCCATCTAGCATGTAATAGTAATTGGGCGCATTTAAATAAGAGGAGCTGTAGTGAACACGTCCTAATATACAGCTGTCTCACTGCTCCATCTGCCCCTGTCTAAACCTACAAACACACAGAACAGCACTGCATCACCTGTCCTGGCGACCAGAGATCAGAATATGCAGAATACAGTTTAAAACAACTTAATCCCGCTTTAAATACTTCAATCAATCACACTCTGAATAAAAAGACTGATCTTGAATGAAACTATAATTGTGTAAATAAGTAACTAGTTTACTTAATGTGCACATGACAGATTCTCATATTGTTCTAATTATGACTTACTTTGGTGGGATAGTTCATGTGGTAAATATTGATCATAGTTATACATCAGTCAAGTGTGAGTTTGAGAAAATAAAAAGCTAAGTTCTAAAACAGGATCCCTCTGTGATGTCATCAAAAGGTGACACTTAATCCAAAATTCACAATAACAACAATTTACACAGAACACACAACATTTTCAGACAGTTTAAACAATCATTCAACAAAATAAAGGTGTTATCACATATTATCATTTGTCAAATCATAACTATTGTGTGATTTATTTGGAGTTTGGTCCTAGTTTTGTGGATTTACCTCTGCATATGTCACATCTGCTCATGTCAGTAACATTATAAATGTCGCCAAAATTGTCATGGAGAAAAATAGGGACACTTCTGGGAAAATCTGAAATGTAATCACCATTAGAATTCATTATGTTTTAGTGAAATGTGCTGTCTAACTATCATATGCACATGGCACATAATAGTGCACATTTTGATCACTTTTTCCACTCTTTAGAGACATTAATTATAGGGCTGCTTGAACATATCGTCTGTGTGCACATATTAATTTATGCTTATTGGTTTTTACTCATGTTCAACTGTTACTGTCTAAAAAACGTTTGCTATTGAGTGCACAATATTCAAACCAGGCGATTTATATTTCACATTTAGACAATCTACACATTTTCAATACATGTAACACAAGTAGACCTGCTCAAATGTTGGTTCAATACTGGGGGTACAAAGTTCAGAGTCACCCCATCATCAACCACGTCCGCCGCTACCCAGATCAAGATTAGCATTAAAGGTCTAACGGGATATGTCTTTTGGAGAGAGAGGATCGCAGATTGAATTCTAAACCCATCTTTTGGGTGTGGTTCCAGCGACGGCCCAGGTCTGCGCTTTCTCCACGTCTGCTCTCATTGCAGTGATTGAACAAGTCAGCCTCTTTTTGTTTATTGTCAATTTGCCGATGCTATTGCTTGTTAGCTTTGACAGTGATGCCTGTTAAACATCATTGCGCCGGCGTCTGCTCGCGTCGCTCCGTTCCTGGGCACATTTAACTCCACAAACAACACATGACCTCTTGTCTTCCGGATGCTATTGAAGCAGATCTCCGCCATGTGTACTCCATATGTATATTGCGTTTGATCCTGAGCCTCACTGTACCGTTCCTCCCTTCAATCCCCCTCTAAGTCCTGTGCGCGTCTCCCCAGCAGCATGTGATGAATAAGATAAACCAGGAGGGCTGTATATTCTCCTGTAGTGCAGATCTGACCGTGTGCTACCTCTTTGTGTGTTCTCCCGTGCTCTCATCATCCTGACATCAAAGATACGGCCCAGATAGCGGTCCCCTCACCAGCGCGCTAGCCGCAGGTAACCTTGAAGCACACTACACATGCCTGTAGGTTTACACGCGTGGAAGCTTGCATCAATTGGCAAGCGTGCGTCTCTGATCCCTTTGTATATAATGCGCAACCAATAGAATAATATATAAAGCTGATAATATATGACCCCAGGATACAAATAAATACTGTATGTAGGTTGAAACATACTGTATGCATATTTAATGAGTTTATCCTTTAAGTATGAAGGCCTCCTAAAGACAAGCAGATAATCAATATAACAAAGCCAAGTCTGATTACAGCGTCATAGTCATTACGGTGAACTTGGGGACAGTACTATTTCATTTTTGTATAGTATGCGCTTATACTAAACCATGATGTGAAATAAATGTGTATTAGTTTATTGTTCCAAAGCCTGAAGTAATATCGTGTTTTTGTCAATGTAAAACAGGGAGTCTCTTCATTTGTTTCAGTGGATGCAGGATTAACAAAGGGAATATATTAATATCAGAATCAGAAAAAGGTTTTTATCGCCATTGTCAGTGAACAAACTTTAAAAAAAAACGTGTAGAATTGAAATAGGAACTTGCTTCAGCAGTAAGGTGCAACATACAACAATGAATAAAATAGTAGCAAAATATATAAAAGAAGGCATGCGTAAAATTAAGAAGTTACGAATAAAACATATATAGGCTGAGTATATAGATAAAATTTACAATTGTTTAGAGACAATAATGCAAATTCGTCAGTTGTATGAGAAAAGAAACAAGTAACTGAACTAACACGTTATGTTGTGGTACAGAATACCACGAGACAAAAAATTTAAATCTGATTTCATTATAGGGCTGTAGTCGTTTAATGAAGTTCTTTATCGATTAAAGACATGCCCTGCCGATCGATTAGTCGACTAAAAAGGGTGTGTGGCATAAGCTCTCAAAACTATTAAATAAAGGTTTAAACTCATGATTCACTCCAAGATTATAGGATGACTCATCTCCTTTTTGTTACTGTTGCAGATAAATCCTTATTATCTAAATAAACTAATTTGATGACGAATATTTGGTTGACTAAGACACCATCGACTGATTAATTGACTAAACGACTAAAGACAAACAGCCCTTTTTCAATGTGGGTTTTTATTTTAGATTAAGGTTTTTGCACAATAGACTGACATTTTCGACACAGAATGATAGCACTTTCTCTTTGAAAGACTTGATATACTATTGACAAAGCTCAAGATCATTTTAAAACTGTACAATTAAAGGTCATTTAATGTGATTGATACTTGGTGAGTATCTATTTTTGATAGTTTGAGTATCAATTATTATCTGCTCCTCGATTCTTTTGACAACCCTACAGAACAAAAATAAATACTCATTATACACACAACGCTACAAATAGGCTACACAATGGCTGTCAACTTTCTTTCTTCATGCAAATAAAAACATTATGACAAATGCATGACAAATGTAAAGTAATCTCGCTCTAACTAGTTGACATGAAACAGTCTTCATTCTGTGGCAGCCTTATTACTCATTAGCTAGCGTGTTTATATTTAGATTATAATAATATTCATTGCCGTGCTACATACATGTCGCTCTGTCTCATGCACGCTGTCATTACACCCCAATAATGACATGTTTTATTCATCACCATATGTGTCTCTCTGTATGTATGCTTTGGGGTTTAGTGGGATGTTCCTCTGCCAGTTTTGTGCCAGAAGATGCGAGCCTTCTCAGTCTAAAGAAGTGGGTCAACCCCGCTGCGTGCTGAGTGGTGTGAGTGGGATTGTGACAGGACCACGGAGGAGGGGCGAGGTTCACTGTGGCGTATGAAGGCTGTGGAGGCTTAAGTTAGAGCGTATAGGCTGTGCTGCAGTGGCATATAGGCCTCTCCGTGGGTGGACTGAGCAGCGGGCTAATCAGATGTGTTATTGGAGGAGGGTTAAAGCACAAGAGATGTGAGGAAATCAGGCGCTGACCTTGTTTTTTTTTTTTTTATACTTTTACTTTGATGCTGCAGACACCTAGAAAAGAAGACAAAAGGGTGTTTTTTTGCAAATGTTTTATGAATGCAAATCAAAACTTAAAGGAACTGATGATACAGCCAAGGCGCTTCTCCTATCTCATGGTAAAGATTTGGTGTCCAAAGGTAACATCATCAGTCAAATTGCCTTTTGGGGTAATTGTTCTGTTTAAAGGTGCAGTATGTAACTTTTGGGTTGGGTCACCTGATTGTCTCCATGGAGATGTGATAGATTGCTTTCATGTGACGTCACAAACTTTTACAATCTAGAGTTTAACACTGAGCTGGAGAGAAGTAAGATCTCTTAATGTTTAACTGTGAGTTTGCAGATTTGTTGTCCTGGTTTATGGTTTATATCTCTGCCTATTCATGTGAAGCATATTTATCCAGTAAAATCCATTAATCTGGATTATTCCTTCATCAAAAGTGCAGAGTTTGTCATAATTTCTGAAAACACGACGTAAAATAGCTCTGATGTCACTCACATGTGTCTGAGTGTTTTTGATATTTCACATTTTGTGATATTCTGAGATTAAATCCCAGTTTCTCCTGTGAAATTACACTATGTTGCACTTCATTTTTGCCTCCAATGTTTTTGTGTACAAAGTTTTAAAGGGTCTATAGTTTGCACTGCTTAAGAATTAAAACTCAACTCCAGCTCAGTGTCAAACTATTGGCATTCTAGAGTGTTGTAATGTCACGCAACCACCAGAACAGTTAAAAAGTGAAGAGCAACTTAAACGAAGCACTTAATCTAAATCCACAATCAACACAGATGATGAAATGATGAAGAATCCACTGAATTGATTCTCATGGAAAAATTTGTGAAAGAATAAACCTTTTCTTCAAAACACATAAATGCCTACCGTATATACCTTTTCTTTTTTTAAATTCTCATCTTGTCACAGGTCTTTCCTTTATTTCCCCGAAACTCCAAACAGACTGCTCCATGTTTAGTTAATTTTTTACACCTGCCTAAAACCTTTCCAGTATTAAAAGATGACAAGGTACTTCCATAGAATCCCATGTACGATAATTACGAAGCAAATCTGATCCGCAGCTGTAAGCCGTCACTTTGATTGTGTTTGCACAGTGGGGGTGTTCCTCTATTCTTCTCGTCTTTCCTCTCCAGCCTTAATAGAGGATGCTGTTAGAAGTCTTCTCCCATGGGAACAAGAATGCGACAGATCCCACATTGTTCATTGTTGTCTCTCGTTGTAAAAAGAAAGATCAGGGAAAAAAAAAAACTTCAACAATGGTGTGGGATGGGATTGGGGTAGTGGGTGCAAAAAGAAGAGGGAATTACAAAGATCACATTTTCATCCAGCTTTGATGTGATGTGTTAAGAGAGGGTTCGGATTGTTTACATCAGAGTGCCACTATGGGGGAGAGCGAGTGAGGGGGCAGAATAAAGCAAGGGAAAAGGGGGACATTGAAACGGGATATCTGCAGGGAGTTGAGGCGGAGGAGGGGACAGTGACGCAGAGCTGTCCTGGAGGGTTTGGGACGCACGGGCGCGCAGAGAGAGTGCGGAGAGTGGGATGTACATTCACCACAAAGATGCTGTCTGCCTCCAGGGCTTTCACCAGAGGAGAACGGCCCGGTCTGATGTCGCCTCTCCGGGTCTCCGCCTCCAGATGAGCGACAAGGACACATCGGCACAGGCTCCACCCACGACATGCTAAGCCCCACCCACGCAGGAAGACAACAAAAGGTCAAGTATGAGTCGGCAAAGAAATGGGATGAGGAAATGCAAATGGTTTTAGGAGAATTATACTGAAAAAAAAAAGGGTGAGTCAGAGGTTAATCGTTCACCCTTCAACACGGGGTCATGGGGTTGTTGTGAGTGTTGGAGAAAAAACTCCACAGTTCCAGTCAAAACTTCCCAGCTCAGCTCTTGGTAGACAGACTGGACTTTAATGCACACAATCATAATGTCTTAGGGTTCATGTCTCCGGGGCCCGTCCTGATTGAAATAAACTTCTCCTGCGTTAGAACTCCAGCCTCATGCCTCTTCTTTGAACTCTCGGGCTACTTCAGTTTACAACAGTGAGGTACACTTACACTTAATTAATACAGTCACTTTTGTGTATATGGTTGCAATCGGAGCTCCAAAATAACTCTGTGACTCCCTGTGATAGGCATGGGACGATATGGAAATGTTGTGTCACCATTAAGTAATTGCAATGAACAATAACATCACAAAAAATCAAAATAGTAATAATAAAAATGTGTGTTATAAAAGCATGAATAAATTATGAATAAATTCCATGTAAGAACTACAGCTCGAGATTGGGTGATCACAAATCAGAGAAATTTCAGTTTCATGCTATGTTACATTTAACATGAATTCAAAAGAATTCTGACTAATATGATAATACTGTATGAAAAATTGTATTAACAGTATACCATATATACAGTTGACATTGTTTTTGCCAAAAATCTGTCATTTTTGCATGTCTGGCTAGAAACATGAAGTTTTGTCGTTCGATACAAAATTCCATAATATAATTGTACTTTGTTGAAAGTGAAAATGATCCAGAAGAAAATGTCATGTCTCTGCACAATGTGGCAATTATCTCTGTTGATAATTGTCATGATTACACAAAATGTAGCCCAAACAGTTATTGTCTTCCCTTTCTATCACGATTAGTGATGTTATTGTTTATTGTCCCACCTGTACCTGTGACAAGCCCAAAATGAATAGGAGCAGGAAAAAATAAAAATTGGAATGCACTAATACAATGTGCAATGTGCAAACAACATATTTTTCAAAGCTAATAGCGAGGGTTTTAATGTCCCAATTGTTCGGCTGTTCATCAGAAACATTATCTGTTGTGGTAGTTTTGGAAAGAATAATTTCAGTGTTTCCATTCTCCCATCTCGATCTAAAAGCAAACCAAAGCGACGCGGCGCCCCCGTCTCAACACCAAGCTAAACAAGCACACTCCTAATGCCAAATTAGTGCTTATTAAATCCCAGACAGCGTTACAATTGTGCCGCACAGCACAGCCAAAATACAGAAGTGTTTGTTGGTTCACTCACCCCCGCCTTCCTCTTATTCCCCATGCTTTCTTAACCTCCCCTGAATCAGCAAGGCCCTCTCTTGTCTCCCACATCTCACTATTTATGAGGATGTTGTTTGTGTGGTGCAGGCACAAACCCAGGACATGACAGCCAGGCAACAAAACATGCAGATGTGACAAGAGAGAGAGCGAGGGCCGCTGGGGGCAGGGAGAACGAGAGAGAGCGTTCAGGCACAGACAGAGAAATGCAGCAGATGAGTGGCAGGAGGGAGTCAGAGGATTAGTGCAGAGAGGGGACTGGCTGTGGGGGAGTGAGCTGTGGAGGTGGCCCAGGTCCCCGGTGCCCTCCTGTTTATTTGTCTCTTTCTCTGTATCGTGCTCCATGTAAGGCTGTCTCTGTTCATCTCTGCCCCTCTTTCTGTGTCTCTCTTCACGTCTTGTGCATCTCACAAAGCTCAGGATTCTGTTATTACCCCTCTACCAATTCAGCCGTTTTATCATTTTATCAAAGTAATAGAGATTTCAAGATGATAAGTACTACTTGAGTTTGATTTTACCGAGATATAAGAAAATAAAATGTACCATCACAATCACCATTTTCTTGGAGCCAGATCACAATATTTATTTGATCACGACTCATGTTAACTTAGTAAAAAGTATCAAAAATACTAACCAATTATACTAGTACTAAAACAGATACTCATTTGAACAAGATTTGATACTTAAAGAAAAAATAAGGGAAATTCTGACCTTTCCTGAAGAGTTTTAGAACGATCTTGATCTGTATTAGAACTGGTAGAGTACATGGTAAGATAAATGAAACTGCTTTATATTCTGTCAAAATGACAAGCTATTTCCTATTTTCCTTTCCTTCCTGATTCTTCTGAAAGGGCACTCTTTGCTGTAATTGGTTAATTCCAGCTATCACTCACTCCAAACCAAAGCTGTAATTTTGTAACTGAAAATTAATGAACCACGATTTGGTGATTTTATACCAAAATAGCAGATTGTCACAGGGATCAGATCCCAATTGGACTTTTATTGCCATATTGCCAAGCTTACACCAAGAAATATTTTAGACACTAGTACGTGGTGATGATGACGCATTACTCCCAGACGGGGAACAAGAGCAGATATATGTATTCATAGACCTTTTAAATCCTATGTTAGATCTTAGTAAGTTTTGACAACAAAACAATACAAATTCAGAGTTAGTTAGTTGGCTTTTCTATTACAAAGGATAAAAATGTACTATTTTCTAGTCCAAAAATCTTGCACCAAATATTGAATGTCAGAACTCGAACTTGCAACATTACAGCAAAACTATGTATTTTACCTGTCCCCATAATTAAATATTGTTGTTTATTTAGTTATTTTTGGCCAAATAATCTCTATGGACATATTACCTGGTGACATCAAATACAACTCTAACCAACTCTTCTTTTTCAAGTCGTATATATATTTCTCTGTCTGTTCCTCTTTATGTACCTGCCGTCCTGGTCTCCCCCTCCCTCCTGCTCTGTCCCTGTCACCTTGTCCCTGAGTGTCTGTGTGTGTCAGTGCAGACGGCAGAGGCAGAGGCAGCTGGGCTCAGGAGGCTGTGGGGGCGACACTCTCCCTCCGCTGTGATCTCCAGCTCTGCAGCGCTCCTCTAATCGCCTGCACAGGAACCAAAACAAAAGCTTCATTTAGTCCTCGCTGCTGTATTCACGTGTTTTTCTCTTGTCAAAGTCAGTCTTTGTACAATAAGATGTCACTCTGTTGTCTGCGTCTTGTATTAACCTCATTTCTTCAGGCTATGCTACATGTTAGAGTATGATGTGTCTGTGTGTGTGTCTGTGTGTGTGTGTTGGCATATCAGACCACGAATCCTTGTTAAAAGACTGCAATAAGTGGTACACGCTGAAACCAGGCTGCTGCTTCCCCTGGGTTCAAATCAATCACAGGTTTGTTCAAGTGAGTTTTATTGGCCCTAAAAGCAGTAGCCACAGGGTAACAGGAGAGATTCATCTTCACTCCCACAAACAATACATCTCTCAAAGAGCAGACTTAAAAGAGTATGACAGGCTGCCATCCTCACTGTCTCCCTGCATTAGTCCTTTGTGTTCAGCCCTGTACATCAGAGGAGCACAGATCACTGCCCCGGCTTCGCTTTGATAGGACAAGAGCGGCCCTTGAAGTAGCCCCTATCTGACCCCCCAGTGCCTCCTCCCCATCTTCTAGTGCTTCCTGCCATCACAGTCCTCTTTATGGGGCTCTCGTCCAGACTACCGTACGACGGATGCGGCTCAGCTTTAGGCCTTCCTATCAGTGTCCAATAAGACGTTTCATCCTCTGCCTTTAATGGTTTCCCTCAGCACTAAGACCAGTCCACCAATCATTCCAAACATTTAAGTCCAAAGTGTATGTGTGTTAGAATGGAAGTGTATACATAAGTCATTCCAAAATGTTTAAATTGCAGAAATCCGCTCTCCTGTTTTCATAACCCCGCTCCAGGCCACGACAAGAAATAGGCCAAAGAACAATTGTAAAGTTAAACAAACTAACTGATTTTATGGGCGATCTCGGTGAGGTCTGCAAAGGTCAGAATGCATGTTTGATCAGGAGATATGTAGTATAATGTTGTATGATGCGTTTTAAGAAAATACAGACAAGAGTGCGAGGTGCGCTGGTGACCGGGCTGGAAACAGAACGAGTGAACAGGAACCTGTAGTGTGCAAAGTTTCTACAGCTGCAGGGCACAACAGGAGCGCACCAAACTCCATCTGCACACAAAATATTGATAGCACCACGTGGCGATAACATGGGATCGTGACAGTCTGTCTGGAGCGTTTTCAAAATTTGTCAAAAAGCGCCGGCTCTCTTCTGTCCTTGATAATTTGTACATCCCGGTGCACGACAATACAATCTCTGAAAGTAACATAAAGTTTGTTCAGTCTGGCCGACGAGGTTAGTTTCTCTGTGAACAAACATGGCATTTTGGCGTGAGCAAGTGAATTATGGTTGTCTCAGTAAAAGTATCTCCGTACGGCCCTTAAAGGCACAGTACGTAACTTTTCACTCAGTAATAAGTTTTTTTGTTTTTGTTTTAAATTCTGGATGGTATTCTTGGATTAAAACTGAAAAAAAGTCACATCCTCCCTCTCGTTTCCATGGAGATGTTGTTCCTTTAGCTATAATATTCCACAGTATGGCATAAAACGTATTTGTGTGGAGAATGTTACAAAGTCGGGTTTAAACTTTCTTATTCAGTGTAATCATGCAAGAAACTTCCACCACCAGAAAGTTACATACAGCGTCACTAGCTATTTTTGATTCAAGCTTTTTTTTTTTTTACATATTATCTATATCCTATATTTAATTACATTATATTGAGCATAGAAAAGCATTTTAAAGCTATCTTAGTTCATTTTTGTGACCAACAAGCAGGAGTCAGGCTGGCTTCGACATATTTCATGTTGCAAATAAATTTGTCTTCATCTAACCATCAAATGAAAATTAACAAGGGAAAAAAATCATTACTTCATTACTTTGTACACTGCTGTGCAGCCCCAGGCCACTACAGTGCAGCTCAGATTAAAGCCAGAAGAACAAACCAATATAAGTATGTGAGCGCACAAGGTTAGCAGTAAATCAGCTCCAAGGACACAATAACAGGCCTCTGAAAACACAGAAACACATACTGTGATCTTTTACTGCGGACAAATGAAAGACAGGAACTCGAGGACTGGTGGTGTGGGGGGGTCCTGGGGGGCTCCAACGACAGGGTTTAAATCACCTTGACTGCATAAGCTCTAAAAGTGAACCAACTCCCTCGGTCCACAGAGACGCAGAGTCCGGTAAACAGTTTGTGCCTCGCCCGTGGAGCCGCAGGAGGGAGAGGAAACGCCACGTCCTCCACTCTTCAACTTTGACCCCCCTCCCTGGTGAAATATGTCCCAGCCCTGTGGAGCGGACCTGTTTGAACTTGTGTCTAATGGGCGGAATGAGCGTTTGTTGCGATCTGCTTCGGGGAACACAGGACTTTTGGGACCCACATTTCTGCCACAATGTAAATGGAATAAAAATGTAATTAAGAGTAAAGGCTCAAAGTAGTAGTAGGAAAAAATATCTTTACGTAAAATAATGTAAGAGTAAAAGTTTTGGATATTGAAGCTAGTCTAATGTGTTGCTACAGAGGGTTTGGCTGCAGAACACATGCTTAGCTTCAGTGTTCAGAGTGAAAATGATTCCTGGCAACAGTTCACCCCACTCTTCACCCCAAAAAGCAAAATAAACAAACAAAAATACTAAGAAGTGCAAGTAGTAAAAATAGATTGTTATTTCTGGAGACTGACATACAGTAAACAAGACATACCAAAGGACTAAAAATAAGTATTTGTTACTTTGAACAGAACACTTTGGAATTGTGAGACTTGAATCTTTAATGTGTATGGTTCCTATTCCCATATACATGTCTTCATGAAGATGCTGTTGCTTTTTGTATAGCACTAAACATATCTTGCATTTATTCAATTAGGTGTTTTTGTTGCAAAAAAACAAACAAAACGTATATACATTTCTACTGTGAGAGGGCTCGCCTCTTCACTGATCTGACTTGTAAATTGGCCTGGTGGCATCACCTGCATGCCTGAGAGTTTGGTCACCATCCCCTGCATGGCACCTCGAGTCAAACTTAAACAGAATCGTGCAGTTGGATTTGTTTATTTCTGTGATGCATGTGAAACAAATGAGCTTATTGGTCATCTGTCATTTAGAACCAAACCAAACTTCTCTCACCTCAGATTAACATTCAACACACACCCGTGATGTTTTGTCAGTTCTCTGTGATAATTTTTTGCTTTCTTATTTCCTTGTGAGCAGCCATATTTGTTTTGACAAACAGACCACGCCCTTTCTTGGCTAATCCACCTGTCAGTCACGCCCATCTGAACTCACAGAGATGAAAACGGTGACCAGGCTGACAATGATCTGTATAAACCTGACTGGGGATAGATAACTTTATTGTCATAACACATATATAGTCAAATAACATACAAACAGGTGAGCCTTCCACCAGTAAAGTAACACAGTGGATCTTTAAAAACACAAAACACATAAATTGCTATTTCGGAAAGAGTTTTCATACATCAAAAGACCCAAGCTGGACCATCACGTGGCAATGGCAAATGATCCGTGCACAATGTGTCATTTTTCCACTCTAGTTGTCAGCCAATTTCATATTAGGAGGCTTTTTGAAGAGACATGTCCTCCTTTGTGTTGTCTTTTCACTTGATTTGATTTCCATAGAAAAATCTGCAATAATTTTATAAGCAAACTCATCTACAAGAGTACATCTGATCATTTTCCCCGTAATAACTCTAAATCAAATGTGATTTAGCCTGCTGTTTTTATTGTCTGTGGTAATGTAGCATTATCATCCTCTTCAAAGCACAAATGGACCCACGGTGTTCCCCTTCCACAGCTGACAATTTCTGCTATTTTACATCACAAATAAAACACAAATAATGGAAAAAAGAGGCCTCCTTTCTTCGACTGGTGGCTACAAGTGCCGTAACCATAGCAACCTGGGAGTGTGTGACAGAGGGCCAACACAAGGACACGAAAAGGGTTCTTCCACTTAAAAAAAAAGAAAAAAGGAGTTTGACAGGCTATTTTAGGAGCTTTAAATAATTCTCACTTGCCAAGGATTCATTATTTTTAGTGCCATGTGGTTCTTTTCTTTTTTTTCACCCTTTGCCAAAATTAACCCTTTCTACTTCCACCATCGAGGGGACGGTCGATGGGGGGCGCACGTAGAGTTCCCCATCTGTTGAAATGGAGGGTCGTTTTGTCTGAGGCTGTTGTGAAGGTGTTTGTATCTGACGACACTTGTTTGGCCATCTGGAGTCGTTGGTACCTATTAGAGACGGCTGCCTTTGCCCTTGTATGTCCCTAAATACACTGGTGTTTTACTTGTATACAGCGAGCTCATATTTGATCAAAGATTAGAAAGGGAATAAAGAGCTTAATGTGCTAATGTTGTAAAGTAATCATACAAGGTGATAGTAAACAGAACTCATAGCACCACACGTACTAAGTATGTGGATTATTAAACCCTGCAGGCAAAGCGAATACAAATTTATGAGAAAATTAAGTTACGGATCCTCAACTAGAAAACCTACACACTGCACCTTTATATATATACTGCTTAATCTATTGTATCTACTGTATGTGACTTGCTTGAAATAAGGCAATGTGTTCTTGACTTTTTTCTTGGTAATTCTAACCAAGATAGGTCCTCTTTCCGCAGATCTGAAATGTAACTTATGATGGTGGCGTTTTCTACTTGTCTCCATGGCGATGGACAACTTCAATGCCACACTGTGAAACATTCCATACAAATCAATAACCTTTCAATGGATTTTAACATGGAAACGCTCCACCAGAAAAGGTACAGTGCATCTTCCAAAGCTTTGAATTACGAATCAAACTGGCAGTTTTACAGAATCCGCATAATATCTTTCTATGAACTGGTACAATTATTGGTGAGTGCACAATACATATTATAACCTTGAAGTGTAGTTTGGAAAAAACAAAGAGCGGAGAACCTGTTGTGTCTGTAAAAATCATACATTTGTCCTGTCTCCTGTAAACAATCTTCACACATGGATTAATCTTGTCTGAATATGAAACGATGTCACCTCTTTTATTTTCCCTTAATCACCCTCTCTCTCTCTCTGTGTGTGTCTCTCTTTCTCTGTCTCTCTTCTCGTGAATTTGCATAATCAGAGCTGCGATCATTTCCACCATGGCACGGGTACTATTCATTCCAGTCGCCCCATGAATGAGCTACAGTATGTGTGTGTCTGTGGGGAGCCGGGCTGAATAAATGAGCAAATCATACCGGGTTGACACACTCTCTCTCGCTCTCTCCCGCCCTCTCTCTCTCTGGAGGCAACGTGATTTTACTGTCACTGGCTGCAGAAAGGTCAAAGCAAAGGCGCATTGAAATGGGGGAATAAATAGGCGTAGACTGCGGTGCATAGGGCCCTGCCAATGAAGTCCAAATCTATTCCCCTCACGCGCTCCGCTCTCTCCCATTACAGAGCTCATCAACAGAAGATCCACAGCAGCAGAAGCAGACCCCTCCTCCCCCGTGTGTACAGTGTGCGCCCCCAGCCTCAACACAAACACCTCATTTGCAGGTCCCATGCACCAACAGGGACAATTCATTTTAATGTATAGACTCTGTAGCTTTGTGTTTACTCAAATACTAAATAAGATTCTCTAAGTAAACATGTTTCTTGTGTAGATATAAAGAGACAATAAATTAAAATCAGGTTCTATGCTTTATCCAGATTTATAAAGCGGACATCTGTGCAATTTTGGGTATGTTTTAGGGCTGGGGTGACACTTCATTGTCATGTTACAATACAATCACGATATGTAGATTATTACAATACTTTACCCATAAAGACGTGGAAAAAAGTGTATTTGTATTGCAGCACAGTACACAATGTATTATTGTGCAATAATATAAGGAACTGTGACTGCAAAACCTCCCCTCAATGAATTTAAATAGAATTCACAAGTCAGTGTCCCAAAAGTTAGAACTGAACTGTAAATCAGTCTGGATGGGGTTGCAGTGCAAGCTTACCTGTTTTGTTGTTTTTTTAATTCATCAGCACCAAAGCTGCTAATAACAATATTGATACCAACTGTAACCTAGTCACAAATACGTACGTGTAACATAAACCAATAACTGTGTAGTATCTTCTGCTTAGTTATACTCTCCTCCAGCAGAAGTCACAATAAGTGTGACGGCAGTGACGGTACTATAGTTTTATTATGTACAGGATGTCATTAAAGTATAGCATTACATGGCTACAATATGATACACATGCTTTATTTAAATGGAAAGATTATACTGTGTTCTTATTTACGTCAGTAATCTCGAAAAAGCTTTACTTTTTAAGTATATGTTTTTGTCTCTATTCACCTGCAGTGCTTCACCTTATAGGACCATAGATAATATGGGAAATACGCAAACTCAAAAAATATTATGTTATTATCAAGCTTCCTTTTTTTCCGCCTGAAGCTTTATTCAACTTTGATTTAGATAATCCACATTAAGAGGCTGTTTCGGTCAAAACAAGTAACATTATAAGATATCAAAATGTCAGAATCAGTTGAACCAATCAAAGCGATGTTTCAAGTTGTGTAGGAAGATTGTTACACGCAATACAATTCCATTTATTATTTTACACCTCGAATAGCCACTCTTCATAAAGTAAGCACACAACTGTTAAGTCATCTCTAATGGTGAACAACTGTCACTTCATGTATTGTTATTAAATGCCTCCCTCTCTCTCTCCCTGTCGCCCCCGCCCTGAGGCTCTGATCCCATTTCCTGTCCCACGTCCAGACAGACAGTGGCCCTTCCTCTGCTCCTCTCTGTCCAGCGCGGCTCAGCTAACGCGACAGGCTGAGCAGATGATGATAAATGCAGAGGAGGAAAAGCAATTACTGGATCAGTTAGGTGGAGTGGGGAGCGCTCAGGGCACTCATTACCAGCAGACTGTGCAGTTTGGGACGCACACCGTCTCCACAAACACATGCATATATAGTATAGACTGGATGCACAGCGTGTCTGATAGCCACGTGTCACACAGAGATGCAGGGGACAAAGAGAGTGTCAGTTATGTAGAAGAACACATCTGAAATGATAATGATAGACAAGACGACGTGAGAGACAATCCAGGTGCGTTAAGATCACTATTGATCTGTTACATTGACTTTTCTATTTTTGTATCTATAATTAGCTAATGGTGTTTGTAAACTTTTTGTTTACACTCTGCATACAGGGGTGACACCAGTGAGCAAAGTTACAGGTTATTTAATTTATGCTATAACCCTAAAACAATCTTATTCAATCAGTTTTACCCCAGTATTAGTAAAAGTAATCTTTGTTACAATAGTGTCATAACAGCAAAAGATGTAGTTACAATAGTGCATGTGCAATGAGCGCATTTTTCCTTATTTTTTAACAAATTAACTCAGTTTGTTAAGTATTTATTTACTGACAAACATACAGAAGCGCAGAGAGGCATGTTTGCAGGAGAGGATGGACGGTTTCCTAATCAGTGTGTGCAGATTTGCTGTTTATTATTTGTGTGAATGCATTTGAAGCCACAGTGGAAGCCAAGTGGAAGGTTTTTCAGCCTGAAATAGAAGTCCACTCTGCAATGTCCATATCTGAAGAAAGAAGTTTCCCTTTTGAGTTGACACAAAATGACACAAAACAACATGAAAGCCACTGCAGTACTCTTGATGCTTTTCTAATGGAGCACTTGAAACCACACAAAGCCAGGACTAATGTGCGGAGGATATGATCAGAAATGGCAGGCAGATGACAGGACGCCTCAATAGACTGAATGGGTTAAGATAAGTGACTGTAATGTGTTGTGCATTTGTTGATGCGGTCTATAGACGGCTATGACGAGCCATCTGCACACCTGTCAGAGCCAACAGGCCGCGTGTGTGCGGTTTAAGCCAGGGAGAATAAGGAGGCCGCGTGATTGACAGAAGCACTGAGGTTGTCATAGGGACAGCAGCAGTCCCGGCTGTCCCCTGAGGATGATGTGGAAACAGTAATAATACAGGGAGAGGTACTGCACAATGAGAGCCGGCGAGAGGAGGAAGATGGAGCGGTTTGTATTTACCCCGCAAAAACACACACACGCAAGGGCTGGCTCTCTCTGCTGGAGTGTGTGTGTGTGTGTGTGTGTGTGTGTGCATGTGTGTGCATGTGTGTGTGTGTGTGTGTGTGTGTGTGTGTGTGTGGTGGGTGGTGAGATCACAGGTCAGGCCCACGCAGTCACCATTCAGCCATGCAGTCAGCACACAGCAGCCCTACAGAGGCCAGGGAGCAGACAGTACAAAGACACTCCAACATGCTCAAAAGCTCCTCCTCCTGCCCAAATATCACGCTGGTTCTTCCTCATTCTACTGCCTACTTACTGCCTTAGTCCAGCTCACATGTAAAGAAAAAACAAAAGTCAAAAACGAAAGAAGTCCAGAATAAATAAACTTCATGATAAATTGAGGCAGTCTAGACTTGCATGCGCTTTCCCATTCTAGCTTCTCTGTTCACACCTGGTGTTTACAAGCTCCCTCTGTACTCAGAAAACAACTTGTCTGTGCAGGTGCCATACTGCAGGAGTCATTGCTTTTCACACTTCTATAACTCAGACGTGTGTTCTCTATCCTGCACCTGCAATACGCAAGTAATTGGATCTAAGAAGTCAGTAAGTGGCATGGAGCTGCTACTTTTGGACAATGTTTGTAAATGTAAAATGTAAAAAGAAATCATGCAAATGACTAAAACTATGAACCATAATAAAGATCAAGATTTTTGTTGCCATTATTTGAAAAATGAAGACTCTGAGTGACACATGTAGAGTTCTAAAATGTCAAGTAGCCCTTTTTTCAAAAATATAAATATGTAATGATGATACTTTGCTGCTTGTTACGGTGAAAAGGCACTATGAAGAGGCGGGGTTTATCAGTTCAGCAGTTTTGAACAGGAAGTCAATGGACCTGTTTCTATTACTGAGCATTTTTAGATCAATATTGTGGTTTACCATGTACAAAATATAAAATGAAGATCTACTGTATGTTGTAGTTCAATACTAAGTGCCTGGAAAAAAAAAACAATAGGTCTCCTTTAATGGGCCTAAACCAGCAAAGTGCAAATGAAACAAACCACATCTCCATTAGGTATGTTTTTGATGTTTTAACCACATTATAAATAAGCCATAATCCAAGCCATTTAGACCAATGGTGTGTTCACAATTGGACATTCACAACATCAAAATTGTGACTAAACCAGAACTATAACCGAAACCTAGATTAGATTGGGACTAAACAAGCACTAGAACAGGCCCACACCAAGTCCACATCAGGGCTAAAATGAGCTCCATTTAGGAGCTGCCTAAATTTACTTCAAGAGCTTTATGGACTTGAACACTTCCTTGAACCATGTCCACAATTACATCTGAGTCCAAGGTTCTTTTAATTGTGGGTTTGCTTTACCACTACACACAGTAAACATGTGATTACAAAAACAGCTTGAATCTGCTTCAGCAGGAGACCTAATCGCTGGGTACACTGCGGTTTACTATAGCACCTTTAGCGTAACCTGATCTGTCAGTGGAGGCGTCTTCTGCTTCTTTGATAAGGTAGAGCCATATTCGTCGTTTAAACTCCAGGGGCAGGGTTCATGTCCGACCATATTTGGACTGGACAAGATGATCTGAACAAGTTGATGCTGCTGGAGGATGATGTAGTGGCGCTGTAGGTGGCAAAGACACACATAGTCGCACCGAGTGTATGTGTCTGTTGGAGTTTGTGTATACGGGCGAGTGGGGGTGGCTGGGCTATAATCTGCTCCAAACTGCTCGCGGGCAGAGGCGAGGTGGGCGAGACAGTGATACAGAAAGAGAAGCAAGGGAAGTGCAGGAGAGAGAGCTGAAGGGGGGGTGAGCTGGCAAGAAGTGAAACATTTATCCAGAGAAAATAAAATAAAAACAAGCGTAGACGGGAGGAGGGAGAGGTGATTTCAGAGCAGTGTGGATTGTCTTAGAGATGCTTTGGTTACTGTCCTGTGTCTGCCCACCCACGATCACGCCATGCAGGCTACAGTGGGCCGCTAATTCCCCTGACATTTACAATACTTTTTGAGTATTATGTGATGATGCAAAAGACCGAGGGTGGACACCATCAACACCCACCGTGACCCCAGGACAAAGGACTATGTTTGGATCCATGGATACAGTTTGTTTGAAATGGAATTGTTGTGAAGGAGTTTGGCTTTGCGTGGAAAAGTACCTGGAGTCACAGAGTGCAGTTGTCTTCTGCCCCAGTACAGTAAAAGCATCTGCTCAAGTCAAAATGGAACCCCAGTGTGCTGTTTGCATCTAATTATAGAGCGCTTTATTCTCCGCAAAGCAGGAAATGCGCTGTTAGCATGCTAGTTGCCTGTTAGCTCACTCTAGTCTTTGAAAGTTGGGGAAAAAGTTGAATAATTATGATGCGCATAATGCATTAGGTTAGTGAATAATACATGTAGACTGCTGTAAAGAATTTAAAATAAACTAGTTTATCTTTATGGGAAATGTGTCCTCTGCATTTGACTCATCCTTCCGCTGGGGCAGTGCACCACATGCAGCGCCCGCAGACCCGTCTCCAGACTTTGGACTTTGGCTTGGTCAGCGTTCATGACTGAAGATTTTACCTATTGTGCATATTTTGGGTTGACTTTTTATTTCAGCTGAAATCAATCGACTTCAATTTAATCGTGACTTATTTCCCTGGAAAAAAATTTCTTAGTTCCATACACCCGGAATGCTGAAAACTGTCCCTGTCCAAACATTTCTGGACCTGACAATCTGCACGATCAGACCATAAGCCTAAATCAGGGCTTAGCCAATGAGCACGGCCTGGAAGCCCACTGCAGGCGTCCAAGGTCCTGCATGTTGCGTTACAGTGTACACTATAAAATAGATTAGTGTGGGAGGCGATTGAAAGGCATAAACAGCACGGAGTCGAACATACTGCAAATGAGTGCCTCAAAGCTGTGTGAAATTTATAACATGAGGATTTCAGTGCTTCAGAACAGATTATAGAAGTTAACTCCTGAACCGGCAATAATGAAAGAGTTGAAGTGGTTAACTGTTGTAGCAAATCTACTTAGCTGACACCAAACACCGAGAAAACTTCATATACAACAAGTTGAGCTGAGAAACTGTCAAATTGAATTTTTATCGCTTCAGTTTAAATTGGAAATTTGGATAATTGTTGTAAATGGGTGGAAAAACATTTCAGTGAAACCTCAAAAGTCTTGACACCATGTTATTACTTAATATACAGTAATGTCACTATGGCAAATTATACTGCTTTTAAATCAGCTTTAAATATGTGAGTATTTGTGTCTTTCCAGGTCAAACACTTATTGAAATGATCCTGCTGAAACAATGTCATTGTGTGTGGCTACATGTGTCTGACTGCTCTGACAAGCACCGTCCTGTCGCTTGTCGGGACGTCCCGGGGGTTCACTGTGTTTACCTTTTCAACAGTGGATCATCTTCCCCTTTGTTTGCCCTGTCTGTACTCTCAGGACACACACACACACACACACACACACACACACACACACGCACACACACACACTGATAACATCTCCAGGACTCTTACAGCCTGAAGCAGCTCACCCCTTCACAAACTCACTTTCAGCACATACCACTCTAAACCTGTCCTGAGTTGTGGAACATTTGACACAACATCTAGGCATTTATTTGATTAAGATTTTGTTGCGGAAAATTTTATTACTGTGAGTTGCTCGTCTCTCCACAGACCTGACTCATAACTTTGTCTAGACTTAGGCCTGCACCTTTTTTTCTCTTAGGCTTTCCTCTTTAAGTCTAATCTTAAGAGATTTGGCTTAAAATAAAGGTGCCAAAACAATAGTCAGAGGCAAATTTCCGTTGGCCCTCAGGTTTCCTGCTGTATTGGCCCCTAAACATAGACACTATTCACTGCAAATTTAAACTTCAATAACATCATATTGCTTTGTGACACAAATCTAAAACAAATGTTCCAACCCTTAATAAAGGTGTGGTGGCTCTGTCAAAGCAGTGTGCACCTGTCCAAGGCCCTCCTCTTCATGGCTGTTTCAATATGTTTCCCTCTGTGAAAAAAGTTTGGACACCATTGGTGTACATTTTTATTTAACCAGAAAAGCCCCATCGAGATTTCTAATCTCTTTTTCAACGGAGTCCTGGCCAAGACAGCAGCACACGTCAGAAGAATTTCCCCCTAAAAACAGTTAAAAGCCTAAGCTCCAATTTCCGAACCTTTCAGCATTAATTTAAACTGTCCTATTGGAATCACTGAAAACTGACTGCTGACTTTTGTATGTATTTTAGTTGATAATCCATTGCAAAAAATCCATTGTTATTGTGCAGTCGAGCGTGTTGGTTTCGCTGGCATGTTTGTTTATGTGTCAACATGTTGAGACACTTTGAATTCAGAACTTGGAACGTTCTGCACTATGACCTTAATTTCAACATTTGAGCCGACACACGGGCACCAGGTCAAGTCTTAAATGGCCTTTTGCAAATGACTGCGTAGATAATGCAAATGCTACTTTTGTGGCTTACAACGCTCCAAAGTGAAAATGCAAATAACTGATAGAGACATTTGCTTTGTTCGTCACTGAAGATCTTTCCTGGAGCTGTTGGTAACTGCAGCACCTACAGATTCTCCAGAGACAAGACAGTTTACGCCGTTCGTGTGATGATATCTTGCGTGTTCTATGAGTTCACACACAGTTGAGGCCTGAAATGAAAAGATGCCAGAAGGGCGGTGTTAAGTATATATCCGAGTCACAAAAAGGTGAAAAGGTGGGAGGAGCAGTTTATAAGAATCAAGTCCCAACAGTTTCAGTCTGAGAGTCAGAGGCAGGTCCTCAGTTGCATTTTCAAAGGTTTTCGAGTAACCCTTTGAAGAATTGTACACCATACTTTTACTCCTGCTTCAGCCATATTTAGTTTGAAGTAAATGTACTCTTACATGGGTGAAAGTTTTGGTTCCAGAGTAAGTCAACAAGTGACAGGAACAACAATAAGTGGTTTGAACATTAGCACTTCTTAAGTAAAGATAGTTTTTTATGACGTGCACATGCTTTTTCCAGCCTCTCCAACTGGCAGAAAGCTTTGGCACATCCTTGTCCAAAACACAACAAGCCAAGGTAATTACATCATCTCTTATTGTCTGATATAGAAGAAACAACAAAACCATTTACACTTCTTACACCTTACCCTCAGATACAATTTGTTTCATTGATCTTTGTGCCTTTGTCCTTCTTAACCCTAATCGTAATTAAGTAGTTACTAATCCTGAACCATAGTTATTATAAAGTGGTATGCAAACTGTTACTAAGCAGCAGTTTCTCCAGCTACCAACATCTGCTTGTAGTTGTAATAGTATTGTGAAAAATGAAATCAGCCATATTATAGTAAATATTAATTCGAGAAATATTGACAAAAATCAATATCAGCACTGGATTGGTACAAATCAGGATTTCTGCTGCTAATACAACTAAACCTTTTTAATGAATTGAAATAGTTTCATTTTTATTTCTTCCGTTTATAATACATTGTTTTGCTGATGCTTTCTGTCTTTATTTACCCAATTTACAAAAAGAACTCCACTCCACCCAATCTTGAAGTCTGAACCCTTGTTCCTGTTTGTGAGATAAAGACATCTCCCAGTCATATTCGGTTCTTGGTTCGTAACGCACCTCAGACACAAAACGGATGCATCCATGTTTTTCGGCTAAAATAAGTGCTCACTGGAGTCATTATGACAGAGCTGTGATGGGCCCCCTCCCTGTGGCCCGCAGTGCTCACCCAGACAGATCTAAATGATATTGACAGTCGAATACATTTTCTGCTTGAAATGCTGTGAGCTGGAGCATGCTGCACCCCCACTTCCACCACAAGCCACTCGAGTGCTAAATAATTACATTAGTTTCCAGAGGCTAATTTGACTCCGAGCACTTATTCTCATCCCATACGGCCCGCGCTGTTTCTCATGTTTAATATTGGTGTTGGTAAATGAAAATGAACTGGAGGTTAGCGGCGCTGTTTGCACTTGTGATTATTGAAGAGTGCTAATCGGGCGTTTGTGTGGCTTCAGCGGGGTCAATAATGCTACCAGTCATGTATGTCGTCCACTGAAGAAACAACTATTCAAAGAGACGCAACATCTATTTCTTCATCTTTGAATTGCAAGCTGCACAGTGAAGCTAATTAATTTTACTTTATTGAAATAATTGTCCACTAATTTGGTAATCAGATCATTGTTAACTGGTCTATATATAGGTTCCAAAACATGCCATGAGCTGAGAAAAGAAGTGTTATGACTCAAATTGAGGCGCAATTACACAAAAATGACATGTAAAATGTGTAAATGTAGTGTATTTGATGAAAACACATTTTTTTCTATAAATGTACTCCACCAAGAATCTCAAACGGCTTCACTTCAGCTTTGTCTGACTCAAATTTAGTAATAATCTTTTCATCACATGACATTAGTGTTCTAAATAAATGGTTTATCAAAAGAATAATTGAAAAAATGATTGCAAGTTAGCTGCAGTCTGTCAGCCCTTTAGACTTACATTTGAAAGTGGAAAGTCTGGAATGTAATACAATACACACAATGAACTCCAGTTATTTCTAGAAATCTAGAGATATTTCACTTAATAGTCCTTTCAATAATGCACAGTATACTTAAGGATCTTGGTCTTAAAAGGTTTGTTTTCTTAATTCTATCTTGAGCAAGGCCAGTGCACTCCGTTTAAGATAAGTGATGCCATTTCTGGACAACAGTAAACAATAGTGTTGAGCTGTTGGACCATTAAGCAAATGGCCAGTGCCTGGATATGACCCCAGACACTTGTTTAAGTGACACACCAGATGAGTCCATGACTATAAAATCACAGTGGCATTTTAAAACGTGTTACATGTAATCTGTCCATTATGGGGATCAATGATTTTATGAGGTTTTTATATACAACATCACTCTTTCAAATAGTCAGTACTTACATCTGCAATAACAATCTAATTCATACTTTTATATCGCTCTTTAATGACACCGCAATTACACAAATAACAGCGTATTAACAAGTGGAATAATAGTGTTTGTTTACGGCTGTCAAGTGCGTTGACCTTTTTGAGAACAGCTGTTTCATGTCTGATGCGCTGGCTGTCGGGGAGTGTACTGGGCCTGACAGGTCTATCCAGTGTCATTTACTGAAATAGTTTTCGGAACAATGCACCACGTCTTTCTGTGTGTCATCTAATAGAGCTTAAAGGAAAAGTTACACCATCCACACACAAAACAAAACAAAACGCTTACGTCACTGTCTTTGTGTTATGCAATGTTACACTGTCAGGTCAATGAAAACATGTTAAAGTAAAGTAAAGGTAACGTGCTGTGTTTGTCAGTGTTTATAATGATTTGTACAATGGAATTATGTAAATCAGATTGAGTTCGTTGTGACGGTACGTGTCGCCTCAGTGGGCCACATCTGACCCCATGTTTGACAGGTCGGGTTATTACAGGATTTAGAAGATGATGAAAATATTAAAAGCAAAATAATGCATTCGTTTTAGATAGTGCTTTTCCAGAAGGGGGGCACACACTCTGGAGGGCTGTGTCCAAAGCAGAAAGAGACCATAAACACTAGTTAAAAACACATTTAAAGTGAATGTACAAATTTGCCCCACTATAAAAATTATTAACTTATCTTTAAATACAGCATAGAAAATAATACTGTTTTGTGTGGCCTTTTCAGATGGGTAATCACATCAAATAAAATATTACATCTAAACGGCATTTAAATACAGGACAGTGATTTATTCAAATGCTCCTGGGGAAATGAATATGACCTGCTCCACTGGAGAATTTGAATCACTTTCCACCGCTGATTTCTTGTCTTTTCTTGTCAACGTAGTCTTTGTTGACAATTGGAGTGCGTTCTGGGGAAAGCCCGGGCTCATACGCAGGGATGGCATCCATCCGACTTCGGAGGGTACATCACTTTTAGTTCGAAATTTGGCCGATAGCCTTAGTCGCCTAAAGTGACGCTCTAAATATGAGTCCCGGGTGCAGAGTCTCTTCTCTGTCGCTAAGCTCTCGCCAGCGCTGTCACAGATCAAGTGTTCAGAGTCAAAGCAAATAGAGACTGTGCGCCCCGTGTAAATAACGCCAATAAGTCAGATCCAAATACAGATAATTTAGGTGTCAGACCAAATAACTTAATACAAATAATCCCTACACATGATACAAATAAACTAATAAATAAGCATGTAAAATGTGGATTGCTAAACATTAGGTCAATTTCCTCCAAATCACTTTTAGTTAATGAATTAATTAACGATTATAATATTGATCTTTTAGCTTTAACTGAAACTTGGCTTCAACAAGATGATTATGTCAGATTAAATGAGGCCACCCCACAGAGTCATGTTAACTTTCAAGCTGCCAGGAGCTCAGGCCGGGGAGGTGGGGTGGCAGTAATCTCACATTCTAGTTTACTCCTGAGTCCTAAAATTAATAAAATTAATAATGAGTCTTGCTCATTTGAAAGCCTTATCCTATCAATCACCTGCCCAAACTGGAAAAACCAAAAAGCTGTTTTGCTCATAATAATCTATCGACCTCCCGGTCCTTACTAGCTGTTCTTAACAGAATTCTTTGACTTCCTATCAAATTTAGTATTAGACTGGGAAAATATTGTGGTGGTTGGGGATTTCAACATTCATGTGAATGAAAATAATTGCCTCAGTAATGCCTTTACGCTTTATTAGATAGCATTGGTTTCACTCAAAATGTAAATAAACCAACCCACAGTCACCAGCACACTCTGGACCTGGTTCTAACTTATGGAATAGAGATTAGTGACCTAAATGTCTTCCCCCAAAACCCAATAATGTCAGATCACTTCCTAATTACCTTTCAGTTTATTCTTAAGGACTATCCAGCTCCTCAGACTAAAACTATAATGAAAAGGACAATATCTGAAAAATCTATTTTAAAGTTCAGAGAAATAATAGAACCAATATTTAATATTACGTCATGTGATCCTGTCGTTAACAGCGCCAGTCCCAGTGCTATTGATAACTCTGTTGACTCAATGGTCAACTCTCTAAAATCTGCTCTTGATGTTGCAGCTCCACTTAAACAGAAAGTAATCAGGCCAAAACAGCCTCCCCTGGTACAATGAAGAACTACGTTCTCACAAACAAAGGGTAAGAAAACTAGAGATCCTTACGCCCGCTCCACACAGAAGAATCCCTAAAGAATGGAAAACTTGCCTTCTGTCTTATAAGCAGGCTCTGCGTAAGGCTCAAACCAGATATTATTCAAATTTAATAGAAGTAAATAAAAATAACTCTAGATTTCTCTTCAGCACTGTAGCCAGGCTGACAAACTGTCACAGCGCAGTAGAACCCTCAATACCAGTTACTCTAAGCTGCAATGACTTTCTTTTATTCTTTAGCAGCAAAATCACAACTATTAGAGATAAACTAAATGCAATTACTCCCACTATCAGTACTGAGCAAGCCCAGACTGCAAAGCTAGTGTCCCATACAAATCCTTCAGTAATACTAGATAGGTTCACTGCTGTTGATCAGGCAGAGATAACTTCAGTCATTATGTCCTCCAAAACATCAACTTGTATTTTAGACCCAATCCCAAGTAGACTCCTCAAAGAAATTCTCCCCCTAATTATAAATCCCATTCTTAATATAATAAATACTTCACTAGAAAGCGGTTATGTCCCTCAGTCCTTCAAATATGCAGTGGTTAAACCACTTTTGAAAAAGCCTAATCTAGACCCCGACATACTGGCAAACTATAGACCTATTTCTAATCTGCCCTTTGTCTCTAAAATCCTTGAAAGAATTGTGATTAAACAGCTTTGTCGCCACCTGCAGGACAATAATTTATTTGAAGTTTTTCAGTCAGGGTTCCGTGATTACCACAGCACTGAAACTGCACTAGTAAAAGTCACAAATGATCTGTTATTAGCTGCTGATGATGGACAGGTCTCAATCCTGGTTCTGTTGGACCTCAGCGCGGCGTTTGATACCATCGACCACAACATTCTACTGCAGAGGTTAGAATGTGATGTAGGTGTCAGTGGAACCGCCCAGCTGGTTTAAATCCTATCTATCTGATAGGTACCAGTTTGTTAATGTAAACCAGAGATCTTCCCCATGTTCTAAAGTAACCCACGGTGTGCCGCGAGGGTTCAGTACTCGGTCCAGTTCTGTTCACACTTTATATGCTGCCCTTAGGTATGATCATCAGAAAGCATGGCATTAACTTCCACTGCTATGCAGATGACACTCAGCTTTATTTATCAATGAAACCTGATCAGACCCATCAAGTAGACAGACTTAGTGCCTGCGTGAAAGACATAAAAACTTGGATGACTCTTAATTATCTGCTCCTTAACCCTGAAAAACCGAGGTCATTCTGCTGGGCCCTAAGCACCTCTTGAGACTCTTTATCTGACCAGATAGTTTCTCTGGACAATATCACTGTAGCCCCAGCTCTACTGTAAGAAACCTTGAGGTCCTATTTGACCAAGATCTCGTTCAAAGCACATATAAATCAAGCCTGTAAAACAGCCTACTTTCATTTCGTAACATAACCAAAATTAGAAAAATCCTGCCCAGAGATGATGCGAAAAACTCATCCATGCATTTGTCACATCCAGATTAGACTATTGTAACGCTTCTGCTTACAAGCGTGTCCTAAAAGCTCTATAAGAAGCTTTCAACTGGTTCAAAATGCAGCAGCAAGATTATTAACAGGTACTAGAAAAAGAGATCATATTTCACCAGTGTTAGAGTCTCTTCACTGGCTTCCTGTTGAGTTTAGAATCAAATTTAAAATCCTCCTCCTGACTTATAAAGCTTTAAACAATATGGCCCCATCCTACCTCAAAGATGCAATAGTAGCGTACCATCCAAACAAGAGCTCTTCGTTCTCAAAATGCTGGACTATTGTTAGTCCCCAGAGTCTCTAAAAGCACAGTAGGAGGTCGAGCATTTAGCTACCAAGCTCCTGTGTTATGGAACCAGCTCCCTGTTCATGTAAAAGAGGCCGACACAGTCTCTACATTTAAGACCAGGCTCAAAACGTTCCTCTTTGAAATAGCTTATGGTCAGGCCAGTTAGGAACAGAAATAAAAACCTACAGTTTTAGCTACGCTGCCTTGGAGCAATTCTGCTGGGAAGTATGGCAGCTTGAACACTATCCTCTGGTTCTTCCTACTTTACCTATCAACAATATTTAATATTACTTCAACTGTAGTCTGTTCATTGCTGTTCACATGTTTGTCTTTCTCTCCACTTCCCCCGGGGAGTGGAGGCTGTTTCAGGCACTGCGGCGGCTGTGCCAGTGACGTTGCCCCCAGCCCCCCCTGTCAGGACGATCTATGAGCCACCCGCCTGGACAGCTGGATTAGCCACACCTCGTCTGCCTGGACGAACTCCTTCTACTTTAGATGAACTGTTCCTCATCTCCTGCTGGAGGATCTCTCTACACTGGTGGACTGCTCCTCGTCCGCCTGGAGGAACTCTTTAAAGCCACCTCCCTCTTGAGTGGTTCTGGCTCCACAGTCCAAGTGGATGTCGCTGGGTCCCAGTTCATCTGCAGCCTGTCCGTCCGTGGAGTAGGATCTCTCCTTCACTGTGGTTCTCCCACGAGGTTTCTACTTTTCCCATGGGGTTTTTTGTAGTTTTCCTCGCCGCGAAGGAGGGTCAAAGGACAGGGGCATTCTGGGACAGTTATCTGAACTGCTTTTACCTGTGGCCCATCGAGGCAACTGTTGTTGTGATTTTGGGCATTATAAAAATAAATTGATTTGATTTGATTTGATTTGATTTATTTTATTATATCGAATAAATGAATGAATGAAACTTTTATTGCCCTAAGGGGACTTTGACTTCTGCACGAGAGCACATCAAAACATTACACAGGGCAGGGAATATATAGTAACGCCGCAGAGAACACAGAGAGGCGACGTTAAAATACAGCCCGTGTTTCAAAGAAAAGTATGAGGTTGAACACTGCATGGGACAAAGGATGTTGTGCCTCTCTTGGTCTTCATCCGAGGCGTTACAAACCTTCATCCGAATGGTGGGAGACAGCATTCAGTCCACAAGGGATGGTGAGTGTCTGCCACAATCTTCTGAGCAAGATTCAGAGTGTATTTGCCGGCCAAAGTGGAGATGTTTTCGATTTGTTTCCCTGAAATCTTTCTTCCTAGTCCCACAATCCAATCTAGTTTGTTTTTGTTTTGCAGAGACAATGCTCCGCCCCAGCAGTGAATGCAGAAAGTTAAAATACTTTCAATAACACTTTTGTCAAACAGTCTCATTATTGTGCTGTCAGTGTTAAAGAATTTGCAATTTTCTTAAAAAATACAAATGTTGTTCCATTGTTATGTCCATTTATTTAAACAGTGTGACTGTTTGGTGGGCCACAAACAGTCTCCAAATGCCTTGAGAACTGAACTAACTACTTACAGGTAATAAAATAAGTACATTTCTGACTTTCTGATTTCATTCTGATTTGAGACCACCGTTTATCACTGTTGTTTTGTCCAGTTATAGCAGAGCTCGCACCACTTTATTGGGGTCAGGTAATGTCGCTCCTTTGCTCATGGTGATGACTCATGGTTGTGACATAAGAAACCCCCGCCATGTCAATCCATTAAGCAGTTCTTTCACAATCCTCGCTCAAATCCACGTTCGCTGGCCAGTTTTAGGACAGGAAATGGAAGACAAAGGATGTTGGCTGTGGGGCTAAGAGACTCGGGTTAAGCACCGTCCAGGCGCTCTCTCCCTGAAAAGCTTGTAATCCTGATGAGGACAAACAAGTCGCTGACACACACCATACTAAACACTGGGGTCACCCTGATGGATAACTGCTGATGATAAGAAAACACACACTGGAATTCAAGAACTCTGTTGCACCATGAAGCACAAACATGTGTTAATACGTAGGAAAAAAGAAGAAAAAAAAAAAAAATATATATATATATATATATATATATATATATATATATATATATATATATATATATATATATATGTATGTATAAGGTTTCAATATACATTTTGTCGGAGAAATCAAAATCAGAAGAGATTATTTACCTCAGCCAAGGCACTGGTTCTGGTCAGATAAAGGAGGCCTCACATTTCTAGTCCCTTATCATTCTGACAGATTTTCTCTTGAACCTTTTGGAGTTTAAACAAATGTATGGGCTCTTTGTAAAGCTGCCACTCTGTAGTTTTTGTGCCCGCTGTCAGATTTGTACTAAATGTAAGCGCTGACAAGCTATGCACTGCAAAATATCTGATATCAAATTGCGCTAAGATTGTTTTTGTTACTAGAAGAGAGGGGATGGTAAATATGGACAGTGAACTGGGCATTTGTTAAACTGTAGAAATTATAAACTCAATGTGAAAGAGATGTAGGGACTTGTTATAAAATAAAACAAATTTAAAAAAAACATGGCCATGAAGCAATTTTCTGAATTACGTATTTTAATTTCAGAGAGAGAAGTTCAATTGCAAACGAAATGACTAACTTAATTGAGATCAATCCACTGTTTACATTCATGTTTCGCTTCTCAGCACAGCGTAAAACAAAGCGACGTGTCAATTACTACTGTATTTTCCATCCCATTTTTTAAACCACTTTGAATTACTGATACCCCGCTCAAACCTTTGCCCAGTAACACCATTTTTTCCCCCTTTTGCCTGTGAGAAAAATCAATGTGTTTTGCAGGTTGTGCCTCATCGTCATTCCACCTCACTGTCATTACCTTTGACCCTGATACTCACAGTGGTTTTAGCCACATTTCTGCGCTGCCCGCCCAGGCTCACATCTGCGCTCCCCTGGCAGCTGTGTCAACACCTCTGCCCCCGCCCAACACCACCCCCACGCTTAAACAAACCGTCCGCATAGACACCGCACAACACCGGGCCACTCCCCGCCAACGGACGCCTGAGCAGAAGCCTGTACACTGACAACTCTATAACCGCTGCCAGCCAGTCCCCCCAACAACATTGATTTTTCACCGATCAATCCACGGAGGTTGCGACGCATGGTAAATGACAGCAAGGCCTGTGCCATAGCATACGTCTCAGCATTAATTGTTGCTGGGCAGACTCGGCGGGCTCCGTGGACAGGGTTGGTCCGGCGCGTCTCTATGCGGCAGTGGGAGAACTTGGGGCCGCAGTGGGACGGGGCAAAGTGCGGGCCCATCACTCAGACGCACCTCAACTGCACGGGACAGGCTGGAGATCAGGCCAATTCGAATGATGTATTGTTCCACGCTGTCCTCAATGATAGTAATAGCAACGGAGGCATAATTTAGCAAGAAAGTTTGACCGTAGAAGTTGGAGAGCAAGTCGTCGGCGCAAAAGCCCGACTGCTTGAGTGTGACGGTGGAAAGTAACCAAGTGCAAAAGTAGAAGTAGCAATTGTAGGTATCTGTCCTTTACGTTAATATGTTTTGTTTTAATACAGTGATACGTTTGATTCAATACGTTTGAGTTCACAAAATCTGATGCTTTAACAGTCTTTAAATAACATCTCTGTACTTACTTTTTGGACTTGAAGTGCATTTTTTAATGGCTACTACTATGAGATACTTTTTTGAGTGGTAATTTGCTGAATCTGCACTTTTACTTGAGTAACAAAGACTACTTCCACTGAACTTTTTTTTTTTTTCTTAGTACTTAGACAAACTTTATTGATCCACTTGGGAAAACATAACACCTTCACAATAATGTACCTATATATTGTTTTTATTTTATTGACAAATCTGAAAAATGGACAACATATTAAAAAACTTCCCTTTGTGTTTCGAGCCTTACAATTGTGCACAAAGTATCTCATAGCAGCAAAGTTACACTTCCTTTATGACCAATCATTATTTTACTGAAGGAAAATGTAGCCTAATGTCTGCGTTCTGGACAATTATCTAACAATTTAGTTTAATACTTCTGATGATTTCATTTGCATCCGCATGGGGGCATATAAAAATACTTTCCCAATGACCGAGCTTTACTAATGGTGTGTAAATGTACCAACTTCCAACTCGGAACTGGAAACTCAGAGATCCAACATGGCCGTGCTTTGCATTTGGTGAAAGTGAAGCGTCCACCAGTTCAAATATGGATAGTGTGATTTTGCCTTTAGTTGCTCTCTGCTGTCCACCTGCTGTTTGTGAAGCTGCTCCTGCACTGCCTTTGAGCCTCTGCAGCTAGAAATGCTCTGTTTTGCCATGAACATGATAAATGGATATATTTGGAGTGTTCTCTTGGTGGCAGGAAAGAAGGCCATAACAAAGAATTAGATGACTCCAACAGAACCGACAAAAAAGAACTGGACTGAAATTGAGACTGACATGAATGAAATGAATCAATGAATGAATCAAAAAAAAGAAAAAAAAAACTACTAGTTTTCCTTTAAGCTCTACTGACTTTGAAACTGACAATTTGAGTTAAATGCAAGTTTGGTTGTGGCGTAAGTTTTTTTTTTATTACAAGTTTTGATTATTTTTCTGCTCTCTGGTCCCGTTTTGTGTTTAATGTGTAAAAAAAAAAAAAAAAATAGAAAACAAAGTGCTGTTTTGTGTGTTCTACCTGGAGCTAGGGTTATCAAATCAAAAGAAAATTGTGCTTTATAAACTGTAAATGTAATAAAAATGTCACAAAATCAACAAATTTGGATTCGCATTTGGGTATTTTTTATAATTTTTTATATTTCATTTAGTAGTTACTGTAATATTTGGTCATCGTTTTCATCCGAGTTGGAGATATCGTCACTCCAATATCCAAGTCTTGACCTCCAAAGACAACTGAAGCGCAGAATAAATCCAAGTGGGAACAGTGAGCAGGCTGAAGCTTATCACTTTTTCTAACTTTAAACTCAGTCTTGCACTTGTACCTGGTCTTTCAATATTGGAGCTGACTTTCTCTGATATATTTTCAGTCATTTTTTGGAGGAGACGTGACTTCCTTCCCCTCCAATGGACTGTTGATTGCTAACATAAATTGATATTGCAGGCCGTGTCCGGAGTGCTCGTACGGTCGGGGAACTGCTGTGGATGTTATTCTAGCTGTCATGGTTTTGTTTGGCTTTCATTTGAACATTTTCCTGTCCCTCATTCCTCCATTTTGTATGTTTTCTCTCGGACTGGCTTGTTGTTTTGTGTCATAACACAGTGAGTTATGTTCCCCTCCTCACCCTCTGTCCTTACGCCTGATTGAGTTGTTTGTGTTTCCATGTCTGTCTGCTCAGATGGGGCACAGATAGGAGCAGGTCTGCAGAGGATGCTCGCTGACGTCAGATTGGGTGTGTTGTGTTGAACGGTGTGGGAGGTGAGCCAAAAAAGGTGTCTTTTGGGCGTGATGTTTCAATTACTAATTTAAGATAGCAACGTCAAGGTTTTGTTGTTGGTTTACTGATGACCACAAGGGGCAAAGTGTAAAAGTGGGATTGTAAATGACATCATTTAAAGAACTAGTTGGACTTTTTTTACTCTAGTCATTTTAAACAATAAGTAGATTGATGGGTAGAGATTCTATACCCACACAATAAGTGGTCGGTGGTTTGTTGTTCTGTCATTGGTGAAAGGCTATGGCAAAGGCAACAACTCACCCTCATCTTTCTTTTCAAACAATACAGTCCAGAATGACATTTAGGCCCAGCTGAAGACATGCAAACAGAGGTGGATTGAACAGACTCGTTTGTGGATGTATAATTCTGTTTTTTTCCTTTTTTTTCTTCAGTGTTTCTAAATGGTCATGTTTCATGTTCATCTATTTTGCCGCTAACATTTTCTGACGAGTCTGGGTTACAAAACATGGCAGATAAGCCTCAGACAACATGGACCTTTATAACTAACACATCTGACTTATGAATCTGAACATTTACAGGTGGATAATTATATTGGCTCTTTTTACTCTATTTAAGCCCACATTTAATCTTTACAGCTGCTGGAATTTTGACGTTTGAAGCCCTGAAATTACATATTCCACAGCAATATTGAGCTTGGGATCGGGGTCACACACAACAGAATTTTCAGTTAGCCCAATGTTAAATCAATGGAGATTTTAAGATGCTAAATACTAAACTTAGCGTTAAGTATTCTAACACTATTTATGAATAAATGTATTTACCAGAAGTGTCCCAGCAGTTTATCAGGTTCTTCCATGGACACCAGCAGCAAACATGGCGGATTTCCATGGCACCGGCTGTTTTTTCACGTTCTATCCCAAGGTCCCATAGGTTTAGACGCGCTGCTCATTTTTCTGTGAAAGCTTTGTCAAATGTGGTGTTTTTAGAATATTTTAGAGGCACTGACAAATTATCTACCGGAGCTTTCTTAAAAAGTTAAATTAAACATTAAATTTAGGCAAATAAAACTTTGGTTGTCATAAGAGCAAAGTGGCCACACAGATAGGACTAAACGTTCACAGAGACACTGAGACATTTTCTATCATTACACATTACTGATTTTTTACAAACATGGACTTAAACCTGGGAAAAGTGAGAATTTTCTGCATGGCATTTTATTTTGATATTATTTATCATTCACATCTAATTAGGCCAGCCGCATCCTGGAGCATGTTAAATGCTGTTCGCACTGATCGCTCTGAGCTTCCAACGCACTGAACGCTTTGACACCCGCTCACCACCAATTCGGCCGAAACACAGAAAATGGCATGACCTGCACTACCCGCGTGACCTGCGCCGCACCACTACATAGAGTTAACACGGAAAACGCTGGCGTGTGCAGTGTGTCCACAGCTTTAGGGTTATGGGTTAGGGTTTAGGCTTAGGGTTTGTAAAGTATTTAAGACAAAAGACAAATAATACACAATAAAAACAAAATGATTAGATTCCTGATGTAACTTAGTTGTAAAGTCAAGTGTTGCCTTTTTTCAACTTTCAATGAGAAAGACATCGAAGTTTCCGAAAAAGCCAAAGTATATTTTATGCACTAAACCACATGTGACAGAGAAAACACAGGCCAGTCAATGCTGTTTCAAACTGTTCTGTGTCTGTGGTTCATCCTGTATTGTGTGATAATTGCCTTCATTCATATCTGCAGTATAAGACCAGTGGCCTCTGACTCGACACACACACACACACACACACTCACCCACACAAGCCGCACACCAGTATTCAGGACCAGTGCCAGCTCCGCTCTGAGTTTGTGTCAGTCCTGCTCACTCGCAGGGCTCACTTCTGGAGTTTCCGAGTTTCGCTGCTGGACCTGCCGCAGGCTTGGCTCAAGGCCGTGACAGGAGGCAGCCGGGCGTGCCAGCACACACACTGAAACACACACTCAAGCGGGGGAGAAATGTTGCAGTAACGGATCCGGTGAGGGAAAGAAAGGGAGAGAGAGAGACAGAGAGTATAGAGAGAAAGATAGAGGGAAAGGAGCTGAGGTTGTTCCCTGTGATTGAGGTGGAGAGGTGTAATGCCACGGGCCAAACAGACGGATGTTACAGATGGACCGGTCACTGGGGTGGTACATGTAAACACACTCGGCCGTACAATCGTTGGACTTTGTGAGGATTGTCAGTGATACAAAACTTTTATGAAACTATAACATTCTTAAAGGGAACATACATGTATTATAGTAAAATCAACTATAATAAACTTTCTTAACCTTGATGGTGTTTCCTCCTCATCATTATCTTACTCAAAGTTGTGTTTTGATTGATTTCTGGAAATGATGTTCACATGCTCAGAAAATTCCTATTTTCACCTACCCCCTATCCGCCCATATCACTGTATTTACTCAAAAATTTATCCATGCATAGCCACTTTTCAAATATGTTTGATATAATGAAAAGGAGGGGCTTCTTAGTTTCACATCAATAAGCTGCTTTAGATCCAGTTTGCAGATTACAATGAACAAAATATAAACTGATAATCAACTACGTTACAGTTCACCATTACCTGGAAAAAGCATCATTTGTCTTCTTTAAACATCAAACATTGCTGTGACATTAAATTGGGTGTCTTGATTTCTCTAAAGAAAGCAGACTAGAGAGAACTAGAGCGCACACCAGTGGCTGCACATAAGAGAGGTGACACACTGTGAGAATCCAATACGCTGATAATTAGTAATCTCATGCAGAGGAGAGTTCATTGGGGATAATAAAGAAAACCATTTACTTTTCAGGTGATTTCCTGAGCCGCGTGCTAAATTTGGAGCGACCTGTAGCTCCAGGCTGTTTCCCTAATGGCACTGACCTTTTCCACTGTTGGTCCTCTTTGGTCTCGCGGAAAAAAACATATTCCCACAGAAGGTAACATGCAGGAGCTGTGGGAGCAAGCACATGGTTTTAAAATGAACATATATTCTGTTTTTATTTAAAGTTTTAAAGAGCTCCAGATTGATGAAAATATTTTATCTGTCTTTTATCAAATTTTGTGTACAGCTCTGAAGAAGCTCATGGGAAACCCTTTGAGTGAGAACCTATAAAAGAACATTTAATCCCTCAAATTGACAATCAAAGGTTAAGGTACACTTTATCACAGGTGTGGACTTGCAAGTTGTGACTTGGACTCGAGTTAGATTTGATATTTTTTAACATGAGACTTGACTTGATGAAATGGACAAAACTTTGGACTCGACCTGAAGGCCAATGATGACTTGATACTTGTCCCCCCCCAAAAAAAACATCCATCCATCCATCCATTTTCTTCCGCTTATCCGGGGCCGGGTCGCGGGGGCAGCAGTCTGAGCAGGGACTCCCAGACTTCCCTCACCCCGGACACTTCCTCCAGCTCCTCTGGGATCCGAGGCGTTTCCCAGGCCAGCCGAGAGACATAGTCCTCCAGCGTGTCCTGGGTCTTCCCCGGGCCGCCTCCCGGTGGGACATGCCCAGAACACCTCCCGAGGGAGGCGTCCTTGAGTCATCCTGAACAGATGCCCGAGCCACCTCAACTGGCTCCTCTCGACGTGGAGGAGCAGCGGCTCTACTCCGAGCTCCCCCCGTGTGACTGAGCTCCTCACCCTATCTCTAAGGGAGCGCCCAGCCACCCGGCGGAGGAAGCTCATTTCGACCGCTTGTATCCGCGATCTTGTCCTTTCGGTCACTACCCAAAGCTCATGACCATAGGTGAGGGTAGAACGTGGAATTGACCGTAAATCGAGAGCTTTGTCTTTCGACTCAGCTCTCTCTTCACCACAACGGTCCGATACAGCGCCCGCATCACTGCAGACGCTGCACCGATCCGCCTGTCAATCTCACGCTCCATCCTTCCCTCACTCGTGAACAAGACCCCGAGATACTTGAACTCCTCCACTTGAGGCAAGGACTCTCCACCCACCCGAGAGGGCAATCCACCTTTTTCCGATTCGAGAACCATGGCCTCGGATTTGGAGGTGCTGATCCTCATCCCAGCCGCTTCACACTGCTGCAAACCGCCCCAGTGCATGCTGCAGGTCCTGGCTTGAAGAAGCCATCAGGACGACATCATCCGCGAACAGCAGAGATGAGATCCTGTGGTCCCCAAACCAGACGCCTCCACGCCTGACTCGCTAGAAATTCTGTCCATAAAACTATGAACAGAACCGTGACAAAGGGCAGCCCTGGCGGAGTCCAACATGCACTGGGAACAGGTCTGACTTACTGCCGGGCAATGCGAACACAGCTCCTGCCCGTCATACAGGGACCGGACAGCCCTTAGCAAAGGGCCCGGACCCCATACTCCCGAGCACTCCCTCACAAGGCGCCCGGGGCACACGGTCGATCGCCTTCTCCAGATCCACAAAACACATGTGGACTGGTTGGGCAAACTCCCATGAACCCTCGAGCACCCGATGGAGAGTATAGAGCTGGTCCAGTGTTCCGCGACCGTGACTAAAAACCACACTGCTCCTCCTGAATCCGGAGGTTCGACCTATCGGTCGGATTCTCCTCTCCAGTACCCTGGAATAGACCTTACCGGGAGGCTGAGGAGTGTGATCCCCTGTGGTTGGAACACACCCTCCGGTCCCCCTTCTTATACAGAGGACCACCACCCCGGTCTGCCAGTCCAGAGGCACCGTCCCCGACCGCCGATGCTGCAGAGAGCGTGGTCAGCCAAGACAGTCCCACAACATCCAGAGACTTAAGATACTCAGGGACGGATCTCATCCACCCCCGGAGCCTTGCCACCAAGGAGCTTGCCTACCACCTCAGTGACTTCAGCCAGGGTGATGGATGAGTCCACCGCCAAGATCTCAGCCTCTGCTTCCTCCTCGGAAGACGTGACAGTGGGATTGAGGAGATCCTCAAAGTATTCCTTCCACCGTCCGACAACATCCCCAGTCGAGGTCAGCAGCTCTCCACCCGCACCGTAAACGGTGTTGGTAAAGCACTGCTTCCCCCTCCTGAGGCGTCGGACGGTTTGCCAGAATCTCTTTGAGGCCAACCGATAGTCCTCCTCCATGGCCTCCCGAACTCCTCCTAATCCCGAAGTTTTTGCCTCTGCAACCGCACGGGCTGCAGTACGCTTGGCCTGCCGGGTACCTGTCAGCTGCTTCAGGAGTCCCACAAGCCAGCAAGGCCCGATAGGACTCCCTTCAGCCTTCACGGGCATCCCTTACTGGTGTCCACCACCGGTTCGGGATTGCCGCGACAGGCACCAGAGACCTTGCGACCACAGCCACGGTAGCCGTGCCGCGATTGACAATGGAGGTGGAGAACATGGTCCACTCAGACTCCATGTCTCCAGCCTCCCCCGGGATCTGGGAGAAGTTCTCCCGGAGGTGTGAGTTGAAGACCCTGCCGACAGAGGGCTCTGCCAGACGTTCCCAACAGACCCTCACAATGCGCTTGGGCCTGCCAAGTCTGTCCGGCTTCCTCCCCCGCCAGCGGATCCAACTCACCACCAGGTGGTGATCGGTTGACACATCTCGCCCCTCTCTTCACCCGAGTGTCAAGACACGCGTCAAGGTCAGATGACACGACAACAAAGTCGATCATCGACCTCCGGCCTAGGGTGTCCTGGTGCCACGTGCACTGATGGACACCCTTGTGCTTGAACATGGTGTTCGTTATGGACAAACTGTGACTAGCACAGAAGTCCAATAACTGAACACCACTCGGGTTCAGATCAGGGGGGCCGTTCCTCCCGATTACCCCTCTCCAGGTGTCACTGTCGTTGCCCACGTGGGCGTTGAAGTCCCCCAGTAGAACAACGGAGTCCCCGGGCGGTGCACTGTCCAGTACCCCTCCCAGGGACTCCAAGAAGGTCTGGTACTCTGCACCGCTGTTCGGCCCGTAGGCCGACACAACGGTGAGACCTGTCCCCCCACCCTAAGGCGGAGGGACGCGACCTCTGCTCACCGGGTAAACTCCAACACGTGATGGCTGAGCTGTGGGGCTATGCGAGCAAGCCCACACCAGCCCGCCGCCTCTCCCCGCGGGCAACGCCAGAGAAATGGAGCGTCCAGCCCCTCTCGAGGAGACGGGTTCCAGAGCCCAGGCTGTGCGTGGAGGTGAGGCCGACTATATCTAGTCGGTAGCGCTCAACCTCCCGCACAAGCTCAGGCTCCTTCCCCCCCAGCGAGGTGACATTCCATGTCCCTAGAGCCAGTTTCTACATCCGGAGATCCGGTCGTCGAGGCCCCCGCCTTCGACTGCCGCCCGGATCACTTCGCACCGGCCCCTTATGAATCCTCCCGCAGGTGGTGGGCCCACGGAGGACGCCCCACGCCGCCCTTCGGGCTGTGCCCGACCGGCCCCGTGGGGAAAGGCCCGGCCACCAGACGCTTGCCGTCGAGCGCCCACCCCAGGCCTGGCTCCAGGGTGGGGCCCCGGTAACGCCGATCCGGGCGACGTAAACGACCTTGTTGTTGTACTGTTCATAAAGGGCTTTTGAAAGCCCAAAAAAAACATGCACTTTTAAAATAATTTTGTCTTTACAGTCGATGCTCAAATGTCCCACAGTGCAGCACGCTCATACCCAGATCTATAATTAGAGACAAGGTAGCCACTCAGCCACCGCTACAATAATAATACATGTCATTATGAGGTCTGTTTTAAATTGAGAACTAAGGAATAGAAACTACGGAGTTGATCATTGCACAAGTGCTATTGCTACTGGTGACAAATGTGTGAAAGAGGACAGGTACAGAGGTGCATTCCCAGCCGATAGTGCTCTCAGGGTTTTGTGAGAGAGCGGAGCCGAACTGCTGACCACATAAACCACAGCACATGGCTCTGTATCCTGACCTTCACTTTAGAGCAGCTTTAAACTCCATCTGGAGAGCAGGACAAAACAGAACAGACTCATGTGGCTTTTACACAACAAAGAGCCAACACCGGGTTAGTACCTTGATATAGTGTAGTGAGATCACCCCGATACCACCTCAGAAAAAGTCCCTTTTATACATTTTTACTGGGTGTATGAAGGATCCTGTATTACAAAACAAACAAAACCAAACTATGTTCTCCTGACATATTGATTTAGTTGCGGGCATCATTCTCAGTTATTGTTGTTTTTTTCATAATTACTATTACAGATTGAATTATTAAAGTACTACAATGATTACACAGCCTGGGATTAAAGCAGAGCTAATTTGATTCTAAACAGGAGTCAAAGTAAGATTCACCTCAAGCAGAATACAACTGTTTAAGCAGAGCCTTTATTTCAACTTTTAACAGATAGTGTCTTATTTCCACTGAAACTTTTTCACATTTTTCTCACACTAGGTATCCTCTGAAGTTAAATATTTACAATTCAAGACTGATGTGACCGTCAAGACTCCTTTAAAATGAAGTAAATGAAATATCTGTGATAAATTGTAAAGCCTCTGCAGATAGTGAAAATCTGTCTATAAAACAATCAGAGTCTGGATAAAAAACCCCACCTTTCAGTCCGTGTTGTTTGTGACTCATATTGTCATTGAGGCACCCCAGAGATGAATACTTGGTTTTGTATTTTCCGTCTCTTGATAACATGTTCAGAAGAAAGTGTGCCTCTATCACCTTTGTTGAAAATGCTGTTCCTCAAGAGTGGGTTTTGTGACTTTGGTGCCAAATTCAACTTGTTTCAGCAAGTACAAACAGTGACACATCCGTTAAAGTTAGATCACTGTGTTTTTGAAGAGCTGAGGTAAGTGAGCCTGAGCCGGGAGAGCACTTGACATTTAAATATTTCACTTTGGTGGCGTGGAGATGTTTGCACCTCCTGTTGTGGATCTCATTCTGCCCATAATTTAACTGACTGAGATAGTGATTTCTGGCTATTTTCAGCACTAGAATCTTCAACAATTTCTTTATCTCACTTTTTCCTGTCGTCAGTACGAAAGAGGTTACAAAACGATCACACCTGCACTGCAGACTGTTTTTGACATCACCATCACACTCGACTACAGATCATGTCTGGGCCTCAAAACTCCTGCCATGGACACAATAAAAGGACTTTGGAGCATACTTCTGACACCAAGGAAGAAGGCTGTAACAAAGAAATGGAGGGCACAAACTGAAAATATGGAAGTGGATAAATCTGACAGACTTTGGACTAATTGGAACACATGCCAGACTTCATACGCAGGACAATATTTAGATATCTTGTGCCATTTGCATGTTTGTATGTTCCCTTTCTGTCATTTTTCATTCATTCATTCATTCATTTTCTACCGCTTATTCCCGTTAGGGGTCGCGGGTGACTGGAGCCTATCCCAGTGACTTTGGGCCTTAGGCGGGGTACACCCTGGACAGTGGCCAACTCGTCGCAGGGCTGACACAGAGACAGAGACAAGGACAGACAAGCATTCACTCTCACATTCATTCACTAGGGACAATTTAGAGTTGTCAATTAACCTACACAGTCATGTCTTTGGACGGTGGGAGGAAGCCGGAGAACCCGGAGAGAACCCACGGTAACACGGGGAGGACATGCAGACTTCACCCAGAGAGATCATGTGATGTTAGGGTGGTTCGGAATTCGAGACCACGATGTTGGGGTGGTCTGGGATTTGAACCCCGATCTCCTTGTTGAGAGGCAGAAGCTCTAGCCGCTCTGCCACCGTGCACCCCTCTGTCATTTTTATAGTTTTGTTTTTGTTTGTTATATAAAAATGATCATT
Source organism: Rhinogobius similis (assembly GCA_019453435.1). NCBI lineage: Eukaryota > Metazoa > Chordata > Actinopteri > Gobiiformes > Gobiidae > Rhinogobius > Rhinogobius similis. The sequence continues at coordinate 14,256,077 of CM033623.1, read as the reverse complement.
ACACCCATTTAAACGCATTCAAATCCTTCTCCGCGTCCACTTTCCTTGTTTCTACCACCACAGCAAACTGCCTTATTGCACAAGCAAATCTTTTATTCCATGTCTCGGCAAGGAGTTTGGCGTGTGGGCCGAGGATGGTGAATACAATTGAGAGATGTGGGAGAGAGAAAAGGGGGGCAGTGGGGTGCGTGGGTGAGCAGATAGGACCATAGCTGAGGGGGGCAGGTTAAGTTTGGTGCCCACACAGAGCACTATTCCACTGGCTCTCTCTATCCCACGCCTGGCCCCTCTAACCTGCCCGGCACAGTGAATGTCTGCCTGTGTCACACCTCGGCCCACTCCCAGGAGATGTGCGCCGCAGTGGAGGAGACAGGCAACTTGTCAAAACTCTTCATTGTGGATTTTGATCTCAGGGGAAGCTTTGCCCAACTTTAGCTCTTCTGGCTTTTGCTTTTACTTCCGCGGAATTTACTTAAGCTGATAATTAAATAGCTCCACAATGTACCACTGAGAAAATGTGACAATATTCCAAGCTGGGAGCATTCTATAGATTGTATGGAGTCTATTTTGGGAAGGTCGGACTGGTTATTGAGTCATAGGGTAATTTTGTGAGTCACTGAAGGTCTGAGCAATCTGAAAATCTGTAAATGAAATAATTAGATAAGTTGTTTTCTGTGTCAGAAATAGGGAATGGGGAAAATGAGCAAAGTTTAAGTTTTGGATGATGAACAGAATCCCAAAGTTTGGAGGCTCTGTTTCAGCTATGACCATTTGTGACACTTCACCCACCATTTATGTATGTATGTATTTATTTATTTTATGTATCTGTTTTATAGGGACAATGCATATTAATGAACATCTGTAAAAGTTACTGTGTAAAAATTCCAGATTACAGCCAAAATGCTAATTTCCATCTGTTGTCCCTCGGCCCACAGAAGACAATTACAAAACATTATAAAAATATTACACAGAACTGTAAAAGGCTCATAGATTTGGTTTTTCTTTATCCACTTTACAATTTATAAGTGGACAGTGATGGACATTCTCTTGTTGTGTCCTATTTAAGACTATTCCAATTGTAAGTCCCTTTAACAGAAAGCTCTGGCCAAATGTGTGTCTGCCTCATAGTCCCCTCGAGCCGTGACCCTGGTGCCCATCCCACTCACTGTCTTTGGTTTTGTGAAGTCCTTCAACAGAGAAAGAGCGTTTCTAAAATGTACAAAATCATCAAAATTCAGCTAATTACATTCTCTAAAACACTGAAAATGAGTCGTTGGGTTTAGCATTGTGACCAGGAGGTTATACAACATTCAAAGTGTGAAAAAAATAATAATTTAGCAGCACACGGTGTCATGAAAGGTCTAAAATGTGTACGTTAAAATTAATTGCCTTTGTGAATTATTTTATGTGTTTTTGAAACGTCATGGTCGGGTCCAGTGTCAGGTCAAAATATTTGAATTCACTGAGGTTCAAATTCATTAAAAAAAAAACATCGCAGTGTTGTGGCTCAGTTGGCTTTTTGATGAACATCTGACAGACTGTTCAACCCTTGATCTGATCCATCCAGTCTTGTATGTTTGTTTGTTTGTTTGTTTGTGAGTGATGTTAGTGGGACGGGCGCAGATGGGTCAGTCTATAGGGCAGTTGTGGCTACAGAACTAAAGCTTACAACCACCACTCATTAGGAAATAAATAATGCAGGTAAGCATTTCCCCACTATCCGCGGTGAATGCAGAAAAGGCCTTATTCCCAAATGAGCCTAATTCCATTGTCAACTTCATGTCTGTGAGTCTTCCTTTTCCTTCTGTGCCAGAGTAATATTTGCTTTGACTGGCTGCTTCCCTTCTGTCAGCAGAACGCTTGAATTGGCACCAAAACATATAGCTAACACTTCATTTACCACTAATAACCATGTCTATAATCACATATTCTGATCCTCACTGTGAGCTGGAATATTATTGACAAATCTTAATTACCGTCATGTAGAATCCAATGATTAGTTTGAGCAGTCGTTAAGGAGGGAGTGTGGTTCTAAATAGACCCAGGGGCTAGATAATAGCCCTGTGACTCATGCTATCAGTGATTTAACTGCAAATAGATAGAAACACAGTGGAAATTGCATAGAAAGTGAGTGAAACGACAGTTAGGGTTGTCGTTCTTTCTTGCCCATGTTTTTTTTCCAGCTCGAGTTTAAGCAGCGATGGGATTAGTTTTGTAGGATTGCTGGCTGGCATTGTGCGCTGAGAGGATAGGCAAATGAAATCCCTTTTTCAACCACCACTACTTATCCTTGTCCCTGTGTTGTCTCATTCAAACAGAAGTGCCTGGCTTTGCATGCATGTAATCTAGGTGACAAGGAGGAAAGAAAGGAGAACTGAACGCAGATGAAGGCACAGAGAAAGGGCCCGAGAAGTTAGACGTGAGTTAATGTATTCTACAGAACTGTGTGAGAGTTTTGGAGCAGAAAAAAAGGCGTAACAATGAACTGAAATGTGCAAAATTATTGTAAATATAGAAACAATCATTGGCCTGTGTCAAGGCACTAACTCGCAGTGATAGCTAAATTGTTTTGTTTTGTTAATTTGTTTCTGAAGTCTTGCATATTTTGTTGGTCAAATCGCGTGCCCCCCACATACTTCCACATGTTGTAATCCTCTTTTGTGTTTTAACATCCATACAGAGTCACCAGACTATTCTGATCAGCGCTCCAATTGCCATGGCATAGTAATGCATATTAGATTTTTAGTAGCCGCCATTTATTTTTAGTTTTGTATAAGTAAGTTATTTGTAATGTGCCATGTTACCTCTGCAAGTGTTATGTTTGGACAAAGACATATTCATTAGTTTAAGTTCCCACGTTCAAAATAAATACCAAACAATAGAAAATATAGCAATTAAGTGCATATGACAGGTTAGATTACAAATTTCATTAAAATGTAGAGAACATGACTAAGATTTTAACAAAGATTTTAATAAACTTTTCAGCAGTTTGACATAATTTTTGTTGAATGATTGTTTAAGCTGTCAGAGAGTTGTGTTGGTTGTGCGTAAAACGTCTCTTCAGTGGAATGTTGCTTACAGACGTTATGCAGAGACATTCCTTTATTAGAAAAATGCTCCTCAACATTCCAGCCTGAGTGGCAGAATTAAAGGAAGCACAAATGATAAAATGTGTTTCTTTGCTTTCCTTTGGCCTACGTTTTACTCAACACAGCTTTGTACAGTAAAATGTAAACTGAAAATAGTTTCTCTGTTGTTACTCCGACTATGCAAAGCTAGCTTGTTTGCTGACGGCAGTTGGAGATAACTCAACACAACTATTATTTTCCTCAACACTTGGACTCAGAAAAATCTTATTTTTTAGAGAGAAAGATAATCAGTTCAACTGTGTGTGATCACGTCTCTATCAGTGATAACTGTGAGCGTAGCTGCAGTGTTCCTCTTGTTTATCTGGTTTTCTGCAACAGTTTACTTTGACAAATTTTCTCTTTTTTTTTAGAAGTCAGATACAAACTAAATATTTAGGAAAATTATGATAACTATTCACCACAGGTAGTCCACCATACAACATAATAATTACAAAAACTGGAGAACCTGTCATGTACTTTTAAAGAAGCATTTCAGTGAACTTTTTGCGCTTTGCCATGTAGTGTCCCTACTCTTTTAGCAAATGTGGTGCAGACATTCAATATAGGCCCAGTGCATTTGTGTCTGACATCATTATTTGAATAATTTATCTTCAAACTTCATGGCTGAATTATTGATGTCTTTAAGAATAGAAAAGAGGAAGCGGCAAACAGCGGACTGGGGGAGGCGGCATGATGCAAGATGGAGACAGAAATTACTCTTTCGTCATTAATAAATATTTTTCAGCTCAAAAGACATTTGGCAAATGAAAAACATGACATTTAATCTGATAAGAGAAAATAAAGCTAGTCTTTTAATATATTTGTTTGCTGCAGGCTTCAATTTACAGAGTTACATTTTAGACAGAGTAATTTGGCAAACAACACAGAAACTCCAGCGTCTAGACACCACTAATATCAGCTTTTAATTATATAGGATTTTGTCTGTTATTGCTTTCTGGCACAGTCAGGCACAGTGTTTAACAGCAGTATTTGCCCTGTTCTTTTTCACTCTTCAGTCTTTGGACAAGAAGTCTATAACAACGTCATCAATTTTCGTCTTGATAGACAGGTATTAAATGTGTCAAATATTTCCCTGGAGCAAAAAAGGAGAACGAATATTCATTTTGTTGTAGTGTGGAATGACATCAGTAAATGGCATGGCAACTTTTCAAAATAAACCAACCTCAAACATGTCCACCAGGCCAATCTTCCAGCTGGGTGTAATCACTAGACCAAGATGTTATAGTTGAAGATCTAGGGAGGAACTATGGAAGTGAGGCTGCCAGTCTGTGCTATCTGACCCTCTGACAACCAACCCCTCATGCACAGACCACATTCACACCGAGGTAACCATATCAACCAACCAAAAAGAAATTCCATATTTCAAATTCAGGAGGCATTACTATTTTCATAATGCATTGGTTGAAATTACACGGTGAAGCTGTCTGTCTTTTGTTTACCTCGCTGTCCTCTTTGTGTACATGGATGTTGTGTGGTGGGTGCATCGCCTGCTGTATATTTTTATACATGTGTGTTGTGTGGTGGCTGCTCGGAGAGGCACAGGGCCCAGACACTTGGAATCACTTAGTGCGAATTTCGAATGTGGGAGGAGAGGAATGTGTGTGCGGCCAGATAAAAAGAAAAGAAAAGTGAAAGAAAAACAGGGCAACATGGAGATCGGGGGCGTGCGAGATAGACACAGATATAGACAGAGCAGGAGAGAGAGAGAGTGAAGGGAGGGGGCACCTGCATGGAGGGACCATTTGGACTGGAGGCAGAGGGGCAAAAACACAACGATCTAGTGCAAATGACAGACAGTGCATGGGTGAAAGAATAGACGGAGAAGAAAAGTACACGCTGCCCACTCCTTACCTACTGTTCTCCATTAGGCTGATTTTTTCAAATGTCTCTTGCAGGTCTCGCTTAGGGGGAACATCTATTCCTATCACAATGCTGCCTACACACACCTCGCAGTGACAGGCAGCACACGAGCAGAGGAGGGGGCCCCAGCAGAAAGGAATTACACACACAAAGAAAGAAAGAATGAAAGAAAGGTACATGTCCACAGTGACTCAGTACAGTGTGAATTTGTCACATAAAAGGCCATGTTGGAGGTGTACTTTTGGATACGCTTTGCACCTGTGTGGGCCTATGGGTTCCTAATTTTGTTCACATTAGTAAGTTACATTTTTAGAGGTTTCAACTGTGGTAAAGAAATGTGCTAAAGGAAATCAAATGTGGACGTTCTGTTCACTTACGCACTGAACATGCAGTAGTGTCTCCACTAAATTCAGAACTTAACTGCCTGTACGGATTACACAACACCAAACAACGTCAAAGAAGACTCGTGCATACGTATTTTATCAGCCTAAAGAAGAATACATGGAACTTTAGCAATGGTCACAGGGCACACAATATATTTTAAATAATTAGTCACACATGTTCGCCACAATTCAAAGAAGAAACAGTTACTCATAGTGGCTTTTGCCCAACTATAATCTGGACTAACCCAAACATGCCAATCTTAAAAATTCAGTTAAAGTAAATTGCAACTGCAGTAAGTTGTGTACATAGTCAGTAAATGTCTAAATTGTATACTCAGTAAAAAAGAAATAAAAGCAATAACCTGCTTGTAGTACCTAAACTGTGTGACTCACTCAAAAGTAATGTAAGACACCCCCTCCTCTTTTTTTGACTTTTAAACCTTGGATACTCTGTGTACACAAACTGGTGTAACCTCTTCTCTCTTCTGAGTGTCTGTCTCTTTCTGCAGAACACAAATATAACCTCCCACATTCCCTCCTCGTGCTTCCGGCCGCTCAAGCCTGCTCCGAGCCAAAACTAACAGGCTCTCGGTGTGTTCAGGACAGCTAAATCCCAATGACATCACGACTGTCTGAGGAAGTTTGGACTGGAGAATAGGTGCCAAAACTTCATATATAAGCCAACAGGAGCTTAGCATAATCTCAACAGTGAGTCAAATGGGAATTGCTGATGCCTGTAAAGGTGCACGGCGATGGAGTAAGCATTTCTTAAAGGTTGAAAAGGCAATAGGTTTTGACGAAAAGTGTCCATCCATGCAAATCCACAATTGCCCCCCTGACCCGGCTGATGAGCGATGTAGTTTAGTTGGAAGCTGTAAATGCACTGAAAACAACACTAAATCAGCAGCCATTGTTCACTATTGATGAAGGCCAATCCCCATGCCGGACCCCTCACTGTGGGTCAAGATGATTGCCATCCAAAATCAATCTCAGAGTGTAACGTGTGCGTCTGTATGGTCGTTCCTCTATCTTCAAGGGAATAATATGCACCTCCAATAAATTAAAAAATCTAATGACGAATCAGGCGTGCATTGACTGATGTTGAGCCGTATTGACCAGTCGGGGTCACCCTATGAACTGGGCCCAACTGACCCTCATAGCTCCTGGCAACAAGGTGGGCACATTCAATCTCACTTGACCCACTCAGCTTTGACCTTTGCCCCCTGGCAGGACTGCCCCTGTGTGAACTCTCACCTCTGAGATCAATAGCTCTTGACCATCACCTCGGGCTGTTGCCACAGAGCTGAGGGCAGATCTGCAGGCTGGTGCAGGCAAAAGGCCACAAAGAAACAAAGCACAGGATTCCTGCTTTCTAATGGGGGAAGTGGATTCTACAGGGGCTGACCCAGTTTTTATTTTCTTGTAATGAAGTAAATTTTGCCCTACAGATTGTAAAAGTAGCTTTTAGGGGCAAATAAGTTTGCTGTTTGCTGTCTGCATCTACTTATAAAGTGTTTACGCGGGCTGTAGACTGTAGTAGCACTGGTGCCCTTTAAGCATGCTAGTTGTTGTTAGCCATGACATGACGGTGTAGGTACAAGATCTAGTCAGCTTGCATTATCTGCTTGGGTTCACCTCGGGATGTTCATGTTCTGCAATCTAATTGAACGGGAGCACGGAGCAGTGTGATTGGCTGTTCCTCTCACTGAAGTGGAAGTGTCAACCCAAGATGAATTTTGATCAAAACAGTTTTGATCAAATAAAGATATTTACAATCGTTTAACACAATGGTTCTCAAACTTTTTACTCCAAGTACCACCAAAGAAAGGATTTGGCTTTCTGAGTACCACCAAATCTAAACTGGGTCTATAACTGGACTAGTTCAGGTCTAAATTAGGGATAAACCAAGTGTTAAGTGGGAAAACAACATTGCCACTGAATAAAATATACTCTAAATTAAGTAAACTGTCAGGGGTTTGACTTAGGACCCAAGAGCAGTACAACGGAGGCAGGTGAAACACAGTTTATTTACAACGACAGGTAAGTGGTTACAGGGCTGGGGGGTGTCCAGGGTAGGCAGAGGCAGGCAGGAACGGGCAGGCAGGCACACACACAGGAGCAAGCAGGTAGGAGTAGGCAGGCACACAGGAGCAGGCAGGTGGTTACCGGAGGGAGGCAGCAGGGACACCTGGACACAGGACAAGGTGAAGAACAATTCCAAAAATGCACAAAAGTGAGTTGAGTTTTCTGGAGCCAAAAACGCAGTACTAACTGTAGTAGTATATATGACGAACTGGCGATGAGTGAATGAAGGACCAGACTTCTTATGCTGCAGGTAATGATGTAAGTGGATGCAGGTGTGTTTGCTGCCAGACCCCGAAGGACACACCCAGGGAGGAGGAGAGACAGGAAACTCAGGAAGGAGGGGGCAGACAGGAGGGAGCACAATCTTGAGGATCCTGACCATGGATGTATTAAAAGAACTGGATAAGGTACGCCCCCTCTGTCTGTGGTCCCAGATTGATTTGTGGCCGTGCGAGGTACTGCAGCCTCTTGGAACCAGCCTTTTTCTCAAATGTCACATTATAATTGCAGACAGTACTGAATTATTATCTGTATTTAAATAAAATAGAAGGAAATGTTCTTTTCTATCATTTCTAAAATCACCGAAATTACCGTTTTTATATGAAGTGGGGATTGTCGCCACGTATGCCCTAAAAACAAGATGGCAGCCATCGCTTTCAGGAAGTAAAACAAAGATGGCAGCCATCGTTTCAGGAAGTAAAAACAAAGATGGCAGCCATCGTATCAGGAAGTAAAACAAAGATGTCAGCCTTCGTATCAGGAAGTAAATGCGGAAGTAAGAAACTTTTTTGGGGTCATGCGCCAATGAGCACTCTCCATAGGGATAAACAGGACGGCCATCTTGGATTCATCTTCCAGGTTTTATTATAGTTCTATGATCCTGACATAAACATTACAATTGAAGAGGCGTCCACGCATCACCAGAAGAAGTTCGCGTACCACCAGTGGTACACGTACCATAGTTTGAGAAACACTGGTTTAACATAAAAATGATATATTACTAATCACGTAGTGATCATACATAGTTGCTGAAATGTAATAATTGCAATTTTTTTGTTACAAGGGGTTCATCAGTTAAGGTTCTATCGATGGTGGAGCTACACGTTTGCCTTCTATTATTTCTAGAAATAATTTTCCCATTATAAATGTTTGCAATAAAAATAAAGAAACTAAAGTATGTAACAATGTTTGAGTTTGCCTATTGATATCTAAATACAAATCTGTGTGTGTGTGTGTGTGTGTGTGCGTGCGTGCATGCATGCGTGTGTGTGTGTGTGTGTGTGCGTAGAAATTACAACTTTGAATGGTTGAATGAGTATGTAGTAATATTAATGATTACTAATGAGTGGAAGAACGTATATTTTATTAACCCTTCGTTATAATCGTAGAAACTTAATTTCCTTTCACTTAGTAAATATAATCAGTAAAAGTGAGTTTATCTCAGCCATAATCAGCACTGCCTTATAGTTCTCAGTGTTAAACTATTTAAAATACTGATCAATAATCACAAAAGCAATACAGAATAACAAGCAACATGTACATTTGATCATAAAAGCTGATCATGGTTTTCTCTACGTCATCACAATGCTGTGTTTTGCACACCCAAGCTGATACTGCAAGTTGAGAAAATAATGTAACTATAACGGTAAACTCTGCTCTGGTCTCTGAAAGTTTTGAAATGTGCTTCACTTATTGTGGTGAATATTTAAAATGATAGGAATGCATTAGTAAATTTAGGAATATGTTTGGACCTCTGCAAACAGTTTGAAAGTAAATAGTTCTGTTTTTTCGTGTTTTTGAGAAAGTAAATATTTGGTACAGTGCCTTTAAGTGGTTTATGCAGACTGTTGAAGTAAATGTTGTAAGGACGTTCTGTTGAATTCCGTGGGGAGGAATCTGGAAGTATAACAGAAAATAATATTTTGAGTAGTAAGTAATTCTCTCATTGCTGTGTTACATTACCCTCCCGCTATCTTCGGATCCATTTGACCTCATCTAGATTTTTTGTTTTATTTTTTATTTCATCGCTATGAAACTTTCACCTAACATACAATTCATACAAACATTTTCGATAAAATAAGTATTTTTTTCTTGCTATGAAAATGTATATTTTTGACCAAATGTGCATTGCTCAAAAGAAGAGAGCACGTGAGATAAAAAGTGATACTATCCATGGGTTTTAGAATGATGAGAAAATAGGACCTCATAAACATTGCATGCTGGAAGCTGAAACCTTATTAATATGCCTGATGTTTTATCATGGCTGGAGATACATTAATTTGCCATTCGAATTAATTAATTTTTTATTTAACACATCGCAATTCTTATAATTTAGTGTTAAACATAACCTAAAAATATATAATTAAACTAAATATCTTACACAATCTTAGCCCGCATTTACTCTCAATAAAGTGAAAGCATGCCAGCATTTTAAAACACATTTGTCTTCTCGGGTGGAGCATTATTGTTTATGGTCAATGCTTTCAGGATTTATATCAGTGTAGATGCTTTGTTTTGTGTGGGAATACAAAAAATATCAATGGTCTTATTTTATCTTTTAACAAGCCAAGCACCATATGTAGCAATCTATATTTTCTACAAATCAGCTTGAGCAGTATCCTCTCAAAGCTTTTCGATCTGTTTCTGTCATACATGACTACCTCTCTGCTTCTCTCCATTCTTATCCTGGTTATTGTGGGTTTGTTATGAACTTTAACAAGTCACACATATAATCCTCTTATGCTAGCTGCATCCAAATTCACAACTTGAGCTTCTGTGCATTCTAATCAGGAAGGTAAACTTCTTTGATCTCGGAAATTGCTCAGTTTTTGTTTTAAGGTTGTTTTGTCCACTGTGGCGACATTGCAGTCTTAAATTGTAGTTGTTGAGTGGTGCATTAAAAGGAAGACAGCTATAGCCACTATGACTCATGAGCATCAAAACGCGGGTTACATTGTGCTTCAGGGTGTCAGACGGTCGCACGCGGCATAATCAGCATACTACAGTCATGTGCGGCTGAGGAGTCTGCACTGAGACAATGTAGTCTTTGAGCGCTAAAAGCATATTATCCTACAGTCTTCCTGCAGCGTTGTGTAATCCAAACACATCCAGCCACAGTGCATCTGCTTTCTCCAATGTGCAATTTGTACAGTTCACAAAATCACACATAATAGAGATGTTTATATTCCCAATGGCCTGTAATGCTACTTGAGATATTCTCTTCTGGCAGTAACAGCATGAAAACCACCAGTTGAAGAACTTAGTTTTAAAATATGTTTTCCTTTGCCTTTGTGCTCAATTGTACTTGAAAAAAATTAATTATATATAATATATTTAAAACAATGAGGAAGTCGTTTTTGTCTTGTCTTGTCTTGCAGATTAGATGCCTGACCAGCTAAATGCTGTTCAAATGCAGAAAGGTAGGAATCAGACCATATGGGGGGACGGTCTTGGGACGGTCTATCCACAGCCGCTAATTGGTTGCAAGTGTCTCTTAAATGTGGAAGCCATCTCATCTTAATATCCTCGTAACATTCAGAACAAAATTTTAAACTAAACTAAAAGTCAGATTTGCAGGGTTTAGTGGTTTCCTTGCTGATACTGCAGTAATACGGTCTGTTTCTCTGTTCTTTATGTTCCCCGCTTTTACTAGTGGACACAAACAGACCTTGCCTTTCCATCACGTCCATCTGAAATCATCAGGACACAATATGGTTCCAGACTGAACATCTTGGTGAAGTATTGTCAAACCGTGTGGTCTTGCATTGTGGTCTTGGCTGGTCAGAGTACAGTCGGAAACTTTTAATTACATATTAATTAACTGATTAAAAAAGTTATTGTACAATTCTTCTGGCATCTCCTCAGAAGCATCTCCGGATGTTTGTGTTGATTGGGGAAACCGGAGCACCCAGAAGAAACCTACAGAAACATGCAAACCCCACACAAAGGCCCGGTGTCAACCAGGAATCGATCTTCTTTCTTTAAGACAAGAGTGCTAGCCCCTCTTTCACTGTGCCACCTGTGGTGCAGTGTGGCGTGGGGGGCATGCCAGACAGGGGGCAACGCCCCATTGATTCAGAGGGAAAGATAACTTTTTCACTCCTCACACAATTCCTGCCAAACTATGCTGTATTTTATGCACAACTGACCATGACTTTAGGTAAAGATGTGCAGTCACCAGGGCGACTTCATCATCAGTGGTGTTTCACTGATCCTGACAAGTCGTGACAATTAAGATGGAGAAGATTCAACATTGCTAGTTGTAATTTTCTTTTGTTGGTTTATTCAGCACACCCTACAGGCCAACAGACCTTTTGTCCAATTTAATCTTGTGTCACAACCTCTGCCAGAAAACTTGCAGTGTGTTTGCGAATGTGTCTTTCACCCGTATAGAAACGCTCATTAGTTTTGGAGTGAAAACTTCTCTTTTCCTCCCAAAGTTTACCTCGAAACCTCTGTGTACCTTCCACAGTTCAGTGCAGCAGGAGCAGCTCAAGCAGAAAAACACTTATTGTGAAAGACAGGTGCTTGGCTCTAGTGCTAAATTTATTCATCCCACAGTGTTCTTGTTAGACAGATAGAACTGCTGTGTGTATGTGTGTGTGTGTGTGTGTGTGTGTGTGTGTGTGTGCGTGTGCGTGCGTGCGTGTGTGTGTGTGTGTGTGTGCGCCCCGGATCAAGTGTGTATGCATTTGCACTCTCGTTTCCCATTTCTCATATCTGATGTCTGTGGCCTCTTCGACAGCAGCAGGGTCCATCTCATGAGAGCCCAGCCATGACTCAGACTAGTGGCTGGCAGCTCTGACTCACAAAAGGAGAGCAGGGGGAGGAGGGACGAGATGAGAGGTGAGGAGGGAAGGAGGCAAAGGGGAAAAGGAAGGAAGAAGTGTGCAGTGTCAGTTAGGGATGACTGAGGGAATGTGAACCAACACGAGCAATCCTGAGCTGAGCTTATGATAAAAATGGCTTTGAGGAAGTAGGAAGAATCTGTTTCACATGTACATTATAACAATGTGCTTAACAAAAAATCCCTCTTATGTCTCCGCCCTGATCATTGTGTTTCCAAATACCGTCTTCTCTGTCACCTTTTCCTTGTAGCCACAACAAAATAAGTGTGACTATTAGTTAGAAACCAAGCAGGCAGTCCTATTTATGGTAGAATTAAACTATAATACATTTACAAAGGATAAGGTAATGTCAGCCACCACGTGTACATGTATGGCAGGAAAACCCGATAAGTGACCAAGTCCAATTTAAACCAATTTTTCAAAATGCATGTACGACTGAGACTTTATTTGGATTCTCAAATATCCCAATAACACATCCATTGGTGCTGCTAACAGTGCAGTCCAAGGAGAGGCATTCAACTCCAGGAAAATACTGTGTTTGTGTTGCACCCCTGAAAATAGGGACAAAGAATCACGAGAGTGATTTACAGATGTTTCTCTCTTGCAGGAGTTTAATGCAATGAAGAGAAACGCGCAAAATCCCCCTACTGGTGGGTGAAAGACATTACCAATCGATCAGAAAAAGGATTTCAGGCTTACTAGCTGATTACTGATGATATGATCACAGTTCCTTCAAATGAAATGACAAAAGTAGTATTCTACATGAAATATAAACCTTTTTAGTGAACTTTTAATCATATTTATACTGTTTTTAAAGCTTATTTAAATGAATATTTATTACAGTCTTTTTAACTCTTTTTAACCTTTGTCTTATTTTAGCATGAAATCTCTTTATGAATTACATCACTGTACAGAGGCTCATAGTATAGTAATAGGAGCATATAGTTCCATTATATCACACTCTCCCCCACTTGACAAATGTCGTCCCGACATTATACCAACAAAAAACATCTTCTTCACAGTCCATGTTTACTCAGTAGTCCATTAACTCAAGAGCAACCCATTTTATTAACATCTGTGGACTTTAACCACTACTTCACCACAGTCCCGATCGGAAGACAGAAGACTATATAGTCCATAACCAGTCCATGTGAATCTTCACAATAACAGTCTATTTTCTTTTTATAATCCAAAAGGGAAAAACGTAGCTTCGATGACAAGGCTGTACAGTTCTTGAGTCATCTCTGGAGCAATCAACTTGATGTTGTTGCAGTCCATACATACCAAAGGGCTGGGTGTAGTATGGCTGTAGAGCTGGAAACCATGGGACCATACCTGGATACACAGGAAGCAGTGGCGGCGCAGGCTGGACACTGAAGCAGGATGGCATACCCAGGTGGTCGTAGGTCAGCCGTCTCGCGGTGTCTCTCTCGTTGAGGTCGCTGGGGCGCCGACTCCTCAGATTCCTCAGGTGCAGGTGATGGAGGGCCGTGAATCACCAGCAGCTGAATCCATCTCCTCGTGAGTTGTCTCTCAGCAGCAGGATCAGGCAGGTCCAGTTGGTCTCACCAGGGGGCTCGGGTGGTGCGGCAGGGGCTGGTACTGGAAGCTGATGTCTCACTGCAGCAGGTTCTCCTGTTGTTTCAGCAGGAGAGTGTGATGTCTGGGACGGAGGAAGCTGAGGTGGTGCGTAGTAAAAGCTGTACTCATCACCACTCTCCTCATCATCAGACACCTGGACATCTCAAACAGGTTTGTCTCTCTTTTTCTGTTTCACAGAATTATCTTTCTGGGGCTTGGTCAAAGGGTAAGTAGTCACATGACATGAGTAAGTTTCTGTGTAGCACTCTAGAGCGTCCTTTGCCTCTTTCTGGTCTCACCTCATAGATTGGGAGGTCAGGCCCCATTTGTCTGACTACTGTATGAACAGTGTCTTCCCAATAGTCTCTCAGTTTCCTGGGCCACCCCTTGGTGTTAGGTTTTTGACCATAACTCTCTTGCCAGGCTGTAACACAGAACTCCTCACTTTCGTGTCATAATGTCTTTTGCTTTTCTCAGCAGCTTTCTTTGCATTCTCATTTGCTATGGCATATGCTTCTTCCATTCCTTTCCTCCATTTTTCAACATAGTCTCTGTGGTTAGTAAACCCTGAATCTGAATACAGTCCAAAGAGCATATCTACTGGTAATCTGGGTGACCGTCCGAAAAGTAGATAAAATGGAGAGTAACCAGTTACTTCACAGCGTGTACAGTTATATGAGTACATCAGCTTGTTGACAGAGTCCTTCCAGTTTGACTTTTGTGTTTCTGTTAATGTCTTAAGCATTTGTAGCAATGTCCTGTTCATGCGCTCAACTTGACCATTCCCCATCGGGTGATAGGGCGTTGTTCTGGAGCCGGCCATGCCGCTCAATGTCTTGAGTTGAGTGAATAACTGATTTTCAAATTCACCGCCTTGGTCATGGTGAATGCGACAAGGAAAGCCAAATTTTAGAGCATAGTCATTGAATATGAGGTTTATGCGGCAGTTTTCCTGACTTTGAGGTGGTAGCATAGGCTTGTGCAAAGCGTGTGAAGTGATCAACTATCACTAAAATATATTCATAACCGCCTTTGCATTTGTCAAGATGGAGAGAAAGTCTATACACACGAGTTCAAAGGGGCTGTGTTGTTACAATGTTGGTTAAAGGGGCTCTAATGTCACGACTGGGTTTTTTCTGTTTGACACAGGAACAAACTTTGGTCACATAGTGTTCAATGTCTGACTGCATGTGTGGCCAAAAGAAACGGTCACGCACTAGGGACACTGTATGGTCAACACCTTGATGACCCATGTTATTGTGCAGTTCTTTTAGCACGGTCCTTTTGAACTGTTCTGGCAGGACTAGCTGTTTGCGGGTTGATGTGGCTCTATACAGGACACCATCATTATCTAACAATAGTTTGTCCCATTCCCTGAACAGACATTTTGTGTTTGGGCTGAATGTTTTTAGTTCTTTGGCCAATGGTTTTGAATCTGACTGTTTACACTGTAATACTGGGCCTATAATAGGATCAGTCTTTGTGCTTGGCTCAACTGTTCTTTCGGAATAGGTGTGAGTGATGCTTACCGACTCACCTTGTGCTGTTACTGACATAGCTGCGGCTGACAATGTCCATGTGGCCGGAGTGTCTTTTTGAACCTCAATAGCCTGAATAGCAGCGGCAATGGAGTCAGGAGGAAGCTCCTCAGAACAGTCTTTCATTAGTGTCTCTACATCAAGGGGCATTCTTGATAAAGCATCAGCATCGCCATTTTCTTTTCCTGGTTTGTACTTAATAGTGAAGTGAAAGTCAGCGACTCCGCACCCATCGAGAGTTGTTGCGTTTAGTTTTGCAGTGGACAGAATGTACGTTAGCGGGTTGTTGTCGCTAAACACAGTGAATGTCGGGGCATAGTATAAATAGTCTCTAAATTTGTCTGTGATGGCCCACTTTAAAGCTAAAAACTCTAGCTTGCCTGCATGGAAGTGGTAGTTCTTCTCAGCTGCTGTTAATGCGAGGAGCCATAAGCAATAACTCGCAGCTTACCATTCTGTCTTTGGTACAGCACTGCACCTAGTCCCTTGTGTGAGGCGTCAGTGTGTACGATGAACGGCTGTGTAAAATCTGGAAAACCAAGCACTGGTGGGTTGAGCAAACAGTCTATTAGCTCCTCGAGTGCACTTTGGTGTCGGTCAGTCCACATTATCTGCTTTGTTGAGGGCACAACTGGACTTACTTTCTTTTGTTTCGTCTTTGTCACTTTTGCGGTTAAGTTATCTGTGTCTTTGTCAGCTTTCAACAGTTCATACAGACAACTTGCTTTTCTGTATGTATGTATTGCCTGTAGTATGACAGAAGGCCTAACATTTTTCTGAGCTGACCAACATTTTGTGGTTTGATGTCTTTGAGTGCTCTTACTGCTTCAAAATCTGCAGGATCAACTCTGCTGCCCTCTGCTGACACTATTCTGCCTAAATAGCGCACTTCAGACTTGAAAAATGTCACACTTACTTGGCTTAAGTTTGATACCAAAGTCTCTTAGCCGTTGGAGCACTTTTCTCACATCCTCCACATGATCTTTGAATGTTTTGCTGTAGACCAATGTATCGTCCAGGTAAGGGATGCATATGTTGTCACGAAGTCCATCCAAACACTCCTCCATACAGCGTTGAAATGCTGCAGGAGCATTCATTAGTCCGAAGGGGATGCGTATCCACTCATAAAGTCCCCAGGGGGTCACGAAAGCAGTGAGTGGGCGGCTTTCCTCTGACATGAACCCCTGGTGGTATGCTTTCCCCTGATCTAACAGCGAAAACCAGGAATTACCACCTAAACTATCCAAAATGTCCTGGACACGAGGGATTGGCTGGCGGTCAGGATGGGTATTTCTATTCAAGTCACTATAATCTATGCACAGTCTTAAAGTACCATCTTTTTTTTCTAACGCTTACGACTGGTGAAGAATACGGCGAGTTTGACTTTCTGACCCAGCCTTGTTCTATTAGATCATGTAAGTAGCTTTTCATCTCTTGGTAGAGCGGGCGTACTGACATATATGTGCGTTTAACAGGCTCATTGTCTTTGAGTGAAATAGTCATTTGTAAGTTTTCAATGCAGCCTATGTCATTGTTCTGTTTAGAAAGACTACTTTGCCTCGTCTCTAAGCATTTGCTTGACAATTACTTTCTGTCCTTCACTAAGGTGGCTGAGATCTACAGGTGGGTCCCACCTCTCACTAGAGCTATATGGTGGCTGTGTACTTGTGGGATTAACTGTAGCTACGGTGGCTTTTTCAAACATCTGGGCAGGTAAGACAGCTGTAATAGTCTGCACTGTGCCAACTACCATACGCCTAAAGGACAATATATTGGTCAGTGGGATTAGAGACACACAACGACCGTTATGACAGGTAAAGTACCCTTTTAACTTTAACCAGAGTGTCAAGAACTCAGATTATCTGGCCACTGAGGATTTAAATCTGGCTCAAACAACATAGTTATGTCTTGTTTAAATGGCTGTGAGACTACACGACATTCAACTTGGATGTGACTGTGTTTAGGTACAGTAATACTGTCTCTCTTAGTTTTAACTTGAAACTCATCTACAGTATCTGCACTAACAGCTTGAATGAAAGCTTTCACCTTATTTCTTTTAAGGCTGGGGAATGCTTTTATTACTGTACTGTATACTTCGTTTTTCAGTCTTATTCAGGATGTATTCAATCACATTATAACCTATAATGGGGTATGACAGGTAACAACCTTTCATTACCAGCATGGGGATGATCATTTTCTCAGGTGGTTTTACTTCTGGAGGCGAGTTGGAAGCTTGTCTCGATCCACCCGACGAGGGGCATGCTGGTCCCATTGGCTGCTGTCAAGCTCAGTTCAGTTGAGTCCATTATTTCTGCAACATCTCTCAATTTTGTGTGTGGCAAATAGTCCTCTTTCCATCTCTCGTCGATGATTGACACTTGTGAGCCTGAATCCCACAGAGCCTGAAGTCTGTGGCCATCCAGGAGACACTCGACCAGACACTGCCTGCCCACCAGAGACATGACTTTGTGTGGAGTGTTTACCTGGGCTGGTGGCAGAGGAATATGAACAGTCTCATTGTCAGTGTTTGTCTGAAACTCAGTACATTATCTCTTGTGTTCATTCCAGTGTTGTTTCTGGCATGTTTTTGAACAATAAAGTGTCTTTTTACACGTTGAACACTGTCTTAGGCTCTTATCTGGGTTTTCTTTGCATTTGGCACATTGTTGGGACTTCTTGTTGTGGGCGATGGTTAACACTCGTCCCTCTGTGGTAACCATTGCCTGTTTAAATGTCTTTCTGTAGATGGTCTTGTACCTCTGTTTCTACATCCAGCTTGAAAGTGTTCGTCACTTCCACAGATATAGCAGTGTGTGCAGCGCTCGTTGACTCCAGTTTGCTGGCAAACGTGGCACACCTCTCTCGACGAGCTAGGCGATTTGGATAGTGCTGCACCGGATACTGAGGGGGTGGTGGTCTTTGGCGAGGAACCTGATAGTTGTAGAAATGCTGCTGCGGGTCCCTGTCATACTTCATAACCGGTGGTGGGGCATATGACTGAGGACTAGACACTGGCTGCTGGAGTGTCTCTTTAATCTGAGCTATCTCTGCACTGAGACCTTTCAGGGAGGCTACACCTGTTTTAAGCTCTGCTAGCTCGGTAAACAGTTCAGGAGGAATTTTAGTTTTGACCTCTTTAACTGTATTCTTGACAGGTACTGTATCATCTGACTGGACTGTACTCACATTTGTAACTGACTGTGAGGCTAAACATTTTCTCTTGTTCTTTCTCTCT
The DNA here is from genome assembly GCA_019453435.1 of Rhinogobius similis. NCBI lineage: Eukaryota > Metazoa > Chordata > Actinopteri > Gobiiformes > Gobiidae > Rhinogobius > Rhinogobius similis. Next base: position 14,237,399 of record CM033623.1, on the reverse strand, counting down.
GTCTCATTGGCACAAGCTATGTTTAACCTCTCTAACAAGAGCTCATCAGGAGTCTCAGAGTCTAACAGAAGTGGCTGCATGTCTATCCTGACACTGTCACTCTGAAGGCCTGTAAGTATGGTGTGTAAGCACATTCGCTGAACTAGAGCTGGGTCATAGTTAAGCCCTGACTCTGACTCTTGTGAGGCAAACAATACTTTTTGCTTTAAATCCAGAACTCTCATAAGGAAGCTCTGGGCAGTCTCTTTGGAGTTCTGTACCTCTGAGGCTCGTTGTTTGTAGTGTTAAGTGGCGCTCTTCTCCTGGAAATGTGAGCGGAGGATCTGCGTGAGTAGGCAAGGTAGCTGGGCCTTTCCCTCCAGGTAGCTGCGCAGTTGTAGACCTGGCAAAATAGCTCTGATGACAGCATCTACAATGTCAAGCTCCGAGTAGCCTCTGCTCAGTCCATTTTCAATCTGATGAGCAAGACTGGAAAATGTCAATTTATCTTTTTGGCCTGGTTCGCCTATTTGGCCTGATATCTTGAAATCTTTTTGCCAATAGGGACTTGGTTGCTTGTTACCAGGTGCACTACCCACAAAATGACTACTTGTTTGTGTTTGGGGATTAGCCACTGCGTTGCTTACCTTAGCTGTCTCTGTGACCACTGGAGTAGCACTGGGTTGGTCTGTGTGCCCTGAATCACCGCTTTCATCTTTATTTTGTTCAGGCAAATCAGTCGCAACTTTTATTAGTTCAGTAATCTTGTCATTTAGCAACAAAAGTTCTGACATTCCTTCATCCTCAAGCCCTCCTATTTCTTCTCTTTCAACGCATATCTGATATGTGTTAGCTTAAAGTGATCAGGCGTGTTTTTGTGCTGGCCTTTATTTTGTCTGCGATACCCAGGAACTCACATATGGACACTAAATGATCTTTAGGCAAGGTGTGCACTTCACGCACAACTTGTTCTCGTAGCTGCTCCAACATTGACATCTTGGCAGTAGACAGGAGGAACTTGTGCAGGCACAGGTGACGCTGAGCTGTAGGGTCTTTGCGGCTCCTGATGATCTCTGGTTGGCCTCAGGACGCGTGGACTGGGACACAGCTGCCTCTCCTTTACAGCAACACCTTCCCCGCTGCAGTCTGCCTGGGTTGTGTGTGGGGGGATTTAGCTGGCTTGGACTACGATGCACAGGCTGTGGACACCATAAATACAAGCAGCAATCCCAGCGGTGCCTCCAAATGTTGCACCCCTGAAAATAGGGAGAAAGAATCACGAGAGTGATTTACAGATGTTTCTCTCTTGCAGGAGTTTAATGCAATGAAGAGAAACGCGCAAAATCCCCCTACTGGTGGGTGAAAGACATTACCAATCGATCAGAAAAAGGATTTCAGGCTTACTAGCTGATTACTGATGATATGATCACAGTTCCTTCAAATGAAATGACAAAAGTAGTATTCTACATGAAATATAAACCTTTTTAGTGAACTTTTAATCATATTTATACTGTTTTAAAGCTTATTTAAATGAATATTTATTACAGTCTTTTTAACTCTTTTTAACCTTTGTCTTATTTTAGCATGAAATCTCTTTATGAATTACATCACTGTACAGAGGCTCATAGTATAGTAATAGGAGCATATAGTTCCATTATATCACATTTGGACTTGGAGTCACTCGTTTTAGATCAGCAGAGGTGACAAACTACGCTCCCACCACTGCGGACTGGAATGTGTTGTTTTGTTTAGATCTGCTGTGTTGAAATGAAAGAAAAAGCTACCAGTGTCGTGTGTTTACTTGCGCTGTGGAGAGCAAATGACTTGTGAGTAATCAAATTATAGCATGTCTGAAAATCAAATGTGAGGTTATGTGAAAGATTGCAGACTTTTATTAGCAGTTATACCTGCAAGGTTTTGGTGCTGAAAATCAAAATCATTGGACAACGCGGAACGTCTCAGTCCCCCATTCGCTCCTATTCGGTTCTTTTTGCTGCATAGACTTGGACAAGATAGTCTAACTAATAGGTTTTGGGACAAAGAGGAATTGAGTTTGACTTTATTTGTTGAGCCGACAGACTTACGAAGCACGGCACTCGCTTCAAGACCATAAGTGTCATATTTCCAGTGCATCATGCATCTAACATAATTCAAACCCAACATATTTCATAAAGAGAGGTTGAAACATGGCGTAGTGGTGATGAGAAGTGAAACAAATGTAGAAAAACCAGACGCTGTGATTGTTTATCCGTCTTTTTGTGAATCAGGGAGATCAGCAACATGAAGAAAATGGGTCATTCAAGTACGATTTAGATTTTATTTATGAAGGAGACATTATTCATGTTTGGGTGACATCAGCTGCTCATGTTGTGGACACCTGCAAGCTGGACCTCTGCACGGAAACAAAAACTGCCCAAGATGGTCCCAAGTGAACCGGTCTAGTCGAAACACAATTGTGGACAATCAATGCATGCTCAATGGACCACAAGCAGAGTAAACTCCATATAGTCCTCTCTTCACAGAATTATCATGAGCAAAAAGGCGCATATAGTGCAAACTTCGCCTATTCTTTATTGACATTTGTGAGCTCGTTATATACATAAGACCCTCTACATTTGGTTGCAGTTGAGATGAGCAGCTGGCTGAGTGGCAGAATCCCTCACTGCGCGCACACAGTGGAACAGCTGAAAGAGCAAAACAGAGACCTTCCACAACATCTGCTAATTATCTGGCAGAAAGCAGAGCGCCCGGGCTGGATCAGAGCAGTCCCAGCTGTGGGCCCATGCAGACCCCAGGATGGCACCGGCAGAAATAGAAAGTGAGCTCCACAAAAACAGTGAGAGAAATTGTCAATAACAGACAAAGGGCTTTAGAGCAGACGGAGCCGCTCCCAGTGAGACAGCTGCATAGATCAGGCCGTCATAAACACATAGATTTATTTTATCCATATGTGCTGAGGAGGAGCCCAGACTTTCAACAGCATTGGCAGGAATCACAATATCCTTGACAGTCGAAGCGTTTGCCCACCTCCATCTCCCTCTCTCTCTCCCTTTAGTCTCTTCTGCTCTCAGAAACAGAAAGACAAACTCATTTCCATACAAATGGAGTGAGAGCCTGCAGCCCAGGGACCCAGTGGAATTGCAAATATTTCATCTTTGCCTGGGAGCCCTGTGCTATTACTGCCCGGCCATTATCCTCTCCCTTTCATTCTGTCTTCTTCGAGACTTTGCTCTTTCTCTCCTGTTCAGAGCTTCTTCTCAAACCACACACACCTATGTTATAGTGCTCCAAATCACAAAAATACACCCTGCATTTTTACAAATCTGCTGGATATTGACTGCTTGTGTTTTGATCCATTATGCAGTAAAATGTAAGTTGGTACCACTATTATTATTCAGCTAAAAGCAAACTATTTGAGTGTAGTGGATATTTCTTCAATAGTGTTAAGTCTTAAGGCAGTCTGAGGTGAATTTTCAAGTCAGAACAATAAAAGCAAACCCACATGTAGATTTTAAACTGATATACAGTTTTGGCTTGCTGCTGTGGCCGATAACTGATACTTAGATTTAAATATTCGTAGCACATCCCAGAGGCGTCGCCAGACCAATTTTACCGGGGCTTGAGCCCCGGATGTTTTACGTCCAGCCCCGAATGAAATTATTTCCCAAAATTATTGTGATTCTGATTCAAAGTCCGCACTGTTACATTGCACTTTATGATGAGCGGGACTCAGCGCTCAGAAAGTGGTAGCGAGCGTGCGCCTGGGCGCCTTGACGTCGCAGCGGGGCTGTCCGAGCCTCCGTGCCGGCCTCGTCCGAAGCCTCCGTGCTTGAGATCGTCGAGCCTCGCGGGATCGTCGAAGCTCGTCTTGCGGGGATCGTCGGCCTCCGTCTTGAGGATCGTCCGAGCCTCCGTGCGCGGGCGCCGTCGAGCCTCCGTGCGGCGCAGCCTCGAGCTCTCCGTGCGCGGGCCTGCGTCGAAGCCTCCGTGCGCGGGCCTCGTCTGGAAGCCTCGTCGCTGGGGATCGTCCGCAGCCGTGGCTGGTGCAACTGGTCTGTCGAGTCATTCAAGCCCGCTCAGCGCTTCTGCTGCTCTCAGCGCCTTTTCCATGCGCTCCCCGTCCACATCCTCCAGACAGTTCAGAGAAAAGTCCCACCTGAGGCTGGCGCCTCATGGCTCCGTGTCGGTCCACGCCTTTTACTCTCCCTCTCTTCACAAAATCGCAGAGTGCTCTGGCTCACTGCGGCGCCGAGTAGAGCTCGACCTCTAACTCATCCTAACTAATTCGTCCTAACTAATTTGTCCTAGACAAGGACCGAGATGTGTCCAATATTAATTTTCTCTATAACCTGCACAGCCTCAAAACTGCAACTGCACCTCCAGTTTTATGAACATTTCTAAGTGTTTTAGTTCATGTAGATTCTAAGTGTATAGTTGACATTGAAATCTGTCAAATGCAGATATAAGGCAGTCAAAACCCACCGTCCCTGATCAGGGACACTTTCAGAGTTTTTACACACATGCGTCATTCATTAAAAACAAATGTTTTCAATACAGACATGTTATATGTCATTTGAAAGCTTAGAGTCGCCACTAAACGTCTAAAATGTTCAATCCTCGCTAAATCACCTCCAAAAATACTTGTAAGATATCAAACTGTAACATAACCAAACTGTTCATCTCACATTTCTTTACCTTTAATTTGGCTCCTCAAGACTAAACAAAATCCAATCCAGAAATGTGTGCACTCTTTCTGCCCATCACAGTCCACAAAATAAGAATATCCAGTTGTTATTTCAAATAATATAATCCATTTGTTGATATCCACCGTAAACGCATCTTCTTCATTTGACAGTAACACAAGAAAAGCAATAAAAACATAACTGTTGCGCATCACTTTGCAGAGATATCTTCGGCTTGAGCGGTTCGCTTGCAAAAGTATGATCGTTTTCCTCTCAGTCTTGTCTTCAAAGCGAGCCTATCCGTGCAATTTTCGGTCCAGTACTTCCAAAGGAGTCCTTTTTGTCCATTTTGACACGAGAGGCGTCAGCTCGTGCGTAATGGCGCGTCACAGCCTGGAATGCCATTGGTGATTCAGTAAGTCAATCACACATTCTTCTGGCCAATCATCACAGCTTTCAAGTGAGGCGGGACTTGCAGGTTCATTGAGTACAGGAGCTGATTTTTCCGTGCGTAAAGACGAAGGCACCATTTCTGGCGTCATTCATGGCGGAAGGTCTTTACGCACGACCTGCCTTTGATTTTAGGAAGTTTATGAAAAATAATCTATAATGGATATTTATAGTCACCAAAATGACCAAATGTGGTTTTCAGGGTCATTAGAGGCAAAATGCATGAAAAGCAGTTTGGCACATTGGTAACAGAAAACCCTCCTGTTCGGATTAGGGTTATTTCATACAAAAAGCTGCTCAACATCAAAATGGTTGGACCTAGAAGTCAGAATTTTCACACTGTTGTTGTCAACAAGGTGGACAGCTGCTGTGGGGAGTTTCAATAGCACAGCATGAAGTATGTCTTCAGGAAGACATTTTTGTTTTCTCTTTTTTTTTCCGAGATCAAAAAAACGACTTTTGGGGTGTGTTTGAACAGATGTACTGCCGGTTGTGTTTCACTCAGACAAAGCACAGCTTCTGAAACTAGAAGGTCTTTGCTTTCAAATGACACATCATACAAGCCTATAGGACTGTAAGTTAGCCATACAATAAGCTTTTCATTTTGGGTATGTACTTTTGAGAAAAGCTGCCAAAATGAGGTGGGTCTTAACAGGTTAAGTGCAAGTGAAAGTTAGTTTACTGCAGCGGTATCCGTGCTTCTTCAGGGACCGTCAGCAAATTACTGCACAGTGAGGTAAAGAAAAAAAAATCCTACAGTTCATTTTTTTGTTTTTGTAGGGCATTTGACCCAGTGACCCCAAACCGCCTTAATAATATGACTTTATATTTGGTTAGTGATTCTCAAACTATGGGTGAGGGTTCAAAAGTTTCAAAAAGTATAAAATAATATTTACTAATTTGTTCTTAATCCAATGAAACATGTGCAATTTTATAAAATGCAGTGGGTGACCAGCTCTGTGATAATTGGAAAAATCTGTAAATTACAAAATTATGAAGAAAATTGGGAACCTAAGTTGAGTGACTTTCTTCTTCTTTTTTCATTTTTGGGACAGTAATATTGTAAAACAAATATATCAGGTGTTTAGCTCTGTAACTAGTAATATATCATTTATTACAATTTTGACTTTTGTATTTTAAATTCTAGCCATCTATCTATAATACATTGTATTTATTTATTTTTTAAATGCTGGTTGACGAACATTAAACATAACTAGATAACAGACCAGTTTGCAAAGATGAAATCCAGAAGGTACAATCTCATGGTCCCACCTTCTCACAAGTAACACAATGACAGTCAACGGAGTTCAAAACAATAATTGTTGTTTTGTAATAAAAGACTCATGTGTGCCTACAAAAAACGTTTATTTTTTAGTTGCTCAAAACCTCTTAAAATGCACCAGAATACAAGAAATAAGTCTCCCTTGGGAAAAAAAAAAAAATCCATCAGGATTTTGCGTGATGACTTAAAGAACACACCGGGCTAAGCCCCGGATCTCAGCAAATCCTAGAAACGCCCCTGGCACATCCCTCAAATATGTTTTAGGTTGAAAGATCACAAATTAACTTTTCACTTTTTTCAGAAAAAGAAATACAAATGGGACATAAAGGTAAGGATTTTAAAAGGTTAACGTTTAGATTTGGTCAATGTGTATTTTGTTACACTGCGTCTTACAGCTATGTATTCAAACTGTGATCCTATAATCTACTCTGCTGATTTCAAAGTCCAAGCCCTGGGCCAGTGAAAGCACCTGCTGCCCCTCTGTCCCCTCGTCCTGCCCCTCTCTCCATCTCTCCAGCCTCACCTCCCTCAGAGCATCTGCCCAGTGCCCACATTCTCCTGCACACATGGAGGCCACAGCTGCCCGGGTGACAGGGGCAGGAGCAGATTGGCTGGCTTGGGCCTGTCCTCTCTGGGAGCGCTGCCAGTGGTGGACACAGGACAGACGGGAGATGGTCTCACATGCAGCCACACTTTCTTTCATTCTTCTGGTAGTACTTAAAGAAAACAAGCTCAAACTAATTATCAAATACATAATTTTTTGTATGATGACAGAATATTGGCTTCAGTGCGGGAAAACTTTTTTTTCATGAGAGCACAAAGTTATTTAAGATGCTGTACAGAACAAGAAGGGTGTGTTCAATTATAATACAATGATTAAAATACAAATAAGTTGATTAAACATGAATAATCACAGTAAAGTTTTTTTTTTTTTTTTTTTTAAGAACAATGTCGGTTAAATCAGGTGTCACATACACAACTAAACAGAATTGGTTTGATCTTACGTTTGAACATTTTGGTGTTTCCACTGTGCGGCTCGGCTCGGCTCTGTCCCACTGTCCTGTCCAGTAAAGCTGAAAAACAAGAAAAGAAAACTAAAATGCAAAGTAGAGGATTTGACTTGGGACTTGCTTGTCTTTGACTTGGAACTTGACTCCAAAGAGTTGAAACTTGCAAGACACGGACCAGGTCCCACCTCTGCTGGATAGAACCCGGGTCAAGCAGGTACTAAAAGTATACCATGCAGAATAGGTAGAAACACTCAAAACCAGGGCAGAGTCGAGAAGGCCCGGAGGTCCTCACAGATGGTTCATATAACAGAGAAGCAGAAGATAAAATAATATATATAAAATTGTATATATTTGTCATTTTTTGAAATCTGTATGTGCTCAAACCCTTAGTGACAGCAATAATCATGTGCTTAAGTTTACATACCTCTTGCTGCGAATGCGCTGAAAAGTATGTAGTGGCAGAAATGTTTAGCCAAACAAAACAGATTTATTTCAAAGTAGCAGTAAACTTTGACATGAGCAGTGAACCTGAAATTCCTTACGGAGCCTTTAAAATCCAATGTCATCAAAATTTTCAAAATTCCTGCATGGAGGCAATGGAGACAAATGTGAGATCAGCTCCACACAAGAAATGAATTGAAATGAATTTGTATTTGAACTTCACAAAAAGTACAGTTTGTGGTAAAGTGCCAAACCCCCCTTGATCATATTTTGTGATATTCTGAAGTGAATTCCATTGAAATCACATTTTGTTCCACTTTTGCCTGCATTGTGTAATTTAGAATGTATTTGTTTGCAAACTTTTAAAGGGTCTATAGCATTAGCTTCTGAAACTAGTCCAGTCTGGACATGGGCCCAGCCTGGACGAGTATCGGGAGTCCTTCACATGTGTGATTCTGACGAGTACACAAAGAAGAGCAGAGGGAGGACACGCTAGGCCCCAGATGGACACTGTGTAATGTTGTTAGTTATAGTTAGCCAATTCAGTCACACTGCCAACAGCTCCCATTACATGATCTAATTCTCCTATTCCTTCTACAGTCGCAAATACACACACACACCCACACGTATACACACACACACACACACACACACCCACACAGGCCAGGGAGGACGCACTCGGAGACAGGAGGTGAAAGACAGACAGCAGAGGGACAGAGCTGATAGACAGGCCTTCTTCACAATGAATCTGCTTTTCTCCAACAGGAAAAATACAATTTGTATCAAGAGATGGACAATAGGAATTCAAATACTGAGAGCAGAAAGTTCATGAACACAAACTAAATAGAATGCCCTCAGGTAAACTATGACTGTACATTCTATATTCAGTGTGGATTCTGATGAGTTAAAGGCTGCAAGAAAAATGTACAGATGCAACATTTGTTCAGGTCACACATAATATAGCCTCAAATGACAAGTTCTACGGATGTTATACTCTAGATGTCCTTCCTGTCGCTCTGGACAGACAAAAGAATAAAAAGCTTTGTGATGTTCTTGGCTGACTTACAAGATAATCACATCGGCTCTTTTCTGTTCAGTTGCAGCTAATTATTGAACATTGAGTCAGTTATAATTTGCCATGTGTGCGTTTTGCAGCAGAACATTACAGTACATGTCATATAATCAAAATAAAATGTCAACATTAGCTGAATTCCTAATTGTACGAAGCCCTGTAGTCTCATTCCGTGGCAGCAGGTGAAGAAAAGACATCACTGCTCCTCACAGAGGAACAGCTACTTTTCCTCCTGGAGAAAGCCATCAAAATTGAATGAAGAGATTAATAATTTAGCGTCAGATTTCTTCCCTGAAAACAGGTTTTTGAAACGATAAAGCAAAAATCAATGCAGCCTCTTGCTCCCCCTGGTTCTTGTTGGCTCGTTTCTCTTCATGCATGTGAGGAGAAGAGGGGGAGAAAAGGAGGCGAGGAAGAGGGGCAGTATGGGTTTTTGTTTGCCCCCTGCGTGAGAGCCTGTGTGTGAGTGTGTGTGTGTAGGTGTTTGTGACCGAGTGGACGTGAGTGTGGTGTTATTTGCTGAGTCCCCTGAGGCAGCTGCAGTGATGCTTCAGCCCCAGCACCTTCACTGCTCTGGGTCAGGAGCAGCAGGAGGGGGAGAGGGGCGATTGACACTGGATTTTAACACATCTGGACATGGATGTGTGAAAATGCTCCACAAGGCATGCAGACTTTTTTCACCGAACATTAAAGACGTTGAATCCAGGATGACATTATCAACAATCAGCTCAAGTTTGAGATTTAAAATATATACATACTGGCAATTTGTTAGACATTTGCACACAAACAACTTGCCATTTTAGTTTGACAATTACTAATCCACAAGGCGTTGCTGTGATTGGATGAAGTGGGTGGTCACTCACGTGTTTGAGTGACACAGAACCATCTGCTGTGCCAGGTTAACGTGACACATCTATGGAGTTATCACTATAGATGGTATGTGCCCCACAAATGCGGTTTATCTGGAGCTGGGCGATTTTGACCAAAATGAATACCACCATTTTTTCTTTCTTTTTTAGTATCCTGACGATGATATTCAGATAATATTAAGTCCGTCCATCAGAAATGTTCAAATATGTCTTTAAACATATTTAATGATCAGACAAATGTGAAATGTTTGCAGAATGAATCTCAAAAGTACAGATGTATCACCATTTACCCATAGCTCTTTCTGTTTGATTGTTTTTGCTATGCTCGATATTCAACTGTTGCATATCTTCAAAAAGATTTATTTATTTATGCTTTTATCTGTTATCTATTGTGATTTTAATGCAACTGTTCTTGTTATATAAAGCACTTTGAACCAATCTTTGAATTGCAGACATTATTACTCATAACTAAAACAGGCCGTTCTTTGTGTAATTGAAGTTTTGGTTGCAGACTGAGTTCATTTTTTATTTCTTTTTTTGTTAAATACTCACTGCCACAGGAGGTTTATCATTGCAAAGGTCTGTTCCATATTTACTCGGGGCATCACAGTGAAACTCAGCGCCCGCCCACCGCACGCCCACAGACCCACCCACTTAACAAACTCCTCACTGCGAGACAAACAGGCTGCTCCTCCGTCTGAACAAAGGCCTGGCGTGCCATGTGCCCGCCGTCCAGCCCCTGTGTTGAGTCAAGCAGCTTATACAGCATGGGCTAATTATCGCCTCTGTGTGCGGGGCTGTCTGCAGACGTACCACCAGCGGGTCCACGCCCAGGGCTTGGTCTGTTACTGCTGTGTCCGGCGCACCACTGGCTTTTCCCAAACGCCTTTCTCTCACTCAACCTGCCGAGACCTGGGTGTAAAAATATAAAAAAAAACCTGTCAACTCCAGCTCCACTGCCTCCTCATGGTGGGGCTCGTCAGTCCCCAGTGTGGTAATTTTGCGTTTGTAACAAGAGTGTGTGGGTAAAGGGGAGTTTACTTATGTTTTTAGAAGCACTTGATTAACAGGGCCGTTTTTGGCGTTGGAAGGACAGGAAGGGTCTGTGAGTGGTGAACAGCTTCTTAAAGAGACAGCACCTGTTTAATAAAGCGCAGACATATTACAGTCAATATTACTCATGTGTACAGTGGCATTATCTTTAGCGCCGGGTCTATTTACAGTAAGGGTTGACAGCTGCTGTTGACATTTGCAGTTTGATGAGTCACATCGACGTTGGGAGTCAAATAACAGCGAATTCAAAAATGGGCTTGTTAAATGGTGATGAATAAATATGGGACAATAATAGACTTCTGATCATTTTTAGTATTTTCAGCAGGTGCATGCTTTAATCACAACTAAGTCTGTTATTTACTCAGTTGTATTAACATTTGAACAATGGTGAAAGTAACAAAAATACTGTTGTTAAAGTTCATGTGACAGGTTTTCAAATTATGGTTTAGTTTGGTGGGATAGCGCTTGGGGTAAATATTGATCTTAGTTTTACATCCGTGAAGATGTAGAAAGTTTCTGAAGGAACTTTGTAAAATAAAAGATAAATATTACAGGAATTAGAGCTAAGATCAAAACAGAATCCATCTGTCATGCAACATACCATTGAATACAGGGACACTTTACAATAACTGACACATTTTTCTGATGAAAAATAAATGATCATTCAACAAAATAAAGTTGTTATCAGGTAATAATTGTTGTCAATTACTAATTATTGTGTAATTTATATGGATTTTGGACCTTGTTTACAGTATAGTTGCTAGGTAACTGGAATTATCTCTATAATCTGCTGAATCTTTACCTTTTACATTACATTTTCTACATTTTTGAAAACAACATTTTTTGTTTTTGTTTGTTTTGTTTTGTTTTGTTTTACCCATTTATAGTGAAATCCTGTGTAAAGGTTTGAAATTCAAATCTGGGCAAAGAAACAAAACAAAAATATACATAATATTGAGGAATTTGTTTATCAAGATCACCACATTTGTCTTTAACAGTTAACAGTACTTTTTTATTGTGATACTTTTCCTTGAGTAAATTTCGAGTACTTCTTCCACCACGACCTGTTATGGTCTTTTAAACTGAAGACACTAATTTGCAATACAGTTTCACTGATTTAGCCAAGATAGATTTACTTTGAGTAATATACAGCGTTGCGCAGCTTTGATGTTTGCGGCGACAGATGATGAGCCCTTCTTCACGCGGTTGAATACCCTCATTTAGTCAAACGTGCCTTTCTTTGGCGGATAAGAAGCGACGTGGACCAACTTCCTGTGATTGTTGAGGACAAGGATGAGGCCTTGCATGTTTGTGAGTGGGTGGCACATCTGGCACTGCAAGCTAATAATCTCCACTCCTGCTGCCTCCTTCTGCATCGCGCAGTCTATTTGTGCCTATGTATTTATGTATATGTAGCTTTCAGATGTATACTGCATGTTCCTACGCACTCTGAAGTTGTGTGTGTGTGTGTGTGTGTTTGGCGTGCTGCTTGGAGATGGAGGTGGTTTTGCGCCTCTGACACTGCCACCGTGTCACGCAGGCACATCCAGAAGAGAAGGAATCATTACACTATGTTCTCGGTAATAAATTAGTGGGTTGAGGTAACCAGAGGCAAGGTAATACAAGGTTAATAATGCAATGTTATTCCCCACTGGCGCAAATAAACAATCTCTTCTGTTTATTTGCCTGTGCTCCACTCCCACGAGGAGCCAGAAACAGCAGGACAGAGGCGGAAGGGAAAGGGGAAAGGGAAGGAGGGGAGGAGGAAGATGGATGACAAATAGATGAGGTTCGATTCCCGCTCTGACACCCACCACCGGCTCCTCCCACTGTGTCCTTGGGCTCATGGAAACTCAAACAAGTGGTGATGATGATGATGGGGAGGTGATCGTTCAGAGGAAAAAGTCAAGGTTCTGCTTTAGGTTGCAAGATTAAGGAATCAAAATAGCAATTTGAAAAGTCACGATTAGCAAGTGGTTGTTCGTTTTGGATTGGTGCGAAGAAATTATTGTAATATGTGAAGCATTGTATTAATACATTTGTTGTACAGGACCTGTGCCAGGACAGTGTTTGCAGCGGTCCACATGTATTGCTCACCTAACGCATTCCAAGCATCCTGATTATGCAGCACAATGAATTAATAAGCACTTTTCACAACTGTTTTCGCCGTCACGATAAAGCTAAAAACAACAAGTAGCACGCTAATAGTGCACTTCCCGCTTCGCAAGCTTGGAAAGAACTAGTGCAGAGGCGTTTGCAAGTGTCACCTCTTTTCAGCCAATCAGGCACATTGTACACTATGAATCATGGGAAAATAACTGCTTGACATCATCCCAGACATGTGATTTTCTGTCATGATGCAATTTCAAAAGTGCTAAAAGCTAATTGTAAGGAGAGTTAGATTAACTATATGGATCAACTGCATAAGATTATTCCAGACAGTAGTTTCTGAGTCACGGTGTAATATTCACCTTATTCTGCCCCGCTCACTTTTGCAGTTTTTTGCCACAGATACACATTTTTGCTGTAAACGCACTTCCGTTTGACGAGAACTCCATTAAAGCTAATGATGAACGAGGGAGAAGTCTTGCCCATAGACATAAAAATAGTGGACAGACGGTTGTCGCTCCACCCCATTCATGATAATGCGGCTCAGTCATGGAGAATTCAAAATGGCCGCGGGTTAGCCCCCACCACTCCCCTCTCGGTGGGGAGGCGGGGAGAGGGCGACTTTGGGGCGGCCTTTTGCTGACGTACTGCCGTCGTTGCCTCTATGGTTACCGCCCACTCGTAGGTGTATGGCTGCGCCCTGACATTTCCGGGGCGTAAAGCCCGCCTTCTTCATTAGATATGCACGAACTTTAAAAAAATTACAGCGGCTAAACCAGCCTGGTTCAAAAAAATTCACCCCCCTCAGCGTTGTCACAGAGCCGTAAGCTAACGTTTGAGACCAAAGCCGTATTTTGAGCCAGGCTCTAAAGTAGGTTTTGAAACGTCTAACTCCCCATTGACTTGCATTGAATAATTCTACTTCCGCAGCAGCCCCTAGCGGTCAGCAGCAGATTGCAAACATGGCAGCCTACAGTCGGCGGCTCAATTTGAGCACGGTAGCCTCGCCCACTGGTCTTGCCACTAAAATGTTACATAAAGTAATAAATGCTCTATTAAAACATCGATGTGTGACAAAAAAGATTTGACTTGATTTTTATTACATATGTACAGTCCCTTTAAGTCACAATTAGTTTGTGAAACACTGCAGAATGGATTGATGGATTTTGTTTTTTTATAGCTTATTCCTGTTTTGCTGCTTTCCAAGTCATTACGTAATTTTTCCTTCATTCACTTCATTTTGGGTCAGATTGATTGTGATGTGACTGCCACTCTGGACCTACAGTGTCTTCTCGCACGCAATCCAAATTATACACTGATGTACAACGTTCCAGTTTTGAGTCAGTCTTTTACAGTATATGCTTCTAAGATTTGACCTGGAGATTGGAAAATGTTCTTGCGTCAGTCAGTTCTTGTAAAGATGCAATTATATTCTATGTTACTATAATGACTGCCCATTTCAGTGTAAATTTGTTCTAAGGCCGATGATAACCTGATCTCCATTATGTTGAACAAAGCGTGTTGTGGTGTAGCAGAGAGTGACATGATTCTCAAACAAATTGCCACTCTGACACCCACTACCTGCCCGCCCCATGTGTCCTTGGTCTCCCTAATGAGAGAAACTCAAACAGGTCGTCCCACATGTTTCTCGGTCTCCTGTCTCTCCCTCTCGGCGGGTCACGTCTCGGTGTCGGCCCGCCCTCCTCTCCTCCCACTCCCCTCGGTCCTGCTGCAGGTCAGGGATGGGGGGTCCAGGCCTGGCTCTAGGATGAACCCCTCTCAGCCCACAATCTGTCATTCATCACATCCCACAACTGACAGCTGCCGCGTCCCACTCACACTTTCACCTCTGCTTTTCCCGGGGAATACAGGCTGTTGCACTCCTGCACAATCTTGGTAAACAACAGGGTGCCTCTCTATGCTATATTTTATTTAACACATAGTATCTGTGTGAAAAGAATAGTTACTATATAGGGTTCACTGTATGGACGGCATGTGATATTGATGATGATATTTGTTCATTTTATTTACGTGTTGGATGAATATGAATATACAGAAAATAAATGTACAATGTACATACGTTTAGAGGGCAACAACCACTAGTACTATTTTCAATAGTTAGTTTTATATATATATATATATATATATATATATATATATATTTAATCTTCTTTGCTTGTTTTCTTCTTCAGACATATCCATCACTGTTTAGACCAGTGGTTCTTAACCATAGGCTCATGATAGGGCTGTGAGTAAAACCTTTAGGTTAGGCACTAAATATAAAATACATTTAATCCACAATGTTTATTTTAATTGTGCACAATCCCTGAGGAATATTTCTTGGCCATGCCTACATCATACAAAATATGATAATATATAGTTGTTTTTTTAATGTGAAGAATGTGATTTTGGTGCATATAAGTGAAAGTGTGAAGGTTGGTGATGTTATATGTCAACTTCAAAAATATTGTTCTCAATCCATGCACACTATTAGTGCGCTAAAGTGTTTTAGTGACAAATTTTAGTGACATTAAGGCTTTTGTTGAAACTGAGATGTTGTCAAAGTTACCAGAAAACCTATATTTTTTTTGACTGGCTACTATGTTAAAAACCAGTATTCACAATGCCATGATGATTATTAATGTTCCATGTCTCCAGATGGTGTGGACCAGATTTGATCTTATTCGGGTAAAAAAACCTGGGGCTAATTTGTTAATTTGTTTCAATTGTGATCTCGGCCTGGCAATAATGAAAAACTCTATTTCTAGGAGCCTAAAAACATTTTGTGAATAAACTCCAGGTTACCTACTGAAAAAAGTTCAAATAGTTTAGCAAACCCTGGTTTGGGCTTTAGGTATAGGCTATATCAGGAAAATTATTTTGTCAAATTCCACTTTGATGTCATGATAATTTCACAAAGTTGCACTGTAAACAATTGATATTTACGGAAAAAAAACCTAGAAAACACTGTATAGTGCGAGGAATGATATTTGTCACATTGTGTTGTAACAAATATTCTATGCACAGCTATAATCTGATGTGCTCAGCTCTGACATTCTTGCTGCACCTGCCCAGCCTGACCTCAATGCTCTCCCACCACCTTTTTCTGCGAACCATGTTTACCTTTCGACGAATCCTGCTCTTCATGTCCAACCCACACATGCAAATATATATAGCATCTTCCCCTCCCCAAAAAATAGCTCTATAGTGTGGACAGATCGCTGTGCATGCAGATTGTGTCACCTGCAAACTGAAACCAAGCGAATACATGAGTGGGCCAGAGCAGCGATGAGAGTTACAGACAGGAAGTGAAGTAGCTAAAAACAGAGCTGTCAGTACAGCTACAAGAAAAACCACCACAGGGACCACTAACTGGGTCACACAGGGTCTTTTGGTGTTTTCAAAGCAGGCCTAAGCTCCTCTCTATTAAGCTACAAAAGCCGTGCACTTTTAGATACATCCTGTCCACCTTCATGTGCACCAAGGGAATGCTCATTATGCTCGATCTTAGCGCCATGATCATTTTTTAGCATTTCCATTTCCCCAGATAAATACTTATGTTCAACCCCAGGCCTGGCTTTGTGCTGTGTGTGCATGTCTTAAATGAGGTCAAGGTTTCCTATTGATTGCTTTTCAAAGAGCGGCAATGTGCGGTGAAAAGTTGTACTTGAACTAAAATAGCATATACTTGTGTGAGAATGAAGATCAGAACATTGTCGTAGAGCCTATAGCAATTACTGGTATGTTATCATGGTGTGACAAACAATAACATAAGCCCAGTGACGTACGCTGCAGACTGAGTTGTGATTCTGGTGATGAATAAGCAACCACATTCTATACCACATTGTAATCCCAAAGACAAGTCCAGACTAGATAATAACATGCTTTAAAAAATAAAATAAAATCACAATATAAGTGTGTACTTTCTCTGCAGTAGAATTTTCCATCTTGTGCATAGTTCTAACAAGGACACCTCCACTTCATTATTGACATTTCTATGTGGTTAGCTCTATATATGATGTCATCCAACTGTTACAGAATTCGTCCTTCTCTAACATTATCAGTTTCCGCGGTCAACTGGTCTCACAGGCGGTATGCTACACACTTCTCATTATATCTTGGCCAGATTTTCTCCAGACCTCCGTGTGTGGAAGCAGTCAGGCTTTAGTATTCAAGTCGTTGGGTTCTGGACTGACGGTAAAAAAAACTCCTGCCTCAGACATCCAGAGTCCCCTGCTCCTTCTAACAATTCTAGGACTCTTTAGGACAGAGCTATTCAACTGGCGGCTCGCGGGTTAAATCTGGTCCACCAATCAATACGATGTGGCCCATCATGGTAAAATGGGTCACTGGTTCAGATTTTGTGGTCTTGTCCTGTTCAAGATGTGGTTTACACCAAATGTAGACCTACACTAGGGTTAGTCTTGGTTTAAACCTGGTCTAGTCCTAGATCCACTGTTTTAATCTGCTCTGGTTCCAGCCTTGTTATGGATCAACACTGGATTTGTCTTTGGTGAGTACTGCTATAAGAGTGAGAAAAGAGTTGATTCCTGTTGAATAGTATAATTGTGAGTTGTTTGTGGATATAAAACATCAAATAGTGGTTTGGTTTCAGTAGTTTACCCACTGTGTGTAAAGCTATGTGTGGCCTATAACGCTTTACTTTTTTCACCTTTCTTTATTTTGCTAAGACACACGTTAGATTATGGACATGTAGTCAAAATATCAGCGCTTATATTCCTGCGACTTCTTTGTCTTTTTGTACAGTATGATTTTAATATGTCTGACATTCTATCCGCTGTACACATTATCAAAGCAGTTTCCCTTGTCTTTGTAGCTCAAGTGAGTCATATGTGATTGAACATGTTTTGTGGTGGGAAAAGCTGCAGTCTTATGAGAGCACATTAAAGTGAGAGCATGTTAACTCCTGGAGAGCTGGAGAGCTGTGGTCTATCACCTTTGACAGAACTGAACCAAGCTCTTTTCTGCCATAATCGATTCTAAATATAAGGTTGAGCAATTACCCTAGACTTTTTCGCATTTACATTTTCAATCTTTTAAAACTTGCCTTGATGTAACATTTCTTTTACACCACGTCCTCCTTGAATATTATGAATTTGATCCCTCACATCTAAATTCCATTCCTTTCTCACCTTTCATCCTCTTTTGTCCATATACATACACATGTGCTCATTTGTGGCTTGTGACATACAGAGGTTCTTGGCTTTATAATCAAACTAACACCCAAATCCCACACAGGGGCTCAGAGGTCAGCTGCCCACACATGCACACGCGATACGGCCTGCTTTCTTCTGCTCCTGCTCACATCACCGCCCTCCTACATGCCGCTCTTACCTGCACTTTTCTAATTGTCCTCCTCATGTGTTCCTATTCACTCAAACGCCACACACCCACAGACTCCTACCTTGTTGCTAATCCCTTTTTCTCGTCTTGAAGATGCCAAGGCAGCCACCGTTCCCTATGACTGTGCTGCCGTGAGTCACTCATTACATCCTCATTATCCAGACCTTTTCCTTTCAGATGTGGAAGTTTCACAGAATTTTATTTATACATTCTATTATTCTCTTTCCATTCTACATCCACTGTGGTCCATTATAGGCAGTCATTCAGGGACGTGTGAGAGATCAAAGTCCATATGATGAATACAAAGTGAGTCAACAATCCATGGGTTTGTGTCATTAACTTTGCAGCTAAAGACTCCAAACAAAATATGGTCATGATTGTAGAAGTATTCATTCCAAACGCCCACGTGCTTTTGAGATTGCTCACCATATGTCAGAGCCCTTTGAGTAAATGAATATATATGATCTCTTTTGTACAGTAGTTTAGGCTCTGACAAGCCCAGCAGACCAAAGCTTTAGTCAGATAAGTGTCTCTTTTCACAGATCGACTCTCATTTTACGGCTTGATGTCATTTTGGGTGGTTCAGAGTCTGTGCAGTGATTCCATATGTGTCAGCAGAGATGGAATCCATGCGGCTGATTGTAAAACATAATTGCCCCAAATGTAAAACCTCAACTTTTCCTCGTGTGTGCACTGAAGGCGCTGAGTGGTCTAAAGCTTTTACCTTCAATTACTTTGCATGGAGGGGCACATGTTTCTGCCATCATAATCATAACTCAGTCTTTTTTTTTTTCTTTCAAGAAGAGGATGTAAGTATCTGTATATTGATTTAGACAGTACAGGGTATTCAATCATTCCATTACTTTGACTTAAAAATATATGTTCCGTGCTTACAATATTATTCCACAGTAGAAGACATAGTTAGACACTGTTATTGGGTACTTGGTATTGAACATAAGCAGATCATAATTATACATGTTGTTCCTTGTAAACAGTAAGAATGATTCAAAATGTCAGAGTAATAGAAACAGGTCTATTTACTTCCTGTTTAAAACTGCAGTACTGAGAAAACTCGCCTCTTCAAATTGGTATTTTGTCATTGCAAGCGGCGGATTGTCACGTACATGTTTTTATTTTTGAAAAGTGGCTTTGTGAGATCACTCAGAATCTTCATTTTTGAAATTGTCTCCAAATACAGGGATGCTCTCAAGGCTCAGTTGCGGGACAATACAGGGTTACTCAAACATGTAAATATCAATCAAAATACAACTGTAAGTAAACTAATGATCAGGAAACACCATTGTAACAAGTCACTTTGCATAATACATTCCCTTTAAAACAAGTTTAGAGGGAAAGTAACATTAAACTTAAGCAGGTGACACCAGGTTTTTTGCAATAAAACGCCAGTAATTAACTAAATGTAATATGTAAAGTGTTAGATATACAAGTGTGACCAGGGGAGGTGAGGTCCCCTTTCAACCAAACAGGCAGACAAAGACCAAAACTGAAAAAGTGGCAAAATATAGAATTTTATTTATAATAATTTAACAAACAACATATTCTAACACCCAACAATAACACAATTTGGCTACAGAATTAACAAAAACCAAGGCAAACTAATTAGTAGAATTTAGACTAAATATTAGAGTCGACAAAAAAAAAAAAAAAGTTAACCCCCAATACCGGTAAAGTGCTGTGCATAAAGTGCTGTAGCACTAAATGCTAGGATTTCATAAAAGTGCTAATAGTGTGAGGTGCTTGGTGCAATAAAGTGCTGTAGGGTTTATTAATGCAGGGGACACGATCTACACTTAAATTACACTAAACACGATTTCATTCACTATTACAAACACCTGCAGGAGCACTACACCTCCAGGCAAAGCTACCTTAGACTAAAAGGAGGGAACAATTAAGCAGCAGAAGCGTAATGTAGTTGAAAAATACATAACATGAGACACAATTATACACTTCTAAAATCAGTCAACATATCTACCTTAAATAGAAACACCGCAACGGGCTCAGGGCGCAATGGGAGGAGCCGCCGTGTCCACTGCTGGTCCCACCAAACACCTTAAAGCGGAGCAATCAAACACATGCGCATTATTGCGACGTTGTAAAATAGCAAGACGAGACATTTGAAAAGTTACGCTACTTACATAAAGATGTGCCACAACAAGCGGAAAGCCCAGACTGCAGACGCTATGGCGTGCACACCTTTAATAGTGCAGGTAATCAGCCTAACCCGGAAGCGGGATGCAGGGGTACGACTCGTAAATGGGTCCATGTGAAACTTAAGCGCCCTATTCACTTCATTCAATGAAATCTTTGGGAACCTAGTCAATAAATCTAGAATATTTCCTTCTTTTTACTTGAGTGGAAATCTCCTTGTTCAAAATAAATGGTGGGAGATGTTGGTTTGGGTTAATCTGAACAGAAAGGGCAGTATGAAAACAGTTTAATTCAATGCTGCTGGAACTATAACATTACACTGGTGAACTCTGCAATGCTTCTCTACTATTACAATATGACTTTCGATCCTTTTGTGGTGTACACTTTTTTTTTTTCAGCAGTCTCATTGACAGCCTCTGATTGGCCTGTGGTGGGTGCAGGCTGCTCTTTGTCACTCACAGCTTCTTTGGTTACCTCCTCAGACCAGCTCCACAAAGTGAGCTGAGCCGAACCCTGTCGTCTGGATTACACGACCCTCACCTCTCACTCTGTCAGGGCCTCGCAACGCCTTTGATGTGGCTCATGGTTTTTCCTTCCTCACGCCAGCCCAGGCTCATGAAGGATCTGCTTCTAGTGCTGCTATTCACTCCCCTCACCCTCTCCCACCGCACACAACATCGCCCCATGCAGCTTGTGTTATTTTGCTATCTCACCACTCACTCCCAGCTTCCTCCCACGACCCTTCCCTCCTGCTACTATACCGTTTTGGCCCGAACCACTGTGAACTGTCCTTTTTACAAATCATAGTTTTCTCTACACTGTGCTGAAGTTTTGCAAATTTGTTTTTCAAAGTTTTAACCAAAAGTCTGAACATCAATACTTTTATTCATCACAATCAGTGCTACGTCAATATTTTCATTTCATTAGGCAGAAAAACTGTTGCCTGGTCTGCCAAGAATACATGCTTCTCATACACTTTACAAAACGTATGGTATAGTCTAGACTGCAGTGCCATCTTCCTGAGCTTAGAGGGGTGTGATTGACACATGGATTAGCCAATCAGGGACACATATGGTCCATCCATCTCAAAACAAACATGGCGTCTTACGAGGAAAATAATGGAAAAAATGACACAGTGGACTGCTAAACATTTCCGCTGAATCAATGAGTGAAGCACTAAATGCTGTTATTCTGAGATAAGAGAAGCTTGATTTAGTTCTAAATGGTAAAAGACCAATGAGTTTCCCATGCATCACAAAAATAATTTGATGAAAGATTGCATGGCGAATCATTGTGGATCTTCGACTATGATGAGGTTGGAAGTTCAATCCCAGTTCCTTCAGGCGATAACAATTAACGTTGTAAGCAGTAAAAATGTAAGCACTTTCTTGTATAATCTGTTGTATAACAGTTACTTTTCTTCCTCAGCTTTAACCAAGACATTGACAAAAACAATGACCTATTTCCTTGTTGTTATATATGCCATTAATATTCTTGCCACATGTTATTTTAAGGTGAGAGGTTACTGCAATTGCTCTTGAGACTTCAGATGGGGAAGGGTAAGTGCCTTAGAAGATTGTAAACTGAGAACCAGCTCTAGTGGCCCCATCTAATTTTCTTTTAACCCATTCTCTTGTTCCCTGTGATGTTTTCTCCCCCTTTCCTTCCTCTTCTTCCTCTGCTCATTGCCCCTAGGGCTTTCTGCGTGCCTCATGCATTCCTTCGCGCTGACTGTCTGTGTTTACATTGACATCCCATGTACTTCTCTGAAAGGATGGTAGCGTCACACAAGCCCACTGTTTTGCGCTGTGCAAATAACCTGAATAAAGAAAGGCAACAGTGCAAAAAGAATGCAAAAATGAAGAAAAATATAGAAGCTGAACACATCAAGATAAACACCAAGGCACTGAACCTATCTTGCAATGTTAATTAAAGTGCTTAAACACAACACAAATACACTTTCAGACCCTTCGATCTATTCCAAAGTGAGCCAATGGAAACGTGGCCAAACGCAACATCTTACTGCAGTACTTTAGCTGTTTCTTCCAAACTAAAATGCCATATACGTATCACAAATGTATTTTATCACCACTTGACTTCATTCTCTAATTACACTTGTGCATGGCAGAATGCTTTCCAAAGGTTAGGACTTTCATTAACAATTTAGAAACTGTTCTGAGTGTTTAAAACAATGCTGTTACACATTGGCAGAGCGGCAGAGGTTACTCAGTGAGGCCAGCTGCAATTGAACCAAGGTTCGTTGATAAATAAATGCAAGGAAAGCAGATCTTTTTATAGCTTGGCGGAGGTAGTGTGGGGATGGAAAGCATTAACTATCTCTTATAAGGTCACCATTTTCCGTTTTGCTCAAGTCACCTGTGCTCCACCAGACTCAGCACGTTGAAATGTCACTGCTCCCATTGTGTAAGCAGACAGAGACAGACAGTGGAGGAGGTGGGCCCAAATGTATGCTCACTGCGTTCTCGTCCCACTGCGTCATAGAGTAACATATGGTCGCTGTTGAGCGTATGTCTTAATGTTGTATGATGTCGACATGTGACAATCCCAGACTTAATGACACAATTTGTCTTAGATTCCCGGCAGTTACATAATTACAAAAGGTTTAGTGGCGGATCGGCTGCAAAACATAAGACTTTGTGAATATAGTTTTGATAGTTAATAGAAGAAGAAAACATCTGGACATAGTTTGGAAACCTTATCCTGCCCTTCATATTAATGACTGGTGGGAAATGACCTTTTCTCAGGGGTCGCCACTGCAGATCATCTGTCTTCATCCATCTTTATTTTCGGTCATAGATGTTTTACTCATGTTTCTTGTGGATAGCGGTTTGGTACCATGAATACGTAGCATTTTAGTGACGATGTGGAGCTGTTTGAAAACAAATACAGATTATTTCTCTAGGTTGAATTCTAACAGTAATTATTTCATTTCACGTTCACCATTGGGCTCCACGGTTTATTGTTCAGTATTTGGACTACACAGGGTTGTATTTAATGTCTTCTAGCATGTTTGATAATGAGGTGGAAAACAAAACAAAAAATAAAACATGAATGAATGTGTGGAAAAATCATTATGTCTTAATTAAGTCTGGACTGACATAGCCCATTATTGCACAAACGATGAATGAATGTTAGCAGACAAAGGTTGTTCTGTTTACCATCTTTAACAAACCCTTGTTATGTCACCATTGCTGATTGGGCACAATAGTATGTGTCACTCACATTAGCATCTGTTATTACATGACGACACTGGAGAACAGGCAGGTACTCACGGCACCCAACCCGCTGTTTTTTTAGGTACTACATAATGCAAGTCACCGCATGCATGTCTTATTGGCCTTATTTGGGCGAGATTCAATGTGTGTCACTACTTCCTGCTTCTTCTTCTTACCTGGCCAAGTCCTCAATACTTTTAGAATGACACAATAACTGCAGATTCCTCCCTAATCCTCTATTGTTGGTAATATTTGTTTATGTGTGACATTTGAAATGCAGGCGTTCCTGGTTCATGCTCCTCTGACCGTGCACTTCAGCTCGCACCTCTGTCACAGCAGGTCACACTTGATTGCTAGGGAGGATTATATACACCACGGCAAATGGATGAAAACATTTGTAAAGTGAATCACTCTACCAGTATACGCCTTCTACTTCCAGTAAGGACGTGGAACACCCCCTCCCTCTCCCTCGTCTCCACATGCCAGCGGCTAACTAGCACTTCAGATGCATATGGGAGCAGAGGAGTGGCCCGGTGGTAAAGGTGGTGAGCTCAGGGCTGGGGAATCAGGAACTGCACTTCGCCCTTTCATAACGCTACGCCCCTGCAATGTTATAGCAGCACCAGTGAGAGAAACACCCACGGTTCGGCTGCGTAGACCTCTGCTCCGCTCCAGTCTAGTTGGAATGCGAGATTTCAACCCCCGCCGCCCCCTCTCCTCTCCTTACCTCACTCTTTCTCTTTTCCTTATTTTTGCAAAAGTAAAACAGCAGTGCAGACTCTGACCCACCAGTCTGCCTCTGAATATGAATCACACTTGAAAAAAAAAAAAAGATGACAATAGTGTCTCTAAAGCATACATACCGTTTGTTCAGTGATTTTGAGTTTTAGAGCTGCTGTCTGCTGAGTCTAAAAATATGTCTTTAAGAAGCAGAAAGGAAAGCCGAATTCCACTGGAGACTGGAAGATTAAAAGCCACAGATGCTGCATTACACACATCAATGTTACAGTCCAGAGAGGAGAATTCTCATTTCTCGACTCAAAGTTAGCACTAGAGCTAAAAGAGGTCTCAGAAGAGGCAGAAGAAACAGAAAAACAAATAAAAGCCTTCAGAGGGAATAAAACATCCCTCAAATGAAACAAAGCTATTATTGAGGGTATAACGGAATCAAAGACACACTGTATATTATTATATCAGCCTGTTCTCTGTGATCATTTTAGGATTAGTAAACCATATTTTGTCATTGTGTCATACTATTTACATAATATAAGCACTTTAGAGCCCGTTTAATTATCTTGTTCATTATCTTGATGGTTTTTGTGAATATGCAACTTAACAAACCATTGCAACATGGAAAAATAAAACAGAAATAAAAACATGAGCCACAGGTAAGCATAAGGATCAAAAAAGGAAGCTTTCATGAACATCAAAAGCTTTTTATTATTAATTTAGCGCTCTCACATCATCATCTGTTACGTTATATGTATAATCCACATATATGACCGTGGATTTGTTCAGTTTAATCATAATATTAATAGCTGATTATCCCACTGTATTTTAATGTATGCAACAGTATATACTGAGACATTCCATAGAAACCTTCTCTTTATTCAAAATTTCTTAGGCCCATTTGGCAGTTTATAAAGTTAATTAATTTTGAAATTAAGAAAAGAAAATGAGGGCTACCCAGGGCTACAGGGTTGTGATAATAATTGGATATGAAAATGACATGAATCATATGCCATGGCCTTTACAATCACCACGTCTCACTACCCAATCAGCTTTAATGTAATAGTTCATTAACATCACCTCTGGATATGAGCATTATTGACATTTACAAATGAAATAATATCATATGGATTTCCCATGTAACGGCTCAATGATGATCACACAGTTTAGTACATGTACGTTTCACCTTGGTCGTATAGTTGTTTTTTTACATTAGCAAAAGCATGTGTTTTGTTGTGTGTACATGGATGCTTCTTTATTCACCTTATTCCGGAAGTTGCCGTACGCGCCGCCGTCTTGTTTCCGTTGTATTCGTTTACATGGAGCAGACGAGCTCAACAGAAAATAAGTTCTATACGGACTAAAAAGCTGTTTTCAGACGGCCCAGGAAATTGGTGCGTTGTTGACTTGTTGTTGACTTGTTGTCATTAAACATTTTACACAAATCAACCTACTTTATGTAACATTTTAGCGGCGAGACTTTTCCCTCGTTCGTCATTAGCTTTAACGGAATTCTCGTCAAACGGAAGTGCGTTTACAACAAAAATGCGTATCTGTGGCAAAAGTGGGCGGGGCAGAATAAGGTGAATAGGGCTGGGAATCACAGGGTCCCCTACGATTCAATACAACACACAATACATGGCTCAAACGATAATATCATGATTTTGCGATAATTGGTATATCGCACATGACATTCTGCGATATATGACACGTTTTAAGATTCAAATACATTTAAACAGCAGTATTTCAAACCACAGTCTGCAGAAATTGAATATGAAGCACAGCCATTTTAATCATCAAAACAGTAAATATGTCAAATGTGATGTATAAACCAGTTTCCTTTCTATAAACAGATTTGATATTTTTGTATTTTTGCACACCCCTATTTTATACTAGATGTTTTGTGTTTAAAGTCATGACTGTGCTGTTTGAATGTGATAAATGGAGCCAAGTTTTAGACAATGATCTGTTTCATGCCAAACACAATGTGAAATGAAACTACATGCGGCCATTTCGACCCCCGTAAACTCAACGCTGCTTTCTATTAGCCTGTGCCATTCTATGTGTTAGCACTGATGCATTTTCTTTTTCACAGTACAGTATGAAATAGAGATGAGACATGCAGATTTGAAGTCATGATCCTGCCAAACACGACAGGCATGTGTGCTATCCACTCAACCACTCACAAGCGGTATAGCACTGATGCATTTTCAACGAGAGAGTTAGCGTTAGCCGGAAAACATCACATCAAGTAGAAAACATTACCTCCTGAAATAGTGTTTACTGTAGCTCACAACCTCGTCATACACATTTCTTACCTCTAATGTTTTTCTGAACAATAATGCACCAGAAACATTGCAGGCCACAACAGATTGACAATATTTTGTTTGTTGTTTCACCAACTGCCACATTTCCAATTGTACAGTAAGAAGTGAAGTACTAAAATCTAGGTTGAAGTTAAATATTGACAGTTATTTCTCGCTGGCAAATGTGATGACCAAATAAACAACAATCTCTGCACTGTTCAGAAATGACAAAATCTTTTCTTTTTTTTTTATTTGCTGCCTCTAAGTACAAGGCTGTGAGCACAGCTGCCCTAAACATATCAGTCCTGGAACTATACAGAACCGTATGACACCACACCCTAAAAATATTTGAAGGCTCACTTCTCACTTGTCATTTTTAGTCACCCATTTGCATTTTTGTTAACTATTTATGAATGTATTTCTCGTAGCTGTTCCTCAGTGTTGTTCAATCACTTCATACTCTAAAACTAACCTGACTGTTTAACGTGTCCACACTTCAGAGGGATGACTCACAGAAAGTCCTCTGTATGGCATTATAGGAACACGATGATAATGACTTCCACGCTCTCACAGAAGACTGTGGCCGAGCCCAGTGCCGGGCGGGGTTAACCTCCTCTCAGTTCAGTGACTGGAGGCGCGGCTGCTGTGAGGACGTGTTTGTCACCTTCTATCTTTGGTGGTAATGGACCTTACATATCTGTCCTCTGATATGAGTCATCGAGTGCCGTCAGAGAGGCATTCAGGGTGCCGTTTCAAATGGGAATAAACAATAAAGTATTAGTACAGACGGACAAATGATCTCCTTTGAATTCAACGAGGTTCAGGTTCAGAGCTGCTCACCTACGTTCATGATGAATGGCTGTGATGTGTTGCTTTGAGTTAGAGCTGTATTTAATTAGCAGCTGCCAGTTGGTTTATCAAAACATACTATAAATAATATGTGAGTAATATTTATTATCAATTAGCAACAAATTCCAACTTGTGCACATCTGTAGCTCCTAATAGCGATTAAATAGTGGGTTATGTGATTCTTTGGTTGTAGTGCTGGGTAGATTGTACCAAAAAGTCTCAATTCTCGTGCAAAACGTACTTATATTTCAGTTTATCTACACATATATTGAATTTTTAGATCAATTCAAGCAGAGCAAAAATAGAAATAGCTCCTATACCAAGGTGAAATTCTTTCTAGTAGAGACATTTTAAAACAAAAGTTACTGGTATCAGTATCAGATCGACATTGCGATACTCATCTATAGTGTTACTTGGCACTGAATCGAAACAAAAATCCCTGGTATCACCCATCACTGGTAGGGCATATTTGGCAATCCAAACTCTCATTCAGAATTTTGTATTTGCGTTTTTGAATATAATTAATATTAGTCAGACGTTACCACACACGTGGGTGCAATTATGACTGTACTGACCACCTCTGGATGAAAGGGATTTATAAAGATAAAGAACCATGGAAACAGGGCGGGAGTGGCCACATCTGTCATCCATTTGAAGTGGGAGAGAAGGGGCGTCTTTCTGCTTACCTGTGCAGCGTTAGTCCTGCAGCATAGCAAGGACATTTGTCACACCGCCCCGGAGTAAATAGTGAGGAAACAAACCACCATCTGTCCAGACCCATTGATTTTCACATGAAAAACAAATACGTCCGCTGTGTTTGCGCTGCCTCCCAGCCTTGCCTGCCTGTCGGGCGGCCACACTGGTGAGCTGTACCTTTCGACATTGTGTTCTTTTGATAATCCTTATGTACAGCTGCACCTCTGGACACAGGGACGCCCTTTAGAGGGGTGGAACTGGCTATAAAGACAGTGGAGCAAACACATGGACTTGCTGTAGCCCGCTGCACACTTTGAAGATGTGCAACGCTCCACTCATTCAATGTAGGTTTATATACTGCTGTGTAAAGTATAGGCCATGCCATGCTCAGGAAAGCACCAGAAAACATGGCAACAGTCTCATTTCTAAAACAACAAACATTTCATTGTGTTAATTACTTGCGAAAACATCATTTGTTGTACCTTGTTATCCAATCAACTGCAAACAGCCATTATAAGCACAATATACTTACTGTAGACCAGGCACTAATCTGAAAGCAGGCCTATGCAAACTCTACACAATGGCGCCAAGGACATGCTTTCAACCTCCCCTTTAGCAAAAGCTACACTCAGATTTTTCAGGAGGGTCAGGCACCTGCTTGTTTCTATGGAGTTTGTGTTTCTTTACCTTGAACTAAAATATTAGGTTTCAGATTCCTGGTAATATTTTGAGGAATTTTCTCTTATTCAAAAGACACAATATTTTGTTTTAAATTGTTAGTTGCTTTGACAATGGATGTGATTTCTCATCATTCTGAAGCCCATGGATATCATAACTAGCTATCATAATGGAGACATAACTCAGGACATAAAACAGGCACAAAACACACACAAGACATGAAAACAAAGGGAATCAGTGAGATATAAATAAATCATAACATGCTAAAAACACACACTATAGAAACAACGTAATATGAAAGAGACATTACAACAGACAATCTCCCTCACTAAACATACACACCAACACACACTAAGTTAGTTTACGGTATGTTCACATGTCTGAGTGTCTCAAAGCCATTGTTTAACACATTTACTAAAGCTGTGAAAATATGGCCACGTCCCTCGGTTCTGTAGGGACCAGATTCCAAGAGTGAGCAACACTGAATGAGGAAGCAGACTATCCAGACGAGATCTTTCTAAAGTGGATTTTGCAGTCTCCTCTGCTTGAGTATTTAGATTTGAGGTCACTTGTATGAAATCGTTAATTGTGGGTGGGGCCAAACCATTAAGGATTTTATGGACCGGAATTAGATTTGAATAGATGATTACCGTAAGTTATCCCAATTTAAGAATTCATATTTGTTAAAAAGCTTTGCAGTGATGGTATGAATTACATTTGTTGTCCAGTGTTTCTGCTTATAACGTCTTTCTATTGGCAGCATATACTGTGGAACATTACAGACACAGCAATAGCATCTACACTGAGATAAGGCGGTTAAAGTTACAAAGTGCATCTTTAGACTTGAGTCCACATTTGAGTATTTCTCTCCATGCTTCCTCTTGTTGAAATGAGAACATTCCACAGAGCAAAGTGGCAGCATTGTTGATGAAAGGTTAGTGCTGCCTCAGACTCTCTCCCTCCCCTGAACCAAAGGGCCCTCTCTCTACCTCCAGCGGTTGTACAAAAAAGTGGGATGACATTTTGGTTGCATCAGCTGTATATCTTAAGTGTCTCCAGCAAATGCCAGAACGATCAAAGCCAAATAGGGAGGATAATAGACATGAGAGAGAACCTTTTGTTAGGTTATCTGCCCACAACACCTCAGTCAGCTCGCGCACAAAGTCATTAGGGATAATTCGGTGAATACTGCAATTTAATGATAAACATTTACATGCTCCTGAATAGGCATTTATCAGGTCTTTGCATTAGGGATTACGCTCAGAGCTGAATGGAGTGTTGGAGGGCAGGGATTGAGACGCAGTGGGTGGGACAAGCTGAAGGAGAGCGCTCAGAAGAGGAGGCAGGTGCTGGTGACACATGAAGACATTAAAGCTGCCCGTCCATCTTCAGCATCAATTTCTCCGTCCTTTCTTCTGCCCCCGTTCACCTTTATGACATGGTGCAGATGTGGAAGGCCAGCTGTGTTAGTGCGTAGGCAGTGGACGCAGGTGGGGGCAAAAGAGAGATTACAACGTGAAAAAGCCTTGACCTTCATTGTCGTTGGTCCATGTGGAGGTCAGATGTGCTCACGTCGCTTTATACAGCAATTATTAATGTGTGTTGTCATTTGCTGTTCAGGTGAGGTGTTGTTTAATATGTTCAGTTATCTGGCGTGAGTAGTCTATAGTTTATGTACCCTTTTATCCTATTTATCCCATTGTCTGGTAAACTATTTTCAAATTCAGTGCAAACATGTATCTTTCTATTTTGTAAATGTTCAATGTTAATATATTTTGGTCCAGTCCTTCACCGTTCCTGTCATCCATCTTGTTATCATTGCTGTTTTTGTTGCAGCCAAAAGTACATTCCACGGGTATCCATCTAACGTTTCCATTGTTGGAGTGTTACATTCGAGAAGTCAGAAGTGCCTCACTGATTATGAAAAACAGGGCAGTTCCAAAAACTAGACAACCAGTTTCTGCAACAACCAGTGAATAATGTGCACTTTGATATGATGTTATAAAGCACTGTGACACATCTTAAATCTGATTTTTGATGTGTGTTTACATGCGCAAAAGAAATGTGATCATCAAAAACACCCAACATGTGTCAGTTTAGGATTTTTATGTTTGTATCTTTTGGATGATAAAGTACAATGAATTTTAAAACAATCTTTAATCTTTTTTTTTTTCTTTTGTGCCTTTGCCACATTAGTTTGCTTTCTTTGCATAAGTTTTGGGTGCCTGAACAATCACAAAGAAATCATATTACTCACATCAGTTTACACTGTTTACATGACATTTCAATCATCTCATAATGTGTGCATGTAAACAAAGCCAGTGTTTAGTTGGCATATGACATAACTATATGTAGTTGACCTGTTTCAGAAATAAAAGATGCATTGTGTTAAGTTGAATGTATTTTATGAATGATCTAACACTGCCCACATTGTTCCGAAAATCCCCAAATGTCAATCTTGTTCCACCTTCATCTCTGAGACACACATGCTCCTTTGAGAAAGTCATGTGGAACTAAGAAGCGAGCGAGAGCATGAGAACGGCATTAGCTGTTGACAAAAGAGATGTGTCCAAAACAAAGTTAGACAAGCGCCCCGGGGCAGTGAAGTCATGAGGCTCAACACTCTTTTACCAGCGGGACAATAAGGAGCCCGGTGTAATTATATGCTTCAGAGACACATTCACAAATGCTGCCTCAATGACAGTAGCACCGTGAGTAATTATATGTATGATTTCACACTGCACTTTTGTGTCCTCATCACTGTATCGCTCCCACGCCCCGTCCAGGCCGTGTCAATCCTCACCTGTTCAACGGTAAAGACTCATGTGCACTCGCCTAAAATCGCCCCAAACGTGAGCACAGACACTGGATACTTCAACACTTCAACACAAATCACTTCAACACTTCTTATGTTTTTCGTATTGTTTGGTGGGATGGTGGTAAATACTGTTTTGCATCAGTCAAATTGCAGTTTGTAAAGATGTGCTGAAAAATAATCCCTCTGTGATGTCATCAATGAGTGACGTTCCATTGAAAATGCAGAAACAATTTACACGCAACACACTTTTTTTTTTTTTATTACCTGTCAGCTATAGCTTTAGTTCACCAGCCATTTAAGTTAAACAGTTTGTCAAGAAAGTTTCATAACATTTACAGTATTTATGATAAAGACATGTATAATCTCTGACCTACGACAGTCACAATAAACCTTAAATATTACAACAACCACTTTACCTCCATGTTTCTCTGCACTTATCTATTGCTCAGGTTTATCAGCAGTTACATGTTGTGTTTTCAGAAGTTTGAGCTCATATTTAACTTAAAATATACATGTTTAAAGATAAAAGTCATATATAGCATGTTAAATATAGTCCTCGTACGTGCTGCTGTCGTAAGAGTCCAACGTTTGTGCGCTTGGCAGAAGAATCTCGCATGTACAGATTTCATTTTGACGCACTGACTCAAATTATGGAATCACAGTGATATCAAGTTTTAGTATTTGTCAAATCATAACGATTGTGCCCATGTTTACAAGATGGTTCCTAGGTTACTGCTGTGGAATTACATCTACCTGTCACATCGGCTGCTCCTGTCCACCCAGGAAGTAACATTATAAACCAAAATTGTCAAACTCGGGAGAAATAGGCAATATTTTTAGTATCTTATGATGTTAGTATCTGCTCATTATGTTTCTGTAGTCTAACATGTCATATGGACTTTAAGTTGGTCTCAACCCATTCATTATAAATATGCTCATAATTAAGGTTTTGATTGATGTTGTTTCAGTAGTACATGGTGTCTGTCAAAACAGAATCAAAGACGAGAATGAAAAACGTTTCAATCAACACATACTATAGATTAAACTGTAATCATTCGCCCATCTGAGAGATTTACAGACGTTTTCATTGTGCTTGTGTACCATAAATCGACCATATCCCAAGCACAGTAATTGACAGCCATGTCCGACATGTTTTCCCCAAATGTTCTCCTCTCAGTGCTTGCCTCTTGCAGCCCCCTCACTCCTCTGTGCACATTCCAGAGTGTGTGGGTGTAAAGTTCAATGGAGATGTGGGATTCCACCAGGGCACAGGGTTCACACTCACCAAACAACAGGATGACTATGACTATGAGAGCAGGAGCTATAGTCATACTCCTGCGGAAGAAGAGCTTATCAACAGAGCTTTGCTTTTGGAGGACATTTATTGCGAAGCTTTTGGCAAAAATCAGATACTAACACTGGTATTGTAACTAAATACTTATTTAAACAAGAATTGATACTAAAGAAATCATATAAACAGGACCAAACAGACCAGTTTTAGAATGATGAAACAGAAAGACCACACGTTAACTGATATTATTGTGTGTTTAAAATTGTTTGTGGTATCGAAATTGATATTGAGTATGAAGCCTAATCCTTAGTATCGACGTCAAGTTTGAAATGTTAGTTATAATGGCCAGGTTAATTAGGTAAATAATAATCAATTAAAAACAAAAAATGTTGCAGTACACTTTTAAAGAAAACATGACTTGAAGTTTAGCAAATTTCTAATCATATGTATTTGAATTTACTGATACATTGATTTGCATTTCTGTATTTTTGGATCTATTACACGTGTAAAGCTGATTCCACAGGGAGCAGTTGAACCGACAACCAACACGTCTCTCTGTAAAACAACCTCATCGAGCACGGAATATTCCCACACTCGAAATCAAAGAAGGACCTCTGCTGGCCACGACGTCAAACTGCACGCTCTACTTTCTGTTTACAAGAATCCCGGTGTTTTTACTCCCGAACTCGTTCAGTGAGTGTTGCATGGTTAACTTTAATAATGCACTTTCAAGCTGTCGCTGACTGATGGCTCACTCCTCCATTCACAGACGTGTTTTCAGCTGTCACCTTTGCTATTGTAAGTCATAACGCATGACTCCATCGCATGCATGTAATCAAAGGGTTAGCGCAAAGTGGTCATCAACCGCCTTGCATAACGCTGCTACGGTGACAAACCTGTTATTGGTGTATTTTGGTGCGTGCATTTCTCAACCTGTTGTCAACATGTTTAACTCACTGCCTTTCTTATCTCTAGGCAAACTGGTTTTAGTCGCAGCTCTGGTCCGTGGGCTGCAAGTGTAGGAGAGACACAGGAAGTGGTGGGCGACCAGTAAACTGTATTTCCTGTCTATGTCCTCTATCTCTCTCCTTCTCTCTCTCTCTTTCTCTCTCTCTGCGCCTGCTCGCTTGCCCTTTGGCTATTAATGTAACTCTGAACTACCCACAACACACCCACGTGGCCACTGGGAGCTTGCATGCATAAAAAGATGTGCAAAAAAACAGCCAAATAACAGCAAATGCACATTGAGTTGTAGAGCAGGCTGGATGTGCAGTAGGGCATGTGTGGTGCGTCTGGTAGGACTGTGTGCTCAAATAATTCTGCTGGGGGGAGTTGGGAAATAGTTTTTTTGAATGCAGAATGAAATACAACACTTGTTTCATTGTTTTAACTTTTTACGATGATGATGATGAGTTCTTTATTTCGAGCAATCAGTGAATCCTTTTCATATATTTCTTGTAATTTACATAATGACATTAACCCAGAAGAAAAGAAAAAATACTTGAATGTTTTTCTTTATTATTTTCTGCTCCAAGGAGAGGGATGAAGTAATACTTTTAAATCCCAGTCTATGGTGCATGGACCCGATTGGCTGTCCGTCATGACACTGTACGAACCTTGACCCAAATTAAAGGCGTTATGTTGTTACCATCAGACGACATCTGTGACTTCAAAAACAAAAAACATCTTCAAAGGCCTCGTCTCCTTGAACGCCACAGAACTGCTGCTTGGACTTCACAAGAGAGCACCAAACGTGGGACATTGAAAGGGGGAAGAAAGTTTGATGGCTCTGTGCAGATGTTGCAGAGAGCATCACTCATGACTGAGGGCCCTCGTTTGTGGTAACCACTGGGTAAATTGTTCACAAAGTTCATAAAGCCCCAGGACAAAGGACTTCTTCAGGAGAATAACATCCCTGTTTTGGACCATCCTGCATCTTCCCCTGATCTAAATCCAACTGAGAACCTTTGAGGACAGATTGCAAGGGAAGTTTATAAAAATGGACTTCAGTTCCTGATAGTAGATGCCCTTCATGAGGCTGTCTTCACCACTTGGAGAGAAATGTTCCCTCTCACCTCCTGGAAGCAATTGCATCAAACACACCACAACCAATTTTTTAAGTGATCAACAATAACAGTGGTGTAACTCTTTACTGAGCTCATGTTTGAGACTTTGATTTCTATTCTGAGGGGGGTTCGGGGTAGTTTTCTGAGGTGTAGTCCTAAACTTTTGAGCTTTTTTGTTTTTTTATTTCAATCAGTCAACCTGTCAAACGATTATCTCTATTGTAGACTGAGATTTTGCAAACCAAATAAAGGTTGAAATGTGGCGTCTGAAGGCTTCCATCACAACAACACACTTTGAAGCACGATATATTGCTTGAAAAAATATCACAATAAACGATAATATTATTGAAATAACTAAACTTTCTGTTACTTTTCCATAAAGCTGAATAATCTCAGTAAACACTTTTTAAAATGTTCGATGTCGTTAAAAGTAATGAGCAGCAAATGAAACAATTAGCCATAAAAGTGATTTATTGAAACCTCTACAGCACCAATTATTTCATGTTGAAAAAAAAAAAAAAAAAAAAAAAACCGAAAATCTAACCACAACTGCAA
Organism: Rhinogobius similis; assembly: GCA_019453435.1. Taxonomy (NCBI): domain Eukaryota; kingdom Metazoa; phylum Chordata; class Actinopteri; order Gobiiformes; family Gobiidae; genus Rhinogobius; species Rhinogobius similis. The sequence continues at coordinate 14,201,695 of CM033623.1, read as the reverse complement.
AGAAAATGTACACACATAGTCTTTCATTCATTGAACGAGAAGTCGATATAGTTATTATTGTGACAGGCCGAGCCTCTGATAAGGAATATTTACGAATAAAGTGTCTTCTTGATTCAAATCTGAAATTGTTTATTCTTTTTTAAATTTTGATTTAATAATACCTCTTTGTTATAAAACGTCTTTTCATATGTGTTTTAGAGTTTTGTAATCTAGTTAACGAATGCGCTTATTAAAACATGATGATTTTTTTATAGCCTATTAATCATTTCAGCCCCAACTGCCACCAGTCTGTGCAAGTACAAGCATCCAGCCATTCTAGACTATAACTAAAACATTTGAGTACATTATGTCTGACTCTGTTCTGTGAAGTTTTTTGGTTTGTTTGTTTCTCGAGCACTGACAACAACCTGAGTAGGTGCGATTATAAAGGTGTTCTGTACATCTTGTTTTCTGACAGACGAGCTGTGCAGTGGGTGGGCACACTTGGAAATGCATGTGGCATTTAATATAGCTTCTCTGTTCTCGGAGCGTGTAAACACATTTTAATAGACTTGGAGTTCTAAATATCTCATCAACAAAGCAAGCTACAGTACTGAATGATTTGCCGTCTTTTAAGGTTAATTGTCCAGTGTATTTGGCACAAGTATTTCAGAAAGTGCTGATACCTTTAAGCGTTTAGTGATTTGCATGCTTTGTACAGTGATGGAAAGTAACGATGTACAAAAGTAAAAGTACTGCACTTAAGAAAAAATTGTATCTGTACGTATTAAATCTGTTTGTATTGTGATTTTAATGCATCTTTTCCTGTTCTGTAAAGCACTTTGAATAACTTTGTGTATGAATTGTGCTCTACAAATAAACTTGTCTTGTCTTTAAGTTGATTTGACAGTGGATTCTTTTTACTTTCACTGCTCTACATTTAAGACCAAGCATCTGTACTTTCTACTCCGCCACATTTTTGAACTGGACTGAAAAGTAAAAGCGTTTTTTTCTGGTTTATGTCTGAAATGGATGAGGGGTTTTGCATTCTTCTTGACTACATTTTTAAGAGTCCTACGTCCTGGCTCTGAGAAAACAAAATAAAGTTATACAAATGTTCTGGGAAATTGCTTCTGATGACCAATAATCAGGACAATTCAGCATCAAGATTACAATTTGGCGCTTTCATACACTACTTCTCAAAGCTGGTGTGAATCACTTTTCTCAGTAGAATTTTTTTTTTTGCTCTTGTATTTGTACTTTTACTGAAGAACTTGCTGTTAGGTTTTACATTGGATACTGAGCCTTATTCAGATCCTTGAAAACATCACAAAAACGTAACCACTTTTAAACCCGCTTTTGTTATTTTTCCTGCCATTCTCAGACATTGTTGTTCGTACATTTCACCCGCCAGCCACCTCTCTGCTCTTTTCTTGGACAACCTGAATACCATGACCATTGAATCCACATCTGCCACACGCTGACGAAAATGTGTGTTCATTCCTTCCCTCTATTCATCCCCACAGCCTTTAAGAGCACTCCAAAAGGGGACTGACAAATCTTCGCACTTTCAGTCTCTCTATCTCCTCGCACCAGCACACGATCCATGGACCCCTGTGTAAACCCCTCCTCTGGGTGTCCAGCTCATCTGCGGCATGAATCACCGTGAATCACACAAGTCTAAATAGCACCCAAAAGGAGGAGAGGTGTTGCATTTAACCGGCGCACAGGGCTATTTATAATGGCCGGGGCAGGCACACACACGTCTCATTATAGGCCACGGAGGATGAGGACAATGGACAGGCAGATGAGGGGGTAGCGACGCCCTTTTAAATGTCACCGGCGATGTATCTTGCTCTGATCTAGGCGCATCGGTGGTGGGTGCTGTTTACGTGGGTGGAAGAAGCCTATCTGAATACAAGATTTAGAGCCAGGTGAATGGAGCTAAAAGAGCAATAAAGTTAGATTGTGTCATGAGGATGTAACGACGGCGGGGAAGCTCGCGTTTAAGGGTCAATCAACGATGCAAAATAACAGCTGTTATTAACCAATTAAAATGTAAAGTGAAGTCTACCTTTAGTCATATATGCTACTTATATACTTATTATTTATAGACTACTTCTGTTTGTATTTAAATTTGTTTTATTTTTTATCTTTATTAAGCTTCAAAATTAGCATTAGCGTTAGCATTGACTAGCATGCTTCCATTTGTCAACACATTCATTTGTAAAGTCTTCAACATGCTGTCAGTGACATCCACCTGCAGCTCACTGTTCATTGCCTCATCAAGGATTTTTTTTTTTTAATTTTAGTGTGACTCAGTAAAAATTCCAAAGGGACAGAATTGGACAGGAAGTACTCACTCAGTCAGCTTTGAATACTGTGTCACAGCAATGGAAAGATCCATTTATTTCTACTCTGAATCTATAATTTGTTGAAAACGATTGAAAAATACAGTGATAAAAGATCGAGAAAAGACAAAAAAAATAACATAAAACGTTTTTGTTTTTTTTACTCAGTTCCTTTATTTCCCTAATCACGCTAATTAGTGTAACAAGTTGCAGCATAATTGGGATATTGGATGCATTTGCTGTTGGGGATGATGGACTCAAATTGACAAACTCTTTGTTCTTGTGCCGTGTTTTGGTGTGTTTTCTTTGCACACATGTCAGTCATCCTCTGAGCACCAAAAACAAACTGCCTCTTTGCAGATCTCTCTGAAACCTTAAAATTAGCATCCTGTGACTACAATTATCCATGTACGAATATAATATCAGGTAAAGGGCAAGGAAGGCTGGTTTCATTTCTGATTTTGTTGCATGCATTCATTTGGTTGTTGGAATGGCGTATGATTCAAAGAGAAACAACCAGGAAATATACAATCTGACCTATTTTTAGATGTATTTGCATCTATATTCGCCCAACTGTGCTTCTTGTAAAAATGTTGGGGGGAAACAGCAAACATTGTAGATTGTCACGAGCGAACCAGCAATCAACACCTGAAGAATGAGGCCTTTTGGAGTAATTAGATATTGATTGGGATAAGGCTGACAGCGTGTGAAGGGCCACTGTTGAAAATGCTTTAATCCCGCTGTAACGGAGCAGCTGCATAACACTGAGGTGTGCGTCTGCTGCGATGGGGCGAAGAAGAAGAAAGGGAAAGGGGAGGGCCTACTTCATTACCAGTCGACATGTAGGCTCACGTCGCACGGCTTTACCCAACCATCCGTTACCATGGCAGCGGCTTGTCATGTGATCTGAGTCCCACCTTGAATGAATGGGGATCTGCAGGACATGCTCTTCACCCCTTCGGAGGCAGGGGAGGGGGGAAGTGCGTCAGCCTCGACAGCAGCTGGGGACGCACTGGTGTGTGCCAGGATGAGTCAAGGCCCATGCCCACTTATCTGTCCTCAAAGTGTTGTTTTAAAGCTCTTAATGAGCAGTTTATACCGTATTACCTGGGAAATCCTTTTTGGTGCTGCTTGTTAAAGGTTGGGTATGTCTCCTGCACTTTGGTTCAACAAGAAACTATAGAGCCCCTAAAATGCTTCATCAGAATGGTCAAAATTTCTGAATGAAGGTAACTGGAGAAAAAAAAAAAAAATTGAATTTCTGGAGTCAAAATGTCTTGACAGTTTGCTTTTCTGTTTCAAAATATGGAAAAATACTATTTTCTAATCTCAAAATTGTGTCTGATCTTCACAGAAGTATAACTAAAGTAAAGTATAACTAACGTATGTAATATATATAAAGATAAAATGAAAAACTATTGTGGAGTGGACATTTATGTAAGTATTTTTCCACTAAAACCTGAAAACCTGTCATGATCTCCTGTACACAAATAATGTAAAATACAATAATAAAGGTCTGATATCACTCATATGTGTCTGAGTGGTTTTTATTTGCCAAAAACACCTTTATTTTTCATATTTTGTGATATTCTGAGGTTAATCCCATTTGCTTCATTATGCCTCCAGTCACATCCATTCTGGAATTAAGAATGTTTTCTATACAATCACAGCCTGGTAAATGACAATAAATCAACATTACAACTGATCAAATCCATGTTTGATTTGTGAATCATCATGCAAGTATGAACACATCGTCCTGTGCCCACTGCACTGGCTCCCATTTTCACTTCAGATCACATTCAAAATTCTGCAGTTCCCCCTTAAATGCATTAGCCCCATGCCCCATCAAACATTCAGGATCTCATGTCTCCTCGATCATTCACCCGCAGCCTCAGATCGTCCACAGCTCTGGAACAGTCTCCCAGAACTGAGGGAAATCCAGAGTTTGGACTGTTTTATTTAGACAGGCTTTAACTGTTGATAATGATCTATCTGTTGTGTGTTTTTACTGACTTGTTTTTATGTAGCAGATTCCACAGAGCGAAAAGTGCATTCTACTGTAAATAAAATCCATTGTTGGTATTGAGTCTGTGCTAAGGTATGGAATAGTCAACTGATTCGGAAACCTGACCGTAAAGCACAAATCACAGATCCTTAGATTGGTAAAGCTGGTGAGTAAGTAACGATCAGCGATCATTGGAAATCCCTCTCGTGTGCTCAACAATCAGTTTGAGCTCCTGCAGTCTGGAAGCAGATATAGACTTTCCATATGTAAAAGCAACAGCTACAAAAACATATTTATTCCTCAGTCCGTTAAATGAATCAATATCAACATGTGCAGTGTGTCGAGAAACCTGCATATTATGTGAATACACTGACAAATGAGAGAAAGTAAACAAATTACATGAAATAATTTACCAACAACTGGTTAATTGAACGGCAAGGATTTGACCTCCGCTTCTGCAAAATACAAAGCGGATTTCTATGGTAATTACTTTGATTGGGTGAAAAAAACTGAAGATGATGATAAAATGACATGAACTTGACTGAATGTAATGTTTGATAAAGTTTGATTTGAGAAACAGTAGCATTGACTTCAAATCTCCAAACTCCAAAGGTGAAGTTTCGCAGTCTGACTTCAACATTCAATTATCTTTCATGACAAACACTCACACCTCAAATGGTTCTAGGAAACACATAATTAGGCAGCGTCAAGAACAGCCAGAAGCATGTTTACATTTTACTTTGTTACCTTGAAAGATCCCTGATAAATGTGTCTGAAGGTACTTGTGTAATTCTCCTAGATTCTAATTAAAATGTAACACCTGATTGTTCCTCTCACACTTTGCCGCATACCTTTAAGCCATGTCACATTTTCACCTGAAGCTAAGGCGGGGCCCACTGTTCCACAACACCTCTCGTGCATTCTACTGTACTTCGAGTTGCGTTTCGACCCTCCCACAAAATAAACGGACGTATAGAGTACATTTTGTCCTAGCCACGTGTTAAACCGTACAGTACAATGATTCAGAGCCAGGTAAAAGTGATCCTACAATGGTACAATTACATATTTTACTCTATCAATGAAGTTTGCCTATTGTACTTTATGAAGCGAGGAAATGAAATGTTGAAATGATGCAGTCGGTGTAATAATATGGCACAAATGTCATTAAAAGAAAAAAAGATGTGCGTTTTTAAACTGTATCGGTAGAATCTTTGTGGCTGGTTGAGTTTAAGTGATGCATGTAAATCTTTCCTTGTGGCAAACCATGACTGTCATTGTTGCCCCGAAGACAGAGATCATATTGGAATCCAAGTGTTTATTTCAACACTTGGATTCCAATAGTGAAAGGTATAGTGTGAATTGGTCTGTCTCTGAAAAAACCTATTGGACAGTATTGAATGTTGCAGCAACTAACATTTATTTCAGCAGTCGACTATCAAATAATTTTGTACATGGAGTCTTTATATTAAATGCGTTATCAAGCTGTGAAAGGTTGAAATATGCCGAGTGGAGGCGTCTACATAGAGAATATTGAGTGTATTATGGATAAAAATCTTAAATTGTTTATTCTTTTATGACATTTTGATTTCATAATGTTGCTATCTTTGTAAAAGATATTTCTGTGTGTGTTTTAGAGTCCGTATAGTCCATGTTGATTTTGACAATGAAAATATGAGTACAATTACTTGTTATAGTTGACTAGTCACATTAGTTGATTAGTCGTAGCAGCCCTGTAATACTGAATATTACATTGGCTAATTGCGCAATAGTTTGATTGACTTGAATAAGAATCTGACAAGCTTCTTTCACTCAGACTTAAAGGTGGCACAGCTGACTTTTTTTTCTTCCATTTTTGTATAAATTAGATTATGTTGTGTTTTCTGCCAAGAATATCTTGTGAAAACAGCCCTTTGTGATACAAGAGGCCGCTGCATGCTGTCTGCAGGGCGCTGGACCCACGTGTAAACTGTCTGTGTGGGCCCCTAATTCATCATTTTGTGTATGAGTTATTTATTCCAGCAAATTGTGTTATCGTTGTTATTTTTCATCCACTGTTGCTAGAATATTTTCATTTCACTTTATTTGTGTCCCCAGTGATACAATTAGTTTTGCATCAAAGAAAAAGAAAAACAAAGAATACAATACATCGATTACATCACACACACACAAAAAACTCACACCCTATAGTTTCTACACACCCTTTACACACAATATTTATAGACATCCTGTCTGGCTGCAGGCTTGTGCAAAAACAATTTCACAAAAGTCTCAAATCATATTATTACTATGTGAATATTGATATGGTAAGAATAGTGTATACTAACTGCAAATTATAATCACTAGTTTCATTTTGACATCTTGACTGATATGTAACAATGATTTTCCTCACTTTGAAAAGGGTGGGCCTCAGATCTCATGCATAATGGTCTTTAGTCTCTGCAGGACACTCAAGCACAATGTATTTACAACATAAATAGATTAAAGCGTAGAAAAATGCCTCTGAGAAAAAAAAACAACACATGCTTTTGAGGGCCCCCATCTAATAATCAAGTATTTTCTATCTTGTCAAGCAGGAAGCAGGAGCTGAAAGCTGCGCTATGATTGGTTGCGCTTGGGTGGTCCACCACAGTTTCATTTCAGTTTTGAAGCTGTGCATGAGTCTAAAAATGAATGCATGTGCCAAAGGCTGAACACATACTGAAAAACTGACGCATGGTTTCGCAGTGAAATCCAGTGCCCCAGCTTTAATGTCTGACTCCAAATTCAATAGGCGTGTTTTTGTATTATTTCATTTTATTATTCACCTTAAACTAAGTCCTCAGTTTGTTTACACCCCTGGATCTGGAATCAGAGATGGCTGGAGCTCACACCTTCTATTCCTAACAGAGAGATTTAGCATGCCGCAGCAGAGCCTCAGTCATCCACACAGAGGTGAACATAGACCAATTGTTCAGTTTCGTCTCTCAAACGCACACTCAGAGCTCACTCTGTCTGCGTTACGGGAGTGAGTCAGTTGTGCTCCTGGAGTGGTGCCAGCCCTCCCTGTTCATCTGTGTACAAGCCCCTCCACTTCACACCGACTCCACTATAGAAGCATTTCAATCATTCAAATGAGCCCTAATCATAGCCACAGGCACCAAGAGCATGAGGGAAGGCGGCGCGTCACTCTCACACTCAAGAACACTTAACACACTGATTATGTTCTAAAGAAAGAGAAATTAAAAGATGCCACATGCACAGGAAATTGGAATATTCTTGCTTCCAGGTAAACATATATGTCCAAATGATTCCCTTTTGGATTACGCAGAGCATGATTATTAATACAGTGCCAATAAGCCTACAGGTTACTACAAGTGTTACCATGGGCTGGTTTGTTAAAAATGTATGAAAAAGCAGATGAACCACTTCAAGTTCAATCCAGACAATAACATCAAAGTGCAGTAAAGGACACTTCAAAGCTTATGGCTAGGGAAGAATAACTGTTTTCTTGCACTTTTATTCATAAGGAGAAACAGTTTTGTGTTCTGCTCCAAATCAGTGATGCGTTTGCTTATACTGCCCCCTAGTGGTTTGCGTTTTAGAAGTCAACGCAGAACAGACGCACAAACTTCTCTGAGTAGCTTTACGTTTAGCTCCGCGCAAACTTAAGAAGCTGCAGACATCTGTCCAAACGTAATTGACCTGGTTTAAACAGTGAGGTGAGGAGACAGATATAGTTAGGCTCAGTGGAAAATGTCGTGGGTGCTACGAGGTTGTGGTGCGTGTTTGTGTGGGTGTGTGGCGCTCAGCTCATGGGTGCTGCAAGCAGGAATAGTTAAAACTTAAAACCTCGTCTTGTGCATGATGACCTGCTCTTTATCGTAGTTTTGCAGAAGTCAAGTGAGAAAAAAATTTAAAAGTAAAAAAGAACAAAAACACAAGAAGCGCTGAGGTCTAAAAGGGAATACCTCGATTACGTCATAGACACGCACAACTCCAACTCCAAAATGCAATCGTGTTTATCTGTGGCGTTTTTGGCCCTTGTTTACAGCATGGTTGCTAGGTAACGGTTACGTAATTACTTCCACAACTGTCACATCTGCTGCCCTTAGACATATAAATACATATATATAATGAATGTCTATGCTGCTGCTCATGTCCAACCAGGAAGTTACATTATAAACTTCAGCAAAAAAATAAAATGAAACATGTTTAGTACATTTTTTTTTTATTTATGTCAACTTTGCTAACTGTGGAATGAGTTGTCCAACCCTTTAAGCTAAGCGTTCCCATGTTCGTTGTTCTGCATTGCCTCTTGCACAGTCAAAACTTGTCAAAACATGTTCATTGCATTTCATTTAATTTTATTTTTTTTTATTTTATTTTATTTTATTTTATTTTATTTTATTTTATTTTATTTTATTTTATTTTATTTTATTTTATTTTATTTTATTTTATTTTATTTAAACAGTCTTGTAAACTGAGCTTTTATTATAGTGGAAAAAGTGAGAAAATGCTACATTTTAATGACTGTTCATAATGCTGTCAATCCATTCTTTATGCTTTTGAACTTTAGCAAAGACATGCCTGTTTTCTCCATACTTAAATGACACCACTCCATACACTTGGTTTCCACACACCAGAGGCCCGCCGGAGTCTCCCTGCAAAAACACATCAGGCTACAGTTGGACTTCAGGTTTAAGTTTATTTCATCATCATATGGCAGTACTTACGCTCCCAACTCCCTGGTGGCCCTTGCTGCAGTAGAAGTCATCTTGATCCTGCTTGTCACACTCTGTCAGAGTGACATCCACCTCCCTGAGAACAGGGCTCATGTTTGGTCCAGTCGTGCTGGTGTACCCCCACCCTGCCACACTGCACCCCTGTGGCTCTGCATCCTCCGGCCCAGCCACAGCAATAGTCGACACTCTGGAGTTGAGCTCCGCTTTTGAGCTCAACTTTGATTTGGGAAGAAAAAATGTATTACTATTATTATTGTTGTTGCTATCTTTTTTTTTTCTTTTTCTTTACCTTAAGTAACATTGTGTCATTTTTGAATGTCTCAGGGTCATACTTATGAGTAAATTCCTTCTCCACGGTAATATTCTGAATGTAGAGTTGATTTCTGAAGTCATGTAACCCTATCTTGGCTGTGTAGGAGCTACATGGGAAAAAAATAAAGAAGCATTCTCATCAAGATTACCAACGTGTTAAATTAGGCCGATTTGTGTGATTGACAAAGCCAGACCTTGCATTGCAGTGGGCCGCAGTCATCACAAAGTCCTCCCTCAGAAGAAAGCCACCGCAGTATCTGGTGCCAGCTGGCTTTTTCATCTCCACCAGAACCATGTACGGTCTGCTGTGAGCCTTGGCCTCTTTGCCTCCGATGATCCTCCCTGCACGGACTGCATCTAACATGGACACGGTTAGGAAGAAGACGAAGAGACTTTGTTTGACTGTTTGTTTTTTATTGCTGATTAGAAGCAACGTGTGATCAGAAAAGCATTTGTCTCAGTAATATTTCTCTCCAACAATGAGTTAATTTGTGGACAACAGGCATTCAAACCATCATCGTGGACAGACAGAGCAAAATAAAACTTAATTTAAAATAAAACATTCACATGAGCTTCTGAATAAACAGATACATCACAGAAGCCTGTCTGTATATTGTCCTCCATGCTCATGCTGATAGCCTAATATGAATGTTGATTGTTCTCTTACCTTGAGCAGCGAGAGCGAGGATGAGGATGAACAGAGTGCCTCCTGGTTGCATGTTGAGAGGACAGCTAGCAGAGAGCTCTGAGATGCAAACACTTATGGTTCCAGCTGCCTCAGATCTGAGATTAAATGCTCAGATGTGCTGATTCATAATTCTGATAAACTGAATTAGTAGAATTAGCAGAACAGAAATGATCTTAGATTACAAGAACAGCATGCATCTACTTCCTGCCTAAACACAAGCATGCACAAACACTTTACAGAGTGGCAGTGAACCATTTTACGTTATTAATAAAGACATTATATAATGATTCATGTAGGATTGTTTATCTGATCTTTGTAGACATATTATTACAATTACTGACGACATGTGAAAATGTTCAGTTTATCTGTTTGTTTTCACACTGATGATGGAGTAGGGCTAATCGACCTCTAGTCAACTTTCCAACCACAGAGCAGCACCTATCATTACTGATCATCTGTGGTATTTACAACGTTTGTATTCATGTTCATTTGGCTTTTACTACACTACATTTTCTAAAAGCCAGCCTCATTCATATGATTGTAAATTTTAACCTGCACCAAGAGAAGCTTTTCTGGTATACAGTTCTAATATTTTTTTGTACGTCCAAAAATATATGCTGTCTAATCAGAGGTGGGAGAGTAGCCGAAAGTGTGCTCAATACCATTAATTCCAAATAATATCATTGAAGTAAAAGTACAAAGGAGTGGTCAAATTTGCTCAATTGAGAGTAGTGGTGGAACGTGCAAAGTGGAAAAAAAGGACTTTACTTCATCTGAGAGCAGGGTCTGTACTTTGTCCTCCACTGCATTTTTGACAAACCTTGAAAAGTAAAAAGTACTTTCTGCATAGTTTGAGAGGTTATTTTTTAGCACATTCGCAATGACATTCTGCCTCAAGATTTTGAATTCAAGTCCCAGCTTTGAGCAAACAAAAATATACATAAAGCCTAAAACATTGAGAAATTGATTGACTTAGAAAATGTACTTAAAAAAACTTCTTCAGTACTTTTAGTTGAGTAGTAAGATTTAAATATGTGATAACTTTACTTTTGCATGAACAACCAGTAGAAAATGAATGAAAGAATTAATGAGTCTTTTTTTTTATGGAGTTTTTTTGTGTGCTCCTGTATCTTTTACTTAAGGTACACAATTGAGACTTCATACACCACTGACTAAGAGTAACAATAAGAGTAACTGTCTGATCATAATTTTTCATTTATATTTAATATAAATTCATATTATTAATTCATTATTAATATTAAGTTCATCTGGTGTTTATAGACACAAAAATAAGAAAAACGAAATCATATGTGAAAGAAGAAAAGTAAATGTTCAAACCATTTATCATCATCAACATTTATCACTTTATCACAGCTTTTATCACTCACAGACTCACGACGAATTAACATTGTATAAGTGTTCTGTACGCACACTGTATGATGTATATGTAGATAACTCAAGTAGGAGTAAAAGTATGCAGTTAAAAAAAACTACTCAGAGAAGCACTATTTAAAAATGTATAACATATTTTTCATTTAACAAAAGACATGCAAAGCAATCCCATTAAAGTACTTCTGGGCCAACTCTACAAGAAAAACAAGTCTATCTGTAATTATATTATATTGGACAAGTGTTGGTGACTTGTTGAAAATTAGCGACAGATATTGAGAGCTCATGAAACATACTTGTCCCCATCAAATAAACGAATGCATTCTATCTCTTTGTTCTTTTTTTGTATTTGCTGCATGTGTCCTTTTTAGCCACAAGGAGGCAGCATTGCCTCATGGTATAAGTTTGAAAATGTCACAAAGAATACCTTCTCCAATTTTGCCGTTTAATTTGAGGAGTTAATGCCTACATTTTTCGAGCTGCCCTTGAGCAAACAAAAATAGGCCATAAAAAGAAAAATCCCTTGGAGAATTGCTTCTGATGAACAAAAGTCAGAAAAATTCTGATTACTTTTTACTATTTACTACTTATTTATTTTTAAGGGAGTACTTTCATATTTTTACTTTTGTCTTTTTTTAAAATGTGATTCTTTAGTATTTTTTGCTCCTTCCATGTCAAGACCTTTCTAGATCTGACATCTCTGGCTTACAAAGAAGGGAGAAAGGACAAGGCTGTTTGACAAAAAAGTAATCAATTTGAATCATTATTATACTTTTTCAGAGCCTTACATGAGAGCAGGCTGTAAATATGAGCGAGTTTGAGCTGTTGTCACCTCTGACTTTAAAATGTGTTTCTGGACTATATCACACGTCACGAAGTCTTGACCATTATCAGCTCTTTTAACTGACAAGACGTGTGAGCTATGTCAGAGCGCTCAACTAAAACATGCTCCTAATACGAAAGAGCTTGAACTAAATAATCAACTTTGTCAACGTCAAGTTAAATTGTACCTGGAATATTCACTAGAAACAAGAAAAACAAAACCAGTGCACAATTTTTTTTATTTCTGTTTTTAGGTGTTTTTAGAGAACCATCTAATGTATTTGAATTTGTGACATTATTGTGTATCTTACAGGGCTTGTTTTATTAATGAGCCAATAACCTCCCGTCGACTGCACATACAAAGTAATATCTTTAATAAGCTTGTATATGGTCCCTGACAAATAAACAAACCAACAAAACATGTGCATAAAAGCGCTAGGAGTTTCAGTAATAAAATGTGGTGTGTTGCTCTTTAGTCTGTGCTAACTTGCATGTGCTTGGCCCTTTAGACCCTTTAAAATGCTACAAGTCATTAGAATGTTATAAATTCCAACAAAATATTTCAATGCTAATAGTTTTAAGTCAGATAAAAAATTAAAAAAAAAACTCTGACAATTTAGTATTTCCATGGTTGAAATGTCAATGGTAAATGGTCACATCTTTATATAACGCTCTCATTTTTATATTCAAGGCTATCAAAGCGATTTACATCAAAGAACCATTCACTCGTTCACTCGCAGATTCACACAGCAGTGTACACAGACACTGGGGGCAAGGGAGCGGGTTAAGTGTATTGCCCAAGGACACAACAGCAGCAGTGAGGGAGCTGGAATTGCACCGCTGTGGATCTTTACAGATCTCAGCCAACAATGTTTTATGTCGAGAGAGGAATTAAAAGTGCTGACCTGCGGATCAGAAGACGATCTCTGTACCAACTGAGGTACTACCGTATGTTTGTTTGCTTCTTCATGGAGAAAAAAACTATTTTCCAACCTGAAAATTTGATTTAAGCGACATAAAAAATATAATTTACTGTAAAATGTGCAAAAATATATAGATAAAATGTAAAAATCATTGTGGGGTCAACATTTCTGTCAGTATTTGTCCAGTAAAACCTAAAAATCAGGATTTTGCCATCATCAAAAATCCTAAATGTTTTTCATAATCTTAACAAATTGAGTAAAATAAACTAGTGAGTGAGTGAGTATAAATCAGGCTCTGATATCACTCACATGTATTTCATTTGCCAAAACCACATTTTTCATACTTTGTGATTGATCCCGCAGTTTCTCCATTGAAATCACATGACGTTCCACTTCACTTTTGGAATTTAAAATATTTTTGTTTACAGACTTTTAAAGGGTCTATACATTGCGTTTAATGGATCTATTGCTATGGCAACAATGCAATTTTGAAATCACTTTGAAAGCTACGGACAGTGTTATGTGATCTTTTATTTATTTTCAACAAAAAATTGACTGAGGAGAGAGCTGGTCAAAAGTCCCTCCTCCAAATGACACGCCAACCTGTCAATCAAACTCGCTATGTTTATAATTAGCCTTTGGTCCACCCCACTGAGCATGCTCGGTGTGTAGGTCCATTTACACTGTAGCATCAGAAGCTAAATCTCTTGCCACGCTCCTAGGAGTCACCCAGTCTGCCTCCCTGCTCCAGAGGAAAGATTATACCAATGTTATCACCTCATAAGATGGCAAATAAAAGTTGGATTTAAATAAAAGTGTGCTCTGTGGAAATTAAATGTAGCTTTTGATCTGCTGAGAATGAAGAAACCTTGTAGAAAATATCCAGAAGACATCCATCAAAGCAACTCAATAATATCTGCTTTGTAGGCTTATTTTCTGCATATTAGTTTTACAAATTAAAAATACCCCAGACTGTGGATATAGTGCTATAAATGTGAGTGTTGTGCTGCCCAGAGGTATGCAGGGAACTGACCACATGCTCTGTTAGATCACTTCCTCTGTCTAGACTCAAGGATGAATGAAGCCTCAACTTTATTGGCCCGAGCCAGTAAACTGGCGAGGGACATTGTGTTTCGTCCGTTTATTGGCCCGAGCCAGTAAACTGGCGAGGGACATTGTGTTTCGTCCGTTTCGTACTTATTCTTATTACGCACTTTTTTCATACTCTTCAGCCCTTTGACCCAGTAAACATGCACGAAAAGTCTTCAATGGGGGTATAGTCGCGATCGGCCCGGAAAAAAATTTCGTATTTCGCGCGTCTCGAGAGCGTCCGACCCGGCCCGAACGAACAGCACCGGCCCGAATCGGATCCCTATGGGGATGGGACGAGCAAATTTTGCCCGACGCGCACGAAACTCGGAACAGTGATAGAGAACAGTGAACCGAGCAAAACATGACATTGGAGCGCGGCCCTCGGACCAAGCGCACGGCGGCCATATTGGACCGAAGTCGCCACGCCAGTTTGACTTTTTTTTTTTGAGCTCCGATGAGTCCTACAGTTTTGGCCCGACATGGGTCTGGCATATACGTAGACGATCTACACGGATTGAAATTCAATAGTTATCCGCTTTTTTTCGGATATCTCAAATGGTCTCGCCGTGGCTCGCCATCGAAGAACGCCTTCGTTTCCTGTTTTTACGATCGCATGTCACGGCTACACGCTTGGACTGAGAGAGCTGTAATTTCAGTCACGAGTGCGTAATTATGATCTGAATGTAATGCATTAATAAAAATAAATAAAAAGTACTCGCTAGCGCCCCCTACCTATTAAGTCAAACATCGACTTTGTCCGATTTGGACGAAACTTGGGGAATATGTCCAGTGCAGGGCGCCATGAAAAACTGAATTAGTGATATGGTGCATTTATCACCGTTGACCACCAGGGGTGCAAAGCGTGCTCTCAAAATCATTTCAATAGCTCCTGCACGCACATGCATTCTCCGATCGACATGAAATTTGAAACACTCGTCTACGTAAAACTGCTGAATCCATTTATGTGCGCACAATAACAATCAACCCTACGGCGCCACCTGTAGGAGCGCACTAAATTACAATGGGGAGAAAAAATCATTACTTTGACTTTTATTAGTGAAAATTTGCACACAATTCCTAGACGGCCTCCTGATCAGAAAAGCCAATGAGACCCATGGCCTATTTTTCACACTTTTGCCTCTAGAGGCCTCCAGAGCTCCCATTCATTGTCTATGGGACTCAGACTGTCTTCACACAAGGCTGCAATAAAAAACAACTAAAACCTGTAGGACAGCCACCAAACTCAATACAGTGACTCCTTTTAAGGGACATTAATGGGTCATAACTGTATTTTTCATGAAACTCAAATACAGCCTCTACAGCACCACCTGTTGGGTCAGGCCTATGGAAAGGGAGATGCATTTAGTTTGGAGGAGGCCTATGAAATTTGGCACGGTGATAGTACACATAAATATGACCCTAAAACATAATTGGTGCGCAGTGCTTAGACAAACAACAAGGCAGCCATATTGATTTTAATTTTAGGCGCCACTTTAAGTTTTTATTTTCCATTGCAAAAGGGTCCTAGGTTTTTGGGCCTAGATCAGTCTAACATACACGTTCCTGATCAGGACGCATTGAAATTCAATACAAAACCAATTTTTGGAGATATCTCTTAGGGTTTGCGCGTGACTTCCTTTCAAATATCGCCATCATTTCCTGTTTTTGTGCTTATCCCTCAGAGGCACTTGGACTGTGCCTACAGAGCCCAAATTGCCACCAATGATGGAAAATTGAATATTACACAAAATAGACCAGGGAGCACAGGACCACTAATAACTATAGCGCCCCCTACAGTTCACTTAAAAGTGTCCAGATTGTCCGATTGACACCAAATTTTGGGACATGATTCTTTGCTATATAAGATGCAAAAAAGTCAATGGGACCCATGGCCTATTTTTCACACTTTTGCCTCTAGGGTCCTCCAGAGCTCCCATGCATTCTCTATGGGAGTCAGACTGTCCTCACACAAAGAGGCAGCAAAAACCCACTAAGCAGTGAGTAACAGCCACCAAACTTAATACAATGTCTACATATAAGAGACATTAATGGTTCATAACCATATTTTCCATGCAACTCAAATACAGCCTCTACAGCGCCACCTGTTGGGTCAGGCCTATGGAAAGGGAGATGCATTTAGTTTGGAGGAGGCCTATGAAATTTGGCACGGTGATAGTACACATAAAGACGACCCTAAAACATAATTGGTGCGCAGTGATCAGACAAACGGCAAGGCGGCCATATTGATTATAATTTTAGACGCCACTATAAGTTTTTTTCCATTGCAAAAGGGTCCTAGGTTTTGGGCCTAGATCAGTCTAACATACACGTTCCTGATCAGGACGCATTGAAATTCGATAAAAACCAATTTTTGGAGATATCTCTTAGGGTTTTGCGCGTGACTTCCTGTCATATATCGCCATCATTTCCTGTTTTTGTGCTTATCCCTCAGAGGCACTTGGACTGTGCCTACAGAGCCCAAATTGCCACCAATGATGGAGAATTGAATATTACACAAAATAGACCAGGGAGCACAGGACCACTAATAACTATAGCGCCCCCTACAGTTCACTTAAAAGTGTCCAGATTGTCCGATTGACACCAAATTTTGGGACATGATTCTTTGCTATATAAGATGCAAAAACGTCAATGAGACCCATGGCCTATTTTTCACACTTTTGCCTCTAGGGCCCTCCAGAGCTCCCATTCATTCTCTATGGGAGTCAGACTGTCCTCACACAAAGAGGCAGCAAAAACCCACTAAGCAGTGAGTAACAGCCACCAAACTTAATACAATGTCTACATATAAGAGACATTAATGGTTCATAACCATATTTTCCATGCAACTCAAATACAGCCTCTACAGCGCCACCTGTTGGGTCAGGCCTATGGAAAGGGAGATGCATTTAGTTTGGAGGAGGCCTATGAAATTTGGCACGGTGATAGTACACATAAAGACGACCCTAAAACATAATTGGTGCGCAGTGATCAGACAAACGGCAAGGCGGCCATATTGATTATAATTTTAGACGCCACTATAAGTTTTTTTTTTCCATTGCAAAAGGGTCCTAGGTTTTTGGGCCTAGATCAGTCTAACATACACGTTCCTGATCAGGACGCATTGAAATTCGATAAAAAACCAATTTTTGGAGATATCTCTTAGGGTTTGCGCGTGACTTCCTGTCATATATCGCCATCATTTCCTGTTTTTGTGCTTATCCCTCAGAGGCACTTGGACTGTGCCTACAGAGCCCAAATTGCCACCAATGATGGAGAATTGAATATTACACAAAATAGACCAGGGAGCACAGGACCACTAATAACTATAGCGCCCCCTACAGTTCACTTAAAAGTGTCCAGATTGTCCGATTGACACCAAATTTTGGGACATGATTCTTTGCTATATAAGATGCAAAAAAGTCAATGAGACCCATGGCCTATTTTTCACACTTTTGCCTCTAGGGCCCTCCAGAGCTCCCATTCATTCTCTATGGGAGTCAGACTGTCCTCACACAAAGAGGCAGCAAAAACCCACTAAGCAGTGAGTAACAGCCACCAAACTTAATACAATGTCTACATATAAGAGACATTAATGGTTCATAACCATATTTTTCATGCAACTCAAATACAGCCTCTACAGCGCCACCTGTTGGGTCAGGCCTATGGAAAGGGAGATGCATTTAGTTTGGAGGAGGCCTATGAAATTTGGCACGGTGATAGTACACATAAAGACGACCCTAAAACATAATTGGTGCGCAGTGATCAGACAAACGACAAGGCGGCCATATTGATTATAATTTTAGACGCCACTTTAAGTTTTTTTTTTCCATTGCAAAAGGGTCCAAGGTTTTTGGACCCACATCAGTCTAACATACACGTTCCTGATCGGGACGCATTGAACTTTGATACTGATCCAACATTTTTGGCCTATCTCACACGGTTTAGTCGTGACATCCTGTCTCAAATCGCCTTAATTTCCTGTTTCTTTGCCCGCTCCTCAAAGACACATGGACTGTGCCTACAGAGCCCAAATTGCCACCAATGATGGAGAATGAAATATTACACAAAATAGACCAGGGAGCACAGGACCACGAATAACTATAGCGCCCCCTACAGTTCAGTTAAAAGTGTCCAGATTGTCCGATTGACACCAAATCTTGGGAGACGATTATTTGCTTTATAAGAAGCAAAAAAGTCAATTGGACCCATGGCCTATTTTTCACACTTTTGCCTCTAGGGCCCTCCAGAGCTCCCATTCATTCTCTATGGGAGTCAGACTGTCTTCAGACAAGGCTGCAATAAAAACAACTAAAACCTACAGTGAGTAACAGCCACCAAACTTAATACAATGTCTACATATAAGAGACATTAATGGTTCATAACCATATTTTTCATGCAACTCAAATACAGCCTCTACGGCGCCACCTGTTGGGTCAGGCCTATGGAAAGGGAGACACATTTATTTTGGAGGAGGCCTATGAAATTTGCCACAGTGATAGTACACATAAATATGACCCTAAAACATAATTGGTGCGCAGTGATCAGACAAACGGCATGGCAGCCATATTGAATGTAATTTTAGACGCCACTTTAAGTTTTTTTTTTCCATTGCAAAAGGGTCCTAGGTTTTTGGGCCCACATCAGTCTAACATACACGCTCCTGATCAGGACGCATTGAAATTCGATTAAAAACCAAGTTTTGATGATAGCGTTTACGGTATAGCCATGGTTCGCCATCGCAAATCGCCTTCATTTCCTGTTTCTTAAAATTATTCTCCAAGCCACAGACATTGCCGTACAGAGCACAAACTCTAACCACAGATGCAGAATCAAATATTAAACAGAACAGACTCAGGAGCACATGAGCACTTTTCAGTATAGCGCCCCCTGCTGGTCATGTAAAAGTACCAACATTTTCGGATTGCCACGAAATCTTGGAATCTAATTTTAAGTGTCAAAAGCTGCAAAAAAGTCAAATACATCAATGCCCTATTTTGGATCGTTTGGCCTGAGGGGCCACGCATATTCCCCATGCATTTCCTATGAGACATGTCATAAGTCTATGGAGAGGCCAAAATTATTTAGAGCAAAGTCAGTGAAACTCGGCAGACGCATTATTTAGAGCATTCCGATAGAAAAAGTTAATTACATCGAAGTCAAGTTTTGAGCGGTTTTGCCACTTCTGGAGAGCAGTGCCCGCCAATGCACTTCTATAGGGACGCCACCCGGTGTGAGTGGGGGGAGGGGGGATCACGGGGGCCCGGGTGACGCTCAGAGGAGGAGGACGGTGCCCCGGGGCGGTTTGGGACCGGTCGAGGACGCGTGGGAAGGCGGTCGCGCGCGGGGCGAGGGCCATCATCGCCGCTTTGCGGCTTTAATTGGCCCGAGCCAGTAAACTGGCTAGGGACATTGTTCTTCGTCCGTTTATTGCTTATTCTTATTATACTTGTCGTTTTCATACTCTTCGCGCCCCTTTTTGACCCAGTAAACATGCACGAAAAGTCTTCAATGGGGGTATAGTCGCGATCGGCCCGGAAAAAAATTTCGTATTTCGTGCGTCTCGAGAGCGTCCGACCCGAACCGAACGAGCAGCACCGGCCCGAATCGGACCCCTATGGGAAATGGGACGAGCAAATTTTGCCCGACGCGCACGAAACTCGGAACAGTGATAGAGAACAGTGAACCGAGCAAAACATGACATTGGAGCGCGGCCCTCGGACCAAGCGCACGGCGGCCATATTGGACCGAAGTCGCCACGCCAGTTTGACTTTTTTTTTTTGAGCTCCGATGAGTCCTAGGGTTTTGGTCCGACATGGGTCTGGCATACACGTAGTCGATCTACACGGATTGAAATTCAATAGTTATCCACTTTTTTTCGGATATCTCAAATGGTTTCGCCGCGGCTCGCCATCGAAGAACGCCTTCGTTTCCTGTTTTTACGATCGCATGTCACGGCTACACGCTTGGACTGACAGAGCTGTAATTTCAGTCACGAGTGCGTAATTATGATCTGAATGTAATGCATTAATAAAAATAAATAAAAAGTACTCGCTAGCGCCCCCTACCTATTAAGTCAAACATCGACTTTGTCCGATTTGGACGAAACTTGGGGAATATGTCCAGTGCAGGGCGCCATGAAAAAAACTGAATTAGTGATATGGTGCATTTATCACCGTTGGCCACCAGGGGCGCAAAGAGTGCTCACCAAATCATTTCAATAGCTCCTGCACGCACATGCATACTCCGATCGACATGAAATTTGAAACACTCGTAAACGTAAAGCTGCTTAATCCATTTATATGCGCACAATAACAATCAACCCTACGGCGCCACCTGTAGGAGCGCACTAAATTACAATGGGGAGAAAAACAATTACTTTGACTTTTATTAGTGAAAATTTGCAGACAATTCCTAGACGGCCTCCTGATCAGAAAAGCCAATGAGACCCATAGCCTATTTTTCACACTTTTGCCTCTAGAGGCCTCCAGAGCTCCTATTCATTGTCTATGGGACTCAGACTGTTTTCACACAAGGCTGCAATAAAAACAACTAAAACCTGCAGGACAGCCACCAAACTCAATATAGTGACTCCTTTTAAGGGACATTAATGGGTCATAACCGTATGTTTACTGAAAGCAATAAACAGCCTCTACAGCGCCACCTTTTGGGTGAGGCCTATGGAGAGGGAGACACATTTACTTTGGAGGAGGCCCATAAAATTTGGCAGAGTGATAGTACACATAAAAGCACCCTAAAACATAATTGGTGCTCAGTCGTCAGACCAACAGCATGGCGGCCATATTGATTTTTATTTCACACGCCACTTTAACTTCTTATTTTCCATTGAGAACTTGTCCTAGGGTTTTGGGCCTAGATCAGTCTAACATACATTTTCCTGATCAGGACGCATTGAAATTCAATAAAAAACCAGTTTTTGGAGATATCTCTTAGGGTTTGCGCGTGACTTCCTTTCAAATATCGCCATCATTTCCTGTTTTTGTGCTTATCCCTCAGAGGCACTTGGACTGTGCCTACAGAGCCCAAATTGCCACCAATGATGGAAAATTGAATATTACACAAAATTGACCAGGGAGCACAGGACCACTAATAACTATAGCGCCCCTACAGTTCACTTAAAAGTGTCCAGATTGTCCGATTGACACCAAATTTGGGGACATGATTCTTTGCTATATAAGATGCAAAAAAGTCAATGAGACCCATGGCCTATTTTTCACACTTTTGCCTCTAGAGGCCTCCAGAGCTCCCATTCATTGTCTATGGGACTCAGACTGTTTTCACACAAGGCTGCAATAAAAAACAACTAAAACCTGCAGGACAGCCACCAAACTCAATACAGTGACTCCTTTTAAGAGAAATTAATGGGTCATAACCGTATTTTTCCTGAAACTAATAAACAGCCTCTACAGCGCCACCTTTTGGGTGAGGCCTATGGAGAGGGACACGCATTTACTTTGGAGGAGGCCCATAAAATTTGGCACAGTGATAGTACACATAAAAAGCACCCTAAAACATAATTGGTGCTCAGTCGTCAGACCAACAGCATGGCGGCCATATTGATTTTTATTTCACACGCCACTTTAACTTCTTATTTTCCATTGAGAACTTGTCCTAGGGTTTTGGGCCTAGATCAGTCTAACATACATTTTCCTGATCAGGACGCATTGAAATTCAAGAAAAAAACAGTTTTTGGAGATATCTCTTAGGGTTTGCGCGTGACTTCCTTTCAAATATCGCCATCATTTCCTGTTTTTGTGCTTATCCCTCAGAGGCACTTGGACTGTGCCTACAGAGCCCAAATTGCCACCAATGATGGAAAATTGAATATTACACAAAATTGACCAGGGAGCACAGGACCACTAATAACTATAGCGCCCCCTACAGTTCACTTAAAAGTGTCCAGATTGTCCGATTGACACCAAATTTGGGGACATGATTCTTTGTTATATAAGATGCAAAAAAGTCAATGAGACCCATGGCCTATTTTTCACACTTTTGCCTCTAGAGGCCTCCAGAGCTCCCATTCATTGTCTATGGGACTCAGACTGTTTTCACACAAGGCTGCAATAAAAAACAACTAAAACCTACAGGACAGCCACCAAACTCAATACAGTGACTCCTTTTAAGAGACATTAATGGGTCATAACCGTATTTTTCCTGAAACTAATAAACAGCCTCTACAGCGCCACCTTTTGGGTGAGGCCTAAGGAGAGAGAGATACATTTACTTTGGAGGAGGCCCATAAAATTTGGCACAGTGATAGTACACATAAAAAGCACCCTAAAACATAATTGGTGCTCAGTCATCAGACCAACGAGATGGCGGCCATATTGATTTTTATTTTAAACGCTACTTTAAGTTTTCGTTTTCCATTGAGAACTTGTCCTAGGGTTTTGGGCCTAGATCAGTCTTACATACACGCTCCTGATCAGGACGCATTGAAATTTTATAATAAACCACATTTTTGGCCTGTCTCATTCGGTTTAGTCATGACTTCTTGTCAGAATTCGCCTTCATTTCCTGTATCTTAAAATTATTCTCCAAGCCACAGGCATTGCCACACAGAGCAAAAACTGTAACCACAGATGCCAAATCAAATATTAAACAGAACAGACTCAGGAGCACATGAGCACTTTTCACTATAGCGCCCCCTGCTGGTCATGTAAAAGTACCAAAATTATCGGATTTTCACGAAATCTTGGAATCTGATTTTAAGTGTCAAAAGCTGCAAATAAGTCAATTACACCGATGTCCTATTTTGGATCGTTTGCCCTGGGGGGCCACGCATATTCCCCATGCATTTCCTATGAGACATGTCATAAGTCTATGGAGAGGCCAAAATTATTTCGAGCAAAGTCAGTGAAACTCAGCAGACGCATTATTTAGAGCATTCCGATCGAAAAAGTCAATTACATCGAAGCCGTGTTTTGAGCGGTTTCGTCACTTCTGGAGAGCAGCGCCCACCAGGAGTCTGTATGAATATACAAACGCGATTTTCACCCTCTGAACGTTAACGAAAAGTACCACATGTTCGGATAGGAATGACCAGCCTGTTGAACACTTCGATAAAATGGCTGTCACAACAACGTCCGGCCCGACCCGAACGACTAGCGCCGTCCAGAACCGAGCCCTTATGGGAGAAGGGACATGCAAATTTTGCCCTAGCTTCCTGAAATTCGGAGCAGTGATCGAGCACCCTGAGACAAGTCAAAAATTACATTACGGCACCGGCCTATTATGCATGTGGAGTCGGCCATTTTTGATCATATTTAACACGCCACTTAAACTTTGTCTCTTTGTTAACAAACTTGTTCGAGGTTTTTGACCCAACATCATTTTGACAGATACGTTCCTGGTCTAATAATATTGACATTAAATACTAATCAAATTTTTTATGATAGCATTTATGGTTTAGATGTGGCTCACCATCGCAAATCCCCTTCAATTCCTATGTCTTTCAATAACTTTCCCAGCCACAGGTATTGCCGTACAGAGCACAAAGTGTAGTCACAGATGTGGAATCAAATATTAAACAGAACAGACTCAGGAGCACATAAACAGTTTTCACTATAGCGCCCCCTGCAAGTAATGTAAAAGTACCAACATTTCCTGATTTCCACAAAATCTTGCAATCTGATTTTAAGCGTCAACAGGTGCAAAAAAGTCATTTACACCTATGTCCTATTTTGGATCGTTTGGCCTGGGGGGCCACGCATATTCCCCATACATTTCTTATGAGACATGGCACAAGTCTATGGAGAGGCCAAAATTATTTCCAGCAAAGTCAGTGAAACTCGGCAGACGCATTATTTAGAGCATTCCGATCGAAAAAGTCAATTACATTGAAGTCAGGTTTTGAGCGGTTTTGCCACTTCTGGAGAGCAGTGCCCGCCAATGCACTTCTATAGGGACGCCACCCGGTGTGAGTGGGGGGAGGGGGGGGGGTCACGGGGGCCCGAGTGATGCTCAGAGGAGGAGGACGGTGCCCCGGGACGGTTTGGGACCGGCCGAGGCCGCGTGGGAAGGCGGTCGCGTGCGGGGCGAGGGCCATCATCGCCGCTTTGCGGCTTTAATTGGCCCGAGCCAGTAAACTGGCAAGGGACATTGTTCTTCGTCCGTTTATTGCTTATTCTTTTTATTTCGTCCGTTTTCTTACTCTTCGCGGCCCTTTTTGACCCAGTAAACATGCACGAAAAGTCTTCAATGGGGGTATAGTCGCGATCGGCCCGGAAAAAAATTTCGTATTTCGTGCGTCTCGAGAGCGTCCGACCCGAACCGAACGAGCAGCACCGGCCCGAATCGGACCCCTATGGGAAATGGGACGAGCAAATTTTGCCCGACGCGCACGAAACTCGGAGCAGTGATAGAGAACAGTGAACCAAGCAAAACATGACATTGGAGCGCGGCCCTCGGACCAAGCGCACGGCGGCCATATTGGACCGAAGTCGCCACGCCAGTTTGACTTTTTTTTTTTGACGGAGAACTTGGACTAGGGCTTTTGCCACACGTGGGTCTGGCACACATTTATGCGATCGGGACACATTGAAATTCAATAGTAATCCACTTTTTTTCGGATATCTCAAATGGTCTCGCCGTGGCTCGCCATCGAAGAACGCCTTCGTTTCCTGTTTTTACGATCGCATGTCACGGCTACACGCTTGGACTGACAGAGCTGTAATTTTAGTCACGAGTGCGTAATTATGATCTGAATGTAATGCATTAATAAAAATAAATAAAAAGTACTCGCTAGCGCCCCCTACCTATTAAGTCAAACATCGACTTTGTCCGATTTGGACGAAACTTGGGGAATATGTCCAGTGCAGGGCGCCATGAAAAAAACTGAATTAGTGATATGGTGCATTTATCACCGTTGGCCACCAGGGGCGCAAAGAGTGCTCACCAAATCATTTCAATAGCTCCTGCACGCACATGCATACTCCGATCGACATGAAATTTGAAACACTCGTAAACGTAAAGCTGCTTAATCCATTTATATGCGCACAATAACAATCAACCCTACGGCGCCACCTGTAGGAGCGCACTAAATTACAATGGGGAGAAAAACAATTACTTTGACTTTTATTAGTGAAAATTTGCAGACAATTCCTAGACGGCCTCCTGATCAGAAAAGCCAATGAGACCCATGGCCTATTTTTCACACTTTTGCCTCTAGAGGCCTCCAGAGCTCCTATTCATTGTCTATGGGACTCAGACTGTTTTCACACAAGGCTGCAATAAAAACAACTAAAACCTGCAGGACAGCCACCAAACTCAATATAGTGACTCCTTTTAAGGGACATTAATGGGTCATAACCGTATGTTTACTGAAAGCAATAAACAGCCTCTACAGCGCCACCTTTTGGGTGAGGCCTATGGAGAGGGAGACACATTTACTTTGGAGGAGGCCCATAAAATTTGGCAGAGTGATAGTACACATAAAAAGCACCCTAAAACATAATTGGTGCTCAGTCGTCAGACCAACAGCATGGCGGCCATATTGATTTTTATTTCACACGCCACTTTAACTTCTTATTTTCCATTGAGAACTTGTCCTAGGGTTTTGGGCCTAGATCAGTCTAACATACATTTTCCTGATCAGGACGCATTGAAATTCAAGAAAAAACCAGTTTTTGGAGATATCTCTTAGGGTTTTAGCGTGTCTTCCTTTCAAATATCGCCATCTTTTCCTGTTTTTGTGCTTATCCCTCAGAGGCACTTGGACTGTGCCTACAGAGCCCAAATTGCCACCAATGATGGAAAATTGAATATTACACAAAATTGACCAGGGAGCACAGGACCACTAATAACTATAGCGCCCCCTACAGTTCACTTAAAAGTGTCCAGATTGTCCGATTGACACCAAATTTGGGGACATGATTCTTTGCTATATAAGATGCAAAAAAGTCAATGGGACCCATGGTCTATTTTTCACAGTTTTGCCTCTAGAGGCCTCCAGAGCTCCCATTCATTGTCTATGGGACTCAGACTGTTTTCACACAAGGCTGCAATAAAAAAACAACTAAAACCTGCAGGACAGCCACCAAACTCAATACAGTGACTCCTTTTAAGAGAAATTAATGGGTCATAACCGTATTTTTCCTGAAACTAATAAACAGCCTCTACAGCGCCACCTTTTGGGTGAGGCCTATGGAGAGGGAGACGCATTTACTTTGGAGGAGGCCCATACAATTTGGCACAGTGATAGTACACATAAAAAGCACCCTAAAACATAATTGGTGCTCAGTCATAAAACCAACGAGAAGGCGGCCATATTGATTTTTATTTTAAACGCTACTTTAAGTTTTCGTTTTCCATTGAGAACTTGTCCTAGGGTTTTGGGCCTAGATCAGTCTTACATACACGCTCCTGATCAGGACGCATTGAAATTTTATAATAAACCACATTTTTGGCCTGTCTCATTCGGTTTAGTCATGACTTCCTGTCAGAATTCGCCTTCACTTCCTGTATCTTAAACTTATTCTCCAAGCCACAGGCATTGCCGTACAGAGCACAAACTGTAACCACAGATGCTGAATCAAATATTAAACAGAACAGACTCAGGAGCACATGAGCACTTTTCACTATAGCGCCCCCTGCTGGTCATGTAAAAGTACCAAAATTATCGGTTTTCCACGAAATCTTGGAATCTGATTTTAAGTGTCAAAAGCTGCAAATAAGTCAATTACATCGATGTCCTATTTTGGATCGTTTGTTCTGGGGGCCACGCATATTCCTCATGCATTTCCTATGAGACATGTCATAAGTCTATGGAGAGGCCAAAATTATTTAGAGCAAAGTCAGTGAAACTTGGCAGACGCATTATTTAGAGCATTCCGATCGAAAAAGTCAATTACATCGAAGCCGTGTTTTGAGCGGTTTCGTTACTTCTGGAGAGCAGCGCCCACCAATGCACTTCTATAGGGATGCCACCCGGTGTGAGTGGGGGGAGGGGGGGTCACGGGGGCCCGAGTGACGCTCAGAGGAGGAGGACGGTGCACCGGGGCGGTTTTGGACCGTCAGAGGCCGCGTGGGAAGGCGGTCGCGCGCGGGGCGAGGGCCATCATCGCCGCTTTGCGGCTTTAATTCCTGCTAAAATACATGGAAACCAATGGGGAGCCCATGCGCGGGCCCGACTCGGAGGTGAGTGACGAGCGCGTAAGCGCTCGTAATCCAAATTTGACCCCATGGTGACCTGGGGAACGGTCAGAGCTTTCAAAAAACGTATAATATGTCGTTCTCAATAAAACGGATATATTGTTTTTGCTAAAAATATTATTTTTTTTTTTTTTATTTTTATTTTTCTTCTTTCTTCTGCTCTTTGAGCTCTAATTTGACCCCCTGAACATGCTCAAAAACTCACCAAATTTTGCCCAAAATTCAGAATCGGCGAAAAATTTTGTTTTTTATGGGTGTCATGTTTGGGGAAAAAATAATGGCGCGACAGCGCCACCTACAAAAGTCAAAATACATTGCGCCTATGGGAGGCGTCCCGCCGTCAACTTTGTCGTACAGCCACGAAATTCGGAACACGCATTCCTCTCCTGAGGCCGAAAAAAAAAATTTATTATGGCCACGCCCCCTGACTCACCGTATAGCCGCCATATTGGATTTAAAGTTCCGAAACGCTGAGTCAGCGTTTTCGTTCACGTCGAACTTGAACGAACTCCTCCTAGGGCGTTTCGCCCACGGCGCTCAAAATCGCTGCACATGCTCTAGACAAGTGGGGCATCTAAAGTTATCCAATTTGTTAAAATAACTTTAACGGTTTTTGTGCGGTGCAGCCCCAAAGTTGACCGACGATTTTTGGAATTCTCAATTTTTAAAAAATGCTCCCGTTTTGGCAAAACAAGTCCGATTATAACGAAATTTTAATACGTTGTTTAACTTTCTTGCCTCGACCTACTTTAGGTGGAATTTTTTCATTTGGCGCGATAGCACCCCCTACAGAGTGAAAAAACTTTTTGTATGGGGAGCAAAAAAATTACTTTTTTAGAATTTTTTGAAATTTTGCAGAAAATTCCATTTTGGCCTACCGATCAAAAAAGCCAATCAGACCCATGTCATATTTTGTACGGCGAAGCCGTACCAATGACCGAAACATCCCATGTTATTCCTATGGGAAAATCGAAAATTGTCTCAAATTTGGATCTTTTTTTACTACGCATTTTAACGGAACTCCTCCTCGGCGCAAGCCCAATCGACCTGAAATTTGGTGGACATCTTCCAGAGGAGAGGGGCCCCAAAAGTTATCCAAATTATCAAGATAGCTATTACGGTCTCCGCGCGGCCGCACATTTCGCAAACATTTTACAAAACACAGAAAAACCCCATGTTATTCCTATGGAAAATCGCACAATCTCTCAAATTGAACTTTGTACTTTAACGAACTCCTCCTCGGGCGAAGCCCGATCAATCCCAAACTTGGTGACAATCATCCTGAGGAGGGGCACCAAAAGTTATCCAAATTATCAACATAGGTATTACGGTCTCTTGTGCGAAGCCGCTAATTTTGCCAACATTTAAAAAAAGACAGAAAAACCCCATGTTATTCCTATGGGAAAATCGCAAAATCTCTCAAATTTAACTTTGTACTTTAACGCACTCCTCCTCGGGCGTAAGCCCGATCAACCTGAAATTTGGTGAACATCTTCCTGAGGAGTGGGTCACCAAAAGTTATCCAAATTATTAGGATAAGTATTACGGTCTCTGTGCGCGCCAAAAACTGCCCAAACTTCAACAAATGACAGAAACATCCCATGTTATTCCTATGGGGAAAATCACTCAAATGAAACTTTGTACTTTAACGAACTCCTCCTCAGGCGTAAGCCCGATCAACCTGAAATTTGGTGAATATCATCTTGAGGAATGTGACACCAAAAGTTATCCAAATCTTCGGGACAAGTGTTACGGTATCCATGCGGCGGAGCCGCAACAATTGGCTAAATTTGTGGCCATTCATAACAGCAGTTTTGGGACACAGCTTTGTTCTACCACAAAGCCCCAGTAAAGGAAAGGATGTGGGCGCGTCAGCGCCCTTCCTCGACCTTTGCGAGAGCGAGATTTAGTGACCCTTGACCATGTGAGGCCGTTCGATGCCGCTTGCGGCTTTAATTTATGTTTATAATTCCTTAGAAATGTTAATAAGACCATAACCAAAAACATGATGATGTTAATAAACTGTACTTGCGGTTTATTAAACATTATGTGTTAATAAACTGCAAGTACAGAACATTAATAAGCTGTTTTTTTTTTCAATAATCATGTGATAAATGCCTTATAAGTGCTTATAAACAAATAACATACATGCTTATTAATGCATTATAAATAGTTTACTAAGGAACCTTAAACTGAAGTGTTACCGTTTTTAATTATAGTTTTAAACTACCTATTAATATTATCAATCAAACTTAATATTTGTGTATGTTTAATTCTAATGTAACTGGAGTGCTTCTCTTTTACTAATTCTTGGCTTTAACAATGGCCTGTTGAAGTACATTTTTCACAATTTATTGTTCCACAGACACCAATGCTTCATAAGATTTAGGATTCGGTTGTTATTAAGCCAATGTTATTAAATCTTTAAAAACAAGAATAGAACAATTTTACTGATGATTTTTAATTAAGACGACACAAATCAAAACGTGTCTCAGTCTCACATCACGTCATTTTAATCTGTTCTGGCACAAATAAATAAATCAAATAGAGAGAGCCATAGTGCAAAAGCTGCGTAGTGTACAATAACAGCACAATATAGACATCATTTAGTTGATATTTGTTATTGTTATTTACTATGGAGCGGGAGCAAACCAATGTCCTATAAACGCCGACATGCGCACGACTCCTTAATGTCTCGTTCCTCCAGAAGCTCTCCACAAGGATATTATCCCACCACGAGCCTGTTGCACTGCCCTGTCTGCCCTGTCTGCCCTGTCCCGGTCAGAGCAGCTGCCCCGTCCCGGTCAGAGCAGCTGCCCCGTCCCGGTCAGAGCAGCTGCCCGGTCAGAGCAGCTGTCCTGTCCCGGTCAGAGCAGCTGCCCCGTCCCGGTCAGAGCAGCTGCCCGGTCAGAGCAGCTGTCCTGTCCCGGTCAGAGCAGCTGCCCCGTCCCGGTCAGAGCAGCTGCCCGGTCAGAGCAGCTGTCCTGTCCCGGTCAGAGCAGCTGTCCCGTCCCGGTCAGAGCAGCTGCCCCGTCCCGGTCAGAGCAGCTGTCCTGTCCCGGTCAGAGCAGCTGCCCCGTCCCGGTCAGAGCAGCTGCCCCGTCCCGGTCAGAGCAGCTGCCCCGTCCCGGTCAGAGCAGCTGCCGTGCTAGTGCTCGGGTCCTGAAGGCAAAACAGCACAATCCTCAGTCAGATGCACAGCCTGATCCAACTCTCTGCACATCGCTCGCTCTGGTCTGTGGTCCTCCGCACTCAGGCACCTCCCGCTCCTCCTTGAGCTGCTCTGTGCTCGGCCTGACCCTCAGCCTCTGGTCTGGGCTCACTCTGGCTCCTATTTGATCAAAACACTCACACATTGACAAACTGCATGTGCCTAATCATCGGCTGCTGTTGTTGTCTATAATAAATGTTCAAAATAATGGGCTGCTAGTTACAATTTTGCTCCTATTTCAGATTTATCAAAATAATTTATTGAAGGCTGCACTGGCCTCGGATTTGCCCCGCCCCCATCACAGTTCTGTCCACTGCGTGTGCTGCTTGTCACACACGTGCATCTGTTTACCTTTTATAGTCCTTTGCAAAAAGTGCAGCGTGAACATGATCTGAACCAACCGATCTGGGTCAACCAAGTGGACTCACACCTTTGCTGGGTCAGCTGTCACTGAGATCTGGGTAAATATTTTCTGATTGAGCTGCATGAAAGTTAAATTAAACCAGAACAAGCAACGTAAAAGAAAAACAGGCATGAAGATTGAGTCAGATAGAATGCCTTTGTGAGCATTCTATCTGACACATTCCCAGTGTTCACATAACGTATTCATTTCAATTTAATTGACCGGGCATTAACAGCCTTGAGTCCCCGCTGGTGACCTGTCGGCTTTAACATGGGCCAGCCTGGGTGGCAAAGAGCTGGGCCAGGGGCCACGTGTCCATGGGGCTGTGGTGAAAGGAAGGGAGAGACTGTGTGTTGTATTGTACACTCCTCAGCCTCAGGAGAGGAGAACCCGACTGACAGTCAAACCTCGGATTCAGGAGGAGCCTGTGGTCGTGGAACACTGGACCAGCTCTATACTCCCCATCGGGTGCTCGAGGGTTCATGGGAGTTTACCCAACCAGTCCACATGTGCTTTGTGGATCTGGAGAAGGCATTCGATCGTGTGCCCCGGGGCGCCTTGTGGGGGGGGCTTTGGGAGTATGGGGTCCAGGGCCCTTGGCTTAGGGCCACAAATCAGTCCGACCTGTTCCCGGTGCATGTTGGACTCCGCCAGGGCTGCCCTTTGTCACGGTTCTGTTTGGCGTCTTTATCTCTAAGGTGAGCGTGCGTGGACAGCATGAATGAGCACATTACATTATCAGGAGTCAAAGGCGCACAAACTTAAAAGTGAGAAGGGAAAATGTTAACTCGAACACAAAAACTGTTCTGCTGCA
Source organism: Rhinogobius similis (assembly GCA_019453435.1). Taxonomy (NCBI): domain Eukaryota; kingdom Metazoa; phylum Chordata; class Actinopteri; order Gobiiformes; family Gobiidae; genus Rhinogobius; species Rhinogobius similis. Next base: position 14,169,812 of record CM033623.1, on the reverse strand, counting down.
CCTGATGGACACAACCATTGATCATTAATATTATCCTCATTATCATCCGTTTACTTATGACAATTACTACAAAAGTTGAATTTATTGCCTAAAGCTAAGTATGTTTTTCATATTAGGCAGAATTTCCAACCAAATATGGCCACCGGAACTGGACTTTGGTCCAATGGGATTAACCAAAATAAAACTAATAAATAAATGAAAAATAGGCTGAATTGCACTTTTTACAAAGTCATTGAATTTATGAATTTGAATGATGTTCTAATTGGATTTACTGAATACAGATGGGATTACAAAATATAAACAATATGCACAGTCAGTTAGGCATATGGTATTTATTTACTTACTTTATTTATTTACTTTAACCTGTCCTTTTATAATCATGCTATGTCTTATGCTTTGTTTTTCAGTAACTTCAACCACAGATCACAGTCTGTGATCATCTCGTCAAGTCTCGAGCGGCGCAGGATGGAGAAGCGAGAGCTCGCTGTCCTGAATACAGAGTGGAGCTGTTTAACGCCGGGCGCTGGAGTTAACGTTCACCTCTCACTTTGAGTTTGTGCACCCTCCATTCCTGTGTAATGCGTTCATTTCTGCTGTTTATGCTCCTCTAAGTCTGAGGCCATGGTTCTTGACCTTGGAGGCCAAGCAGGTCAGGGCCTGGACCCCTGGAGTGGGGCGACTGGAGGAGGAAATCTTGTGTCCATAGGCAAGACACTTCACCCACATTGCCTAGTGTGAATGGTTGGTGGTGGTCGGAAGGACCGATGGCGCACACTGGCAGCCTCGCTTCCATCAGTCTGTCCCAGGGCAGCTGTGGCTACAATAGTAGCTTATCACCACCGAGTGTGGAGTGAATGATGTGAAGCGTCTTTGAGTGTCCAAAAAAAGCGCTGTATAAGTATAATGCATTATTGGTTGTATTCTGGGTGCATGTAGTGATTAGTCTAAACACACAGGACAGCTGAGGTCTGCTGTGTGCTGATGTCAGAGCAGGACAATGTGCTGTCTTCAAATCCACGATTTGCAAACATGGTGCACATGTGCTTCTTCTTCAGGTGTGTGGTGTTTGCCTGTGATTACTGACCCCATCTGTTCTACCTGTGGAACCTTCACCTGTCTGGTGTCCTGGGTTTGTCAGACACTTCTGCACCTGGGCTATGCTGTTTTGTAATGGCATTAGCCTAGTTTAGTCCGAGGTTAGAACTGGTTTAGCTCAAAGTTCAACCTGGTTTATTTATTTACTTTGTATTATTTATTTATTGGTTTATTTGGTCAGGACAGTAAATGTTAATGAACATACAACTTTGTAATTAGCCCTGGGCTAGTTTTCATCCCTTGTCCTGCATCCACTCTCACAAACACACTCTCATTCACACACCTACTGTATATGTGTTCAGTGTTCAGACCGGAGCACCTAGAGGAGACCTACACAGATGCAAACTCCACACAGAAAGGCCCCGGTAGTTGAACCCTTGCTGTGAAGTGACCGCTAACCGCTGCGCCGATCCTGCTTTTGACCTGGTTTAGTCCTAGGTTAGAACTAGTTTAGCTCATTAAATCTGGATGTAGTCTGCTTAACAATTATTCTATTGACTCATGCTCATTTCATAATTTTGTGATTCATACAATTAGCCCCCCTGAATTGTGAGAATTCCCAATTCAGCACTCACTGCTGTATTATTTAAACATGTTTCAGGTTAATGATTCAAAGCTAACATCATAAGCGTGTGAGTGTGTGAGCAGGTGTTCAGGCCCCACACTCTGGTGATGGAGGCACAAAGGCAGTGGTTTGGAGGGTAAACATGCACAGAGAGCGATGGCAGTGTGCAGAGCCGTGAGTTATTGAGTTAATAAGAGTGTAAGTGAGCCGCGAGCCGCCACCCAGCTCTCACATGGAGCAGGGCAAAATGATCTGTGCCTGATGTAAACAAACGCAGAGAATGGAAAGTTATAGTTCAACCCAGCCATTGTAATGTGGAATATTGCCTTTGTTCAATACCTGTGGATGTCTTTTATTACACATCACTCAATACAAGCGACAAGTTCCCTGGCGGCTAAGCAGGCTTTGTTGTCGACCGTGTGGGAAACAACGATGTGGATGAGTTAGACTGCACATGTGTTGGTGCAACTGTACCTCTAAGCGGCATCAAGTTAATCACTTTAAAATATTAACGAAAAAGCAAGCTATTGCACCAAAAGTGAAGTCATTTCAGCAAAGAGTAAAGAAATATCACAGCCTCGCTGTACAGTGTTTTGTTTTTTACTTTTGCATATTGTATTGTGCTTAAAACCAGAAAAACAAGCGTCCTTACTGTGAGCCCATTTACATCTCCACAAACCTGACTTGTACTTGGCCTGGAGAAGCTCCATGTTTTTATATTTCATCTGTCCCATTACATTCAGTTAATCAAGAAGTTTGTCCAAATACCTTTTCCTCATACTTGAATTATTATTTCTTTTTATTTCTACTTTAGTGACATTATTTTACAAATCCGATCTCTGCTAAGTGACAGTGGTAGAGTCATCTGGACACTGTTTTAGAAATCAAGACATTTCAACTTCCATCCGAAAGTCATTTTCATTGGAAATGATTTGAGCTGCAGCATTTAGACTCTGATTGATCCTGCCCAAAGGTCAGTCCTGCCCTGTCCTTAAAGCTGGGTCATTACTATTGAGGTCTGGCCACCTCTCTGTGCCTCATTAGCATTTGACTGGTTTCATTTCTGCCAATGTATTTAAAGTAAAAGTATAACTTCTGGATGTGACACCTGCATGATTCCATGGAATTATTAACAAAGGAAGATAATGGACAAATACTGTCGGTCTTGCAAGCCTCACTCACAGTGTGAAGAGGAACCAACACTTTTATTCAAGTATGTTAAAGTGACACCGTTCCATAAAGTTAAAACCATACTTCGGTGCATAGACATTGTAACCCCTGTCACTTAAAGGTGACCTTGTAATCTGACCAGGCCCAGTCTCACCCAGAAAAGCACTATATAAGTGTAATGCATTGTTCTAATTATTATTATATACAAAGAGAGAGGCAGGAATGGAACCTATGATGTCATCGTTGCATTAAAGTACACATGCTTGACATACATTAAGAAATGTTACTGGTAACTTTTTGAGCTGTTTTGTCCCTGTTTGGACCTTTTTGAACTTTGAAGTGTAAACTCTCATTCTTCTTCTCCCAATGTTGTTTACTGAACTATTATTCATAGTCCTGGATTATGGACTTTTTTGTTTTGTGATGAGTCAAACTCCAAAACAAACCCGTCTCTTCAGTCTGTGCTGATGGTCATAAACGATGGCTCAACCAGCCGCAGTACCCTGTGGTTACAATATTTATATACTATAATGAGGAATATATATAGCCAAAGAAACAAGCAGGAGAAGGCTGCTCCAGACCTGGTACAAATCAGACTTGAGATGCAAGCCCGCTCATAGTAAGGACAAAGGTCTAGACCCTTATAGTGTAGAATAACAAACTGAAACCTAGATTTAATGTGGTGTTAGCCATTAACAAAGTCACCTTTACACTGTCACACTGGTGGACTGTTCCTCGTCTGCCTGGAGGAACTCTTTAAAGCCACCTCCCTCTTGAGTGGTTCTGGCTCCACAGTCCAAGTGGATGTCAGTCCTAGTTCATCTGCAGCCTGTCCGTCCGTGGGAGTAGGATCTCTCCTTCACTGTGGTTCTCCCCGAGGTTTCTACTTTTTCCCGTGGGGTTTTTTGTAGTTTTTCCTCGCCGCGAAGGAGGGTCAAAGGACAGGGGCATTCTGGGACAGTTATCTGAACTGCTTTTACCTGTGGCCCATCGAGGCAACTGTTGTTGTGATTTTGGGCATTATAAAAATAAATTGATTTGATTTGATTTGACTTTACCAAAAGTATATTAATGCCCCAGTATTGTAAAAGCAGCTCTTAGGGTCAAAATGAGATGGCTGTGAATCGCGGGGGATTATTACGATGATTGGAATGCTTTAGAAACACGTTTGGACTGCTGCAAACACTTTAAAATTAATTGTGTTTTTTTATTTAAGAATGTGACAATCAGATGTGCACCTTTAAAACAAGTGCAAGCAAATGATTTGGGAAGATGAAGAAAGTGAAGGAAGCCCACCCAAACACAGGAAGAACATGTAAACTCCTCAAAGGCACAGAAACACCATCCAGGATTTTTTTCCTGCCTTGATAGCGCCCCACACTTTTCCACCTGTAAATCAACTCCTAGAAACCTGCAGCATCGGCTACTACAGCTACATTGCCTGTTCCCCCACACATGCTCGTTCTCCCGCGGGGATCGTAAATATTCTTTATCTGCTCCATTCCTCGCCCTTCCATCCGTACAACCTCCCACCTTCTCTCCCTCCCACAGAGCATTAAGCCCGCAATCGAGGAATAAATACGCCTCATTAAAACAGCGGATATGAAATTGATCTGTTCTGATCAGAGTAGCGTTATGAAAGCGGCTGCGGCTGGGTTTAAGCGAGGCCGAGAAGGAGACGAGGGAGGGGGAGGTACGGGAGACGCGTCAGGTTTACGAGGCATCGTACTGGTTTAATGGAAGACGCAGAAGAGTTATGGATTTATGCGGATGAGTGTGGAGGAGCGGGACTGTGACATGAAGAACAGATGTGAAGATAGAGCTTTGAAAAGTAAACTGGGGACTGAAAAGGATGATCTGATCCTGATGCTCTTTGGTCTCCAAAGGACAGATGAAATACTGAAAAAAAGGATAATGATCCACACAAAGATCTGACTTTCAGAGCCTATTTTGGAAACACATATATATATATATATATATATATATATATATATATATATATATATATATATATATATATATATATATATATATATATATATATATATATATATATATATATATATATATATATATATATATATATATATATATATATATATATATATATATATATACTGACTATGATGCAATAATACCTTGTCCGAGAAAACTAAACTATAACTTAAATTCTAGATCCGTATCAAGTATCTTCTTGGGAATTTTGGGATCAATTTAAAACATTCTGTAATGTTTACATGTGCAAATAGAACATTTCATGTATAAAAATGGCCATAAGGCCACATATGAGACATACGTACGTCTTATAAATGTCTCATAAACAGAGGCAGGTTTAATTGTTTGTTTAACATATTAGATAAAAGAAATGTACAGAGGATACAGAGAGAGAGATTGAAGATAAGGGATTGAAGACTTGTTTTAAGTAAACTATATTGGCGTAAATTTGTCAAATCCTGACACATTTTTGGAGTTAAAAGTAACATCAGGCTTTAGATTTAAACAAATCCTTCCATAAGTGCTGTCAAAACCTTGTTTGGTCGGGATTGTGCAGTTCGGTGTGTGTAGGTTGCTTCTCTTTGTGGCTAAACTTTTTGTGTCTATGTGAGAAAAATGCATTTGGAGAGAACGGAGAGAAATCTGTCCCTCTTCAAAACATAGTTTTTCTAGTGTCTGTCCTAGTCAGATTTTGGGCATAATTTTCCTTGAATGCTTTGTAAACTGAAGGTGCTAAGTCCAATTTTGAACCATGAGTGAAGAACATGTTTTATGATCATTTACTTCTCATTTGTGTGGTGTGACTCTGTGACACGGTAACCATAAAACCTCATGGCAACAGCCAATAAAGAGTGACAGGGGCGGACAGAGTGACAGGGGCAGACGGAGTGACAGGGACGGACGGAGTGACAGGGACGGATGGAGTGACAGGGGCGGACGGAGTGACAGGGGCGGACGGAGTGACAGGCGCGGACGGAGTGACAGGTGCGGACGGAGTGACAGGCGCGGACGGAGTGACAGGCGCGGACGGAGTGACAGGGGCGGACGGAGTGACAGGGGTGGATGGCGTGACAGGGGCAGACGGAGTGACAGGGGCGGACGGAGTGACAGGGACGGGCGGAGTGACAGGGGCGGACGGAGTGACAGGGGCGGACGGAGTGACAGGCGCGGACGGAGTGACAGGGGCGACGGAGTGACGGACGGGCGGAGGACAGGGGCTGACGGAGTGACAGGGACGGATGGAGTGACAGGGACGGATGGTGTGACAGGGACGGATGGAGTGACAAGGGTGGACGGAGTGACAGGGGCGGACGGAGTGACAGGGGCGGACGGAGTGACAGGGGCGGACGGAGTGACAGGGGCGGGCGGAGTGACAGGGACGGGCGGAGTGACAGGGGCGGACGGAGTGACAGGGGCGGACGGAGTGACAGGGGCGGACGGAGTGACAGGGGCGGGCGGAGTGACAGGCGCGGGCGGAGTGACAGGCGCGGACGGAGTGACAGGGGCGGACGGAGTGACAGGGGCGGACGGAGTGACAGGGGTGGATGGCGTGACAGGGGCAGACGGAGTGACAGGGGTGGATGGAGTGACAGGCGCGGATGGAGTGACAGGGGCGGACGGAGTGACAGGGGCGGACGGAGTGACAGGCGCGGACGGAGTGACAGGGGCGGACGGAGTGACAGGGGCGGACGGAGTCTCAGGGTCTGACTGAGTGTCAGGGGCGGACGGAGTGACAGGGGCGGATGGTGTGACAGGGTCGGATGGAGTGACATGGGTGGACGGAGTGACAGGGGCGGACGGAGTGACAGGGGCGGACGGAGTGACAGGGGCGGGCGGAGTGACAGGGGCGGACGGAGTGACAGGGGCGGACGGAGTGACAGGCGCGGACGGAGTGACAGGGGCGGACAGGGACGGGCGGAGTGACAGGGGCTGACGGAGTGACAGGGACGGATGGAGTGACAGGGACGGATGGTGTGACAGGGACGGATGGAGTGACAGGGGCGGACGGAGTGACAGGGGCGGACGGAGTGACAGGGGCGGACGGAGTGACAGGGGCGGGCGGAGTGACAGGGGCGGACGGGCGGAGTGACAGGCGCGGACGGAGTGACAGGGGCGGACGGAGTGACAGGGGCGGACGGAGTGACAGGGGCGGACGGAGTGACAGGGGCGGGCGGAGTGACAGGCGCGGACGGAGTGACAGGGGCGGACGGAGTGACAGGGGCGGGCGGAGTGACAGGGGCGGGCGGATGTGACAGGCGCGGATGGAGTGACAGGGGCGGACGGAGTGACAGGGGCGGACGGAGTGACAGGGGTGGACGGAGTGACAGGGGCGGGCGGAGTGACAGGGACGGACGGAGTGACAGGGGCGGACGGAGTGACAGGGGCGGGCGGAGTGACAGGGGCGGGCGGATGTGACAGGCACACTGAGGTGTGTGCCTGTCACATTATGTAATGTCACTGCTTAGTGTAATATTTATTCAAAAGAAAATGGTCTAATAAAGCTGCATGTTCTCATTATTTGCTGCATTATGTAATAAACAATTTCTTTGGCCATGTAAGATTTTTTTCAAACTTTTTTTTTTTTTAACCAATATATGTAATATTCAAGTAGTGGCTCAGTGGTAAAACATGTGCCCTCTAACCCAAAGGTTTAGACTGTTTAACTAACAGCACAGTAATAGCATGAATGACACGGTTATTACATAGAAGTGACATGACACAGCTCTCTCTCCACTTTTAGGGTTATTTTCTGATTAACCCAGTGCAGTGACATGTGCATTAAAAGACCTCAGCTGCACTACTGCACCAAATGTCACTCATGAAAAAGTTTGGATTAAATCAAAACTAGAGCAACACTGTTTGTTTGGATCAGTTTAGGGACAGGAAGCGGATGACGCTAAGGTGCACAACTTTTACCTTGTGTTGTTCATGTAAATTGTGCAGTCTCTTCTTTGCCGTCTCTGTGCTTAGAGGATCATACTATTTAAATAGTCTTATGTGTATGTTAGATATAAAACCAACAGTGTCTGATTGGGATCTGCACACGCTCAGAACACAGAGCTGGGGCCAGCATTAGCCTAGCTGTGTGTGAGTGTGTGGAACAGATGTAGTTTCTCATTAACCTTGAGTGTAGACAGAGTTCCGGCCCATTGTCTCTCACCTTTAAAAAAAAAAAAAAAAAGGGAGAAACCGCAGGCTGTGCTAATAGAAGGTTTTACATAAGCAGCACGTTCGACTGGGAGCAGTTTGTGATAAAGTATTTATACAGAAAAAGGTTGTGTTAAATGATGCAAATCTTTATCCTTTGACAATGTGGAGTAGTGTCTGCAGAATGGGAAGTAAGAACTATGAAATGAGGATTAATTTTAGCTCAATGACGACACACAAATAGCTTTGTAGTGAAGGCGCCTTCTTTCCTGGTTTCAGATTATTATGCTACAGAAAGGAAAATGCACTTCATTTGTTCAGGGAAAGAACTATACCATACACCAGGGCATAATGTGATCCAGCATTTGTTGGAACAGTTTCCTCCATCTCTCATTTCATCAAGGCATTTGGGAAAGATTTGAGAGGATTCCCCCGAGAGAATCCCATGTAATCCCTGATCTAAGCAGGTTGGGCCTGGTCAGAACATGGATGGGAGACCACAATGGAGCCGCTGTGTCCTTCACCCACATGACCTGCTATGACCACAGATGAGCCTCGCTTCTGTCAGTCTGCCCCAGGGCAGCTGTGGCAACAGAAGTGTCTTACCATACGTACCTTGAGTATTAAGAGAATAAATAATGCACTGTGAAGCACTTTGGAAGTGTGGAAAGGAGTTTTGTGAATTAAATGTTTAAAAAGAGTCAGACGGACACTGACTGAATGTAGCTTAAGCTTGTAAATGCACATGGGTAAGATCTAAGAGCTTCAACCAACACCACAAGTAGTACTGTAATCCATATTACTGCACAATTACATGACAACAATCTGAAGAAAACACCTGACACAATAAAGTCCCCTTTACATCGAAGTATTTTTTTCAGATTCCATGCTGTGGAAGATTCAGCACAAAGCAACAGCTCCGTGAGACAAGACCAAGTTAGTGTGACATAATGCACTGTGTTCCAACCTTTTTTGAGTCACGGCACAGATTCATTCCACAGAACATTGTGCAGAACATTCCACTGCACGCCACCAATAATACCAAATCACACAAAAAAGTGGAATGTAATTTAGCAAATATTGTCCATGCCACTGTGTCTGCTCTGTAAAGGAAATATAGGAGGCATTTTTCATATTGTTGTTCTGAAACAACAAAACAAAACAAAAAAATAAATATTATGCTCTAAATGAACAAGTCTCTCTGCTGTCTGGCCTGACACTTAGTGAGTGTATGCAGCCAGTAGATGGCGTAGTATACATCATTTAGTTATGTTATCACTTTAGACACTCCATGAGAGCGATTCAGTGAATGTGTTTAGAGGCAGAAATGCTCAGAACGAGTCTGTCAATGATTTAAGGGCTTAAAACAGCAGAAGATTCTCGGACGTATATAATCGGAAAAAACCTCACTGATTGTTCAACAGGAAGTATTTTTGACGGAGAAAAGAGGATTTTCAAACCAACATTCCTCAAAACAGCTTGAATGCAGCTGAATGTAACTCCAGGTGTGTCTGAATCTGTTCAAATTGGACTTTTTCCAGTCACACCAGTGTTCAGGCATCAGTTATAATGCAACTTTGCCATAATAACAATAATAAAAAGGTTTTTCCAACATATTTACAAGTCCCTTGATTCTCTTCCATTTCCCACATTGAGCAGCTGATCAGAACACACATGGCAGCACTTATCATTAGCCTGAACATATGTCATTAAACTGAAACAGACTCTTCAACAATTTGTCCAAACAACACAAACACAAACTGTATCCTCCCGACGAGGTTCTGCTCCAACTGTTGTTGTACCACACATTTTGACAAACAGTTTTTATTGAATTAGTCTAAAATGATTCTTGTTTGTAATTATTCTTAATTATGTTTGGGTTCACTGTGGGTCACATGTTTGTGTTCACTGTCGGTCACATGTTTGTGTTTACTGTCGGTCACATGTTTGTGTTCACTGTCGGTCACATGTTTGTGTTCACTGTCGGTCACATGTTTGTGTTCACTGTGGGTCACATGTTTGTGTTCACTGTGGGTCACATGTTTGTGTTCACTGTGGGTCACATGTTTGTGTTCACTGTGGGTCACATGTTTGTGTTCACTGTCGGTCACATGTTTGTGTTCACTGTCGGTCACATGTTTGTGTTCACTGTCGGTCACATGTTTGTGTTCACTGTCGGTCACATGTTTGTGTTCACTGTGGGTCACATGTTTGTGTTCACTGTGGGTCACATGTTTGTGTTCACTGTGGGTCACATGTTTGTGTTCACTGTGGGTCACATGTTTGTGTTCACTGTGGGTCACATGTTTGTGTTCACTGTCGGTCACATGTTTGTGTTCACTGTCGGTCACATGTTTGTGTTCACTGTCGGTCACATGTTTGTGTTCACTGTCGGTCACATGTTTGTGTTCACTGTGGGTCACATGTTTGTGTTCACTGTGGGTCACATGTTTGTGTTCACTGTGGGTCACATGTTTGTGTTCACTGTCGGTCACATGTTTGTGTTCACTGTCGGTCACATGTTTGTGTTCACTGTGGGTCACATGTTTGTGTTCACTGTGGGTCACATGTTTGTGTTCACTGTGGGTCACATGTTTGTGTTCACTGTGGGTCACATGTTTGTGTTTACAGTCGGTCACATGTTTGTGTTCACTGTCGGTCACATGTTTGTGTTTACTGTCGGTCACATGTTTGTGTTCACTGTCGGTCACATGTTTGTGTTTACTGTCGGTCACATGTTTGAGTTCACTGTCGGTCACATGTTTGTGTTTACTGTCGGTCACATGTTTGTGTTCACTGTGGGTCACATGTTTGAGTTCACTGTGGGTCACATGTTTGTGTTTACTGTGGGTCACATGTTTGTGTTTACTGTAGGTCACATGTTTGTGTTCACTGTGGGTCACATGTTTGTGTTCACTGTGGGTCACATGTTTGTGTTCACTGTGGGTCACATGTTTGTGTTCACTGTGGGTCACATGTTTGTGTTTACAGTCGGTCACATGTTTGTGTTCACTGTCGGTCACATGTTTGTGTTCACTGTGGGTCACATGTTTGTGTTCACTGTGGGTCACATGTTTGTGTTCACTGTCGGTCACATGTTTGTGTTCACTGTCAGTCACATGTTTGTGTTTACAGTCGGTCACATGTTTGTGTTCACTGTGGGTCACATGTTTGTGTTCACTGTGGGTCACATGTTTGTGTTTACAGTTGGTCACATGTTTGTGTTCACTGTGGGTCACATGTTTGTGTTCACTGTGGGTCACATGTTTGTGTTTACAGTTGGTCACATGTTTGTGTTCACTGTGGGTCACATGTTTGTGTTTACAGTTGGTCACATGTTTGTGTTTACTGTGGGTCACATGTTTGTGTTCACTGTGGGTCACATGTTTGTGTTTACAGTTGGTCACATGTTTGTGTTTACTGTGGGTCACATGTTTGTGTTCACTGTCCGTCACATGTTTGTGTTCACTGTGGGTCACATGTTTGTGTTCACTGTCCGTCACATGTTTGTGTTCACTGTCGGTCACATGTTTGTGTTCACTGTCGGTCACATGTTTGTGTTCACTGTCGTTCACATGTTTGTGTTAACTGTTGGTCACATGTTTGTGTTCACTGTGGGTCACATGTTTGTGTTCACTGTGGGTCACATGTTTGTGTTCACTGTCGTTCACATGTTTGTGTTTACAGTTGGTCACATGTTTGTGTTCACTGTGGGTCACATGTTTGACATAGATTGATTGCACACATTGAGAGGATGGCTCACTCTGAATCCAAGAATCCAAAATATAAATCACAGCTGGTCTTTGTTCTAAGTTTAATCTTTGTCCCTGTCTCACTGGGGGCCCCACATTTATTACCCACATTTATGGGCCACGACTTCCCAATTAGAAATCGTTCATTGTTGTGTGTTTGATCATTTCATGGATTAATGGGACATACTAGTCTCTACTTGTTTTAAACCACATATTATTTTATTAGTTGACACAACTCATTTTAAATTTTGTAGTTTTAGTCAATACTGATGCTCATTGTACATTTTTAGCAAATATATGACAGACTGAAACTTCATCTTCTTCTTCTTATCTGTGACCAGGTCGCAGGGGCAGCAGTCTATGCAGGGAGAACCAGACTAAAACTATGACTAAATGAACACTGCCACAGTTCTCCACACGCTCCTGAAAACTACATGGACATCAGCACCTCATGGAAAACATTCACCTGATGTTAATAAAGAACATGAGCAAGAACATGGAGAAGAAAGTGAAGATACCTTTGTATTGTACAATGTAAAAATGAGTTTTGCAAATTCAGGACGCAGTGCACCATGCATGTGTTTTTGCATGTACTATGTGTTGACCTGTAGCTCCTCCTGGTCCTCGCCCACCTCCAGCGCCACAGCAACCGAGGCGAAGGGGCGGCTGGCCATCTGCTGCCGCTCCCTCATCAGCTGCTGCGGAACACAACAGAGAAATGTGAATGTGCTAACTGAATCATCACATCATAACCAGCACGTAGGGCTTTAGATATAGGGCTAGTCTTGACTTTACAGTGTGGGGCTCCCACTGAGACAGCAAACCACCTTGTACAGTGTTTTCAAATGTTAGCAGCATTTAGAAAGTAATACTTTTTAAAAATAAAAGCCAAAGCACAAATTGCTGAATCATTGACTTCAAAAAGTTAAAAATCATTTACAGAGATGAGACGTTGTTACCATTCGGTTTGGTCAGCAAAAGTACACATCACTTTTATACTTTTTGGTTACAATTTCATAAAATGTTTTCTAAAAGTTGTGCAGCAGAAATTGGGGTTGAGAGATCAGAGATGTGTGTGTGAACTTCCTTAATGAGGAAATATCAGCAGTGCAAAGGCAGAGAGAGGCCAGAGCAGCAGGCGGTCCAAGCACAAAACCTGCTCAGACAAAACGTCCACAGAGCAGGAGGTCGAGAAGGGAAAGAGACACCAAAGGTTACTACAGTGTCCACTTTTAATATGGAATGACAACTGGTAGAAAAGGTTTCAAAGCCTCATCTGGTCACTGTTTCAAATTAAGATGTTTTGAGTTCCATCTGAAAGTCATTTTCAGTCTGATGGAATGGTTTCAGCAACTGTATTTATGCTCTCCTGGCCTCTGATTGGTCCAAAGGGAGGAGTCTGACAGTTTTACTCTTACAGCTTGAGTCGTTAAGACCTATTAAGGTCTGACCATCTCTCCCTTGGAGCTGTCAAGTGCCTCATTAGCATCTAGCAACTCCTTTATTTGGCCAAGACCAATCAGAGCTCAGGAGAGTATAAATGCTGCTGCTCAAACCATTTCTATCAGAGTGAAAATGACTGAAATTGACATGTATAGATTTCTAAAACATTGTCCATATGAAAACTTTAAACTTTACTACCATGGAGAGAATGTGAAGGAAGGAATGAAGGAATGTCAACTTCAAACGACAAAAAAGCATTGTTGGTGTTTTATGTTTTTTGGGGCGTTAACAGTCAGACACAAACACCTACCAAAATAAACACAATAAACCAATATATGCTTCGAGAAAACCTCATAGCGATAAAATGAGGATGGAGAAGGACTAGCGACGTGGTGCTGTGCAAAGAACCTCGCGCTCAAATGATTGATCAGATCACTACTACTCCATGTCAAGCTTCTGCCACATCCGTTTTGCCTGTGGACATACTGAGTCCACAGCCCTGCCTCCTCTCAGCCTCAGACATGTTCATGACTTTTGTGTTTCCACGTTGCGCCTGCGGGTGACCACCTGTTCTAAAACGCCAAACCGACCACATGACGCCAGGCCCTAATCGGTACAATGTGGGAGAGCCAAGAGAAAAGCAGCAGACTGGAACTTTACAGCAGACACAATAGCAACATGTTCACCGCCCGAGGTTCTTCTAAAACGCACAAATGCTCGCGTGAAATTAGCTCTGTCTGACTGCATCCAAACGGTGTGTGGTGGTGTGGTGTGCATTTGTCGCTAATAAGGATTTTGGGTTTGGAGAAAACGGTCGACTAGTTTGGCAATTCAAAAATATTGGCTCGTGTTATTTTTATCCTGTAGTGCCATCTGGTAATATTGAACAGAAGATATTCTCTTTTATTCATTATTGTTTTATTGTGTTGATTTTGAAACAATCTAGGAAGCAACTCATTTAAATGCAAACCTAAATTTCAATTTTTTTCAATGGACCGTTTACTCTGACAACTGAAAAATATCAAAAACTAGTGCTGCTCATCAGAGAAGCTTTACTAACAGTCTTTTTCTTTTAAACACCAGAATATACAGTTGGTTCAGTCTAAACCTAACCCTAACTAGTAAACGAATGGAGAATTTCTTCACCAGGGACACAACAACATTTAGAGTCAGATGATACAAATGGATCTTGATATTTTTTGGGGGAAACAATTTAGATGTCGATATTCAGAAGACATTTTCTCAATCCATCCTGAATGTGCTACAATGTGGTAGTCACAGAAATATTACTTTATTCACGATAACACTGCAAGATGTCTGTTAGTGCCTCAGTCGCAGCTAAATGTATTCACTCCTAAAACTATTGTCCAATTGACAGAATCCCATTCATTTTTATCATATAACACTGCAAGTTTGTTTTGTGTTTATAATCTTTCTACTTGGGTTAGGGTTAGGGAAAATTGTCTTAGCCCACGGCCACAAATATATAACTGAATAATATTGAACAGACATTTAAACATAGGCGTGAACCCCACATGCTCGCACTGGCCTGCGCTCTCATTGGTTGTCACTGAGGCTGCACCCTGTTTTTCCAGAAAATGGTACTGTTAAAACCCCCCAATGCAACATGACGAAGAAAATCGAAAAATTCAAACAGCATGGACTGAAAGATATATGTTTACCTTGCTTACAGAAAAAGGCTTTAGACCCATGTGTAAATTGTGTAACGAATCGCTTGCTGTAGTTCAAGAGTTCAACATGGGGAGATGTAATTCAACTAGACAACTTCCCCCAAACTACCCAGAGGGATCTGAGGAAAGGCTACCAAGAACTGAGAGATTTCTGTCTTGTTTCCAAAAAAGCCAGTGTGCTGTATGCTATGGAGAGGGCCCTGGAAAAAAGACCATTCACAGAATCAGAGACTATTTAAGAGCATGCTGGCAAAACATGACCATGACCAAAACATGAAGGACAGCGTAGCCTCCTTTATCAAAAAGGTGCTACCATCGACTCTTCACTGAGTCGATCTTCTTGTGAAGGATGCATGAAAAATTTCTGGACAACCTTCAAAAAGCAGAGTTCATATCTATTGCTGTTAATTAATCTACGGACGTTACTGACGTGGCCCAAAAATACATTTATGTTAGATTTCAAGATGGCGTATGTTTTTGTGAGGAACTACAAGAACTTATTCTCCTGGAGGGGCATATGATGGATGAAATTATTTTTCAAAAACATTGACGCTGTTCTGGATGATGATCTGTAAGAACATTTCACTGCGTTACAAGCATGTTTATGGCAGATAAGTCAGTTTATCATAGGCTTGCCTGTAATCATGGGTAGAGTGCAGGGCTCACACCAGACCGACAGTTGTGTGCGAAGCTCAGCTGTGACAAACAACACCATAGACACTGTCGATTCATGTGTGACCATCTAAAACATAACTCACAGTCGCATGGATGTGGTACAAGACGGCAACTGAGGGTCGCTTTCTCATTACAAGAGCCAAAACAAACTTTCTTTAACAAACCTTTCTAGAGGAGCTATCGTCACTCTTCCAGTGACGATAGACACACAAAGAAACAAATCAAAACACTTCTGGGTGCTGTACCTGGTTAGTGCTTTGACATGACGTACCACTCAAGCACTCAGACCAGCGCTGAAGCTTCCCTCCTGGTCCTCCTCGTCTGTGCTCCCCAGAGATCCCAGTGGGTCCCAAAGTCTTTTTGTTCTTTTTATACACCACCAAAGGCAGCAGCGTTGCTGCGCATCCTCAGATTTGAGCGGTGCCTTATGAAGAATCTGGCTGTATTAGAGCAGAGAAAGCCTTTATCTTCAATAAAGCCTCATTTGTGTCACTTAAATAGGCCTATAATAATGCAGAGAAACTTGAAACTGTTCAGAGGAATAAATGAACAACACCAAACGTCTCACACATGGACGCGCTAGGTCACCTCTCACAGCATTCATTCATAAAGTAGTTCATTGATCCATTCACCAGTGTTTTGTGGTTTTTTTAGGATTGTCCAGATGAGGATAGTTATAGACTCCAGGAAATGTTTCTCATGTTATGTTTTTCACTGCACCAGTTTTGAAGTTTATTAGTTACGATTCACACCACGCTCTACATTTGCTTCACTCCACCTCACATTTAGATACGACGTCACTGTTTGCACTGGCGCAAAACGTCATCCTTTGCCGGGAGCAAAATACTGCCCCAAAGGTTGTAATATTCATAAGATTCAAAATCATAAGATTTTTAATTCTATTGATGTAAATTAATTCATAAGTTCTTTATTTGGAAGTAAGCAGTAACATGTATATTGTAAAGACATTTTCTTATTGTCCTTCATTCCCTCTCCCTTCTCGTTGTCTCTCTCCTTGCTTTACCTCTTCTCCTTTCTCTTTCTCTATTTTGTATTTCTTCCCGTCTTTCTCTCCCTTCATTTTTTCTCTTTCAAATTTGCAATCTTTTGTTGGAATTACAGCCTAGTAACACAGTGTTTGTGTAAAACCCAAAACCTTTCTAACTCTAATAGTTCAGGTTTGAAATCTTTCACTGGCACATCACTTATTTGTATTTGTATTTTTTTTTATGTGTCCATGAAATTATTCTATAAAAATGGAAAGACAAGGAGAATACATCACCATTTTGTGATTTTTAAGCTACAGTATGCTGTTTTGTCCATCTGGCCCTCCTTGTTTTTTTCTGATTTGGGCCCCTTTGAAACAAAGCTGTATAGCCCTTTTAGAACATAAAATAATCCATGTACTGGAAACTACACACAACTTTGTATCAGCCAGGTGTTCCCTTAACAGGATTTGGGTTAGCTCTTCATCTACTTCATCTAATTAATATGGAAAATTAAACAAAAGCTAACTCACATGACATGCTAATGGATGCACATATCTAATGGATGGGATTGATGCAAAAAGGCTTTTTGACTTTAAACCAAATTTGAAACCATGGAGAGGAGAGAGGACGAGCATGTAAACAGGATTTATATATATGTATATATAGGGTGATCTAAATACACACAAACACGGTGATAATGTGTTGATGTGTTCACCAGTGCTCCTCCTCTGCTGATCTGTGAGAGCAGTATTTGCCAAAGCAGCTGACTCTCTCTCTGTCTTCCCTCCTCTCTCTCTCTTCTCCCTCTCTCTCAATCCTCTCTCGCTCGCTCTCTCTCTCCTTCATCTCTCTCCTCTCTCTCTTTCTCCATCCATTCTCTTTAATCTCCCTCTTTCCTCCCTCTCTTTTTCCTTTCTCTCTCTCCTTTTAGCCTCTGTAAGCCTGACTGAGCCTACATCTCACTTTCCTTTCCTACTCTCTTCTCGCTCTTTCTCTCTCCCTCTCACTCTTCCACTCTCCTCCTCCTTTCTCCCCCCCCTCTCTCTCTCTCTCCCCTCTTTGTCTGTCTCTCCTGTCACCCTCTGTAAGCCTGACTGAGCACACCTGTAGCGGCTGCACAGGCTAATGCCATGTCGTCTCTTGTTAGCTGTCACGGAGTTAGCCTCTTGCTGGTGTCGGCTCACATTTGTAGCAGCACAGGTGAGTGGACGAGAGAGAGAGAGAGAGAGGGAGAGGGGGGGGGGGCAAACAAACAGGGCACATGGTGGTGCTACTGACTCTCTACCCTTTATCTCTTTTCCCTTTCTCTCTCTTCTCTTTGCCTATCCTCGCTTTATCTTTTCTCAGTTCTCCCTCCATTTTCTCTCCTCTGTCTTTTCTATTGTTTCTTTTCTCTCTCTCTTTTTTTTATTCATCCAGGCGTGTTCCATCGTAGAAAATGTTACAGGGATTGTCATTGTCATCTGGACGCTGTATGAAGATCGAGACCAGAATAGAATAGGAAACGTCTCAATCGTCAAACAGCGTCCAGATGACAACCCCTGTGATTATTAGTATTTATTCATAGTATTATAGTATTATTTTGTAGTTTCTCCTTGCCGAGAAGGAGGGTCAAGGACAGGGGATGCTCCGGGACATTTATCCACTGCTAAATTCTATTGAACATTGTTTAACTGAACTGCATTCTACCTGTGGCCCATTGAGGCAACTGTTGTTGTGATTTTGGGCACAACAAAAATAAATTGAATTTAATTGAATTAGTGCCTGTTAATGAACACAATGAATAAAGATGCCGCTTCAGCGTGAAGCTGAGCCCCTGGTATCTCTCTAGTTTCTCACCTTTTCCTGAAAGGCCAGAGCATCTCAGAAACTGTGGGCACTACTCATCCTTCAAAACAGTTGGTATAAAACAAACCAATCACGCACCCAGAGTAAATAGAGTAATAATAAATAAATAATAATAGATACATATAATAATAAATTAAAACATACATAAAATTAAATAAAGCACACTTTTCCTCTGCTGCCAGCTGTTTTTATGAGTCTGCTCACATATGCACTGAAACTAAATTCAAGCAGATTGCCTCAGACACAGGAGACATGGTGAGTGTGATACTCCAGGCTTACTCCTCTCCCAGACCTCCATTCATCCCTTGCCCCCCTGGATGGACAGACGCATAAACAGGCAGAGGAGAAATGACTGAGCGCACAACAATAGAACCAATCAGTCGCTGAATTATGTCCGTGAGTCCAGCAGACCAGCACCTGCTCCCCGTTCCTCCACCGCCCCGCCTGACCGGACCCACACAACCGGCCCCACAGCCCCCACTCCCGCTCTGCCTCACCGTGCATCGTCCAGGCTCAGCTCAACGCTACACATCTGTGGTACAAGCATACCTGACCAGAGCATGTCGAGAGGATGTGCTCAAATCATAAGCTCCATCTGGTCTGAAGGGCAAATGTGAAATCAGCAAATCACACGGATGCATCGCAGTAAACAGGACGGAAGATGCATTATTGTGGCTTTCATAACATGATTTTGGGCAGCTTTACAAAATGTAAAAATGTTACATGCAAACTGTGCTTAACCTGTTAAGTCCCACCGTCCCTGATCAGGGACACTTTCAGAGTTATTACACACATGCGTCACTCATTAAAAACAAATGTTTTCAATACAGACATGTTATATGTCATTTGAAAGCTTAGAGTCACCACTAAACGTCTAAAATGTTCAATCCTCACTAAATCACCTCACAAAATACTTGTAAGCTATCAAACTGTAACATAACCAAACTGTTCATCTCGCATTTCTTACCTTTCGTTGGCTCCTCAAGACGCAAACAAAATCCAATCCAGAAGTGTGTGCACTCTTTCTGCCCATCACAGTCCACAAAATAAGAATATCCAGTTGTTATTTCAAATAATATAATACATTTGTTGATATCCACCCGTAAACGCATCTTCTTCATTTGACAGTAACACAAAAGCAATAAAAACATAACTTTTGCGCATCACTTTACACAGAAATCTCCGGCTTCCCTGGTTCGGCTTGGGTATGTTCGTTTTCTACTCAGTCTTGGCTTCAAAACGAGCCTATCCGTGCAATTTTCCGTCGAGTACTTCCAGAGGTAGAGCTCTTTGAACAAAGCGAACGCATCCATTTTGACACGCCGAGGAGCCAGCCAGCTCGCGGCGTAATGGCGTCACAGACTGCAATGCCATTGGTGATTCAGTAAGTCAATCACATATTCTTGTAGCCAATCACCAGAGCTTTCAAAAGAGGGGCGGGACTTGCAGGTTCATTGAGTGCAGAAGCTGATTTTTCCGTGCGTAAAGAGATGAAGGCACCATTTTACGCATCAATTACGCAGCGGAACGTCTGTACGCACGACCTGCCTTTGATTTGAGGAAGTTTATGAAAAAAATAATCTATAATGGATATTTATAATCACCAAAATGACCAAATGTGGTTTTCAGGGTCATTGGAGTGGCAAAATGCATGGAAAGCAGTTTGGCACATTTGGCACAGAGAAGGACCTCTTGTTCGGATTAGGGTTATTTCATACAAAAAGCTGCTCAACATCAAAATGGTTGTATCTAGAAGTCTGAAATTTCACACAGTTGTTGTCAACAAGGTGGACAACTGCTGTGGGGAGTGTCAATAGCACAGCATGAAGTATGTCTTCAGAAAGACATTTTTATTTTCTCTTTTTTTTTCCGAGACCAAAAAAACGACTTTTGGGGTGTGTTTGAACAGGTGTACTGCCGGTTGTGTTTCACTCAGACAAATCTAATGCACAGATTCAGAAACTAGAAGGTCTTAGCTTTCAAATGACACATCATACAAGCCTATAGACTGTAAGTTAGCCATACAATAAGCTTTTTCATTTGGGTATGTACTTTTCGAGAAAAACTGCCAAAATGAGGTGGGACTTGACTGCATTTGCATTGTTCTTGTTGTTTGAACATGCTCTTGTACATCTACTTTGTTATTTCATGTTTTGCTTTTTAAAATAAAATATGTACTGAAAATAGGCATTACTTTATATCTATGAAGTGTTCTCTCATCAGGATTTGTGTTAGCACTCTGTCTACTGGCAGTAGAAGGAATTTCCGTGGGAGAAATAAACAAAACCTATCTTGCTAATGTAGCCATGCAGATGCTCAGAATGAGAATTTAAGGATTTAAAAACAGCTTAAAACCTTTGACATCACAAGCTCAGAGACGGAGTTAATGATTACTCAAACACACATGAATAACTCTAAATACAACTGTGAAAAGTTATAAATGAGAAGGAATAATGAATGATAAATAATAAATGAGAAGGAATAACAATTACAACAGAAATAACAACTACAACATGGTTAAAATATCCAAAAGTGCATTTTGCAGGATATGCAACATTCAGCCCAAACCAAAACAACAAAGAGTCATTTCCAGTATATTTGGTGTGTGTCACACATACTTCTGAACCTTTTTCAGTTCACAGTGGTTCTTCAGATCCCTCACACAAAACCTTTTCCACCTGAGGGACAGATCAGGCCCTCCATCTGATCTGGCCCACAGCCCATCTTCCGAATCTAAATATAATACATAAAATAGTCTCTTGTTTCATGTGGTTTAGACCTGGTATAATTCTGGGTTTCTTCTGGTGTAGATCTGGTTTAGTCCTTGTGAGATTGTCTTGGTTCAGACCAGTATGTATTAATCAAGTCCTTGTTTAGTTCTGATTCTGTACTGGATTGGAAATTTTGCAGAACGTCTAACGTCTGCATGTTTTCTAATTTAATAGAAAAGAGTTCCCAGACCAGCTCTCTGATTGACAATGACTTCTGGATAGAAGTCGAAAATGTCTCGATCTTTCAAACAGTGTCCGGATGACAACCCCTGAAACCTTTTCTACGATGAAACACGCCTGGACGAATGAGGGATTACATCGACGAATACTACACTAAAATAACAAGTCTGACAAGATATTTACCTTTCAGAGTGGCCTTGATAATCTGCAGAGCTCCATTAGCCTGTCACCTGATGGAATACTGGGCCTGGAACATTGGTCAGAACAAATTGTTTACTTGGTCCAGAAGAGCTGCAGAGCAAGTGTGCAGCTCCTTCATGACGTGAGAGACGTATAACTGCTCACAAATCATAAGAATCACTGAGTAGGGACATATTTTGGTCTGTATTTATTCAAGTACAAGTCAGTATGGTTGGACAAAAACATTACAAACAAACAGTAGCCATTCAGACCACATCCATGCAAAACCAAGAGCTGCATCGTTAGGAACTCTAGAGATACAGTCCGTGCAGCACACGGTAGTCACCAGAGCGTTTCACTTCCCTCAGTCCCTTCCTCTTATGAAGCCGTCTGCAGTGAGACTGTGATAGAGCGTTTTATACTGCTGTGTCCTGTGCTTTCTTTCACATTCTAAGCTCCAGAACTCCGTGCTGCATAGCCGCAGGAACTAGGGGTGCAGAAGGTGGAATAGCACCCCCTGCTGGATAGTCAGGGAACTTGTAAGCAGGCTCATTGCTGGTTTTGCCCTGAGCAAAACTATAGCTTTTCTAGGTAACATTACAAAACCACACAGTTTCTGTTCTAATAAATTGGTATTTTTACTTGTTTTTGCGGTCAACTATATGCTGCAGGTTAAACTCAGAGAAAACTAAACCTGCGATGGGGCGCACTGATCTGAGCGCGCAAACCACTGTTTACCGCTGTTTGATGTGACAAAATAAACGGGGAAATGACAAGTCCAGACTGGATTAAAAGGTGGAAACTTACACCGCGGACGCCTAAATGTGTCTGCTGGAGTGTTTGCTGGAGTTAAAGGCTGCATGTGCAACTCGTGTTTGAACTTGATACAACGCATACAGACCACAGCGGCAAAAATCCACATTTGAGACTTTGCTTCATCTGAGCGTCTGAGCGGTGACAGCGGTGCTGTCATAACGCTACTACTGTGTTAAACATTGATATTATTTACTTTATTTATCAATATTTATTTATTTACACCGGTTCTAATGTAATGTAATGTCAAACAAGATTTAAGTGCTTCTTCTAGACTTGTTTTGGTGGCTCAAATTTGCTTTTTGTCTGAAAAAATGAGGATAAATAGATTTAAGACTAGGATTTGAAAAAGAATAATGAGGCTCCATGTGTACAACCCCGTTTAATCAATGCACTGAGCAGGAGTAAAAGCTGATGAATGTTTTAATCAGGCTCAGACAGGAACCAGCTCCATAACTCCACAAACCTGCACCTCCACAGCCAGTGGATTTTACTGCTTTTACTATAACATCTGCTGGAGTGGAGTACGGAGCAGGCTCGGGAGGTTAGAGCTGAACACGATCAACAAGACGGATGGACTGTGAGGTTAGGCGCACCAGGAAAAGTGGATTATCTGTTACAATAGTCTAATGCTCCTGCAGGGTTGAGTAAGAACATGGCTCAGATCCTGGAATCCCTCTCCCAAGAAATAGTCCTCATAAAGAAGATGAACCAGGTTTTTTTTTTTTTTAGTAAACCTACACGCCATGCAATGACTAGGTCTTGGTGCCAAATAAAAGTGACTAACATTGAAAATATATTCATATGAGAGAGAAACTGAAACTTATTATGGAGAGTTACTCAGGCAAGACTTCAGATGTTCTGGTCATCCATCTGTTGGAACTAGCCCAGTCTATTCTTCTATCACCTTTTTAAAAATGTGTTGGAGAAGGAATAGTGGTGCAGTGGCCTTTGAGAAAATGGTATTCTGATTGTACTGAGACTCGAAGAGATTGTTACTGGCCCTGATTGTTTCGTCAGATACAGATGAATAGAAGAAATGGTACTCCTTAATAATTATCTTATTATTAGGATTGTGCACTTAATTGTATGTATAATCGAGATTCAGTTATTACTCTATTCAGTTACAAAAATGTTGTAATCCATAATACAATAAGTCACCTTTTGTTCAGAGTTATAAGTGCACTCCTTTTGCCTCAAAATCTAGAGCAAAGGCACTAAAACATTATACGTTCAGTCAGTACTTTCTCTACAGAATAATACAAACAATATAGTAATTGTGATTTCAATTATTAGTCAGAAAATGGTGATAATATTTTTTGTCATAATCAAGCAGCCCTGGTCATTGCTACAATAAAAGAAATAATCCAAAAGGTCCAAAAGTACGACAACAAAAGTGAAAAAATGTGACAAGCACAAGAACTGTAACAGAAGTACATTTTGTTCATTTAAAAAAGCAATATTGATCTACAACAGCTTCATAAAAGAAACTGGTCCATTGACTTTCTGTTCAAAAACAGACGGATGCAGAACTGACAAGCCCCGCCTCTTCATAGTGACATTTGATTTCGTGACATTTTAGAACTCTCAGTCTTTATGTTTTAAATAAACACAACAGGATGTGGGAGGGGATAGGAGGTGGGTGAAAACAGGAATTTCAGCCTCAGGTGCTGGACAATAGAGGGTTAAGTCAAACATCCAAGAATCAATCACAGAACAACTCTGAGTAAACGAATGATGAGGAAGCACTGTTGTAACAAGGTTAAAAACTCATTTAAGTTGGTCCCGTTTAAAAAGAGAATTAGTCACAGAATCAAATGCACAGGATGACTGGTGTTTGGGTCACTCAAGTCCTGGGAAAGACTGGGCAAGTGAACACTGCTTTAGATTTGTTCACCACAACCCTTATCGAATTATCTATCGACTCCACTAAAGTAATGGCAAAAAGCAACAAAGTTTGTATGTGCTGTCACCCCAGATCCTCCAGCTAAAGTCCTGACCAGGACCACATGATCTGGGGCCAGTATTTCAAAACTTTGAATCCAGATCCAAATGATTCAGATTTCTTAATCCCTGGATTCTGATTCATGGATCAGAGATTTCCATCCTGGTATTTTAAAATGTTGCTGGATTGGATCAAAATGATCCTGATTCTCTTAGAAAGGGATTTACAAATCTAAGATCTGCAATGTTTTTACAGTAATAATAATTTTATTCAGTGACATTGACATGACATTTGCATTTACGTTCATTTCTTATTCTAAAAAGTGCCACTTGGACAATGAGAAGTTACATTTTTTATATAATTTATTTTAATTACATATGTAATTTAACTTAAACTCTTTTTTTTTACTCAGATAAATAAAAGTCAATAAAAATACGATTTTGAGTACAATTTTCAAACTTGCAGAGAAAAATAAAGTACGACTTTAAGACCTTGGATCAGCCTCAAATCCTCAGAGCTGGATCATTAAAATCCTGATTTTCAGGGTCAAAATGATCCAGATACTCTGAAGTTTTGAAATACCCGAAAGAGCAAAAATTCTGGATCAAAGACAGAACTAAGATTTAAAAATCCAGATTTGTTGATTGTGTTTGAAAAACTGGCCCCAGTTGCGCTGCGCTGTGGGGCCACTGCTCCTGAGGTCGCCCCAGTGACAAGAGTGGGTCAAATGCAGTGAAAGAATTTCCCCACAGAGACAACAAAGTACACCCCACTCAGCACACTGTGCACTGGTCAAAGCTGTAGAAATATACTTCATCTTGGAAGTGGCAGAGGAGGGGTTAATAGAATCCTACTTGACAAATATATTGAACAGTCTGACACTTTCTTGAGTAAAAGTGTTGGTTCTTCTCACTGTGAGTAAAGTCACAAAGCTTTGTGTTGATAACATGAAATGATTTTGTGTTTCTTGTACTTAAGATATGACTCAGTTTGTCACATTTTTGTGTTGATCGTTTGAAAATACCAGATTTAGTACAGTATTTAAAGGGCCTGTACCTGGTTTTTATTTACTGTAGTTACACATTGATGGTAGAAGCAACTTAATGGAAAGACATTGGGTTTGTGCATATTATAAACACACTTTGTTAGAAAAGAAGTAGTGCAGAAGCATTTGCCAGGGTCACCTCATTTCAACCAATCAGGCACATTGTACATTAAGAATCGTGGGAAAATAACTGATTGATAGTATTCCAGGCATGTGATTCAAAAGTACCACAAAAAAGCTAATTGAAAGCTAATTTAAAGGTACAGGCCCTTTAATGTTTTGTTCCTGTCATTACATTCAGGTCAAATTATGCGTCAAACGTTACGTCCAGACAGTTTCTCCTACAGTTATTCTGACTTGAATAGTAGTGTTGTCAATTACTTTTACTCTTACTTGAGACATTTTTTGGACCACTACATTGTGCTTCTGCTTGAATAATTACATTTTGATGTAGGTTTACTCTCTCAGCACAGGTTTTGTGTGCTCTACTCCAGGCCCTCCAGGTTGGTGTGTTTTTCTTACCCTTGGAAGCCACCACAAATCTTGGCACAGATAACCCATTGTAGCTCATACACAGCTCCTTTAGAAACCCCGTCAAAGGTATTCCCGTGTATCTGCCGCGCCAAGCTGCCTGCTCATAATAGGATCAACGCACACAGCCTGAACGACATGCTCTTGAAATGAAGGACTACACGACACACACCAATAAAGTCAATACCCATCTAATCGTATTTTACTGTAGAAATAATGCAATGTGCGGCATTCACACACCTGATTTTGTCTGATAACTGTTCAATTACCTCTGTATTACGTCTCTTGTGAGGCAGATAGGGTTTGCAGTGTTGCCTTGCAACATAAAACGTGATATTAGCTTTTGGAGAGAAGAATGAAACCACCCAAGCACAGTCCACAAAGGTTGGGGTTTTTGGTACAATGAAACAGTTCCACAAAGAGCTGTGCACATGACTGCACGCTCATTTACATCATAAAACACAGCACAGAAAGGACAAATTTGAGGCTCAGAAACAGGTGCATGCACAGTGAAGGATGAACAGGGACATTGAGTCGTGTGCATTTGGGGAAACACAGCAGCATGATATTACAAGTGTGTGGGACAACTTCTCACATGCAGTTTATCTGAAGGTGTCTTTGTATTGTCAGTCTCAGTATTAGCTTTTTTTGTCTGTTTGCTCTATGAACATAAAGGCTTTCATGTGGAAAGAACACATTTGTTTAATCTGCAACCTAAAGACTTGTGTGTGTGGGTTTTTTTTCATTTAATCCACTCACATCCATAAGCCATGTTTCTTTACATTTTAGAACACTCTGGAATGATCCTTTCATAGCGGTGTGCATCTCAAAGGTCCTGTCTCACAGAGGTTTGTTACATCACTAAACATAAATTCTTTCTTAAAAATAAAATCTGAATCCTGAATTATACTTCTTAGCCATAAACCAATCTCAGTGATTCACAAAAAGACGTTTAATAATTCCAAGTTTGTGGCTGTGAGATGTGGCTAAAGCTAGAGTATGTCCTCAGCTTTTTCTGCATTTATTTTACTTCTCTAGCAAAGACTACCCCATTTTAACCTTTCTTTATGTAACATATTGGCTTTACATAATGTTAGATGCATTATGACCTGCAAATATCAGATTTTGAATCTTGGCAAAGGGAGTGCTGTACTTCGATAAACAGGAAACAGCTGTTGCTAACATGTGCTAACTTTGTTTAGCTAAGCATGTGGTCTCAACATATAAGTAATGCATCGGCCCTTTATGACAAGATCAAGGCCGGTACAGTGAAGACACCTCAAAATACAGAGCCTTTGCTAATGCTTCTAAATGCCACAGTGCTGTGATGGGTGAGGCTCTTGATGGGTGAGCCCTTGTCTGGTGCATCTCTTTGTTCACAAGGCTCCTCAGTCTGAATGCCACTGTGTTTCTGCTTGTTCTGAGTAACAGCTACAAGCCCAGATCTATACGGCCTTTCACTCACTCTGTCTCTGCGGCCAAGATAATTAGCCACAGCAATCAATGTGGATTTATACCTCTGGGTGTCAAGGATGCTCTGCCATGTTGGGACAGTGGAGCTGAGTGAAGCACAATGATCTCATCCCCTGGCACAGTGTGTCTTTATACTGAGAGCTGGAGGGTCATTTGGATTTGATGGTGGGATCTGAAGGGTCACCATTGGTGTATTGCACAGGATATCGCACATTTTCGTAGTAGTAGAAGAAGAAGTAGAAGTTAATTCTGCTGGGTGTGAGTAAAGTGGGCACTGAAGCTCTATTCAAACCCATTACATATGGATACAGATAAATAGAGAAAAAAAGAAAAGAATATTTTCATTTCACTTTTATATCTCCACTGTGCTCCACTGATGTCTCACGCGCAACTCGATGAAGGGAGGACGTAGGGGGGGGCGCCTTTTAATCCACAGGCTGGCGGTCCGAATCCCGCTCCAAACATGAACATCCTTAGTTGAGTGGTCAGATCCTCTGACACGCAGGTAGGCGTTGCAATTTCAGCTCCTACAGATGAATGCTGCCATTGTGTCCTTGGGCAAGGAGGGGGCAAGACACCAGTCTCTGCGTACACTGGTGTATGGATGTGTGAGTGACTGGATCCTTCATGTAAAGTGTTTTGAGTGCCTTGAAAGGTAGAAAAGCACTATTTAAATGCAAGCATTTTCTTTTTTATTTTATTATATATCAAAATAATCGGCTTGGCGCGTTCATTATTAAAACACATGTTCCTCTCCCAGTTTTATATTGCAACTTTTTAGGCCTACATTTTAGTAGAATATTAAAGTGAAAGTAAAAACTACTGAAGCTTCAGTGTGTTTATTTGTGCTGCAGAGCAAGCACAAACTGGTAAGCAAAGCTGTTCCTCACCCTACACTCCCTCCCTAGCTCGCCCTCATATCTCGCCCTCTCCCCTCTCCCCTCTCTCTCCCCTCTTCTCCCCTCTCTCTCCCCTCTCTCTCCCCTCTTTTTCTCTTCTCTGTGGGAAGCTGAGGCTGATCTGCTGCTTTGGCCGTGAAGAATCCTCCTCCTCTCAGGACCAGGGCAGGTCCTGACACAGCAGGGAAGGACCGAGTTTTCAGAATTTTAAATGTAAATTAAAGTCTGGTATAGGTTGCATTCATGTGACCTCACAATGACCTCACTGTGACCTATGACCTCTCCATGACACAACAGGTTGCATTCACATGACATGACACAACATTCCATCAGCCAATGATTTTTAATACAGGTGGAGGACTAAAATGAATAATGTTAAAATGCAGATTGTGTGAGTATCTGAAATATACACATTTTACATCTGGTCTTATTCAAACTTTGCTCAGTCATTGAAACACCCATAAAAGCCTTTGTTTGTGTACTGATTATGTTGCTGGCTGACTGAAAGGTTTCACAATCATGGACAATATTTAAGATTTACAGTAAATAAGGGTTTTCATTTGTATGTGGCACTAAAATATAGTTTTATAGTTCCAGATTTGGGGCAGGAAATAATCATTAGAAACATATGCATGAACAAAATGTGTTTATCTTCCATCAGACATGGACCTTCAAGCATTTCCTCAAGTCAGTAACAGTTTCACCAGTCATTCATTCACAGTCCCCACTCCACTCATTTCTTACATACTGTACATGCTGAGAGTAAATAAAAGGTGAATAAATATAGTACATAAGAAGAAATCAATCAGGAATCATCAAATTAAGTCACTCCAAAATGGTCAAGCTATTAATGACTCAAAAAGGACACAAAAAGTCATAGTGAGTCTCAGTCTTTGTATCTTTTGTACAAACATACAGTGATTGATCCTTTCTTCTTGACATTTGCTTTATTTAAAGGACACGTATTCTGCTTTCTTTGTATTGTTCTTGTCCTTTAAACATGCGCTTGAATTTTTACTTTGCGTCTCATGTTTCCAGACACTGAAAGCATACATTATGTTATCTGTGAGGTGTTCCGTCCTCAGGATTAGCACTCCATCTACAGACAGCAGAGGGAAATATGAGGTTCAAAGAGGAAGCAGAGAAGCCGAGCTCAAGGACCAGGATGAATTAACTACAACTCCAAGTATGTTTTTGATAAAGGAGCAATGGTAGAACAAAAAGCTCAAAAAAGTCAATTTTGTCTTATTTGTATCCTTTGAATTTTCACCGAAACCGTTTGGGCAACAATCTATATAAAAAATATAGTATTTCTTGGTTTGCTGGTGCGAAGTTACAAACACAGTCACAGGGTGTTGTTGGTGTTATTGAGGAGGACATATGGGTTGGTGGGTACAGTATGTGGTCTTATACTACACACACTTGAAAGTGGGTGGGCAAACAAACTGCAAACATAAACTTTGAAAACTTAAATTTAACGAAAACTCCGATGCAGCCTTTCTCCTTTTCTTCTCTCTCTCTTCTCGCACGAGGCTCAGATTCTGGTGGTCTAGGCTCCGCCCCTTGAAGGGCCAGCACCACTGTTTCTTACGCAGCCTTTTTAACACTAGATTAGTTCCTCATCATGGAGATAGATTTGTGCTTTCTAATCTGAGACGTGTAGGGTGACCAAAACTAGAGTTATACTAACAGTACTAAACAGTACAAAAATACTATTACTCAAATAGAAGTAGAAACATTTTGGAAAACTACTCAACTACTCATGTTCCATTATACCCAAAAAACAGTTTAAATGAACAATGTTCAAGAAAATTTTGCTAATGAATAATTGTTCTAAAACGCCCCCTGTCCTTGACCTTCCTTCACAGCAAAGAAAAACTCCAAAAAACCTGTCATAAAAAGTATATACCTCGGGGAAAACCACAGAGATTCTACTCCCACGGGCCAACATGTTGCAGATGCACCAGGACTGACACATCCATTTGGACCAGAACCACTCAAGAGGAAGGAAGGTGGATCATCTAGTGAGAGAGATATTCTCTCACTAGCCTCTCTCTCTCAATAGAGTTCCTCCAGGCAGATGAGGATATCCGGGTCTACAGTTCAGGGTCATGGGATGGGGAGCAGCAGCCACAGTCTCCACTCTCTGCAGGAAGTGGAGAGAGAGAAAAACATGTGAACAGCTATTAACAGAATGAGTTAAAATCTTAAATAGGGAAAGTAGAAGAACCAGAGGACAGTGTTCAAGCTGCCATACTTCAGAGTTGCTAAAACTGTAGGTTTTTATTTCTGTCCCCAACTGGCCTGACCAAAAACCATTTCAAAGAAAGAGTCCATGGTGCAGGGAGGCCGGTCCACCTCCCCCCTGTAGACAGACTCATCACCGTCTGAGATGAGACATTATTTCAAAATAACATTAAGAAAAAAAAAAAGAAAGAAACCAAAGAAAGAAAGAAAAACTATAATTTTGGATGAGAATCCACATCACTACTTCACATTTGTTTGACCATTCTGTTTTTGCTGTGGGTTATGACATGTTTTCCCTGGTAATCTAAATAACAGAAACCATAATCATAATCCATCTGTTGTGCCCATCCAACTCAAATGTCCATATTAAAGATTATGCCAATGTTGTAGATGTCCTCTCTGTAAAAGGCTTTGCTGACATAAACCCACTGTAAACACATATTACAACTTTATTATGATTACACTATTTTCATAGCACTCTGCTCTGTACACATCTCTGTATGCACACTCCTGTTTCCCCCGGCAACATGTTTACCCCCAGCACTTATCCCATTTAGCATGGGGCCCATTAGCGCTCACCCATCTGTCTCTCTCCCCCTCCCTCCCTCAAAACCACAAATGAATCAAATATTAAATGATCCTTTATCATTTCTACACCTGCCCAAATGTCATCACGCGTTATTGCCCCGCCTGACCCTGATTGACCGACTGGCACCGTCTCATCAACAAATGATACCCCAAGGCTGCATGGCCACTTCCTGCTCCCTGTCCAATTACGTGGTGAGGGTGAAAGGTCATTGGGGTCCTGGGTGCAGAAGTTAAGGTTTGGATTGGATATTAGCGGTTAACAAGCAGAGAGCAGGCTTGAACTTGATGAGAGCGTTATATCATCATAAGGCGGTAATATGAGGAGATGTTTAATCATTCCAGACTAATGCTCTGTCAAATATAATCCCACTCACTTTGGGAAGGTGTCACTTGGAGCCGGAGCACGAGGATCACAAGGTGACACAGACTGGTGTCACGATGGTATTGATGGTGCTGAAGAAAATTGGTACAAAAAATCTAGAAAAATGTTTTTATTCCCTGTTTTAATTCTATATTTATTTTTTGACTGCATGGTAAACTAGGTATCATTCAAGTGCTGGTACCAAAAACCAAGTATTGTTCAAGTGCTGGTACTGAAAACCAGGTATTATTCACGTACTGTTACACCCAAAAAATGTAATGGTACCTAGTCCTCGCTTTACATGCACGATTATTGTGTGCAGTCTCTAAAAGCACAGTAGGAGATAAAGCGTTTAGCTTCCAAGCTCCTGTTATGGAACCAGCTCCTGTTCATGTTAAAGAGGCCACACATGCTCTACATTTCAGACCAGGCTCAAAACACTCCTCTTTGAAACAGCTTATGGTCAGTGCACCTGTTAAGGCCCATCTACTTTTCTTATCCTCACCTCGTGTCTTTTAATGGTCATTTTCCAAATTAAAACAAGGTTTTTAAGAGTATATTTTGTACAACATGACTGTGTTAAACATATACATAGAAGCTGATACACAGGCAAAGCTACTGCATTTATGGAGTTTTGATTTATTTGATATAAAAATAATGCCTGATTTTAAATAGCTCAGGGTAAGACATACTTCATTGTAGACACTTCATCACCACAATTATTGCTTTACTGATCAACAAGTGTATGACATTTCAGAGCTCTGGATCCAGGTACATTGAAATGGTGCGTATTATAATGTATTTGTGCTTATAACTGTGTAATAGAGCACAAATGTACCCAGAAGTGCCAACTGCAAGAAAGATAAACATGTTTCAAACATGTCAAATAAAGTGTAAAGGTTTACACTAATTCTGCCTAAAAATTATGATGCTAATGCATGAGTTAGCTTCAGAGTTAGCTTTTTGGGCCCTGTTCACAAGGCAAGGTCAGAAATGGATGAGAAGTATTTAGAAGAGGACAAGCAGAATTTTCAATTAAAATTTACGTTAATTTTTTTTTTTTTAAACAGGCAGTAACTTTGGCTTCAACTTTGGGGGGGTTGAGAGGCCACAAACAAACAAAGTACCGAACAAAACATATTGCTCTCTATGTCCTCTCCATATGACCGTGCACAGAAAGTGTTACCACAGTGCGGTTGGAGCAGCTCTACTCCACCACAGCACAGTGCACCATCAACATCCCACAGACGCGTCACAAGATACAAATTCTACATAAACGCACAAAGGTCAGTCAGTTTCCACTTACCATCTGCGTTTTCATTTGGTACTTTTTTTTCTTGTACTGTGCTTATTTCGCAAAACAGAAATGGAACCACTTTTTTCGATAGAAAAGGGTCAAACGGTGTGACTGCCTTAAGAGACCTGCACGGGACTGACCTTTCAACCTGCTCCCTGATCTTGCAGCTTCTCCGACTCTCCCGCCCGTTCCTGAGTGCCACCCCGCGTCTGTCCTCCAGAGAGATCCCCGCTGCCCTTTTTTTTTTCTTATACACAGCCACAGGCGGCGCATCTCATATGAGCAGTGCCTTATGGAGGCTGTTTTAGTGCAGAGGCAGCCTTTGTCTTTTATAAAGCCTCATTTGCGTCACTTGAACAGGTCTATAATAATGCAAAGTAACATGAAAATGCTCCGAGGGACAAACATTCATTCATAAAGTTAGTTCTGTCCATTTACCAGTGTTTGCTCTGTTTTACTCCCAGGGTTTGAAGCTCTGTCTGATACATCCACCTGATGCTCAGAGCTGTCCTCCTCACGTCTGCTGTTCTTCACTGCAGCGACCACGATCACACACGCTCACACATTCACACGCACACGTCACACACACTCACGTATCGAACTCTGACTGCGCTTTCTGACAGGACATAGGGGTTAGATCGAGGGTTAGGGGTCACTCGACATTTGGAGCAGATTGATACAGTTTTGCGCAAAAGTGCAATGGAAATTCAGTAAAATACATTGAAGTGCTGAAGTCTTGACACGCGCACATTTTGAGCTTCATTCTAAAGATTGTTGATGGATAAATCATATGTGAGTGGATTATTCCTACTCCTTGAGTATTGTTTGCCGCTTCATGACACAAAAACTGTATCAACTTGTCATTCTGACTGAGACACTCCACAGTCACAGCCGCACTGACAGTGACAGGGACAGGAGAGGGAGGGGCGAGAGCCTCGGCCTGGGCCATACCAGGTCTACAGCTGAGAGGGGGGGGTGCGGAGTCAAAAAGTAATATTTGATTTGTTGTTTTAATTGTTTTAGCAACTTCATGGCCATATTTGTTTGACAAAGAACACACAGTATATCATTTTATAATATAAATGGTCTGAATTTTGGAGGGTTGAATATACTAGATTTAACTTTTGGGAGGGTTATACCCCCCCCCCCCCCCCCCATAAATTACTCCTGTGTTGGAGACCGATATTCTTAAGGCAAGAACAGTATAATTTCAATGCTTTTTGCACTAATTTGTATTTTTTTGCACTGAATTGCTGTTTTGGGTTAAACTGTGGCATGGAATGAATGCAATATGTTTAAAAAAAATAGCTTTCCAACAATATATAGCATGTCTCTGTAGCTTAATGTTGTCTCCATTGGAATGAATGGGAAAAAACCTCAAACCATACCTGACCAGGGCTTTAACGGGTTAGGACCATAAACAAATTTATATATATATATATATATATATATATTTTTTTTTATTATATTTATATCATATATATATTATATCACCTTCGGTTTTAACTAAGCCCTAGGAGTGCTGCTCCAGTGATGACTGAACCTTAGAAGGCTCTCCAAACTGCTGGTGGGATTTTGGGCTTTACAAAAATAATTTGATTTGAACTTGTAAAACTTTCCTGCACTAAACGAATGATGGCAGAGTGTCGACTCCGCCGCCTGACCACGCAGAAGAGGTGCTTCTCTGGCCACGCCCTGTTTATCACATTCAGTGACCAGCTTTCAATAGCGCTCACTTATCGACTTATCGCCCTTTAGTTTTCAAAGTTTAGCACATGCCCTCAACTTGTATTAAAAAAGTTGCCCATCTCCAACAATAATTTGATAAAGAAAGTAATATATTTAGTTTGTCCTGCAGTGGCACATTAGCATAAAATAAAGACACTTGTAACTTCGCGAATACATTTACAAAGTTCCATCTCCTTTAGGTAGGAGCGCTAATCTGATGTAGCTCAGGCCTGCTCGTCCTCCTCTCTTCTCTCCTCAGATGTTAGCGTATACGTGTGTGATTTGCGGGCCCTGCGGCTCGGTGTAGCGGTTCATTATGGAGGCAGATTCTATCTCGTTTCCCTGGGGGCCGTTACAATCACAAAATTATCGATTTTCCACGCTTCTGCAAACAATGGCGGCTGAGTAAAGGCGTGATTGAATAGATTTACAGCGGCCCACTTTAGATGCTCATAAAAAAGTGTTTAATGCAGGAGCAGCAGTGATTCACTTTGGATAACTTCCACTAATCTAGTTCTGCAAAAAGTGGCCTTGAAGACATTCCCCAAATGTGTGAGTCATTTTTAGATCAGTTGGTCTCATTTTTTGTCTTTGTGAAATTATTCTAATGCTTCTTGAGAACACAGAGTAAGTATAAGTTCTACACATGCACAACTCTGCAAGTTACCCTTGAAATTGAGCAACATATGAAATTTACAACAACAAAAGATTTTCATTTTGGGAGAGTAAAGCCTCAATTTCTATGTATGATATTAATTTTGAAATACATTGTACTGTTCCATAATATTACACATGATTCAGATATTATTTGAGTAATTCTGGAGCTCATGAAGTGATTTTTACAAGTGCTCTGTAGTGCACATCCGGTTCAGGTGCAAATGAAAGAATAGAACTTGAATAATTCATCAAACTGTGCCTTGGTGCATTAGAAGCTCAGAAATTGAACTTTTTGTTCACCATCAAATGATCAGTGGATCAATGCCTGCTTTCAATTCTGTGTACACAAATGTGTTATAGGGTGAGACACTTCACCTTCCAGCTTGTGTGAATGTGTTTAGAGTGTGTGGTATGGTCAGTGAGACCATAGGCCCAGAATGGCAGCCACATCTCTGAAAGTCTGCCTCAGGTTACCTTTGGTGTTCAGCCTGTGACTGAGAAGAGAATGGTTTCACTTCTAGAAAATGACTTTCAGGGTCTGGTGACCCTGGTGGTGAATTGAGTCAGTTTGTTAATAACTAAATAGTTATTCTTAAAGGGAACATATTGTATTATTGTGACCTTTTGAGCTTTTAACCCTGTTCTAACAATGTTCCCTCATCAAAAACACACCTGGAGTAGCATTTAGCTTCATTCACGCTTGATGAATCCTGGTTAGAAAATCCTCTCCCCTCCGACCTCAAAAAACATGCCTTGCTGAACTCCCTCGATGAGTGTGGTTTTTCCAATATTTGATGCCACTTATTCGAGAATCTTCTGCTGTTCTTAAATCATCTGCAGACGTCTTCTGAGCATTTCTGCTTCTAAACACAATCACTGCAGCTACTTGGCTAAGGCTTCTGTCATCCCTTGAGTAATAACGCAATTGAACTAACTTGTGTAAGTGCTATGCAGTCTGTAGTCAGTGCTGTGGGAGGCAGCAGAGATACAGATGTTCATTTTGTTTATATAGTTAGAAGTGTATAAGAAGTGTTACCCGACATTTTAAAATTGACAAAAGCTAAATAACAAAACATTTTTTTACCAGAATACAGGCCCATAGCCCTATGTAAACTTTGTCCAACTCCATGATCTCCTGCCTTTGACTTAGGCTGCGCCCCACCGCCTGGGAATCCTTATTACTGCTCCACTCTTTGGCTTTTTCTCAGTGATCGATCCGACATTGATGGACTCCTTGTTAAACAGACGTGTGGACGGGGCTGTGGGCCGCGGGTGGCTAAACCTGCTGACTCCTGTCCACCACTCTCCTCCCTCTGCATGTTCACGTGCACACCCTTCTCCCGCGCACACGGCTGATGAGCTGAATATATTGGCGCGTAGAGGGTATTGTTAATGAGATGGAGCCTTGTTGTTGTGGTGAGGAGTGCTGGGCTGTGCAGCTTTCGTTCCAGAAAAGGGGGAAGAGGAGGAAGAGAAGGCTGATGACGAAGCTAGAATGCAGTGGCAACTCAAAACAAGCTAAAACAAACAAATGAGTGCGACGATGAAGAGTTTGGGATTCACTTTGGTGCTTGGACTTCGGCAGGTGGAGACATCAGTGATGTGATGGCGTGAGATGGAGCAGACGAGGGGCATCATTTGAAACCACTGGAAGAATGAGGTGATAGGCTGATTGGCTGACAGTGACAAGAGGCAGGACACGAGGAGGAAAAACTCAAAATCTTGCATATTTTCTCATCTTTGTATTCTTGGCTCAAGCCTTACCAGAGTATGAGTCTAGAGCCGCAACGAGAAAGTGTATTTGCACTAATGCACGTGCACCACAGACCTGCTATGTTCTCCTCACACAAAACTCCCATGAAAATGAGGTGGCCAAAAATGTGACATGAGAGAAGAAGCTCTTTCTGCCATTACACTACTGTTCTTTGAGTGTGCAGGTTCAGTGTGTAAATGCAGTCCTGTGCCCGCTGTAAACCAATGTACAGTCCTGATCAAGAGTCTAAGACCAGTTGAATAAATGGCAGAAGTCGCATTTTGCTTGGTTGGTCAAAACAAGTTCCACATAAAACTTCAATAAGCAACAAGAAATGAGAGACAAAAAAAAAAGGGTTCAGTTAAACTGAAATAGTATGTTCTGCAGCTGATCAAACGTTTAGGACCACATGCCTTTAAAAGCCCAAATCTGTGCAAAAATGCAGATTCAGTGTCATTTTTTCACTGTCAGGTATTCACACTGTCATGACATTCTGATGGCAAAGGCAAAGAACTTTTTGTGAGAGTGGTCGGGTTGTTGAGCTGCATAAGCAGAGCCTCTCTCCATCTCTGCTGAGGTGGACAATCATTTGGGATTTTTAAGAGATCCTGAGGGTTATAGAACAGAAAAGGCAAGTGGAAGATCAAAAAAAATTACACAGCACTGAGCCGGAGGATCCGACTGGCTGTCCGACAAGAAACTGGACGATCCTCAACCCAAATTAAAGCTGTTACTGGTGCGACTTAAGCCCAATAACATCAGACACATCTGACACTAAGACGGTTCAGACACAAAAACACGTCTGCAAAGGCCTGGTCTCCTTGAACGCCACAGAACTGCAGCCTGGACTTTACAAGAGACACAAACATGGGACACTGAAAGGTGGAAGAAAGTAAAAAATAAATAAATAAATTACCCTGATGGTCCGGATGGTTTCCATCGTTACTGACACGACAAGCAGATCCAGAGATGTTTCCTATGTGCCACAGGGAGGGGGCGCCATAATGATCTGGGGGGCTTTTTCCTTCAGTGGAACAATGGAGCTCCAGGTGGTGCAGGGGCTACTGGCTCTGTGCAGATGTTGCAGAGAGCATCCCTCATGAGGGCCTCGTCTGTGGAACCACTGGGTTTTTCAACAGGACAAGACTACAGTTCACAAAGCCCCAGGACAAAGGATTCTTCAGGAGAACAACATCCCTCCAAGTCTGATCTAAATCCAACTGAGAACCTAAAAAAAAAAAAAAAAAAAAAAATCATCATCATCAAGGTAGGGGCCATGAGACCCATGTCTAAAGACATCTCCATTCCTTCCTCCCTCTTTCTCTCCTCTGCCCCTCATTTTCCTCTCTCCATCTCTCTCTTCTATTTCTACCATCTCTCTCTTTCTTCTCTTCTCCCATATCTTTTCTGTCTCTTCCCTAACTCTTGTTCTCTCTTCACCCCTCTCTCATCTCTCCCACTCTATATCTTCAATTATTATTTCCCAATCTTGTCTCTCTCTTTCCTCTCACTCTCTCCTCCTGTGTTTCCTCTCTCAGAAATATTCACTCCTCTCTGGGCATTATTGACTGGTGCCTGGCTGCCAGCTCTGGAGCTCTGGGGCCAAAAGTGCTCTGTGTTTTTTCATTTCCATCATTGGTGCAGTTCAGGGTGAGCTGCACACATACAAAATAGTGCGCTGGCGGGCAGTAGATAGTTATTGATCGGACATTGACTGACCGGCCCCTTGTTAAAAGCATGTGAAATTGAGGCCTGCAGCTGCTGTAGCAGGTCCAGAGACAAACGTGCTGGGCTTGGAGAGCTGACTCCGCCTCTCAGGTTCTGTAACAGGCCCGAGACCAGACATTACTTTGTTGAATATTGCCACTACTTTTAAAAAGATATTCCATCCACCTTAATTTACTTACTGACAGAGAAGATGTTGAGCTTTATACCAGTTTTTGTTTCATGTGGCCCAGTAATGTATGTATAGTAAAGGGGCTGTATCAGTTTATTTCATGTTATAAAGTCAAATCTATTTTGCCCGACACAGACATAACATAGGGAATTACTCTGAGAAAACATCTTAATGTAAACACGCAATTGTATTGAAAGTGATTTGAGGCAGAAATGCTCTCATAATGTGTCCTTCAAAATGAATGATTGTGTTTTAACTAATTTCATCCATCTTAGTCTGCTTACTCCTGTTGCGTTTCCCAAGCTCGAAGAACATGCTAACATTGAAGTGTCATAAATGATTCAAATGAGGGAGATATTGGTTTATGTGACGTAACATTAAACAGGCCTGAGGTGTGTTTCTATGAGGAGGTCATGGGCATCAAGATGGAAATGAGAAAATGCATCACGGCAAAATCAAAATGTTCAAGCAATTTCACTGCTTACGTTGAAAAAAATATGGCTGAATAATTGCTACTTTAAGAAATTGTTAAGGACCTGTTCTACTTTCTGGCTAACAGGCTGGAAGTAACCCCCCCCTCACTCACACTGCACACGGTGCAGCTCTGGGGCGGTGGTCCCAGTTATTCCAAATACATTCAAATTACTGAGAGGACCTCTGACTGCACACCGTTTAGTGGTCGTGCAAGGCACCCCCGCCGGTCGTGCTGTAACTCGACCCAGGCCCGGGTCATCCGCTGCATGTCTGGGCAGACACTCCGAGAACCAGAGTTGAGTTTATGCGTTTCATGCTGAGTTTTATTGGCAGAATAAGCACGCCTGATAGAACTCTTCTGTAGTGTTCTACCTGGGTCTACAGTACCAGAAGAGCTTGTCCCCTCCTCTGGCTCAGGCTCGGGCCAAGAATCTAAACTCTACTCACCACGTGAGCACAAGGTCTCTGCAGGAACACCGTAGGAGCACAGCAGCCAGAGCTGACCTGGGCAGTCTGAGCAAGACATTAGAGATAGTCGCAGTAGGGAGCGTATGCACAGATTGGCAGCCACACCTCCACGGCAGCTGTGGTCATGTGACAAAGCAACGGATATGAGAAAGTACGATAACTGCTTATTTAAAAGTGGTTTATTTATAATCAAATCAAATCAAATCAATTTATTTTTATAATGCCCAAAATCACAACAACAGTTGCCTCGATGGGCCACAGGTAAAAGCAGTTCAGATAACTGTCCCAGAATGCCCCTGTCCTTTGACCCTCCTTCGCGGCGAGGAAAAACTACAAAAAACCCCATGGGAAAAAGTAGAAACCTCGGGGAGAACCACAGTGAAGGAGAGATCCTACTCCCACGGACGGACAGGCTGCAGATGAACTAGGACTGACGCATCCACTTGGACTGTGGAGCCAGAACCACTCAAGAGGGAGGTGGCTTTAAAGAGTTCCTCCAGGCGGACGAGGAGCAGTCCACCAGTGTAGAGAGATCCTCCAGCAGGAGATGAGGAACAGTTCATCTAAAGTAGAAGGAGTTCGTCCAGGCAGACGAGGTGTGGCTAATCCAGCTGTCCAGGCGGGTGGCGCATAGATCGTCCAGACAGGTGGGGGTGGGGGGGTCGTCACTGGAGCAGCCGCCGCAGTGTCTGAAACAGTCTCCACTCCCCGGGGGAAGTGGAGAGAAAGAGAAACATGTGAACAGCAATGAACAGACTACAGTTGAAGTAATATTAAATATTGTTGATAGGTAAAGTAGGAAGAACCAGAGGATAGTGTTCAAGCTGCCATACTTCCTCCAGCAGAATTGCTCCAAGGGCAGCGTAACTAAAACTGTAGGTTTTTATTTCTGTTCCTAACTGGCCTGACCATAAGCTATTTCAAAGAGGAACGTTTTGAGCCTGGTCTTAAATGTAGAGACTGTGTCGGCCTCTTTTACATGAACAGGGAGCTGGTTCCATAACACAGGAGCTTGGTAGCTAAATGCTCGACCTCCTACTGTGCTTTTAGAGACTCTGGGGACTAACAATAGTCCAGCATTTTGAGAACGAAGAGCTCTGTTTGGATGGTACGCTACTATCGCATCTTTGAGGTAGGATGGGGCCATATTGTTTAAAGCTTTATAAGTCAGGAGGAGGATCCATAAGTATCCATCCGTTCCCAGGGTCGTGGGTGACTGGAGCCTATCCCAGTGACTTTGAGCCTTAGGCGGGGCACTGCACTATGGCACCCAAGTCAGTGTGTCCCAATGGGGGACAGAGGACAAATGACACTATAGGGACAATAAAGTGTACATTAACCCTAACCCTTTCATTTTTGTGTTTTGATTTATTTATTTTAAATTAGCTATGTGACATTTGCATGTATGGAATAATAAAGTAAGTGCAGAGCAGTGGGCAGAGATAGGGGGAGGTAGTTGCAAAAGCAGAATATGTCTCATTTAAAAGCATCTACGTTTGTCTCCAGTTACCTCTGTATAGCACAATGTTTCCATCTCTCCATATGTATATTTTTAAGACTTATTTTTGAGATGTAATGTGTCACATAGAGGTAAAAGATGTATGTGGCGATAAACCACATCACAGCAGCTTTCAACTCCCCCTCTCTGAACACGGAGCTGAGGTTGAGGGTTCTATTTTTGTGGCACAGACGAGGAAAAGGGAGGTGTTTGAAGAGATACACAAAAGATGGAGAGGGAGGAGGAGATGGAGGTGAGACGCTGTGTTCCAGGAGGAGGAGGAGTGTGGTGAGGAAGATAAGTGGAGGAGATAAACCGCAATGTTGCTTTTACACTTGGTCAGTAATTTGAAGCGCTTGGATACACTGGGAATTAGATGTGGCTGGAAATTATGGTTAATTTGGCAGACAAAGTTTTGAAGTTTTGCTTTACAGTAGAAAGGGATAAGGTTTGTTTTTAAGGCTTGTGTTACATGTTATTACAATGTTCTTAATGGGGCAGCTCAAGCCCGGTTCTAGCCCACTGGTCTTGTGGGCTGACAGAAAACTTAGATGGGCAATTATACAGTTCGATACATAGACCTTTATGCCCCCATTTTGAGCACAGAAAGTGAACATGTATAACTTTGGCTTATTTCATATATATATATATATATATATATATATATATATATATATATATATATATATATATATATAATGGGCTACTGGAACAAGGCACAGATGGGCGAGATGCGAGAACAAGGCTCTGTTGGAATGCTACTACTCAAGTAACCCTAGTCAGAGGGGTTACATGCAAAGGATGTGGGATAAATGGTTACTTCGAAACCCACGATCAAAGCTCACGGCGAAACAACTAGTAGCTCAGTGTTCCAACATCCACAAACGGCAACTGCTATCACAACTTGAAATTGACGAGGTACAACACAAATGCTATGACAAGGGGGAGCCAGGACGCCAGGTCAGAGGGGAGATAACATCAACTCCCCTACCAGATATTGGGTATGAAGCCCCAACAACCGTGATAACCCTGAGCGAGGCAGCGACTGACCTGAAAGATAGGATTGTGGCGAGAATGAAGTCAAGGCAACCCCGACGTCGATTACAACGGCTGAGTGAAGTACCATCAGAAAGTTTCCTAGAGGATGTGAATGCAGCATTGAGAGCGATCCCTACCATGACCATCACTGAAACCAATGAGCTGATATACACTTCAGCATCAGTGATCCTAGAAATGCTTGGCTATAAGAGCAACCATGGGAGCCATAAGAGACAATACCAGTGGGCGAGGCTACCGCGCTCAAATTGAGCCGCCGACTGTAGGCTGCCATGTTTGCAATCTGGTGCTGACTGCTAGGGGCTGGCTGCGGAAGTAGAATTATTCAATGCAAGTCAATGGGGAATTAGACGTTTCAAAACCTACTTTAGAGCCTGGCTCAAAATACGGCTTTGGTCTCAAACGTTAGCTTACGGCTCTGTGACAACGCTGAGGGGGGTGAATTTTTTTGAACCAGGCTGGTTTAGCCGCTGTGGTTTTTTAAAGTTCTTGCATATCTAATGAGGAAGGCGGGCTTTACGCGCCGGAAATGTCACGGCGCAGCCAAACACCTACGAGTGGGCGGTAACTATAGAGGCTACGACGGCAGTACGTCAGCAAAAGGCCGCCCCAAATTCGCCCTCTCCCCGCCTCCCCACCGAGGGGGGAGTGGTGGGGGCTAACCCGCGGCCATTTTGAATTCTCCATAACTGAGCCGCATTTTCATGAATGGGGCGGAGCGACGACAGTCTGTCCATTATTTTTTATGTCTATGGACAATACCCACCATGGAAAAGATGGTTAGAGGCTAAAATCAAGATGGCGCGGAGAGAAGTGAGTCAGCTGACTGAGGCTGAGAGAGGTGCAATGAAAAAGCAAGTACCTAAGAAGTACAGCCAGATGCCCATACCTGAAGCACTCGAAACTGCCAAGCAAAGGCTCCAAGCCTTGGCCAGCCGCCTAAAGAGATACACGAAAGATAATGAAGCCAGACGAATAAACAGGCTGTTCGCAACTCAACCTGCGAAAGTGTACTCTCAATGGCAGGGTAATAACAACAGAGCAGACCCACCAAGGCTGGAAACTGAGGGATACTGGAAGAGTATCTGGGAAAAGGAGGCATCACACAACAGCGATGCAAAGTGGCTCGTGGCTCTGAGAGAGGACCACAGCAACCTCCCAGAACAGAATCCAGTCACCATCACAGTGGCAGATATCCAAGAAAGAGTCTCAGGCATGAAAAACTGGACAGCCCCCGGCCCAGACATGATCCACGCATACTGGCTAAAGAAACTCACTGCTCTCCATGAACGCCTAGCAGCACAAATGAACCAGCTGCTGAGGGACGGGACTCACCCTGAATGGCTAACCGAAGGGCGCACGATCCTGATCATGAAGGATCCCTCCAAGGGTACAGTCCCATCCAACTATCGGCCAATAACCTGTCTCTCCACAACATGGAAGCTCATGTCAGGCATCCTCGCGGCTAAGATAAGTGGGCACATGGATCAATACATGAGCAAAGCACAGAAGGGCATAGGCAAAGACACCAGAGGAGCCAAACACCAACTCCTGGCTGACAGAACAGTCGCCCAAGACTGCAAAGCCCAACACACCAACCTGTGCACTGCCTGGATTGATTACAAGAAAGCCTACGACTCAATGCCACACACATGGATCACTGAGTGCTTGGAGATGTACAATATCAATAGGACGCTAACGGCCTTCATAGCAAGCTCAATGAAGCTGTGGAAGACCACCCTGGAGGCCAATGGCAAGCCACTTGCACAAGTGACCATCAGATGTGGCATATACCAAGGAGATGCACTGTCCCCACTGCTGTTCTGCATAGGTCTGAACCCCCTCAGCCAGATAATCAACAAGACTGGCTATGGATACCGACTCAGGAATGGGGCCACCGTCAGTCACCTCCTCTACATGGATGACATCAAGCTGTATGCTAAGAGTGAGCGAGACATCGACTCACTGATCCACACGACCAGGATATACAGCACTGATATCGGGATGTCATTCGGGCTGGAAAAGTGCAGTCGGATGGTAACAAAGAGAGGGAAGGTAGTCCACACAGAAGGGGTCTCACTCCCAGAGGGAACAATAGCAGACATTGAGGATGGGTACAAATACCTTGGAATACCACA
Organism: Rhinogobius similis; assembly: GCA_019453435.1. NCBI lineage: Eukaryota > Metazoa > Chordata > Actinopteri > Gobiiformes > Gobiidae > Rhinogobius > Rhinogobius similis. The sequence goes on along the minus strand of CM033623.1, from coordinate 14,125,443 downwards.
GGCAAATGGCAACCTCGAAGGGGCAACGAGGAAAGCAGCAACTGCCAAATACCTCCAGCGAGTAAGGCAAGTCCTAAGAAGCCAGCTCAATGGCAAGAACAAGTCCCGGGCGATAAACAGCTACGCCCTGCCAGTGATCAGATACCCTGCAGGCATAATAAGATGGCCAAAGGAAGAGATACAGACCACAGACATGAAGACACGAAAGCTCCTGACCATGCATGGAGGGTTCCATCCCAAATCCAGCACCCTGAGACTGTACACTAGCCGTAGGGAAGGAGGCCGTGGACTAGTGAGCGTGAGAGCCACTATCCAGGATGAAACATCCAAGATCCACAAGTACATCAAGGATAAGGCCCCAGATGATGATGTGCTCAGTGAATGTCTCAGGCAATGGGGAACAGAAGGTGAGGTGCCGGAGGAGGGACCATCATGGGAGGACAAGCCCTACATGGGATGTACCACCGAACATAACTGAAGTGGCTGATATCAAGAAATCCTACCAGTGGCTAGAGCGGGCCGGACTAAAGGACAGCACAGAGGCACTCATCATGGCTGCACAGGAACAGGCCCTGAGCACCAGAGCGATAGAGGCCCAGATCTACCACACCAGACAAGGCCCACGGTGTAGGCTGTGCAAAGAAGCTCCTGAGACAGTCCAACACATAACTGCAGGGTGTAAGATGCTGGCAGGGAAAGCATACATGGAACGCCACAACCAAGTGGCTGGTATAGTGTACAGAAACATCTGTGCGGAGTACGGACTGGAAACCCCAAGGTCAAAGTGGGAAACACCTCCAAAGGTGGTAGAGAATGACCGAGCGAAGATCCTGTGGGACTTCCAGATACAGACTGACAGAATGGTAATGGCAAACCAACCAGACATCGTGGTGGTGGATAAAGAGCAGAGGAAGGCCGTTGTGGTTGATGTGGCGATACCAAGTGATGGCAACATCAGGAGAAAGGAACATGAGAAACTGGAGAAATACCAAGGGCTCAGAGAAGAGCTGGAGAAGGCCTGGAAGGTGAAGGCAAAGGTGGTGCCCGTGGTGATCGGAGCACTTGGGGCAGTGACCCCCAAACTGGAGGAGTGGTTACAACAGATCCCTGGAGGAACATCAGACATCTCAGTCCAGAAGAGCGCAGTGCTAGGAACCGCTAAGATACTGCGCCGAACCCTCAAGCTCCCTGGCCTCTGGTAGAGGACCCGAGCTCAGAGATGGATGTGACCACCCGCGGAGGGTGAGCAGGGAATTTTAATTAAGATTAGACATTGCAGTTGTGGGGGTTTTACTAGTTTAGTCTGTGAGTGATAAAGGGTTTGTGTTGTAAATTTAAGCTCACACTTTTAGTCATTATTCAGAAAGTTAATGAAAATATATTATATGCATATATAAATAAATAAATAAATGATATATATGGATAGACTGCACATGGGGCGGGTCACCATCACCTGCTGCTCGTTGTCAAATCCAGCCACAGATGATGCGTTTGGTGGAGCGGGTGCCTTTAAAGTCACGGATTTGTCTCAGATCGCTCATATTCAGTATCCAGACAAACAGAAAGCCCTGTGCTCACGCGCCCTGATCACGAGTCCTGTGAGCGCGCACGGACAGAACTAATGTGATTAAATAAAACATAATTTTTAAAAATGTACTGTTTGTCCAACACTTGGTTGGTTGTTGTTAATAAAAGCAGCCACATGCTGTGACGCTTTGAAAATTGTACAACCCACGGAGGAACGCTTACATCCCAGAGCCAAAGCCGTGGAGTAATGAGACAGCGAGGGCCAGACATGGAGGTAGAACACAGCTCACTGCACTCTTCTGTCCGCTGTGTATGTCACGTTAAGGGCAGGACTCCCTAGATTCCCTCATTTCTTTAGCCCATATCAGTCCGTTACACTTGGACAGTAAAAGGTAAATGGTTGCATTTATATAGTGCTTTTCTACCTTTCAAGGCACGCTTTACCCTCACCCATTCACACACCAATGTAAACAGACACTGGGGATGAGGCAGGCACTTGCCCAAGGACACAACAGCAGTATTCACCTGAGGGAGCTGGAATCGCCCCGCCAACCTTTGGACCAATGGGCCAAGATGACCACTCTGAGCTAAACTGAGCTGACGCCAGACACACCCCCTGATGCACACGGCGCTCGCGTGAATGATTTTCATGATTGAGTTTTTGTCCTTATATTTTAGCGGTTGTGTGTGTCCACATTCCACAGTAACAGAGGCAAGTCTTGCACACAACCAGCAGTGTCCGAAAGTTTAAAAGTTACAAAAGTAAAAAATAGTTCCGTCTTGTGCCAGCACTCCTCACCTAGCTGCCAATCAACTTGTTTTGCTGCCCAGTCTGATGCGTGCTGCGGCGGAGGCAAGTTTTTGATTGGGTGGGCAAGACATCAGTTCGGGTGGGCCACCCTTGTCTATAGCAGGAGCCGGCCCTGGTCGAGATACACTGTAATAAGACGTTGAGGCAGTCAGCATGGTCTGCACGGTGTATATCATTGCTGCAGTTTTAAACCCGGAAGTCAACAGCTTGTTTCTTTTTTGTTTTCTAAAATATAAAATTATGTCCATAGTGTGTGTCTTAGAGTATCCCTGTATAGCAGACAAAAGTGTAGTATGTCTTCAATAAAGTGTAAAGCATTTGTCCTGACACTGTCCAGGGCTTGTCCTTGCAAAATGTAACACCTTTACATTTATCCTGAGTCTGTGCCCACTTTTGGGTATGCTCTGTTTTTGGATATTTATTGTTCTTTAGTGTTAAATGCTTAATAATTTTTGCCCTATTTTCTGCAGTACATCCATAAGCTCATGGCACGGCTTCCTTTCCACTTTTAATCAGTTACATCGCAAAATAACAATTGAGATAATGTAAACCAGAGGGCGGCCACCTGATACATATAATTTTACATTCGATGTTCAATGGAAGACTGAGATCTGAACTGCTAATCATCCGATGCATTTCCGAACATGTCTGTAGAGGTCCTCAGTACAGAGTTAGCAGTGCTGCGAGCTGTGCCCTCTGTGTGAAGGGCCCTCATCCTAAGTGCACTCATTCACAAACACTTCCTCAGTCAATGGGCCAATCAGGTGCAAGGACAACAGACCCTCCACAGCAATTACCCAATCCCAGGCTGAAGAGCGTGGCCGCAGTGAGGAGAAGGATTTGACTCCAGAAAAATGGGAATTGATAACAAGAATACAAACTGTTGAATTGTATGAATTGTTGACCATTTCAGCCATCCATATTTTCTTGACAAATTAGTACATTCTTTGTTACCTCCTTAAAAATCTGACAAAGTGATACACCATTCACAGATGTGAGATGTGAAGTGTCTTGCTTAGTGGTACAACAGCAGTCCTTGTATAGTCTGAACATTTTAATGGAACTTAAGTAGTAGTCGTAACAAATGGCTTGGCTCACATGTAAATGCGTAACCTTATTACCAGAAGGTTGTTGGTTTAATCCCAGCTCTTAACACTACATAAACTGGTGTTCTACTCACCTCACCGGGCTTCTGCAGTTTAACCTCTGACTGCTGAGAGTGGAGGCATTATGGAACGTAAAGTAGTAAGTAAGTAAAGTTTATACAGCACCTTTCACAGACAAAGAAGTCATGAAGTGCTTCACAAAAAAAGAAAAAGAAAAGACAAGAAATAGGACAGGACCTAAAACGGAACCCTGAGGAACACCACATAACAAATGGGCTGAGTCAGGCATTATTTGGTTTGCAACAACATTAAAGCTCTGACCAGATAAATATGAAGAAAACCAACAGAGAACTGATCCTGTCAGTCCAACCAGAGCCCTCAATCTTTTTAACAAGATATGATTGTCAACAGTGTGGAAGGCTGCCAAAAGATCTAAAAGAACTATAACAGCGCATTAACAGACATCGTACTGTCACTGGACACTTTCAGTGAGGCTGTTTCTGTGGAGTGATGTTTATGGAAACCAGACTGAAAAGTGTCATGGGTGTTGCGTTGCTCTAGGAATTCTGACAATCATTAAGAGACCGCCTTCTCAAGGATCTTGGACAGAAATGGGAGTCTTGAGATCAGTCTGGAACGATAGGGGCTTGTCGGGTTCAAATGTGTCTTTTTGAGTAATGGTTCTATTATGGCATGTTTGAATGGACAAGGAAACACACCAATAGAAAGAGAAATATTGACCACGGTGGTAACCCAAGGGCCAATTACACAGAACACTTTTAAGAAGAGTCTGCATGGAAGGACATCAGACGAACAAGTGGAGGGTTTCATTTTGGTCACAAGAGCCGAGATGTCCCCTGTGTCACAGGCTTAAGAAGACCATCTGAGGACGATCACATAAAAGGGGTGGGAGGGCATGTGCTGCAGGGCATATAATTGAATTTATAATGTTGAACAACACAAGCGTTTCTTGTTCACTGTTGACCTGGCATTGTCCATCATTTCACTGAATGAGGAAACAAGATCTCTGAGGTATGGACCTTGAGTTGTGAAGATTTCAACAGATGTTGTATTCAACGGCAGAGTCTCTTTAGATTTAACATATCTTCATTAATCTAAAGGCAAGCTTTCTTCTGTGTTGTCTTCGAGTACTTTTGCATTCTTATAGGCCTTTAAAACACACATGACTTTCTCACAATCAGGGTTCCCTCATCAGGGTTTTGTGTTAGCAGTCCATCTACTGGCAGCAGAGGGAATTATACTGGGGAAATAAACAAAAGCTAGCTTGTCCCAACATGCTAATGTAAGTACATAGTTGTAATGAAGGTGATTTGACAGACAGAAATGCTCAAAACAAGAGATGATACATGGACTTAAACACAGGCCCGGTCTCTAGCTCTTATGTCAATTCAAGTACATTTTGCACAATATGTACCTTTAAGCAGAACACTACAGTATTTCAGAATGTGAAGGTTGAATTTCCTGTATACAGAAAATGTCTCTTGGCTGGAGGGAAGCCAGTGACTGTAATTCCCAGCCTCAGTCGAATGGTTCACTGGTGAGCGATCCATCGCTCTGTGGACAATGGAAACTCTATGGAAGCAGCCACAGACCCACACGAGCTCACCCCTATTATGGGATATTACAGGGGTCACACCAGCACCTGCCTCAGGGGAATGGTCAGGACCAACAAGTACAACCAAACACAAAGTCTGCACTGCTCTGGTGCAGGAGGATCTGACATTCATTTAGATTTTTTGTTTTCTGTAAATATCATGTATGTATTATTTTTGGAAAAACACATTTGTTGGCTTTTTTTCCTTGACACTTGTATTTATATATTTATAATTGTGGTACTTAACAATTTAGCTTTTTAAAAAATTGCAAAATTATAAAATCACTAAAACTAAAGGTTTCACAAAGTGGTCCCCTGGGATAGTTTTCTCAACTTTTTATTGACACCGAAGAACAACACACAGTGTTTTCAGGAAAGATTTACTTCAAACTAGACTACAATAGTGTCACATGATCGAATGGTGGTTATAATTATAATGAAAACCGACGTATGATGATACGAAGTCACCTGCCTATTTATTTGGATTTGAAGATTTTTCTGGCCCGGAGGACAGGACAGTTAGAGTGTGAAATAGTGAGAGAGAAGGAATAGAGAAGACATTTGGCAAATGGTTGAGGCAGGGCCCATACTCACGACCCAGCATGTGCAACGGCCTTTTTTATTTTTAGTTTTTTTTATTTAACCTTTATTTAACCAGGAAAGTCCCATTGAGATTACTAACTATTTTTCAACTCTACTTTTTTCGAGGGAGTCCTTAACCATTGCACCACCACGAGCACCCAGTGCTCTCTCATTGGCAGCAAAAAGGAAACAACTCTGTCTGTATATTGTTTTTGTTGTCTGCACAATTTGTACAGTTTAAGAGCCGTAGCCGTAACTAGACAACGGAGCCTGGCACTGTTGGGCTGCTCTGATTGGCTGTTGTTAAGTTCATCACTAGTGACAATTGTAAATATCCAACACATTTGGACCTTTAGGTTTGAGGTTTTGGAGTTGTGGATCAACAAACAGTGGTAACAGAATTGCGCTGACCACAGACATGGGGAGGAACACCACAAACAATGGCTTATAAGAAGTACTCCTCTGGCCACGCCTCCCCGAGTCCTCTAGTTGGCCCGTCATATAGCTTCTTAGTATTCAGTATATAGTAGTATAGTATAACAGAGAAAGTGCATTCAGGTGAATTCTGGTGGATGTCTACATAGATTTAGTTTCCTCTCCTTTTATTGTAATGTAATTGTAATAGTAAAATGTAAAACACTAATTAAAAAAAAAATGTCACAAAAGGTGCAGCAGGATTTTTTTAGCTTAATGTTTTCAATTTTCAATATAAAATCCAATAACTTAATGTAACCAACATGTTTTATTTAAACTTGACACGCATACATAACTGTTTAACCTGAACCAAGTTTAGCTTGAGCTCAAGAGCCTAACAAACCTCATTCATTTAAATCTGACAGGTGTTTTGTGTAGAATAAGCAGCTTTGGTCCGTCACAACAACAACAGCCTGTGATTTGAGCTGAAAGTGGCATAATGTGTGAGAAGGGCCATTTGTCACGTGGTAATGGCAGACTTAGGCCGACTGAGGAAGATGAATGGAGCTGTATTAGACCAGTGTTTAGTAATGCCTCCGAGTGGCTCCAATATGCACCATAAATCTATCTTTTTTTAAAACAAATGGGCAGTTCTTAAAGGGCCGGCGCACAGAAAAATGTCCCGTCCTGGAATGGCACACCGGAGGCCGTCTGACTCGCAATCCATTAGCAAGTCAATGTGTTTTCATTTTCAAAGCCAGAATGATTCCAGGCGCAGACCTTTATGAAGCCGCTGAAACTAAAAGTGTGAGGTCATTTCAATATTCACAAAGAAATCAAGGAGGGAAGGCAAAAACTAATGGAGAGAGAAAATGATTACTAACAAACTAATAAGTCATTTTTAGTTAAAAGCTCAGTGAGAACAGACCAACACCACAGTCAATCCAAGTCCTGCTCAATCATTGTTGACCCAAATTACATTTTTTCCATTTATCATTTTACATTTAAATATGGTCTATTTCAAATTCAATATTGTAGAAAATGTGACGTCTTACAATCAAGACGAGACACTGCAGGTGAAAAATATTGAGGTTTTCATCATAAAATGAGAACATGGAACAGACAGAGCCAGGTTTACATTTCTCCTTCATTTTGTTGACAGATACAAAAAAATTACAAAGTGGATTTTGGAAATCTTATTTTGTATCTGAGTGAACGAAATCTTACTGAAAATGTTCAAACATATTAAAATGTTGCTTAATTTTTTTTTTTAGTTAAAACTTACAGACTTACAAATGTTGGGTAGTTACAGACGACTAATTACTTAATTAAATTAAAAACATTATTAGTTACATAACTTACATCGCTCAAGAATTCTCAAGATTACGCTAGATTAAGGTTACGCTACTAAAATACTAAAATAATAATTTAATTACAGTATCTAAGTAAAAGTAACTTAGTTACACTCAGCACTGCAAATGATTAAATGTCTTTAGGAGCAGATTGGACAATGTTGTTGTTTTTATGTTGGGAGAGCAAACCTATAACTAGGACTAATGACATTTAGTGGTTATATGCTGCTTTGTATCATTTGTTTACATAAACACGACCTAAACACAAGAATGAAAATATATGCTGTTTGTAAAACCTTCCCTGTCAATGACAGGAAGTGTTTACAGGGGAACCTCTGACAGCTCGTAACAAATGGTTTCAAAGGATCATGATTTGTATATGACCTATAGCCTTATGTCATATGTTTGCTAACACTTGATTTTAGGGTACACTCACTAAATAAACTATAGCTGCTCATTTGCATACTTCATTTTTGTAACCTGCTGGGAGGGGCCGTGTTCTGAGGGGGAGGGGGCACAGCACTCCCTGCAGGAGGCCTCGTACTACAAACCATGACCAATAGTTTTGGGATAGCACCCAGAGATCCACCATTACTCAAACGTGCATGACATGCCACTTCAGGCATGTTTTTGATGAAGGAATAACCTTATAACAAGATAAAAAGCTCCAAAAAGTCATTTAATTTCTAATTCTGCACAACCTTATTCTGCTGCTGCATTTGTGTGCATTTGTTTTGATCCTAATAAGGGTGTTGTTGAGGGCTAAAATAAATGTAGTTTTCACTTATAAACGCGTATTCATGTACCAACATTTTAATAAGCACCAATAAGAAATGTATTATTATACATGGAGAGAAAAAACTAACAAAAACAGTTTTGTCTAAACTTATAATTAAAAACACACACACACAAATCCAAAGTCATCAATAAGAAATTAAAACAATTAAAAATGACCTGTAAGCTCTACGTTGCCCTTCCAGTTGCTCCCCACCCACCGCCGTCTGCTCCAGCACCATCTTCCTCACTTTGTTTATCCTGTGTTCATCTATATTTCATCTTTAGCGGCGCGCACATATTAGCTGTTATGACTCCCCCAAAGCCGTGTGGATAACTCATTTACCCACTGCTCCTTCATGTCCTTGTAGCTGAATATCATTTCTGATATTACTTTTCATCATTCCTCTGTATTGGTGCTGTTGGTGTTGTTGGGTGCTAGCGTCCTGGTGGCTAAAATGTTAATAAGCTAAATAATAAAAGGACCTTCGGCGTGTTTAGGCGTCATGGCTGGGTTAGCGGCTGCAGGGGGGTGCTGTTTGTTTTGGAAGCGGTAATAATGGCGAGGCAGAAGTATAATTATGGAGTTAGTGAGGTGAGGAGATGAGAAGACAACAGGAGGAAGCACACGTCAGAATGGGCCAGAGTACGTGGAAGGTAAGACAAACATGTATGGGCTGCTAAAATGATGAAGTATTCAGAATGTGAATACCCACAAGTACAAAGAGAGGGACACAGCCAAACTCTTCTGGGTGCTTCAGTTTCAATGCAATTCATATCATATTTGGATTCTAAAAGATTGGATTGTACCTCATTTTTCAGAAAAATCTGAAAAAACAGCATTTGTTCATTTTAAACAGTTTGCAGCAGCTTCTACCCCTGCGCTGCAAACTCTGATGTAGAGCAGAGAGCGTACAGTTTCTACTCCAGCCTTTTGAGGCAGTGAAGGGGAACTCTGGGACAAAACAATGTTTGCGTGTCATTTGCGTCTCACACTTTCTCTGAACTTTCAGTTGCTGGTGTGATTTTCATGGTATCGACGCTGTGTGGCTCCTGCACCTTCACTCCACGTCTCGTGTGGACGCTCCACGCTGAATCCTACTGCGGATCAGACTCACATGTAGGCTCCACCCACACGGAGCGGAGCTCAGGTGAATCCGCAAATAGATTTTATCTAAAGTGTATCATTCACACAGAGAAGGCCTTTTAGGCTCTGAAACTGACACTCTTTGAAACCAGGTCCCAGAGTGCAAAGATTTCAAAACACAGTTTACGCGCCGTTATAACAAATCAGCCACTTTTTTAAAAAGATGACATCACAGCCCCAGCACTGCGTCTGATCTACATCATTTACTGACCTTTATATGAGGTTTACTGCAGAATCCTCCACAGCACCACGGGCCACAGGTGAAAGGGAGAAATAAATACATACATTCACCAGAGTTTCATTTTGCAACCTTTTTGCGCATGCTCCGTGTGCTCTTTTATTTTTTTAAATGTACTCTCTTCTTCTAGTTGTCACATTCTGTGGCAGAATCACAGCACCACACACAGGCCTGGACCATGTATTACATGGTTTTGAGTGTGGACGTGTGGATGCACACATTTACTAAACTAGCTCCATCTTTTTGCAACTTCTTTTGGAAACTATAGCTGTTTTGTCTCTGTGTGGACGAGTCCTTAGACCAGGGGTGCCTAAAGTGGGGCCTGTGTCATAACCTGGCCCTCCAGGGGATCTCATTTGGCCTGCAAAGGGGTTAAAGATTTGTTATGAGTATCTATTTGATTAAATTTTGTGGCAAATATACAGAAAGCAGTTCCAAAAGACACAAAATTAATCATCAAATCTTAATAAATAAAGATCTTAAATGCAACACAAAATTAGCGTTGGCCCTCGGCACGCTAATACGTATTCATTTTGATTCGCCTTGGAAAAAGAATTAGTAATTTTGGCCTGCCAAGGAAAAAAGTTTGGGCACCCCTCGCCTCACGTTACTGTGTCCCAACTTTCTTTTGCCTCTCACCCTGTGGGAGCACACTCAGCACCAGGGCCTGTACAGTGGCTCATCCCAGTGTGGACTGAGGCTTCTCCAGGCGACCCGTGTGCTCTATGTCCGGGGCTCCAAACTCCCTCTGCCACATCCCACCCTCCACTTTAGAAGCTTGTCAGGGTCCCCCTCAGACCCTGTAAATGGGCCGGTTCACTTCAGACAGTGGAGACACTTTCAGACCGTGCCAATCTGCTTCAGAGAGAACCAATAGAAAGCAGCCACATGTTTTAAATCACTTGAATCAGTGTAATGTTTTGAATCACGACATGCTCCTATATTTTCCTCTGACAGCTCAGTGGATTGTGCTGCTTTACGTTTGTCCAGACAGAAGTGCTGTGTGACTCACTTAAACCTGTTTCCTCGCTCTCGCTGCTGTAAACACACCACTCACATTATTTAAGTCTGTCACCTGGCACCTGTCCCTGTGCGTTTCCCACCTGTTGAGACCCCCCCCCCCCCCCTCTCTCTCTCTCCCTTGCTCGCTGACAGATGGCAGACGGGCGAGCATTTCCCAGCATGCCGTGGGAGTTGTTCCGCTCTTGTGATCTTTGCGTCGGTGTTTACATGTTTACAGGAGCGATCCGAGTGCTGTGCCACCAAACAGAAGTTTCTCGTGCCAGCAGCCAATCAGCACGCAGCACCACCGTAACCGTGGAAAGGGAGAGGACGTGTCAGTTAGACTGACCTTTGAACTCTAGCACAAAGGGACATGAGTAGGTGGGTGACATTACAGTTTATAATACATAAAATATTATTATGCACAATTTTCAAATGATAATTTGATCACTGAAGGAAAAAATATGCAAGACCTCAATGTGAATTCGATCTGTAGTGTCCACCATGCATTACAAATGTATAATGCAAAAACAAATAATATGGAAATTATTGCAAACAGCAAACAGCCATATAATGTGTGGGTTATGGGTTTCAGAATGATTCAAAACAAACAAAGAACTTCTCAAAATGGCATCCATGACAGGACACTGATGCTTGATACTTGATGCTTCTGCAACGATTCTAGTTCTTACTTCAGAGTGTCCCAAAACCATTCTCCTAAACAACATGGTTAATAGTAAAGTGAGGAGTAAATGGTAAATAACAGCATTTAGTTGTCTGACAAATGAAGAGTTCAGTTGAAAAAAGCAGTCCCATTTCAAAAGTCATAGGTGGCTCTTTGTAAAGAAATGTTTTCAAAAGCAACAAAATATGGTTGAAATCATTTTCACCTGAGATGAATAAAAGTCATTCTGTTTCTGATTGCATCTCTACTTGAGAATAATCCACTGCACAATATTTTCCTAGAGAATACCACAAGATGGTAACAGACACAGAAATGCAATTTTTCAAAATGGAGATATCAGTTTTTGCATTTGAATTCTTCAAATGGCGTGGTCAACCACTCACTCTACATTTTAGAGGTGATTCTGACTGTAGTATCAGTTGGTCACAGTTACCTCACCATGAAACCCAGGCAGGAAGGGCATCTGACTTATGAGTAAGAGAGTACTTTTTGTTTGTAGAGTGCTTTTAACAGAGCAAGACTCACAAAGCAATACAAGCTGTAATAAAACACTAACAAATATAAAAGTCAGCAAAGAGGCAGCAAGTCTGTAATAGTCTTAGATTAAAGAACTGAAGAACACCTGCCCAAACAGGTGTTTTTTGTGTTCTTTTCAAAGTAACTATGGACTCAGGTGTTGTTCGCTCGACAGGGGGTGAGTTACAGAGTGTGAGCGCGACTCCCTCAGAAGACATTACAGCGGCAGATTGTCAGAACAACAGCAACATCAAAAGAGCCAGTTAAATGTTAAAACGTTAAAAAAACTATGGAATCTTTCACTGATGTTTCAATAATTCAGTATTTACATCTCGTCTCATTGGAGGATTACTGTATAGACAATGCTCCGTATATTCTCCTCTCTCCAGACTCTTCTGTGTCTGTCACGCCTGAGCCATCTTATCTCAAATCTGCACAACTGCAGCAATTTCACACACAAGCCACGCTCTGCCGCTCCTGTTAAAGCTTCTACTACAGTATATTAAATTCAACTTTTCACCTGATATGATGTTATTTACTCATCTTAATTCTGTTTTTGTTTACTTTTTTTCCCTCGAGCAATAACATTGACTTTATTGTGTAGTTCTGTTCTGAAATTTTGAACATCCAATAATAAAATCAAGCTTGGTGCGTGAAACAAAGGAACAGACAGGTTTTTGTACATGAAGTAAAACTGACTTAAATACACTCATTGTAGGCTGCAACAGTGAATCGACCAATAGTGACTATAACCCCTCACAGTCATATTTAAAAATTGTAATTGACATGTGGACTCTACAGATTCCAAACACACTTAAAAGTAACTCCTGGGTTGTCAGTTTTTGTTACATTAAAAACCTGTTACTTAGAATACAATAAATTCTTCTTTTTAAGCTTTTACCTTTGTTTTCTTGTTGCATGTGCAGAAGAGTTCAAGCAAGACAATTCCAACGAGATGAATCATGTCCATGAGACAAGATGATATTTTTGACTTTGAGTTTAATGTATATTAAATAAATTGTGCCATCCAGTTCACAATTTTGGCCTCAAAATATTGTATTTATTTGATTTAAAGTTTTTGTTGTAGCACTTTTTTTAAGGAACTATGACTTCTAATGAGATGACACACATCTGCACTGAACCCTTCTTTGTCCCAGTCAAGTGGACACGATCCTGTACAAATGTGATCTCACGAGGTCTTGTCCCAGCCCTGATGTGTGTATAAAGGACCGTTTTACACTCTAGGTTAATACAATATACCCACGTTTTGTCTAGACCTGGTCCCCCAGGCCGCTAGCCGCTTCTGTTAATGGCGGACTGTGTTTCCGTGCAGAGGTCCAGCTCCCAGGGGCCCACTACGTGAGCAGCACATGACTGATGTTTTCTTCATAAATAAAATCTAAACCGCACCTCAATTACAATTTTTCTTTATGTGGCTGATCCCCCGACCCCCAAAATACATGAATAATCACACGTTTGTGGTGCCGTAAGATGTGCATAAACAAGACACAGCTTCTGTTTTTTATGTCAGTTTCTTCTGCTTTTATTTTTCTGCTTTTTCTGCGCCTCTACATCACATTTTAACATCTCGACATGAAATACGTTGGGTTTGGATAGAGTTGGCTGCCGTAGGCATTATCTTTGGGTCTAAATGTGAGTGCTGTGCATCGTAAACAGGAAACAGCTCAGTGTTTTGCTAACTCTGTCAAGATTAAACCATTTTGGTGAGGAATTATTGCTTTGTCTTTAAATCTGATTTTGCCATTTAATTCTCATTCATTTGAAAGAGCCGTTCAGAAGACTGGATCTTTTAATATTCATATTCATTTCTTTTTAGAAAGTAGGTTTGATAACTACTTTTATCCAATAACTAGAAACTGGGTGGGAGGATACCCTATGATATGGTGTTTCCTCTTAATAAAACTTAGTATTAATGTTACCGTTTGAATCTGCGTCTATATTGTTTCTTGAGTTCGTAAAAAAAAAGAAAAAATCTCAGCCTCATTTCAAAAATAGTTTTAAATCTGAACGGTTCACATAAAGGAGCCGTTTTAATGAAACAACCCGGTCATGAACGTCACACCTCCGAGGATCAAGAATAAGTGGCACCATGATTAGGCCGTATTCTCCAATACTCCAATTCTTTTCAATCATAGCAGTAATTCAGACATGGGCCCCTTTGCTAGCAACAGCCTCGCAGCAGCATCTCGTACAACAGATGTTTGTGTGATACAGTTGCTGAATAAATGTAAATCTGTTGAAATTACACAGAGCTAATTTCCCAAATGATCAGTGTGAGAGAGACATAATAAACCCTTCCACGCTTCAGCAGGAGGAGCGAGCTGTAAAACTGGAAGAGCCGTGTTGCTTAAAATGTGATGCAGGTCCTATTGGTTCTCAGTTGGACAGACTAACAATGCCATGTATAAGTGAATTACAGGACACTGTTGCACCACTCAGAACTGAACGCTCTAAAGCCAAGCAGGAGCTCTGGTTTAACGGAGTTACTCTAGAGGCTGGTGAAAGTGAAGAAGGGCAGAATGCTGGTACACTGCAAAAAAGGCCTATCAAAAAATAAGAAAAATAAACTCAAAATAAGATCTTTTAACCCTAATTTAAGTGAAATTATCTGCCAGTGGAATAAGATTATTTTACTTATCAAGTTTACTTAAAACAAGTCAAATAATGTCATTTTGATGTAGTCCTGTCAAGTAAAAAAAATCTTAAAATTGGACTTTTAAGATTAATTTGCTTAATTCAAGTAAATTTAACTAAGTTAGATAATCCCTTTTTGCAGTGAAGAAAGATTGTCTGGAGGTGCCACAGCAAATTCTAAAAATTACCTGGAGAACTTTTCAAACATTTCTGAAGAGCAAAAGAATATTTTTCTGCCTGACCAAAAAATAAGTCGCCACAGAAAACAGGCTGCATGTTCTAATATTTGGTTGGACCATATTTACAGCACACATCCTCTGTGTCCTTGTTTGAATAAGCTTCTGCAAGGTCAGAAATGTATTTAAACCCAGTGTTCATTAGTTTTTCATCAAAATCTTGTGTTGATGATTGAAAAGTATGACCACTGCTAAAGTCTTCTCCATCAGATCTCACAGATTCTCAAAGGGATTAAGATCTGGGCTCTGTGGCCAATCCATGTGTGAAGTGACCACACACACAGTGTGACAATGTGAGTTCCATGAATCCTGCCATTGTCATCTTGGAATCATGGAAGAAGAAATCCGTTGATGGAATAACCTGGTCATTCAGGATGTTCAGGTTCAGTTGATCTCATTCTTTGGGTACATGGTGTTGCTGAACCTGGATCTGACCAACTACAGCTGCCCCAGATCATAACCCCGCCCCCGCAGGCTTGAGCAGGAGGCACTAGGCATGATCACTTCACCTGCCTCTCCGACCACAGTTCCTCCTCCAAGATGGTGGTTCCTCACTATCCTTCAAGTTTTTAAAAATGTGTTCCCAATGCCAGTTTCTCCTTAGATGTTTTCTCTGCTTGATGCCAATGTTCTGACCCTTCTCAAACACACTGTCATCTTTTCCACAACCACAAGATTGTCTTTCCACATTTGTGACAGAAATGAGAAGCCACTCACTGCATCAGCTGGGTTTAAGTACTGTGTTGCAGCTTAAAGACAATCACCCATGCAGTAATTATTCAACAGGAGGCTCATACCTATTTGCTTAGTTGAATCCAGGTGGTGACTTTTTTGGCCAGGCAGGCAGGCAGTGTAATTCAAGGTTTTTATTGTCATTGTCGCATCAAAGAGAGAGCATACAACACTGCATAGTTCTGATGTAAAGAGCAATAAAAAAGGTGCAAGACCCCATCCAGTAAACACCTACAAACACTCACTGTGAGCACGATAAGGACAGAAGTGATAAGCAGTAACAGTCTTAGCAGCAGCACAGAGGGCATAACAAGGACATACAATCAGAGATGTGGAGGAGATGCTATTGTGCAATAATGTAAAGTCCGGTTCACTGTTATTGTATTGGTGGGTGTGGTCAGGATGTGGGAGGGGCAGAGAGGGGAGTGTTGAGCTGCCTCAAAGCAGGAGGATACAGGCTGTTGGTCAGTCGTATGACCAACAGCAAGGGTGTAGCTCCAAACTCTGCAGATTTTCATGATTTTCTTGAATCTGAATGAAAACTGAGGTGATCAGTGTCAGTGCCAAATCCACAGGGACTAACTTTGCTGTCCTTACGGTGTTGGATTTTAAACTTGATAAACAGCTCAACGCGGTTGTGAAATGTACTTTTATCATCTTTATCTTTAGCCAAAATGAAGTCTATTTTATATTTTTCAGATTATGTGCAAACAGTGCATGCATTATTTCATCATGTCTAGACTACTGCAGTGTACTTTACATAAGAGTAAAGTTTGCCCAGAACCCTCCTGCGCGGCTTTTAACAGAAGTAAAAAACAGCTCCAGAGCGTGGTGCCTGAACAGCCTCAACCTCCTGAAGGCTCCTCCCCCAGAACCTCGCCACAGGAACAGCTTCTTTCCTTCTGCCGTTGGACTTTAATAATCATGTCAACAACACTGCTAATTTTGACCATACTGTAAATGTTATGCATATACTCAGTAAAAGTATTTTATTTTGAATTGTTTATTGTAAACTTCTTATTTTTTATGTATGCCTAATTTCATCATGTTTGTTCTATTATTCATCGTTTTGTGTTGCACCAAATCTGCGTAAGTTTCTAGACAGTGAATTTAGTTCCAAATAACATTAAGAGATAAAATCTGAAGATGGATTCAGAAGTACTCAAACGTGTGAATGAAACTCACAGAACCTGGTATTATTTGTACCATCTTGTATGGTTTACTGCCTTAAAAAGATGAAACACAGAACTAGTTCCTTTAAACCTCTTTACAGTGGGCCACATGTATTGCTCATTTACCCAGTGCATTCAGAGCATCCTGATTATTCATTGAGTTAAGTTTATGACCTCTTTTCACAACTTTCACAGTGAATGAGTTTTGCCATTGTGCTAAATTTACTTTTTTACATAGAAGTTCTTTTTCAGTCCTGTTTATGACCTGATTAGTTCTTAGTCCGGTTCCAGTTCTGGTTCTGGCGATACTGGAAAGCCAAACATTTCTCGTGCTGATATGTGGTGTTACAAATGTGAGAGCCATTACAGAAGACAAAAACAAATGTTTTTGTCTTTCTTCCTCTTTCAGATGTACCCAATGAACCAGCAGTATAATGGCACTGTCTAGTCTCTGAGTGGTTGGGAACAGTCTAACTCCTACAGACAGCTCATTAGAACTCACATTAGTGATGTCTGAGGGAGGAGGGGCCTGAGCAAGAACTTGACGCTTAAGAACAGTGAATGGGAAGAATGTTCTCGTCCATTCTCTGCTCAGGTGTATCTAGTTCTGTAATGTTAACAAGACACTGGAGATAATGTACATGTTTTATGTGTTACAGCTGATCATGACATTTACATCATGACCCATGTTACATTTTCCTTAATATTCAATAATGTATATATTTCCACAAAATATATATATTGGAGATTTTAGTTGCCAGGAGTTTTACATTTTATACGTTTATTTGATGAATTTTGAAATGAAAATATCTTATACATCACGATCTACCATCAGACTATGTGTTTTAAAGTAAAAAGCTCATGTTTGACCATTGATTAATATCGTAGAAAGGGTTTCAGGGGTTGTTTCCATACCAGCTCTCTGATTGACAATGACTTTTGGATAAAAGTCGAAACGTCTCGATCTTCAAACAGTGTCCGGATGACAACCCCTGAAACCCTTTCTACGATGAACCACACCTGGACGAATGAGGGCTTACATCGATGCATTGATTAATATATTATTTTGCCCAACAATTACCGAGAGTGCTCTGCATACAAGCTAAACCTCTTTATCTGAAACAGTGTCCCACACGGCTCTTGTGCCAGTAAATTGTCAAACCTTCAGCTGCAGAAGTCTTAAGCAAATCCAAGCATCTGCAGCTTTAGGACGAGTGCCATTTGTTTGTTGTCTGTGAGCGAAGCGAAGAGGGACATCCTAAAGAGACATGGGAGAAAGTGGGCGTGTCAGATCCACTGACCCGAGTGTGATGGACACCTCCAGCTCACACTGCGTTAACACACCTGGTGCTGGTGGCTTTGGTTTTATCAGACACAGAATGTATGTACAATGTACACTTCATAACACAATGTGGAGAAGCCTAACTTTACTTGGAGAACAAATTAGCACCAAACAAACAAAGTTAGGCTTCTTCCACCTTGACTTTCTCTCTGAGTTGCTCCTGAAGCTCCTGCGCTCACATCCTGCGTGTTCTCTGTCCGTTTATTTTTTGAGGAAAGGTGAAAAGTCCATGGAGAAGTGTAGAGTATCCATGCTGGGTTTACCTGTCAGCCTGATCAGCACCTGAGCAGCGGGGGAGGGGCCGCGTAGGCCGTACTGCTGCAGTGCATTATGGTAGCTGTAGGTTCTATGCGTTTTATCAGCGGGCCATTAATAATATAAGTTAGAAATAATCTCGGGGGCCAACAGAAATCGTCTTTTCAGTTCGACATATATGGTTTATATGCTCAACAGGGAAAAAGGATAAGGTTCAATTTAAACAGGATTTTCTAACTGTATGTAACTTCACGAAGATCATACTTTGACAGTTTCGACTGCACACTAAAGTGTTACTGTGACACTGTGTTTTCTCAGCAGGTTTTAACAGATTTGCAGATTTCATCTTCAGTGCAACTTCTTCAGAGCTGTACCTCAGGTGTGGGACATGGCCTCCTTAATCCAGTGGTGGAACGTAACGAAGTACAAGTACTTACAAATATAGTAGTGTACTTGTTACTTTTACTTCCCCACATTTTAGAGCAATTCATTAGCAAGGACCACACACCAAGATATGCCAACGACAACGATTTATTGAACTGAGAGATGCTGATGTTCCACGGCTGGTGGAGAGACTCAGTGTGGGGGCTCCGTCTCGGTGATCTGTCCAACCGATTCGGGACCCCCTCTTTAGGAGACTGGATGCTGAAAAGAGTAGGTTATGTAGAAGGGGAGGGAGGGTGGGTCGGGAGAACAGAGTCAACCGGTGACTGAGGCGTTACGCTGGTATAAGAAGGCTTCTGGGAAATAGAGGTGTGGCCTAGAGTCGGTGGTGGAGGCGTGGTAATGCCATGCCTCATGTAAACATAACAGCTACATTGAGATTTAGTGTGCTTTATTACATTAGTTGGAGTAGTCTATGCATTACAATAAAGAACATTAGCTTAACTATCAACAACAATGTGACACTGACAAAGACCATGTCATGTCTTAATAATAGATGGCATACTCCACAAAAAATAAATGTAGCATTTGCTAGGAATGATGCCATGTGAAATGTAAGTCACCATTCACATTTTTTTACACAAGTTCATTCATTCATTTTCTACCACTTGTTCCCGTTAGGGGTCGCAGGTGACTAGAGCCTATCCCAGTGACTTTGGGCCTTAGGCGCGGTACACCCTGGACAGTGGCCAATTCGTCGCAGCAAATACAGAGACAGAGACAGACAACCATTTACTCCCACATTCATTCATTCACATTCACACTACTAGTGTGTATTAAACATGCAATACTTCGAAACTAAAAGCTGCTCATTATGTGAAAATAGTTTGTTTCTAACTTGTTTTATTTTATTCATTTCAGAGAAAACACAACTCACACCTTCAGAGCTATCTGACATTAACAGCAACTGTAAGCCAAAAGAAAAGGCCTTCGGATTCGGGCTCATCAACATGCAGCAAGCGACTGAAAATTGAGGAGAGCATTAAAACCAAAGGGTCAAACCGGGGTGTGGATCATGCCATTATAAACTTTGTTGTCCAAGGATTGCACCCTTTTTGTATTGCAGAACAGGGTTCAAGAGTCTGATGCAGATGGCTCAGCCCAAACTCACAGTTTTGTCTCGCACAGCAATCCACAGCTGAGAAAAGAGAAAATAACTGCAACAATGAAAACCAATCTAATACAAGAAATGCAAAAGGTCAAGTACATAGCCACCACAACAGACTGCTGGACAGCATATCAGAAAAGTTTTATTGGTGTCACAGCTCTTTGGATTGATACAGAAGAACATCAAGAGCCACATGGAGAAGCAACAAATACAGCACTGAGGACAGCTCCTCAGATGAAGGAGACTTCTTTGGCTGCATGAAGGGCAATGTTCAAGAGGGCACAGCAACTGGACAGCTATTTGGCCAACAGTACCTCACTTTACGTTTTCAAGTAATTGA
This sequence comes from Rhinogobius similis, assembly GCA_019453435.1. Classification (NCBI taxonomy): domain Eukaryota; kingdom Metazoa; phylum Chordata; class Actinopteri; order Gobiiformes; family Gobiidae; genus Rhinogobius; species Rhinogobius similis. The sequence goes on along the minus strand of CM033623.1, from coordinate 14,105,390 downwards.
TTGAAGTTGTGTGCAATTTGTCTCTCAAACTAAACACGCCTTTACCTGCTTATGCTGTGGTGAAAGACAGCTTGGTTAATCTTCTCTCCAAAAAGGACACGACTGAAGTCCATAAACTTTGAAAATCAACTGCTGTTGAAGTTGAACCACAAATACTGGTAGGATAAGTATTGAGAAATGTTTGGCCTTTTGAGACAGCACCAGAATAATCTGTTGTGTACTTGGCATGAACAGTGCCAAAACGGATCAGACACATCACAGTAACCAGTGACACTCTGAGCAAGGCTATAGTGTGCAGCTAAAACTCATACTATATAAAGCAGAGTATGTATAGTATGATCAAAGCAGAGGTCTGTTCAAAAGAAACTAGTATGTAATTATATCAGAAGACCTAATAAACATAATCAGACTGATGTCACTTTCAGTTTCAAGTTCTTTGGCATTTGCAGTATTTAAAAAAAGAGACAACAACACAAATGCAGTAGTAGTGGTATTCATGCTACATTTTACAGGAGCAAAGAAGGAAAATATTACATACAGTGTGTATTTGGATGTGTGTTCAGGCTTTTTAAATCAGCGCTGCTGTTTTGTTTAGTGTTAAATTGTAATTAAAAATTACCAGAGCTTTACAGGAGCTGTACCCGTTTTTGTTCGTTTTCTGTTGTTTTATTTATGTAATAAAGTAAAATCTGCTTGGCCCAGAACATATATCAGAATCAGAATTGATTTATTACCATTGTCAGTGATCAAAATTCACAAATATAGAAACTTGTTTTAGCGTAATGTGCAACATAAAACAACAAATAAAGTATTAGCAAAATATATAAAAGAAGAATGCATAAGATTAAAAATGAAATAAAATAAAAGAGAAACACAATATACAATAGAATAGACCAAGACTATATACAGACATGTACAGCTGGGTAGACAGTAGTGCAAATTGTCAGTGCAAATAGATAGCTCTTTTATTCTGATTGTCAAAGTGGCAGGTGTTATAAAGTGTTCATGAGTCCAACAGCAGAGGGAAAGAAACTGTTCTTGTGGAGGTTCTGGTCCGGATGGACCGTAGCCTCCTGCTCGAGGGGAGGGGCTCAAATAGTCCATGTCCAGGTGAGAAGGGTCAGCTGTGATCCGACCTGCTCGTCCCCGAGTGCTGGAGATGTACAGGTCCTGGACAGATGGAAGGCTGCAGCCGATCACCTTCTCAGCAGAGTGTACAATGTGCTGTAGTCTGTGTTTGTCCCGGGCTGTGGCTCCAGCGTACCACACGGTGATGGAGGAGGTGAGGATGGACCACACGGTGATGGAGGAGGTGAGGATGGACCACACGGTGATGGAGGAGGTGAGGATGGACCACACGGTGATGGAGGAGGTGAGGATGGACCACGGTGATGGAGGAGGTGAGGATGGACCACACGGTGATGGAGGAGGTGAGGATGGACCGGTGATGGAGGAGGTGAGGATGGACCACCAGGTTGGAGGAGAGTGAGGATGGACCACACGGTGATGGAGGAGGTGAGGATGGACCACACGGTGATGGAGGAGGTGAGGATGGACCACACGGTGATGGAGGAGGTGAGGATGGACCACACGGTGATGGAGGAGGTGAGGATGGACCACACGGTGATGGAGGAGGTGAGGATGGACTAGATGATGGCCGTGTAGAACTGCACCATCATCTGCGCCGCAGGAAGTACATCCTCTGCTGGGTCTTCTTGATGATGGAGCTCCATTTGAGGTCTTTAGTGATGGTGGTGCCGAGAAACTGTTATGGGCCACTATATTTTTTGTGCGATTTAACCGGCACAATGTTTGATTTAAGACATGTTTTTTACATGGTCGCTAACATTTATACAAATGTCTTTGCAAAACAGAACCGTGGTCCATGTGGTAATGTTCTTTCTCATGTGTGGCTGAAAACAGCACTGCTTCTTCATAATTTGTAATGTTTGGAGGCTAACGCTAACTATGTAACAGTACCAGCCTTTAGAATGTAACAGTTTTCTTTACAAACACAGGAAGGCTCTGGAAGGGTTTTTATATGTACATGATATGATACTGCTTGTGCTGAATGTATTTTCAAGGTGGGACTAACACGTGTTCCTTTGGTTGTGATTGGTCCATGTAGAATGCACAAGAGGAAATCTAACATCTATGGAGAGATACCAGTTGGACTCTTTCTCTGTAAAGCATTCAATGAGAAAACAGTTTAGGTTTCTCACCTACAATACCATTATTGAAAACCAATAAGTTAATAATTACACTTTCAAAATGCCTTATTTCCTCTGATCTCAGAAGCTAAGCCGGTTAGTACTTTGATGGGAGACCACAGAGAGGATAAGGAGAGAAGGAGAAGGAGCAAATGCGGGACATGAGTACATAAGCTCAGACATGTTAACAGCATGTATCCCATGTATGTTCAGATAAACCCCAAAGTTCTCTTGACTGTTTCTGAGCAGACTTGAGTGTATCTTGTTTATTCACAGCGGCTCTGTCCCGGCCTCTGCGGGGTGCACATTTACCCCCCGGGGACTATGCTGAGACCCAGTGTCTGAGATGGAGCCCCTCTGTCCTCTGCGTCATTACCCCTCTGCTTAGAGCTGCTTCTGTGGACGCCATCTTTATTTGTTTGTTTATGCGTGTGCGTGTGTGTGTGTGTGTGTGTGTGTGTGTGTGTGTGCGTTTGTATGTGTGTGTGTGTGTGTGTGTGTGCGTATGTGTGAGTGTGTGTGTGTATGTGTGTGTGTGTGTGCATTTGTGTGCGTGTGTGTGTGTGTGTGCATTTGTGTGCGTGTGTGTGTGTGCAGACAAACTCTTTTAATCAAACCCTCTTACAATCCTCACTTTAATTATATGTCTCTAATGGAGCATGAGCCACAGGCTTCATTACAAGGCTTTACTCTGGAAAGTTTAGCTGTAAAACTTTATACTGACATTAAAGCAGTGAGAAGGTCTGAGGCCTGAAGGACATGACCCGACTAAGGCCACAAGTCAGGACCTGACTAAAGGCCACAGGTCAGGACCAGACTAAAGGCCACAGGTCAGGACCAGACTATTAAATTAGAGGTATGGTAGAGGTATGTTTGTATGAAAAGCCTATCAGAGCGCTACACTGTAGTTATTTGTCATACTCTTCATACTAACACAGACTCACACACCATACATTAAAGGTCCCATAACATGCAAAATGGACTTTTCAGAGGTTTTAACCTTCCTACAGTGCTATTTGGGCCTCGTATGTTGTGCCCAAAGTGTTTTTTGATTGATTCCTGCATGTTTTTGCTAGAGAACTGTCTTTTCCGTCCCCCTCGGCTGAGCAGCAGACGGGGGCTCCTCACCAGGATGACGCGGCTTCACCAGGATGACGCGGCGCTCAAGCCACGCCTCCAGGAAGCGCGCAGCGGGCTCAGCACCGTAAACAAGACCTTCGCCTCTGGCGCTACAGTAACTGCATCTGTTTAGCATCAGTTCGCTTTGAATGCTACTTCTTTAGTTCCAGTGCTGCTGCTGCAAGCACAACGGTTTGTTACTAGCCATGTCGTCTTTCAGAAAATCTGTGTTCGGTTGTAAATACGTCTGTAGACTATTTTATTTGCCGAGACATGAAAAAGTACATGGAAAGTGGATGAACACTTCAAAATATTTTGTTTAATTTATTTTTAAACCAGTTCAACGACAAATAGTCTAACTGTGTAACATAATGGCTTACATACTGTAAGGTACGGTAAGAAAAGTATAAGCCTGTCCATATATATCTGAGCTATGATCTGTTTTCCCCCAGTTTGCAACTATTATTCATGACACAATACACACATTTGCCTTCGGAATTTCACGACAGCACACGTTCTCCGTTTCTGTGGTCATAGTCCAACAACTTCGGCTAATACACCTAAAACGAATGAGAATAGCTAATGCTAATGCTACTTACACGATAGATACGACAGACAGAAGAGTTAGCTTGTTATTTACCAAACGGCAACGTCTGTCTTCGAGGTACTGGAGCACGTCAAACTCCAGGTCAGATCCAGGACGTAGGACTCAGCACGACGCACCGTCAGGACGGAGAAAATGTTTATTCCCGTGTTTGTGTATCGCTGTTTACCGGAGCACACGGCGCATGCGCACCATCTCCGCTCTAGGCTTCGGCACGGGTTGGGAGGGAGAGGCGCGCGGGTTGGGAGGGGGGAGCACGGGTTGGGCGGGGGAGGCAGACTGCTCTCTGTTCGGGGGGGTCAGATCTCAGAGTGAGCCATTTGCTTTTGCAGGAGGGGGGCCAGTCCAAGAAATGGGTGTTTTTTGGAAACTGTTATGTTATGGATATTTCAACGCAAAATTTTATCAACAAATCAAATAGGACAGACTATGTAATGGGGAAAATAGCAGAATATGGGTGCTTTAACAATATACTACTGTAAAATTTGGATTTGTTGATCTAAAATACCCCAAATTACAAGAAATTACATCTATCTTGTTATAAATTTCTGCATGAAAAATGAGAAGGAACATTGCGGCTCGAGTATGCAGTAGTCGACGGAGCGCTGGTTGAGGAAGTGTATCACCGTGTATAATTACATGGTGTTCGTACAGTATTTATTCTTTGAAGTGTAATGACTAACCAAACACAAAATATTATCTATTAAATATAACTTTATCTCCAGAATATTTGTATTTAATTCATTACAAGAATGTAGCCTGAATAACATTGTTTTTGACCTCAACAATTTGACCTCATTGCCCTCTCCAGTTGCTCTAATCAACCAATCACCATGTAGCTGGTTCACTGTGGCAAAAATAAAACTGTGTAGCTCAGGAGACACTGCTCTTTTGTTTGTGTTCGAGGTATTAAGACCATCCATCTTAGTCTGGCTCTTGAACTTCCCTCTCCACAGATTGTACTGCAGTGCATCTGAGGACTCCGGCCCCTGCTCTGCGTTCGGAGAGGCTCTGAGGTGGGTAGTGTAGCCAACAAAATATTACACTATTATCTGTAGGAGTATGAAGTAGTGGTTCAAGAAATTACCTAAGTAAGAGTAAAAATGTTTTTAAGAAACAGTTACCCAAGTAAGTCTTTCAGTTGGGACATAACCACATGTAACCACACATAATGTAAGTACACAATAACACACAATAATGTAGCTAATGTAATGTAGGGGATTTCCCACGGGTTCCACGGAACCAAACCCAAATCCTAGTGGCTTTGGAATCAGGCAGGTGTGATCAGAGGCTTTGGGATCAGGCAGGTGTGATCAGACGCTTTGGGATCGGGCAGGCGTGATCAGAGGCTTTGGGATCAGGCAGGAGTGATCAGAGGCTTTGGGATCGGGCAGGTGTGATCAGAGGCTTTGGGATCGGGCAGTCGTGATCAGAGGCTTTGGGATCGGGCAGGCGTGATCAGAGGCTTTGGGATCGGGCAGGCGTGATCAGAGGCTTTGGGATCGGGCAGGCGTGATCAGAGGCTTTGGGATCGGGCAGGAGTGATCAGAGGCTTTGGGATCGGGCAGGAGTGATCAGAGGCTTTGGGATCGGGCAGGAGTGATCAGAGGCTTTGGGATCGGGCAGGCGTGATCAGAGGCTTTGGGATCGGGCAGGCGTGATCAGAGGCTTTGGGATCAGGCAGGAGGGTTCAGGCAGGTGTGATCAGAGGCTTTGGGATCAGGCAGGTGTGATCAGAGGCTTTGGGATCAGGCAGGTGTGATCAGAGGCTCTGGGATCGGGCAGGTGTGATCAGAGGCTTTGGGATCAGGCAGGAGTGATCAGAGGCTTTGGGATCAGGCAGGCGTGATCAGAGGCTTTGGGATCGGGCAGGTGTGATCAGAGGCTTTGGGATCAAGCAGGAGTGATCAGAGGCTTTGGGATCAGGCAGGAGTGATCAGAGGCTTTGGGATCGAGCAGGAGTGATCAGAGGCTTTGGGATCAGGCAGGAGTGATCAGACAGGCTTTGGGATCGGGCAGGAGTGATCAGAGGCTTTGGGATCGGGCAGGCGTGATCAGAGGCTTTGGGATCGGGCAGGCGTGATCAGAGGCTTTGGGATCAGGCAGGAGGGTTCAGGCAGGTGTGATCAGAGGCTTTGGGATCAGGCAGGTGTGATCAGAGGCTTTGGGATCAGGCAGGTGTGATCAGAGGCTCTGGGATCGGGCAGGTGTGATCAGAGGCTTTGGGATCAGGCAGGAGTGATCAGAGGCTTTGGGATCAGGCAGGTGTGATCAGAGGCTTTGGGATCAAGCAGGAGTGATCAGAGGCTTTGGGATCAGGCAGGAGTGATCAGAGGCTTTGGGATCGGGCAGGCGTGATCAGAGGCTTTGGGATCGGGCAGGTGTGATCAGAGGCTTTGGGATTGGGCCGGTGTGATCAGAGGCTTTGGGATCGGGCAGACGTGATCAGAGGCTTTGGGATCAGGCCGGTGTGATCAGAGGCTTTGGGATCAGCCAGGAGTGATCAGAGGCTTTGGGATCGGGCAGATGTGATCAGAGGCTTTGGGATCAGGCAGGTGTGATCAGAGGCTTTGGGATCAGGCAGGTGTGATCAGAGGCTCTGGGATCGGGCAGGTGTGATCAGAGGCTTTGGGATCAGGCAGGAGTGATCAGAGGCTTTGGGATCAGGCAGGTGTGATCAGAGGCTTTGGGATCAAGCAGGAGTGATCAGAGGCTTTGGGATCGAGCAGGAGTGATCAGAGGCTTTGGGATCAGGCAGGAGTGATCAGACAGGCTTTGGGATCGGGCAGGAGTGATCAGAGGCTTTGGGATCAGGCAGGCGTGATCAGAGGCTTTGGGATCGGGCAGGCGTGATCAGAGGCTTTGGGATCAGGCAGGAGTGATCAGAGGCTTTGGGATCAGGCAGGAGTGATCAGAGGCTTTGGGATCGAGCAGGAGTGATCAGAGGCTTTGGGATCAGGCAGGAGTGATCAGACAGGCTTTGGGATCGGGCAGGAGTGATCAGAGGCTTTGGGATCGGGCAGGCGTGATCAGAGGCTTTGGGATCGGGCAGGCGTGATCAGAGGCTTTGGGATCAGGCAGGAGGGTTCAGGCAGGTGTGATCAGAGGCTTTGGGATCAGGCAGGTGTGATCAGAGGCTTTGGGATCAGGCAGGTGTGATCAGAGGCTCTGGGATCGGGCAGGTGTGATCAGAGGCTTTGGGATCAGGCAGGAGTGATCAGAGGCTTTGGGATCAGGCAGGTGTGATCAGAGGCTTTGGGATCAAGCAGGAGTGATCAGAGGCTTTGGGATCAGGCAGGAGTGATCAGAGGCTTTGGGATCGGGCAGGCGTGATCAGAGGCTTTGGGATCGGGCAGGTGTGATCAGAGGCTTTGGGATCGGGCCGGTGTGATCAGAGGCTTTGGGATCGGGCAGACGTGATCAGAGGCTTTGGGATCAGGCCGGTGTGATCAGAGGCTTTGGGATCAGCCAGGAGTGATCAGAGGCTTTGGGATCGGGCAGATGTGATCAGAGGCTTTGGGATCAGGCAGGTGTGATCAGAGGCTTTGGGATCAGGCAGGTGTGATCAGAGGCTTTGGGATCGGGCAGGTGTGATCAGAGGCTTTGGGATCAGGCAGGAGTGATCAGAGGCTTTGGGATCAGGCAGGTGTGATCAGAGGCTTTGGGATCAAGCAGGAGTGATCAGAGGCTTTGGGATCGAGCAGGAGTGATCAGAGGCTTTGGGATCAGGCAGGAGTGATCAGACAGGCTTTGGGATCGGGCAGGAGTGATCAGAGGCTTTGGGATCAGGCAGGAGTGATCAGAGGCTTTGGGATCGGGCAGGCGTGATCAGAGGCTTTGGGATCAGGCAGGCGTGATCAGAGGCTTTGGGATCAGGCAGGTGTGATCAGAGGCTTTGGGATCAGGCAGGTGTGATCAGAGGCTTTGGGATCAGGCAGGTGTGATCAGAGGCTTTGGGATCAGGCAGGAGTGATCAGAGGCTTTGGGATCGGGCAGGAGTGATCAGAGGCTTTGGGATCGGGCAGGAGTGATCAGAGGCTTTGGGATCGGGCAGGAGTGATCAGAGGCTTTGGGATCGGGCAGGTGTGATCAGAGGCTTTGGGATCGGGCAGGTGTGATCAGAGGCTTTGGGATCAGGCAGGTGTGATCAGAGGCTTTGGGATCGGGCAGGAGTGATCAGAGGCTTTGGGATCGGGCAGGAGTGATCAGAGGCTTTGGGATCGGGCAGGAGTGATCAGAGGGGCTTTGGGATCAGGCAGGTGTGATCAGAGGCTTTGGGATCGGGCAGGAGTGATCACAGGGGCTTTGAGATCGGGCAGGAGTGATCAGAGGCTTTGGGATCGGGCAGGTGTGATCAGAGGCTTTGGGATCGGGCAGGCGTGATCAGAGGCTTTGGGATCGGGCAGGCATGATCAGAGGCTTTGGGATTGGGCAGGCGTGATCAGAGGCTTTGGGATCGGGCCGGTGTGATCAGAGGCTTTGGGATCGGGCAGACGTGATCAGAGGCTTTGGGATCAGCCAGGAGTGATCAGAGGCTTTGGGATCGGGCAGGTGTGATCAGAGGCTTTGGGATCAGGCAGGTGTGATCAGAGGCTTTGGGATCGGGCAGGAGTGATCAGAGGCTTTGGGATTGGGCAGGCGTGATCAGAGGCTTTGGGATCAGGCAGGTGTGATCAGAGGCTTTGGGATCAGGCAGGTGTGATCAGAGGCTTTGGGATCGGGCAGGAGTGATCAGAGGCTTTGGGATTGGGCAGGCGTGATCAGAGGCTTTGGGATCAGGCAGGTGTGATCAGAGGCTTTGGGATCGGGCAGACGTGATCAGAGGCTTTGGGATCGGGCAGACGTGATCAGAGGCTTTGGGATCGGGCAGGTGTGATCAGAGGCTTTGGGATCGGGCAGGTGTGATCAGAGGCTTTGGGATCAGGCAGGAGTGATCAGAGGCTTTGGGATCGGGCAGGTGTGATCAGAGGCTTTGGGATCGGGCAGGTGTGATCAGAGGCTTTGGGATCGGGCAGGTGTGATCAGAGGCTTTGGGATCGGGCAGGTGTGATCAGAGGCTTTGGGATCGGGCAGGAGTGATCAGACAGGCTTGTTGGCTGTTTTAATGATTTTGTATTGTCAATATTGTAGTAGAGCGATAAAATCAACAACCCTAGTTCAAATCATTTCATATTTTGAACATAAACCTTTTGTCACTTGTAGATTTACTCACAGTGAGAAGAACCAATTATTTTACTCAAGAGAATGTTACACTGTATAATTTATTACTCAAGAGAACAGTAAACAGTACAATCTGGCACTTAAGTAGCACTATGGCTACTTTGAGATTTTTTTTTCTTTTTTCCAAGTTACTTAAGTAAATGTAAGTATGCTATTGAGCTCAGAAGTGTCCCAAACGAGACCGGAGGGACACAGCCAAAGTAATAGTGTGATAGAACTAGTGCGGTGTAGACAGCCCCTGCCATAAGATTAATGAGAGAGAGAGCTTACACCTGGGGTAGAGTTCTGGGAGGTGTCTGTACACAGTACTTTTAAACAGTACACAAGTGTGCAGGAAGGAGAGGATGTGGAGGTTCTGGCTGTTAGTGACTATTATGAATACACCACACTAAGGATACATCATTATGGTCAGCACTGAGTTGAGATGGGACGACACACTATTCCCACAAGGTGAGACCTCGTGTCTGAGGGCCACAAGAACAAGAGAGTTTTATAATGGTTAAGTAATTGTTTGGTTCAACTTTTTTGCATCAGGGATAGAAATGACAAAATGAAGTCATTTTCATCTTAAAAATGCTTATATGCCAAGATAAAACATACCATTTAAGGTGTTTTCACAGTAGTTAGTCCAGTTAACTGGTTTGATTGGAGAATTAAACTTAATTTAACTCTCTCTTTGTGCTTGGTCTATCATGGTTACAGGGCAGATTTGGCTGTGTACATTTATATTTTACCATTGTTAAGCTTCTTAATGGAAATATTTACATGAATATGTTGAACACTATCAAATTCTGACATTCAAAATCAGACAGTGTTTTTTCTTCAATGTTCTGGTATCAAAACAATAACTCGGCTTATAGAGATGAATTATAAAACATTACACCACTGAACAAAGAACTGTCAGCTTTTATTGCTCCATATCTATTCAAAAGCACAGGAAATGATCACAAAAATGACTCTGTGGTCCATATTTCAGAAACTACACTCTGAGATAGCAGTCGCTGACACATTGTCCTCAGATGACTGGGCTGTGGACAATTCAAAGAGAAAAACAAAATGTCCTCTCCATCAGCGCAGACAGATTCGGCAGAGGACGGACGCAGAATCAGAGCCTAAATATGAGGCATTAGTCAGGTTTATGTGAGCCTGACGTGGCGATGGCTCCAGTGCTGTGCTGATGATGCGTCCATTGTGAGATAAAAATGGGTCTTGAGAATGTGCAGAATGAGCCCGATGACCTGGACACAAGTCTCTATAGAAACACTGGTTTGACTGAGAGAGGACCGTCTGAGGTAAAAGGAAGGAAAACAAGCATTTTCATGCAGCGGCAATTCATCTGAGCATCAGACAATAAACGAAATTCAGTTAAACGGATAAATGACAAAACAAACACAGGGAGCCCATTCATAATTATGTGATATAATATAACACAGACATGCTCAAAGAACCAGCTTAACCTGGAAAGACTCACCCTAATTTTTTGTGTGTGTTTTTGTGTGAAGAAAGCAGCAGAATGTATCTGAGGCCTGAAACACATTATGTCTCAATGGGAAATCTTGTTGACTGCTCATGTTTCAAATCTGATTAGATTATCTGTAAAAATTAGCATTTACTACTCATTTTTATGCAAATATATTTAGGCGTTTTATAGAGGGACTTTGAATTATCCAAACTTATCCAAAACCTATTCAAATGGAGATGTTTGGAAAACGTACAGAAAAAATGCAGTAACTTTGGAATGCTTCAACCCACAGACATCAACGAGGGCTCTATAGAAAGCTTACATCAAGGAGATTCAGATGCACACTTCTGACAGTAATTAGCTACGAAAATGTATATTACCTCATAAAACAAAATATGAAACATGTATTTTTTATATAAAAAGTAGTAAAAACAAGTGGTATGAGTCAAAAAAGATATGTATATTTACAATATTCAGTAAAATAACACTCATACAAACGTCATAGTAGCCAATCAGCTCATGTACCTAAAGGAAGAGCACAAGTATGTGAGAAATAAACAAGTATGAAATCAACATGGGATAAAGTCATATAATATTACATCATGTGTACATACTTGTTGTAGTCTTTGATGGCTGGAGGTTTGGGCACATCTGTCTGTTCTTTCTCGTGTCTCAATCTGTGGCCTTTTTGAAGAGGAAGGACCAGGTTCTTGGTCAAGCTCAGGTTCTGATGTAGGTCTAGAGTGAAAACAAGAGCAAACAACAAACATGTTATTCTATGCATTATGACACAATTACAATTACAATTACATTTCATTCTAACATTCCACCATTTATCTGCCTAATCAGGCCTTCACTCTCAACACATTACATCAAATGAAGTCACTTACTCCACGCCTCTCCCCACACGCACAGCCGTGCACAACCGTATGTTTACTGGATGTTAACGTCAGCTCATCTTATATTTCCATCACGCAATGTCAATACAGTGTAAACTTAACCAACCCTAACCTATGAGAAAGTTCATTCATTCTAACTTCCAGGAGTCCCGTTATCCAAGTCTGTTATCCCCCGAAAGTCCAACTTCCGGTCGAGTCACGGCTTTTACAAACTTTGTCCACCTCCTCAATCTGTGTATTTATGCTTATCTATCCACTGTGTTATGTTTATAACTCAAAAACAGCAGCGCGTAAACGATTTAAGTTAGATTTAAGTTAGTTAGTTAAATTATGCACGGAGCTGTTTGACTCGGCTTTTCCACGTTACGCGCAGTTCCTGAAAGCGCTATCAGCAGAAAAACATGGCTTTGTGCATATCATTTTTTTCAGCTGCTCATTGGCTGTAAGCCTAAGGCATCACTAACAACGTGCAATGTGACTGGTTCATACGAGAGGGGCGAGACTTGTGCGTAAACGTGGAGAAGTCTGAGGCAATGATTGGCTCTACAGGGGTCATGTGTCCTTCCAACCCCAGCTTATTGGCCGGACAAAGTGTCATTCAGAAGCCCAGGTTCCCGTTTAGCTTTCTGTAAAAACGCCTTTACTGTGTGCTCTGTGATTGTTGTGCATGTTAATTGTTTGCAGAATCAGAAAGACGAGAGTTTAAGCTTTCGTTTGATGTGTAGATTGTGTAGGTGGAGGCGGAGGTGCCTTATTACACTGTTGTACCGCAGTAAAGTTGTGGTCACGGCCCGTCCAAGCCCCGTCAGAGCACAAACTATTTTAAAGGACACATATTCTGCTACAGTGACCTGTTTGAGCTTTCAACCATGTTCTAACAATGTTCCATCATCAAGAACGTTCTTGCATTCAGCTGCATTCACCGTGTTTTGAGGAATGTTTATTTGAAAATCCTCCCCTGTCCTAGTGTTCAAAAACACTTCCTGCAGAACTTCCTGGCTCTGAGACGTATTTTCGTATTTCATATGTCACTCATCCAAGAATCTTCCACTGTTTTAAGTCCTTGAATCATTCTGATTCAATTTCTGAACTCGTTCTGAGCATTTCTGCCGTCTAAACATGTTCACTGCTCCTGCTGATCCATAGGAGCAGCCATCTGCTGGCTGGATGTACTCAAGGTGTAATTTAATCAATTATATATATAGAAAAGGTTTCAGGGGTTGAATATATATATATATATATATATATATATATATATATATATATATATATATATATATATATATATAAAAGTGAAAGTAAAAGTGTGGTCCTAAACGTTTGATCAGCTGCAGAACAGCCTATTTCATGGCCACAGAAGTCATCCCTTAAACAGTCAGAGGTGGGCACAGACTCAAAACCTCGTCTCAAAGAAAAACATTTTGGACTGAAACTGTACAGGCGGCTCATTTGGCTCGAATGAGTTTGTGAATTTTGTTCATGAATAATGACAATAAAACGTTTTCTGATTCTAATGTGACATTAATTTTAAGTAATAATATCTGATAATATTGGCAATACACATGAAAACAATTAAAGCAAATACTTTAATACCAGACTAATTATAAATAATTATTATGAAAACAGCACTAAGTGAATATTTGTATATTCAACAAGGAAGACTGCACAGAAAACATAACTGTGTATGTGTGTGATGAAGAATCAAATGTGTGTGTGTGTGCGTGTGTGTATGTGTGTGTGTGTATGTGTCTGCGTGTGTGTGTGTGTGTGTGTGTGTGTTTGTGTGCACGTATGTGTGTGTTGGTGTGTGTGTGCACGTGTGTGTACGTTGGTGTGTGTGTGTGTGCATGCATGTGTGTGTATGTGTGTGTATGTGTGTGTGTGTGTGTGCACGTGTGTGTGTGCGTGTGTTGGTGAGTGTGTGTGTATGTGTGCGAGCGTTAGTGTGTGTGTGTGTGTGTTGTACTGATGATACACTCTGGACACAGGTCTGGGTCAGTCTTCTTCTGGCTGCAGTGCTCTGACCTCTGCTGGACTCTGCTTTATTGGATCCCTCTGCTCCAACTAAAGCTGAACAAGTTTACACAAGAAGAACTAAGTCAGCAAAACACAGAGAAATATAGAACAGTGGCTCTGAACACTCCACCATGAAGAAGGAGGACACAGGTAACAGACATGAACCTCCACTTGGAAAACCTGAAGAGCCGCCACAATCCCTCTGGCTCGATTGACCCTTTGCACTTACAGTACATCACAAACTCACACTGATTGCAGTTTTTTGTCAATTAGGTGATGGCTACTTCTAATGCATATTCAGGTCAGTTGTTGGTGGAAGTGGGACATATTTTCGCCGCTCAAAAAGTGAGATTTTTTGGAGAAAGTAAAGATTGCCCGCCTGGAAGCTGATCCAGGGGACTGAAAAACAGTGTGGATTTTTACAGAATCAATGATGGGTGACTTGTACAAATAAATCATTATTGTCACTTGAGTTTGACAAAATAAAACATTCTGTGCAATTGTGAATATACAGTGTGTATAATTCCTTAGCTGTGCAAGTTGGATTGTAAATGCAGTGCATTACTCTTTGTAAATGGCTAAAGACGTGCCACGCTGTGTAACGCTGACCGTTTCAGATATTCATGATTGTTTTATATAAAATACCATAGATTTTGTAACATTGGCATTGACATACCTTTTAAAAAGTGCTCAATGCAAATCCTTGAGTACTTTGAGTGCTTCCATTTCTTTTGATTTATCATCACTAATCATCATCGTCTTCTGTGTTCATCAGCAAACAATAAAAAGCTACATTACGTTTAGATCTTGCCTTTTAGTGCAGCCAACGGCACAACAGGAGATCACAATTTTACAATAAAATCAGGTCATTAATGAGCAGGTTTTCAACAGAGTTTCCATCATTTTGACACCAGAAGCTCGGTCACTGAGCTGCACGCTCTGGTGGTCATCCAGGATGTATAGAACCGTAGTTACAGTTGAAACCTTTATTCTATTTAATTTGGCTCAAATAAAAGTGACAGCAGTTGAGACGATATGTCGGCGAGCCAGAGCAAAGCCTGAGCAGCAGAGGACACCAGGTCCTCCCCAGACAGAACAAGGCCACCAGGAGAGGACTTCACCAGGAGAGGACTTCATGAAGGACCCAACTCAACTTCATTTGTTGATCACTTTATCCCACCCACTATCTTCGGGTCCATTGGATCCCATCTAGATATTTTGATTTATTTTTCGTTTCATTGCTAAGAAACTTTCATGGGTGGTTCAAAACATCAGCTAACATACAATTTATCCAATAAAAATAATTTTTTAAAGTACTAATATATATAAACGTATATTGCTCTTTGACCAAATGTGCATTGCTCAGATGACGAGAGCGCAAGGGTTAAAAACAACACTGTAGACCAAAGTTTGGCACACGTGTTCCACAGGACATACAGGAAATAGTGATTAAGCAGTAAAAAGTCAACCCTCAAATTGACTTTAAAAAAATGAGTCTTTGGAAGGGACTTAAGAACAGGACGTGAGGTGTCCAGCCTGATGGACAGAGGGAGCTCAGTGCACCGAGCGAACTGCAAAAGACACTGAGACATCGATACACTGAGAAGAGCCTGATCCGTCCTGAGGGTTGACCTTGAAGGCATTTAAAAGCAAATAAATTCATCTAAAAATCAACACAAATGTACACAGGGAGCCGGTGAAGGGCGTGAAGGACGGTGGAAGCCGGTGGTACCAGCAGTACCAAGAGGGTGAAGAGGGACTGAGCTTCCGGTGTTCCGTGTTGATATGGAGCTCCTGCAGTCGTCGTCATGCTCCCCCAGCATGCACCAGCAGTGCCAGCGTTAGTTTCAATGCGACTTCATCTGAGTTTTAGAGACTGTGGGTTATTTTTGCGCACCTGGATGTACACATGATTGAGTGCAGAAAAAGACAGAGCATTTTATACTTTATAATTACTTATAATTCTACAAGGTTTCAGATGGACACGAGAAGTGGATTTCTGCAACTAAACTTGACTGTAGTGAGGAAAGCCTCACATTATATAATATATATATATGATTTTATTTTAAGGTGTTTTTGTTATTTACAGTTTCATTTAATGACAAAGATAAACCAAAAGAAAAATCTGAGGCTCGTTGTCCTTCATGTCCGCTGTTTCTCCTGGTCGTATTGGCATCCTCAACAAATGTAGTCATGTGCAGGAACTCATGAGGCTAAACGAGGCTCACCAGGAGGTCACACGTTTCCTTGTAATTTACTTTTTATTATTTGTTGTCAACCTACCCAGGCGACTAAGCTACTAGCAACTAATCAAAATAGTTAAAAAAAACAACAACAAAAAATCTGTGATGTCTGCGATTTTATTTTAAAGCACACATTTTGTCTGTTATCTACCTTCCTTATTTCCTCCCAGTTTGGAGATGGAGGATATGAACTGTTTGTAATGCAATAAAACATATAAGGTTATTTGTCTGCATTTGTCAGATGAAGTCTTCACTAGAAAGCAGCTCCAATTACTTTAACTAAATAATGCAAGTGCCGCATCACCCCTTCCTCTCCATCTCCTCCTGCTCCTGTGCAGCCTCTCTCCTCCTCCCTGTCTCAAATGTGTGAAGCGAGAGGCTTAATTGGAGCTAAATTGTTGTGCATTGGAGGAATTAGCTGCTGTTGGTCTTGTTTTATTGGATGTTTGTGAAAAGTTCATTAAGATAAGCAGAAGTGACAGGATCGGAGTGGAATATCCTACAGGAGACTTTGAGGCTTGATTTTCTCCTTTAATTCAAATACGATGTCAGATTCTTTCCTGTTAAAATGTGTTGTGTATTTTTGTACTTCAAGACAGAGCTGTTATTTTGCTTGATGTCAAGGAGAGGTTTAACAAAGATGCAGACGAGTTAATGTTGATCAGTAAAAGTAATGGATAAACTGGGTTCAGTTCCATTTGTTTTTATACTTGTTAAACATCGCCTTCTAAAGCAGTGTTTTCTACCTTTTTTGAGTCACGGCACACTTTTTTTTGGCTGAAAATATCAAATCGCACCATTTGCAAACAAAAGTGGTATTTATTGTAACTAATATTGTCCCTGTCAGTGTCACTGTGTCTGGTTCTCTAAACTTGGCCATGTTGATAGCTTTGCTTTCATTTTATATTGCTCAGGAGGACACACCAAAAAACTAACTTTTTCAATTAAATCTGACATTTTTCAAGGCAAATCTGGCAATACCTCAAGGCACATCTTTTTTGTGACTGTAGTGGGGTCATATAAATGTTATAAAACCTAGACGAGAAATAATAAGTAACTAAACTTTATTTTCACAGACCGAGGTCACAAAGTGCTAAAATACAATTGTAAAATAACATACTAGATTGCAATAAAAAAAAAAAAAAAATGCAATAAAGGTAATGGAAAAAATAAAGCTGGAATTGAAAAAAAAAAGATGTGTTGCATTAAAATAGAAACATGAAAAAAGTGCAATAATAATAATAGTAATAATTAATAAAAAATTGAATGCGACCATTCACATCGTAGAATCTGATGATGTCATAATCTCAGATGAAGGGTCTACATAACCCGGTACCACTTTATAACAACTACACCTTAATTTGCCTCAACAAAGCATGAACAAAGACTTCATTCACAATGAACATATAGTTACAGGCCTGATTCAGGCTTAGTATCTACTTAATTAAGGTTAGAGATAGGGTTTGGAATTAGGGTTAAAGCATTAGTGAGTATTAAACCTGAAACATTCTCAATATTTGTTCACAATGAATACAAAGTAGTAGTAGTGAGTAGTGTAGTTATTATAAAGTGTTACGTATGACTCTGTGGAAGATTCAGATTTAAAAATCCACAAAATGGAGATAAGTCGTTATCTAAAGTTCGGGAGCAGGACCACACCTCATCCACGCCCCTTCCGGTGACTACTCTATTTAAACTTCCCGGTCACACACACCAGTGTTCGTTATTTCGTGCACTCACTCACCGGAGGCAGACCTCATGCCCCGCCAGGCCCTAGTTCAGTCTTATTCCGCTGGGCCGGTCCGTGCAGCTCTCCATTACAGACAATCGTTTCCTTCCATTTTCGCCTTCTCCCGCTTCTACTCAAACTATGGATCCAAACAGCAACGTCCTGCCGAGGGTCGCCCTCTTCATGTCTCGGGTCCAGATTCTCCCGCACTTCCAGGTTAATCCGCGGTCTCGCCGAGCGCCACTCTCGGATCGCTTCCGTCACCGCACTCCTCCTCGATGAAGAGGTGCGGCTCAGCTCCAGCTCCCCGGCTGTTCGATTCCCCGCTCCCGCGTTCCGGCTCCGATTCCCGCGCTCCGGCTCCTGTTCCTGCTCGCCGCTTCCCGACTCCCGCGCCCTGACTCCTGCTCCGATTTCCGCGTTCCGGTTGCCGGCTCCTGCGCTCCTGTTCCCGCTCTCCACGTCCCGCCGACTTCCGTCACTGCACTCCTCCCGAAGAAGAGGTAAGGCCTAGCTCCGCTCCTGCACCCCGGCTGTCTGTTTCCCCGCTCCCGCGCTCCGGCTCCTGTTCCGATTTCCTGCTTCCAGGCCCCCGTGCCCCCGCTCCCGCTCCGTTCCCACTCCCGGCTTCCCGGCTCCTTCGCCCGGCTCCTGCTCCGTCCCCGCTCCGGTTCCCGCTCTGCTTCCCGGCTCCCGCGTCCCGCTCCGTTCCTGCTCCGTCCGCGCTCCGGTTCCCGCTCTGCTTCCCGGCACCCTCGCCCTGGCTCCGTTCCCGCTCCCTGCTTCCCGGCTCCTTCGCCCCGGCTCCTGCTCCGTCCCCGCTCCGGTTCCCGTTCTGCTTCCCGGCACCCTCGCACTGGCTCCGTTCCCGCTCCCTGCTTCCCGGCTCCTGCTCCGTCCCGCCCGTTCCCGCTCTGCTTCCCGCACCCTCGCCCTGGCTCCGTTCCGCTCACTGCTTCCTAACTACGCGTCCTGGCTAATGCTCCAGTTCCCGCGCTCTGCTTCGGCTCTCGCCCGGCTCCGGTTCCGCTCCGCGTCCCGACTCCTGCCCGTCTCCTGCTCCCTTCCCGCTCTCTGCTTCCCTGCTCCGGTTCTCATTCTCTGCCTCCCTGCTCCCGCGCCACGGTTCTCGTTCTCTGCTTCCCTGCTCCCTCGCCCCGGCTCCGGCTCCGGTTCCGCTCCGCGTCCCGACTCCTGCGTCCCGTCTCCTGCTCCGTTCCGCTCTTCTGCTTCCCGACTCGCGCGTCCCTGCTCCCGCGCCCGGCTCCGCGCTGGTTCCACTCTCTGATTCCCGGCTCCTGCGTTCTGATTCCTGCTCCGGCTCTCGCCTCCCATTTCCTGGTTCTCGCCCGTTCCTGCTTTCGCTCCCGCTCTGCTCCCGCCGCTGCTGGCACCAAGTGTCAAATCCTTCCGTGCATCTCATTCACGCATTTATCTAATCTAAATCTCGTTAAATAACCCCAAAAAAAAAAAAAAAAAAAAAAATCTTCTCGCTCTGTCTCTCTCTGCCTCGCTTTTTCTCTCTTCCTGTTTCAACTTACCCTTCCCCTAGCAATCACATACCTGGTCCGTACCTGGCTCGTGCTCTCCTAGCACTGTGTTTCCAGGCCCTACTTCCTTTCCTGGCACCGGGTTGCCGGGTCATACCTTCCTCCCTTTACTCCAGGTTGCCAGCTTCGATTTCTTTTCTTCTTCTCTCTTTCCCCTCAGGACAGGTGCAAGACCTTGCTCCACCCCTCAGGCACCGAGTTGCTAACCTCTTGAGTCATTACACATTCATTCAGCGCTAACCTCTCCCCAGCTTGCCGTTTCTACCCGTCTCTTTCCCACCCCTTTTTACCCAGCCCTGCCCCCTTTTCTTTTTCTTTTCTCTCTCTCTCTCTCTCTCTCTATATATTTTTTTCTTTTCTTTCTATCCTTTCTACCTATCTATCTCTCCCGTCAATTACTCTTTCTCCCTCTCCCGCTTCCTCTTTCGATCCCATCCCTTTACTAATTTCCTCTCCCTCCCCGGGCACCGGGTTGCCAGTTTCACGCTTCGTCGGGCACCGGGTTGCCAGTTTCACGCTTCTCGTCGGGCACCGGGTTGCCAGTTTCACGTTTCTCCCGGGCACCGGGTTGCCAGTTTCACGCTTCCCAGTTCTACGCTTCTCCTCGGGCACCGGGTTGCCAGTTCCACGCTTTTACTCCCTCTCCTGCCTCCCCTATGTCGCTCCTCTTTCCTCTTTCGTTTACTCATCTCTCCCTCCCTGGGCACCGGGTTGCCAGTTCCACGCTTCTCGACGGGCACCGGGTTGCCAGTTCCAAGCCTGAACTCACACTCCTGCCTCCCTATTTCGCTCCCCTTTGTTTACTCATCTCATCTCTCCCTCCCTGGGCACCGGGTTGCCAGTTTTCATGCCCATTGGGCACTGGGCTGCCAGGTTCCACAGTTTTCTCCCCAGTTCGCCAGGTTCCTGTTTCTCCCCGAACTGCGTGTCATCCGGTTCCACAGTTTCTCTCCGAGCACCGTGTGCCTTTACTAACTTCCTCTCCCTCCCCGGGCACCGGGTTGCCAGTTTCACGCTTCTCGCCGGGCACCGGGTTGCCTTGGCCACCGCCGCCGGGCCCCGAGTTGCCCTCAGCCGCCGGGCCCCGAGATGCCCCCAGCCGCCGCCGGGCCCCGAGATGCCCCCAGCCGCCGCCGGGCCCCGAGATGCCCCCAGCCGCCGCCGGGCCCCGAGATGCCCCCAGCCGCCTCCCCCAGCCGCCGCCGCCGGGCCCCGAGATGCCCCCAGCGCCGCCGCTGGCCTCGAGATGCCGCCGCCGCTGGCCCCGAGATGCCGCCGCCGCTGGCACCGAGATGCCCCAGCGTTCTAAGTCATTATCGCACCGAGCTGCGTCTTGTCTTTTCCTTTCTTTCTTTTTCTCATTTCTAGGTCACGCCTTGGAAACAACAGCGTCAGTTCCACGTTTTCCTCAGGCACCAAGTTGCTAACCTCGAGTCATTACACATTCATTCAGCGCTACTCTCCCCAGCTTGCCGCTTCTACCCGTCAATCTCTTCCCCACCCCTTTTTACCCAGCCCCGCCCCTTTCTCTCTCTTGTTCTCTTTTCTTTCTATCCTTTCTACCTATCTACTTCTCCCGTCAATGCCTCGTTCTCCCTCTCCTGCTTCCTCTCTTTTGATCCCATTCTTTTACTAATTTCGTCTCCCTCCCCGGGCACCGGATGTCCATTTCCACGCTTCGCCGGGCACCGGGTTGACAGTTCCACGTTTCTCCTGGCACCGGGATGCCAGTTCCACGCTTTCTCCTGGCACCGGGATGCCAGTTCCACGTTTCTCTCGGGCACCGGGATGCCAGCTTTCACTCTTCTCGTCGGGCACCGGGTTGCCCGTTCCACGCTTCTCCTCGGGCACCGGGATGCCAGTTCCACGTTTCTCCTCGGGCACCGGGATGCCAGTTCCACGTTTCTCTCGGGCACCGGGATGCCAGCTTTCACTCTTCTCCTCAAGCACCGGGTTGCCCGGTCTACCTTTCTAACACATTTTCGCTCCAAGCACTGTGTTGCAGATGCCACGTTTCCACCCCAGGTTCCACTACCTTCTTCTCTATCTTCTCTCGTTTGTCTCAACACCTCGTTGCTAGGTTCCACCCAAGCCTGCACCACATCGCTATCACCTCGGTAGGCACCAGACTCTGGTGCCCTCGCCACAGCTACCAAGCACCAAGACGCTCCATTCATCCTCACATCTGCCATGCTTCCGACTCTGTCCCAGCACTTAAGCCCTTGTCTCTCTCGCCCGATGTCAAGCAGCTTTCGCCGTCGGCCCGTCCTTTCATCGTCAGCCCAACCTTCACCGTCGGCCCGCCGTCATCCCGACCTTCGCCGTCAGCCCGACCTTCGCCGTCAGCCCGACCTTCGCCGTCAGCCCGACCTTCGCCGTCATCCCGACCTTCGCCGTCATCCCGACCTTCGCCGTCTGCCCGACCTTCGCCGTCTGCCCGACCTTCGCCGTCTGCCCTCCTGATCGAATAGCTGAACCCGATGTCTCTTCTCAGTAACTTCCTCGTCGCCTCCTGCAGCACTAATCAGCAGCTCTCATCGCTCCTTGGTCATCTCGTCTTCTACATACGGACCATCCCTAAGGAGCACGCCTTCATCTGCAAACTCCTGATTCTTACGTCTTCCGTTCCACCCCTTCACATCGCCGCAATCCTTGCACGTCTGTTAAGTCCAAGCTACAATTACGAACAGCATCACCTCCTTCTCCTGGACCCCATCGACGATCCAGCAGCATTCATCTTCTTACAGCCGGCTCTCCACCGGCCGTTTTTGGGGTAAAGGGCAAATAATCAAACGCCCAAGTTGCTCCACTTCAGCCCATCTTTTGCAATATTCATGATTATCCATCATGATTGCCCTACCGTGGGGCCAGGAGTAGACGTCCATTTTGTGGCCATCCAATCCAATAACCTTACAATCATCGCCATTATCCACAAGGCAGAAGTAAGCACACTCCGTCATGCCCTCCTTTCACCGCCTTACCCGGCTGATAGCCACTCATCTGGTCAATTATCAGAGTAAGTACATCCCGGGTTACCATAACTCCATGCTTATTCTCTTGTGTTTCACTTCAGACCTTCACGATATCGGCTCTCAACGAAGAACGAATGCCAACCACAGTTCCTCATGGCACATCTACCACGTTCTGCATCTTGACCCGCTCTGACCGGCCTCCTCCTGTCATCCTGCACAGCCTAGCTCTAGGACCTCGTCAGCCTACAAGAGACTACGTCCCGGTTCCATTCCTTCCTACTCTCTTCAGCATAGTGCCTCAAGAAAGCAACACAACCGCAGTGGTAATTCGGCCACAGTCTTCGTGCTTAAGCGAATTCCGTTCTAGCCCTTCGAAACCCTCCAAGAATTCGTCTAGTACCCGCTATCGTACCTGAAGGGTTTTCTCCACCATCGAGGCCAGACCGTATCAGAGTTCAGGTTCCTTCCATATTTCATGTCTATTCTCAACCGGTCTAACATCAGCCCCAACTTCTTTTGGTCATTTTTGCGCATCCTTCCACCTCCCGCTGAGGAATTCCGCCACTCGCATAACCTCTGCAACCTCCAGTCAGCACGGCTCCAGTAAGGCTTCTTTTGGGGGTATCGAGGCCCGGGAGCCTGCTGCCCTCATCGCTAGAAGCCCCAAAACGGCATTGATCATCTACTCTCATGCATTTTATCGTTCTTGATCGCCAATAAACTTCTGCATCCAAGCTTGAGGTTGTGGTCCTTGCTAGTGAAATGGAGATAAGTCGTTATCTAAAGTTCGGGAGCAGGACCACACCTCATCCACGCCCCTTCCGGTGACTACTCTATTTAAACTTCCCGGTCACACACACCAGTGTTCGTTATTTCGTGCCCCTCCCTCCCACCCTCTTCTAATTGTTCTGTCTTATCCTTTAGTCGGGGGGTATCGAGGCCCGGGAGCCTGCTGCCCTCATCGCTAGAAGCCCCAAAACGGCATTGATCATCTACTCTCATGCATTTTATCGTTCTTGATCGCCAATAAACTTCTGCATCCAAGCTTGAGGTTGTGGTCCTTGCTAGTGAATGTTTGTCCTGTTCATTATTAGTGTGGGATTTGCTCCACAAACTTGTCAAATTAATTCTAGGCTTGAAGTCCTTTAACTGACGACAATCACGTCTTTGGAGTCGAATAATCTTTTTGAGCCAGTTTTTGCTTCATGTCATTGTTTCATATAGGTCCAGTAATTATGGAGATACAAGCCATAATCCAGGTCAAATCTGACATCTGACCATTAAACCCGAGCATTCTTGTCTGTCTCAGGGAGTTTAAAGTACAGGGATTGTTGAATGTTGTGATGTCACGTGACGACAACCTTTGACAAGACAATTCACTAATGCTAACTGTGCACTTGTATTGCACTGCACAAACTTCATTTAATTTCAAAGCAAGTAAAGTGATTTGCATCACCAAACCATACTCGCAGCTATTTCAAAATGAGCCAAAAGCAAAACTATTTTCATCCAATTCGCTGTTTTGTCATAAGACATTCTTCTGCTGCCACAGCCCTTACAGCAGCCTGTGTCGGTCTAAATTAGAAAGCTCAGCCAACAATGGAGGAGTGTTTTGCTGGAGTTGCCCCACTCGAGTGTGAGGAAATCTTTTTAGGCGGATTACGATCTTCATTGTCCAGAGCTTATGATCTGACATGGATTATGTTAGCTCAGATATATTTAGTAACACTTTCAGAACCACACACCCACCAGGCCCAGCGCAGGATCTCTGCCAACATGGAAGGCATGGACTTGAGGAGGATGGTCCCAATACAACAGAGATTAAATGGAGAAGTGGTTGTTGTATTAGGAGTTATGTTATGTTTGGTGTACATGTACTGCATGTTATTTCAAAGAAGTAGAATAAAAATGGTGTGATGTGATATATACATATATATGTGTGTGTGTGTGTGTGTGTATCTCTCTCTCTCTCTCTCTCTCTTTCTCTCTCTCTCTATATATATATATATATATATATATATATATATATATATATATGTCAGATACTGTGTGCGTCATGGCGCTGATTACAGATCGGTCATTAATTGGGTCTTCCTCGGTCAGAAGGAACAGGCGAACTCCAGGTGTACAATACAGAACTTTATTTAAGGGACGAACAGGTATTGGGAGCAGGATTTAGGTTGGTTGTGTGTGCACGTGTATGAGTGTGTGTGTGTGGTTATCTGGAAGAAAGAGAATGAGAATATGTATTAGATGCAGTTACACTGAATGTCCACAAGATGGAGCTCTAAGCTAACAAATGAACTTAAACTTAAGGTTGATATATCGCAAGACAGGGCAATAATGAAAATAAGGCAAACAAATGATAGAAAGGCAAACAGCTGGACATAAACAGACTATTTACAGGTACAGGAATGATTGGAGAGTGACATGAATAGACGGGTCGTTATCATGTAATAGCGGAGCATAGGACCACGAGGTAGCGTTAGCAGTGAACAGCAGAGGGTCACAAAGTCACATCTACAACTAATAAGGGAAATAAACACTTACAATACACGCGAACAATACTCACATCATATGGACGCACACAGGACTCAGACACACAGGATTACACGGGATTGAACAAAATGATGGGATGCAGGCAAACTCCGCTCCTCACACAACAAGGTACAACTCCGCAATAACATACGGGCCACGGCACTCCGGAACTACAATATCTTACAGGTGCATCATGGGAGGTGTAGTACTATAACCCAGGACTTTTAACAGCCGCCCCTGTATTTGTCGGGCAAATACACACATGCAAAAGTCCACTAGTTCGGAGAAGAGCTGTCAGCGTCCTCCGGCACTTCAGGAAGCTCCACTAGTTTGGTTACAGGGCGGACATAGGCACTGTCTTTAACTTTCACCTCTGCCGCTCGAACAACACCGTCTGATCCAGGAAACACTTTGGTGATGGTGCCCACGGGCCACAGTCCTCTGGGGAGGTTCGCATCCACAATCATAACAACTCGTCCCACAGAAACATTGTCAGTAGATTTACTCCACTTCTGTCTCAACTGAAGCCCAGGAAGGTAGTCCTGGACAAAGCGCTTCCAGAAATGGTCGCTGATCACCTGACTGTGTTTCCATCTCCTGTTGGACAGAGCGTCATGTGGGCCATATACTGCCTGTGGTAGCGCTGAGTCACGCCGCCCCATTAACAAGAGGTTTGGCGTGATGGGGTCGGTGTCAGCCACGTCAGAGGAGGCATACCCAAGAGGTTTAGAGTTTAGGATGCCCTCAACCTCTATCAGCGTGGTAAGCAGGACTTCTTCTGCCACAACTTGGTCCTTTAGGACGACCTGCAGAGCGGACTTCACTGACCTGATTTCCCTCTCCCAAGCTCCACCGAAGTGCGGCGCATGCGGTGGGTTGAAGTGGAAGTTGATGGTCTGTTTGGCCAGTTGCTGTTGTAGGTCTGGAGCCATGTTCCCAAAGGCAGTCTGGAGCTCTTTGTCACCACCCCTGAAGTTCGTGCCCCGATCTGACCACAGCTCGTACGGCTTCCCCCTGCGTGCAACAAACCTGCGTAGAGACATCAGAAAGGAGTCAGTGTCGAGGCTGGGGAGGAGATCCAAGTGCACACACCTAGTGGTGAGGCACTTGTAGATGATCCCCCAGCGCTTCTCTCTCCTTCGGCTGATCTTAACCAGGTATGGGCCAAAACAGTCCATGCCTGTGGACCAGAATGGGGGTTTGTATAGTCTAAGCCGAGATGAGGGAAGGTCCGCCATTTTAGGAGTAGTGGGAGAAGCACGCCATCTTCTGCAGTCGACACACTGGTACTGATGTTTCTTGATGGCCTGGCGTCCTCTGATGATCCAATAGGTGCGGCGTATCTCGGCATAGAGTCTTTCTGCGCCAGGGTGAAGGAGCTTGGCATCATAATGCTTTATGATGAGCATAGACAGAGGGTGATCTGCTGCTAGTACTATAGGATGAATGCTGTTTGGGTCTACTTCTGTGGCCTGACGCAGACGACCTCCAACTCTGATTAGTCCACTGAGGCTGTCATATTCAGGCGAGAGAGCGCTCAGACGGCTGCTTGAGCGTACAATGTGGCCTGCACGAAGAGCTTGAACTTCCTCCGGGAAGCTGTCAGTTTGTGCAGAGCAAAGCAGCTGTGTTTCTGCCTCCAGACGCTCGACTGCAGTGCATGGAATGGCCGCCCCATGCAGGGACTGGTGAGTGGCCAGGACCAGGTCATCCAGCGTTGTATACTGTGCTGGATCTGGGAGGCTCATGGATACCGCTGTGTGACCACAGAATGCTGCCTTTCTGAGCTCCTCACAGCCACAGTCCGTGAGCTCTGTTGGGGGCTTTGGCCACATGTCCTGTGTCTGAGATAGAAAGGGTGGACCGTGTGACCAACGGCTGGACGCACATAACTCCAACAGAGGTTTCCCTCTAGTGATGTCATCAGCAGGGTTATTGTCAGAGTTAACATAATGCCACTGCTCTGGGGAGGTCAGCTCCTGGATCTCACAGATTCGAGTCCCTACAAATACTTTGTAGCGGCAGGAGCTGGACTGGATCCACTGTAGCACTGTAGTAGAATCCGTCCACAGGTGGACGGACTGTAGGGGGATCGTGAGCTCAGTTTGGAGCACCTTGGCTAGTTGTGCACCAGTGAGCGCAGCACACAGCTCCAGTCTGGGCATCGACACTTGTTTGCGGGGCGCGACTCTGGATCGGGCCATGACGAATGAAGTGGAGATGTGCACTTGCTGGTCCGTCACTCTGAGATAGGCTACAGCCCCATAAGCCCTCTCAGAGGCATCACAGAATATGTGTACCTCATATGTCACCCCGATGCTGTTGTGAGGAGGAGCGTAACAGCGAGGTAAGGTAATATGCTGAAGATGTGACAGCTCATTCTCCCATTCAAGCCAGGACTGGAGCAGGGTGCCTTCAATGGGCTCGTCCCATCCTCTCTCTGTGCTCCACAGGGCCTGCACAATCAGCTTTGCTCTTGTGGTGTAGGGGCAGATATAACCCAGTGGGTCATACTGACTGGCCAGTACTTTGTACACATTACGCAGTGTAGCTGTTGTGTAGGACACTGGGCGGTGCTTGTATCCCAGGACGTCTGTTGGGCAGTGCCAGCTGAGACCCAATGTTGACTCCTGTGGATCAAGGCTTTTGAAGTTCAACCACAGTTCGCAGCTATCTGACCGGGCCGTGCTGGGCAGATGGGAAACAACTTCAGGGACGTTGCTGGCCCACTGGCGTATCTCAAATCCACCTTGGAGGAGGAGCTCTCTCATTCTGTCTACGAGTGCCTTTGCTTCTTGTGGGTCCGAAAGGGACTGCAAACAGTTGTCCACATAGAAGGCTGTGTGCACAGAGTCATAAATGTCCTGGCACGTGTCTTTGTGCTTCCTCACATGGCTCTGTAGTGCAAAGGTAGCACAGCAGGGGCTACACGTGGTACCAAATGGCAGGACTCTCCACTCGTACACATCTGGGGGCCGCTCTGTTTCACCATCTCGCCACAGGAACCGCAGGAGGGGGCGGTCCTCTGGGAGCAGTCGGACCTGGTGAAACATGGCTTTTATGTCTCCACTCACAGCCACAGGAAACTGCCGAAAGCGGAGTAGCACGCCGAGCAGCGTGGGGCCCAGTGGAGGTCCTGGCAGGAGATAGTGGTTGAGGACAGCCCCCTGGAACTCAAAGGAGCAGTTAAAGACCACCCTAGCCTTGTTGTTGTGGTGTACTATGTGGTGTGGCACGTACCAGGATTCAGTAGAGCTGTGGATCTCCTCTGGAGTCAGCTTGACCACATAGCCTGTGTCTACTAACCTCTTGATCTCTTGGTTGTATGTGAGCGCAAGATCAGGATTCCTGGCTAGCTTACGTTCAGTGGATCTCAAAAGGCCTTTAACCACTTCTGGAGTGACTTGGAGCTGCGGGAAGTCCTTCTTTCTGAGCAGGGGAGTGGCATATCTCTCTATACCATCGACAGGAACTCTGATGGTCTTAGCCTCTAACATGGCTATGGCTTCTCTGTCCTCTTTAGAGCGTGTGACCTCCTTCTCTGGTCTGTGGAGGCGCGTCCAGTTGCCACAGACGCTGAACATTCTGCTGTAGGGTTTCAGCAGGAGAGAGGCATGATATGTTAAGACACCCTGCTGTGTGGGCATACTGCTGCTTGGACCCTGGATGGCCCACCCGAGTTTGGTGCAGATAGCCACGGGCCCCTGGGCCGGCCCGCGCAGGACTGGGCGGACAGGAGTGATGAGGTGAGCGTTGTCGGAGCCGATTAACACCAAAGGCTGTACCTGAGTGAATCCCTCAAGCCGTACTCGCTGTAGATGGTGGTACTTCTCCTTTAAGAGCTCTACTGGGCATGACTGCTCAGCTAGACTCAACTGTGTGGCTGTAAAGGCTCGTGTTATCTTGTATCGAGTTTTCGGCTTAGCCTTTGGTGATAACTGAAATGAGACATAGGCTCCCTGTACCTGGATCACATCATGACGGATAGTTCTCAATGAAAGGTTTTCCTCCTCCTGTTTCAACCCTAGTGACTTGACTGCAGCTGGGAGTATGATGGTCTTCTCTGAGCCATCGTCGAGGAGAGCAAACGTGTCCAGGGACTTTCTGTCGTGGTGTAACTGAATGGGCACAACCTTGAGCATAACACGACCTGAGTGACTGAGAGGACCCATGAAGACTCGGCTGGTGCTCACTGTTAGAATGTTAGGGTCACGTTTCTTAGCTTCTGCCAAGTCATGTAGCACTAATAAGTGCTGGTCACCGCAGCTGCTGCATGGTTTCTTCAGGGTGCACTGCTCAGGAGCGTGTTTGCGGCCGCAGCGCCAGCATCTGGATTTCTCCTTTATCCATGAAGCTACAGCTGTGAGGTCTAGTCCTTTGAAGTGCGCACAGCCACTGAGGTAATGTTCTGTGCCTTCACAGTAAGGGCAATAGGGCTTAAACTTCTGCCTCTGCTTAGAGGGAGCTGAAGGAGAAGCTTGAGCCTTTAGTTCTGTCTTCGGCTGTGTTTGGAAAGGATCTGAGCCATAATAAACAGCGGTAGACTTACTCTGTGTCTTGGGCCCTGCCGTGCCTCTAGGATGGCTCCTCTCTTGGCGTGGCTTGTCCCCTTGCTGTGGCTGGGAGGCTTGTCTTGACAGCTGCAAAACTTGTGATTTTCGCTCCAGCCATTCAGACAGGTCATACATGTTATATGTGCGGCTGCTGCCAGGGCGAATGATACCACGTGTCATGCAGTACTCAATGAAGCTATCCCTGTAGCTGGGAGGGAGCTTGGTGAGTAGTCTGTCCACATGTGAACCACACTGGAGCTCACTGGCTGCAACATCGTCCATAGAACTGAGGAGGCCCACCAAGGTAGAGACCGCTAGAGAGAAATCTTCAAAGGCCTGAGGGTCACCGGCTTTAATAGGAGGACAGTGAAGTATGGCACTCAGCTCACTCTGAACTAATTGCCTCGGTTGTCCGTACCTCTGCTCCAGGGCTCTCATAGCCCTTGTGTAGGGAGTGCGGTCATGAATGTAGCGCCTGGCCATCTGTGCAGCACACGGATGCTCTAAATGATCCAGCAGGATGTGATATTTATACTCCTCTGTGAGGTGAGTATGTGGCCCCAGTAAACTGTCGAGCCCCTTCTTTAGCAATGCAAAATCACTCTCTCTGCCTGACCTAAATGTCACCAGCTTAGGTTTTGGGATGCCATATGAAGACGCAACTATCATCTCCATCAGGTTTGGCTGGGTTGCTTCCACTGGAGGAATGTGAGAGGCTGCAGGCTGTGGTGGGTAGTCATAGGCTGATGGATATGTAGCATCGTAGTGACTGGGTATGTCGGGGGGAGGAGCCACATATCGCTGGTTATGGGTAATAGGCTGCTGTACCTCAGCACCCTGTGTTGACTGGTACAGGGGTGTAGAGTGATTTCTGCTGAAGACTGCAGGGTCATAATGCTGTGCAGCGTATAGCTGGTCAGACCTGTGTGGAGGAGGCAAATGTTGAGAACTCTGACTGAACAGGAGATGGTCTCGATGTGGTTCGACTCTCTCAAGCTGTGTTGATTGGGCTACTCGGATGACCGGTTGTCGTTCAGGATGAATAGCATGGTTCACTCTCGGCGGGGGAGCGAGGAGCAGCGTAGGCGGAAGGGTAGGCGGTACTACAAGACCTGGAGGCTGTGGAGCTGGATGATTGATAGGAGTTGTTCTAGGTTGCAGTGCCGGCTGAATAACGGGACTTGCTGAGGAAGAAGCTAACTGGGGAGCAGGATGGACAGTAATGCTTCTACTAACTGCAGCAGGGTGCACTGGCCTGAACAGGCTCACAGGGGTTCTGATGTCATGCCTTGGGTCTGGTGCTGATGCAGGGAGTGGTACAGGTTTGAGTGCAAGAGGAAGAGAAGAAGCACGATATGGTAGAGGAGCATTACTGCACTGTGGGAGAGGACTGCAGGACTCACAATCTCGCTCCAGTTTCTCCATGCGGTTGGTTAATGCACTGTTGGTTTCTTTCATTGTGACTTGCATCTCTTTCATAGTTGTCAGCACTCTGTCCCAAGCATTCTCCATCTTCTCCCATCTATACCTCTCTTCATTGTCTGATCCTTCTGAAACGCTGCCAGATAAGTCCTCGGGTTCAGACAGACCGTGTTCATAGTCAGCCAGATGTCCCGGAAGCTTCCTGCTCCTGCGTGGACGTTGACTACGCTTTGGACTCTCTATGTTCGGTGGAGTTGCCATCTTGTTGACTCAACCAATGACCATCCGGCTCGAAGGACCACTTGTCAGATACTGTGTGCGTCTGCGTGCGCTGATTACAGATCGGTCGTCAATTGGGTCTTCCTCGGTCAGAAGGAACAGGCGAACTCCAGGTGTACAATACAGAACTTTATTTAAGGGACGAACAGGTATTGGGAGCAGGATTTAGGTTGGTTGTGTGTGCACGTGTATGAGTGTGTGTGTGTGGTTATCTGGAAGAAAGAGAATGAGAATATGTATTAGATGCAGTTACACTGAATGTCCACAAGATGGAGCTCTAAGCTAACAAATGAACCTAAACTTAAGGTTGATATATCGCAAGACAGGGCAATAATGAAAATAAGGCAAACAAATGATAGAAAGGCAAACAGCTGGACATAAACAGACTATTTACAGGTACAGGAATGATTGGAGAGTGACATGAATAGACGGGTCGTTATCATGTAATAGCGGAGCATAGGACCACGAGGTAGCAAGTGTGCAGTGAACAGCAGAGGGTCACAAAGTCACATCTACAACTAATAAGGGAAATAAACACTTACAATACACGCGAACAATACTCACATCATATGGACGCACACAGGACTCAGACACACAGGATTACACGGGATTGAACAAAATGATGGGATGCAGGCAAACTCCCTCCTCACACAACAAGGTACAACTCCGCAATAACATACGGGCCACGGCACTCCGGAACTACAATATCTTACAGGTGCATCATGGGAGGTGTAGTACTATAACCCAGGACTTTTAACAATATATATATATATTATGTGTTAATTTTTTTTAAATTAATTGACACATCAATTTATTTGACTTAGCAACAAAGATCTAAGGTGTTATTTTTACGCTGAAAAAGGCGGCAATGTGCCATACAGCTTCTTCCAGCCCCAGAATGCATAAACATTCAGTTCTTTGACTTTAAATATCCACGTCACACACAAACAAACAGCACAGATCATGTGCACGACACCTACACACACAGTCCTTCGCGTCCACACAAAGATCAGTGTATGATCTGACCTGTAAACAGAAGAGATGAAGAAACACCTGGTCCAGAAACTACAGTCTTCAGTGGAAGCCTTATGTCAAAAGTCTGCTTCCAGTCCCAGTCTGCAGTGTCTATGTGAAGGTGAAGCCACATAATATGATATGATAGTATCATATGTATGAGTATGATAATATGATCCAAACTTCACCATAATCCTCGTGCTTGGTCCAGGTAGGAGCGCTAACTCACAATAAATGTGGTGTGGTCAAAATCCAGGGTTAGGCGCATGTATAAATTTGTGGCCGAAGTCCAGTGAAGTTGCAGGAAAAAAACATAAAAAACAAAACAAATCCTACTCTCCAAAAACCCAGAAGTTACCACACATGAGGGCCCTCAGTCACGATTTTGCCTCACTCCCATTTCTTGTTGCTTAGTGAAGCTCTACTTGGGACCTTGTTAAGATCCAACGATGCCAAATGTGACTTTTGCCATTTATTAAACTGGTCTTAAACCTTTAGGACTGTAGCTGCCGATCTTGCCTTGGTGGAGGGTGTGAGGGGGCCCTAATCTTTGGTGGTGATTTCATCCTCCATCAGTAGCCTGCACTAGATGTATCAAATCCACAAAGTCCTGGTAAAACAATAAGCACAAAATCTCAAGTCTGAAAAAAATTCTGTTGGAAAAATGTATCATGGTGTTTTTTAAATAGCATATCAAATTTCAGATGGAAATTCAGTATTCGTTTTTGGAGAAACTGTGGCTGTCAGGTGTTTTTGCCCTATTATTCATAAACACTGGACTGAGATCAATGAGGCACTGTGGACATTAAACATTCAACATTCCATTTTATTTAAATCACTATATGCATTGGTTTGTTAATCAATAATAGTGGGTACATTTACAGCTTTAGAAAATGACAGCTAGAATGATGAGGTAATAGTGATCTTTTTGATGTGTTATTATAAAAAAAAAATATACACACACACACACATACACACACACACACGTATATATATATATATATTAATCTAGTGATTGTTCTTTCGGTAATGCAAGTAAATGTTTGGATCGCAAAAGGCTCTTTTTTTTTTTGTTTTTTCATTTTACAGAGGCTACCTGAGGACTTCATGGTCAAGTATACACACTGACAAAATTATATGTTTTTTAAACAAAGCACAGCGTTCTACAGATTTCTTGTGTCATTTTGCTGTAATTCATGCTTTGTTTGAGTCATAAAACCTAGTTCTATCAGCACGTGTCATGTTTGGGAGAAAATGTATTAAATTGCTAAATAAATATGATTATTTAAACAGTTGTAATTAATTACTTGCAATTAACATGTTCATCTGATCATCAAATTCTTGACTTTGTGTCATTTAAACAATTAATTGTTAACTTAATTTATGCTCTACGTTCTAGACGCTTCTGTCCGTCCTCCATATGTGGTTCGTATGCTCACAGCTGAGCAACAGTAGCAACAGAGTTAGTTGTACTTGAGCTGCAAAACAAAACCTCTTTTCCCAGCTCATATTCTTGGCTCTTTTCTGACAATTGTGTCCTTAAAAAACTGTATGTGCAATAGATAATAATTAGATTTTTGGTGTGCATAAATCTGATTATGCACACCACCAGAATGAATTACCTGAAGTATTTTGTATACAGAAACAGCTGACTGGTTTGGACTGATTACTTACCCTTTTAAACTCCATAATGATATAATTAAGTCAGAAGGGGATTAACAGACATTCAAGTCTACTAGAAGTAAAGGCTAAAACTGCTAACCCTGCTATTTCCCAACTGAGTAGCCAATAGGAAAAAACAGAACATCAGTTTGAGAACTATGTTTACTAGATAGTGGTTTTACTTTCTTTATACTCTTTATTTTTGTGCTAACCTCTGTGAATGAACCTCCTTCCCCATGGGCACCAGCCTTCTGAGGCCCAGACACAGACATAATCACTCCTGCATCACCATTTATAAACCACAAAGTGTCCAGTCCAAAGAGCAGATGAACTGAAGGTGAACAAGGCGAACCCGGAGGCTCAGGTGCCGTGTTAAAAATACACCTCACCCCCGAACACGGGTCAACACCACCATCCGTCACCCAGCCGACAAAGCGTGGCTGAAGAAAGCCTGGGCAGTGGTACAGCGTAGATGTATTACCAGCGACACTTAGCCACCAGCACTCCCCGCCTCGCACCCTAAGCGGCTCGGACAAGCCAACAGGAGCAGATGAAAACATATCTGGATTTCCATATGGCCCCAGGGAGATGTCCTTGTCATGTCCTCCAACCGGTTCACCCTCCCCAACCCGCACAGCCGCTGGTGCTTCCCTGGATTCATCGCGTTTGAAGGCCGCAGCACTCAAAGCTAATCTGCTCCTCACCTGGGCAGAGCAGATAGCACCGGGCGTCGTTAGCGTTTAGCCTCTCTGTGCTGTGATACAGAGGAAAGGGAGGGGGTTTGCAGAGACTGGTCGTGGTTGTGATGTTTTGGATGTGTAATTCTTAAAGTGAAAAACGCTAAACAGATTTTTATGAGCTGTTCACCAAGGCTGGACTCAAATCCATCCTTGGATAATTAAAGCGTTTTTTTAACCCGGGTTGTTAGCAGTTTTAAGCTGTCTCAGAACACACCAGCCGCTCAAAAGTGTGGCTGACGTGTTCACACTGGGCCAAGATTCCACTCACACACACTTAAGCAAAAGCTCTTTTCTGTTAACCAACTACTGGCAGTGAAAATGACCAAAACATCCTAAGTCTGTACATCTGATGTTACATGTGACAGTTACAGGCTGCTGCCAGAGAAGGACGGGCTTCAAATACTCTGACCAATCCACAGACGTGGTTTTGGAGTGTGTTTTTGAAAGATTTTGCCAGACACTGTGGGGGCCAGAGGACAGTGTGGGGGCCAGAGGAGAAAGGGGTGAGAGAGGTGTGAGGGGTTTGAGGGGTGTGAGGGGTGACCACTGATCTTTCAGTCATACAAAATGCCATCACATATTTTCACCTGGTTTAATGAAAAATCCTATTACAGGTTAAACTATACAAATTTAACTAAAATGTGGTTAATTAAATTACTTTTTGAAGTGTTTTCTATAAATCGTACCTATTCACCTTATTCTGCCCCGCCCACTGTTGCCTCTTTTTGCTACAGATCCACACTCATGTGGTAAAGGCACTCACAGTTTGGCAAGAACTAAATTCACACAAGTGGTGAACGAGGGGAAAAGTAAAAATATTACACAAACAAGACTGATCTGTGTAAAATGTTCAATGAACATGTGTAACAAAGCACCGATTTCCTGAGGCCTGAAAACAGCATATTAATTAATACTGTTATTAAAACATTACTGTTGAGCTCGCCTGCCCCATTCAGACTAACACAACAGAAAAAAATGGCAGCGCCCACGGCAATTTCTAGAATAAGGTGAATAGTCTTGCCCTAGTTTGTCTAATTTACACAATAGTTACAGTAGGAAAATGGGAGTTTCAGAGATCATATACAGGAGAATAAAGATATTTCTTTGCGTTGCCAAGAATGTTCCATAGTACATGTCATGGTCAATCTAGCTTTTCTCCACTGAAAGCAATTATATCTCCATGGAGACCAGCAAGTTAGTTACACTGTGCACCTTGAAGTCAAAATGCTGCCTTTTAAAAAGACCTGGAGTAGACAACTATGTAGTGAATAATTAGCGACATCTACATTCAAAAGGCTTCAGCTGACAAGCCTAGAACAAAGAGAACAACCTGTGAACTTGACTGTACGGCGCAGACGGGACTGTCTAAGATCAAGGTGTTATTCTTTAACGAGAGCAGAGGGAAATGACACGCGGGGTTAATTGCCAAACGCTTAAGCAGTGCAAACATC
This sequence comes from Rhinogobius similis, assembly GCA_019453435.1. Lineage (NCBI taxonomy): Eukaryota > Metazoa > Chordata > Actinopteri > Gobiiformes > Gobiidae > Rhinogobius > Rhinogobius similis. Next base: position 14,069,707 of record CM033623.1, on the reverse strand, counting down.
TAATTTAAGAAAATGGATGGAGTGAGAGGGAAAGAGAGAGGAGGATAAGAGACGACTGTGAAGGAGGAGAGGTCAGGGGGAGACCGCCAAGTGAGATAAAGGACTGTTTAAGTTTTTAGCACTTCACTACAGGGCTGTACATGCTGATTTCAAAGGAGGCCTAAGGAGATCTGTGTCAAGTGGAACTAAGAAGAAAAGTTGGGACTTTTCCTCTTTCTCACTGTTGTACTGAAGGATAACATAATCACATACAAAAACACCAAAAAAAAAGCCCTAATAATTAGCTTGGACATTGAGAAAGCTTTTGATTCTGTTAGCTTACGTTATTTTTTTAAAGTGCTGAACAAATTTCAAACAGATGACTTAATAATTAGAAATATATCGGCTCTATTTGACAGTCCAACCTCGAGAATTGAATTAAACGTTCACTTGACAAACCCACTGACACTGGAAAGAGGAGTGAAGCAGGACTGTGTTTGGTCTCCCCTTTTGTTCATTTTTACTAGAAATCATTGGCCCAACATATTAGACAATCACAAACAATCTGTGTTGTTACAATGGCTGGGGATGGAACATAGAATTACTTGCTACGCGGATGATATTCTACCATTTCTGACCAAACCAGAAACTTCAATATCAAATGTGATGCTTTTCCTTCATAATATTGGTCCAATGTCTGGATACCAACTGAATATACAAAAAAAAATCTTATGGGCGACCCCCCTTGACCTTCAGAATGACCTAGACCAGAAAAACAAGTTTAGAAAAAGAAAAAAACTATTGGTCGCAAATGTATGTCGGGGCATTTGAAGCCCCTGCCGTCTCCCCCTGCTGTCTCTGAGCCGACCCAAAGACTCTCCTGAGAAACACTGGCTCTCTTTTTTATATTTGGTGACATGCGCCCCGCATTAAATGACCAAATCCACAATTACGTTCATTTCTTACCATGTTCATTTTATTATCTTAAATTAAATACACAATATATAGTACTATAGTACTATAAACACAAGATGGAAATGTAAGTTGCCAACAAAAAATATTAATAAATATCTTAAATAACTAAATAAAACTTAAATATTCAAGTGTAAAACAAATACCACCCAATAAAAGTGCAAATATGAATATAGATAGAATCATCCAACAAGTGAAGTGTAAACATTAACAGGCTCCTACAAATGTGTACGTCTACATTTTCTAGCTGCAAAGTTGTTTATCAAGTCCTCATATGAGAGCTTCTGTGCCAATTGGTGGTGAGTTCAAAGGGTAAAAGAAACTAAATATTCGTAACTGTAAATGATTACTACTACTACAATTTATTTATTTTTTATTTTTGCAAAAAATGAATAAAAATAGTTTATTCAGCTTTAAGAAATGCACAAGAACTGTTGTCATTGTGAATGTATCATTGGCATCATATTTATTCACGGATTAAGTGCAGTAAAAGCCCACGCACCAAATGTCCCCTAAACGCCTCAGAGTCAGACGTTGCTGCAGAGCGGCAGGTAATAGGCTCCTCCGCTGACTCTCTCTCGTCTTCATCATTCTCTCAAACTTTGCCTGGGGTCTTGGCCATCCCTGTTCTCTGAGGGAGGAGCCGAGGAGGAAAGAGAGAGAGCCCTTGGTGTTGCGGTTTTATTAAATTACGTGCATGCGCTTCACTTTGGCGAGCGCCGGAATGCGGCGCTGCGTGGGCTCCGCTCGTTTTCGCCACGGCCAGGCGGCCACGGCACAGCCGATGTGGTGCCCCTCAGAGCACTTGGTGCCCTACGCGCTGTGCGTTACGTGCTTTATGGAAGCGGCGGCCCTGGGTGACATGAAGTGTTTTTGTATGTCATTGTACTTCCTCATTTCAATAAAAAGGAAGGGAATAAAGGACAAAAAATATTGTGTGGTCTTTTTACTGGCAGTATGTTTTCACAAGGGACCTGCAGGGGGAGCTATGTCGCTGAAGTTACTTAGTTCTGCTATAACTATAATTCAAGGATTTTTTCTATTCCAGACTATACGCAATACGCAATTGCAATATGGCAATATGCTTCATATCCGGTTCAAAACTCTACAGTTACCAAAAGGAAAAGGTGGTTGGGATCTACCTTGTCTTAAAAAAGACTCCATTCTAATCTCCATGTATCATTCAATCCTGTCATTAGTCTAGAGATTCCGCCCCATAGTTTGACTTCAGGGGGGCGGGACAAACATGCGTCAATCAGACGAACAGTGGACGTGACGACAGCACCACCAGAGTATGGTTTATGCGCGGCAGCAGAGAGTCGTATCTGTCGGTCCAAAATGGCTGTAGCTGTAAAGCTTCCTCTGGCCCTGGTTTGAACGACACGTCCTGGTCTTTTAAAACAGGAGCGTAGCCCCGAACGTTTTCTCTGTCGTGCTTGTTATTGCATCTTGCTTGTTATTGCTTGTAATCGCGGCACACGGATGTGACGTTCTTCTCTCACGGCTCTGATTGGCTGCAGAATAGAGGAAGTACAGGGTTTAGCGATCATGCCCAAACCCATTTTCTCTCAAAATGGAAAGATATTGAAAGACAGTGGGAATGGCTGGTCAGGCTACTGCTGCACTGGTGTGACCCAGAAGACATAGCTCAGTGGAAATATATCATGTGTAAGGTGTTAACAGAGGCTCCTGTACAGGCCTCACAGGCTTCTTAAAGAATTTAAGAATCTATGGGTAAAATCGGTGCTTACAGCTGGAAAGAGTTAATCAAAACATATTAAAATACAAATATGTTCAAATCTTAAGCTGATTGGCTTATAATCAAAGTTTTCTAAGAAACAGCACAGACCCAAGATTTAAGGTTTGGATAACCAAAGGTTTAAACTTGTACTTACTTGGACTTATTACAGTTAAACAAAACAATGACCATCATCACCCTAATGTTTACTAAGGCATATGAATCATATTTATCATATTATGCTTAACATTCAGGAAATGGGAAAAAAATATATACATTCTGACTTTTGACAGACTTTGGACTGAATGAGACGTTTTTGTTGGATTTCATGTGCCATCATTTTATTGCAGTTCATTTCAATTTCTTTTTTCTTTTTTTTGCTCTCAGTGTCTTGTTCTGTGTTCTTTGAATAATACAAAACATATCTGGAGTTGTATTTAGGTTCATTCACGATACTTTGATGATTGTTGTTTAGTAAGTCCTCTCCTCAGCAGTACTTTTTCAAACAAGTACTTGCCCCTTTTCTACAGCAGAACCCATGTACCTCGGCTTGTTTTAAATTGAGTTTTCATTCTACATATTTAAGTTGTTAATCCCTTCTGTTTTACAGCATTTATACTGTAGAATCCGCAGAGAAGCAGCCCTGTTACACGCTTTCCTCACGCTCCTGCATTAGAATTTCAAAGTATCTCCTCTGTTTGATCTCGTATCCAAAAGTGATTGTTGCTTATGAAAAAAACCACACACGCAAATATGAGAACAAGCAATTAACAGTGTGCCATACTTCTAATAATACAGACTGTTCTCTGAGGAGTTCGGCTGGTTGTGATCCATAATTCAAGTGAGGCCATCCCATTTTCACCTTGTAAGGAGGAGCACCCAGAGGAGTCGCTCACTAGAGGCCACATCTGCTTCTTCTGTAAAAAAGCAGGTGTGGAGGACCAGGAATAGACTTCTGAAAGGTTCAGCCACAGAGGGGAGTGACATCTGCAGATTTGATACAGGCATCAGCAAGAAGTGCATGGAACTTCAAAATATAGTTCACTAAGTTGTTTCGTCACTGTTTTTGTCTTATATTTAGTGGTCAGGAGTTCAACTTTGTGTGTGAATTTTGAATGCCCTCAGGTTCCTCAGCATTAAACACAGGAAAGAGGCGTGTAGTATCAAAATAAACATGTCCCTTTAAATACATTCTCTCTTAAGGCACGTTTTTTTTATCATTGTTTTTGAAAAATGTATTTGATTTTATAAGGACTAATTACAAAAGAAGAACGTATTGGTGTGAGGCGGACGAAACTTTTGAAGCCTTATTAATGTATACACGGCAGCCACGGCTTGTTATTTAATATGAAAATCATCGTCCCCCGAGGGCTTTATTTGACTGGAAAGCTGTATGAAATGGAGAAGGCAAGGGACATTTGGTATTTGGACATTTGAGGTTTGGGATCACACTCACAACATTATCCACTGCACCACCGGCATCCCTCTTTTCAACTTTTTCATAATTTTAAAACCTACTTCATTGGAACAACATTTAAGAAGTAAATAACAAAAGTAATAAAAGTTCAGTGTTCAAATAGTGAGAAGATACACGGAGTGAGTTTGCAGGGGCAGCTCTGATGTCTCTGGAGTAAACTGACACTTTTAAGTCTACATGTTTAAGCAGATATGTCTTTACAGCGTTCAGGTGTAAATGTGGGGCAGGAGAGAAAGTATCTAATTATTAATTACCAATAGTATTTTTGGAGTAACGTTTTAAAGTTGTATGCAATTGTGATTAATTATATGTAAAATCACCAACTAGGCAGTGCTAGTGAATGAACTGATGAACTAACTTAATGAATGAATCATTAAGTTAGTTCATCAATAGTTCATTTATTGTTGCTTACACTTTGCCCCTCTGAACAGTTTAGTTCCTACACATTATTTGATTTATTTATTGACCACTGAGATGTAGAATCTCTTTTTCAGGGGAGTCCTGGCCCCAGAGGGGAGGAGCCTATTGTACATGTTTTTAGCAGTAATCTACGCAGACACAAGGAGAACATGCAAACTCCACCCAGAAAGGGCCCGGACCACCCGGGAGTCAAAACCAGGACCTTCGTGATGTGAAGCTGCGCTGCTGTGCCACCCTTTATAACAGCCTGCATTATAAAAGGGATGCCATTAGCCAATGCTAGTGATGCATTTCTCTCGGCTCGTATCTGAGGCTGTGCGCAGAATGCAGCAGTTTATAGCGGTGAATAAGAAAATTAACTCAAAACTCAGGACCTGTCGGATGTCTTGGATGAACAGGCACTGAAGGGTGCTCAGGATCAGGCCGGAGCAAGATGGAAGAACCAGTCCTGTGCAGCACTGATACTAAAAGCGCCTGGAATGCAGTTACACTTAAAAATCACACATAAACATTACAAACATGTACAATAAAACTGAAAAGACAAGTACAATAATCTAAAATGAGTGCTCAAAAATCTGTATTTCTGCAGTCCACTTAGCATTCTTTTTTCAAAGAACGAGGGAGAATCTCTAATGCAAGCTGTAACAGCAGAAGAGCTGCATTGGCACAAATTCCAAATTAAAGTTTTTTAATTTTTATTTATATCTTCATTGCCATGGAGGTGTAGAAGGACTGCTAGTTCAACCCCAGGGATTTATTGGGCAAATGATGTAACTTTCTTCATTCTGGGACATTTTAGATGCATTATTGTAAACATAAATGATGTATATTCTTATGTGGCCCTTGAGCTGCAGGTTGCCGACCCCAGCTCTATGGCTTCAGCCTCACAGGCAAATTCTACTTCATGCGCCTCCGCTCCGCTGTGCCACGCACTGCGCAGAACTTACGCAGCCATCAAAATGAATGAAGCCCGTTCCACATCCCGCATAAGCGCTGTGCAGGTCTGCGCCTCAGCTCCGCCCCTCCATCGCTCTCTGAGAGAATTGCGGATTAAGTCTATTTTCTTCTGCGCCAGAGTCCGACCGAATCAAGCCCCACAGTTTAGATCGCACCAAACAGGAAAGAGAACACGAACTACATCTGGGTTTCCAAAACAAAAACTTTTAACTCAGACATAATGACAGGTATTAAACTTTTTGTTACCCAGAAGGCAAATGTTTACAATCAATACCACCCCAAACATGTAAATGGTTGTAAATGTCTTAAGTACAGTTTTAGGCTGTCATTTTATTAATGCTCTATTCATGCGCCGTGTTGACACGGTGAAAAAAGCGATTGCAGTTGCACAAACGACAAACTTTCAGTTAATCCGCATTTGTTTGCTTTCTGATCGCAAGTTCTCGCGGATCCCGCGAGTCCCGCTCCTCGGGACTTCGCAGCCCTGCGCCGGGCGGAGACAAATTGCATCCAGTAGGCGAGGGTCTGCGCACTAAATCAGAGGCGGAGACGCATGATGTGGAATTCAGGCGTCAGTGTTTCACTGTTGGAAAACTCTGCTGGAGAAGAGTCTGATCAAATATAGTTCTTCTGCGACAAATGATGCAGTTAGAAGTTCACGAAGTCATTCAGTGAAGGAGGAGCATAGCCATGTTTGATCTTGTACATGTCATCTTTTTTTCACTTCTCAGTACAGCAGAATCAGACATGGCAGAAGCTGGGTGATCGTTATACTAGTGTGGTCAAAGGAGCGTGGAGTGTGTTTGCTTCCTCCAGAGTCACAATCAAACTCTTCTGCTCAAGTCCAAGTGTGTGTTCAAGTCAGTTTTAACAAATTTGTGGTTAGATCTTCTGAGATTTAAAGCGAGTAAGAATGCATCAAGAGAGCCCTTTAGACTCAAAACAGCGGCCCAAACGTGTTAACCCAAACTATTAGCTATTACGTCAATATCCCTCTGTTTGACGTGTGAGCCTGTATTAATCTAAACACAGTACATACACAGACTGACAGGTCCACATGTGCTTACAGATCTATACCTCTGCACTGCTCTTGTATTGACACTGTCTTACATGTTGATCATAACGTTTTATGTCCAGTAAAATGTACGATCAAAGACAGCTTTAATCTTTCTTTTCCTTTCAACTTATTTTTGTGAAGTGGCTTTCATTTTGTGAAAATACTCAGTACTCAGTATCACTGACCTTTTGCCATTGTCGTCACGCTCTTCTGTGGAACGCCCACTTTGCCATGACGGATAGAAGCGCTATGAATCAGCTAACTGAATTTTATCATTTACCGGTTGATGACAACAGAAAACAGCAATGATCATGAATATCTGAAACCATGAGTGTACAATCCAACCTGCACATCTAATGAATTATACATATGTTCACAAACTACTTGCACAGAATGTGTTTTATTTTTGGCAAACTTTGGCAAAGTGTAAAGCATTATCTATTTGTGACTTTGTGCAATTGCACAAAGCCCACCTCTGTCTGGCGGTTTACTTTAATGGACCTCAGTGAACATCTATTGTTTAATCACCTAATTCAAACTTTTCTCACCTCAGATTAAAAGAGTTTTGTGCTTCGTTCATTGATTTAGTCAAAATCTGGAATATTCAGGCGTGCAATCTTTTGAGTGTCTAAAATGAAATGGCTGACAGAGCAGGTGATGGGCACAATTCAGCTCCTGTTTTTAAACGTTCTCATTTGAAACCAGAGATTTATCAGACAGCTGATGGTAAAGTTGTGGTTGAGGATGAATTGCTGAATTTTCTCTCTGTAAAAATGAAGACTATTAGCCAGGATGAGATTGTCCTTTTGGCTACTAATGCATTTGAGAGTGGACTGAGTCCTCCAAGAAGGCCCTTTTTGAGCTCTGCTCTACATCACAGAGGAATGTCTCACATAAGGGGGTGCAGAAAGATGTAAACAACCTTAAAAGTGTTCTCAGAGTTCTGAATGAGTGTGGAGAGAGGATTCCCAGATTTGTCTCTTACTATCTGGACGACCTGCCACCTGTGACGTTCAATAGCCTGGATGTCTCATGTCTACAAGCAAAACTGGACCAACGGAAGTCGCCACGTTAAAACAGGCTTTGAAATTACAGATTGACGTTAGTAATGATCTGCGTATTGTGTGAAAGGGAATTTGTGACCGGGTGTGTGCTTTGGAGAGCACTACGGAACGGGATAGTGAGGCTAGCCTGTGCCTTGTGACTGTGAGGAACAAAGTCCCGAGTCATGGTGACCCAGACACGGATAGTGTGACGACTCCAGAAGAACTGGTTCTGGAAAGGGACATTGAGGAGAGGACTGTTGCGGATAGCAATTTGCGTGGGCTACAATCACCAAAGTGGAGTCGTGGTGAAAAGGGGCCGACATGCAGTAACAGAAGACGCAAATGGATTACACAAAGGATTGAGGAAAAAAACCCAAGATCACCAAGCCGACTGTGGGCACTGGTACAGTGGGCAACATCAGGAAGATCAGGACTAGGTTTTTGTATTTGTGTCCAGATTTTCAGATCGGGATGAAGTCAGTCAAGGTGTATTTAAAAGACAAAAGGCTCAGCGCATAGCCGATTCAGCTCTTTTAAAATATCAGCTGAGTGTAATGATGAGAAGGAGATGTATGACCCCAATCTGTGGCCGAAGGGTGTTCTAGTTCGGCGGTATTATGAGCCACGAAGTGTTGGCAACAGGGCTGTACCTGGTGCATGTGACCTGGGGGCGCACAATGGCACTGTGATAGTACTAATGGAATTATGGATCTACGAGTCTTGCCCTGTAACTGCAGTGGGCTGGGGATTGGAAACAGTGCGGGGGATAAAGCTTGTTGTTTGGTTATTGATAACCTTTTAGTAAACAGGGACATACTCTGTCTACAAGAGACATTTTTAGCTCAGCAAGACTCCTTTAATAGTTATTTTCATGGAGCTGGTGAATCCACTACAGATTTTGAGAGGGAAATTGCCAAGGGCAGAATATCAGGAGGTGTGGCAATACTCTGGAGAAAAACTCTTGATAAATGTATTAAAGTTGTCAGACTGGATGTTGAGTGGTGCATTGGATTGCAGTTTTCATGTGATAATAAGGACTTTTTAATATTAATATATAAATATATAAATATATATATATATATATATATATATATATATATATATATATATATATATATATATATATATATATAGGGACCACATACCAATTTCATTTTCTATAAATGTTGAACAATTACCAGTGCTGTCTACAAACAGTGGCCCTGTTAACCAAGGGAAGTTGGACTGATCGTCCTGCACAAAGGAAGAACTCACGTCATATTCTGTTAAATGACAAATTACTAAACATTATAAATTTACCATATGAATCAATCAGATGTATTGATGCACACTGTGATGATGAACCACAAGACGAATATTTGTAGATTTTATGATGATATATTATGTGCCTTGGATCAAAGTGGCAAATCCTTTTGTAAACAAGTAAAAAATAATCATGTAAAACGGCCTGGTTGGAATAGAGATGTCACTGGGTACTATGGACAAGCCCAGGAAGCTACAAAGGAGTGGGATTTGGCCGGTAGACCAAGGCATAGCCCCATCTTTGAAAGTAAAAAGCTTACAAATGCAAGATACAAATATTTCAAATATTACAAATAAGAATAAACAAAGTATGAGATCAGATTCATTGGCCGGTAAACATTTAAGAAACAACGTTATGGCTTTCTGGAAAGAAGTGCGTGCCCTTAACAGTAATAAGGCTTCCCTGCCCTGCCCTGGCATCACTGGATCGGAGAACATAGTGGAACAATAGGGACAGCACTATAGTAGTCTTCTTAATTGTATTCATAGTGATGTTTTTAATGTAGACAGAATTGGTGAAAATGAATGTGTTGCTGTAACTGCTCATGAGGTGTACCAAGCAATACAAAGGTTACCTGTAAATAAGATCGGTGGGGCTGATGGTATTTAAGCTGAGCACCTGATACATGCAGCATAAGACTGTCTCCTCTTCTGGCCATTTGCTTCTCCGGTTGTTTGACACATGGTGTACTACTGACTCTCTCCTGTCTATCACTCTTGTCCCAGTTATAAAGGATAAAGCTGATAGGATGGAAGTCTGGACAATTTTAGGCCCATTGCATTGGCTAGTATTTTGTCCAAAGTCTTGGATAGAATATTATTGGGTCGAATACAACATCTGATCAACTCCCTAGGAAATCATTGGAAATCAGTTTTAATATGTTTTATTGATGCATCTAAAGCATTTGACCGTGTTAATCATTTTAAACTGTTTCTGAAAATGAGTCAGAGGGGGGTGCCCCTGTATTGAGAATTTTGGCCACTGGTGCTCATCGGGTGATGCAGGTGAACTGGGGCAATAGTGTCAGGCTCATTCAGTGTTGGTAACGGAGTCAGACAAGGAGGAATTTTGTCTCCAATTTTATTTTCTCTGTACATGAGTGATTTGTTACAAGAGTTAACTGCATGCCAAAGTGGGTAAACTGTAGAGAACCGTCTAATGTATGCAGACGGTCTTGTTGTTTTCAGTCCAAGTTGTGCTCAACATCTGCTCTAAGTATGGTGTTGAGTTTGACATAAATTACAATGCCAGTAACAGTGTCATAATGAACTGTAGAACAAAAGAAGATAAATGTGTAAAGTATCCTCAGTTTGTGCTGTGTGGGAATGTGCTGACTGTATATCAAGTACAAATATTTGGGACATTTTATCACTGATGATTTGTCAGATGATGATGACATCTACAGTCGCATGATGTATGCACAGGGAAACACGCTGGTGCGCAGGTTTGGTGCCTGTACAGTTGAAATGAAAAAGACACTATTTAAAGCACTGTACTGCATTATATACAGCACATCTGTGGTCAACCTACAAACAAGCGACATGGACAAACTGTGACTAGCACAGAAGTCCAATAACTGAACACCGCTCGGGTTCAGATCAGGGGGGCCGTCCCTCCCGATTACTCATCTCCAGGTGTCACTGTCGCTGCCCACGTGGGCGTTGAAGTCCCCCAGTAGAACAACGGAGTCCCTGGGCGGTGCAGTGTCCAGTACCCCCCCAGGGACTCCAAAAGGCCTGGTACTCTACACTGCTGTTCGGCCTGTAGGCCGACACAACAGTGAGAGACCTGTCCCCCAACCGAAGGTGGAGGGATGCGACCCTCTCGTTCACCGGGGTAAACTCCAACACGTGACGGCTGAGCTGTGGGGCTATGAGCAAGCCCACACGACCCCCCCGCCTCTCCCTGCGGGCAACGCCAGAGAAATGGAGCGTCCAGCCCCTCTCGAGGAGACGGGTTCCAGAGCCCAGGCTGTGCTGGAGGTGAGGCCGACTATATCTAGTCGGTATCGTTCGACCTCCCGCACAAACTCAGGCTCCTTCCCCCCCAGCGAGGTGGGGGGGAAGTAGCTCTGGGGGCTCTGTCCCCAGCTAGTTTCTGTGTCCGGAGATCCGGTCGTCGAGGACCCCACCTTCGACCGCTGCCCGGTGCCCGGATCCCTCTGCACCGGATCCTTCCGCAGGTGGTGGGTCCACGGGAGGACGGCCCTACGTCGCTCCTTTGGGCTGTGCCCGGCCGGGCCCCGTGGGGAAAGGCACGACCACCAGGCGCTCGACGGTTGTTGTTGTAGAATAAAAGTGTCATTAGTTGTAAATTTAGCTTACTTTTGGAGTATCTTGGACCATAAATATAATTAAAACAAATAATACAATGGTAACAATTGACTTTTTTCGACCAGTAAACCCATTTATTTGCCCTAAACTCCACTTAAGGGGTACTCGAGACAGAAAATGTTGGAAACCACTGACCTAATTTACTAAAAATTGCAATCAGCGTGAGTTTTTGTTTTTGTTTTGCACTCCCTGCTATGCTGCATTCATACTTTTCTGTGGTCCAACAAGCTGCACCCATGTGATCATGTGTCAAAGGCGCAAAGGGTCAATAATGTGCTTTTAAATCATCAAACTGAACATTTCATTGTCAAAATATTTTGCAAGATTTCAAAATATCTTTTTTATAAATATATTTTTTTTTGGAAATGCTATTTCAAAATGCAAATTGATATGGCAAAATGAATTCTCATTTTGAAAATACAATTCTAAATTCAATATTTACATTTCAGTTTGAATAAAGAGGCCAAAAAGGTTCCATAGGTATTCACACTGTCATGACGTTCTGATGCCAAAGGCCAAAAAAACGTTCTTTTTTTGAACGTGGTCACGTTGTTGAGCTGCATAACCACTTAGGCCCTCGTCTGTGGAACCACTGGATTTTTCAACAAAACAACGCTACAGTTCACAAAGCCCCAGGACAAAGGAGAATAACGTCACTCTTTTGGACCATCCTGTGTGTTCCCTTGATCTGAATCAAATTCGAGACCCTTTGGGGATGGATGGCAAGGGAAGTTTACAGAAATGGACTACAGTTCCAGACAGTAGATGTCCTTCGTGAGGCCATCTTAACCATTCACCTTCTTGAAACGCTTGCATCAAATACTACATCCAATTTTTGAAGTGATTAACAATAGTTACTCATGTGGAGCTACTCAATATATGTTTGGGACTTTGATTTCTGTTTTGAGGGGGTTTTGGGGAGCTTGAGAGTTCTGTGAAGTATCTTAGCTGTTATTAGCACTGCACTTTTCTGGACTGAGATGTCTGATGTTCCTCCAGTGATTGGCTGTAGCCACTCCTCCAGTTTGGGGGTCACTGCCCCAAGCTGCCCTTCACCTTCCAGGCCTTCTCCAGTTCTTCTCTGAGCCCTTCTCTAGTTTCTCATGTTCCTTTCTCCTGATGTTGCCATCACTTGGTATCACCACATCAACCACAACGGCCTTCCTCTGCTCTTTATCCACCACCACCATGTCTGGTTGGTTTGCCATTACCATTCTGTCAGTCTGTATCTGGACGTCCCACAGGATCTTCACTCGGTCATATATATATATATATATATATATATATATATATATATACACAGTATATATATATATATATACACAGTATATATATATATATATACACAGTATATATAAATATACATAGGTATATACATATATACATAAGTACGCCTTGCACTTTGTTTGGTAAAAACACATGACATGACATGACTTGAATCTCTCATTAGCTCCGTAGCCAAATGTCTAATCAAACGTGCTAAACTGCTTACACCATGACACCAGCAGTTGTAGTGTAACATATAGTTAGTTTGATTATCTCCTCACACCAAACACGTGGTGTTACCATGCTCTCCCAACATGAGGGGGATGAGAGGAAATGGTGACACTGATTAAGGATTGGATTGAATTTAAAGCATGTCACTCAGCTCCTGTGAGTGTGTGGTTCAGGTGGGACACTACAGGTGAACAGGAAAAAATCTTATATTTAAAGATATTAATTTGAAACTTCTCCTGTGGTTACTTACATAAATGTAAGAAAAAAATATATATTACAAGTTATTCATCATGTCATATTTTCATGTAAAAATATTTTTCAACCGCCTTTAGCCCAAAGGTGCTCGGTACATGGGGTTTTTAGCTAGTCAGCATCTTACAATGTGGTGCCAACTTCCCACCAATTAGAGACTTGATAGTCCTGACTCACATGTAACTGTGTTGGGGGATGTCCAGATGTCTGACCTCTTGACCCCAAGACGTTAAACAGGCCCCTATTGTGTGATCATTAACTAAGTTAAAGGCATATTACATCACTGAAATGTTTACAAGACTATTCATGAAACATTTGAATCAACGGAAGAACATTCACAAAATAACACAACGCTGTAAATTCATCCTATAAGAGTCAGTTCATGAATTAGATGTTCAAGTTATTCAGTAAATCAGATAAGTCTTTTATCTGTGTTTAGATTTCTTTTTCTCTAATTCGAATCCTACACAGTCTGCGACTTAAACTAGTCAAAACTTGCTAATACTAATACACTGTCTTTTGTTTCTTTGTTAATTTTGATTGCATCTACAATTGACATGATTTATGGCAAAACTCTGGCAAAACATTATTTTGTTTTGAAGAGCAAAAAGTATCCTGTCATATTTCCTGGTTCACACCCATAACTTCTGAGGCAGATTTCACGAGCTGTGTTTGTGGCTATAACTCCACATGATAAAAGGTCCAATATTTTTGCGACATAAACCTCCCGGACCTGCGCTCAACAGGGCCCATACATCTCCTGCACAATATAATAACAATATCCATAATACCATAGAGCAGATGAATGAGGGGGTACAGGGCGTGTGTGGTGAGCCCGGTGCACTGTGACATGAGTACTTTGTCTTCATAACCATCACTGCAGCACTAAACACATGGAGATGATAAAAACCTGCGCACTGCTAGCTCTATTGATTAGCATTGTTCATTTTGCACTCGGCGGTGCACGCTAACAACGGCTAACAGGAGCAGGAGTTCCCTTTGTCTTTTCCCACATTTGTCTGGGAAAAGGGTTGATCACAGTTAGTATGAGCATGAGGCAAAAGGAGAATTCATCATTTGTAGAACTCTATTTTCAGAGGCCAAATTATCCTCATACAATTGCAAAAGCTTTCATTTAAAGGACGCATATTATAAACAATGTTAGAACAGTGTAATACCATTGTTCCATATATATTTTTTTTTAAATGTATTTATTTGGTGTGGACAGTGCATGATACATACATGATACACATGTGTAAATTTCCATCCATTGCCCTGCATTCACTCTCACAAACACATCCATACACTAGAGAGTTATTTTGATATTGTCCAGGGTTTGAATATGAGTGAGCTGAATGTCCAACGAAATTGTGTGGGAGAACAGCACTGTAGAAGGTTACTGAGTTTCAGTGGTCTGTAGGCTCAGGCAGCTTGTCATCCAATGAAGAATCATATGTAGAACTGTATTAATCTAACCGGAGGAAGGTTGAGGGGGGCAGTAGAGCCAGTCCCACCTTTGTTTCTGTTTAACAGCTGGTAGTTTTAGCTTTACCACCACAGTAGGGGCGACTGGAGCAGCTCCGTTCGAGGTGGCACCCACGCACACACACATTCAAATGACTGGAGCGCACCATATTAGACTTAAATCAGACTTAGTTTGTGGACAGCGGTGAACAAGCAGAGAGGATGGCAAAAATGATATGGGTTATACTAGCACTAGTGCTGCAGCTATCGATTATTTTAGTAATCAATTAATCTATTGATTATTTACTTCAATTAATCGAATAATCGGATAAGACGTACTTCACAGCTTTATTGACCATTTCTTGAAAATAACATTCAAAATTTGTACTTGCAATCACATTTATTCATAATTGCACAACAGTCAACATTGTTCTTCACATAAGGATTAACAGTGCACTTCACATAAGGATTTAAAGTATTTTGACTTTAAAGTTTTACCATAAATGAGGGTACTAAATAAAATTACACTGACCAGTTGTCAAGTGATAAAATATATTAAAAAAATAAATAAACATAAATAATAAATCATAGCAGTATAGTGTACTGACTTTTACAGTTAAATATTTCCCCAAATGTCAAAAAGAAAACTTAGGCTCAGGCTCTCAGCCCAAAATAAATGTTATGGCTACAAGCAGCTGCATCTGAATTTGAAGTGCATTTTGTGGTGTGTGAGAACATTTATGCATATAAACAATGCCAAGAACAATTCAATTAAACTTTTCTGTCTTGATACAATCATCGTTTTAACTTAAGTGAGCAAGTCACGTTGCTGTGCAGAAATGTAAGCATGTCAACATGTCAACATGCTCTGAACTTAAACCTGCCCTGTGCTTTGACTCTATAATTCCTGCAGCAGACAACAAACGCTCTGATGGTGTGGACGTGGCTGGAATGCATAGAAAGGACTTTGCAAGTACTGACAGAGTTGGATAACATGTTTGATTCATTTTCCACCATGCAAGTGGGTTCTCCTTTTTGGATAGAGGGTGCTCCCCAAAATACATGAATGTGTCTCTTTGCACTTTGCAGTAACCTGTTCCTCTTCATCCTCTTCATCACTTGCACTGGATTCAGAGGATGATCCCAGTACCTTGTCCAGGAATGATGTTTGCCTCTTTGGAGACACAGGGTCGTTTGGAGCACTACTTTCTGGATTATGATTCTTTCTTTTCTTTTTTTTTGTGTGTGTCAAGTGCCATTGTTTGCACTGTGCTTTGTACTTTGAATGCATCCTCTGGAGATAAAAACTTCAGTCTCCTAAACTTGGGGTCAAGAGCAGCAGCGAGGAGGGCAGTGTTGAAAGCAAATATTTCTTTCCATCTTGTTTGTATTTCCTCATTCATCTGAGTTTGAGAGGCTTTGACAGAGGGGGTTTCAAATGTTGAACCTTCTGTGTTTTTTAAGGTTATGAACATGTTGTGGAGGAGCAGACAGAGTGACATATTGTTGACCACTTAGATAACAGTTGCACTTTCAAATGAGGCAAGGCCTGGTTTAGCTCCTCCATCAGATTCCACTATCCAGGCTTGAGGTCCAGGTGGTGTTTTCTTCTTGGAGTCACAGTTGGGTCAGTGAGTGCAGCAGTCACAGGCCACCTTTGTTCCAGGAGCCTGGACAGCATGTAGAAGGTGCTGTTCCACCGAGTACTGACATCCTGAATCAGCATGTGTTGTGGTGAACAAGTTGTTACCAAACTGTGTTTTCTGTTCAAATGCTGGATCATTGATGTTGTGGTGCTATGAAATGCAAGGTTCGTTTGACTCTGCAAACAGTGCATCGTGTTGTCTGCTTTTTTTAAATCTAAAATACTTTAGACAACTTTGGTCTTTTTCTTTGCCCCCATTGTTCCGTTTCTCCGTCGTTGCCTGCACTTTCTTTCCTCGAGCTGTCGTTTGACATTTTCGCCACATAGGACTCCGCAGCTGCTCAAACATGCTGCTGTCCACTCTCTGCTGAAGTGAGGTGCAGCGGCCGTGCAGAAACAAGCTCCGCACGTACAAAGTTCTGGGGTCTGACATGTTCAAGCTGTGTGTAGTAAGATGAAAACAAAATGAATCATCGAGGCAGAATAAAAATAATCTATGCATTTTTGTAATCGAAATACTCAAGGAATCGTTTCAGCCTTAACTAGCACTGCACTTTTATTTATTTATTTATTTGGTGTGGACAGCATATGATACATATGCTGTGTAAATTTCCATCCGTTGTCCTGCATTCACTCTCACATTGTCATTCATACACTAGAACACCCAGATGAAACCTACGTAGACACGTGTAGAACATGCAAACTCCACACAGAAAGGCCCCACGCCACTCGGGAGTCGACCCCAGGACGTTCTTGATGTGAGGCACGAGTGCTAACCGCTGAGCTACTGTTACTGTGCTGTTATTAAGTCCATAAATCATTGGCAGACTTGATCTGAGCATTTTTGACTTCTGACACAGTTAGAGGAATCGTGGCATATCGATGTAGCATTTATCCACAATTGGTAGTTTGGTAGTTCAACCCTTGCTTTGACCAAACATGTTATTGTTACAGCCTTGTTAAGACACTTCCTATCACCTTCTGAAAAAGTGCGTGGTGATTGTCAGCTGTGGCTAAAAGTAGCTTATATTGAAAGATAAGAGCGTTTAACCATGTTCAAACAGTCTTAACTTACTCAAGAGCTGTCCTTGTTTGAGAAATCCTGTATTATGCACCCTCCAGCCCAACCTGGCTCGCACACAAATGTAAATGACGTTTTGCTCAAGGTTACAATGAACAAAATCTGAAATGATGATTCGCTTCAACAGTAAAATGAAAGCAAAGATGTTTAAAATGTACCAGTAGTTGAAATGAAGACTTAGATCTGAATACCTGGCCTATAGAGAAGACTTAAACAGTAAAGATCCCTGTGTATATGCTACAGAGCGCATGTTAAAGAGACGTGTGACATTTCTAACATGAGCAGGCCTGTGTCTCTGCTACTGGCTCATTACCGTGGGTTTAGCATCATTGTGGCACACTCACATCTCCAGGGTCCAGTCCTGACATTTCTGAGGCTCCAAAGGACACATCTGCAGGAGTTTTCTCTAATATAATGTACTGTCTGCAGCACAAAACAAATGTACAGGTCCAAATGTCATGCTGCGCCCTCAGCCTTACTGTGAACTATAGCTCCTGCTCTGTGCTCTGTTCTGTTTGTGGTGGTATAAAAGAACCATGCTTCAAGGAATCCATGAGGAAGATGAGAGGAGTCGCAGTATGACTGTTTAATAATGCTATAGTCTGAATGAACATGCAAAATAAATAAATAAAGGGACATATGCAAACTTTAACTTATAACTTACAACAGTGTTTCCTCATAATTATCACAATGTATATATATGTATATATATAATTAACACATGTAGAGTTCTAAAATGTCACGTAGGTACTTTTCAAGAATAAAAACATGTAAATAACAATCTGATGCTTGTTACAGTGAAATGTCACTATGGTGGGGTGGGGCTTATCGGTTCTGTAGTTTTGAACAAGAAGTCAATGGATCTGTTGCTATTACTCGTCATTGTAGATCAATATTGTGGTATCAATGAGCAACATGTAAAATGATGATCTAATTGTGCCATAGTTCAGTGCTAAGTATCTGAAAAAGTATGTCTTCTTTAAAGGTGTACTATATAAAAAAGAAATACAACGAAAGAAAGAAAGAACCAAGAAAGAAAACGATACTTTTTTCTGCACTTTTCTACCTCACCATCTGTTCTAATTTCCTTTGAAGGTGTGTCCAGGTCACTCATGGTGGTATGATAATGAGGGCTCCACCCATACCACGTGAACTGTGCGAGGAGCCTGTACTGCTTGGTGTGGTGGAGAGTCTGCTCCTGAAGCAGCAGAAACAAAATTCCCTTCTCACCCTCAGCAGGTGGTCTCATCCATCTCTGAGCTCGGGTTCAACCAGGGGCCAGGGAGCTTGAGGGTTCAGTATCTCTTTTCTGGACTGAGATGTCTGATGTCTTTCCAGGGATCTGCTGTAGCCACTCCTCCAGTTTGGGGGTCACTGCCCCCAGTGCTCCGATCACCTCAGGCACCACTTTGGCCTCACCTTCCAGGCCTTCTGCAGCTCTTCTCTGAACCCTTGGTATTTCTCCAGTTTCTCGTGTTCCTTTCTCCTGATGTTGCCATCACCTGGTGATTTGTCAACCACTACAGCCTTCCTCTGCTCTTTATCCACCACACGATGTCTGGTTGGTTTGCCATTACCATTCTGTCAGTCTGGAAGTCCCACAGGATCTTCGCTCAGTCATTCTCTACCACCTTTGGAGGTGTTTCCCATTTTGACCTTGGGGTTTCCAGTCCATACTCCGCACAGATGTTTCAGTACACCACTTGCCACTTGGTTATGGTGTTCCATGTACGCTTCCCCTGCAGCATGATGTGAAATGTGGAAAGGAACTTCGTAGGCAGAGCAAAAGTTTTCGTTTAATTTATTAATTCATTTAAAGTTAAAAGGAAAAAAGGGGGGTTGGGGACAAGGATAAAAACTTGAGTCTCTAGAACGCGCACGAGCGTGCGAGTGGGCTGTCTTCTTATCAGTGTCAATGAAGAGGCTGCACCAAACAGGTGCGTTGCGCATCAGCCGCCTCCCCCAATGGAGCGCAGCGTTCAGGGACACAACACAGCATCTTACACCCTGCAGTTATGTGCTGGACTTATGTGCTGGAGCTTCTCTGCACAGCCTACAGCTTGATGTCATCCATGCAAAGGAGGTGACTGATGGTGGCCCCATTCCTGAGTCGGTATCCATAGCCAGTCTTGTTGATTATTTGGCTGAAGGGGTTCAGACCTGTGCAGAACCTCCTTGGTATATGCCACATCTGATGGACACTTGTGCAAGTGGCTTACCATTGGCCTCATTGAGCTTGCTATGAAGGCACTTAGTGTCCTGTGTGTGTGGCATTGAGTCGTAGGTTTTCTTGTAATCAATCCCGGCGGTGCACAGGTTGGTGTGTCGGGCTTCGCAGTCTTGGGCGACTGTTCAGTCGACGAGGAGTTGGTGTTTGACTCCTCTGGTGTCTTTTCCTATGCCCTTCTGTGCTTTGCTCATGTATTGATCCATGTGCCCACTTATCTTAGCCGCGAGGATGCCAACATGAGTTTCCATGTTGTGGGGAGACAGGTTATTGGACGACAGTTTTCCCCTCCACATGGTCTGGTCCATAACACCCTGAGGTTATAAAAATGGCTGCTGTGAGGCCCGCCTCCTCTTTGACCAGACTCTGTGGTGAGCCAGGGAAGTATGAATGAGTTGAAATTTACAAATTTAGACAAATTAAACTTTTTAAAAGAACTATGTGCTGTGTGATAATTAACTGAAGATAACTAAACAAAGACTAAACAAACCGCAGTTTAGTTGGATATGACATATGTATATGTCATATCCATATGTAAATGGAATGAAAGGTGAATAAGCGACAAAGAACCCATTTTGTCACAAGCAGAGTATGGGCACAAGTACCTTGGAATACCACAGGACAATGGCAACCTCGAAGAGGCAACAAGGAAAGCGACAACAGCCAAATACCTCCAGCGAGTCAGGCAAGTCCTAAGAAATCAGCTCAATGGCAAGAACAAGTCCTGGGCGATACAAAATTTAAGTTCTTAAATCATTGCCAGACTCGCTCTGAACATTTCTTCCATCTAATCACGATAACTACAACTTCATCAGATTCACATCTTTACTTCAAAGTATTTTGGGTATATACTTACATATGTGTTATTGACTCTGCAGCCAGTAGATGGAGCCACTGCTAAGTCAAAATGGCATCTCGCAATGATAAAGTTAAAATTTATTTTTAGAGGGTTTCATCCCAAATCCAGCACTCTGAGTCTGTACACAGCCGTAAGTAAGGAGGTCGTGGACTTGTGAGAGTCACTATCCAGGATGAAACATCCAAGATCCACAAGTACAGCATAAGGCCCCAGATGATGACGTGCTCAGTGAATGGGAACAGAGGATGAGGAGCTGAAGGAGGTATACAATTCAAACATGAATTGTAGAACTGATTTTGGCCGTGCTCCAGTGCAGTGGGATGTTTACTGACTTTACACGACTAAAGCGTAGAGGAACAAAATTAAAGAAACAGCTTTTTATTTGCCACCCCGTGAGTCATACACAAAGAATGTGACATTTCTGACGTGGTCTGTATATATTCAAATATTTTGTACTGGAGGCGCTCCAAATTGAAATGCCTGTGTTAACATTATTATCACAGTTATTTTGCTATTATTTTTGTACTATTTGTCTTTATATGTGATTAGAATTAACTTATTTCAACTATAACTATGACTTAAATATGACCTATTTTTGTGTCACTAGATTACAGTAATTATTTTTAAATAGCATATTGAACTACTGATACCAAACATGTATTTGTTTGATTATACTACTATAGTAATTGAACTCAAGGGAGTCTGATGTTCTGAATGAGACCAGTGTGTCTGAGTGACAGTTTGAACGCGTCTACTGCAGTTACATGTGTCATTCATAACTCCACATGAATGACATAACTACATATCCTGTTCCTCATTCACAGTAACAGTCACGCTGCGCTCTTCTGACACTGAGCCGCAGAATCAAAACACTTGTCTAGTAAGTAGATTATAACTCCCTGTTGAAAAGCTTATTAAACTGAGCCGCCTAAAACATGGCTAACACTTCAGATTCCATTAGCATTGTTTTAGTTATGCATGAAGACAGAGGAGCAGACCACAAAACCAAAGTGGGTTCAGATTATGGTCCCACTGCAGCAAATGTGCTTTAGAACAATGAGGATCAGTTATTATCTCCCGGGTGCAAGAGCTGATATAAAAAAAGCAGGAATTCACTCTCAAAGACCGTTTTATAAACTGGAATTGAGTATTTTCCAAGTTTTCATTACTTGATTGAAACAGTAATATACTGGGGGTAGTTTCTCCACCTTGACGCTGGAACACAGAAACTCTGTAAACAACTGGAATGGATTAGTTGGAACTACAACAGATGAGCTCATTTGTGCTGTTAAAGGTGCACTGTATACATTTTCTTGTTGAGGGCCTGTCTGCTGATTTTCTCATAAATTATTTTTTGTTTTGCCTTGAAGATTCCACAGATATAAACTCATATATTGCCCAAAAAGTACTTATTTTGCTGCTTGTCTCCAGCAGATTGCTTAGTTTTATTCTATCTCCAGGAGAATAGTTTCATGCGCTCAGGAAACTACATATTGCCCCTTTTGTTTCAAATAACATTACAGTCACAAGCTACAATTAGCCAACAGTTTCTCAGTCAGTCATTGTCACCGTTTGTTGAAAATCAAACACTTAAACGGAACATGAACACTAAGATTCATCATCATCTTGAAAATGTGTTGTTTAAATCTATGTCATATTTATGTTTTCAGATAAACATATGAGGCTGTATTAATGTGTGCATTGTGTGTGGTAAGTGTGCAACGTCTGTGTGGTGTGTGTGGAACTGCTGCATCTGTATTGCAGTTCTAGGCACAGGAACATTATGTCATGTTATGTTGTTGTTATGTTGAACATTATATTGTTGTTTTTGTCACGGACATACACAATTTTAGGCTTCTTATTGACTTCAATGTCTTACCAAAATAATTAAGGCCTATTCTACAAGATGAACACACACTATGGAGTAGAATCAAATGGAAACAGTGCCAGTGGTTGGTCCTGTTCATTAACACAGTGATGGGGTAAATATGAAATGAACCACATCTGCAGCAGCTCGGGGTGATCTATGGCTGTTCAGCTCCGTTTAGCATCACTTGTGGGAGATAAGTGCTCGGCAAAACGCACTAATTAAAGGGGAATGGCCTTGTTTATGGGCTGAGATGCTTGTTATGAGAAGAGATGCACTCGGGTGACAGCAGCTCCCCTTTAACGACAGGGGAGGGTCCCGTGCGTGTGAATATAAACTTTGCAAGGGCTGACACAAGCCGGTTAATCACAGCTAATCAATTATTTAAATAAATAAATAAACTAATTTAGTACTTGAATAATCCTTATCTGGACAATACACAGATTACAAAACATTCCATGTGCTGACATAAGAAGTTGTATGACTCTTACTGTATATCTTACTGTATATCAAAAAAGGATACACATAAAATGTGTATTTTTATGAAAAACCTATTTTGTGAGTAAATATACTACATCAAATGTATTAAATATTCACAGGCCTAGATCAATTAATGAAATAACCGTCAGTTACAGCCCTACCGTTATACATACATATACTATACATTGCCAGTGAATGGCAATGTATAGTAAACTTTTGTTTGTTTGTATTTTTGCATATGCACCTATGATTTGTGGTATGATAAATTGGTAAATAAATAAATACCACTTTTTAGCAGTGGCAATGTAAATATAACTTTACAGTGTTCAGCTGTGGCAGTGAAAATGTAAATGTGGTTTTCTCTGCATAAAGTGGTTACACTTGGTCGTACAGTCGTGCCGCTCTGTCATGAGGCCCAGCAGGTTTGCTTCCACACCACAGCAGCCACCAGCAGCAAAGACAGGAAACAACTCAGGACAAAGAACAGTCAGATCTGTGGAATCACTGTAGAAAAATATATACGTCAGTTATGGGTCCACAGTTGTACTCAATTCAATTCAGTTTATTTTTGTAGTGCCCAAAATCACAACAACAGTTGCCTCAAAGGGCCACAGGTAGAAAGCAGTTTAAATATTTAGCAATTGATCCTCCTTCTCACCAATGAAAAACCATAAAAAACCCTGTGGGAAAAAGTAAGTTCATCCAGTGCAGAGAGAGTTCCTCCAGGCAAATGGGAACATCCAGGTTACAGTTCAGGGTCGTGAGATCGGGGGTTGTCACTTGAGCAGTGTCTGAAACAGACTCCACTCCCCGAGTGAAGAGGAGAAAGAGAAAAACATGTGAACAGCAATGAACAGAATACAGCTGAACTAAAATCTTAAATATTGATGATAAGGAAAGTAGAAGAACCAGAGGACAGTGTTCAAGCTCCATACTTCCTCCAGCAGAATTGCTCCTAGGGTAGCGTAGCTAAAACTGTAATTTTTTATTTCTGTTCCTAACTGGTCTGACCATAAAATATTTCAAAGACGAACGTTTTCAGCCTGGTCTTAAATGTAAAGACTTCATGGCCTCTTTTACATGAACAGGAGCTGGTTCATAACAGGAGCTTGGTATAAACGCTCGACCTCCTGCTGTGCTTTTAGAGACTCTGGGGACCAACAATAGTCCAGCATTTTGACAGAGAAGTGCTCTGTTTGGATGGTACGCTACTATTGCATCTTTGAGGTAGGATGGGGCCGTATCATTTATGTCTTTATAAGTCAGGAGGAGGATTTTAAATTTCCAGTGAAGGGACTCTAACACCAGTGTAATGTGCTCTCGTCTTCTAATACCAGAAGGCGCCATGGTGGAATAATGAGTCGGTCAGGGCACAGAAAAGAGAGAGCCGCAATAACCCTAAAACCACTGAAGTATCTGCTGTGAGAGACAGCTGTGAGAGACAATTGCAGAGATAAGTGTTGATTCACTCACCTTTAGACTGTGGAGCCAAAAGAAAGAAGGGGTAATCATAATGATAATTATTAGGTCGTGTGACCACAAACAAAGAGAGGGTCAATAAAGAAACATTTGGGAGTGGATTTCCTTATCTGAAAGGGTTTGGTCTCTTTTGAAGAAGCAGTTGTTCTACCATATATAAAGCTCTGTTACACTAGAATCGGGGAGATCCTAGATTTGTCCACAGTGGGACTCCCAGGCGAACGTCGACCGCCTGTATGTGATGCTGCTCTCTGTAATAAACTTCCTTTAATGTACAGAAGCTAGCATCCACGAGTCTTCTTCTACTAACTGACACATTGACCAACACCTTCAGAAACCACACCACCTCCATATTTAGAGCTGACTCACTTTGCACCTGTAACTGCCAGAACTCTCCAAGAGATTGTCACCAGTCTGCCCACCAGATTTCTAAAGTCTGTTCTGAGGAGTTTGTTAGCACCACTCACTCACATAGTTAACATGTCACTTCAATCTGGAAGAAGGGCCTTGACAACTGCAGTCGTCAAGCCGCTCCTAAAGAAGAGCAGTCTTGATGCCTCAGTACTGAAAAATTACCGGCCCATCTCAAATCTGCCATTTTTAGGCAAAGTCCTAGAAAAGGTTGTTTACCAACAGCTCACTGTCTTCCTCTTAATAAACAACTCCTTTGATGTTTTCCAGTCAGGTTTTAGATCTCATCACAGCACTGAGACTGCTCTTATCAAGGTGACCAATGACATCTGCCTGAACACTGACGCGGGCAAAGCCTCAGTCTTAATTCTGTTAGATCTGAGTGCTGCTTTTGACTCTGTCGATCATGGGATTCTCTTACAGAGACTAGAGGACTGGGTGGGCATTACTGGCACTGCGGTAAATTGGTTGAAGTCCTATCTGGAAGACAAAAAGTACTTGAGTACTGTTGAGATTGGTAACTGTGTCTCAGATCACAAGGGCTTGACATGTGGGGTGCCCCAAGGGTTAATCATAGGCATAGGCGTTGCCAGACCAATTTTACCGGGGCTTGAGCCCCGGATGTTTTACGTCCAGCCCAAATTATAGTGATTCTCATTCAAAGTCCGCACTGTTACATTGCACTTCATGAGCGACCAGAGCGACTCTGCTCTGTCCGCTCTGTTTGGTGATGTTTTCACTGGACTATCACGTGTGAGTGTAGCCTGTGTTTGTCATGTTGTTGGGACGTGATGAAGCTATGGTGCTATTCATCTGAGCGGGGATCGAGAGCTCCGTGAGCAGCACTGGTGCCATCGGCACGGCTCGGCATTCAAAGCACTCAGCACTTCTTCTTCTTCTCCTCACAGCCTTCTACGTGCACTCCCTGTCCACATCCTCCAGACAGTTCCGCTCAGATTATGGAGTCCCACCTGAGGCTGGCGCCTCCTGGCTCCTGTCGGTCCACGCCTTTTACTCTCTGCCTCATCACAAAATCACATAGTGCTCTGGATCACTGCAGCGACGAGAAGAGCTCAACCTCTAACTCATCCTAGACAAGGACCGAGATGTGTCCAATATTCGTTTTCTCTATAACCTGCGCTGCCTCAATACTGACATGCAGCTCCAGTTTTATGTAGATTTCTAAGTGTTTTAGTTTATGTTTAGTTTAGTTTATGTTAATTCTAAGTGTATAGTTGACATTGAAATCTGTCAGATGCAGGTATAAGGCAATCAGTTAAGTGCATGTTAAAGTTAGTTTACTACAGTGGTATCCGTTGTTCTTTAGGGACCGTCAACAAATTACTGCACCGAGAGGTAAAGAAAAAAAAATCCTACAGTACTTTTTTTTGTAGGATACTAGACCAAGTGACCCCAAACCACTTAATAATATTACTTTATATTTGGTTAGTGGTTCTCAAACTGTGGGTGAGGGTTCAAAAGTTTCAAAAAGTAGAAAATAATATTTACAGCTCATTTAAAATGTGCTTAATCCAATGAAATATGGGCAATTTTATAAAATCTATTATTATTTTTTTTAGTCAACACTAGTTGACTAACATTGAACATAACCAGATAATAGACCAGTTTTCAAAGATGAAATCCAGGAGGTAAAATCTCATGGCCCCACCTTCTCACAAGTAACAGGTTAACAAGTAACACAATGACAGTCAACGCATCACAGACCAACGGAGCACAAGAGTTCAAAACAACAATCAGCAATTGTTGTTTTGTAATAAAAGACCCATGTGTGCCTACTAAAAATTTTTATTTTTTAGTTGTTCAAAACCTCTTAAAATGCACCAGAATACAAGAAATAAGTCTCCCTTGAAAAAGACCCCCCGTCAGGATATTGCGGATGACTTAACGAACACATCGGGCTCAGCAAATCTTAGAAACGCCCCTGATCATAGGACCCCTTCTGTTCACCCTCTACATGCTGCCGTTAGATTAGTTAATACACAGCACTAATGTGTTTTATCACAACTCTGCAGATGACAATCATTGTCTTTGGCCCACAGAAACAGAAAGAATGTGGTACTCTCGCTCTGAAACCGACAAATCAAGTTAGAAATCTGGGGGTAATAATGGACTCAGACTTGAAGTTTGACAGCCACATCAAATCAATAACATCAACAGCCTTTTACCATCTAAAAAACATGTCTATCTAAACCAGATTTGGAGAGACTTATCCATGCATTTGTCTCCAGTAGGTTGGACTACTGTAACAGCTGTTCTCTGGCCTCTCCAAACGAGCTGTAAAACAGCTGCAGTACATCCAGAACGCTGCTGCTCAAGTCCTGACTAGAACCAGGAAGTACGATCACATTAGTCCTTTGATCTGCACTGGCTTCAGGCTCAAAGAATAGACTTTAAAGCAGCTCTGCTTGTGTTCAAGTTCAGCACCAAAGTACATCTCTGACATGTTAGTGCCATATGAACCATCTCGCACTCTGAGGACCTCAGGGACCGGCCTCCTGCTGGTGCCTAGAGTCAGGTGCCTAGAGAATCTGGAACACTCTTCCTGAAGATGTGAGACAGGCCTCCACTCTGACAATGTTCAAATCCAGGCTAAAAACACTTTTGTTTAGACAGGCATACAACTGAAAGATTTATCTCTCTAAGAATTTTTTAAATGATTCTGTATGTGTTTTGTGATTTCAATGCATTTTTCCTGTTGTGTAAAACACTTTGAATTGCCTTGTGTACAAATTGTGCTCTACAAATAAACTTGCCTTGCCTAGTACCTGTTAATAATCTTACTGCTGCAGTTGAGAGCGTTTTATCGAGCTTTTAGGACAAGTGGCAAGCAGGTTGTTACAGTAGTCTAATCTGGATGTGACAAATGCATGAATGAGCTTTTCAGCGTCATTTTTTGGCAGGATTTTTCTAATTTTAGCTGATGTTACGTAGATGGAAATAGGCTGTTTTACAGGCTTGAATTATATGGGCTTTAAACCAGAGCTCTGGGTCAAATAAGACTCCAGTGTTTCTTACAGTAGAGCTGGAGACTACAGTGACACTATCCAGAGAAACTATCTGCTCAGATAAAGAGTCTCGCTGACATTTCGGGCCTAGGACCTCAGTTTTTAATATTTTTAATAAAATATTTGCACAAAAACTGTGACTTAACCCAAAACAAGATATGGACCTTGATATGACCTGAATCAAACCAGCTCATCAGGATTAAATTAGGCTCAAACCAGGTGTGAATGCTCCCATTAAAGGGAATTTAATTCAATATAGTATTTTTGTTATGGGTTGTTTTGAGTTATATACTGTTCATTATTACATAGTGGGTATTTAGTGCTCAATTTGGTCATCATGATCATCTGACTGGTTAATAGTAAACATTTCGTCTGTTTAAAGATTAGATTTACTTCAATTACATAAATACATATTAAATTATTATTATCAGTAACTCTAACTATTGCAATACAAAGTACCTGGGAACACATAAAATAATTGTGACTTTTGTTTTACAAGTTCTGAATAAAATATATTTCTTAACCGTTTTGTGATGATACTTACATTTCCTTCTCCACATTACACCCATTTTCCAAAATTGATTTTCTATACATTCATCCTCAATAATATTCTGTACAGTGACACACATATCAGTATCCTCTGTCCTCTGTTTGAACAGTGAAAATAGTAACCACATTCAGACCTCTCAGAACTACCCCAGGCTAATTTACCGCTCCGTCATCGAGGCTTCCTGTATCCCGACTGGACCAGACAAAAAGAGCAGTGCCAGGCAGGCATGTGGTACAGAAGACAGCAAACCGCACTGACCACAGACTGCTGGGGAGGTGGCGGGAGAGCAAGGGCGAGGAGGGGCGAGGAGGGGTGAGAAGGGGTGAGAAGGGGTGAGAAGGGGCGAGAAGGGGTGAGAAGGGGCGAGAAGGGGTGAGAAGGGGTGAGAAGGGGTGAGAAGGGGTGAGAAGGGGCGAGAAGGGGTGAGAAGGGGCGAGAAGGGGTGAGAAGGGGTGAGAAGGGGCGAGAAGGGGCGAGAAGGGGTCAAACTGTGGCATGATGCTCCAGGGCAAAACACAAGTCTCACGTACCCTCGACACACAGGCGGCTACGAAGAAGCACAATTAATGCTGATACTTCTGCCAAATTATGAGCAGTGAGTTCTAATGTAGTTTACTCATGTTCTAATGTAGTTTACTCATGTTCTAATGGAGTTTACTCATGTTCTAATGTAGTTTACTCATGTTCTAATGTAGTTTACTCATGTTCTAATGTAGTTTACTCATGTTCTAATGGAGTTTACTCATGTTCTAATGTAGTTTACTCATGTTCTAATGGAGTTTACTCATGTTCTAATGGAGTTTACTCATGTTCTAATGTAGTTTACTCATGTTCTAATGGAGTTTACTCATGTTCTAATGGAGTTTACTCATGTTCTAATGTAGTTTACTCATGTTCTAATGTAGTTTACTCATGTTCTTATGTAGTTCCGACATCACATCCAAGCCTTGAGTGTGTTTTGTTTCATTTACGCATGTTTAAGTAATCCTGCATAGTCTGTTCACTCTCCGGAAGTAAAGAATGTCAAAGCGTATGCCACATGGCAGTTTCAGCATGCAGTTCAAATAGGGTTTGATTTTAAAATAAATAGTTTGAAATACATAAATAGTGCACTTCTGTTCAAAAACAACAATTTCAACATTTCGACAATAGAACAATGAAACATATTACATATAATGTAGGCGGGTGTCCAAAAGACTAAACACAAAGATAAGATTTTATCAGGAGAAGGCGACAAGTACAAGAGTATAAGTGTAACAAACCAAATTAGTAGCATACAATATTAAGTTGTTTGTGATGACATTTTCTGCACATTCTTACCCATAATTGTCTATTGTTCACCAAGTAAAAGTTTGAAGTTTTATGTTCCAAGGTACATGTTGACATTTTATGAAAGTTTCATTAAGCTGTCATAGTAATACTGTCGAGTTTCACGATACTCCACTATACCTGTTTTTAACAAAGAAAATAAATTAACGAATTTGTTCTGCATTTGACCCACCTTTCAATTCAACAGGCATATACTTTGAGACTTTACAGAGCTATGCAAGTTCACCAAAGCCACAATCTGAAATGTAACCACACAGCCCCAAGAGCCGGCAGGCCATGCACAACGCACCGCTCTCAAGGCACCCATCTGAAACACCCTAAGGACCACACCAGGAGGGGAGGGTCAAGCTGCTGAGGGCGGCCTCTAAGGACAAAAGAAGTCTGTGTGTGAGCAACAGTGTTATAGAGTGTCTCAAAGAGGGCATTTCCACCAGCCCTACTTAGCTCAAGTCCTCAGCCCTGGTTTGGAGCAGCCGGTGTTACTGGTACTTGGTACTAAACTGTTCCAACTGACACTGACTGGACAGAGCACTGGCGGCATTGTTATCATGGAGTTTTCATGGATATGAGTTTGTTAGGGGCCATTTCAAGGCCGAGTAGAGTAGAGTAGAGTAGAGTAGAGTAGAGTAGAGTAGAGTAGAGTAGAGTAGAGTAGAGTAGAGTAGAGTAGAGTAGAGTAGAGTAGAGTAGAGTAGAGTAGAGTAGAGTAGGTGGAAATGCCCCAAAAGTGTGGAGATGGACAAGACCAATGTGGACAGGTGGGTAATGAAGAGACAATAGGTTGCATTCTACAATTTGATGATGTCATTACCTCAGATGGTGGTCTTACTGACTGCATTGGACTTTGCTGTGAAATAATGATGAGATGAGCGATCTTTTATTGGTTCCACAGTGGGAAAATGTGCCAAAGTTCACTGGTGGAGGGTCTGTCATGATTTTTCTTTGCCTAAAATCATACAGTGGGTGGAGTCATATAAATATCTAAAATAAATGATCGACTCATAACTAAACTTTGAGGAGAACCGCACCGCTGTGGCAAAGAAGGGAAAAAACATTTTTAACATTGATAAGACCATGATGACACTTTTTTATCAGGGTTTTACTGAATCTGTTTTGTCATTTTGTTTGGCATCATGGTATGGAAGTCTCTCCATCAAAAATAAAAATCAGCTTTCCAACATTGTTAAATGGTGTAGTAAAGTGATGAGACACCCAGCTGCATTCGGAGGGTCTGTACTCGAGGCAGATCCAACACTGGGCCACAGATGTGAAGGATGTGTCGCACCCTTTACAAGGACTAACAGCTTCTTCCATCTAAGCAAAATGACCTGGTGCTGAGATGTAAAACTAAACACTTTAAAAAAACAGCTTTATCCCAGAGGCTGTTTGTTTGCAAAATAAGAAGTAACTTGCAGCTTTTATTGGTCATCTGTGTGATGATGATCATTATTATTATTATTTATTTATTGTATTTTATTTTTGCTGTTAAGTTTTAGTCAGAGCTCTTTTTCATGTTTCATATTAGTCAGAGCTCTTTTTCATGTTTCATATTAGTCAGAGCTCTTTTTCATGTTTTTTTCCTCCCCATTTTTTTTTTATCAGCACTGCAGCACCTTCTTTATAAATGTTTGTAAGCTATGACCTTATGTCATTTTATTTTTATTGTGTGTACGCTGTTTGTATGCAAGCCAACTCCAACTGAAAACCAATTCTACCTCCGTGTACAAATAAAGTTACCTGAACTGAACCTGAACCTGCTTCACAATATTGCATAAAACATATCTATCACCATAAGCCACGTTTTGACTGGTCCTTTTTTAATGTCAGAGTGTGTCTCCATGTTCAGGCCCTGGCTCTGGATCCGGAGCTTTGCTACATCAGAATCAGAAACAGTTTATTGCCACTGTCAGTGATCAAAATTCACAAACATAGGAACTTGCTTCGGTGTAAGGTGCAACATAAAACAATGAATAAAATATAATAAAATATATAAAAGAGGCATGCATAAAATTAAGAATAAAATAGACTAAGATAGATAGACTAAGACTATATACAGAAATGTACAGTTGGCAGACAGTGCAAATGTTTAAATGTAGCGGTGCAAATAGGTAGTTCTTATATAATATATTGTTAAAGTGGCAGGTGTTACAAAGTGTTCATGAGTCCAACAGCAGAGGGAAAGAAACTGTTCTTGTGGAGGTTCTGATCCGGATGGACCGTAGCCTCCTGCCCGAGGGGAGGGGCTCAAATAGTCCATGTCCAGGTGAGAAGGGTCAGCTGTGATCGACCTGCTCGTCCCCGAGTCCTGGAGACGTACAGGTCCTGGACAGAAGGAAGGCTGCAGCCGATCACCTTCTCACAGAGGCACAATGTGCTGTAGTCTTTTTAAGGTCAATCTCAGACGTTTAGTAATTACAAGTTTGTGGCTGAGAGATGTGGCTAAAGCTAGAGAAAACTGGAAACTACTTTCAGTTTCTCCTTAACTTTTTCTCAATTTATTTCACTTCTCTGCAAAGCCTCTAGGCTGTGTTTTAACCCCTCTTTATGTAATGAATTGGCTTTGGATAATGTTAGATGCATTATGCACTAGAGTGTCCTGCATCAATGAACAGGAAACAGCTGATGCTAACATGCACTTGTTGTGTTTTGCTAAGCCTGTGGGCGCAAAATATAAGTTTGCATTAGTGGAAATACAGTGGTTTATCACGAAAGCAGTGTTTGGTGAGACATGATTCTTTTCTGTTTCCGTCTGTCCTCTCATTGAACCGCCACCTTAATGTGTTGGAGGGGTTTGAGTACCCGAATTATCCTGGGAACTATGTTGTTGGGGACTTCATGGCCCTGGTAGAGGCACCCATGGCAAACAGGTCCTGGACGACGGGTCATAGAGCAGATCCGTAGAGGCGGGTGCAGAGAGATCTGGGTGGCAGTCACAGGCGGGGGCCTCAACGACCGGATCTCCGGACACAGAAACTGGCCTTACAGACATGGAACATCACCTCGCTGGGGGTGAAGGAGCCTGAGCTTGTGCGGGAGGTCGAGCATTACCAACTAGATATAGTCGGCCTCACCTCAACGCACAGCCTGGGCTCTGGAACCCGTTTCCTCGAGAGGATCTGGACGCTCTGTTTCTCTGGCGTTGCCTGCGGGGAGAGGTGGCGGGCTGGTGTGGGCTCATAGCCCCACAGATCAGCCGCTACGTGTTGGAGTTCACCCCGATGAACGAGAGGGTCGCATCCCTCTGCCTTCGGGTGGGGAATAGATCTCTCACTGTTGTGTCGGAAAATAACGGTGCAGAGTACCAGGCCTTCTTGGAGTCCCTGGGAGGGGTACTAGAAAGTGCACCACCCGGAGACTCCGTTGTTCTACTGGGGGACTTCAACGCCCACATGAGCAATGACAATGACACCTATAGAGGGGTAATCGGGAAGAACAGCCCCCCTGATCTGAACCCGAGTGGTGTTCAGTTATTGGACTTCTGTGCTAGTCACAGTTTGTCCAAAATGAACACCATGAGCACAAGGTCCATCAGTGCACGTGGCACCAGGACACCCTAGGCCGAAGGTCAATGATCGATGGGGGAGGAAGCTGGACAGACTTGGCAGGCCCAAACCTATCGTGAAGGTCTGCTGGGAACGTCTGGCAGAGCCCTCTGTCAGCAGGGTCTTCAACTCACACCTCCGGGAGAACTTCTCCCAGATCCCGGGGGAGGTTGGGGACATTGAGCCCGTGTAGACCATGTTCTCTACCTCCATTGTCGATACGGCAGCTCGTAGCTGTGGTTGCAAGGTCTCTGGTGCCTGTCACGGTGGCAATCCCTGAACCCGGTGGTTGATGCCGGAAGTAAGGCATGCCGTCAGGCTGAAGAAGGAGTCCTATCGGGTCTTGTTGGCTTGTGGGACTCTCGAGGCAGCTGAGAGGTACCGACAGGCCAAGGCCACAGCCCGTGTGGTCACAGAAGCAAACATTCGGGATTGGGAGAGGTTCGGAGAGGCCATGGAGGAGGACTATTGTCGGCCTCAAAGAAATTCTGGCAAACCGTCCGACGCCTCAGGAAAGGGAAGCAGTGCACCACCAACACCGTGTACGATGCGGGTGGAGAGCTGTTGACCTTGACTGGGGATGTTGCTGGACAGTGGAGGGAATACTTTGAGGATCTCCTACATCCCACAGTCACGTCTTCCAAGGAGGACGCAGAGACTGAGATCTCAGAGGCGGACTCATCCATCACTTAGGCTAAAGTCACTGAGGTTGTTGGAAAGCTCCTTGGTGGCAAGGCTCCGGGGGTTGATGAAATTACATCCTGAGTATCTTAAGTCTCTGGATGTTGTGGGACTGTCTTGGCTGACACTTCTCTGCAACATCGCGTGGCGGTCTGGGACGGTACCTCTGGACTGGTAAGGTCTATTCCAGGGTACTGGAGAGGAGAATCCGACTGATAGTCGACCCTTCAGGAGGAGCCTGTGGTTTTTGTCCCGGTCGTGGAACACTGGACCTGCTCTATACTCTCCATCGGGTACTCGAGGGTTCATGGGAGTTTGTCCACATGTGCTTTGTGGATCTGGAGAAGGCATTCGACCGTGTGCCCCGGGACACTTTGTGGGGGGTGCTTCAGGAGTATGGAGTCCGGGGCTAAGGGCTGTCCGGTCCCTGTATGACTGGAGCAAGAGCTGTGTTCGCATAGCTGGTAGTAAGTCAGACCTGTTCCCAGTGCATGTTGGACTCCGCCAGGGCTGCCCTTTGTCACCGATTCTGTTCATAATTTTATGGACAGAATTTCTAGGCGCAGTCAGGGCATGGAGGGCGTCCGGTTTGGGAACCACAGGATCTCATCTCTTCTGTTTGCAAATGATGTTGTTCTGATGGCTTTTTCAAACCAGGACCTGCAACATACGCTGGGACGGTTTGCAGCTGAGTGTGATGCAGCTGGGATGAGAATCCTCCAAATCCGAGGAATCCTCCAAATCCGGAAAAATGTTGCTTGCCCTCTCCAGGTGGGTGGAGGAGTTCGAGTATCTCGGGGTCTTGTTCACGAGTGAGGGAAGGATGGAGTGTGAGATTGTCAGATCAGCGCAGCGTCTGCAGTGATGCGGGAGCCAGTTGAGGTGGCTCGGGCATCTGTTGCGGATACCTCCTGGATGCCTTCCTCAGGAGGTGTTCTGGGTATGTCCCACCAGGAGGCGGCCCTGGGGAAGACCCAGGACACGCTGGAGGAACTATGTCTCTCAATTGGCCAGGGAACGCCTCAGGATCCCCCCGGAGGAGCAGGAGAAAGTGTCTGGGGTGAAGGTAGTCTGGGAGTCCCTGCTTACGCTGCATGTGACGCTGCTGCCCCTGCGTCCCGGCCCCGGATAAGCTGGATGGATGGTGTTTTCACCTGAGTCTGCGTTCACTCTTATCCAATCATCTCATGCTAAAGCATTCGGTTTGCAAAGGAAGCAAATGTGAAGTCAAACATAATATAATTTCAACCAAGAACTCGGAATAGACTATTACAAAACATGAAAAATCAAGATTTTAAATTTCTCAGTTGTAAATTGCAGGCGCAAAGGAAAAACTTGAACTAGGCACAATATGAGTAAAGTGAGTGGATGCATTTCCCTGGACAGTGCTGGTCTTTGTACTCTGTGTTTCTGTGAGACGTGGTAATGATGATAGAGACAGACAGACCCAGAGCAGGATCTGGACCTCTGTCTTT
Organism: Rhinogobius similis; assembly: GCA_019453435.1. Lineage (NCBI taxonomy): Eukaryota > Metazoa > Chordata > Actinopteri > Gobiiformes > Gobiidae > Rhinogobius > Rhinogobius similis. The sequence goes on along the minus strand of CM033623.1, from coordinate 14,034,560 downwards.
GACCTGAGACCTCTCTGTGCCCAGGCCAGAGCAGCACTGACCTCTGCAGTCCATGAATGACCCCACACATCTGACACAGCACATGTCAGGGCGACACTGGACACTACACAAGCACCAAGGGGAATGACAAGTGAGAGAACACATTTGAAAGATAAATGACGTGTTATTCAAGTATTGTTTTATCACATTTTTTCATACAGTTGCTGCCATGGTTGAAGTAAATTGGTTGTGTCATGTTATGGGGCCAGATGGAGGGCAAGAGCAAGATGATCCTATTGAGTACATTGTACTATATAATCCAATAAAAATCTGTATTTTATTAATATTACTTTTATTTGCCCCCAGTCTATATTCACTATTACTGGCCTATAGAATGTTGTGATGTCATCTGAAACCCAGAAATGGGACCTTTAAGTGTGACGTCACATGCAGCGTAAGCATCCGTGGCCAGTTCAGTTTAAGTTTTAAGTTTATATTGTATGAATCACAATCCCAAGCTTCCTCCTTCAATATGTTTTCTGAATTCTTGTACATTTCAAATATAATATTATTTGCAACTTAATATTATTAGCAACTTAACAACAAAAACAATGTAACATAATTATTATAACCTCCCCCACAGTCCCTAAATTTGCTGTTTTTGGGATTACACACAGTGCTTCTCCTGCTCTTCTGCAGGACAGATCAAAGCTTTAGAGCAGTGATTCTCTAATTAAGGGCTTGCCAAATTATTTTTCCAGTCGGGAATTAGCATGTTATTTCACAAGGTGAAACTAAAACAAAAACATCCAAATTCAAATCTGCTGTTTTCGTATTCACAGACGCGAGTGCCATAACAGGACTACAGCACATTAACGAGATCGCTAATGACATGAAATGTCAACTCATTGAGCGAGTGAAAAACTGACAGTTTTCTTTGCATTTAGACGAGTCAACTGACTTGACCTATGTTGCGCACCTAATGCTATTTATTTGTCTACACTTTTATGAAGGGACACTCCAGGAAGACATGCTGTTCTGCTGTCCGCTAGAAGGAAGGTGCACCAGTGCTGACATTTTTAACAGCCTCAATGGTTGGATAGAAAAGGCAGGGCTGTATTGGCAGAATTGCATAAACATATGGACTGATGGTGCAGGAGCTATGCTGGGGGAAAAAACAAAGGTTAGGGATAGCACCACACATCAAGTTCACTCACTACAGTATTCACAGGGAGGCCCTGGCATCTAAGATTGAACTTAGCGATGTTCTCCAAACAGCAATTAAAATAGTGAATTACATTAAATCACCACTAAATACCAGACTCTTTGCCCTTCTCTGTCAGGAAATGGGATCTGCACATGAATCCCTTCTGTTCCATTCAGAAGTAAGGTGGCTCTCACAGGGCAGGGTTCTTACACGCCTGTTTGAGATGAGAGGCAAGGTGCGCACCTCCCTCTCAGACGCTCTCCCCTCCTCTCCCCTCTTCCACAACATCTCACAGACGCAAAATGGTTATCGCAACTTGCATACCTGGCATGTATATTTGACAAATGAAACACTCTCAACTTGTCATTACAAGACCCCAACAGTAACATCTTGACCCTGTCAGACAAAGTCAAATCTTTCACAAAAACGTGTCAGTGTATGGCAGCCCATGCAGAGAGTGGGGATTATAAAATGTTTGCAGAGCTGTAGGACAGTTTGAGGGACAATGCCATGAATGCCAGTTCACTGAAATCTACAGTTACTACGCATCTCCAAAGTCTCCTCCACAATTTCAATCAATATTTTCCCACGGAAAGTACTTTCAGAGTTTATCATTACAGAAAACATCAACTTCTCTTTTGTTTTTTTCAGACAATAAAACGCTCGACAGTGTAAACCCGAACAGTAAGTTGAACTTATACATTTTATAGTGACAGAAATCAAAATCAGAAAAAAAGATAAATCCACCAATAACTTATATGTCCAGTCAGAAATGATCCATGTTTAATCTAGTTTTAATTCCATCCAGGTATATTCCGGTGAGTCAGTTGTAATGTATGAGTTGAGGGGTGTGCCTGTTGTGTCATGACGCTTGTGTGTCCATCCGTTAACGCTTCATCTATCTGCATAGAGTTCTGAATTAGGTTTTTCAGCAGTAGAACTTCTGATGAGGTATGAAATGTCCGAGCTCAAACATTCTTGCGGCTCCAGGTGGAAGAACAAACGTCTTGCTTGTTATGAAGCAGGCCCGGGTCCAGACCAAACTGACGGAGGGTGTGTCCAAGCTGCAAAGGGAGCAAAGACGATACTCTCACATTAAGTGTCATTATTTTACACGCCTAAAATGAGGGTGGAAACAGTTTTAAATTTGCACTCCTGTAGACCCGGGTCTGTTTATGAAGTATGACTTGACGTTTACATAGGCCCCGCCCTCCATCTAACATTATGACATCAGCAAATTCTAGAGCATGAACACAACTGATGGGATTGTAAATTGTTGTTCCTTTCACACAAGCAGTCACACACAAGACTTTGTTTGAGCCTCATGGTGACAAGAAATTGCTTCACACTGAATAATATCAGTTGGTGTAACTATGTTTAGTATTTTTAAACCAGGATTTTACCAGATTTATGTCTAAACAATCTAGAGAAAGGCTAGACTTCACTGATTACTTTTGTTTGGTTTTAAATTTCAAAACAGCTTTGTTCAAAACCCTGGAACAGTTTATATCACCAAACTGCTATAATAATCAATAGTGCTGGACCTGGACATAAGAGTGATGACATCATCACTTGCTTATACCGTCTGAAGCACGGGCCAGCTCTGCTTTGGGCACATGTTTGTGGCCCAGTAATTACAGATGTATTATACACAAACCCGGTTAAAACATCTGCATTTTCTTTTAATTTTATTTGCAGATTCTAACACAGAATCCTCGCCTGCACAAGCTCAGCTGTTGGCTTTTTCTTAACACAAGCAATTCACTGAATATTCCCCAGAGTCACCTAGAAGACCAGCTCCTGCCAAAGCTTTAGTTGTCCAGAAATCCAGTTCAATCAGGCCCCGACCCCTTTAGTGTGAATTTACTCAACTCACTAATGGAGAACACAGCTCACACTTACCATAATGTTGGAGCGGAGTGGCTAATCGTGGCTATTACCAGCGCATTAGAGGTGGGAGGAGGAGAGGCTCCCGCGGGGCAGCTAACGCTTACCACAAAATCCAACAGGCCCAGGGTTAAATGCATTCAGACAAAAGGCTTAGCTGGTGGTTAGACTGATTTAAAGGGGACATTATGCCAAATCGATATTTGGAGCATTTTATTCTCTAAGTTATTTTCTCCCTAATAAATAAACATACTTTGAGAAGTCATTTGGTTCTCTTGTTAACTAAAGCTGTCTGCCGGTCTACATAAGGAAGTGAAATCAAGTGAGCCTGTGAGTTTGGTCGATTTAAGACACAAATTTAAGATGGAAACTGAAGTGTAACGCCTACTTACAAGAGAGTTCTAAAATAATAATAATTTAAAATACATTTTGTGAGCGAGAAAGCCGGAAATAGGCTCCGTGCACAACAGAACAGCTCACTGTCCACTCACTAATCATCACTCATTTATGCTCCTATTTAATCTCAACTATTTCACTGCGGACACTGTTGTTTTGAGAAAGATGAGGTAAGATGAGACTTTATTAATCCTGAAGAAAATTCTTGTCCAGAAAGAAAAACAAACGTTAAAATACATACATTTTTAAGCCCTTTTCAGATCCAAAGTGCTACTATATGTAGTATCATCAGAGCAGCTTTTATGAGGAAGAGCATCTCAACTCAATCTGTATCACTGTGTAAAGGGGGAAAAGTTGAACAAAAATGGAGATCTTTTTGTCTTGATGCTAAAGCTGAAGTGAAATGTAAGAGGAAAATAAATATCCTAAATAACACCACAAATCAAAGTAATCTAAATATAAAACAATAAGCAGTCTGCACTTTATACGTAAGTAATATAAAACAATAAGCAGTCTTTAACATGTTGCTAGTTACATCCACCCTGTGCAGTATTGATAGATTTGAGTACAGCTCAGTAAAAACCCATAGAAGGCAAAGCTCCTGACAGGTTACACATGGGTCAAATACAGAGGATGAATTACCCAAAGCAAACACATACCTTACCCTTTAAAGTAAAACATGTAGTAACATGATGCTGAACAAAATAATGTACATAGAAACAGAAGAAAGCGCCATGTGTTTCCTTTGAGAATGGGGACTGCTGTTGATGGAGGACAGCAGAGTGATTGCAAGGCTGTTCATGTAATGGTCGGTTTGAGGTAGTTTGAACAATCAGCAACAAAACATAGAGCAGACACAGGTGAGGAAATGGAGGGAAAGAATGAAGGCCCGCGGCACAGGGGAAATCGATAAGTCATCCACCATCAGGAGCCGCCAGGAAACCGCTCCAGCTCCAGCCCTGAACCGCCAGCCCAGGGTCAGGCCCAGCTTCTCATCTGATCAAGAATGGAGGACTGTTCTTTGGACACAGCGCCAGAATGTGGTGTAAAGACAGAGCTATCATTTAACACCGAGTAAACATGTTCAAGTGATGATATATTTTGAACTCAATAAAGGTGGAAATATGGTGACTGAAGGCTTCTAACCAGAGGAGATAGGGCTTCTGCTGCTGCTGCCCCATGTCTGCCCCTCAGCATTAGATCAACCCAAAGTGTACTTAAAAAAAAAATATATATATATATTGCAGACTGGATTTTAATACAAGTTGAGTTGCTTTGCACTTATCTTCTGCCTCTTGATGTTCCTATACTGCTGTTTTGTGTACAGTTTTAATATTATATTTTTCCCTATTTGCAAATATCAATTTTTGTAATGTACAGCAACAACCGGTTGTTGTAAATGTGCTATAACTTGACCTTCGAGATTGATTTTTACAAAGACACTGTATTATTGATGAAATTGTTCACTCTTTCTTGACAGTTTGATTGAATAATGCCATTGTCTTTGTTGTCTAATATTATTACTATATTGTAATATTGTATAGTTCTGATAAGGATCAAAATCCGACTATTTTTACTAGTCATGATAAGTCGATTAATCGTGGTAGCCCTAAAATATATTGACTCGACTGACACCATTTGGTACTTTTGATTTATATTCAATAACAAACATATTTCCACTTAATGTAAAAGTTGGTTAAAATTTTAGTTTTTGCTGTTTGCTGCAACAAAACAAAACAATGCATTTAAGCAAAGGAGCTTATCTTGTCTCAGAAAGAAACAAACAGAGAAGTTAAATAACCCCTTGAACACGTTTACTCACACCTAATCATTCTTTGACCTTCTGTAGACTGGAACAAGTCAACTAATGATTTGAGTTGGTTGTTTAGCTCACTCCGAGTTCTTTCTGTCTGTAAACATAGTAACCAACAATCACACCATCTACATTCATAGACAGACAAAGTGAAGAGAAAATGATGCTTTTTTACCTTCAAAGTGCTCAAAATGCTTTGCATCATGGAAGCACTCACCCTGTCACTCACACATTTACAGTGTGCGCAGACACAGGGACGAGGCGGGTCAAGTGGACAAGGACACAACAGTGTTCATCTGTGGTTGGCCTGGAATGAACAGCCAGTGGGCCAGTGGGTCTGACCACTCATTGATGTTTATGTAATGAGTGCGACTGGAACCTCCGCCCATCAGATCAGAGGACGGGCACTCTGAAATACTGAGCTACTGACCCAGCGTCTTACCCAGAGAACAAACATTGCACTGCACTCCACTCATCTTGCTGTTGAGCTCTGTGTTTGTGAGAAAATGTTGTAACCTCTGAGCCACTGTCAGAACACTTCAGATTAATGAAATAAATAAAAAGATCTATTTTGGCCAATGTAACCCCCCAAAACAAGAACAATAGTTACAAAAATAAGCTTTAAAACATGAATCTAAATGAGACAAAAGAAAAAAGTATCCATATTTGAAACTATATAAACACCAGACAACATCTAATTCCACCAATTGACTTTAGCGCCTAGAGCCCTTCTCTTCCTCGCTCCTCCTCGTCACTCATCCGTGGAGAGAGAGAGCGTGTATCGGACAGTCATTTCAAAGTGAGCGCTGGAGCCTGAGGAGGAGAGGCTGCTAATCAGAGAGCCACGCGCTGGAAGTAATAGGACTAAACTCAAACGCACTGTCGCCAATTAGCACAGCCCGTCTGAGAGTGCCGACATAAACGCTGCTTAATTATGCCCTCTCTCTGTGCCTCCATTAGAGATGCGAGGGCTAATCTGGAGGATAGATGGAGAGAGGCAGGGGGAGGAGAGATATTAGGCAGTGAAATGAACAAAGCATACACTAGGTTCATCGCATATACAGCTGGGGAAGTTCGTTAGAGGAGTGACTAATGAGCGTTTGACTAACTTTTGTCATATCATTGCAGAGGTGTGATATTCTACTTCAATCTGGGGAGGCTTAGATGCAGAGAAATGAGAAGTGTAGTTCAGGGAGTGGATAAACTTTGGCGTTTGGCAGGTAGAGAGGTTTTTAGGCATGTTTCAACTGGCTCTGGTTTAGAGTTAAGATACTGGCCCAAGCCATGTCTGACCGGACTTCGTCTTGGAGCTCTTGGGCTTGGTTCGGTTTATGGCACAATATGCTTCTGTGCTAAAGGACAGTGGTCTCATTGTGCACTGTGGGGCAGAGGTCTGCGACATGAGCAGGTGATGTCTCCCAAACAGTAAAAAAGGTTTTCTTATGACATTAAATGTAAGTCACATCTGAATTATACTTTTTAATCAAGAGGTCACTCTCAGCAATTCACATTTTTTTTACAAAGAAATTCTAAGTTTATGGCACTGTGAGACCGGAAAATACAGTTAATTGACAGCTTTTTCTGCATTTATTTCACATTTGTGTACCGCATTAATAATAATAATAATAATGCATTATACTTAAATAGCATTTTTCTGAGGCCTGATGGAAGCGATGCTGCCAGTCTGTGAAATCAGGCCCTCCGACCACCACCAACCTTTCCCGCATTTTCATTCTAGTCAAGGTGGGTGAAGTGTCTTGCCTAAGGACACAATGGTGGTCTCCAATCCAAGTACTGACCAGGCCCTACTTGCTTATCTTCCGAGATCTGACGAGATCAGGCACTGACTGCAGGTATGGCATTGGGTGTTTAGACACGTTATGCACGGGAAATATGTTATTGTGGCGTTCTGGAGTAAAGAAATATGCCAAAGTATTCAAGGGCTATTGTAGGCCGTAACCAACGCCTAAAACATAACAACAACATCAAAACAGCTGCAAATATCCTAACAGTCCAGTAACTGACAAGAGAATATCCACAAGACTCAGCAACCAAGTTTCAAATACAAAAGCTATCATCTCACTGTGATGTGTAGACGAAAGATCGAGTCTGAAAATCAAGCCCAACCCTGGCCGAGCCTATGCACGTATGGTCCAAACCAGGCCCGGACCTGAGTCATTCCCTGTAAGTACTGTTGAACGGTCACTCGAGTCACTCGTAGAACGGGGGTTATGCTGTGATTGAAGTGATTGTACAGATATATATTACACGTGTAAAGTTTTAATGGCAGAGTGTGTTCAGATGGGGCTGTATGTGTTAAGCCTACATGCTTCAGTGTTGTACCTGTGTATCTCCAATACCAGAAGTGAGCTGCTTAAAAGGAAACCAGAGGAAACACGGCTGAAGCATCTTGCCGAAGGACACAATGGTAAAGCATGCATACTATTGCTAGTGTCTGGGTGGTCAAAATGTGTTTATTTCACAATATTCCTAAAATTGTGGCATGTGTCTGCTGCGTGTGTGTTCTAGGAGATAAACATCCTTACAAGACCAGAGGTGACCAGGCAATAAGTTCAAAGCTAACAAAAAGGTCAACTTTGCAGAGCATGTCTTCTTTTTGTGAAAAGGTTTTAGCCTTTAACAGTCGTTCTCTCTGTTCTTTTCTCTACAGCTTTGAATAGGTCATGAGGCTGGTTAAATAACTGAAAAACCTGTCATTTTTGTCCATTTGAATCAAAAGTCTAAATCATTCCTTTTTCTAAGAGTTTTCTGCTCTTACATAAAAAAACCTCTGCACCTTTTTTACACAACACAGAAATGAAAAAAGTTCTCATAAACAAAGTGACTAATGGATAAACTGTCCCTTCATGATGAGCTCACTGGGGTCGGCCCTGGGTGCATCCTTGTTTTCTACAGCCCTTCTGCCCAGACCCGGGTACCTTACCTGCCCTAAACTTACTCAAATGATCTGTTCCTAAACCCAACCCTAATCCTAACCGTAACCTTACCGTAATTGTGAAAAAAATTTATTGTAAAATATAAACTTTTGCTAGCATAGCCACTAATGTGTGGCATAAGTGGATATACTCTTTACCTCTGCACATGTCTCTGGCTGAGGACTTAAAGGGGCGAATGACATTTTTTAACACGAACTGCATCCACTACTGAAATATTACAGAAACATCAGTCACTGACTCAGACAGACAAAAGACAGGCATTAGAAAATATTCTGTAATAATCTTACAAAAAGATCTTAAATTGGAGGCTGTAGTGTCATTTGATAAATTAAAGACAATTGTAAAGAGTGTGGTGATTGGGAATTGTTTATCTTTTTCTTGAGAAAGTTGTTTTTTAATAATGTAATCATGTGATTCTCTGCAGTGTTGATTGTACTGGCTACTGCCTCGGTCAGGCCTCTGGTTAAGAAGGATACAATAAAAAATACAATGAACAGGAGAGTTAATATACTGTTTATCTCTCCTCTGTCTCATCACGGTCTGTGTGAGTATGTGTGTGTGTGTGTGTGCGTCTGTGTGATGCGTGTATGTGTGCGTGTGCGTACGTGAGTGTGCATGCGTCGTGTGTGTGTATGTGAGTGTGCATGCGTTGTGTGTGTTTGTGTGTGTGTGCGCGCGTTCTGTGTGTTGTGTACGTGATGCGTGTGTGTATGTATGTGTGCATGTGTTCTGTGTGTGTGATGAGTGTGTGTGTGTTGCAGTTGTGTGTGTATATGCGTGTGCGTTCTGTGTGTTGTGTACGTAAGTGTGCATGCGTTGTGTGTAATGCGTGTGTGTGTTGCGTGTGTGTTGTGTGTGATGCGTATGTGTTGTATGCGTGTGTGAGATGCGTCTGCTGCGTGTGTGTGTTGTGTGTGTGTGTGTGTGAGATGCGGGTGAATGTGTGTGTGTTCTGTGTGTGTGATGCGTGTGTGTGTGGGTTCTCTGTGTTGTGTATGTGAGTGTGATGCGTGTGTGTGTGTGTTCTGTGTGTGTTCTGTGTGTGTGTGTGGGTTCTGTGTGTTGTGTATGTGAGTGTGATGCATGTGTGTGTGTGTTCTGTGTGTGTGATGCGTGTGTGTGTGGGTTCTGTGTGTTGTGTATGTAAGTGTGATGTGTGTGTGTTCTGTGTGTGTGTGTGTTGCGTGTGTGTTGTTTGTGTGTGTGAGATGCGTGTGTGTTTGTTGTGTATGTGTGTGTGTTGTGTGTTGCATGTGTGTTGTGTGTGTGTGAGATACGGGTGCATGTGTGTTGCGCGTGTTGTGTGTGTGTGTGTGATGTCTGTGTGTGTGTGAGATGCATGTGTGTATGTGTGTGTGTCGTGTATGTGTGCTGCGTGTGTGTTTTGCGTGTGTGTGTGATGTCTGTGTGTGTGTGTGTGTGTGTGTGTGTGTGTGTGTGTGATGTCTGTGTGTGTGTGTTGTGTGTGTGTGATGTCTGTGTGTGTGTGTGTGTGATGTCTGTGTGTGTGTGTTGTGTGTGTGTGATGTCTGTGTGTGTGTGTGTGTGTGTGTGTGTGTGTATGTGTATGTGTGTGTGTGTGTGTGTGTGATGTCTGTGTGTGTTGTGTGTGTGTGATGTCTGTGTGTGTGTGTGTGATGTCTGTGTGTGTGTGTGTGTGTGTGTTGTGTGTGTGTGTTGTGTATGTGTGTGAATAAAGAGGTGAGTGTGCTCACAGTCCTCACAGTGACATAAGTACTGGCTCTTGCTGGTGCAGTGAGTGGCAGGACACAGCCTGCAGCCTCCACACAGCTCCAGCTCTGGAGCACATCACTCTCATTAGCTCCACGGCCACATACGTCTCTTACACCAGCCACTTCTCAATGCAAATGTACACTTTATTGTGAACCTGGAGTTAGACACAGCCATGTTTGAAAGACCTGTGTTACGCTTCATCCATTTTGAAATACTTATGCAGATCCAAGATTCAGCTCTTATTTTAGTACTAATTGGCACGGCAGAGTAGACAAGCAAATAGTGTCATGGACGGATGGTCAGGGACTTGACTCATTCTGGAGCCTTTAATCATTCACATTTATGGTCCATTTGGCCTTTTTCACACCAAACCTCACATATGATTGCTCATGAACAGTGATTTCAAATGATTATTTCACAGCACTCTTCTTTCACGTCCCTGATCTGCAAACCCAGATGCTCCTCACCCGCCTGGAGGAACTCTCTCCCCAGGGCTGTGTGTTTTCACCTCTGCTTTTTATAGTGTACACAGACACCTGAAGATCCTCAGAGAACAACAGTTTCCTCGTAACATTTTCAAACCACACGGTTCTGTTGTCTCTGAGGATCTGAGGCCAACCATGACCCCGCAATTTTCTTGATTTAAATGTTTCAAAAACAAAGGACATGGAAATAGACTTCAGATGCACCGCTTCACACAGTGTTAGTGTCATCCAGGGGGAGGATGTGGAAGTCGTCGAGACTTTGATTGACTTGAATGCAGAGCTCATTGTTAAACAAGAACAGCCAGGAATCTACCTGTTGAGGAGACTAACCTCTTTTCATGACAGAACCATTCTTAATCATTTTCATTGATCTTTTATCAAAGCATGCTCACTTTTTCTTTTTTCTGCTGGTTCCATGGCTTGTCCTTACATAAATGTAAGAAAGAAATGTATTACAAGTTTTTCATCCTGTAGAAATAAGGCATTTTATGTGTAAACGTTGCCAAAATTGCACATTTTTGGGACATTAAAGTGTGAAAAATGGACAGAACCAGGTTTCAATTTCTTGGTTAATTTTGTACACATATTAGTTATTTAAAATGTATACTGAGGATTTTTTTTGGGGGGGTTTTTGAGTAAACTAGATCTGACCTTGGCTTAAAAATTCACATTTCGTCTGATTTTGTCAACTTAAAACTTGATTCAGGCTAAGAATTCGATATGAACAAATCCTTCAGTAAGTTTCATCAAAATCTTGTTAAGTACAAGATCGTAAAGTTTGGTGTGTACTACTTTAAGTGATGATCTTTAAAGCTGCATTTTATGAAAACGGCCACTGAAGTTACAATGTCCCATAGAAATCCATGGATAAAGTGGAATGAATTAAGTAATAAAACAGATTGGGAGCAGATTAGACAAGTTTTTGGTTTCCATATGAAAGCCGATATGTTGAGAGCACAAACTGAAAAAAAAGAATTCAGAATTCATCTTGCTGCTTTTGTCAGCGTCACATCCTCAATAAATGCAAATGAACCAGTCCCACTGCAGCCACACATGCCACACCATGACACTACACCACCTTCACTGATGATGTGGTGCTTTGGGTCATCAGCAGGTCCTTTCCTTCTCCAGACTCTTCTGTTCCATCACTCTGGTACAAGTTGATCTTTGTCTCATTAGTCCATAGGATGTCTTTTTAGATGTTGTTTGGCAAACTCTAATCTGGTCTTCCTGTTTTTGAGGCTCATCAATGGTTTCCATCTTGTGGTGAATCCTCTGTTTTCACTCTGAAGTCTTCTCTTGATTGTTGACTTTGACACACATACACTGACCTCCTGAAGAGTGCTCTTGTTCTGTCCACCTGCTGTGAAGGGCAGATTCTTCTGTCCAGCTGAGCAGACAATTGTCCCATTACTTTTGGTCGCTTAAAAAGTGGGAAGCACATGTACAAACTGTTGTAATTCCTCCACTGTTCATCTGATTTGGATGTAAATACCTTCAAATTGAAGCTGAAAGTTTATTTGTCTGTTTATTATGAGGCGCCCCATTAGCTGCAGCGAGCTGCTGCTGTTCTTCCTGGGGACCTATTTAAAAAATACACATACATGTGCAATTGTACAATACTCATTGTAAGTTAAACACATTAACTTTACATCAGTTGACAATGACAGTAGAAACAGTGATCCTTTAATTCAATGTCAGAATCTTGAACTCTTGTATGTCCCATTAACATAATAGTAATAACAATCCTCTTAATGTGACACTTTTATAATCATGTGTATTTGTTCAAACAGTGCTATACCCAGATATTCTTTTATTGTTGACTTAAATCAGATTTTATTACCAATTTGTGAAATTTGTTTTGGAATCTGATTCCACTCATACAGGCCTCTATGTTACTGTTCGTTTCAAACAATTTGATTTAACTTTTGGAAAGGTAAAGCTCCCTCCCATTGCAGCCTGGTGCTGGACACATGCTTTTCATGACTAAAGTCAAGTTGTTTGTAGCATGTAAGGAGTTTGCATTTATGAAACATTTCTAATAAAAATAATTAAAGAATACAACAGACGGTCCTTAACAAATAACCAGTTTAAGTCTTTATGCATTTGTTTTATGTTTGCTCTATCATTTCTTTTCAGTATTATGCGTGCTGTTTTGTATTTTTTCAGGTCAGCATTTGCATTTGACCAAACTGTGGGACAATAATCCAAACTGGACAACAGCAGTGCTTGAGTGATAGGTTTTAGTGCACGCTGGTTTAAAAAAGGTGCATCTTTAACAGATGCTAATACACCACCCATTTTGATACAGATGTTATTTATGTGCTGTTTCCATGTTTATTACCTTTTGTGATACCAAGCAGTTTTGTTTCCTGCACTTGTTTCATATACTCATCATTTACCATTCATTTAACTCTGGGTTTTTACTAAGTGAATACTTTGAACCTACAACAATACAATTATTCAACACCAACTGATTCTGTTGTACCAGTTCACCACAGACTGGAGCTTCTGATTCGACGCTGTATTCAGCTCCTCACCAGACGATGCACAAGTGACACAGCTAAATCATCAGCTACAAAACGGCTGTAGCTTTTTCCAAAACAAAAGGGCAGGTCATTTGTAAAAAATACTATATAATAATGGACCGAGACAGCTGCATGATACAGATTTATTCTTAGGTATTGGGATTATTTGGCTCTTTTCAGTGGGACACGAGCAAGAATCTAAACTTAGGTTGAAAATATGACAAAGGACAGGCTCTATCTCATCAGAGACTAATTTCAAAAGTTTGCTGTCCAGACCATCCACACCTGGCGGTTTATCTTTTTGTGTCTTTAAGATATTCTTTACTTCATTAAGCTGTAGTTTTTTAAACTTGAAAGTACAATTCTTATCTTTGATAATTATTTTTTATATATATTATCTAAAATACCTATATGACCTTTTGTAAATTATTTTGGGACCGGTTTTTGACATTTTTACTTTTCTATTTATCATTATCAAATTATGGTCACTATATCCAACTGGAATCCACAGAATGGCCGAACATTACTCAGGAACATTGGTAAATACAAGGTCTATACATTTAACTTGTCAGCTTGAAGTCTACTTTCATGTGCTGTTTCTTGGCTGAATGATCAGTTTATCATGTCTTAAAAGGGCAATATCACCTTTTTCACGTGCAGCTTTCATTTTGGGCAAAAGTTATTTTCTTTTCAGCTTGACAGTTTCAGTATAGTCTTCATTGTTGTATATTTTAGTGCCTTTTTTTGCTCGTTCCAATGCCAATCTGTCCTTATATTTATGAAACTTCACCACAATAGGTCTTGGGTTCACTCGTCCTGGCCCTTTCCACCTCCATGTCTCTGTGTAGCTGCAGTTTTTTTTCCACAAACATCCTCTTCACCTTCTATTCTATTGCTATTTCACATATAAAATCAATCAGAGAAAGAAAATAATTTGTCACATTGTTGGGTCAGGGTTGACCTGTGAGAAAACAGTATTTGCTACCAAATGTACATATGGCCATTAGAAAAATTATAAACACAAAGTCCCAGCCCGCCTGGTCCTCTGCTGGCTTTTTGTTGCTGCATTTCCTCTATTGTTGGTGCTGGGTGTCCTGACGAGGTCAAGTCAACGTGGGTCGTCTGTTCTTGTAGGCTCCTTCTCTGACGTCCCACTGGAAGCAGCCGACCTTGAATGCAGAATGGCACTCTGTAGGTCTGGGATGTAGCAGTGCTGGTGAAGAGCTGCCACAGCTTAGATCTCTTGCTGTACAGTCTGCCATATATGAAGGAGCGCGAAGTATCACAAAACATTAAATCCTCATAGGATTCACATAATCATATCTTATGATTTATATAGCGCCGTCCATGACAATCAAAGCGCTCTACATTGCATTATTTCCAGACGGTGCTCAAAAAGTTGTAACAAGCCAATTAGCATGTGTGATTAACATCTCAAAGCCCCCACTACACAATTTGAACAGGATCCTAGGTGATAAGGTGCGTCCTGCTACACATTTGAATAAAAAAACATACTTTAGACGGATTAGAGCAGAATCTGTGTAATCACCATCATCAGAGTCAGAGGCAAACTCTGCCTCTTCATCTGAATATGATCTGAAGTGGATTGTGACTCCATGTGTGGTGTCCACGTAACATCGTCCCAGTCAATGCTTAAAAAAAAAAAGAACTATTGTACATTGAAGAAGCATCTACAGATAAAAAACCCAAGAAGTAATACTTGAATTGAATTATGAAGGAATCTTCATCTACTCTAAATCCTTCTTCTCTATTTAAAGAATAAAACAAATCAGCAAATATATATGTTGATGTTTACGTAACACCAAGGTATACACTAGCGGTTGTCATTCACACACTAATCACAATGACCCTGCTTCTGCTTGTGGAGCAGTGTGTTTAGCTTCATCACCATCACTACTGCTGCTGCTGCTTGTCATGTTTTTTAAACCCTGCACAGAGAAGTCTGCATCTCTAAAAGAAAAAAAGGGAAAATGTACATGAAGGTGCAGGGCCATGTTGGTTATCATACTTTTCAAAGAGTAACACAGTCACGTCATATTTATGCCAAGAATAACACTGAACACTCACCTGTCAGATGGCGGATACAGCAGGGGCCTGGGGCCTTCTCCACTGTGTATATGGAAGAGGACTTGAGGTCATAGCAGCGTCATAACTGTAAAAACATTACATTAGCTACAAACACGCAAGTCCCACTTTAGAAAGTGTAAATCTAATGCCAACTCTAGACTCAGTATTTTGCCTGTTAGAAGGGAGATGGGGATGGAAACATGAAATAGTGTTAGCGGGATATATGATACCATCCTCTGTATAAGTAGAGAGTATGGTATCATGGCCAACTTTACCTGTCGAGTGAAACTTAAGCCACCTTTGCATCAGTGCAAAGTCCAATCATACTTTTCAAGGACTGCCCCCGGATAACTCTCGTCTTATTACTCCCCTCTGTACCCTTCCACCTCTGTTCTGCAACTTCAAAGACAGTTTTTCCAGTTCTCTTGCGATGTTCAGCCATTGTCACAGATCAACAAGCGGCAGCGCGATGACGAGAGAACATCAGAACCATAGAAAGCTGCATCATAAACATTCTTCTACACATGTGGACTTGTAACAGGGGCACGTGTGCAAAAACAAACGTAAGTACACAGGAAATGAGGGGACCAATCCCAAGTCGTGATTGGCTGAAAAAATCCTCCAACCTTTAAGCAGCAGTGGTCAAATTTAAGACTTTTCAAGACCTTTTTAAGATGAAAATTAAGAGCTTCTCAAGTACAGTATTTTGCAATGTTGATTATTTTCCAGATGTCAAAATATATAATTACATAATTTATTAAGATTAAATATAAAACTGAGCACCTATTACATCATCCAAAGAATAGTTGAAGAACTGCATCAGTTGTGTTAACTTAAGTAAGTTATATTTAAAGGACCCATATTATGCTATAGTGATGCTTTTATTTTAATAAGGTGCTTTTTTAGAGACTTTAACACTTTTCCTTTAAAGGACACATATTCTGCTACGGTGACTTTTTTTTAGCTTTTAACCACGTTTTAACAGTGTTCTGTCATAACAAAACATACCTAAAGCATTATTCAGTTGCATTCACACTGTTTTGAAGAATGCCCATTAGAAAATCCTCCCTCCTCTGAGTGAAAAACTCATTTCCTGCAGAACTCCCTCTATCCGGGACGTATTTTCGGATCATCTACGTCACTTATCCGAGAATATTCCACTGTTTTAAGTCCTTAAATCATCTCTATACTCGTTCAGAGCATTTCTGCCGTCTAAACACGACAACTGCTGCAACAAATCCACACCATAACATCTTTTCAGCACTACCTTCACCAGGTCATATATTGCGCTGGTGCCATCTGCTGGCTGGATGCACTCAGTAAGTGTAATTTCATACCGGCTGATAAAAAAAGTAATTGGATGAATAAGAAACATTTTTTTCTTTTTTTAAACATGAGTTGGCACATTTGAGGTACTCCAGAGTATGTGTGTAAGCTAATAACAATATGAAAAATGCTGAATATTTTTCCTTTAAAGTTATAGAAATGTCCATGGTGTTGCTGCCGAATCCTACATGTGTCACAGCTTAAGAAAATAAAATTGAAAACAAAGTAGGTTAGTATCAGAGGGCGGTGAAGACCTAGACTGACGGAGCACAACAGCACCCACCGCCCACAGGAGGGGGCACAGCCCGAGATCAAGCCTGGCGGCCTGACAACAAGATCAGCTCACCAGAAGTGAAGTGAATGACATGCTCTACTTGTCAACGACCAAAGTTGACTCGCTAAACATAGCTTTATTAAAACTACTACACACAGGCCCAGATTTACTAAGGCAGGTGCTAAAGTGCAAGTACTACTTAATATTTGCACATGCTATTTTGTGGGCGTGTTGGAGCTTATTTACCATCAGAAACAAAACAAGTAAATGAGTTTACTGTGGTGAAGAGGAAGTGCAAATGTACCTCTGATGCTGCTATGTTATCAGAATCAGAATTAGTTTATTACCATTATCAGTGATCAAAATTCACAAACATAGGAACTTGCTTTGGCTTAAGGTGCAACATAAAACAATTAATAAAATATAATAAAATATATAAAAGAGGCATGCATAAGATTAAGAATAAAATAAAATAAAATAAAATAGAATAGACTAAGATAGACTAAGACTATATACAGAAATGTACAGCTGGGTAGACAGTAGTGCAAATTGTCAGCAAATAGATAGCTCTTTTATTATACTATTGTTATAGTGGCAGGTGTTATAAAGTGTTCATGAGTCCAACAGCAGAGGGAAAGAAACTGTTCTTGTGGAGGGAGGTTCTAGTCCGGATGGACCGTAGCCTCCTGCTCGAGGGGAGGGGCTCAAATAGTCCGTGTCCAGGTGAGAAGGGTGCTATGTAAAGTTATGATGAGAAATGATTCAACTTTTTTTTAATAACACACACTATTTTAAATATATAGCACACCATTTTTTGTTTTTGTTTTCTTTTAATGAGATCTTCATCTGAGGCTATAAGGAACGTCTGCGATTAGTGTCGTCTCCTTCAAACATTTGAACCTACACTGCGGTGTTTGTGAACGTTTAGGCTGAAAAAGCTAGTCCTTCAGTGCGTTTATCCAGATTTCAGATGAGCACTGCAGCGCGCACAGACAGAGGGATGTGATGGAGAACCTGCAGGCGTTTGCCTTTAACCAGCGCTACATGAACCGCATTTCTTGAGGATTATATTATCAACCCAGGGATAATGGAACATCACGGATGTCCCTAAAGAGAGAGACACATGGAACAGGTGGACGAGTCGCGTCTTCTGGTGTCATCAATACTCCGGTCACAGAGCGCACGGTTTAAGAACATTAGAAGGATCTGGCATGAACTCCTCAAATCCATTTGAGGGACAGTTTCTATGAACTGCTCCAGTTCAAAGCGACATCATGAGAATCCAGGCCGTTGTTGCAGGTAAAGTGTGATTTACCCTCCGTCAAAACAGTATTATTTTGTCGTAGGCCTATTTGTATTTGTAAATGAGCCATACACAACATTAAGTATTTGAAACGCCACATTAACGTGTAAAGTGCAATAGTTTGTTCTGCGCAAAAGTTTAATAACTAGGATGTACAAAATTTTCACGCAGTTTTGCTTCTCGCAGACTTGATAAATAAAACAGTGCCCACAAAACATTATCATTTGCATTTTCTCCGCCTCTAATTTTGCACGATGTTTTGCAGACTCTTAAGGTCCCATGTGCTAGATTTGTGCTGCTGCCTGAGAGAACTACTGAAGCAACACAGACAGAAGGGGTCTGGTCAAAGGCTTTAGGCTGGGCTGTTATTGGAGCGCTTGTCCACAGTCAAGTGGACAAACTGGAGCACAACACAAGTCGTATGGAAGATGTGTAAAACAAGTTCACCCAAACTATGTCAAGAGTTCACAGAAATGTATTACTGTCTATTTTTGATTTATTGGTCTAATATATCCCAGATTATAGGAATTGTTTAGAAAAAAATAAATAAAAAATAAAATCAGTCCAACTGTGTGTTACAGCGGCTGGGGGCAGGGGGCCATCAGAAATCTTGCCCAGGGGAGTAAAAGAGCTAGGACTGGCTCTGGGCTCCAGTCCAAACAGACCTACCTGAAGAAGATGACAAAGACCTGCACCAGGTCCATGATAGAGTCGTGCTGAGGCGCACACAGGGACAGAACATTATTAAGCATTTCAAATGGACACATTCTGCATATGTGCTCAGCTCTAGCCCCAAACTGCACAGTACACTGCTCTGTGCACAGCAGCAATTGGCTACACTGTTTCTCACAGCTAATGCTAACTTTTATTAAAAACATAAAATATTAAGAAACAACCAATTAAAATATAAAGTAAAGACTACCTGATTGTTTATATTTTTTAGATCTCAGTTTTTGCTTCAAAATTAGCCTTAAAGTCTTCAGAGACATCCACCTGCAGCTCACTGCTCACTGCCTGGTCTTTAGTGTTTGTTCATATTAGAGTGACTCTGCAGAGGCCCCAAAGAGCTGCAATTGGACGGGAAGTACATAGTACAATGAGCAAGCCATTTTAAAAAAATAAATAGTTAACTGAAATGTATTGCACAGTGACTAATGATTCATTTGTTCTCTGGATTGGTCAAGTTTTTTGTTTGTTACTGTAACCAAATCACTACAGGGTTTTTGATTTAAATATGGCAACAATGCAATAATAAAATCATTTCAACCTGATGTTTAGAAACAAACCACTTCGATAAATGTTACTTTATGTATGTGCAACAGTTTATTGTATGTGTTGTGTTATTATATTATCCAAAAATTCTGGTCTCATTCTTTTGACTGATGAAATGAACCCATTTGGAATTATTTATCCAGAGTTTGTGAGGCTTTTGTGGGGAAAGTCTTACAAAAGACAGCTGAGTCCATTATGCACTGAACACACTTTTTGTTTTTGTTGTACATGGTTAAATCTCCTTGTTTGCCTAATCATGTGCGGCCAAAGGAGAGTTATGCCAAACCTGATGACAAGCAAGTGTTTTTTTAAAGCTTGGCACACTCATTAAAACAACTGTAAGAGCTCTGAAAGTTTACCCCCAAAACACATGCTATAGATTCACGCCGGCTCTGAGCACAGACCAGGGGAAGTGACCATTCAGTCAAGCTTCACTACCCCGCGTGCAGATTAGAAAGGCACTATAGATGGTCTGTACCTGAGTCTGAACAAGACATGAACATGTTAGCTCCGCCCACCTCATCCCCTCTGTCCTTCTGGACCATTACAGAGAAACCCTCTGGGACAGTCACAGGGTGCTCTGGTCATGAGGGTGCTCTGGTCATATGGGTGCTCTGGTCATGAGGGTGCTCTGGTCATGAGGGTGCTCTGGTCATATGGGTGCTCTGGTCATGTGAGTGCTCTGGTCATATGGGTGCTCTGGTCATATGGGTGCTCTGGTCATATGAGTGCTCCTGTCATATGGGTGCTCTGGTCATGAGGGTGCTCTGGTCATGTGGGTGCTTTGGTCATGTGGGTGCTCTGGTCATATGAGTGCTCTGGTCATGTGGGTGCTCTGGTCATGTGGGTGCTCTGGTCATGAGGGTATAGGAATAGGAAAATGATTCGTCACGGTTTCCGGTGACGTCACATCCGGTGAGTCTATTCTGCGTTTGCGAGTTGATCGTTCTCCACACTTTATTGTTAATCCACGAATTATACAAAAACTATCTTACCCTCCTACACATAATTGAAAGTTTAATTGCTCCCTAAACAACCCGGAGCCTCATTTAGCTCACTTTGTTCAGTACTTCGTGGATTAAATCCCCCCCTGCCCGCTAGCATCAACCGGAGCTAGCCTAGCCGACTAGCGTCATGGCTGGCCCGTCCTCCGCTTCTTTCGCCCTTAACCTGTTCAACTGTAATATGTTGAGTCAGAGCTTCCTTCACAGACGACAGGGAGAGTTGCGTGAAGTGTAGCGTAGTGGTAGCTTTGGAAGCCAGGGTTACAGAGTTAGAAGCGCGGATCCGCATTGTGGAGGAGCTAAAGTCTAGCTATAGCCAGGTCGCAGCATCAGGTTTACCGGACCGCGCCGCAGGTAGCAGTGTTAGCATGGTTAGCAGTGTTAGCGGTAGCAAGGCTAAGCCTCAGGATAAGACCAGCCCCCCAGCGCCTCCCGCGCAGCCGGGACCAGACCAGGAACAAGACAGGGATAGATTTGTGACAGTTCGGAGGGATCGATGCGCTAAACACCAGCCTTTAGTGCACCATAAGCTTCCCGTCTGCAATAGGTTTGCCCCACTCGGCGATCACACGCCCGCCGAACGTGACACTCTGGTAATTGGAAGTTCCATAGTCAGAGACGTGAAGCTGCCGGCAGCCTCAGTTAGGTGTTATCCGGGGGCCAGAATGGGTGACATCGAAGGAAACCTAAGGCTTTAAAAACAGAGTAGTCAGAGGTTCCGTCGTATCGTGATTCACGGAGGTGGTAATGACACCCGGCGGAGACAATCAGAAGTGCTCAAATTTCAGGTTGGAGCGGTGTGTGAATTGGCGAAGTCGATGTCAGACACCGTAATATTTTCTGGTCCCCTCCCCAATCGGGTCAATGCTGAAATGTACAGCCGCTTTTCAGCATTCAACTGCTGGTTGTCTAGTTGGTGCCCCCAAAACAACGTAGTCTTTGTTGACAATTGGAGTGCGTTCTGGGGAAAGCCCGGGCTCATACGCAGGGATGGCATCCATCCGACTTCGGAGGGTACATCACTTTTAGTTCGGAATTTGGCCGATAGCCTTAGTCACCTAAAGTGACGCTCTAAATATGAGTCCCGGGTGCAGAGTCTCTTCTCTGTCGCTAAGCTCTCGCCCGCGCTGTCACAGGTCAAGTGTTCAGAGTCAAAGCAAATAGAGACTGTGCGTGTCCCTCGTGTAAATAACGCCAATAAGTCAGATCCAAATACAGATAATTTAGGTGTCAGACCAAATAACTTAATACAAATAATCCCTACACATGATACAAATAAACTAATAAATAAGCATGTAAAATGTGGATTGCTAAACATTAGGTCAATTTCCTCCAAATCACTTTTAGTTAATGAATTAATTAACGATTATAATATTGATCTTTTAGCTTTAACTGAAACTTGGCTTCAACAAGATGATTATGTCAGATTAAATGAGGCCACCCCACAGAGTCATGTTAACTTTCAAGCTGCCAGGAGCTCAGGCCGGGAGGTGGGGTGGCAGTAATCTCACATTCTAGTTTACTCCTGAGTCCTAAAATTAACAAAACTAATAATGAGTCTTGCTCATTTGAAAGCCTTATCCTATCAATCACCTGCCCAAACTGGAGAAACCAAAAAGCTGTTCTGTTCATAATAATCTATCGACCTCCCGGTCCTTACTCAGCTGTTCTTAACAGAATTCTTTGACTTCCTATCAAATTTAGTATTAGACTGGGAAAATATCGTGGTGGTTGGGGATTTCAACATTCATGTGAATGAAAATAATTGCCTCAGTAATGCCTTTAGCGCTTTATTAGATAGCATTGGTTTCACTCAAAATGTAAATGAACCAACCCACAGTCACCAGCACACTCTGGACCTGGTTCTAATTTATGGAATAGAGATTAGTGACCTAAATGTCTTTCCCCAAAACCCAATAATGTCAGATCACTTCCTAATTACCTTTCAGTTTATTCTTAAGGACTATCCAGCTCCTCAGACTAAAACTATAATGAAAAGGACAATATCTGAAAAATCTATTTTAAAGTTCAGAGAAATAATAGAGCCAATATTTAATATTATGTCATGTGATCCTGTCGATTAACAGCGCCAGTCCCAGTGCTATTGATAACTCTGTTGACTCAATGGTCAACTCTCTAAAATCTGCTCTTGATGTTGCAGCTCCACTTAAACAGAAAGTAATCAGGCCAAAACGAGCCTCCCCCTGGTACAATGAAGAACTACGTTCTCACAAACAAAGGGTAAGAAAACTAGAGAGATCCTTACGCCGCTCCCACACAGAAGAATCCCTGAAAGAATGGAAAACTTGCCTTCTGTCTTATAAGCAGGCTCTGCGTAAGGCTCAAACCAGATATTATTCAAATTTATTAGAAGTAAATAAAAATAACTCTTCAGCACTGTAGCCAGGCTGACAAACTGTCACAGCGCAGTAGAACCCTCAATACCAGTTACTCTAAGCTGCAATGACTTCCTTCTATTCTTTAACAGCAAAATCACAACTATTAGAGATAAACTAAATGCAATTACTCCCACTATCAGTACTGAGCAAGCCCAGACTGCAAAGCTAGTGTCCCATACAAATCCTTCAGTAATACTAGATAGGTTCACTGCTGTTGACCAGGCAGAGATAACTTCAGTCATTATGTCCTCCAAAACATCAACTTGTATTTTAGACCCAATCCCAAGTAGACTCCTCAAAGAAATTCTCCCCCTAATTATAAATCCCATTCTTAATATAATAAATACTTCACTAGAAAGCGGTTATGTCCCTCAGTCCTTCAAATATGCAGTGGTTAAACCACTTTTGAAAAAGCCTAATCTAGACCCCGACGTACTGGCAAACTATAGACCTATTTCTAATCTGCCCTTTGTCTCTAAAATCCTTGAAAGAATTGTGATTAAACAGCTTTGTCGCCACCTGCAGGACAATAATTTATTTGAAGTTTTTCAGTCAGGGTTTCGTGCGTACCACAGCACTGAAACTGCACCAGTTAAAGTCACAAATGATCTGTTATTAGCTGCTGATGATGGACAGGTCTCAATCCTGGTTCTGTTGGACCTCAGCGTTTGATACCATCGACCACAACATTCTACTGCAGAGGTTAGAATGTGATGTAGGTGTCAGTGGAACCGCCCTTAGCTGGTTTAAATCCTATCTATCTGATAGGTACCAGTTTGTTAATGTAAACCAGAGATCTTCCCCATGTTCTAAAGTAACCTACGGTGTGCCGCAGGGTTCAGTACTCGGTCCAGTTCTGTTCACTCTTTATATGCTGCCCTTAGGTCTGATCATCAGAAAGCATGGCATTAACTTCCACTGCTATGCAGATGACACTCAGCTTTATTTATCAATGAAACCTGATCAGACGCATCAAGTAGACAGACTTAGTGCCTGCGTGAAAGACATAAAAACTTGGATGACTCTTAATTATCTGCTCCTTAACCCTGAAAACCGAGGTCATTCTGCTGGGCCCTAAGCACCTGCGAGACTCTTTATCTGACCAGATAGTTTCTCTGGACAATATCACTGTAGCCCCCAGCTCTACTGTAAGAAACCTTGGGGTCCTATTTGACCAAGATCTCTCGTTCAAAGCTCATATAAATCAAGCCTGTAAAACAGCCTACTTTCATTTGCGTAACATAGCCAAAATTAGAAAAAATCCTGCCCAGAGATGATGCCGAAAAAGTCATCCATGCATTTGTCACATCCAGATTAGACTATTGTAACGCTCTGCTTACAGCGTGTCCTAAAAGCTCTATAAGAAGCTTTCAACTGGTTCAAAAATGCAGCAGCAAGATTATTAACAGGTACTAGAAGAAGAGATCATATTTCACCAGTGTTGGAGTCTCTTCACTGGCTTCCTGTTGAGTTTAGAATCAAATTTAAAATCCTCCTCCTGACTTATAAAGCTTTAAACAATACGGCCCCATCCTACCTCAAAGATGCAATAGTAGCGTACCATCCAAACAGAGCTCTTCGTTCTCAAAATGCTGGACTATTGTTAGTCCCCAGAGTCTCTAAAAGCACAGTAGGAGGTCGAGCATTTAGCTACCAAGCTCCTATGTTATGGAACCAACTCCCTGTTCATGTAAAAGAGGCCGACACAGTCTCTACATTTAAGACCAGGCTCAAAACGTTCCTCTTTGAAATAGCTTATGGTCAGGCCAGTTAGGAACAGAAATAAAAACCTACAGTTTTAGCTACGCTGCCCTTGGAGCAATTCTGCTGGGGGAAGTATGGCAGCTTGAACACTATCCTCTGGTTCTTCCTACTTTATCTATCAACAATATTTAATATTACTTCAACTGTAGTCTGTTCATTGCTGTTCACATGTTTCTCTTTCTCTCCACTTCCCCCGGGGAGTGGAGACTGTTTCAGGCACTGCGGCGGCTGCTCCAGTGACGACCCACCCACCCCCACCCCCACCTGTCTGGACGATCTATGCGCCACCCGCCTGGACAGCTGGATTAGCCACACCTCGTCTGCCTGGACGAACTCCTTCTACTTTAGATGAACTGTTCCTCATCTCCTGCTGGAGGATCTCTCTACACTGGTGGACTGCTCCTCGTCCTCCTGGAGGAACTCTTTAAAGCCACCTCCCTCTTGAGTGGTTCTGGTTCCACAGTCCAAGTGGATGTCAGTCCTAGTTCATCTGCAGCCTGTCCGTCCGTGGGAGTAGGATCTCTCCTTCACTGTGGTTCTCCCCGAGGTTTCTACTTTTTCCCATGGGGTTTTTTGTAGTTTTTCCTGCTTGCGAAGGAGGGTCAAAGGACAGGGGCATTCTGGGACAGTTATCTGAACTGCTTTTACCTGTGGCCCATCGAGGCAACTGTTGTTGTGATTTTGGGCATTATAAAAATAAATTGATTTGATTTGATTTGATGAGGGTGCTCTGGTCATGTGGGTGCTCTGGTCATGTGGGTGCTCTGGTCATGTGGGTGCTCTGGTCATATGAGTGCTCTGGTCATGTGGGTGCTCTGGTCATGTGGGTGCTCTGGTCATGTGGGTGCTCTGGTCATGTGGGTGCTCTGGTCATGTGGGTGCTCTGGTCATATGAGTGCTCTGGTCATATGGGTGCTCTGGTCATGTGGGTGCTCTGGTCATATGAGTGCTCTGGTCATATGGGTGCTCTGGTCATGTGGGTGCTCTGGTCATGTGGGTGCTTTGGTCCTAGGGTGCTCTGGTCATATGGGTGCTCTGGTCATAGGGTGCTCTGGTCATGAGGGTGCTCTGGTCATGTGGGTGCTTTGGTCCTAGGGTGCTCTGGTCATATGGGTGCTCTGGTCATAGGGTGCTCTGGTCATGAGGGTGCTCTGGTCATATGGGTGCTCTGGTCATATGGGTGCTCTGGTCATATGGGTGGTCTGGTCATATGAGTGCGCTGGTCATATGAGTGCTCTGGTCATATGAGTGCTCTGGTCATATGGGTGCTCTGGTCATAGGGTGCTCTGTCTCGGGGGTGCTCTGGTCATGAGGATGCTCTGGTCGTATGAGTGCTCTGGTCATATGGGTGCTCTGGTCATAGGGTGCTCTGTCTCGGGGTGCTCTGGTCATGAGGATGCTCTGGTCAAACCAAAAACGAGTTTCAATTTCTATCATATATTTTAGAATCTTGGTTTCAAACATGTGACTAGTACACCTCCAGTGCAGCAGATGAGCTCTGCCATGAACACTGGACCATAACACTTTTCATTTACCAGCGTTCATGTGCAAAAATCAACTCCAGTGGCCACATGGAGCCTACAGCCTGATATGTGATTGGGTGACACTGTGCCGATTTTACATTTCCCACGTGTTGTAGCGCAACGTCCATAAATCTTTTAAGATGTAATAAAAATGCTGCAATTCTGTTTGTAACACTTTATCTGCTTCCTTATGGTTCTCATTGACTCCCCCTTGTGTGATACAAAGCGTATTGATAACTCCAAAGCCAAACATTCGTTGGCTTTTGTTTAGTCTATTATATATGTGAATATTTTAGTAAACGTGCACTGCCCTGAAGCCTGTGCACATCCAGATACAATCAGTGTATCAGATGTCTCTCGCACTCTCAGTGGGCAGCCATCTTTGGTTAGGCTGTGTGTGGTTGGTGATTCAGAGTTGTAGCCCTCAGCGCTGAAAGCTCAGCCCAGGCCCTCGTCTCTCTTCAGGCTCACTCGTGGTGTTAAGAGGATTATGATCACAGACATAATTGATTTTCCATGAGCTTCGTGCCCTGTAGGAGTTCAACGCTGCGGCTTTATCACTGTTTGCTCTGACACGCTCAAGAATTTCTAATAATATAAAGACTAGTGCATTGTTTGGATTGCATTGTGGGATAATAAATATGTAGTCATAGGAGACAGTGGTAAAGTGGGTAAGTGTCACACATCTCTTCAGACGCCATTTGGTTGTCGGGCGAAATGTATTCACTCTAAATATCAAGCCTCTTTTCCTTTGGACCTGACCAGAGCAACAGAGGAATAAGACAGACAACTGAGAGTTTCTGGTTCAATTCTGACCAGAAGTAGGGCTGTGCTAAAATATCTATATATTGTGTCGGTGATACAATATGGTGGGCCACTGTCTATCTATCTATCTATCTATCTATCTATCTATCTATCTATCTATCTATCTATCTATCTATCTATCTATCTATCTATCTATCTATATATATATATATATATATATATATATATATAGAGAGAGAGAGAGAGAGAGAGAGAGAGAGAGAGAGAGAGATATTTTGCATAACCTGCATAATAACCCTGAACTATATATTTTGAGACAGTGTTAACATTTTCTTGCATGTTTAGAGAAAGGAAACTTTTTTCAATCAGTCATTTCCTACCGCTCCCGTTTCTGTTCATTTGACCAGTTTTTTGTTTTTTTTTTTACTTTGTCGGCCCACTTTTTCATTTCAATTAATGCAAATCACACCAAATATGTGACCAGGCCTATTTCTTGTCAACGTCTTTAGTTAGAATTTTGGCAACACTTTGCAAGCCGGTGTGCAAGCATTTGTAGTGTGTAGTGTAGTGACAAATATAAACCAACCATTAATAAATGTCAGTAACATTAACTAATCCTAACTCTGACCCTAACCTTAGTAAAGGATTATTGTAAGATGTGTTTAGCATTACTTTGGTTAATACCATACCATGGGTACTTTAAAAAGTACCTATGCCTTATTTGAAAGAGTAACCATAATTTTAATTTTAATGTTTTGCTTCTCCATGTGAAGACTGTTTTTTGCCATGCTTACGACCCAAAGGGTTAGCTAACCCTAAGACTGAAGAAGAAGAGGAGCCATACTGTCTGGTCATCCAACTTTGTGTTTCATGGCAACCACAGAGCTAAGCAGGAACGAGATTGTAGAAGGTGTGGGGTGCTGGCTGTCACTCAAACCGGAGCTGTTCAGGACCTGATTGGTCAGTTATTATTGTTCATATCGTGATTTAAAAAGAAGGAGACGCAAATGTTTAAATAATGTATATGGAAGTTAGAGCCAAAGGAGCTGAAATGTGGTTGTATGCACTTCCTACTTGGAGCGGGGTAGAGCTACGTGCACTCCTACAGTCTATGTCCCCAAGGACATAAATCAGTATCGGTTTATTGCTATTGTCAGTGATCACAATTCACAATCATAGGAACTTGCTTTGGCGTAAGGTGCAACATAAAACAATGAATAAAATAGTAGCAAGATATATATAAAAAAGGCATGCATAAAATTAAGAATGAAATATAATAAAATAGACTTAGACTATATACAGCAATGTACAGTTAGCCAGACAGTAGTGCAAATTTGGTAGTGCACAGACAGACAGACAGACAGACAGACAGACAGATAGAAACTGTTCTTGAGGCGGAAGGTTCCAGTTTAGATGGACCGTAGTCTCCTGCCCGAGGGGAGTGGCTCAAATAGTCCATGTCCAGGCTGAGTAGGGTCATCTGCGCCGACAGCTTGGCCGCAGGCAGTACATCCTGTGCTGGGCCTTCTTGATGATGAAGCTGATGGTCAGCTCCCACTTGAGGTTTTGAGTGATGGTGGTGCTGAGAAAGTGGAAAGAGTGGAGACTTTCCTGAAGTCAATGATCATCTCCACTGTCTTCTGGGCGTTGAGCATTAGGTTGTTGTCACTGCACCAGGACACCAGCCGGTCCACCTCCCTCCTGTAGACGAGGGGTGGTGTCATCTGCAAACTTGATCAGTTTTACAGAGTCGTGGCTGGAGGTGCAGCAGTTGGTGTCACAGGGAGAAGAGCAGAGGAGAAAGTACACAGCCCTGTGGAGTTCCTGTGCTGATAGTCCGAGTCTCTGAGACATTATTCCCCAGCCGCACGCACTGCCTCCGGTCCGTCAGGAAGTCAGTGATCCACCTGCAGATGGAGTCAGGCACGTTGAGCTGAGAGAGCTTGTCCTGGAGCAGAGCAGGAGGATGGTGTTGAATGCAGAGCTGAAGTCCACCAACAGGACCCTGGCTTAGGTTCCCGGGGAGTCCAGATGCTGGAAGATGAAGTGTAAGGCCAGGTTGATGGCGTCGTCTACAGATCTGTTGGCTCTGTAGGCGAACTGCAGTGGGTCCAGGGCGGAGGAGGTGAAGGACAGGTGTCAGCGCCACAGGCTTGAAGTCATTAAGTCCAGTGATCCAGGGCTCAATGAAACATCCATGAAACAGTTATAATTTTTTCAAAATATCCCTTTGTGTATCCCTAAAAATAAAAAATGTAAAATAAACAATTAACATAACTAAACAAAACTTTAACCCTCTCAATGACAGTTCAAAGGGTTTAATACTTTGATTTCTGTGCTGTAAGATTCTTTTATGTGCTGTAAGTTTTTTTAAGAACTTCCAAAAGTTCTTAAAGCTCCACCAAGTAACTGATTAACCAACACTGTCTTTATTGTTTTTTGACATATTTTCGTTGCACTGAAAAATGTAGAAATGTCCTAACAATGTCCACAAACCTGACTCATACTTGGCCTGGAGGAGCCTCCACCTGATGGTGTCTACAATATTCCACAGTATGGTAAACAACGTTTTATCTCCATGGAGAATGTCCACAGTATGGTATACAACGTTTTATCTCCATGGAGAATGTCCACAGTATGGTATACAACGTTTTATCTCCATGGAGAATGTTAATTTTCTGTCTCCATGGAATCATGCAAGACAAATGCATAGATAGTCAAAGTCAAAAACCCTAATGATGATGTGGCCGGGCCTTTCCCCATGGGGCCCAGCCTGGCACAGCCCGAAGGAGTGACGTGGGGCCATCCCCTGGTGGACCCACCATCTGCGGGAGGACCCGTAAGGCCTGTGCACAGAGATCTGGGCAGCAGTCGAAGGCGGGGGCCTCAACGACCGGATCTCTGGACACAGAAACTGGCTCTAGGGACATGGAGCGTCACCTTGCTGGGGAAGAAGGAGCCTGAGCTTGTGTGGGAGGTCGAGCATTACCGACTAAATA
Source organism: Rhinogobius similis (assembly GCA_019453435.1). Lineage (NCBI taxonomy): Eukaryota > Metazoa > Chordata > Actinopteri > Gobiiformes > Gobiidae > Rhinogobius > Rhinogobius similis. The sequence goes on along the minus strand of CM033623.1, from coordinate 14,004,857 downwards.
TAGTCGACCTCACTTCATAGCTTGGCCTCTGGAACACGTCTCCTTGAGAGGAGCTGGATGCTCCATTTTTCTGGCGTTGCTTCATAGCCCCACAGCTCAGCCGTCAAGTGCTGGAGTTCACCCCAATGAATGAGAGAATTGTTTCCCTCTGCCTTTAGGTGGGGGGCAGGTCTCTTACTGAGGGCTGTTGACCAAGGTCGTTGTCGGACAGTGGAGGGAATACTTTGTGGATCTCCTCAATTCCACTGTCATGTCGTCCGAGGAGGAAGCCAAGGCTGAGGACTCAGGGCGGAATCACCCATCACTAAAGCTGAAGTCACTGAGGTTGTTGGCAAGCTCCTTGGTGGCAAGGTCTGGGGGTTGATTAGATCCGCCCTGAGTATCTTAAGTCTCTGGATGTTGTGGGACTGTCTTGGTTGACACGTCTCTGCAACATCGCGTGGCGGTCTGGGACAGTACCTCTGGACTGACAGACCGGGGTGGTGGTCCCTCTGTATAAGAAGGGGGACCGGAGGGTGTGTTCCAATCACAGGGGGATCACTCTTCTCAGCCTCCCCGGTAAGGTCCAGGGTACTGAAGAGGAGAATTCAATCGATAGTCGGATTCAGGAGGAGCAGTGTGGTTTTTGTCACACTGGAACACTGGTTTCCTTTCTTTTAAACAAGCAACAAAAGTTTAGTGCTGTCACAAAACAATTCAGCAATTTATACCAAAAATTACTCATGGTGAGATATTGATTCAGCAGCCCATGATGTTAATACGCTATTACCAAACGTAGTATCACAATATATTGATATTTTGTCACACCTCTATTCAAAACATGACATTGTTTGTTTATATTGTTACTCTGGTCAGAAGAAATCAAGCTCCACAAATTAAATCACTTAAAACACACATTCTGTAAATGTACTCTAGTTTGTTCCAGGTTTTGTAGCGTCGTAGCACTGTTTTGGGAGGTAAAGTGTTGTTGTGCGTCTTAAACACCTGCGCTCTCTGCTAGCAAGTGTGCACATATGTTCTTCTGCTGCACATGTAGAAGGAGAGGGAGGGGTCCTGGCAGCAGCCCCAGCACTCCGGTCATTAGCCCTCATGAATATGCAGAGGATGTAAAGAGCATGGTAAACACAGCTTATAAGAGCGGGGGCACTTCACACTTAAATGGCTTATATATGTTCACTGTACAAGGCTGAAAGCAGGAGGCGAGTGCACAGATAATGAATAAAATGAACGTCATGACTACATTTTTCACTACAGTTGTAGTGTAGTCAAAAAGACAGAGGAGGCAAAAAGAAATCGCACTCTACCTGATTTTACAGTCTTAGCGTGAAAAAAAGTATTAATTTCTTTTCAACCAGGAAGTAAGAGCCGAAAGCTGTGCTCTTATTGGCTGTGTGGATGGTCCACTTTTAAAAATCAGTAACAGAAACGTTGATGGTAAAATGGCACCAGTTTTGTAGAACGAGTGCTCCAAGTGAAAGTCGATGGCAGGCTGAGAGTCTGAGAGCAGATGTACATGATTTCTGAGCACAGGGTCACATGTGCCCCTTAAAGCACTTCCATGTGCCGAGGTTTGGACGACCCCTGAAGATCCTTGATACTGTAATGAGCAAGAGCTGGGCGGAGCCTTCCTGTGCAGAGTATGCATGTTCTTGCATGGTGTCCCTACATTCTGCCTGTACTTCGGCCTCATGGCACTGCCTAAGTCAGTTCTTGGTCACCTGGAAAGTCCAGAATGATATCTCTATATATATATTTTTTTAATACAGATTGATCACTGTGTTCATCTCCTCGAGTTCAGATGGCTGTGATTGACAGGTGGATTAGCCAATCAAGGACATGCATGGTCTGTCAGTATCAAAACAAACATGGTGTTTACGAGGAACAAACAAAAACGAAAGGAATAAAATATCACAGGAACTGAAAAATATTGTGGATCTCTGTCGAATCATTGAGTGAAGCTCTGTTAATCTGAGATTTTGTCCTAAATGATATATAACCAATGAACTCCTTTGTTTTACATACATCACAGAAATACACTAATCTGATTGCACGCCATCCACTCGACGGAGGGCGTGTGACCAGACCCACACACATTTTTGGCCGAAATTAGTTTTCTGTCCCATTCTAGTGTCCAGACCTTGTTATATCTGCTTTTGTTATTGGTCCAGTCCTCAGCCAATCAGAAAGAGTTTTACAGCCTTTCTGCCTAAGTCATCTTCTTAGACTTGAAAACTGTCTCTGCTGTCTCAAATGTAGATACCTGTTTTTAAAGTTAGTTCAGATTACTTAAATCTTCTGTGCCATAGATTTAGTCTATTATTTGAATTATGATTTGTTTTTCATTTAAATGTCTGTGTTAAAGTCTAGAAAACTGATGCAATGGCAAGAAATGTCATGAATCATGGTCTTCACAGTAAACTGCAAGTGGATAAGGCCCTGTATACCCCTGTGTTTTAAAATCATCCATATCTGATATGAACTCAATCTATACTCCAAATAATTAGTGCATGTGAATTATTTTTTTAGATTAATCATCGACACACCAGTGAGACAAAACAGTCTTAATCTTAATTGGTTATATTTAGAAAAGTGAAATGTTTGTTCTGAGAATGAGAAGCAATTGAACTCAAGTGTAAAAGTCATGGTCAGTTCAGCGCACAGATCGCCTTCGTCTCCTGTTATACGACGTGACTGTATAACATACTTGTTGGCAAACTCGCCATGACAGAATACTTATATGTACCTCAAAACATAACCCTAAAGTGGTTATTTCGCTCACCTGTGCTTTTATTAGCTTTAATCCTTGTGACGGGGCGGTGCTGTAGTGACTCTCCTCCATGAAGTGTTCTTTCTCTGCACAGATCTTATTGTGCTTCCGTGGTGTACAAGCAGGATTGACTTCAGAAATGCCTGTGTCTCCCATCTACAGTTTTGTACAATGTGTGTGGAATTTAAAAAAGTATTTTCAAGACACACCCCAGAGGAAGTGGGCAAAACTATTAAGTGATGTTAAGTAATGTTGAGCAACACAAAATATGATCATAAATGTCCCAGAGCAGATTATGAAATGGAGAATATAGAGAAATATGATACCCTTGAAAAATGACAGCCAGTTCTACTACGAGGCTAGTCAATTACACAATGCACCAGAAATCGTGGAGTGAGGTACAAGATCAGGAGATGAGTCCTCAGGGGCTTCTCTGACAGTTCAACTCCAGGACGATGAACGATGGGTCAAAGGTCAATTCAAAAGTGACAGTTACTTTGAAAATACCTCCCTCTTTCTCAGCTTCACTTTTGTCTTCTCAGCTTTTTTCCCTCTCTCCTCTTTCTCTCCCTCCTCTTCTTCACCCTCACACTCCCCTCTCTCTTCTTCCCCTCCCTCCTCTTCCTCTCGCTCGCTCTCCTCTTCCTTTAGCTCACTCTCCTCTCTCTTTTCTTTCTCCCGCTCTCCTCTCCCTTTCTTTCTCTCCTCTCACCTCTCCCTCTCCTTTCTCTCACCTCCCGCCCTCTCACTCCTCTTCCCCTCTCTCTTCTCCTCTCTCCTCTCTTGCTCCTCTCCCTTTCTCCTCTTCCTCTCTCTCTTCTTTCCCTCCTCTCTCTTGCTCTCATCTCTCATTCCGCTCTGTCTCCTATCCCTCTCTTCTCTCTCTTCATTCCTCTTCTGTCTCCACTCTCCTCTTCCTCGCTCTCCTTCTCCTCTCTCTCTCCTCTGTCTCCCTCTCTCCGTCTTCTGTGCCTCCACTCACCTCTCTCTCTTCTCCCCCCTCCTCTCCCTCTGTCTCTCCTATCCTTTTCCTCTGTCTCTCTCCTCTTCCTCATCCTCTCTTTCCACTCACTCCCTTTTCTCTCCTGTCTCCCTCTCCTCTCACGTCTCTCACTCTCTCCTTCCTCTCTCCTCTACCTGTCTCCCCTCTCTTCATTCCCTTCTCTCTCTCCTTCTTCATCTCCACTCTCTCTTCTCTCTCACACCTCTCCCTCTCTCTCCTCTGTGTCAGCGCTGACCACTCACTACTTTCCTGTGGTCAATAGAGTTCAGAGGTCACCGCACTCTCTTTCTTCATAGAGCTGTGAGTGGTCAGCCTGATCCACTGCAGCAGTCACTCTCTCACAGCAGGATTAGCACTTTCCACACGATTACACATGGCATCATGTTTGTGCTGAAACAATCTGTTTGTACAACGTTCTAAAATATTAGACATAATTTGTACTTCTCTGACAGGAACATAGTATAGCATTAAAATCTATAATTCAGAGCAGACTTTATGTTATGATACAGTATTCTCTGGGAACTCCCACATAAGAATCAGGCACACAAATCAAAGCCCAAATGAACAACTGAAAACTTAAGGTGGAGCCACATCTAAACAAGATGTGTGCATGGAGTTAAAAGTAAAAGACAATGTACCAGCATATGGGTTGTTCAAACTGAGACAAAGGGTTTATATCAACAAAATTGTGTAAATGAACTACTATCAGATTAATCTGTGAACACAGGCCAGGAGTCACAACAGCGATGTTTGCTGCTTCTCCACTCCAGTTGCTCAAAATGTGAGGAAAACACCCGTGGGGCAAAGTTAAGTTTCTTATTGCGACTCTTTCAGGCCAGAGGAGAACGGGCGGAACATGGGAGAGAGACGGGAGGACATGCATGGGCCAGAGGAGAACGGGCAGAACACGGGAGAGAGAGACAGGAGGACACGCACAGGCCAGAGGAGAACGGGCGGGACACGGGAGAGAGACAGGCGGGACAAGGGAGAGAGACAGGCAGACACACACGGGCCAGAGGAGAACGGGCGGGACATGGCGGAGGCTGCTGCACAGACTTACCTCTGCTGCAGGAGCAGGTGTGAGCCGTCCCTCTGTCTGTCTCCACACCTTTCAGCTGTCTTTGCGCCATAAAGTCTCAAAAAACTTTCAACATGTCTGTGATGTCAGGTTCCCAGATAAACACTAAAAGCTTCCCATGTGGTGGTTTCAAGACAAAAGTTCCTGCGTTTGCTCCCTGTAGTGAGGGCTTTATTGTGAAAAGGTTGGACTGTGAGCGAAAACACATTTTGCTGTTGCCAATTGAGAAAAAAATATTTTGTGTTATTTTTCTATTAATGAAGGGGGTAAATTTCACATGCTACTGACTGATGAGCGGTTAAAAACACAATTTTAACCACACACATTTGTGACAATATTAAGGTCAAAATGAGAAATGCAGGTAAGGCGTGTGTGCGTGTGATGGAGGTGAAATGTGGGTGTTTCTCGACCAGACTTGAGAGCCCTGTTTACAGCATTAACCTCCTGCACAAGATCTTCTATTTCTGTCTCAGTAAAGTTCTTGGGATGCCGTCTTTGCTGGATTGAAAGGTAGACGTGGACGTATGAGCTCATTTACATCCTCTATATATGGGTGCTGAAGGTGTGGTCAGGGCGGGATCAAAGATCAGGCGGAATCTATAAAGCAGTGATTGCTGGTGCACACGAAGGGTTTCATAAATCAGGATTTTGCATGACGTAGCCTCTAGACGGCACTTAGGCTACACACGTGCTCAGCAAAAAAATCTACCCAATCCGTTATAAATGAGGCCCCTGGTTGGTACAAGCCTAGTCCTAGTTTAATTCTGGTTCAGCACTGAATAAGCAATTTTGCAGAGCAATGTTGGTAAAGCATTCTGTATTTTAATTTTCCACACAAATTTGATCAGCAGCTGTTGTATCACTATTGAAACAGATCTAGTTTTCTTTAAGTGGTGGCACATCATGCACCTCCAACCCAGAGGTCACGGACATTGGAAAAAATAAATAGAACAGCCCTAATTTAGCGCATCATCATCGTACAAATTTGTATCATTTTTAAAATAATTGAAACCAAATGTGCCCAGTCCTATGGAAAAGAATTGTTGAAAAAGCATCAAATCTAACAGCGACCGAGGCTCGTGTGCATACGCTTTTTGATCATTGTTTGTTGTTTCCAGGTTTTGACATTCATTGTTAATATTTATAGATGATAACTATATGCTAATCTGCTGCACCACTCACTCCACACAGCCACACTCAATCCCACAAGTACGACTCCTCCTCCTCCTCTGGATCAGTAAATGGACTGCACTCTGAATCTCTAGTTTCTCTGTTCTAATGAGATCTTCATGTATCTCTGTCGGCGCTAATGCTATCACACCTAGTACGCTAACGCTATCAGCACTAGCCCAACCACTTATTACGTGTTTGTTTGGGAGCGGGATATCAGATTAGGAGCGCGTCCGAAATGATGATGCCAGCGCACAGGGATAAATAAGAGAGACGGGAGAGGAGAGCGACAAATCAACTCAAACAATCAACGACCAATCACGCGGAGGGCCGTTTGTCTGAGCGAAACGTCCAGCGACCCTGACAGCGGCTTTTCATCAGTGGGGTACCAGCCGGAGAACAGAATGGAGAGCAGGGCCAGCGAGAGGAGAGGGGTGAAGGTATGTCTGAGGGAGTGTGCTTGAGGAGATTAAAGGAGCTGTTATTTCAAGAAAGTCGACAATAGAGTTAAGAAAACACAATTGCTTTTTCCTTCGGAGCTGTTTCTTGGATTTGAAGCATATATAAAAACAAGGAAATTGTTTCTTAGTTTGAAAGAAACAGTTTGGGGAGACAGCGTTTATTCACATCCCCAAGCTTACTTAAAGGTGCACTGTGTAACATTTGAACTCATAAAATTCAGAAAATGTGGAAGTTTTCATAATAATTTAATTAAAAAGGTTAATTCATTATAAACTCCTTGACAATTGACAAGTGTATTGTCCACTTTTCTTGACATTGTCTTACCAACAAAGTGAAACCACAAACGAAATAAAATAAATAAATAAACAGTATTTAGGCTGTATACACATAACATCAGATAGCATAATCTAGCTAACATGATGAAAAACTAAATCTAGCAAAAGTATTATTTTTAGTACACACCTGCATAAATCATAACAAATATACTCTCTTAATTAAACATAAGTACAATGCTTTCTGTAAAACAACAAAGAAGTATGGACTATATAGATTATAACAGACAACTTGCTCTGTCAGCCATGACTCAAAGTGTGCTGCCTATCCAACTCTACAGCAATTAACAGTAAACATAGGCATGAAATAACCACAGTGCCTTCTGCTGGTGGGGGGAAAACCTACCACTACTACTACTACGGCATCAGACTCCCCGTCTGAGATCCATAGGATGTCATCACTATTACTTGGGACTAATATCTTTGCTCGTGTTTCGCAGGAGGAATACAGTCTCTGTACGTGGTCTCAAAAAGGTTTTAGACGTTCCTCCTGAAGATATCTATCTATCTATCTATCTATCTATAATTGTTTTTGTTGTTAAATCATCGCATAGCCACAGTCATGGTCATGAAGAGGGCCGGTCCAGACCAAAAAGTCCAGGGCCGATTTTGTTCTCCCTGTCCAGGCCTGCCTGGTTGTTGCAGTGTTTTGAGATTATTCCGAGTTCCTTTCATGCACCCAAGAAGTTGGTTTCACAGTCTGTGGTTCCTTAACTGGTCCATGAATTAGATGAATCGACGTAAGGCATTCATGAAATGGAAAACTCTATAGTCTGAATAACCTCAACATGAATGGCTCTGGTACCCAAGCAGGTGAAGATGAATGCCCAGCGTTTACTATTGGCAAGGTCTCTGCGTGTCCTGTGAGAGTGAACTATCTAGAGTCCAGAGACATCGACTCGTGTTACACTGTTATAGTACGATCGATAGGTAAGTCTGATATTTTTTGTATTTCTGTGTTCCGCCGAAACTTATGGCAAGTAACACAGAGGTGAATGACTGAGCTGTTCTTTCTGCCAACAAGCCAGAGGCCAGCAGATGTAAAATCTTCTAGATTCGTTGTGTATGTATCCTTGTACTACTCTACTGACGGTGAAGAATCTTGTGGAATGGAATGTTACACCAATCTCTTCTGAAAGGATGTCCGTGATCTCAACGGAAATAATGGCGGCGCCTGGTTCTAGCCTGGGAATTGTCATTTCTTGTTGTGGAGCCCGTTTCGACTTGCCAAACATGAATCCCAGTTCTCTCTTGCCTTCTGAATCAGTGACCTTGGCATAAGCTACAGATTGCTTTGGTAGAGGCATCGCTGAGAATACAGCACTCCCTTTACACTGTGCCACAGAAGGATGTGGAGGTGTACATTCCTGGTATTCTGGCCTCTTCAAGAAACCTCAGGGATTGTTTTCATGTGCTCCACTCTATGAGCAGCTTTTTTGGAAGTGGATCATCCCATTGACATGTGGGGAGTTCCTTGCCTTTGATGCTGACCGGAGCTGCGAAGCTAAGAGGATCATAAAAACATTTGACGACTAATAGCATCCCTCTGCGAGTGTGAGACTTTTGCTACCTGATATCTGAAATGCAATGTCCCAGCTTATTCCGACACTTCTTCTCATAGGTTGATGGTCGGTTCCGAGCTCAAGATCCTTCAGACCCTTGGCTAGGTCATCTTTGGAGAATGCCTTCATCAATATGATGTCATTTGCCGCAATTTTGTGCTAATTCAGATTGTATGAGGCCAGAGTTTCTTAAGCCTTTTGCACAGTTGAGATGGCTTTGGTGCTCAAGGAGACCATACCGTTATAGAAATGGCGTTCCATCAGACGCTCTGTGGTACTGTCTTCCTTGTCTTGGTCTTCCAATGCCCTTTTGATTTCATAGGTTGCAACTGCGGGCGAAGGAATGTTGCCAAAGACATGTATTGTCTGTCGGTACTCCATGATTGGTTGCTCCATGTCGTAGTTCTGATGCCAGAGGAATCGCAGAAATTTCCGGTGGTCCTACTTGACCACAAAGCAATGGAACATTTGTTTGATGTCAGCCGTGACAGCCACTTTTTGTGTTGCAAAGCTTATTTGTGTAAAAGTCTAGTTCAAGTTAGATTCTTAAATATAGTAAATAGTTTTGCAAAGTATGGAAAAGATACAAATGAGGACTGGAACTTTAAACACCACCAGGAACTGAAAAGAGTTTCAACAGTGCAAAAACACCTATAGCCTCTGTGAAGCAACTTGTACACATTCAGTTGGAAAGAGCTTTATGCACATATTTTGACTGATATACAATTAAACTCACTACTCACACATTACTTTAGTTATTCAGAAATGTTATTGCTGCTTACTAATACAATGTTTTTGCACATAACAGTACCAATAACTAAGTCCCTGTAATCCTCAGTCCCTTCTGAGTCAAGAGGAACTCACCCGTCCCCCTTGCTTGGGCTCCCACAGTGACAGTGGCTGAAGGTGGGTCTAACTTTCCTTCCTTCTACTTCTATAGAGGACAGTAAACTTCTTGTTAATTAATAAAGTTTGTCTATGTCTGAGAATGACTGAAATATTGTTCTCCAAAAAGGCTGTGTTGTGCATGCACTTGTGTTTACAAAACGGTTACTGGTCTGACTGGAATAACACTGAGCAGGAGCTAAAATAGTCCCCACTATACAGAATTTTCAGTGACTTATTTCTTTGCTCCATCGATTATGCCATCTTCAGACTCATCAAGAAGTAATCGTCTCTCCTCTTGTACTTTCTCTAGTTCAGTTTTGAACTGTGCCACAACTTTCTGTCCAATTCTTTCCTTGAGCTCCAATTAGTTGCAGAGTTTTGTTCAGTAACATCCATTTCTCCTCCATGTGCTTTTTCTCAAGCTGGTTTCTGCTCATTGGTGTCATTTCCTCATGCTTTTCCTTTAACTGTTTGAGCCAAGTGTTCTCTTTGATTTTGATTTGATTTGATATAACTCATGTCCCTCTCATCCTCTGCTTTTTGCAGGTTGGCAGTAAAGCCCAGTTGCTTTAATAATTTGGAATATTTTTGCCACCAGCTCTGTTGTTTGAGGTTTGGGTCATTTTTTTCTTGCTTGGATGATTTCTGCAGCTCCTTAATGAAGTGAAGTTCTCACTGTAAAGTATTTTGTCGTCTTCATCAGTAAAGTCTGATCTTCCACCAGAGATTTTTAGACTGATTATTTTCATCAGGAGGCAACATGGACCGATTTAAAGGACACAAATTCTGCGTCAGTGACTTTTTTGAGCTTTTAACCATAATCTAACATGTTCCGTCATCAAAAACAAACCTGAAGTTGCACTTAGCTACATTCTTGCCATTTTGAGGAATGTTCATTTGAAAATCCTCTTCCCTCCGAGCGTCAAAAACACTCCCTTCTGAACTCCCTCAATCCGTGACATTTCAGACACGTCACTTATCGCAGAATCCTCTGCTGTTTTAAGTCCTTAAATCATCGCCAGACTCATTCTGAGCATTTTCTGCCTCTAAACACTGTTACTGCTAGGCTGACCATAGCATCTCTTAAGAGAGAACATAACAAAATGTGTATAGCGCTAGGCACCATCTACTGGCTGAATACTCTCAGGCCAAACAGCAGAGAAACTTGATCATCTAGAACCTTGATTTTCAACCAGTTTGCCGGGGAACACTAGTGTGCCTTGAGGTTTCGCCAAATGTGCCTTGAACAGATTCACAAATGCAAATGCAAGTGACTAATTTACCTTTTTGGAGAGTCCTGAGCAACTTATTCATCGAACAAGAACACAAAACTATCACTATTGCCAAATTTAAAGAACCAGGCAGTGGCACCGACATTACTCGCCATATTTTTGAACTACTTGGTTGCTTTTGCACATACTACTTCTATATTTGTATATCATTTATGTTCTTTACATTCTATGAGGCAGACTCAGATGTTGCTCATTGTTGCAGTAATGCTGTTATTCAAAGACCCTCCTTATTGTGCAAGTGCTTAGAGAAATGGGTTACATTCCACACTGTTGTATTAATAAAACATAAGTTGTGATTAAAAACTAAACTAAAGGCCTGTTTTTCTGGTGAATGAGGTCACAGTCCATAATGATCTTGGTCAGTGGAAATATGACAATCTTAACAGAGCAGGATGTCACTTTTCTGGGGATGTTATTGCTTTGCCTGGAATGTCCCACTTCATGACATTAAACCTATTTATCAATACAGCATGCATTTTTACTGTGAGTGGGATCGCCTCTCCACAGACCTGACCAGTGAAATAAGGGGGTATCGGGGGTTTAGTTGATTAATAAAGACACTTATAAGTTAAGTTAAATGGGGTAGACATTATATAGAGCTATTGTATTCTATTTTTATTTTCTATATATCTTATATTGTTTTAATACTTTCTGTCTCTACTGGTCGGTTGCACATGTAACGAAAAGAATTTCCCCTTGGGGATAAATAAAAGTAATTCTGATTCTGATTCTGATTCTGATTCTGAAGGGTGAAATAAACAAAAGCTAGGTTACCTCTGACATGCTAATGTTAGCACACAGTTCTAATGACTGTGATTTGAGTCAGAAAGGTTCAGAAAGAGTCTGGTGATGATTAAAAAAGGGGAAGGAAAGGACTTACTAAACACAATTCATCAAACTAGTGTGAATGAAACTTGTGATGAGGGAATAGTGTTAGATCAGGGTTTAAAGCTCAAAAACATCAATCCTTTATAATATGCATTTAGAAATGTATAATTCGGAAAATGTAAATAAAGTGCCCTATTGAAAAACCATACTGGCTACTTGACATCTTGCATTGATCTGTACTTTGGTGAATTTTAGCACTCGCGCGTGACTTTATTTTACTCAAGAAGCGCATGTGTTCAACTCGTGGTCTCCGGCACACCTCTGGTTTGTTGTGCGGCGCAAGCAAAGCTGTACCACTCTTCAGCGCTCTGCTGAATAATCTGAGCTTATCCACATGAAGACAGATGGATTTTTTGTGTAAATGATATCAGCTCTACTTTCTCCTTCTGTTAGGCTAAACCTCCTGCGTAATCTGAAAGAGCGCGACTGGTCATAACAGGCCGTGGGATTAATTAGCATTATTATAACTAATTATTCTCCATGAAGGAAGAAGTTAGCTTGTTAGCTCTAATGGACATAGACATTCAGAGTTGCATGACTCTCCATCCCTGTTCGTTGCTCAGACACAAGAGTTTGACAGGAACATTTTCTTGTGCCACAAATACTACAGCAATAAGTGAGCTTTAGAAACTAGAGGTTTCTAACTAAATGGACCGTTATCAGTCATTGGCAGATGTGATGGACACATAAGATACAATTTTGTGTCTGCGCTGTCTACAAACAATCCTTTTTTTTTTTTTTTTGCTGCTCGCAAGAACACATCTGGAAGGGAAGTAAATAAATAAATTCTGCACTGGACACTGGAAAGTTCTATAAACTGAATTTATTTTACAATTTGCAATAAATCCATACTACTGTGAAATAGTAGATGTTGTGTAAATGTGTTTGGATGTGCACGTCCCCAAAGGCCTAATGGAGGACACAGTTTGACATTTGGGACATAGACATTGTGCATTAGGAGACCAGGTCACTGCTAAAACACGATCTTGCTCTTTTCTGTTTCTCGTGGGTTCAAAATGAAAGTGTCTCAGTGCATTAAGAGACTGAGCAGCTGATATAAGTGCGCATGAGTGGAACAGCGTTGTCAGGGCGGCTCCACATCAGCTCCAGCACAGGGGCGTGATCCTGACACCTCTGCATGCCCCTCAGCAGTCCCTGTCCTGCGTAAAGAATGAGCCTATACGCTGTGACGTCAGGAGGCTGGAGGGGGGACACTCAGCACTCATGTTGGAGTGAACTCAGAGCGTTTAGGTGCGCCATGACTCAGGGATCTGCATGCAAAAGTAGCAGAGAATGAAATTTAGATCTAGAAGAGTAAACCAGGACAGAAAGAAAAAAAAAACAAGCCTGCATCAGGATTAAATCAGACCAGCCGTGCAAAAACCTTTGAGCTGTTTGAGAGATCAAGTGACATTAAAGGGCTTTTAATTCACAAAATACACAAAAACTGATTTTATAGTATTATCTTTAGTTAATTGCAACTGTTTGTGTTTCTAGTTATCATTTATTCTGTCTCACAGCTTTAAATGTTTTCACTTGACTTTAGAGAAGCTCATTAGGGCCATTCAAAATGATCACACAGACTCTAATTTGTTCTGGTATGAAACAGCCTCAAGGCCCTTCATACGATCCTGAACAATATAGGGGGAAAGTACTACTTGCGTCTAGTGTACCCAATTGAAAACCACCCAGTCACAGGGAGAACATGCAAACTGTTTATGTCACTGATGACATAAATCCCCCTTCCACACTTCCTGACACTGCAGGATCTTTAGCTGCTGCCAAGTGTTTCCGCTCTGTCCAAAAATCAATCCATTCCCTGCTGCTTATGTCCACATATCTGTATAGCATCTAATACATCTCATCCACGCTCATTACACAACCACAGCCCGACGTGTCATGGAGCCGCCAAGGTCAAAGGGGCGCGGCGATCTGGTTTCAAAATGTCTGCCGGATAGTCCTGATGACAGTAATTATCTTCTCACCTTTCACAGCCCAGTACATGAGGTCTGATAATGTAGCGGTAATAGGAAATGCATAAGCAGAGGAGATCGATGGACAAATGAGCCGAGCAGAAGAGCGCGACATCAGGCAATAAACAGCAGCATTTATATCATGGTGTATTTACCCAACAGCAGACGCAGGGCACAGATACCACAGTTAATATGGGATATGGGCTTATTAGTTCTAGTTGAGTAGCTCTGATTATCTGGGCTGTAGATTAACTCAATAATGTTGGATAGTTTGATAAATGGCCTAAAAGGTTCAGTGTTTGATTCCCAGAACATGCAGAAAGCAGATTATAGAATACATGACACAGAATATCAATCTTGATTTGATCCACGTTGGGCAAATGACTCTGAAATTGTAATACATTAGATATTACTAGTTACACTGCAAAAACAAATATCTTAGTATTACATGTTACTGCACCAAATGTGTAATGTACACTATTTTCTGTTACTTTACAGTTAATTTGGTCATGCTCAAATGGTCCCATAGAAAACTATGCCTTTGTTTCCAATGACCTATGCCTATGCAAGGGCTCATGGGCCACGAGGGTTATTATTCTGATTAGTTCTGCTAGTGAAATTGCACTGTTACGGGGTGTTACAGCAAAAAAATTAAACCTGTACTTTTTTCTAAAATTGAAATTTAAGACTTTAAAATATGAAAAAAGATTATATCCATTGGAAAATGAATGAATGAATGAAAAATATGAAACATATTTTTTTAAACATACCAAAAAAAAATACCATCTCTCCGAAACCTCAGCCTCGACAGCCTCACTCGGTACTTTTATCTCAGAGGCAGGGAGTATTTACTTCTAAACTTAGAATTAACACTGATTTAATTAAGTCAAGATATTTTACAGATTAAAATTCAACTCTTTGAAGATAGGATTCTAACAAAAAAATTTGAAAAATAAGTAAGACATATGGAACAGTACAAGTGCTGACGGGTCATTCCAGTCGTCCAGACAATGGCCATTGTGTGAGAGATCACTGGAGCACATACAGATTCATGCGTAAGCACATGGGATTGTTACTCATGCTAAACTGCATATGTTCAATTAACTGTAAGTGCAAACAGCCGGCAAATGGTTTGTAATTGATTTGCTTGTTATTGTGCAGATTGTCTTTTTTTTAACTTACATTTAGGAATGAACATTTAACTAAATTCACACACCTTTACTGTGCTATTTGACATGCCAACAGATATGCTTCTTGTGAGGGCTAGTTGGCCACTTAATTTAGCTTTGAAACAGAGCACCTCCTCTTGAGCCACCTCTGTTCTCCAGTGCCTCCTCCTCTGCTCAGCACCTGTACTTTAGTGTACTTAAAGCTGGGGTATGGTATAAGACGTATTTATTGTAAATAAGTACATTTCATCGTCCCAAATAGTTTCATGTAAAATGAGCACTTTGTGACAAAGGCACACTGCTGTGCACTGTCTGCATCTAATAATAAAATATTAAATATTTTGTAAACCTGGAAGTAAGAACTGTAAGGAGCACCTTGTATGCTGAACTGGCACATGTTGAGGTGAGAATATGTTTATGGTCACATGTTTGATGTGAGAGCATGTTGACGGTCACATGTTTGATGTGAGAGCATGTTGACGGTCACATGTTAAGGTGAGAATATTTTGATGGTCACATGTTGAGGAAAGCACTCGGGGCAGTGACCCCCAAACTGGAAGAGTGGCTACAGCAGATCCCTGGAGGAACATCAGACATCTCAGTCCAGAAAAGTGCAGTGCTAATAACAGCTAGGATACTGAACCCTCAAGCTCCCTGGCCCCTGGTAGAGGACCCAAGCTCAGAGATGGATGAGCCATATATGGATGGATGAGCCATATATGGATAGATGAGCCATATATATATAGATAGATAGATAGATAGATAGATAGATAGATAGATAGATAGATAGATATAGATATATATATGTATATATACACTGCGGGGTGGAACCACTGCTCCTGACAGCAGCAGGAAGGGGTCAAATGTAGAGAATAATTTCCCCAATAAACACACTACACATTACAATCAACGGCATGAGGCCGATCTTAGCGATTCTCAAAAGGATTAAAAAAAAGATAATCCCTAGTTTGTGGCTGTGAGGCGTAGCTAAAGCTAGAGATAAGAGGAAACTACTTCCGTTTAGTTCTCAGCTTTTTCTGCATTTCTTTTCCTTCTTCTGCAAAGCCATCATGTTTGAACCTCTCTTTATGTAATGCATTGGCTTTGGATAATGTTAGATGTATCATATGCTGGAAATATCATATTTATTCTGTTATCCAATCCTCTCACTATAAAGTGTTCCGGGACCTAAACAGACCACTTTGGAAGTTTGTACCACTCGCTGGATAACTTAAAGGGGCAGGTACAGTTCACTCAAGACAGTGGACACACTTGGGACTGTACCAAGCACCAAAGAAAACTGGAAACAACCCTAATGTCATTTTTCTGGAGGACAGTTCACCTCAAATGGTCCACATCATGATGTTTAACTTATTTATTTCCATGAAGACAAGCAAGTGATGGCAAGTTACTTGCAAGATCTGTGGACAGGAGACCTTGTTCACAATAAGAAACGGAACGTTTCAAGGTATTTTGAGCTTTAATAACACACATAATTAAATAGATGTTAGATATGTTTAATGTCATACAACAATCTAGGAAAAACAATACAACAAGCAGTGGAATACGACCCTCCACCAGAAATGTTATGCAGTGTGGCTTTAATGCCTGTAAAATACAAAACAAAAAATAACAATTAAGTTTCAAGCTAATATCTCACATTTTTCAGGTTCCAATCTCAAGCCTCCTTTTAAATATCAAATACACAATCCTCCATTGTCTCACCTGGCAGTCCTTCTCAGTGCACTGTCAGATTTCTGTGTTTTGTGAATGATCAGCAGATCTGTGCTAATGGCCAAGATAAATGAATAAAAGATGACTCCTCCTGCTCCTCTCACAGGCCTTGTACACAGAGCCAGACATGAGCTGCCTGCAGTCTGAACGCTGCTGCTTTTATCCTAATGAGACACACAGCAGAACAAAGAGTGTGTGAGGAGGAAGACCACGAGGAGCAGGAAGACCAGGAGGAGCAGGAAGAAGGTCTGCTGAGGACAGGGGCCACAGCCAGCTCCACTCAAAAGGATTCTAGAAAAGACTAAATACAAACAGACGCTGTAAACAACAAGGTGACAATTCACCCACCTGGAAAAAAAAATGTTCAGAATACCAATCTGAATTTAGTGGATCATGTGAGTGATGTATCTCACTGCACTGTACCCCTCTGCCAGTGGTTACAGTAAAATGGTTGTGGGTTCAATTCTTAGAGCAGTTTGGGCGTTTTGTGGAGTTTGCATGTTCTCTCCATGTCTGTGTAGACTTCCTTCACTCCAAAAAACATATAGGTCTGGTGATGATCTGGGGCCTCATTTCTAAAGTTTGCTTATGCATTACGCAGTGCATAGTCCGCCCTCTACACCGTCCGTGGTGTGTTATAAACTTCCTCTAGGCCAGAGGGGGGCAAACTAAGGCCCGGGGGCCACATGCGGCCCTTCTGGCATTTTGATCCTGCCCGCAAAGCATTCAATAAAAAATTGTATGATTTAGGTGTGGTGCATTTGTCATTTTATAGTTTCCTGAGCAGCTGCTTGTTCATTACAAAATCAGTTTTGAGAACAGCCACCACTAGAATAACACCAAACTTTGATGCATTGGATAAAAGGAGTGACCAACTGCACTGTTCCCACTAATTAAAGGTAATGATTTTTGCTATTCTGTAGTAATTTTTGTGTATTTTAGGCATTAAGTCTATGTGTAGTAGTATGTGTGTCAAATGGTCCGGCCCCCAGGCAAGTGTAAAAATCCAATGTGGCCCTTGCGTCAAAATAATTGCCCACCCCTGCTCTAGGCGCAGGATTTTGCTTCTCTCTGGGCAAACTGAGACCCTCCTGTGAGCTCTACCCAAAGTCTGGAAACAACGATGACGCAGCGACCAAACGGTGAATAAGAAAGAGCTTCACTCGCTCTCTCCATCAGCGGGTGGCGCTGTGGTGGAGGGAGAGAGAGACATGGGCGGGACACGGGAGACAGAGACAAGAGCTGGACACGGGAGAGAGACACGGGAGAGAGAGACACCGGCTGGACACGGGAGAGAGAGACACGGGAGAGAGAGACATGGGCTGGACACGGGAGAGAGAGACATGGGAGAGAGAGATACGGGCTGGACACGGGAGAGAGAGACATGGGCGGGACACGAGAGAGAGACACGGGCTGGACACGGGAGAGAGAGACATGGGCGGGACACGGGAGAGAGACACAGGCTGGACACGGGAGAGAGAGACACCGGCTGGACACGGGCTGGACACGGGAGAGAGACACACGAGCGGGACACGAGAGATAGAGACACAGGAGAGAGAGACATGGGCGGGACACAGGAGAGAGAGACACCGGCTGGACACGGGAGAGAGAGACACCGGCTGGACACGGGAGAGAGAGACACGGGAGAGAGAGACATGGGCTGGACACGGGAGAGAGAGACATGGGAGAGAGAGACACGGGCTGGACACGGGAGAGAGAGACATGGGCGGGACACGGGAGAGAGACACAGGCTGGACACGGGAGAGAGAGACACCGGCTGGACACGGGCTGGACACGGGAGAGAGAGACATCGGCCGGACACGGGAGAGAGACACACGAGCGGGACACGAGAGATAGAGACACAGGAGAGAGAGACATGGGCGGGACACGGGAGAGAGAGACACCGGCTGGACACGGGAGAGAGAGACACCGGCTGGACACGGGAGAGAGAGACACGGGAGAGAGAGACATGGGCTGGACACGGGAGAGAGAGACATGGGAGAGAGAGACACGGGCTGGACACGGGAGAGAGAGACATGGGCGGGACACGGGAGAGAGACACAGGCTGGACACGGGAGAGAGAGACATGGGAGAGAGAGATACGGGCTGGACACGGGAGAGAGAGACATGGGCGGGACACGGGAGAGAGACACGGGCTGGACACAGGAGAGAGAGACATGGGCGGGACACGGGAGAGAGACACAGGCTGGACACGGGAGAGAGAGACACCGGCTGGACACGGGCTGGACACGGGAGAGAGACACACGAGCGGGACACGAGAGATAGAGACACAGGAGAGAGAGACATGGGCGGGACACCGGAGAGAGAGACACCGGCTGGACACGGGAGAGAGAGACACCGGCTGGACACGCTAGAGAGAGACACGGGAGAGAGAGACATGGGCTGGACTCGGGAGAGAGAGACATGGGAGAGAGAGACACGGGCTGGACACGGGAGAGAGAGACATGGGCGGGACACGGGAGAGAGACACAGGCGGGACACGGAGAGAGAGACACCGGCTGGACACGGGCTGGACACGGGAGAGAGAGACATCGGCCGGACACGGGAGAGAGACACACGAGCGGGACACGAGAGATAGAGACACAGGAGAGAGAGACATGGGCGGGACACAGGAGAGAGAGACACCGGCTGGACACGGGAGAGAGAGACACGGGAGAGAGAGACATGGGCTGGACACGGGAGAGAGAGACATGGGAGAGAGAGACACGGGCTGGACACGGGAGAGAGAGACATGGGCGGGACACGGGAGAGAGACACAGGCTGGACACGGGAGAGAGAGACACCGGCTGGACACGGGCTGGACACGGGAGAGAGAGACATCGGCCGGACACGGGAGAGAGACACACGAGCGGGACACGAGAGATAGAGACACAGGAGAGAGAGACATGGGCGGGACACGGGAGAGAGACATGGGCGGGACACGGGAGAGAGAGACACGGGCTGGACACGGGAGAGAGACATGGGCGGGACACGGGAGAGAGAGACACGGGCTGGACACGGGAGAGAGACACACGAGCGGGACACGAGAGAGAGAGACATGGGAGAGAGAGACATGGGAGAGAGAGACACGGGCGGGACACGGGAGAGACCTCTGTCTGTCTCCACATCTTTCAGCTGTGTTTTCTGCACCAAAGTCCTTATAGTTTGTGCCATAAAGTCACAGAAAAGTTTCAATCGCGTCTGTGATGTCAAGGTTCACAGATAAACATTACACGCTTCCTCTGTGGTGCTTTCAGGATAAAAGTTCCAGCGTTTGCACCTGCAGTGAGGGCTTTATTGTGAAAAGGTTGGACTCTGGAGCTTTTTACCATGTTATAATGTTACTCCCTCATCAAAAACCTGCCTGAAGTGGTTTTACATGTAATCTGTGCATGTTTGAGTGATCTGGGATCTCTCCTGGGCACTACTCAAACACTGTTCAAATCCTCTTTGTAAACTATGGTACACTGACAAGCCTTTTGCAAAGCCCTGACGCTGTAATCAGGAAGTGTCTGCAGCTCGCTCCAGCCCCTCCTTTCAGGTATTCTGCTCCCCCCTCCCCTCACAGAACAGACCTGTGCAGCAGACGCAGGTTTAGCAGACAGCGCTACACAGCAACAACAAGAATTATTTACGCAAGAGTAACTTCTTTTCGACTTCTTTTTACAAACGTGTCGAGGCAGAAAGTGCACATTTGGATGCCCAGGAGGAACACCGTTTTTCATGCTTCTCAGGGATCGCACTCGGGAAAAGTGGCTACAGTTTGTTTTTGACAGCTCACTATCGAAGCATGTGTGCTATGTTTGTTCACGCCATTTTACCGAGGACCGCCTCTTCAACGAAAGGTTGAGTCAGAGCGTCAAAAGTGAAAGTGAAAATAATTCAACTCATTTCTCACTGCATTTCATATCAAAAAAGGTAAGTTGATCTATATTTGATATGTGTTAACAATTCAACTTGGTCAAGTGGAATGACAAATAAAGCACTTTACCATGGTCTGTTTACATCATTATTTTCAACGACTTTCTCATAGGGATGGGATGATAGCGTTTTGTCACGATTCGATTTTAGTTTTGCGATTTTTTTATAATTTTGATTTTGTTGAACAGAAAACAATTTTGTTTTTTCTGTTAATTTGCAAAATGAAATAGACCTTTTCTGTAAATTTACAATATACATTAATTTAGTGTATAGGCAATTAAGTCAAGACTTTGTTGTTTATTTGGTTTAATGAGCCGACTATAGTTTTGAATTTTTAATATTTGAAAAAATAATAATTGTGTCTCAAAGGGAGCCTGTGTGTTTATATATAAGCTACTTATAGAATGTTAAGCATATATACCTTTAGAATCTTTTTTTTATTTTGGTGATTTTCTTGACAGTGAGTGTGTGCTCGTCCTCACTCTCTCATGTCTCGCCCCCAGTGGCTCCTCCCACTGCCACTGACAAAAACATAGCTTGCTCTTCTTTATTTTATTATTATTTTATTTATTTTTCTTTATTTTATTTTGTTTTACTGCTAAACAAATTATATGAAGTAAAGATGAATAGACGGGTTGGAAGATAATGTCTAAGAAAGATTGCTTTTGTGAGTCACAGTGTGTGTGAGTTACTGACACTGACAATTTTGTTTTAGTCATTCCTGGATCGATTTACATTAAATAAAAAGTGATAGAAAGAATATTAGAATATAGCTGCAGTCAGTCTACTGTTTACACCCTGGGTCTGTGAGAGGACGAAAGGTTTAACCAACATGTGAGACTAGAACCCAACATGTAAGTCGACTCGAACCACCAGTATCAAACGACTCGATAATATTTTGAGAATTGTCCCATCCTTAATTTCTTATGGTCACCTGGTGTGGGGTAAGAGGTAAGGCAAACGTGATCTGGATGTAGACCTTTCTTCTTCTTCTTCTGTGGCCCATCCAGGAAACTGTCATAAGGCAATATATTGAATTGAATTGAATTATCTAGCTGAATGCCTGTATTTGTAACAGATTCTGTTGCATGGTTTAATCAGAGTACTGTATTCTGAATTCTTATAACATTTTTACAGTGAATTATATTATAATCTAAAAATGCTAGCATAAGTCCTTTATGTTTGTTAGATCATTTGTTCTGTATCTATTTACCACTGATTAGAACAGGAAAACACACACACGCACACAGACACACACACACGCACACACGCACGCACGCACGCACACACACACACACACACACACACACACACACACACACACACACACACACACTACAAGATCTGTATTTTCCATTTTTCTCAGTTTGAAGCCTAACTGAAAGAACTAACACCCCCTGAAATGAGTGTTCTGAATGTGTGTTTTCAGCAGGTGTTCAGTATACGTTAAGTTCCGTCCCAACACTGAGCACGGCTGGACGAGCAGCCTTGTACCTGTGGAGCTGAGGGACCTGCTGAGGCTGAAGTTTTTGATGGACATGTCCAGGTTCTTACCGGTCTGTATCAAAAGAAACATCAAAACAGTAATGTGTGAGTATTCACTTGTTTATGTGATCATGTTATACATTAACAGGTATTTGTATAATCTTGTAATGTACTCAAGTATAAGTGTATATGGTCTGCAAACACACCAACAGGCCTTCGCTTTCATAGAATAATAATTTGCCCTCTTTTACAAATTGTCCCCTGAAACTATTCTGTCACCCACACACTGAGACCTGTGTGTGCCTTGAGTGTGTGCAGATCATATGCCTGGAACCTCTTTCTGCTCCATTGGTCAATATTTTGTACACTTTTGATCAATACCAGACGTCAATCGAAAACTGGCCTGAGCTTTTGAACTTTCCATATCGTAATTATAGAATGAGTAAATCTATTACACAGTATTTTACCCAAGGCTCATCTGAAAGTTATTGTACAAAATGGAAGGTGTTTCCATTGACTCTGTCCAACAAACTGTCTGCACTTCGCTGATCTGAACACAGCTCCAGGCATTCAGACAGAAAATCTATACAAATGCACACTGTGTATCCCCAATGGAAACAAACTATAAATATTATTTAATAAACATTTACAGAATTTCATAATACCAGCTTTGGGCATTTTATAACTTCATAATTGTTTATATTTGGAACACAATGTCCCAGTGTAAAGAACACTTGGATAAGTCTCTGCGCTCCTGCTGGGAGGATTCACTCATTTGATCTAAATTGACCAACATGATCCAAACGTGCTACCTGCTGGTGCAGTGATTTGTCCAGGAGTGGCCCAAGGCAGAGTGTGGTCCAAGGCAGAGTGGTCCATGGCAGAGTGGTCCATGGCAGAGTGGTCCAAGGCAGAGTGGCCCAAGGCAGAGTGGTCCATGGCAGAGTGGTCCAAGGCAGAGTGGTCCAAGGCAGAGTGGTCCATGGCAGAGTGGTCCAAGGCAGAGTGGTCCAAGGCAGAGTGGTCCAAGGCAGAGTGGTCCATGGCAGAGTGGTCCAAGGCAGAGTGGTCCAAGGCAGAGTGGTGCAAGGCAGAGTGGTCCATGGCAGAGTGGTCCAAGGCAGAGTGGTCCAAGGCAGAGTGGTCCAAGGCAGAGTGGCAGAGTGGTCCAAGGCAGAGTGGTCCATGGCAGAGTGGTCCAAGGCAGAGTGGTCCAAGGCAGAGTGGTCCATGGCAGAGTGGTCCAAGGCAGAGTGGTCCAAGGCAGAGTGGTCCAAGGCAGAGTGGTCCAAGGCAGAGTGGTCCATGGCAGAGTGGTCCAAGGCAGAGTGGTCCAAGGCAGAGTGTGGTCCAAGGCAGAGTGGTCCATGGCAGAGTGGTCCAAGGCAGAGTGGTCCAAGGCAGAGTGGTCCAAGGCAGAGTGGTCCAAGGCAGAGTGGTCCAAGGCAGAGTGGTCCAAGGCAGAGTGGTCCAAGGCAGAGTGGTCCAAGGCAGAGTGGTCCATGGCAGAGTGGTCCAAGGCAGAGTGGTCCAAGGCAGAGTGGTCAAGGCAGAGTGGTCCAAGGCAGAGTGGTCCATGGCAGAGTGGTCCAAGGCAGAGTGGTCCAAGGCAGAGTGGTCCAAGGCAGAGTGGTCCATGGCAGAGTGGTCCAAGGCAGAGTGGTCCAAGGCAGAGTGGTCCAAGGCAGAGTGGTCAAGGCAGAGTGGTCCAAGGCAGAGTGGTCCATGGCAGAGTGGTCCAAGGCAGAGTGGTCCAAGGCAGAGTGGTCCAAGGCAGAGTGGTCCATGGCAGAGTGGTCCAAGGCAGAGTGGTCCAAGGCAGAGTGGTCCAAGGCAGAGTGGTCCAAGGCAGAGTGGTCCATGGCAGAGTGGTCCAAGGCAGAGTGGTCCATGGCAGAGTGGTCCAAGGCAGAGTGGTCCATGGCAGAGTGGTCCAAGGCAGAGTGGTCCAAGGCAGAGTGGTCCATGGCAGAGTGGTCCAAGGCAGAGTGGTCCAAGGCAGAGTGGTCCATGGCAGAGTGGTCCAAGGCAGAGTGGTCCAAGGCAGAGTGGTCCAAGGCAGAGTGGTCCAAGGCAGAGTGGTCCAAGGCAGAGTGGTCCAAGGCAGAGTGGTCCATGGCAGAGTGGTCCAAGGCAGAGTGGTCCAAGGCAGAGTGGTCCAAGGCAGAGTGGTCCAAGGCAGAGTGGTCCAAGGCAGAGTGGTCCAAGGCAGAGTGGTCCAAGGCAGAGTGGTCCAAGGCAGAGTGGTCCAAGGCAGAGTGGTCCATGGCAGAGTGGTCCAAGGCAGAGTGGTCCAAGGCAGAGTGGTCCATGGCAGAGTGGTCCAAGGCAGAGTGGTCCAAGGCAGAGTGGTCCAAGGCAGAGTGGTCCAAGGCAGAGTGGTCCAAGGCAGAGTGGTCCAAGGCAGAGTGGTCCATGGCAGAGTGGTCCAAGGCAGAGTGTGGTCCAAGGCAGAGTGGTCCAAGGCAGAGTGGTCCAAGGCAGAGTGGTCCAAGGCAGAGTGGTCCATGGCAGAGTGGTCCAAGGCAGAGTGGTCCAAGGCAGAGTGGTCCATGGCAGAGTGGTCCAAGGCAGAGTGTGGTCCATGGCAGAGTGGTCCAAGGCAGAGTGGTCCAAGGCAGAGTGGTCCAAGGCAGAGTGGTCCAAGGCAGAGTGGTCCAAGGCAGAGTGGTCCAAGGCAGAGTGGTCCAAGGCAGAGTGGTCCAAGGCAGAGTGGTCCAAGGCAGAGTGGTCCAAGGCAGAGTGGTCCAAGGCAGAGTGGTCCAAGGCAGAGTGGTCCAAGGCAGAGTGGTCCAAGGCAGAGTGGTCCATGGCAGAGTGGTCCAAGGCAGAGTGTGGTCCAAGGCAGAGTGGTCCATGGCAGAGTGGTCCAAGGCAGAGTGGTCCATGGCAGAGTGGTCCAAGGCAGAGTGGTCCAAGGCAGAGTGGTCCAAGGCAGAGTGGTCCAAGGCAGAGTGGTCCAAGGCAGAGTGGTCCAAGGCAGAGTGGTCCAAGGCAGAGTGGTCCAAGGCAGAGTGGTCCAAGGCAGAGTGGTCCAAGGCAGAGTGGTCCATGGCAGAGTGGTCCAAGGCAGAGTGGTCCAAGGCAGAGTGGTCCAAGGCAGAGTGGTCCAAGGCAGAGTGGTCCAAGGCAGAGTGGTCCAAGGCAGAGTGGTCCAAGGCAGAGTGGTCCAAGGCAGAGTGGTCCAAGGCAGAGTGGTCCATGGCAAGAGTGGTCCAAGGCAGAGTGGTCCAAGGCAGAGTGGTCCAAGGCAGAGTGTGGTCCAAGGCAGAGTGGTCCATGGCAGAGTGGTCCAAGGCAGAGTGGTCCATGGCAGAGTGGTCCAAGGCAGAGTGTGGTCCAAGGCAGAGTGGTCCAAGGCAGAGTGGTCCAAGGCAGAGTGGTCCAAGGCAGAGTGGTCCAAGGCAGAGTGTGGTCCATGGCAGAGTGGTCCAAGGCAGAGTGGTCCAAGGCAGAGTGGTCCAAGGCAGAGTGGTCCAAGGCAGAGTGGTCCATGGCAGAGTGGTCCAAGGCAGAGTGGTCCATGGCAAGAGTGGTCCAAGGCAGAGTGTGGTCCATGGCAGAGTGGTCCAAGGCAGAGTGTGGTCCATGGCAGAGTGGTCCATGGCAGAGTGGTCCAAGGCAGAGTGTGGTCCAAGGCAGAGTGGTCCAAGGCAGAGTGGTCCAAGGCAGAGTGGTCCAAGGCAGAGTGGTCCATGGCAGAGTGGTCCAAGGCAGAGTGTGGTCCATGGCAGAGTGGTCCAAGGCAGAGTGTGGTCCAAGGCAGAGTGGTCCAAGGCAGAGTGTGGTCCAAGGCAGAGTGGTCCATGGCAGAGTGGTCCAAGGCAGAGTGGTCCAAGGCAGAGTGGTCCATGGCAGAGTGGTCCAAGGCAGAGTGGTCCAAGGCAGAGTGGTCCAAGGCAGAGTGGTCCAAGGCAGAGTGGTCCATGGCAGAGTGGTCCAAGGCAGAGTGGTCCAAGGCAGAGTGGTCCAAGGCAGAGTGGTCCATGGCAGAGTGGTCCAAGGCAGAGTGGTCCAAGGCAGAGTGGTCCATGGCAGAGTGGTCCAAGGCAGAGTGGTCCATGGCAGAGTGGTCCAAGGCAGAGTGGTCCAAGGCAGAGTGGTCCAAGGCAGAGTGGTCCAAGGCAGTATTGGTCCAAGGCAGAGTGGTCCAAGGCAGAGTGGTCCAAGGCAGAGTGGTCCAAGGCAGAGTGGTCCAAGGCAGAGTGGTCCATGGCAGAGTGGTCCAATGGCAGAGTGGTCCATGGCAGAGTGGTCCAAGGCAGAGTGGTCCATGGCAGAGTGGTCAAGGCAGATGGTCCAAGAGAGTGGTCCAAGGCAGAGTGGTCCATGGCAGAGTGGTCCAAGGCAGAGTGTGGTCCAAGGCAGAGTGGTCCAAGGCAGAGAGTGGTCCAAGGCAGAGTGGTCCAAGGCAGAGTGGTCCAAGGCAGAGTGTGGTCCATGGCAGAGTGGTCCAAGGCAGAGTGTGGTCCAAGGCAGAGTGGTCCAAGGCAGAGTGGTCCAAGGCAGAGTGGTCCAAGGCAGAGTGGTCCATGGCAGAGTGGTCCAAGGCAGAGTGTGGTCCATGGCAGAGTGGTCCAAGGCAGAGTGTGGTCCAAGGCAGAGTGTGGTCCATGGCAGAGTGGTCCAAGGCAGAGTGGTCCAAGGCAGAGTGGTCCAAGGCAGAGTGGTCCAAGGCAGAGTGGTCCAAGGCAGAGTGGTCCAAGGCAGAGTGGTCCAAGGCAGAGTGGTCCATGGCAGAGTGGTCCATGGCAGAGTGGTGGTGCAGAGTGGTCCATGGCAGAGTGGTCCAAGGCAGAGTGGTCCAAGGCAGAGTGGTCCAAGGCAGAGTGGTCCAAGGCAGAGTGGTCCAAGGCAGAGTGGTCCATGGCAGAGTGGTCCAAGGCAGAGTGGTCCAAGGCAGAGTGTGGTCCAAGGCAGAGTGGTCCAAGGCAGAGTGGTCCAAGGCAGAGTGGTCCAAGGCAGAGTGGTCCAAGGCAGAGTGGTCCAAGGCAGAGTGGTCCAAGGCAGAGTGGTCCAAGGCAGAGTGGTCCAAGGCAGAGTGTGGTCCATGGCAGAGTGGTCCAAGGCAGAGTGTGGTCCAAGGCAGAGTGGTCCAAGGCAGAGTGGTCCATGGCAAGAGTGGTCCAAGGCAGAGTGGTCCATGGCAAGAGTGGTCCAAGGCAGAGTGTGGTCCATGGCAGAGTGGTCCATGGCAGAGTGTGGTCCATGGCAGAGTGTGGTCCATGGCAGAGTGGTCCAAGGCAGAGTGTGGTCCAAGGCAGAGTGGTCCAAGGCAGAGTGGTCCAAGGCAGAGTGGTCCAAGGCAGAGTGGTCCATGGCAGAGTGGTCCAAGGCAGAGTGTGGTCCAAGGCAGAGTGGTCCATGGCAGAGTGGTCCAAGGCAGAGTGTGGTCCATGGCAGAGTGGTCCAAGGCAGAGTGTGGTCCAAGGCAGAGTGGTCCAAGGCAGAGTGGTCCAAGGCAGAGTGGTCCAAGGCAGAGTGGTCCATGGCAGAGTGGTCCAAGGCAGAGTGGTCCAAGGCAGAGTGGTCCATGGCAGAGTGGTCCAAGGCAGAGTGGTCCATGGCAGAGTGGTCCAAGGCAGAGTGGTCCATGGCAGAGTGGTCCAAGGCAGAGTGGTCCAAGGCAGAGTGGTCCAAGGCAGAGTGGTCCATGGCAGAGTGGTCCAAGGCAGAGTGGTCCAAGGCAGAGTGGTCCAAGGCAGAGTGGTCCAAGGCAGAGTGGTCCAAGGCAGAGTGGTCCATGGCAGAGTGGTCCAAGGCAGAGTGGTCCATGGCAGAGTGGTCCAAGGCAGAGTGGTCCAAGGCAGAGTGGTCCAAGGCAGAGTGGTCCAAGGCAGAGTGGTCCAAGGCAGAGTGGTCCATGGCAGAGTGGTCCATGGCAGAGTGTGGTCCAAGGCAGAGTGTGGTCCAAGGCAGAGTGGTCCAAGGCAGAGTGTGGTCCATGGCAGAGTGGTCCAAGGCAGAGTGTGGTCCAAGGCAGAGTGGTCCAAGGCAGAGTGGTCCATGGCAGAGTGGTCCATGGCAGAGTGGTCCAAGGCAGAGTGGTCCAAGGCAGAGTGGTCCAAGGCAGAGTGGTCCAAGGCAGAGTGGTCCAAGGCAGAGTGGTCCATGGCAGAGTGGTCCAAGGCAGAGTGGTCCAAGGCAGAATGGTCCATGGCAGAGTGGTCCAAGGCAGAGTGGTCCAAGGCAGAGTGGTCCATGGCAGAGTGGTCCAAGGCAGAGTGGTCCAAGGCAGAGTGGTCCAAGGCAGAGTGGTCCATGGCAGAGTGGTCCAAGGCAGAGTGGTCCAAGGCAGAGTGGTCCAAGGCAGAGTGGTCCAAGGCAGAGTGGTCCAAGGCAGAGTGGTCCATGGCAGAGTGGTCCAAGGCAGAGTGGTCCATGGCAGAGTGGTCCAAGGCAGAGTGGTCCAAGGCAGAGTGGTCCAAGGCAGAGTGGTCCAAGGCAGAGTGGCCCAAGGCAGAGTGGTCCATGGCAGAGTGGTCCATGGCAGAGTGTGGTCCAAGGCAGAGTGTGGTCCAAGGCAGAGTGGTCCAAGGCAGAGTGTGGTCCATGGCAGAGTGGTCCAAGGCAGAGTGGTCCAAGGCAGAGTGGTCCAAGGCAGAGTGGTCCATGGCAAGAGTGGTCCAAGGCAGAGTGGTCCATGGCAAGAGTGGTCCAAGGCAGAGTGTGGTCCATGGCAGAGTGGTCCAAGGCAGAGTGTGGTCCAAGGCAGAGTGGTCCATGGCAGAGTGGTCCAAGGCAGAGTGTGGTCCATGGCAGAGTGGTCCAAGGCAGAGTGTGGTCCAAGGCAGAGTGGTCCAAGGCAGAGTGGTCCAAGGCAGAGTGGTCAAGGCAGAGTGGTCCAAGGCAGAGTGTGGTCCATGGCAGAGTGGTCCAAGGCAGAGTGTGGTCCAAGGCAGAGTGGTCCAAGGCAGAGTGGTCCATGGCAAGAGTGGTCCAAGGCAGAGTGGTCCATGGCAAGAGTGGTCCAAGGCAGAGTGTGGTCCATGGCAGAGTGGTCCAAGGCAGAGTGTGGTCCAAGGCAGAGTGGTCCATGGCAGAGTGGTCCAAGGCAGAGTGTGGTCCATGGCAGAGTGGTCCAAGGCAGAGTGTGGTCCAAGGCAGAGTGGTCCAAGGCAGAGTGGTCCAAGGCAGAGTGGTCCAAGGCAGAGTGGTCCATGGCAGAGTGGTCCAAGGCAGAGTGGTCCAAGGCAGAGTGGTCCATGGCAGAGTGGTCCAAGGCAGAGTGTGGTCCATGGCAGAGTGGTCCAAGGCAGAGTGTGGTCCAAGGCAGAGTGGTCCAAGGCAGAGTGGTCCAAGGCAGAGTGGTCCAAGGCAGAGTGGTCCATGGCAGAGTGGTCCAAGGCAGAGTGGTCCAAGGCAGAGTGGTCCATGGCAGAGTGGTCCAAGGCAGAGTGGTCCATGGCAGAGTGGTTCCAAGGCAGAGTGGTCCATGGCAGAGTGGTCCAAGGCAGAGTGGTCCAAGGCAGAGTGGTCCAAGGCAGAGTGGTCCATGGCAGAGTGGTCCAAGGCAGAGTGGTCCAAGGCAGAGTGGTCCAAGGCAGAGTGGTCCAAGGCAGAGTGGTCCAAGGCAGAGTGGTCCATGGCAGAGTGGTCCAAGGCAGAGTGGTCCATGGCAGAGTGGTCCAAGGCAGAGTGGTCCAAGGCAGAGTGGTCCAAGGCAGAGTGGTCCAAGGCAGAGTGGCCCAAGGCAGAGTGGTCCATGGCAGAGTGGTCCATGGCAGAGTGTGGTCCAAGGCAGAGTGTGGTCCAAGGCAGAGTGGTCCAAGGCAGAGTGTGGTCCATGGCAGAGTGGTCAAGGCAGAGTGTGGTCCAAGGCAGAGTGGTCCAAGGCAGAGTGGTCCATGGCAGAGTGGTCCATGGCAGAGTGGTCCAAGGCAGAGTGGTCCAAGGCAGAGTGGTCCAAGGCAGAGTGGTCCAAGGCAGAGTGGTCCAAGGCAGAGTGGTCCATGGCAGAGTGGTCCAAGGCAGAGAGTGGTCCAAGGCAGAATGGTCCATGGCAGAGTGGTCCAAGGCAGAGTGGTCCAAGGCAGAGTGGTCCATGGCAGAGTGGTCCAAGGCAGAGTGGTCCAAGGCAGAGTGGTCCAAGGCAGAGTGGTCCATGGCAGAGTGGTCCAAGGCAGAGTGGTCCAAGGCAGAGTGGTCCAAGGCAGAGTGGTCCAAGGCAGAGTGGTCCAAGGCAGAGTGGTCCATGGCAGAGTGGTCCAAGGCAGAGTGGTCCATGGCAGAGTGGTCCAAGGCAGAGTGGTCCAAGGCAGAGTGGTCCAAGGCAGAGTGGTCCAAGGCAGAGTGGCCCAAGGCAGAGTGGTCCATGGCAGAGTGGTCCATGGCAGAGTGTGGTCCAAGGCAGAGTGTGGTCCAAGGCAGAGTGGTCCAAGGCAGAGTGTGGTCCATGGCAGAGTGGTCCAAGGCAGAGTGGTCCAAGGCAGAGTGGTCCAAGGCAGAGTGGTCCATGGCAAGAGTGGTCCAAGGCAGAGTGGTCCATGGCAAGAGTGGTCCAAGGCAGAGTGTGGTCCATGGCAGAGTGGTCCAAGGCAGAGTGTGGTCCAAGGCAGAGTGGTCCATGGCAGAGTGGTCCAAGGCAGAGTGTGGTCCATGGCAGAGTGGTCCAAGGCAGAGTGTGGTCCAAGGCAGAGTGGTCCAAGGCAGAGTGGTCCAAGGCAGAGTGGTCCAAGGCAGAGTGGTCCAAGGCAGAGTGTGGTCCATGGCAGAGTGGTCCAAGGCAGAGTGTGGTCCAAGGCAGAGTGGTCCAAGGCAGAGTGGTCCATGGCAAGAGTGGTCCAAGGCAGAGTGGTCCATGGCAAGAGTGGTCCAAGGCAGAGTGTGGTCCATGGCAGAGTGGTCCAAGGCAGAGTGTGGTCCAAGGCAGAGTGGTCCATGGCAGAGTGGTCCAAGGCAGAGTGTGGTCCATGGCAGAGTGGTCCAAGGCAGAGTGTGGTCCAAGGCAGAGTGGTCCAAGGCAGAGTGGTCCAAGGCAGAGTGGTCCAAGGCAGAGTGGTCCATGGCAGAGTGGTCCAAGGCAGAGTGGTTCCAAGGCAGAGTGGTCCATGGCAGAAGTGGTCCAAGGCAGAGTGGTCCATGGCAGAGTGGTCCAAGGCAGAGTGGTCCATGGCAGAGTGGTCCAAGGCAGAGTGGTCCAAGGCAGAGTGGTCCAAGGCAGAGTGGTCCATGGCAGAGTGGTCCAAGGCAGAGTGGTCCAAGGCAGAGTGGTCCAAGGCAGAGTGGTCCAAGGCAGAGTGGTCCAAGGCAGAGTGGTCCATGGCAGAGTGGTCCAAGGCAGAGTGGTCCATGGCAGAGTGGTCCAAGGCAGAGTGGTCCAAGGCAGAGTGGTCCAAGGCAGAGTGGTCCAAGGCAGAGTGGCCCAAGGCAGAGTGGTCCATGGCAGAGTGGTCCATGGCAGAGTGTGGTCCAAGGCAGAGTGTGGTCCAAGGCAGAGTGGTCCAAGGCAGAGTGTGGTCCATGGCAGAAGTGGTCCAAGGCCGAGTGTGGTCCAAGGCAGAGTGGTCCAAGGCAGAGTGGTCCATGGCAGAGTGGTCCATGGCAGAGTGGTCCAAGGCAGAGTGGTCCAAGGCAGAGTGGTCCAAGGCAGAGTGGTCCAAGGCAGAGTGGTCCAAGGCAGAGTGGTCCATGGCAGAGTGGTCCAAGGCAGAATGGTCCATGGCAGAGTGGTCCAAGGCAGAGTGGTCCAAGGCAGAATGGTCCATGGCAGAGTGGTCCAAGGCAGAGTGGTCCAAGGCAGAGTGGTCCATGGCAGAGTGGTCAAGGCAGAGTGGTCCAAGGCAGAGTGGTCCAAGGCAGAGTGGTCCATGGCAGAGTGGTCCAAGGCAGAGTGGTCCAAGGCAGAGTGGTCCAAGGCAGAGTGGTCCAAGGCAGAGTGGTCCAAGGCAGAGTGGTCCATGGCAGAGTGGTCCAAGGCAGAGTGGTCCATGGCAGAGTGGTCCAAGGCAGAGTGGTCCAAGGCAGAGTGGTCCAAGGCAGAGTGGTCCAAGGCAGAGTGGCCCAAGGCAGAGTGGTCCATGGCAGAGTGGTCCATGGCAGAGTGTGGTCCAAGGCAGAGTGTGGTCCAAGGCAGAGTGGTCCAAGGCAGAGTGTGGTCCATGGCAGAGTGGTCCAAGGCAGAGTGGTCCAAGGCAGAGTGGTCCAAGGCAGAGTGGTCCATGGCAAGAGTGGTCCAAGGCAGAGTGGTCCATGGCAAGAGTGGTCCAAGGCAGAGTGTGGTCCATGGCAGAGTGGTCCAAGGCAGAGTGTGGTCCAAGGCAGAGTGGTCCATGGCAGAGTGGTCCAAGGCAGAGTGTGGTCCATGGCAGAGTGGTCCAAGGCAGAGTGTGGTCCAAGGCAGAGTGGTCCAAGGCAGAGTGGTCCAAGGCAGAGTGGTCCAAGGCAGAGTGGTCCAAGGCAGAGTGTGGTCCATGGCAGAGTGGTCCAAGGCAGAGTGTGGTCCAAGGCAGAGTGGTCCAAGGCAGAGTGGTCCATGGCAAGAGTGGTCCAAGGCAGAGTGGTCCATGGCAAGAGTGGTCCAAGGCAGAGTGTGGTCCATGGCAGAGTGGTCCAAGGCAGAGTGTGGTCCAAGGCAGAGTGGTCCATGGCAGAGTGGTCCAAGGCAGAGTGTGGTCCATGGCAGAGTGGTCCAAGGCAGAGTGTGGTCCAAGGCAGAGTGGTCCAAGGCAGAGTGGTCCAAGGCAGAGTGGTCCAAGGCAGAGTGGTCCATGGCAGAGTGGTCCAAGGCAGAGTGGTCCAAGGCAGAGTGGTCCATGGCAGAGTGGTCCAAGGCAGAGTGGTCCATGGCAGAGTGGTCCAAGGCAGAGTGGTCCATGGCAGAGTGGTCCAAGGCAGAGTGGTCCAAGGCAGAGTGGTCCAAGGCAGAGTGGTCCATGGCAGAGTGGTCCAAGGCAGAGTGGTCCAAGGCAGAGTGGTCCAAGGCAGAGTGGTCCAAGGCAGAAGGGGTCCAAGGCAGAGTGGTCCATGGCAGAGTGGTCCAAGGCAGAGTGGTCCATGGCAGAGTGGTCCAAGGCAGAGTGGTCCAAGGCAGAGTGGTCCAAGGCAGAGTGGTCCAAGGCAGAGTGGCCCAAGGCAGAGTGGTCCATGGCAGAGTGGTCCATGGCAGAGTGTGGTCCAAGGCAGAGTGTGGTCCAAGGCAGAGTGGTCCAAGGCAGAGTGTGGTCCATGGCAGAGTGGTCCAAGGCAGAGTGTGGTCCAAGGCAGAGTGGTCCAAGGCAGAGTGGTCCAAGGCAGAGTGGTCCATGGCAAGAGTGGTCCAAGGCAGAGTGGTCCATGGCAAGAGTGGTCCAAGGCAGAGTGTGGTCCAAGGCAGAGTGTGGTCCATGGCAGAGTGGTCCAAGGCAGAGTGTGGTCCAAGGCAGAGTGGTCCATGGCAGAGTGGTCCAAGGCAGAGTGTGGTCCATGGCAGAGTGGTCCAAGGCAGAGTGTGGTCCAAGGCAGAGTGGTCCAAGGCAGAGTGGTCCAAGGCAGAGTGGTCCAAGGCAGAGTGGTCCAAGGCAGAGTGGTCCATGGCAAGAGTGGTCCAAGGCAGAGTGTGGTCCATGGCAGAGTGGTCCAAGGCAGAGTGTGGTCCAAGGCAGAGTGGTCCAAGGCAGAGTGGTCCATGGCAAGAGTGGTCCAAGGCAGAGTGGTCCATGGCAGAGTGGTCCAAGGCAGAGTGTGGTCCAAGGCAGAGTGGTCCATGGCAGAGTGGTCCAAGGCAGAGTGTGGTCCATGGCAGAGTGGTCCAAGGCAGAGTGTGGTCCAAGGCAGAGTGGTCCATGGCAGAGTGGTCCAAGGCAGAGTGTGGTCCATGGCAGAGTGGTCCAAGGCAGAGTGTGGTCCAAGGCAGAGTGGTCCAAGGCAGAGTGGTCCAAGGCAGAGTGGTCCAAGGCAGAGTGGTCCATGGCAAGAGTGGTCCATGGCAAGAGTGGTCCAAGGCAGAGTGGTCCATGGCAAGAGTGGTCCATGGCAGAGTGGTTGTCAAGTTCTGTAGTGTAGTCAATGCAGGGTGAACTTGACAAAACCCAGGAGAGAAGCCTTGGTCCTCTGGGAAGCTCAGCTTCAGTACATCTTGGCTTTATTTTACAATAGGCATCAGCACTAGTGGCAGCAGTAGCAGCAGTAGCAGCAGTAGCAGCAGTAGCAGCAGGTTGAAAACCTTTGAAAACAAAATGCATTGGCTACATTTAAATGTACACAATCAAAATAAATGTTAAATATTGTAACTCCCATTTTAGATAATTTCAACTTTTTAACTCGCATATTAGATTGAAGACATTTTAACAGAGCATATTGTTTTTAGCATATCTAGCATTTTAAACTTACATCTTATCTACAATTGAATTTCATCAAACATCTTTAATGGAAATAGAAAATACCAACACCATCTCCACTCTCTTCCATGCATTGACTGATTGTGAGGCAAACAATGGTCTGCACACATTTGCTTATTTGAAACTAATCAATATTAACATGATCAAAAGTAAATTAAAGTAAATTCTCTGAAGGAACGGTGCAAGAAACATAGATCTATATCTATCTATAGAGAAAGAGAGACATACTGTACATATTTGGCTGTTGGTGAACTGGTATTGATCAGCAGGTTATCTGAGAAGGAAAAGATGAAAGACATGATATATATGTTTTATGAATAAATAAATGTGTAAAAACAATGAAACAGCAGATACATACATAGCTGTTGCAAAATCTCAATTAGAAGACAAAGGCCCGGTGGGAGAAAAAATAATATTCTTAATCAATCAAGCAATCAATCTTGATTTATGATTTACAAAAAATGTTAAATAAAATGCTTTACAGTTCACTCAAAACAATCCAGGCAAAGAAAGAAGCCAGCGCTTCACAGGAGACACTTGTCAAAGAACTAGAGGGACTCATACAGGACAATAAAACAGCTCTGAAGCCCCTCGATGTGAGCGTACGTTGTTCAGCAGCGGTGTGTCCTGAAGCCAGAGAGACCACTGCAGGGACCAGCCGCTCTGGAGCTTCTCTGACTTCCTCCCGGTCCTGGAGCTGCTCTGTGTCTGTCTCCCCAGAGGGTCCCAGAGTTTTCTCCTTTCTCCCTGGTGTGGAAGACATCGTGCCTCGTTCCTGTCCCGAAGATGCCACGTCCCAGCGACCCCAAGGACTACAGGCCCGTGGCACTGACTTCCCACGTCATGAAGACTCTGGAACGACTCGTCCTGGAGCAGCTGCGACCCATGGTGCAGCATCTACAGGACCCTCACTAGTTTGCCTACCAGCACCACCTCGGAGTGGACGACGCCATCATCTACTTGCTCCACAGACAAGCCCACCTGGACAAGCCGGCTACCACTGTGAGAATCATGTTCTTTGACTTCTCCAGTGCTTTCGACACCATCAGGCCGGCTCTGCTGGCTGAGAAGCTGGCAGCGATGCAAGTAGATGCTCCTCTTGTGTCCTGGATTGTGGATTACCTCACTGGCAGACCACAGTATGTGCGGCTGCAGAGCTGTGTGTCTGACAGTGTCATCAGCAACACCGGGGCGCCGCAAGGGACCGTCCTCTCTCCTTTCCTCTTCACCCTCTACACCACAGACTTCAACCACTGCACAGAGTCCTGCCACCTTCAGAAGTTCTCTGATGACTCTGCAGTGGTTGGATGCATCAGAGGTGGTGACGAGAGGGAGTACAGGACTGTGGTGGACAACTTTGTCACCTGAAGCGAGAATAACCACCTCCAGCTCAACGTGACGAAGACCAAAGAACTGGTGATGGATCTGAGGAGGACCAAAGCTGCTGTGACCCCCATCTCCATCCAGGGGGTCAGTGTGGACATTGTGGAGGAGTACAAGTACTTGGGGGTGTATTTGGACAATAAACTGGACTGGGGCAAGAACGTAGACACTGTCTACAAGAAGGGCCAGAGCCGTCTCTACTTTCTGAGGCGGCTGAGGTCCTTTGACATCTGCAGGACAATGCTCAGGATGTTCTACGAGTCTATGGTGGCAAGTGCCATCACGTATGCTGTGGCCTGCTGGGGCAGCAGTCTGCGCGTGAGGGACACTAATAGACTCAACAAGATCATCAAGAAGGCCGGACATGTTGTGGGGGAGGAGCTGGACTGTCTGACTGTTGTGTTGGAGAGGAGGATGTTGTCCAAAATCAGGACTATTCTGGACTTTCCCTCCCACCCGCTCCACAAAGTGCTGGTCAAGAGCTCATTTAGCAACAGACTGTTACTGCCACGATGCTCCACCGAGAGACACAGGAAATCATTCTTGCTGTCGCCATCAAACTACTGAACTCTGTGCTGTAAATCCTCTTGTGAAGTCATTGTGCAATATTAAGCCCACTGTGCAATATTAGTCCACTTATAAACTGTACATGATCATGTGAATATGTAAATAGACAAGAATAGTATAGTTAAGCTTATTGTAAATTGTTCATATCAGGGGTTTAGTTGATTAATAAAGACACTTTATAAGTTAAGTTAAATGGGGTTGACCATTATAGAGTTATTGTATTTTATTCTTATTTTATATATATCTTATTTTGTTTATAATACTTTACTGTCTCTACTGGTCGGTTGCACATGTAACAAAAAGAATTTCCCCTTGGAGATAAATAAAAGTAATTCTGATTCTGATTTATGCATTGCTGTGCATCCTCAGATATGAGCTGTGCTATAAAATAATAAAGCCTCATTTGTGTCATTTGAATAGGCCTATAATAATGTATAGGAAGTTGAAACTGTTTGAGGGACAAATGTACAACACAAAACATGTGCTGTCACCCCCCCAGGCACCTTTCACAGCATTCACTCATACAGTTAGTTCCACCTGCTCTGTTCTTCACACAGCGATCAGACACACACACACACACACACACACACACACACACACACACACACACACACACACACACACACACACACACACACACACACACACACACACACACACACACACACACACACACACACACACACACACACACACAAGGTGCGCACTGCTCTATGTATTCCCTGTTTATGCTAGACATGAGCGGGACTCAGGACTGAGGTGGATATCGACTGTAAGCCATCGTAAAGCCAGAAGAATTTCGATTTTTTCGACATTGAAGTAGATCATGCAGTTTTACACAAAAGCACAATGAAAACTCAGCTAACTAAGCTATGTATGTAAGACGGACTGTCTTAACTGAACTATATTCATTATTCTGTAATGTATCGTTTTGTTTATTTGTGCCCATTAATCTTGGTTTAATAAGATTATCAGGTCCATATGAGGATAGAAATCCACTCCAAGAAATGTTTCCTATGTTATGTTTTTCACTTCAAGTTTATTTGTTACGATTCTGGCCATTCACAGAACGCACCACACCACGCCCTACGTTTGCTTCACTCCAGCATCACCGTCACATCCTCAATAAATGCAAATGAACCAGTCCCACTGCAGCCACACATGCCACACCATGACACTACACCACCTTCACTGATGATGTGGTGCTTTGGGTCATCAGCAGGTCCTTTCCTTCTCCAGACTCTTCTGTTCCATCACTCTGGTACAAGTTGATCTTTGTCTCATTAGTCCATAGGATGTCTTTTTAGATGTTGTTTGGCAAACTCTAATCTGGTCTTCCTGTTTTGGAGGCTCATCAATAGTTTCCATCTGGTGTTTGTTGACTTTGACACACATACACCGACCTCCTGAAGAGTGCTCTGGTTCTGTCCAACTGTTTGGGGGGGTTTTCTTCACTCAGGAAAGAATTCTTCGGACATTCAACACAGTTGTTTTCTGTGGTCTTCTGGGTTGCTGTTGCTGAGCTCACCAGTGCGTTCTTTCTTTTTAAGAATGTTCTAAACAGTTGATTTGTCCGCACCTAATAGGTTTGCAATCTCTCTAAGGGCTTTGTTTTGATTTTTCAGACTAATGATGGCTGCTTCACAGATACTGACAGCTCTCTGGATCTCATATTGAGAGCTGACACTAAAGATTCCAAATGCAAATAGCACACTTGGAATGAACTCCCATTACTTTTGGTCCCTTAAAAAGCACATGTACAAACTGTTGTAATTCCTACATCGTTCATTTGATTTGGATGTAAATAACCTCATATTAAAGCTGAAAGTCTGTAGTTACAGCACATCTTGTTTGTTTAATTTCAAATCCATTGTGGTGGTGTGTAGAGCCAAAATGATTAGGATTGTGTTAATGTCAATATTTAAGGACTGTATAACACAGAGGGAGCATGTGGTGCTGAATTTTGTAGTATTTGTAAACTTGAAATATAATTTTTGGGAAGCTCAGCGAGTTACAGTAGTTTATATGACTGGAGATAAAAGCAGTGTTGGCCCCAGAGAGAATGGGGCGGACTCTGGATTCTGTTGATAAAAACCTATTTTTGTGATGTTGTTGATTGTTGTGGAATAAAAATTAGCTCAGAGTCAAAAAATAACGCCCAGGGTTTTTACTTGTGCAGATGGGTTAAAAGACTATGCTTGTAGTCTGGGTAAGAAGCACTTTGGTCACACTTTGATTTGTAGCTTTGTAGGATGGGTCAAATGTAAAGGATACATTTCACACAGGGATAAATATCAGGCCATGAGTGCATTTGGAATTTAAAGATAGAACAAAAGACACGGGCGAGATTCTACTGCTGTCTTCATCGTAATTGCAGCACAGGCTGTCACAGAGTGTACATGTTTGTTATCTTCTAATATCAGCACACCATTAGTACTGTTTAGAGTTACTTCCGCTGCTTCCTTTCATCACACAGTAACAGTTATTAAGCAGTTACTCTTGGGGAGAAGTATCAGGAAAGATATCTATAAATAGGAACTTGCCCAACACTGGTTTCTTAACTGTTAGCCCCGCCCACTTAGCCGTTGTCTCACTGATGTTGAAGCATGACAGAGTTGTCTTAGATAATCAGTGGCTAATAATTCCACATGGTTCTCATCCAACAATGTCTCTGGTTGGTCTTTTGCTGTCCGCTGTTTTTTTCTCCTTTTATAATTAATTAATTAATTTTCAATAGATGGTTATTCAATATACTGTACATTTTGTTTTATTGAACTGGAAGAAATAAAAGTAATATATAAGCCCTTAAAATAGTGGTCTTGGCTAAAGGAATGTATGTTGCAATTTCCAGTTGCTGTTTGAGCCTAAAGGTTAATGTGACCTGCATTCTTTTCAGAATAAAAGAGACTCCTTATTATCATATTAAAGCGTTTCCATAGTGAGCCTAAAGCGACTCCCTTTCCTCTCTGTCACATGCTTATAATAAAGCATTAAACATGTCTTACTCATACTATGGCACCACTTCACAAGGCCCCTCAGTTCAAATGTTATCAGTGGTACAAGTATGACAGTTTGACAATAAAACTCTTAGCAGGAGCAAAGTTCTGAGCCAAAGACTTACTCAGAGCAGATGCTACACGGCGACGCAAACTCAACAAAACATCTGCAAATGTTTCATCCCTTCCTTTTCACTTTATGGATGGAGACACTTGTAATATTAAATCTACTTTGTGTCAGAAAGCCCTAAAACAGCTATCAAACTGTTTTTGTTCACTTTATTTATTCTTTTTTGATGGTGATCATAGACACATTTTGGCTCAGATATACTTCAGAAATAACAATCTCAAAAGAAAAGGCGGAGGGATTGTTTTGTTGGTTGCAGTCTGTCAATGGGACACAGGATGACAAAAGGTCACAGGCTGTTTCAGGGTAAACAGAGGTCATTGTGCTTAGAAGATGATGCTCTAATCACTGGCTAGGATAAGTTAATGATGATTGTTCATGATTAGTTCACTAAGGGTTATTAAATCAATCAATTTATAAATGCATTTATGAATGTCTTTTAGTTTGAGATTAGTTATTTTTTTGTTCATGATTACTACATTATTGTTAAAAATGTGTTAATGATTAGTTTATTGATAGGTTAATGGTTAACAAACATTTCTAAATGCTTTGTAGATATGATACTTATTTTCAAGTGTAAAGTAAAATGTACATTTTGTTCATTGTAAACCAGAATTTGAGAAAATAAGTCATGCCATCCATCTTTGAACGTTTGAAAGCAGGACCACACCTCATGCCTCTTCTTTGTCCCTGCTCCCTGTCTCTCTGTCAGCTCATTTCTTCCTCATGACAGTTAATCACTGTAACATCACCACAACAAAGTGCTGGACCCGCCTGTGGACAGAAACAGTTCATAGAATAATAAAGAACGTAATGGTAGAAAGTAGTAATTAAAAGTGTCACTCTGCATAATATCTCTTCTTTTCGATAAATGTTTGACCCATTCTTCAGAGCTGTTCTGTCTGTTCTGCAACATACAGTAGAGAATGGAAACATACAAACTCTGCACTCCAAGGTCTGGTGGCTGACAGTTTTTCAATCCTATAAAAACATTGTCCTGTCATCAAAAACATAGCTGGAGTTGTATGAAACTTCATTCGCTCAACACTCAAAAACAAAGGCTTATCTAATCTAATCCTATTTACAAGCTTGTATTCACTGCTCCTTCGCCGAGCCTCACAAAAACACTCACTTTCAAATGTCCTAGATTTGTGACATCAAAAGTAGTGATCTAGAAGTCTGTGCTGTTTTTAAGTCCATAAATCATCACTAGACTTGTTCATGCTTATATTAGCATGCACAGGCTTGTTTATTTCCCCACTGTAACTACCTTTCAAGTTCGAGTTCACATTATTGACCCTATTGTCCATTGGGGAAATTAGATTTTTTGCAGCATCTCACTGCTCATAAAACTGTTAAACAAACAGACACAAAGCAAATAATATACAAACATTGAAGAAAAAGAGGAAATACAATGAGGGGATGTCACAATAATTTTTTAAAAATTACATTACAACAGACGCCATGCAAATGCTCTATAAGTGCAAATGTTAAAGTGCTAAGTGCTATTAAGGTGCTTAACAACTATAACAATGTAGTTCCCAGTCTGTTTGTCCTGCAACTTGGAGCTCTATAGCGCCACTCAGAGGGCAAAAGTTAAACTGCACCCTGAGAGGATGGTCCTGAGAGTGGACAGTGGCACCAGCCTTCCTCTCAGTAGCATGCAGTGACTTTTATGAGCACGCAAGCAGACTTCAGGCATATTTCAACTAACATTTAGTTAAACATTTAGTAAAAAGCAATTAATAAAGCCTTTTTCTTTTTTTTTTTTTTTTTTTTTACAAATTGCATTGCAATTTAGTAGGTTATCTTTATTTACTGACATCTTAAATGCATATACAGTAGATACTAACTTACTAACTAAACATTTTTTGGAGTGAAACAAGCCTAGACCTATAGAGTTTATTAATAATTGATCTGAAGCTTTGCATTTGACACACTGTAGGAGCAAACCCTGTAGGCTACATTTGTTTCTTCACCAATGTCTCCTATTCGCCTTTTTATGAGACTGTACCTGCAGTAGGCAACTATTGTTATTTTATCATTTGCACTAAAATATTTGAAGAAGTTACATATAAGCTCTACTACAGGTGTGTAATGCTTTAACGACACAAGACACATTCATGCAGAGATACTCACAATAACAGCACAGGTCAGACACACTTTAAACACATTATAAAACCTCGTGTGCAACAAACATCACTTTAAAAACAGCCCTGTGTTAAACCAGCCACGATAAAACTCACCTGTCACTCCCAGATGATGAAAATGAAAGCCATGTCTTTCCTGAAGAAACACTACACATTTCCTTGGAGTGCAGTTTGTCCAAAACAGCCACAGATCCACTCATTCTTCTATAAAAGTCCTGTTATTATCACTGTTGTAGCTTCACAAAACCTTCACACACAGACAGATGCTCCAGCTAACTCAGCTGTTCTGCTTTTTTCTGAATCCTCCATTACACACGAACTAGCTCACTATGTGATTAAAAGACTGTCTGTAGGTCTAACTAACATTTAATCATTACAAAAGTGAATATAGTCTCAGCTATAAACAATGACTTGACACTGAAATCTAGTCACTTGTTGAAAGTTTGCCGTTGTTGTCCTGCTGCACATGTGCAGCTCACGCACAGACTCACAAGCAGCAGACGTCTCTGGTTGTTTTATTCAGTCTTTCATTACTGTATGAGCGTGGTGTGGCCCTCGGCACACATGCACACACAAGCTGCTCTCCTCTGCATTTGTAAAAGCTCATGTCAGAGAGCTGAGTGTGGTTGGGCCTCAGTGTTACAGGGTCAGAGAGCGAGCTGGGCGGTAGATGGGAAGCATGCTTCCAAACCATGCTGCTATACAAACAGTTAAAAACTAAACTTTTATTAAAAAAAGCAGGGTAAAGCAGAGGCATCATTTTAGATGAGACATTGAAAGTGGTCATTGTGATCCACAATAACTTCAAGGCACTTGAAGATATTGCTCCACCAGCAGCTGTGCCGCCTGTAGATGGAATGTCAACACCAGCACAAAAAAACCAAACATGGAATACAAACGCAAAGCTATTTAAAGACCTGTGACAACACTAGTAGGACATGTGTCCTTTAAAAGTTAGACAACCTGAAATATCAATGTTAAGTTTCCAAAGACCATTAGAAAACCAGTCACACTGCATCTATGTCCTATCATCACTCATGTAGGCACACATTCAGCAGAGTAACCATGTGCTTTGTACTTTGGTGAGTTTGTATTTTCTTATTTTAACAGGGTTTGTGTTTCTGGATATCCAAATGCAAATGAGATCAAAAACAACTCCGATCATTAAGCGTGTGTTGCTGTAGAGCCACTTTAAATCCTCCTAAATGGGCCCTCTGCTCCTAAGCCTGTGTCAGCACGGGGATTAGAGCGTCAGGACTGAGGTGCACTGCTCATGTGAGGAGGACCATCCCATTTGAGGAGACACACGCTCACTGAGAAGACTGT
The DNA here is from genome assembly GCA_019453435.1 of Rhinogobius similis. Lineage (NCBI taxonomy): Eukaryota > Metazoa > Chordata > Actinopteri > Gobiiformes > Gobiidae > Rhinogobius > Rhinogobius similis. The sequence continues at coordinate 13,962,267 of CM033623.1, read as the reverse complement.
GTGGAGGGCAGGCTTTCACATGTGCAATCACCACAGACACGGAATCAAGCTCAGGGCGTTGAGATGTCAGGATTAATCCAGTTTAATCACTAGACTTTCAGAAAGATAAGGGGTTTATATTTGATTATATAGCCCTAATGGTAGGAAATGTGTTCTTTGCATCCTTCAGTGGTTATGTTCACATGCACGCTCAAATATGATCATTATCTAATTTCTGGAGTCAGATTATTGAAATATCATGTAAACAGTTCCATTTAATGTGAGTAATCTGATTTCTCTCTGTTTGTTCACTCACAATTCTGCAGGCTTTGACAAGAAATAAATCCACAAAAAAGACCAAACTAATGTGGTCTGGAAAATACTTAGTCTTCTAAATATAACAGTTACTCTACAGATCCACTGATTGACCATCACATGTTACTAGGTGTAAATTAAACTAAACAAGACAACTAAAGTGTGGAAGTCTTCTTGAAGATGTGAGACAGGCCTCCACTCTGTTTCAATCCAGGCTAAAACAGTTTTATTTAGCTTGGCATACGACTGCAAGATTTTTTCTGCACTATTCTTTTTTAAAGTATAAAGGATTTTGTATGTTGTTTTTTTTTTATTTTTTATAATTATTGTAAATTTAATGTAATTTTATTCTGTTATGTAAAGTACTTTGAATTGCCTTCTGTATAAAATATGCTCTACAAATAAACTTGCCTTGCCTTAATAACAATAATGCATAATACTTTTCTAATAGCACTTCTCTAGACACTCAAAGGTGCCTCACATTGCATTATTCATTCACTCCACACTTGATGGTGGTCGGCTACTGTCCTGGGGCAGAAGCGAGGCTGCCAATCTGTGCCATCGGCCCCTCCGACTACCGCCAATCATTCACACACACACTATTGTCATACTATTTGGGTGAAGTGTCTTGCCTAAGGACACAATGACATTTCCACCTCCAGCCATCCCACGGTGGCACCTCGAGTTCCAGCGGGCTACGATCTAAGTACTGACCAGGCCCTGACCTGCTTAGCTTCTAAGATCTGACGAGATTGGGCTTTGGCAAGCAAGTATTGCCTTGCAGAATGGAACCTAAACCTCACACTCTCTTTTCAGTCAATCAATCAATGTTTATTTGTATAGCGCCTTCATAACATCCAGGTGGTGCACATGATGCTTGACTTAAGACAATTCACTCTGTGCAACATTAGAAGTGACTTAACTGCTGCTACTCCTACTAGCAAAGTAATTTCCGGTCCAGGTTTGTAGCCCAGCTATTGCTTTGCTTTTGGCAACAAAATCTCATATGTCAGGCTTTTCAAGAAGCCTCTAGGACCTGCTGAAAAGTCCAAACTTTTGGATTCCCTCTCTCCTGCTCCCTCGAGTAAGTGAGAAAAGATTAGTGAAAAGATTTAAATTGTGCATTTCCAGCTACATCCACAACTATGAGGGTAAGTAAGCTATGCTAATGAGTGCTAGTGTTGTTGACACGGCAACATGTAAAACTTTAAACAACCTGGCTATCTAATCTTCATTAAGGGTTTTCACTAACACAACTAACACTTACTTTTTTTCTTGTAACTCGAGAGCTTGCCCACTGGCACAGCAGAGGACTGAACCGGAAAGTACTTGAGGTGTGGTCAGCCTGATGGACCTGCTCAGACTGATGAAGGAGCTTTCCTTTTATTACATACATAGGACACCCTTCTCCAGAGACCACCGGGCAGTAGGAGATGTGGTCAGTCTCAGCAACCTGCCAGGTCTGTCAGGATGACCCCGCCTAGGGAAGTAACGCATCTCACTCACAGAGTTACATGTACATTATATACTTTATAAACTGAAGACAAGATGAACGTTACCAAAGTTATGCAGAAAGTGAAAAAAAAACAGTAAAAACGTGTTAAAGTATAGAAATTCTATAATATCTAACTAATATAACTAAATGGCAAAAGCCCCTGAATAAATAAGTCTTTAGCTAAGATTTATAATTGAGCAGTTCTGTTATAGCTCGTGGATCTGGAGGGAGAGAATCCCAAAGCTTAGGGCTAACAACAGCGAAGGAATACTTTCAAACAACATAAATTCATTTTAAATTGCTGAGTTACTCTTTGCCCATCATGGGCAGAAATTTCTGTCTTTAGTGTCCAAACCATGCACACCAAGGACACAATGGTCAGCACTTTATTATATCAGGCGATAGAGGGCACTGATGCACTAGTTCACTCAGTACATGAGCTTTAGCAAAACTGTATGCAGTATCATGGAAGGCTCTAGAACCCTGGGGACACCGTCATTTTGTTTACCCTCTACACCACAGACTGTAAACACTGGACATCCGGAGCCTGCTCCCACTGTGTTCCAAACAGGAAGTAACCATGTTCTGGCTCCTTCTCCTCCTGGCTAGTCATGAAGTCATTTGAGCGCCTGGTCCTGCCCCTCTTCAAGTCCTCAAGTTCTCCTCCTCCAGCCCTGCAGTTCTCCTACAGAGCGAACAGATCTGTAGACGCCATCAACCTGGCCCTCCACTTCATCCTGGACTCCCCGGGAACCTAAGCCAGGGTCCTGTTTGTGGACTTCAGCTCTGCATTCAACACCATCCTCCTGCTCTGCTCCAGGACAAGCTCTCTCAGCTCAACATGCCTGACTCCATCTGCAGGTGGATCACTGCCTTCCTGACGGACCGGAGGCAGTGCGTGCGGCTGGGAATGTCTCGGACACTCAAATCAAATCAAATCAAATCAAATCAATTTATTTTTATAATGCCCAAAATCACAACAACAGTTGCCTCGATGGGCCACAGGTAAAAGCAGTTCAGATAACTGTCCCAGAATGCCCCTGTCCTTTGACCCTCCTTCGCGGCGAGGAAAAACTACAAAAAACCCCATGGGAAAAAGTAGAAACCTCGGGGAGAACCACAGTGAAGGAGAGATCCTACTCCCACGGACGGACAGGCTGCAGATGAACTAGGACTGACATCCACTTGGACTGTGGAACCAGAACCACTCAAGAGGGAGGTGGCTTTAAAGAGTTCCTCCAGGCGGACGAGGAGCAGTCCACCAGTGTAGAGAGAGCTCCTCCAGCATTGGAATGGTTCATCTAAAGAAGATGGAGTTCGTCCAGGCAGACGAGGTGTGGCTAATCCAGCTGTCCAGGCGGGTGGAGCATAGATCCTCCAGTGTAGAGATCGATCCTCCAGACAGCTGGGGGTGTCTTCGGACTATCAGCACAGAAACTCCACAGGGCTGTGTACTTTCTCCTCTGCTCTTCTCCCTGTAACACCAACTGCTGCACCTCCAGCCACGACTCTGTAAAACTGATCAAGTTTGTGGACAACACCACCCTCATCGGACGCATTTTAGATGGCGATGAGTCTGTATATTTTTTCACCAAAGCAAAACAGTGAGCAGTGAAGAGTGAACAAGTAAGCAAAGTTTCTGTTTTTCAATTCAATTCAATTTATTTTTGTAGCACCAAAATCACAACAACAGTTGCCTCGATGGGCCACAGGTAGAAAGCAGTTCAATTAATTAAGTGTTCAATAGAATTTAGCAGTGGATAAATGTCCCGGACCATCCCCTGTCTTTGACCCTCCTTCTCGGCAAGGAGAAACTACAAAAAACCCTGTGGGAAAAAGTAGAAACCTTGGGGAGAACCACAGTGAAGGAGAGATCCTTCTCCCATAGACAGACAGACCGCAGATGGTCTAATATTACCGAGGGATGAGTATGGGACACCGACTTTACAGGTTGGGCTTGCTCAATACTAATATTAGGAATAATTTCATTTATCTTAACCCCAATAGTTGTGATTTTGCTGTTAAAGAATTGAAGGAAGTCATTGCTGCTTAGAGTAACTGGGGTTCTACTGTTGTGATAGTAGTCAACCTGGCTACAGTGCTGAAGAGAAACCTCTTCAGAGAGAGCGGCATAAAGATCTCTCTAATTTTCTTACTCTTTGTTTGTGAGAACGTATTTCTTCATTGTACCAGGGGGAGGGTCGCTTTGACCTGATGACCTTCTGCTTGAGTGGAGATGCAACAAGTGCATATTTCAGAGAGTTAACCATTCAGTCAACAGACTTATCAGCAGCACTGGGACAGATGCTGTTAACAGCAGGATCACATGTCATGTCATTAAATATTGGCTGTATTATTTCTTTGAACTTTAAATAATCTGACATTAATGGGTTTTGGGGGAAGACATTTAGGTCACTAATCTCTATTCCATAAATTACAACCAGATCCAGAGTGTGTTTGTAACTGTGGGTTGGTTTATTTACATTCTGAGTGAAACCAATGCTGTCTAATAAAGCACTAAAGGCATTACTGAGGCAATTATTTTCATTCATGTGAATGTTGAGGTCTCCAACCACAACAATATTTTCCCAGTCTAACATTAGGTTTGATCAGAAGTCAGAGAACTCTGTCAAAAACTCTATAGATTATTATTATCAGCGTTTTGGTTTCTCCAGTTTGGGCAGGTGATTGATAGAATAAGACTTTCAAAAGATTTTTTGGGACTCAGGAGTAAACTGAAGTGTGAAAGCACTGCCATCCCTCTTCCTCGGCCTGTGCTCCTGCAGTCTGAAAGTTCACATAACTCGGTGGGGTGGACTCGTTTAGTCAGACATAATCATCTTGTTGAAGCCAAGTTTCAGTTAGAGCTAGAAGATCTATGTTATAGTCTCTAATTAACTCATGAACTAAAAGTGATTTGGAGGAAATTGACCTAATGTTTAGCAGTTCACATTTTAGATGCTTATTTACTAGTTTATTAGTTTCATGTGTAGATATTATTTTTATTAAGTTACTTGGTCTGACGCTTAAATGAGCTGTTTTGGGATCTGACTTTCTGGTGTTATTTACATGAGGGACACACACAGTCTCTATTTGCCTCGACTCGGACCACTTGATCTGTGACAGTGCGGGCGAGAGCGACAGAGGAGAGTTCCACACTGCTGCTCTGCACCCGGGGCTCATCTCTGGATCCTCACTTTAAGCGACTAAGGCTATGGGCCAAATTACGAACTTAAAAGGGAAGTCGTCCTGGTGCATGAGCCCGGGCTTTCCCCAAAACGCACTCCAATTGTCAACAAAGACTGAGTTGTTTTGAGGGCACCAACTAGACAACCAGCAGTTGATGCTGAAAAGCGGCTGTACATTTCAGCATTTTTTTAATGAAAGTAGAGTTTCTTTTGGTGTGCAAAATGTGGTGAAACCTGCCACACAAGGTTTTCTTCGGGGCTCTTGAGCACCTTAAAATCCCATCTTGTTTTTTGAAACCTTTTAATTTTTTTTTATTATGGCCTTATAAAAGATTTGTCTGCTGTATGTAATGAGTGCATCCAGCCAGACAGCATCAAGCCCATAGACCAATGTTTGTTGTCCCTGAGGCTTTGTGCTGAATTGTCCCAAACTGCCATAAGTAGAAACTTGTACTGCAACTGCAAAAAATACTATACAATGTACACCTCTGTCATAAGGGTTTTGGTGTGGACAGAGTATATTGCATTTCAAAACAGGTGCAATGGCACAGTTAACTCTGCTAAATGCACTAAGCAGTCATGTGGGAACTAATAACGCAGTGGATTTCAGTAAAAACAAACAAGCGCAGATTTAAAGCCTTAAAGCATATTCATTTTAAAAATGTCTTTTTCTACATTATCCTCATCATTTGAAAGGGAAAATGAAAGGGAAAGTAGGGGGTCACTTGAGTTCAATAACTGAACCTCGACTGTTTGGTTAATGGGAGAGGGCTTTCCACTTTTCTTCTCACAGTATTCATAAGACTAAACTTCAATACTGCAGCCCCCCTCCAATCCAAACAGTGCACCGCGCTTTCTCAGCTTCACAGATGGCTGATCGCATTACCATTGCATGTAAGCTGATTCTGCCTGTATAAGAGAAATGAGATAAAAGACCAGCGAAACAGGAAAACACAAGCCCTCAATAATCTTAGCCTCCTGCACCAATAGAATCCCCAAACAGGCGTGACCTCCCCGACAATGTCACTGTGTCTGTATGCGGTGCCCGCTTTCATTAAATGCTTGTTAACAACTCATTATTTGCCACAGTGCGACGCTGTGTGGGAGAAACCCGTCTCAAACACAAGGACAGCAGATTGTATACGAGTCCAGGGCAGAGGTCAGGGAGACATAGTAATGCATGGAGGAGGGCGCCTGACCCAACGGAATGGAGGTGATAAACAACAGTGCGATTATGGATTGCAATGCTAGACAGGAATCTCATAATGCCATCTGATACGGTGGAATATATGTGAAATAAGATTGACCCTATCAGCATCTGGAATGGTAAGTGAAGATCGCAAGTAATGTCTTGTCCTTAAATTTGAAATTAAAAAATAAACATTAAATAATGTATGATGGTCATAAAATATGTGACATTATGGAATTATTATAAATAGCACATTAATGAATATGGTTGAGAGAGACACAAACGTGATCATGTGTGAGCCGAAATATGTCAAAACGTACTCATGTGCAACATACGCTCATCAACTAAATCTCCAAGTCAAAATGCAACAGGGATCAGTGCAATGTAGGAGTGTGTGCAATAGGGATCAGTGCAATATGAGGGTGTGTGCAATAGGGATCAGTGCAATATAAGGGTGTGTGCAATAGGACTCTGCAGTAGAAGGGCTTGTGCAATACAGATATGTGTCTTAACTGTTGTCTGTGACTTTTCGACTTGTTTTCTGTTGAATGTTTGTAGTTGTACTAACATGTTCATTAATATGCATTGTTCCGCCTTTTCCTTAAATAAAAAAAAAAAAAAAAAAAAAAAGAATATACATGAGACTTATGTAACCGTGTGAGATGTAGCCAAGAGATGATTTCCATTTGTTGGTTTGGTCGCAGTCCCCTGCTTCTGACCCACTCAGGGGCCCATGTCCAGAGCCTGGTATGGTCAGGAGTTATGGAAGACCTATTGTGACTCTGTCTAGTGACACTAGACACACCTATGACACTCACAGGTCATTATGCTATATTTTGGACATCTCAAACAAGTCTGTTCACCGCAGCGGTGATTTGCGTCGGGCCCTTTACATTATGTGCCCCTTGGAGAGTTGCCGTTCGCAAGAGCAAACAGAGCATATTTTAAATTTGTGCCAAAATGGCTACATAGCACTGCCGAATCCTACGTGTGTTGAAGAAAACTGAACAGAGTAGTTAAATGATGGAGCAACGGAGTCTTGTCCACAGAAGAGTAAAGAAAACTATAATAAGGGCTGAAGTGTCACAACAGTGGAAGCCCAAAAATTCAAACTTTTGTTAAATTTAGGTGATGGAGAAAAGCACAGACATCTTTCCCGTTGCAAATGCAAATGCACAAAGAGTTTCCTGTTTACTTTTAAAAACAAAATGGCCCGTAGTTAAGGGCATGTTCCACAGAGAGTGACTGTGGGTCCTAAC